>JAGIQG010000036.1:13873349-15178349 GCA_024679065.1 Sphyrna mokarran
GGTGTGGGATATATCAGAGTGTTACAGTGAGGGGTGTGGGATATATCAGAGTGTTACAGTGAGGGGTGTGGGGTATATCAGAGTGTTACAGTGAGGGGTGTGGGATATATCAGAGTGTTACAGTGAGGGGTGTGGGATATATCAGAGTGTTACAGTGAGGGGTGTGGGATATATCAGAGTGTTACAGTGAGGGGTGTGGGATATATCAGAGTGTTACAGTGAGGGGTGTGGGATATATCAGAGTGTTACAGTGAGGGGTGTGGGATATATCAGAGTGTTACAGTGAGGGGTGTGGGATATATCAGAGTGTTACAGTGAGGGGTGTGGGATATATCAGAGTGTTACAGTGAGGGGTGTGGGGTATATCAGAGTGTTACAGTGAGGGGTGTGGGATATATCAGAGTGTTACAGTGAGGGGTGTGGGATATATCAGAGTGTTACAGTGAGGGGTGTGGGATATATCAGAGTGTTACAGTGAGGGGTGTGGGATATATCAGAGTGTTACAGTGAGGGCTGTGGGATATATCAGAGTGTTACAGTGAGGGGTGTGGGGTATATCAGAGTGTTACAGTGAGGGGTGTGGGATATATCAGAGTGTTACAGTGAGGGGTGTGGGATATATCAGAGTGTTACAGTGAGGGCTGTGGGATATATCAGAGTGTTACAGTGAGGGGTGTGGGGTATATCAGAGTGTTACAGTGAGGGGTGTGGGGTATATCAGAGTGTTACAGTGAGGGGTGTGGGATATATCAGAGTGTTACAGTGAGGGGGTGGGGGGATATATCAGAGTGTTACAGTGAGGGGTGTGGGTATATCAGAGTGTTACAGTGAGGGGTGTGTGGTATATCAGAGTGTTACAGTGAGGGTGTGGGATATATCAGAGTTTACAGTGAGGGGTGTGGGGTATATCAGAGTGTTACAGTGAGGGGTGTGGTGATATATCAGAGTGTTACAGTGAGGGGTGTGGGGTATATCAGAGTGTTACAGTGAGGGGTGTGGGGTATATCAGAGTGTTACAGTGAGGGGTGTGGGGTATATCAGAGTGTTACAGTGAGGGGTGTGGGATATATCAGAGTGTTACAGTGAGGGGTGTGGGGTATATCAGAGTGTTACAGTGAGGGGTGTGGGATATATCAGAGTGTTACAGTGAGGGGTGTGGGATATATCAGAGTGTTACAGTGAGGGGTGTGGGATATATCAGAGTGTTACAGTGAGGGGTGTGGGATATATCAGAGTGTTACAGTGAGGGGGGTGGGGTATATCAGAGTGTTACAGTGAGGGGTGTGGGATATATCAGAGTGTTACAGTGAGGGGTGTGGGATATATCAGAGTGTTACAGTGAGGGGTGTGGGGTATATCAGAGTGTTACAGTGAGGGGTGTGGGATATATCAGAGTGTTACAGTGAGGGGTGTGGGGTATATCAGAGTGTTACAGTGAGGGGTGTGGGATATATCAGAGTGTTACAGTGAGGGGTGTGGGGTATATCAGAGTGTTACAGTGAGGGGTGTGGGGTATATCAGAGTGTTACAGTGAGGGGTGTGGGGTATATCAGAGTGTTACAGTGAGGGGTGTGGGGTATATCAGAGTGTTACAGTGAGGGGTGTGGGGTATATCAGAGTGTTACAGTGAGGGGTGTGGGATATATCAGAGTGTTACAGTGAGGGGTGTGGGTTATATCAGAGTGTTACAGTGAGGGGTGTGGGATATATCAGAGTGTACAGTGAGGGGTGTGGGATATATCAGAGTGTTACAGTGAGGGTGTGGGGTATATCAGAGTGTTACAGTGAGGGGTGTGGGATATATCAGAGTGTTACAGTGAGGGGTGTGGGGTATATCAGAGTGTTACAGTGAGGGGTGTGGGATATATCAGAGTGTTACAGTGAGGGGTGTGGGTATATCAGAGTGTTACAGTGAGGGGTGTGGGGTATATCAGAGTGTTACAGTGAGGGGTGTGGGATATATCAGAGTGTTACAGTGAGGGGTGTGGGGTATATCAGAGTGTTACAGTGAGGGGTGTGGGATATATCAGAGTGTTACAGTGAGGGGTGTGGGATATATCAGAGTGTTACAGTGAGGGGTGTGGGATATATCAGAGTGTTACAGTGAGGGGTGTGGGATATATCAGAGTGTTACAGTGAGGGGTGTGGGGTATATCAGAGTGTTACAGTGAGGGGTGTGGGGTATATCAGAGTGTTACAGTGAGGGGTGTGGGATATATCAGAGTGTTACAGTGAGGGGTGTGGGGTATATCAGAGTGTTACAGTGAGGGGTGTGGGGTATATCAGAGTGTTACAGTGAGGGGTGTGGGATATATCAGAGTGTTACAGTGAGGGGTGTGGGATATATCAGAGTGTTACAGTGAGGGGTGTGGGATATATCAGAGTGTTACAGTGAGGGGTGTGGGATATATCAGAGTGTTACAGTGAGGGGTGTGGGATATATCAGAGTGTTACAGTGAGGGGTGTGGGATATATCAGAGTGTTACAGTGAGGGGTGTGGGATATATCAGAGTGTTACAGTGAGGGGTGTGGGATATATCAGAGTGTTACAGTGAGGGGTGTGGGATATATCAGAGTGTTACAGTGAGGGGTGTGGGGTATATCAGAGTGTTACAGTGAGGGGTGTGGGATATATCAGAGTGTTACAGTGAGGGGTGTGGGATATATCAGAGTGTTACAGTGAGGGGTGTGGGGTATATCAGAGTGTTACAGTGAGGGGTGTGGGATATATCAGAGTGTTACAGTGAGGGGTGTGGGGTATATCAGAGTGTTACAGTGAGGGGTGTGGGATATATCAGAGTGTTACAGTGAGGGGTGTGTGGTATATCAGAGCGTTACAGTGAGGCGTGTGGGATCTTTCACAGTGGTACAGTGAGGGGTGTGTGGTATATCAGAGTGTTACAGTGAGGGGTGTGTGATATATCAGAGTGTTACAGTGAGGTGTGTGGGTTATATCAGAGTGTTACACTGAGGCGTGTGGGGTATATCAGAGTGTTACAGTGAGGGGTGTGGGGTATATCAGAGTGTTACAGTGAGGGGTGTGGGGTATATCAGAGTGTTACAGTGAGGGGTGTGGGGTATATCAGAGTGTTACAGTGAGGGGTGTGGGATATATCAGAGTGTTACAGTGAGGGGTGTGGGATATATCAGAGTGTTACAGTGAGGGGTGTGGGGTATATCAGAGTGTTACAGTGAGGGGTGTGGGTATAAGTGTTACAGTGAGTGTGGGGTATATCAGAGTGTTACAGTGAGGGGTGTGGGATATATCAGAGTGTTACAGTGAGGGGTGTGGGATATATCAGAGTGTTACAGTGAGGGGTGGGGGTATATCAGAGTGTTACAGTGAGGGGTGTGGGGTATATCAGAGTGTTACAGTGAGGGGTGTGGGATATATCAGAGTGTTACAGTGAGGGGTGTGGGGTATATCAGAGTGTTACAGTGAGGGGTGTGGGGTATATCAGAGTGTTACAGTGAGGGGTGTGGGATATATCAGAGTGTTACAGTGAGGGGTGTGGGATATATCAGAGTGTTACAGTGAGGGGTGTGGGATATATCAGAGTGTTACAGTGAGGGGTGTGGGATATATCAGAGTGTTACAGTGAGGGGTGTGGGATATATCAGAGTGTTACAGTGAGGGGTGTGGGATATATCAGAGTGTTACAGTGAGGGGTGTGGGATATATCAGAGTGTTACAGTGAGGGGTGTGGGATATATCAGAGTGTTACAGTGAGGGGTGTGGGGTATATCAGAGTGTTACAGTGAGGGGTGTGGGGTATATCAGAGTGTTACAGTGAGGGGTGTGGGGTATATCAGAGTGTTACAGTGAGGGGTGTGGATATATCAGAGTGTTACAGTGAGGGGTGTGGGGTATATCAGAGTGTTACAGTGAGGGGTGTGGGGTATATCAGAGTGTTACAGTGAGGGGTGTGGGGTATATCAGAGTGTTACAGTGAGGGGTGTGGGGTATATCAGAGTGTTACAGTGAGGGGTGTGGGATATATCAGAGTGTTACAGTGAGGGGTGTGGGATATATCAGAGTGTTACAGTGAGGGGTGTGGGATATATCAGAGTGTTACAGTGAGGGGTGTGGGGTATATCAGAGTGTTACAGTGAGGGGTGTGGGGTATATCAGAGTGTTACAGTGAGGGGTGTGGGATATATCAGAGTGTTACAGTGAGGGGTGTGGGGTATATCAGAGTGTTACAGTGAGGGGTGTGGGATATATCAGAGTGTTACAGTGAGGGGTGTGGGGTATATCAGAGTGTTACAGTGAGGGGTGTGGGATATATCAGAGTGTTACAGTGAGGGGTGTGGGATATATCAGAGTGTTACAGTGAGGGGTGTGGGATATATCAGAGTGTTACAGTGAGGGGTGTGGGGTATATCAGAGTGTTACAGTGAGGGGTGTGGGGTATATCAGAGTGTTACAGTGAGGGGTGTGGGGTATATCAGAGTGTTACAGTGAGGGGTGTGGGATATATCAGAGTGTTACAGTGAGGGGTGTGGGGTATATCAGAGTGTTACAGTGAGGGGTGTGGGATATATCAGAGTGTTACAGTGAGGGGTGTGGGATATATCAGAGTGTTACAGTGAGGGGTGTGGGATATATCAGAGTGTTACAGTGAGGGTGTGGGATATATCAGAGTGTTACAGTGAGGTGTGGGATATATCAGAGTGTTACAGTGAGGGGTGTGGGATATATCAGAGTGTTACAGTGAGGGGTGTGGGGTATATCAGAGTGTTACAGTGAGGGGTGTGGGGTATATCAGAGTGTTACAGTGAGGGGTGTGGGGTATATCAGAGTGTTACAGTGAGGGGTGTGGGGTATATCAGAGTGTTACAGTGAGGGGTGTGGGATATATCAGAGTGTTACAGTGAGGGGTGTGGGATATATCAGAGTGTTACAGTGAGGGGTGTGGGATATATCAGAGTGTTACAGTGAGGGGTGTGGGATATATCAGAGTGTTACAGTGAGGGGTGTGGGGTATATCAGAGTGTTACAGTGAGGGATATATCAGAGTGTTACAGTGAGGGGTGTGGGATATATCAGAGTGTTACAGTGAGGGGTGTGGGATATATCAGAGTGTTACAGTGAGGGGTGTGGGATATATCAGAGTGTTACAGTGAGGGGTGTGGGATATATCAGAGTGTTACAGTGAGGGGTGTGGGATATATCAGAGTGTTACAGTGAGGGGTGTGGGGTATATCAGAGTGTTACAGTGAGGGGTGTGGGGTATATCAGAGTGTTACAGTGAGGGGTGTGGGATATATCAGAGTGTTACAGTGAGGGGTGTGGGGATATATCAGAGTGTTACAGTGAGGGGTGTGGGGTATATCAGAGTGTTACAGTGAGGGGGTGTGAGTATATCAGAGTGTTACAGTGAGGGGTGTGGGATATATCAGAGTGTTACAGTGAGGGGTGTGGGATATATCAGAGTGTTACAGTGAGGGGTGTGGGATATATCAGAGTGTTACAGTGAGGGGTGTGGGGTATATCAGAGTGTTACAGTGAGGGGTGTGGATATATCAGAGTGTTACAGTGAGGGGTGTGGGGATATATCAGAGTGTTACAGTGAGGGGTGTGGGATATATCAGAGTGTTACAGTGAGGGGTGTGGGTATATCAGAGTGTTACAGTGAGGGGTGTGGGTATATCAGAGTGTTACAGTGAGGGGTGTGGGATATATCAGAGTGTTACAGTGAGGGGTGTGGGGATATATCAGAGTGTTACAGTGAGGGGTGTGGGATATATCAGAGTGTTACAGTGAGGGGTGTGGGGTATATCAGAGTGTTACAGTGAGGGGTGTGGGGTATATCAGAGTGTTACAGTGAGGGGTGTGGGGTATATCAGAGTGTTACAGTGAGGGGTGTGGGGTATATCAGAGTGTTACAGTGAGGGGTGTGGGATATATCAGAGTGTTACAGTGAGGGGTGTGGGGTATATCAGAGTGTTACAGTGAGGGGTGTGGGATATATCAGAGTGTTACAGTGAGGGGTGTGGGGTATATCAGAGTGTTACAGTGAGGGGTGTGGGGTATATCAGAGTGTTACAGTGAGGGGTGTGGGGTATATCAGAGTGTTACAGTGAGGGGTGTGGGGTATATCAGAGTGTTACAGTGAGGGGTGTGGGATATATCAGAGTGTTACAGTGAGGGGTGTGGGGTATATCAGAGTGTTACAGTGAGGGGTGTGGGGTATATCAGAGTGTTACAGTGAGGGGTGTGGGGTATATCAGAGTGTTACAGTGAGGGGTGTGAGGTATATCAGAGTGTTACAGTGAGGGGTGTGGGGTATATCAGAGTGTTACAGTGAGGGGTGTGGGATATATCAGAGTGTTACAGTGAGGGGTGTGGGGTATATCAGAGTGTTACAGTGAGGGGTGTGGGGTATATCAGAGTGTTACAGTGAGGGGTGTGGGGTATATCAGAGTGTTACAGTGAGGGGTGTGGGTATATCAGAGTGTTACAGTGGGGTGTGGGGTATATCAGAGTGTTACAGTGAGGGGTGTGGGATATATCAGAGTGTTACAGTGAGGGATGTGGGGTATATCAGAGTGTTACAGTGAGGGGTGTGGGATATATCAGAGTGTTACAGTGAGGGATGTGGGGTATATCAGAGTGTTACAGTGAGGGGTGTGGGGTATATCAGAGTGTTACAGTGAGGGATGTGGGGTATATCATAGTGTTAAACTGAGGGGTGTGGGGTATATCAGAATGTTACAGTGAGGGATGTGGGGTATATCATAGTGTTAAACTGAGGGGTGTGGGATATATCAGAGTTTGGCAGCTTGTTGCTGTGAAGTTGTAATGATATCAGATTAACATTCTGACTGCTCCGTGGGAGATGACTGTTGAGATCTCCTGATTCCTGTACGCTGGCTCATGCCGCAATTTCCGTGTTGTCGTTGGAAGTGTAGATCAGGATGATGCAGATGCATTTTGTTTGCTGTAATCTGTGGCCGTAATTTTCCATCTCGTCAATATTAATGAACTGGAACCTTCTCGAGCATTGTGGCCCTAAATCTCCCAGACCTTCTCCGCTGTGAGCTACCTTGCTGAAGGGCAGAGTGGTGCAGTAACTGCGGGCAGACTGCAACACCCTTCTCCTGCACAGCAAGATCCCACACACTGCAAACTCTCCCCCACCATTCCCCATGAATTGCGAGCAGGGATATTATTGAAGGGGACGAATGTCAGTGGGGATGCTGTGAGAATTGGAAGGAGGAATAATTCTCATCTCTCCTCCACCTTTGTCCCCAGTGATTAGCACTGCTGGCTCACGTAGACCTGGATTCCATCAGACTCCTAGATGATGGATTTGGGGAGGCAGTGGGGGTGCGTTACTCAGATTCCCAGCCTCTGACCTGCTCTGGTAGCCACAGTATTTATGTGGCCGGGTCCAGATCAATTTCTGATCAATGGTAACTCCCCTCCCCACCCCACCCCCGGCCAGGATGTTGAGAGTGAGGGATTTAGCGATGGTGGTGCCATTGACGTCAAGGTAGTGATGCAAGGGATGGTGGTTAGGGTGGCACAGTGGTTAGTACGGCTGCCTCACAGTGACACGGACCCGGATTCGATTCCTGCCTTGGCTCTGTGCGAAGTCTGCACGTTAGAGTCATAGAGGAAACAGGTCCTTTGGCCCAACGAGCCCGCGCCGCCACCCCGATGTTCCCACCTCTACCTGTTATCCCTGTCTATGTTTATAGATCTACGGATTAAAAACCAAATTTGAGACAATTTAGGGAGAATTTGTTTTGCCAATTAGCCCAAGAGCACATCTTTGGGATGTGGGAGGAAACCGGAGCTCCCGGAGAAAACCCACGCAAGCACGGGGAGAATGCGCAAACTCCCACAGACACAGGCCCAAATCCATGTATCTGCACAGCACAGCGATAGTCACTGAGCTGTCGTGTTGCCCATCAAATGGTCCAGGTCAAGCGTACACTAACGACGTGAAGCACTAGGATACTCTCGAAAAAAGATCCAAGAGCAGCCCTCTCACGACCCATCGCGTGTATGCCCCTCGTTAGACAACAAGGTGGACCAAAGCACCTGTAGGATAAAAACAAGTACATCAATATCATCATCTATTTACACACTTCCCAGGGACTCCCAAGGCTCATGATCCCTATTTTAAATCAGTTTTCTATACCTCTAAGTTAATCCTAATTTCCCACATTTGGCCCACATCCCTCTATACCCATCGTACCCATGTAAATATCTAAATGTATTTTAAAAGATAAAATTGTACCCGCCTCTACTACTACCTCTGGCAGCTTGTTCCAGACACTCACCACTCTCTGTGTGAAAAAATTGCCCCTCTGGACACTTTTGTATCTCCCATCTCACTTTAAACCTATGCCCTCTAAACTCCTCTATCTTTGGGAAAAGATATTGACTGTCTACCTTGTCTATGCCCCTCATTATTTTATAGACCTCTACATTCTCCCCATGTCTCTGTGGGTTTTCTCCAGGTGCTCCGGTTTCCTCCCATCGTCTGAAAGATGTACCGGTTAAGGTGCATTGGCTGTGCTAAATTCTCCCTCAGTGTACCCAAACAGTAGCTTCATTGCAGTGTTAATGTAAGCCTATCTGTGACACTAATAAATAAACTTCAAAACCTTAAAAAGTGTCTTTTGGCCTACTACTGCTCTCTCACTGAAATATTAATCCAGAAAATCAGCTAATGCTCTGGGGGACCCGGGTTCGAATCCCGCCATGGCAACTGGTGTAATTTGAATTCAATAAAAAATATCTGAAATTAAGAATCTACTGATGACTATAAAAATATTGATTGAGATTATTTATTGGTGTCACAAGTAGGCTTACACTAACACTGGAATGAAGCTACTGTGGAAATCCCCTAGTCGCCACACAAGGGCGTCTGTTTGGGTATAGATTTACCAACTCATCTGAGGAAGGAGCAGGGTCCCAAAAGCTCATGGTGCCAAATAAACCTTTTGGACTTTAACCTGGTGCTGTGAAACTCCTTGTGAGAAATTGCCCCTTAGTGTCCAGGGATGTGTAGGTTAGAGGGATCAGTGGGTATAATATGTAGGGGTTGGGGGGTAGGGCCTGGTGGGATTGTATTCAGTGCAGGCTTGATGGGCTGAAGGGCCTCTTTCTGCACTGCAGGGTTCTATGATCTATGATGATCCTTACTGTTTGAGTACACTGAGGGAGAATTTAGCATGGCCAATACACCCTAACCGGCACATCTTTCGGACTGTGGGAAGAAACCAGAGCACCCAGTGGAAACCCATGCAGACACGGGGAGAACCTGCAAACTCCACACAGACAGTGACCCAAGTTGGGAATCGAACCCCAGACCCCTGGCGCTGTGAGGCAGCAGTGCTAACCACTGTGCCTCCATTGTCGAAAAATCCCATCTAGTTCAGTAATATTCCTGAGGATAGGAAATCTGCCGTCTTTACCCAGTTGACTCCAGAGCTCAAACCTCAGGGATGGGGAATAAATACTGGCCCAGCCAGCTGCACTTGCCTGAGGAAGACACAAGAGTGTTGAAAGCTCGCGGATTTACTATCAAATAAATCGGTTGGATTAATAATTGGTGTTGCTAAATTCTTACTGAGTTCTTACCACCCCAATCCAACGCCGGCATCTTTACATCCAGCCAGCAACACCCATGTCCCAGGAATGAATAAAGAAACAAAAATGAACACTGACCTTTGGGCTGGAATTTTAAATGTGCAATATTAAACGTTCTCTTTTTTTAGCAAATTCACGCTTGGGTAGATTTATTCCTAGCGGTGAGACAGATTCACTGGCAAATGTCCCGTCACTCTTTTTCACTTCTCCTGACACTGATTACAAAATCATTATATGACACTGAAATCCCTGCTTCCCCCTCGACTGGATCCCGTGTTGCTCCTTCCCACTTCCACTGATTAATTCTGGATGGAGAGTTACAGGGTGCGGAGGGAGCGTCGGGTGGCGGGGGGGGTGGGTGGGGGGTCTAATGATTGTGAGATGTTCTGGAAGATAGCGAGGAAATATTTGTAGCTCAAAGGTCACCCGCAGCATTCCTGCATTGATTTACAAGCTCCCATACACTCCGCCAGCTTTTTCATTGCGTCTAATGAAGAAGGAGGTGTTCAAAGCCTGTTCCGTCACTTTATAAGATTGTGGTTGATTTTCTTTGAAGGCTTTATTTATTTATCAGAATATTGCAATGACGTTACTGTGAAATTTCCCTAGTTTCCACACTCTGGGCTTGTTCAGTAAAGTTTATTTATCAGTCACAAGTAAGGTCGACATTCACTTGGCAATGAAGTTACTGTGAAATTCTCCCAGTCCGGTGCCTGTTCGGAGGCTGATGCCTCCTAACCAGTTGATGCATCCTAACCAGTCTTTTAGACTGTGGTGGGAGGTGGGTGGGAATTCCAGAGAACCAGAAGGAAACCCACGCAGACACGGGGAGAACATGCAGAGTCCACACAGATCCGAGTCGGGGATTAATCCGGATCCCTGGCGCCGTGAGGCAGCAGTGCTAACCACTGCGCCATGCTGTGAATATTTTTAACAAGAAGTCTCACAACATCAGGTTAAAGAGATGTGTTTTGTCTCCAGCCAGGACTGTTAGTGAGATGTTACAAGCCCAAGCAAGTCGTGGGGGTTACAGATAGTATGACATGAACCCACGGTTGAGGCCATCCTCATGTGTGCAGAACTTGGCTATCAGTCTCTTCTCAGCGACTCTGCGCTGTCGTGTGTGGTGAAGGTCACCTTGGAGAACGTTTACCCAAAGATCAGAGGCCGAATGCCCGTTTCCGCTGAAGTATTCGCCAATAGCAAGAGAGAACACTCTTGCCTGGTGATTGCCAAGCGGTTCTCAGACATCTGTTACCACAGTGCCTGCATGGTCTCCCCAATGTACCATGCCTCGGGACATCCTTTCTTGCAGTGTATTAAGTAGACAATGTTGGTCACGTTGCAGGAGTATGTGCCCCCTAACCTACACATCTTTGGACACTAAGGGGCAATTTAGCACGGTCAATCCCCCTAACCTACACATCTTTGGACACTAAGGGGCAATTTAGCACGGTCAATCCCCCTAACCTACACATCTTTGGACACTAAGGGGCAATTTAGCATGGCCATTCCACTTAATCTACACATATTTAGACACTAAGGGCAATTTAGCATGGTCAATTCCCCTAACCTACACATCTTTGGACACTAAGGGGCAAATTAGCATGGCCATTCCACTTAACCTACACATCTTTGGACACTAAGGGCAATTTAGCATGGTCAATTCCCCTAACCTACACATCTTTGGACACTAAGGGGCAATTTAGCATGGTCAATTCCCCTAACCTACACATCTTTGGACACTAAGGGGCAATTTAGCATGGCCAATTCCCCTAACCTACACATCTTTGGACACTAAGGGGCAATTTAGCATGGCCAATCCACCTAACCTACACATCTTTGGACACTAAGGGGCAATTTAGCATGGCCAATCCACCTAACCTACACATCTTTGGACACTAAAGGGTAATTTAGCATGGTCAATTCCCCTAACCTATACATCTTTGGACACTAGAGGCAATTTAGCATGGCCAATCACCTAAACTGCACATATTTGGACACTAAAGGGCAATTTAGCATGGCCAATCCACCTAACCTACACATCTTTGAACACTAAGGGGCAATTTAACATGGCCAATCCACCTAAACTGTGCATTTTTGGACACTAAGGGGCAATTTAGCATGGCCAATCCACCTAAACTGCACATCTTTGGACACTAAGGGGCAATTTAGCATGGCCAATCCACCTAACCTACATATCTTTGAACACTAAGGGGCAATTTAGCACGACCAATCCACCTAACCTGCACATCTTTGAACACTAAGGGGCAATTTAGCATGGCCAATCCACCTAACCTACATATCTTTGAACACTAAGGGGCAATTTAGCATGGCCAATCCACCTAACCTACATATCTTTGGACACTAAGAGCAATTTAGCATGGCCAATCCACCTAACCTGTGCATCTTTGAACACTAAGGGGCAATTTAGAATGGCCAATCCACCTAACCTACACATCTTTTGATGTAGGAGGAAACTGGAGCATCTGGAGGAAACAGTGCAGACATGGTTGGTAGGGGGGAATGTGTGAACTCCACACAGACAATGACCTGAGGCCGGAATTGAACACAAGTCTCTGACGCTCTGAGGTAGCAGTGCTAACCACTGTGTCACTGTGCCGCCCACACTCACAAGATAATGTTGTGCACCCAATGCTCCGACTAATAAAGCAACTGTGCTAAATGCCTTCTTCACTACCCTATTTACCTGAGGCACCATTTTGAGGGAATGATGTAGTTGTGCCCCTCAATTTTTCAGTTCGATAACATTCAGGACCCTCCAAGGGAAGTAGTCTTGCTTCATCCATGTTATAAATGAGTGAACCGCTTACTCTGAAAGAGTTACCAGCCCTCCACCCCACCTGCTGTCTCCATTCTAGATTCTCTCACAAGAGGACACATCGTCTCCACGTGTACCCCACTAACACCCCCTCAGGATCTTCTATCTTAGGGTGTAGCCATCTCTGGGAGGGAGGTCATCCACTGACCACTCTCAAAGAACCCCCCCAACCCCAATTGAGTTCTTGTCGAAGTGTCACCATTGTTGTAATGGGGGAAACGGGGCCAGTTGCCTTAGTCACAGCAAGATTCCACAAATGTGGCAGCACAGTGCCACAGTGCCTCCTACTATCCAAAGATGTACAGGTTGGGTGGATTGGCCATGCTAAATTGCCCCTTAGTGTCTAAAGATGTGTAGGTTAGGTGGATTGGCCATGCCAAATTGCCCCTTAGTGTCCAAAGATGTGTAGGTTAGGTGGATTGGCCATGCTAAATCGTCCCTTAGTGTCCAAAGATGTGCGGGTTGGGTGGATTGGCCATGCTAAATTGTCCCTAAGTGTTCAAAGGTGTCTGGCTGAAGCACTCCCTCAGCACCACACTATGGAGCCAACCCAGATTTTGGCATTCTGGAGTGGGATTTAAGCCAATAACTTTTGATCTCAGGGGTAAGGGTCCTACTGTCTGAGCCAATGGGAGCCTTGGCATGTGTGCACACCGATGGTGAAATAATGGCTGATATGGATCATGTCCAAACCCAATCCTCCACTCACACATCTCTTCCCTTCCCTTGTCTCTGCGGAGATGATGGTGTAGTGGTATTGTCACTGGGCTAGTAATCCAGAAGCCCCAAGTTAATGGTCTGGGGGTTCAAATCCCACCCAGGCAATTTAAATTCAATGAATAAAATCTGGAATTAAAAGGTAGTCTCAGTAACAGTGACCATGAAACTATTATTGTTTGTCATAAAAACCCATTTGGGTGAGCTCTTAAAATGCCTCTACTTTCTCAGAAGGCTAAGGGAATTTGACATATCCACTTCAATTCTCACCAATTTTTACAGTTGCCCCATAGAAAGCATCCTTTCTGGTTGTATCACAGCTTGGTATGGGCTCCTGCTCTGCCCAAGACCATAAGAAGCTACAAAAGGTTGTGAACAAAGCTCAATCCATCACGCAAATCAGCCTCCCATCCATTGACTCTGTCTACACTTCCCGCTGCCTCAGAAAAGCAGCCAGCAGAACTAAGGACCCACATGCACCTTGGACATACTCTTTTTCACCTTCTTCCGCTGGGAAAAAGATACCAAAGTCTGAGGTCACGCACCAACCGGCTCAAGAACAGCTTCTTCCCTGCTGCTGTCAGACTTTTGAATGGACCTACCTCGCATTAAGTCGATCTTTCTCTACACCCTAGCTATAACTGTAACACTACATTCTGCACTCTCTCCTTTCCTTCTCTATGAACGGTATGCTTTGTCTGTAGAGCACGCAAGAAACAATACTTTTCACTCTATGTTACTACATGTGCCGGTAATAAATCAAGCCAAATTGGCCTACATGCAAAGATGTGTTGGTTGGATGGATTAGCCATGGTAAAATGCATAGGGTTACTGGGATAAGAAAGACTTTCGGAGAATCGCTGCAGACTCGATGGGCCAAATGGCCTCCTCCTGCACCGCAGGGATTTTTTTTTGTACACGTGACTCCAGGCCCAGAGCAATGTTGTGCCCCTCTACAATGGCTGAGGAAGCCATGCAGTTCAAGGGGCAATTAGGGATGGGCAACAAACACTGGCCCACCCAGAGACGATGTGGAAATGCCAGCGTTAAACTGGGGTAAACACAGAGTAAGGAGTCTTCTAACGTCTGGTTAAATTCCGACAGGTTTGTTTGGTAGCAAAAGCCACTAGCTTTTGGAGCGCTGGTGCCCCTTCATGAGATGAGTCACCTGGCGAAGGGGCAGTGCTCCGAAAGCTAGTGGCTTTTGCCAGCAATGCCCACATCCCGTGGACCATTAATCACAAAACAACCAGTTCCCCGTGTCCACCTCCCTACTCTCTTCCCTCTTCCCCAACACTGCTTCCCCAATTCTTGACACATCTCTGACAAAGGACAGGATTAAAATCCCTCTTGGTTCCATCATCGCTCGTTGTACCCACCCTCCATTCCCTCGCACCTCCCCTCCTCCCCCTCCACACATCCCTCGCACAGCCTGACCCTGCTGTGAGTTTAAGTTGAAGACCCCATTCTCTCTCTGTGTATCTCTGCCTCACTGCTGTAGCTGCAAAAGCGGCTTTCTCTCTCGCCCTTCACCTGTCCCTCGATGAGCTTTGACTTGTCAGGGTTTGAGATCCCACACCCAGTTGATGGGGTGGGAGGGTTTGGAATGCGGTTGGCTATTTAATCTTCTTCACGGGGTCACGGTTAGTGAACAAGACCAATTTCAATTTTGTAGAGGGCCAAACACTTGGCAACAGAAGCAATCCTGGGCCTCCTGAGAGACGCAATAGATAAATCAGAGAGTAATTTCAATAATCTTCCCCCGCACATATCCACCTCTACACTCCCACACACACACACCCACCTCAACACTCCCACACACACACACAAACACACACACACCACAGTCCCACACACAACACAAACATACACACACACACCCACCTCAACACTCCCACACACACAAACAGTCCCACACACACACACAGTCCCACACACTCACCACACCCACCTCAACACTCCCACACACACACACGCACACACACACAAGTCCCACACACACACACACTCACACACACACACCCACCTCAACACTCCCACACACACACACGCACACACACACACACTTACTCACACACAAACATACTCACTCACACACACACACAAACACTCAGTTACACACACACATATATGCACATACACACTCACACACAAACACACACACACAAACACACTCAGTTACACACACACACACAAACACACTCACACACACAAACACTCAGTTACACACACACACACACATGCACATATATGCACACACACACATACACACGCACATAAACACACTCACTCACACACAAACACACTCAGACACACACACATACACGCACACACACAATACTCATACACATACACAGATACACATACATACAAACATACTCTCACACACACACACACACCATGACAGTAACATTACATTCTGCCCTCTCTCCTTTCCTTCTCTATGAACGGTATGCTCTGTCTGTGTAGTGTGCAAGAAACAATACTTTTTGCTGTATCCCAATACATGTGACAATAATAAATCAAATCAAGTTCCCTCACTCACACACACACTCACACACACAAACACACACACACTGACACTCACACACTCACACTGACACTCACACACTCACACTCACACACTCACACACATACTCACACACTCACACACACACACTCACACTCACAAACACACACTCACAAACACACACACACTCACACACACACACACACACACACACACACACACACACACACACACACACACACACACACACACACACACCCCACACACACACACACACACACACACACACACACACACACACACACACACACACACACACACACACACACACTCACACTGACACTCACACACACACTCACACTACACACACACACACACACACACTCACACACACACACTCACACTCACAAACACACTCCACAAACCACACACACACACACCCACTCACACACACACACTCACACTCACAAACAACACACACTCACAACACAACACACACTCACACACACACACACACACCTCACAACACACACACACACACCACACACCTCACACTCACACTGACACTCACACAAACGCACACACTCACACACACACACACACACACACACACACACACTCACACACCCACACATACACACACACACACACACACACTCGCACAAACTGACACTTGAAACCTGGGCCCCCAGAATACTAGTTGAGTTTCTGGATATGATAGTCTATCAAGGCCACTGCCCCTGCCCCCCCCACCTACCGTCCCCCCCCCACCCCCCGCCCCCTCCCCTTCCCCCCACCCCTCACTCCCCACAAGTGAGCAGCGATGGCAGGGAAGACTGTTGGCCGGGATGCAGTTGCCGTGTGATCCTTGACACACACACACACACACACACATGCACGCAAGAACAGGCAACAATTCAATGCAATGGAGGGGGAACGGTGCCTCCAACAGTGTGGCCCTCCCTCAGTCCTGCAAAGAACACAATGACCCAGATTCTGTAACAACCTCTATTCATTGTTGGTGCTTAATCCGGTGAGACACGGTAATTGTGAGGCTGCGATCCCTGGGATTTGCACTGGCTTCAGTAAACAGGTGATTATAGAAATTCTTTCACCCTTAACAAAATAACCTGATGTAGCAACAACCTCTCCTGTGATTTCCTCAATAATAGCTTCTCTGGATCCTTTCACAAAGGAATGTTTGTTCCCTGATTGTTCCTGCGCTTGATGCTTCCGGGTAGAGATCACGGACATTTCGGATCAAATAAATAAGGAGAAATTAAATCCTCTGACTTGTCACTTGGTCCTTGGAAAACACACGGATCCCTGGTGGGATTCTCCTGCCTCTGAGATCTTACCCTCTCGCCCCTGTCAACGGGACACATCCCTCGCCACCCGCGACAATATGGTGGCATGGCAGTCAGCACTGCTGCCTCACAGCGCCAGGGATCCGGGTTCAATTCCCGGCTCAGGTCACTGTCTGTGTGGAGGCTGCACATTCTCCCCATGTCTGCATGGGTTTCCTCCCACAGTCCAATAGACGTGTAGGTAGCGGGATTGCTCTTTGTGTCCAGGGATATGCTGGTTAGGTGCATTGACCCGAACAGACACCGGACTGTGGTGACTAGGGGATTTTCACAGTAACTTCATTGCAGTGTTAATGTAAGCCTTACTTGTGACTAATAAATAAACCACTTCATTAGCTGGATTGGCCATGCTAAATTGCCCCTTAGTGTCCAAAGATGTATAGATTAGGTGGATTGGCCATGCTAAATTGCCCCTTAGTGTCCAAAGATGTATAGATTAGGTGGATTGGCCATGTTAAATCACCCCTTAGTGTCCAAAGATATGAAGGTTAGGTGGATTGGCCATGCTAAATTGTCCCTTAGCGTCCAAAGATTTGTAGATTAGGTGGATTAGCCATGCTAAATAGCTCCTTAGTCTCCAAAGATTTGTAGGTTAGGTGGATTGGCCATGCGAAATGTGCGGGGTTACTGGGAATTGGTGGATGGGACTAGGTGGGATTGTTGTCGGATGAAGACCTGATGGGCTGAATGGCCTCTTCTGCAGTGTTGAGATTTTATAGGTTCTATCCTTCTGACTCCTGAGAAAGGAAAGCCCTCTTCCTCTCTCTCGTTTTTGCACATTCCCGGACAATTCCCTCCGTGTTTTATTTCCTGCAATACTGGAAGGATTCAGCTGCTTCCAGTTCGAAAAGTCTGGGCCACAGCCTCCTATCTGTCCATCCTGGAGCTGCGCCAGAATCTGGCTGAACAGATGTGAGACTTAACCCACTTCCTTTCCGTTTCTCGATCTCGTGTCCTGACATACTCCTTCCTCGACGGATCCCTGTGTGATTCACACCGGAGTGGGGAGGGGGGGGGGAGGTTGGATAAAACACAATGCTGCCCCTGTCCACCTCCCTCCCAGCAACGTTGAAGCAGCGCTCAGCCTGCAGCCTCCCGACCTCGCGACCCCATTCCCATTGTCTCGCTTCTCCGAACTATCCCGGCTCTCCCACTGGATTTCTCTGGGCTCCTGAATCATCCACGACGGGAATGTTTTTCAGGAAGCCGTCGAAGCTCCATCAAAGGCTTCGATCGAACTCACCTCTTCGAAGCCCCTTCCAAGAAATCGGAGCAAGATGAGACCGTTCAGCCCATTGTTCGTTGCTGATCTCTCTCTGGGTGACAATCCACTTCCCTGCCCACTGTAAATAGAATCCCTACAATGCAGAAGGAGGCCATTTGGCCCATCGAGTCTGCCCGGGCTTTCCCAAGAAAGCTCACGTCCAGTAAAGTTCCTGTGTGGCACAAGGAAGTGTCCTAAAAAGAGGTGAAGAGTTGGGGGTGGGGGGTGGAGGGCAGAGGGACTGGGGGAGTCCAGGAGCAGGAGGCCACAGTTTGAGGATAAGGTGAGGAGACATTTCTTCACCCAGAGAATGGTGAATGTGTAGAATTCACTCCCACAGAAAGTAGTTGAGGCCAGAATGTCGTATGATGTCAAGAAGAAATTACACAACGATCTTGGGGATCGAGGAGTAGGAGGGGAAGCAGGATAGGGAATCCGGATATTGAATTTGATGATCAGCTATGATCAAAATGAATAGCTGAGCAGGTTCGAAGGGCTGAATGGTGGGTGCACATATGCACAAAGTGTTTGGAATTGCAACGATTGAGGGCTCGGGTGAGGCAGTTGGAGCTGAGACTGGAGGATATGTTTATAGTCAGGGAGAACCAGGGGCTAATGAACAGGGACCACAGTCCAGAAGGGACCCCAGGGCCTATGAGGAGGGATGGGTGGGTAACAGATAGGAAGTTGAAAAAGAAAAGGAGTCACGGCACTAAGATCACCCCAGAGGAGGCATCCCAGAACATCAAGGGTAGGGCAAAGGCTGAGGTAGAGAGGGCAAGGGAGGGGGATCTGAATGCCCCGGAGGACGGCAGGAGTGAGGGATGTGAGATAGTGGTGGGGGATGGGAAGGTCAAGGGGTTTGACAGGCGGTTCTGTGGGCAAAAGCGGGACTCCAGGATGGTAGTCTGCCTCCCTGGAGCAGGGGTCCAGGATGTTACGGAGAGAGTAGAGAGAATTTTGAAGGGTGGAGGGACTAAGGCTGATGTAATAGTCCACGTGGGAGAGGAGGATGTAGGAACAAAGTGCAGGGGGGACATACGTAGGCAGTTCAGGGAGTTGGGGGCCCGGCTGAAGTGTAGGGCCTCCAGGGTGGCATTCTCTGGGCTGCTGCCAAGGCCTGGGAATGACAGGGTTAGGAACAATGAGGTGCTCCAACTGAATGCGTGGTTGAGGGATTGGTGTAGGGCAGAGGGATTCAGATTCTTAGACCATTGGGAAGTCTTCAGGAGAGAGGGGCATCTATACAAGAGGGACGGGGAACAGTTGTCTGGGAAGGGCACCCATATTTTAGCTGGGAGGTTAACTGGAGTGTTTCGGCAGGGTTTAAACTAATATGGAAGGGGGGTGGGGAGATAGAGGGAACTGGGAGTGGGAGAGAGATTGGTGACAGGGTAACTCTGGAGAGTAGGAGGGAAGATCAGAGTGTGCCTGAGGGCCTTCAGTGCATGTGTTTTAATGCGAGGAGTGTGACTGGCAAAACAGATGAACTGAAGGCAATAATGTTCGAGAGGAAGTTAGAAGTGGTGGCGGTGACTGAGACATGGCTAAAGGAAGGGCAGGACTGGCAATTGAATATTCCGGGATATAATTTAGCTAATTGGGTTAGGAATTGGCTAGCAGGTAGAAGACAGAGGGTGGTGGTTGATGGGAGATATTCATCTTGGAGTTCAGTGACAAGTGGTGTACCTCAGGGGTCTGTTTTGGGGCCCCTGCTGTTTGTAATTTTTTATAAATGATCTGGATGAGGGTATTGAAGGATGGATTAGTAAATTTGCAGATGACACTAAAGTCGGTGGAGTGGTAGATAGTGAAGAGGGGTGTTATAGTTTGCAGAGGGACTTGGACAAGTTGCAGAGCTGGGCCGAGAGGTGGCAAATGGAGTTTAATGTGGAAAAGTGTGAGGTAATGCACTATGGCAGAAATAATAAATGTGTAGAGTATAGGGCTAATGGTAGGATTCTTAGTAGTCTAGATGAACAGAGGGATCTTGGTGTGTATGTGCATAGATCCCTGAAAGTAGGCAGTCAGGTCGAGAAGGTTGTTAGGAAGGCATATGGAGTCTTGGCTTTTATTGGTAGAGGGATTGAATTTCGGAGCCGCAACGTCATGTTGCAACTGTACAAAACTCTAGTGCGGCCGCACTTGGAGTATTGTGTGCAGTTCTGGTCCCCACATTATAAGAAAGATGTGGAGGCATTGGAGAGGGTACAGAGGAGGTTTACCAGGATGTTGCCTGGTATGGAGGGCAGGTCTTATGAGGAGAGGCTGAGGGATTTGAGGTTGTTTTCGTTAGAAAGGAGGCGGCTAAGAGGGGACCTTATTGAAACATATAAGATGATTAGAGGTTAGATAGGGTGGACAGTGATAGCCTTTTTCCTAGGATGGAGAAAGCTAGCACGAGGGGACACAGCTTTAAATTAAGGGGTGATAGTTATAGGACGGATATCAGAGGTAGTTTCTTTACCCAAAGGGTGGTTCGGGAGTGGAATGCCCTGCCTGCAGCAGTTGTAGATGCGCCAAGTTTGGTGCGTTTAAGAGGTTAGTTGATAAGTATATGGAAGAGAAGGGAATGGTTTAGTTTGGAGGGGCATTGCTTTTTATATTGGTCGGCGCAACATCGAAGGCCGAAGGGCCTGTTCTGTGCTGTAATGTTCTATGTTCTATGTTCTATGTTCTATGTTCATGATAGAGGTGGTTTGAGGAGAGGAGGGGGAGTGGTGTTATTAGTTAAGGATCACATCATAGCAGTGCAGAAGGAGGGTGGTATGGCTGAGTTAGGAATTGAGTCGCTATGGGTGGAGTTGAGGAATAGGAAGGGAGAGGTTACAGTGTTGGGTGTGTACTGCAGACTGCCCAACAGTCCGCGTGCCGTGGAAGAAGGGATATGTAAGGAAATTTTAGATAAGTGTAGGAAGAATAGAGTAGTTGTAATGGGAGATTTCAATTTCCCTGGGGTAGATTGGAAGGTGCCGAGAGCGGAAGGTGCGGACGGGGAGGAATTTGTACAGTGTGTTTTAGAAGGGTCCTTGGAGCAGTATGTGGATAGCCCGACTAGAGAGGAGGCTATACTGGATCTGGTTCTGGGGAATGAGCCAGGGCAGGTGGTTGACATTGTAATACATAGAACATAGAACATAGAACATTACAGCGCAGAACAGGCCCTTCGGCCTTCGATGTTGCGCCAACCATTATAAAAAGCAATGCCCCTCCAAACTAAACCATTCCCTTCTCTTCCATATACTTATCAACTAACCTCTTAAACGCCACCCAACTTGGCACATCTACAACTGCCGCAGGCAGGGCATTCCACTCCCGAACCACCCTTTGGGTAAAGAACCTACCTCTGATATCCATCCTATAACTATCACCCCTTAATTTAAATCTGTGTCCCCTCGTGCTAGCTTTCTCCATCCTAGGAAAAAGGCTATCACTGTCCACGCTATCTAAACCTCTAATCATTTTATATGCTTCGATAAGGTCTCCTCTTAGCCGCCTCCTCTCTAACGAAAACAACCTCAAATCCCTCAGCCTCTCTTCATAAGACCTGCCCTCCATACCAGGCAACATCCTGGTAAACCTCCTCTGTACCCTCTCCAATGCCTCCACATCTTTCTTATAATGTGGGGAGCACATTATATAGGAGAGCATGTGTCTAATAGTGACCACAACTCTGTCTGCTTTAGGGTATTAATGGAAAAAGATGAAGCCTGCCCTAAGGGGAGGGTGTTAAACTGGGGGAGGGCTAGGAGCCGCAGCATCATGTTGCAACTGTACAAAACTCTAGTGCAGCCGCACTTGGAGTATTGTGTGCAGTTCTGGTCCCCACATTATAAGAAAGATGTGGAGGCATTGGAGAGGGTACAGAGGAGGTTTACCAGGATGTTGCTGGTATGGAGGGCAGGTCTTATGAAGAGAGGCTGAGGGATTTGAGGTTGTTTTCGTTAGAAAGGAGGCGGCTAAGAGGGGATCTTATTGAAGCATATACGATGATTAGAGGTTTAGATAGGGTGGACAGTGATAGCCTTTTTCCTAGGATGGAGAAAGCTAGCACGAGGGGACACAGCTTTAAATTAAGGGGTATGAGTTATAGGACGGATATCAGAGGTAGGTTCTTCACTCAAAGAGTGATTAGGGAGTGGAATGCCCTGCCTGCAGCTGTTGTAGATGCGCCAAGTTTGGTGGCGTTTAATAGGTTAATTGATAAGTATATGGAAGAGAAGGGAATGGTTTAGTTTGGAGGGGCATTGCTTTTTATTTTGGTCGGCACAACATCGAAGGCCGAAGGGCCTGTTCTGTGCTGTATTGTTCTATGTTCTATGTTCTATATAGCCAGATTAGTCAGGATCTTAGGGATACCGACTGGGATAAGCTGTTCGAGGGTAGGTTGACACTGCATATGTGGGAGTCTTTCAAGAGAAAACTAAAATTTTTGCAGGAAAGACACGTGCCGGTAAGGAGGAAGGATGGGAAGGGTAGGATTAGAGAACCGTCGGTTACTAGGGATGTTGAGGACTTGGTCAGGAAGAAGCGGGAGGCGTACGTTAGATCCAGGCAATTGGGGACAGAGGCAACGCTTGAAAAATATAGAGAGTGTAGACGGGATCTTAAAAGGGGTGTCAGAAAGGCAAAAAGGGACCACGAAATGGCTTTGGCAGGTAGGATTAAGGAAGATCCTAAGGCATTTTACTCCTATGTAAGGAGCAAAAGGATGGTTAGAGGGAAGATTGGACCTCTCAGGGACAGAGGAGGGGAACTATGCTTAGAGCCTGAGGGAATGGGGGAGATCCTGAATGAACACTTTGCGTCGGTATTCATGCGGGAGAGGGGCCTGATGTCTGATGCCGGCTTTGAGGAATTTGAGGACCCGTTAAAGGAAATAATCATTACGAGGGACGAAGTGTTGGGGCTTTTAGGTAGCATAAAGACTTATAAAGCCCCGGGGCCTGATGGTATTTATCCCAGGCTGCTAAGGGAGGTGAGAGATGACATTGCTGGGCCTCTGACACAAATCTTTGTCTCTTCTTTGGACACAGGAGAGGTCCCAGAGGACTGGAGGATTGCAAATGTAGTACCATTGTTTAAAAAGGGTCAGAGGGATAATCCAGGGAACTATAGGCCGGTGAGCTTGACTTCAGTTATAGGTAAGCTAATGGAGAGGATCCTCAGGGACACGATGTATGAGCATCTGGAGTGCTGCGATCAGATCAGGGATACGCAGCATGGCTTCGTTAAGGGGAGGTCGTGCCTTACGAATCTAGTGGAATTTTTTGAAGAGGTGACAAAAACGGTTGATGAAGGACAAGCCGTTGATGTCGTCTACTTGGATTTCAGTAAGGCGTTTGACAAGGTTCCCCATGGTAGGCTGATAAAAAAGGTGAAGGCGCATGATATACAGGGCCAGGTATGTAGATGGGTTGAGAACTGGCTTGGGAGGAGGAGACAGCGGGTATTAGTGGAAGGCTCTTTTTCCAACTGGAGGTCAGTCACTAGTGGAGTGCCACAGGGCTCAGTACTAGGACCTCTCCTATTTGTGATTTATATAAATGACTTGGAAGAGGGGGTAGGTGGTGTGATCAGCGAATTTGCTGATGACACTAAGATGCTTGGATTGGCGGGGACTGAGGAGCAGTGCCAGGCAATACAACAGGACATAGATAGGCTGGTAGACTGGGCAGATAGATGGCAAATGGAATTTAATCCGGATAAATGCGAGGTGATGCATTTTGGCCGGAATAATGTAGAGGGGAGTTATAGGATAAAAGGTAAAACTATCCGGAGTATAGAGACGCAGAGAGACCTGGGGGTGCAGGTTCACAAGTCTCTGAAGGTGTCAGTACAGGTGGAGAAAGTGATAAAGAAAGCGTATAGTATGTTAGCCTTCATAGGAAGGGGTATAGAAAACTAGAGTAGGAGTCTGATATTACAAGTGTATAGAACGTTGGTTAGGCCTCACTTGGAGTACTGCGTCCAGTTCTGGTCGCCGTACTACCAGAAGGATGTGGAGGCCCTGGAGAGAGTGTAGAGGAGATTTACCAGGATGCTGCCTGGTATGGAAGGGCTGTCTTACGAGGAAAGATTGAACGCACTGGGGTTGTTTTCCCTTAGAACATAGAACATTACAGCACAGAACAGGCCCTTCGGCCTTCGATGTTGTGCCGACCAATATGAAAAGCAATGCCCCTCCATACTAAACCATTCCCTTCTCTTCCATATACTTATCAACTAACCTCTTAAACGCCACCAAACTTGGCGCATCTACAACTGCTGCAGGCAGGGCATTCCAATCCCGAACCACCCTTTGGGTGAAGAACCTACCTCTGATATCCGTCCTATAACTATCACCCCTTAATTTAAAGCTGTGTCCCCTCGTGCTAGCGTTTTCCATCCTAGGAAAAAGGCTATCACTGTCCACCCTATCTAAACCTCTAATCATCTTATATGTTTCGATTAGGTCCCTCTTAGCCGCCTCCTTTCTAACGAAAACAACCTCAAATCCCTCAGCCTCTCTTCATAAGACCTGCCCTCCATACCAGGCAACATCTGGTAAACCTCCTCTGTACCCTCTCCAATGCCTCCACATCTTTCTTATAATGTGGGGACCAGAACTGCACACAATACTCCAAGTGCGGCCACACTAGAGTTTTGTACAGTTGCAACATGACGTTGCGGCTCCGAAATTCAAGCCCCCTACCAATAAAAGCTAAGACTCCATATGCCTTCCTAACAACCTTCTCGACTTGACTGCCTACTTTCAGGGATCTATGCACATACACACCAAGATCCCTCTGTTCATCAAGACTACTAAGAATCCTACCATTTGCCCTATACTCTACACATTTATTATTTCTGCCATAGTGCATTACCTCACACTTTTCCACATTAAACTCCATTTGCCACCTCTCGGTCCAGCTCTGCAACTTGTCCAAGTCCCTCTGCAAACTATAACACCCCTCTTCACTATCTAAGTGAAAGACGGTGGCTGAGAGGGGATCTATTAGAGGTATATAAGATTATGAGGGGTATAGATAGAGTAAATGGTGGTAAGCTTTTTCCACCATTAGAATCGGATAGAACGAGGGGTCACGGCCTTAGGGTGAGGGGGGCTATGTATAAGACAAATATTAGAGGCCAGTTTTTCACACAAAGGGTAGTGGGGGTGTGGAATGCACTGCCGAGTAAGGTGGTGGGAGCAGTCACACTAGGGTTATTTAAGGGTCTCTTGGACAGCCACATGAGCGGTCTGCAGATAGAGGGATATAGGAGGACTGTTTAATTACTTTAATTGTTTCCACAGACTATTCGGTCCACCTTGTTGACCAACAAGGGGCATGCATTCGGCAGGTCGTGCGAGAGCTGCTCTTGGAGGTTACTTCAGGAGTTGCCTAGTGCTTCATGTCGTTAGTGTATGCTTAAACTGGACCATCAGATGGGCAACATGACAGCTCAGAGACTATCGCTGTTGCTGTGCAGACACATGGATTTGGGCCTGTGTCTGCGGGAGTTTGCGCGTTCTCCCCGTGGTTGCGTGGGTTTTCTCCGGGTGCTCCGGTTTCCTCCCACATCCCAAAAATGTGCTCTTAGGCTGATTGGGTAACAAATTGTCCCTATATTGGTCTCTATATGTCATTAAGACGTTAGGACGGTGGCGCGGGCTCGTTGGGCCGAAGGGCCTGTTTCCCGTGCTGTGTTGTTCTTTGTTCTTTGTTCTAGTTTCTATGCTCCTCTGCAGGTTCAAGCAACATCGAGAGAAAATTAAAAGTACCTCAAATGACAAACATGGGCAGGAAAATGACTTTCATGGATATCACTGCTGCCTCACAACACCAGGGACCTGGTTCAATTTCAACCTCAGGTCACTGTCAGTGTGGAGTCTGCATGTTGTCCCCGTGTCTGTGTGGGTTTCCGTTGAATGCTCCGGCTTCCTCCCACAGTCCAAAAGACGTGCTGTTTAGGGGGATTGGCCATGCTAAATTGCCCCTTAGTGTCGAAAGATGTGCAGGTTAGGTGGATTGGCCATGCTAAATTGCCCCTTAGTGTCAAAAGATGTGCAGGTTAGATGGATTGGCCATGCTAAATTGCCCCTTAGTGTCCAAAGATGTGCAGGTTAGGTGGATTGGCCATGCTAAATTGCCCCTTAGTGTCCAAATATGTGCAGGTTAGGTGGATTGGCCATGCTAAATTGCCCCTTAGTGTCGAAAGATGTGCAAGTTAGGGGATTGGCCATGCTAAATTGCCCCTTAGTGTCCAAAGATGTGCAGGTTAGGTGGATTGGCCATGCTAAATTGCCTCTTAGTGTCGAAAGATGTGCAGGTTAGGTGGATTGGCCATGCTAAATTGCCCCTTAGTGTCGAAAGATGTGCAGGTTAGGTGATTGGCCATGCTAATTACCCCCTAGTGTCCAAAGATGTGCAGGTTAGGTGGATTGGCCATGCTAAATTGCCCCTTAGTGTCCAAAATGTGTAGGTTAGGGGGAGTGGCCATGCTAAGTTGCCCCTTGGTATCCAAAGATGTGCAGGTTAGGTGGATTAGCCATGCTAAATTGCCCCTTGGTTTCCAAACATGTGCAGGTTAGGTGGATTGGCCATGCTAAATTGCCCCTTAGTGGCCAAAGATGTGTAGGTTAGGGGGATTGGCCATGCTAAGTTGCCCCTTGGTATCCAAAGATGTGCAGGTTAGGTGGATTGGCCATGCTAAATTGCCCCTTGGTATCCAAAGATGTGTAGGTTAGGGGGATTGGCCATGCTAAATTGCACCTTAGTGTCCAAAGATGTGTAGGTTAGGGGGATTGGCCATGCTAAATTGCCCCTTAGTGTCCAAAGATGTGTAGGTTAGGTGGATTGGTCATGCTAAGTTGCCCCTTGGTATCCAAAGATGTGCAGGTTAAGAACATAGAACATAGAACATTACAGCACAGAACAGGCCCTTCGGCCTTCGATGTTGCGCCGACCAATATAAAAAGCAATGCCCTCCAAACTAAACCATTCCCTTCTCTTCCATATACTTATCAACTAACCTCTTAAACGCCACCAAACTTGGCGCATCTACAACTGCTGCAGGCAGGGCATTCCACTCCCGAACCACCCTTTGGGTAAAGAACCTACCTCTGATATCCGTCCTATAACTATCACCCCTTAATTTAAAGCTGTGTCCCCTCGTGCTAGCTTTTTCCATCCTAGGAAAAAGGCTATCACTGTCCACCCTATCTAAACCTCTAATCATCTTATATGTTTCGATTAGGTCCCCTCTTAGCCGCCTCCTTTCTAACGAAAACAACCTCAAATCCCTCAGCCTCTCTTCATAAGACCTGCCCTCCATACCAGGCAACATCCTGGTAAACCTCCTCTGTACCCTCTCCAATGCCTCCACATCTTTCTTATAATGTGGGGACAGAACTGCACACAATACTCCAAGTGCGGCCGCACTAGAGTTTTGTACAGTTGCAACATGACGTTGCGGCTCCGAAATTCAATCCCTCTACCAATAAAAGCCAAGACTCCATATGCCTTCCTAACAACCTTCTCGACCTGACTGCCTACTTTCAGGGATCTATGCACATACACACCAAGATCCCTCTGTTCATCTAGACTACTAAGAATCCTACCATTTGCCCTATACTCTACACATTTATTATTTCTGCCATAGTGCATTACCTCACACTTTTAGGTGGATTGGCCATGCTAAATTGCCCCTTGGTATCCAAAGATGTGCAGGTTAGGTGGATTGGCCATGCTAAATTGCCCTTTAGTTTCAGGGGACTAGCTAGGGTAAATGCGTGGGATTCTGGGGAAAGAGCCGGGATGCAATTGTGGTTAGTGTAGACTCAATGGGCTGAATGGCCTCCTGAAGCACTGTAGAATTGTATGATTCTATGAAAATCTTACATCAGAGTGCATTTCAGTGATCATTTTAATGTCAACTTGGACACAGCAAGATCCCACAAGCACCTCCGAAATAATACCACAAGCATTTCCTAACTGGAAGGGGAAGTGGGATTGTTCATATCCTGGAAACAATGAGGCCTCTTATCCAAGCTTTCCAATATCCTGAGCAAGATTGAGAAAAGACAATCACAAGCTCAGGCCATAGACCCAGATATTGGTCTGTCTGTAATTATCTGTCATCTGCGAGGGGTCACAGGCATCACCCTCTGTTTTGGAGGGTCAAGTGGTTATAGCATGAAGGCGGGGAACCGGGGGGCATGCAACCCACATCAAGACTTTGACCAGGCATCCCTTCTGTTCTCAATGGCTGCCAAAGACCTGTCAAGGATTCATGGGTTGACTATCACTTGTGTGGCCTGGGAGCATGAATGCTCCTTCCAAGTCCTGGAGTGGGACTTGAACTCAGAACTCCTGGCTCAGAAGCCAGGGAGCTACCCACTAAACCATAAGATCTCGACCATCCCCTCATGAGTTTGACGTGAAAGCCCTACTCTCTGAATCTTCACTGAGGCTCCAAATGGTGGAACAGGTACAGTAGGCCTCAGTAGGCCCCAGGTCCACGATGAGGCCTGTTCTGTCTCTCCTCCACCGATTTTAACCGCTATTTTCTCTCAGTTCACCCAACGTAACCGGTCTGACTGACACATCTAGCTTTCCGTAGGCACACAGCAGTGTCCCCAGGCAAACTCTGGGGGCAAACATCTTAAGGCCACAGTTCAGTAAAACCTCTCCCTCACTGGATGCTGGATATGACTGCTTTCCTTATTTGGGGAACATCTGGTGTCGCGTGTGGGCCCGGATTAAATGCCCATTCTGAAGGGGGCAACTGTCAGAAGGGTCCTTTTTGGCCCTGCCCCCATCAGAGTATCATGGAGTAAGCCATGGCAACCCTTGGGCAACAAGGACTCAAGAGGGTGAGAGAGAGAGAAGTCCTGTAGCAGGTGCAAGCTCCAAAACACTTTTTTTTTAAATCACTTTCTCCCTGACCCAGAAAGATAATGAGGTGAAAAGTTCAGGGTTAGCGTTCCCACCTCCATAAATCAAGCCTGACATATCCATATTCCCATGGTTTAGGAGCAGAGGGGAAGGGCGAGAGAATACACCTTTGCCAGAGGCCTGATCTTATCTCTCCGCAGCGATAAAGTGTTGAAAGAGATTGTTTGGAGAGCGATCACAGGCAGAACGTAACCACAAACAACTGGTTCGCACTGCTGACGGAGCCCTGAGAGACAGGCCCCGCTGCATTCCCCTAGCCGCCACAGTGTCACTTCGATCCCCATCCCAATGGCCCCCTCCTCCAGAGATCAGACATCGTGCCTCCAAACCCACATCTACTGGATGTGTGTCACCTGGGGAGGGAGACAAAATAGAAACAAGAGGAGGCGATTCAGCCCCAGAGGTTAGCACTGCTACCTCACAGTGCCAGGGACCCAGGTTCAATTCCAACCTCGGGTCACTGTCTCTCTCTGTGTGGAGTTTACAAGTTCTCCCCATGTCTGCTTTGGTTTCCTCGCACACTCCCATAATGCAGCTTAGCTGGATTGGCCATGCTAAATTGTCCCTCAGTGTCCAAAGATGTGCAGGTTAGGTGGATTGGCCATGCTAAATTGCCCCTTAGTGTCCAAAGATGTGTAGGTTAGATGGATTGGCCATGCTAAATTGCCCCTTAGTGTCCAAAGATGTGCAGGTTAGGTGCATGTGTGACTGTGTGTGTGTTTGAGTGTTTGTGTGTGCGTGTGTATGTATGTGGGATTGTGTGTGCATGTGAGTGTGTGTGTGTGTGTCTGAGAGTGTGAGCATGTATATGTGAGTGTGTGTGTGAGTATGTATGTGTGTGTTTGTGTGTTGAGTAAATTGACCCTTGACGTCCAAAAATGTGCAGGTTAGGTGGATTGGCCACATTAAAGTGTCCTTTTGTAATTAGCCATGTTGTATGTTATGAGGTAGATTGGAGGAGAGGATCTGCGTAACCATAAGACACTAAGACATAGGAGCAGAATTAAGCCACTCGGCCCATTGAGTCTGGTCCGCCATCCAATCGTGGCTGATATTTTTCTCTTCCTCAACTTCCTGCCTTTTCCCCATAACCCCTGATCCGCTTATTAATCAAGGGCAAGATGCTCTTTCAGAGAGTCGGTGCGGACCCAATGGGCTGAATGGCCTCCTTCTGCACTGTAGGGATTTTATGGTTCTGGAACGTGGCATGTGACCCCACCCCACAGTGCTATAGTGAGATAATATTAACCAATGCAGGAAGCAGAATTCCTCTGTCCCTTTTCCAGGAATGGTGATGGGGCCTTTTTCACGTTCCGGGGGTGGAAGGCGGGATGGGAGATTTTGGTGACAGGGTGGCACTCTCTCAGTATCGCGCCCTGAGACTCGGAAGCTCGAGGAAGTAGAATTAGCTTTGAACCTCACGACCGCACACCCCCCGCCCCCGACATCGATTCACGGTCGGACAATGGCGGAGAATGGGAGGAGACCGTGACCTCTTGAATACAAGGCGGTGGGAGTGAACGGGATGGAGTTTCCTTCACATAATGAAAACTAATGCTGTAATACATCTGATAGCACAAGCAGCAGAACAAGACGGGACATGTCACGATGCATACAGACCTTGAATAGACTGAGTACTCCATTCTCCATGTGAGGTCTCACAAAGCGGGCTCTGCACTTTGCGATCCCACAGAGAGGGTGCCAGGATGGAGGATCACGTGTCAGCTGGCATTCTCGCTGCAACTAAACCCCTGATTGTCATTGGGGGCCTTTATTGGATCAAATAGCTCAGCTCATTATCACCCGTGTGCCTCTGATTGTCTCCTGGTTACAAACTCGCACTGTTTTCACAGGCTGATCTATCACACTTCCAAACTGGGAACTTGCTCAGGGACTGAGATCCCCATCAGCGAGCAAATGTGCACAAGAGTTACTCAAGGAGTCAAATTGAGAAAGATGCAAATACGTAGGGGTGTGTGTGTGTGTGTGTGTGTGTCTGAGAGTGTGAGTATGTGTGTGTGTGTGTGTGTGTCTGGTGTGTGTTCTGAGAGTGTGGTTGTGTGTGTAGAGTGTGTGTGTGTCTGAGAGTGTGAGTATGTGTGTGTGTGTGTGTCTGAGAGTGTGAGTATGTGTGTGTGTGTTTGTGTGAGTATGTGTGTGTGTCTGTGTGTGTTGATTGTACGAGTATGTGAGTGTGAGTACATGTGTGTGTGTGTGTGCGTCTGAGTTGTGTATGTGAGTTTGTGTGTGAATGTGTGTGTGTGTCTGTGTGTGTGTGTGAGTGTGCATATGAGTGTATGTGAGAATGATCATAGATCATAGAACACAATATTGCAGAAAGAGGCCCTTCAGCCCATCGAGTCTGAACTGAACACAATCCTCCCCAGGCCTTACCTCCATATCCCGACATATTATTCCCACTAATCCCTCTAACTTACACATCCCCGGACACTAAGGCACAATTTCTTAGCGTGGCCAATCAACCTAACCCGCACATCTTTGGACGATGGGAGGAAAACAGAGCACCTAGAAGAAACCCACGTCAGATTTTGTGTGTGTGTGTGTGTGTGTGTGTGTGTGTGTGTGTGTGTGTGTGTGTGTGTGTGTGTGTGTGTGTGTGTGTGTGATCAACCATAATTTCAGTTGCTGTGACATATCCTGATATGTGTGTGTGTGTGTGTGTGTGTCAGATGTAGTTTGGTACACATCCCCAGCATGTCTAACTGAGAGGACAGACTTTCCATCCAAAAGACAATGCCTCGGGTTCGAATCGCTCCACAGCAGATGGTGGAATTTGAATTCAATTAAAAATCTGGACTAAGAATCTACCGCTGACCATAAAACCATTGTCGATTGTCAGAAAAGCCTGCTGATTTAGGGAAGGAAATCCAGAGTTCAAGGTCCAGACAGCTGAAGACATGGCACAACATTACCATCTTACAGAGAACACACCAAGGAGTAGCTGGGGGATTATTAAGGTTGATAGGTTGCCGAGGACCAATATTAGGATTGAACTGTGGGGGCATTGGAAGAAATCAGTCAGAGCAAGGAGAAAGGTATCGAGGCAACACACTCTGATAGCATGGGACATGACAAAGTGAATGGAGTACAAAGGATGTGCAGATTAGGTGGATTCGCCATGCTAAATTACCCCTTAGTGTCCAAAGATATTAGGTTAAGGAGATTGGCCATGCAAAATTGCCCCTTAGTGTCAAAAGATGTGCAGGTTAAGAGGGTTGGCTAAATTGCACCTGAATGTAAGGGGGACTAGCAGGCTAAATACATGGGAAAATAGGGCCTGTGTGGGATTGTTATCAGGGAAGGATTGTTGGGCTGAATGGCCTCCTGTAGGGAATCTAAGATCTCCATCACACTGGAATGGCAGAACATTCTAGATCCTAACCACACGCTCTCCAGCCTCTGGCATGTTTTGACCTTAAATCAGTGACCTTCTGCTTTTCAATCATTGAATCCCTGCAGCACGGAAGGAGGCTACTCGGCCCATCAAGGCAATGCCAACTCTCCAAAAAAAAGTATATCCCCCCAGGAATACATCCCCCTACCTCCCATCCCCATAACCCTAAGCATTTTCCATCGCCAATCCACCTAACCTGCACATCTTTGGACAGTAAGGGGAAATTTAGCATGGCCAATCCACCGAACCTGCACATCTTTGGACAGTAAGGGGAAATTTAGCATGGCCAATCCACCGAACCTGCACATCTTTGGACACTAAGGGGCAATTTAGCATGGCCAATCCACCCTAACCTGCACATCTTTGGACACTAAGGGCCAATTTAGCATGGCCAATCCACCCTAACCTACACATCTTTAGCCTTGCAGAGGAAACCAGAGCACCTGGAGGAAACCCACATAGATCTCAGAGGTGCAGGAATCGAACCTGCTTTATTGGAGTCAGTCTGCTTCCCAAACCAGCTGCCCTGTCTACTGAGCTAACCAGCACTCACCCCCTCTTAGTTATTAATCTAATAAAGCTTCTCTGGAACGCTTCCAAGGCATTTACATCCTTCCTTAAACAAGGACAGAGACTCTGTACACAGTACTCCAGATGTGATCAGTTGTGTAAAGCCGAAAGGTGGAACAAACCCTCAGCCAAAGTCAATTATCGGTGTAAATAACAAGTAATCCTTGGTGTGCTTTTGGGTCTAAAAATAGCTTTGTTTCAGTCAGATTGTTACCTGATAGGCCTGTGCCCTCTGACAAAGTCCTTGACTAGAAGTTGCTTTGTATTTCCAGCCAGCCGAATCCCACTTTTCAATAAACATCAGCTGGATAACAACTGTGAAAAGATGTCACCTCACCATTAAAAACCCATTCCAATTCAATTGAATTAACACTCCCGGCTTGCTGCAACATCCGACACATCAATATACAGTTTCAGCAGTGTTGTGGCTCTTTTCACCTTCACTCCTTCGTCACTCTATGAGTCAAGAGGCGTTCGTGTCCGCCGGAGTGCCTAGTGAGGGCTGTTCTCAATCCTCTTTGTGTCTGCCATGGTTTCCTCCGGGTGCTCCAGTTTCCTCCCACAGTCCGAGAGACGTGCTAGTTAGATGGATCAACCATGCTAAATTGCTCCTTAGTGTCCAAAGATGTGCAAGTTAAGTGGATTGGCCATGATAATTTGCCCCTTAGTGTCCAAAGATGTGCAGGTTAGGTGGATTGGCCATGCTAAATTGCCCCTTAGTGTCCAAAGATGTGCAGGTTAGGTGGATTGGCCATGCTAAATTGCGCCTTAGTGTCCAAAGATGTGCAGGTTAGGTGGATTGGCCATGCTAAATTGCTCCTTAGTGTCCAAAGATGTGCAAATTAAGTGGATTGGCCATGATAATTTGCCCCTTAGTGTCCAAAGATGTGCAGGTTAAGTGGATTGGCCATGCTAAATTGCCCCTTAGTGTCCAAAGATGTGTAAATTAGGTGGATTGTTCATGCCAAATTATCCCTTTGTCGCCAAAGATATCTGTGTAGGTTTCCTCCAGGTTCTCTTGTTCTCTCCCACAGCCCGAAAGACGTGCTGGTTAGGATGCATTAGCCATGCTAAATTCTCTCTCCACGTACCCAAGCTGGTATTGGAGTTTGGCAATTAGGGGATTTTTGCAGTAACTTCATCGCAGTGTTAATGGAAGCCTACTTGTGACACTAATAAATAAACTTTAAACTCTAGAACAAAGGTCTCTACTCTGCTAATCTCCTCAGAGCAACATTTCGATATAGTTCACAAAATTTCCTTTGAACCCTTATCTACCAGTCAGTGTGTCGGTTTAAAGGACAATCATTTTAATTTAGTTATTTAATTTGTTAATTAGTCTATTGTGCAATCAAAAGATTATAATCCAATAAACTAACAGCTGGACAGCCAATTATTGATGGATGCCCTGGCAGGCTGCACACATCCAAACTGAAGTGTCCCACTTCCAAAAGCTTCAACAGATTTGACTCTCCAACAACATCCTGCCCCCTGTTCTGGGAGTGTTTGATGGGGACAGTGTAGAGGGAGCTTTTCTCTGTATCTAACCCCGTGCTGTACCTGTCCTGGGAGTGTTTGATGGGGACAGTGTAGAGGGAGCTTTACTCTGTATCTAACCCCGTGCTGTACCTGTCCTGGGAGTGTTTGATGGGGACAGTGTAGAGGGAGTTTTACTCTGTATCTAACCCCGTGCTGTACCTGTCCTGGGAGTGTTTGATGGGGGACAGTGTACAGGAGCTTTACTCTGTATCTAACCCCATGCTGTACCTGTCCTGGGAGTGTTTGATGGGGGACAGTGTAGAGGGAGCTTTACTCTGTATCTAACGGTGCTGTACCTGTCCTGGGAGTGTTTGATGGGGGACAGTGTAGAGGGAGCTTTACTCTGTATCTAACCCCGTGCTGTACCTGTCCTGGGAGTGTTTGATGGGGACAGTGTAGAGGGAGCTTTACTCTGTATCTAACCCCGTGCTGTACCTGTCCTGGGAGTGTTTGATGGGGGACAGTGTAGAGGGAACTTTACTCTGATCTAACTGTGTGCTGTACCTGTCCTATGAGTGTTTGATGGGGACAGTGTAGAGGGAGCTTTACTCTGTCTCTAACCCTATGCTGTATCTGTCCTGGGAGTGTTTGATGGGGGACAGTGTAGAGGGAACTTTACTCTGATCTCACCGTGTGCTGTACCTGCCCTAGGAGTGTTTGAAGGCGGACAGTGTAGAGGGAACTTTACTCTGTATCTAACCCTATGCTGTATCTGTCCTGGGAGTGTTTGATGGGGACAGTGTAGAGTGAGCTTTACTCTGTATCTAACCCTATGCTGTATCTGTCCTGGGAATGTTTGATGGGGGACAATGTAGAGGGAACTTTACTCTGATCTAACTATGTGCTGTACCTGTCCTAGTAGCGTTTGATGGGGACAGTGTAGAGGGAGCTTTACTCTGTATCTAACCCCGTGCTGTATCTGTCCTGGGAGTGTTTGATGGGGGACAGTGTAGAGGGAGCTTTACTCTGTATCTAACCCTGTGCTGTACCTGTCCTGGGAGTGTTTGATGGGGGACAGTGTAGAGGGAACTTTACTCTGTATCTAACCCTATGCTGTATCTGTCCTGGGAGTGTTTGATGGGGGACAGTGTAGAGGGAGCTTTACTCTGTATCTAACCCTGTGCTGTACCTGTCCTGGGAGTGTTTGATGGGGGACAGTGTAGAGGGAACTTTACTCTGTATCTAACCCTGTGCTGTACCTGTCCTGGGAGTGTTTGATGGGGACAGTGTAGAGGGAGCTTTACTCTGTATCTAACCCCGTGCTGTACCTGTCCTGGGAGTGTTTGATGGGGGACAGTGTAGAGGGAGCTTTACTCTGTATCTAACCCCGTGCTGTACCTGTCCTGGGATGGGGGACAGTGTAGAGTGAGCTTTACTCTGTATCTAACCCCGTGCTGTACCTGTCCTGGGAGTGTTTGATGGGGGACAGTGTAGATGGAGCTTTACTCTGTATCTAACCCCGTGCTGTACCTGTCCTGGGAGTGTTTGATGGGGACAGTGTAGAGGGAGCTTTACTCTGTATCTAACCCCGTGCTGTACCTGTCCTGGGAGTGTTTGATGGGGGCAGTGTAGAGGGAGCTTTACTCTGTATCTAACCCTGTGCTGTACCTGTCCTGGGAGTGTTTGATGGGGGACAGTGTAGAGGGAGCTTTACTCTGTATCTAACCGCGTCCTGGGAGTGTTTGAGTCTGATACTGAACAGACATTGCATTCAAGAGGGCAATTAGTTGGGAATAACTGTTCATATTATTGCCTGAAATCTTGTGCTAAAATTTCCCGGATTCCATGGGTTGTCCAGCAGATAAATCAGCCGAGTGTCCAACGTCGTAGGGCCAACGTCGTACCAACGCGGCCATCTGTGACCAAGAGGCTGGAATGTCCTCCCTCAGCCAATCTGAGGGCTGCCCCTGCGTTCGAACGCCATCCTCCCCCTTCAGCAAGACAGAGGCTGATTAGCTGTTATTAGGAGCAGAATTTCCATCACCACGGTAACTGCTTGACAACTAGGAAATTGGTGCTGTTTTCCCAGTATATCGATGCAAAGTGTCGGGCTGAAAAATGAGAAGGGTGACAGAGGGAGGTAGGCAGTGATTTCCCCCTCCCCCAATTCCGTGCTCCCCACTCCCCCCCCCACCTCTCGCAGGTAGAGGGGTGTGGGGTGATCCCATGGCGGCATGGGAGTTAGGCTCCGTGAGGATGGAGATGGTGAGGAGAGATTGGAGTTGTGTAGACATTCAGTCAGATCCCTATCTTGTTTAATTTTGGATTTGACTTGATTTATTATTGTCACACAGTGAAAGATGTCGTTTCTCACAGACAAAGCAGACCGCTCATAGAGAAGGAAAGGAGAGAGGGCGCAGAATGCAGTGTCGCAGTCACAGCTTGGGAAGATCAACTTAATGTGAGGTAGGTCCATACACATGCTCTCTGCCTCTCACAAAGTGTTGTCAAGCATGGGGGGGGGGGGGGGGGGGGGGGGGCGGCGTGTGGGGGTGGGTTGGGGGTCTTGGTCGAAAAATATTGAGAATGGGACTGTTTTTATTTTCTGCTGAGACAGTGAGTGAGGTGTTCTGGAACCTAGACAGAGTCAGAACGGGCTCTAATATGTCGTTTCTCTTCCCTCGTGTGGTAACGTGGCCCCTTTAAGGCGAGGGGGTGCCGGGGGGGGCAGCGGTCTTTTGTGGGGCATGTGAGTGGGACTGACCCAATGGAGAGGCCCGTGTGGGATGGCAGAGCCAATCAGAAGCACAGACTTGCACACAAGGATTGGGGTGGGGGGGGGTGGTGGACCCTGAGATGGACTTGGTGAGGAGAGATTAGACTTGTGTAAATGTTCTGTCAGACCTTTACCTTGTTTAATTTTTGATTCGATTTGATTTGTTATTGTCACATGTATGAGCACACTGTGAAAAGTTTCTTGTATGCTATACAAAGCATACCGTTCAGTGAGAAGGAAAGGAGAGAGAGTGCAGAATGTAGTGTTACAGTCGCAGCTAGGGTGTAGAGAAAGATCAACTTAATGCGAGGCAGGTCCATTCAAAAGTCTGATGGCAGCAGGGAAGAAGCTGTTCGTGAGTCGGTTGGTACGTGACCTCAGACTTTAGTATCTTTTTCCCGACGGAAGAAGGTGGAAGAGAGAATGTCCGGGGTGCGTGGTGTCCTTAATTATGCTGGCTGTTTTGCCAAGGCAGCGGGAAGTGTATAGAGACAATGGATAGGAGACTGGTTTGCATGATGGATTGGGCTAAATTCCTGACTTTTTGGAATTCCTTGTGGTCTCGGGCAGAGCAGGAGCCCATACCAAGCTGTGACACAACCAGAAAGAATGCTTTCTATGGTGCATCTTTCAAATCCATGTATATTAGTTGATAACTCATTCCTTGTTGGCACGGTGGTTAGCCTCACAGCACCAAGGACCCGGGTTCGATTCCCAACTTGGGTCACTGTCTATGTGGAGTCTGCACATTCTCCCTGTGTCTGTGTGGGTTTCCTCCGAGTGCTCCGGTTTCTTCCTTCTGTATTGCAGGGATTCTATTCAATGATTCTGTCATGCCCTCCCCACCCCCCCACCCCATCCTCCACCCCCTTCATAGTCTCAGGATTGGTCCCAAAGGCCGTATCAGCCAACGGCGTACTATCACTCCAGTAATACAGGAAACATGGCAGCCAACTTGCGCGTAGCAAGGTCAGGGGCCAACGGCCAAGGACAGTGTGTTCGCAATACAGAGTGATTATCAGCCTGGAGATGATACCGGTACAGCAGGCGGTTAGAGTGAGAGAGTTTCTTGGTCACTCACACCATGGTGGTAGAGGCTAAGCACCACAGCACCTTGTCAAGCATAATCATGGACCAATAGAAATCCGTGCTCACCAACGACCCTTGGGGACTGCTATGAGACCGAGGAGGAGGATGTAGTTTTTCAAGTGCAGAAAATACAACAACCAATTTATACACAGCAAGATCCCACATAAGTCAATGTAATAAATGAGCAGATATTCTGCTTTTCATAGAATCACAGAATTGCTACAGTGCAGAAGGAGGTCATTTAGCCCAACAAGTTTGCACCGACCCTCTGACGTATTCCCGTAGCCCCACATATTTGCTAATTTTCCTAACCTATGCGTCTTTGGACGCTAAGGAGCAATTTAGCACGGCCAATCCACCTAACCTGCACATCTTTGGACACTAAGGGGCAATTTAGCATGACCAATCCACTTAATTTGCACATCTTTGGACACTAAGGGGCAATTTAGCATGGCCAATCCACCTAACCTGCACATCTTTAGACTGTGGGAAGAAACCAGAGCATCCGGAGGAAATTCATGCAGATGGGGAGAATGTGTCAACTCTGCACAGACAGTGATCTGAGCTGGGAATCAAACCCGGGACCCTGGCGCTGTGAAGCAGCAATGCTAACCACTGTGCCACCATGGTATCCCTTTCTGTTCACTGTGTTCATTGTACAACTGGTTAGTTGTAAATAACGTCCCAACTCCTCTACTCAATACTCTGATCTGCAAAGGCAAGTGTGCCAAACGCCATCTTCACATCTAACCACCTCCCAACAGATGTGAAATCTGACATGTCAACTATGACTCTCACCAGCTTTTACAGATGCACCATAGAAAGCATTCTTTCTGGTTGTATCACGTTTTGGTATGGGCTCCTGCTCTGCCCACGACCACAAGGAACTATGTGAATGTAGCCCAGTCCATCACACAAACCAGCCTCCCATCCGTTGACTCTGTCTACACTTCTGGCTGCCTTGGAAAAGCAGCCAGCATAATCAAGGGCCCCCACGCACCCCCGACATTCTCTCTTCCACCGGGAAAAGGATACAAAAATCTAAGGTCGTGTACCAACCGACTCAAGACCAGCTTCTTCCCTGCTGCTTTTGAATGGACCTACCTCGCATTAAGTTGCGAGTCTCTAACACCCTAGCAATAACTGTAACACTCTCTGCACCCTCTCCTATCCTATTCTGTGTGTTCTGTCTGCAAGAAACAATACTTTTCACTGTATGTTAATATATGCAGCAATAATAAATCAAATCAAATACAAGAAAACTTAAGTCGGAACTTTCAAAAGTAAATTGTATAAATATGTGACGGTGGGACAGAATGGCAGAGCTATGAGAGTGAGATAAATTGGATTGTTCTGTCAGAGGGCCAGCATAGATAGGATGGACTGAATGGCCCTCTTCTTCATGTTAGAAATGGTGCCAATTGAAGCCTGCCCAGTTTCATGTTTAAACGAGCTCGCGGAGACAGGGATGCATGCAGGAATCTGAAAGGCTTTGTAAACATCCCTCTATATCAGGATATGTTAACAAGCGTTGTCAAACAAAGCAAAGATAGACTGGTTATTAATACCATCACCGGCTTCCTAATAGCCCTACTCAACTCCGAGTGACGCTGCCCTTGGCACGATCTCAGCATCGGCCCAGATCCGGGTTCTGAACAAAAGGTGAACATTCCACAGTTCCAGAAACGACCCGCACCCCCACCCCCCACCCCCCCACTCCAGTCCCGACCTCACTCCCCCCAATCTCGGAAGCGCCTTGACAGCTGGCACAGGAGATATGCCACAAGCAATTTGACCCAGAGCCAAGAGGTCAAGGGTTCGAGGCCCAATCAACATACAGCCCAGGCTGACACTCCCGGCGCAGCACTGAGGGAGTGCCGCACTGCCAGAGGGGCTGGGTTTGAGGGGGAAGTGCCAGATTGCCTCAGAACAGTTGAGAAGTGAGGTCAACTGTCGTAACCTTGGGAAACACAGCTCCCGAGAACAGCGACAATCGGAATTCTCCGACCTCACCCACAGCTTGTGACGTGGTAGACAGGGAAGAAGGTTATCTCGGGCTGCAACGGGATCTTGATCAATTGGGCCAGTGGGCTGACAAATGGCAGATGCAGTTTAATTTAGATAAACGCGAGGTCATGCATTTTGGTAGATTGAACCAGAGCAGGATTTACTCAGTTAATGGTAGGGTGTTAGGGAGAGCTACAGAGCAAAGAGATCTAGGGGTACAGATTCATAGCTCCTTGAAAGTGGAGTCACAGGTGGACAGAGTGGTGGAGGAGGCATTCAGCATGCTTGGTTTCAAAGAACAAAACAAAATGGGAAACAGGCCCTTCGGCCCAACGAGCCCGCGCCGTAAGAACATTGAATACAGGAGTTGGGGACGTCTTGTTGAAGTTGTACAAGATATTGGTAAGGCCACACTTGGAATACTGTGTACAATTCTGGTCACCCTATTATAGAAAGGATATTATTAAACTAGAAAGAGTGCAGAAAACATTGACCCGGATGCTACTGGGACTTGATGGATTGAGTTATAAGAAGAGGCTGGATAGATTGGGAATTATTTCTCTGGAGCTTGGAAGGCTGAGGAGTAATCTCATAGAGATCTATAAAATAACAAGGGACATAGATCAGTTAGATAGTCAATATTTTTTCTCAAAGGTAGGGGAGTCTAAAACTAGAGGGCATAAGTTTAAGGTGAGAGAAGAGAGATACAAAAGTGTCCAGAGGGGCAATCATTTCACACAGAGGGTGGTGAGTGTCTGGAACAAGTTGCCAGAAGTAATAGTAGAGGCGGGTACAATTTTGTCTTTTAAAAAGCATTTAGACAGTTACATGGGTACGATGGGTATAGAGGGATATGTGCTGAATGCAGACAATAGGGACAAGCTTTGATGTTTAAAAAAAAGGGTGGTTTGGACAAGTTGGGCCGAAGAACCTGTTTCCATGCTGTAAACCTCTATAACTCTACAGTTCTATGGCTGAGATTTCCAATCCCACTGCAATGAAAGGGGTTTTAGCTGAGCATCAAATTCTCGCCCACCATGGTGACGTAACTGATCGGGGATTCCAGCCCAGATAATCTGATTTACCAAATAGTGTTTGAGGTACGAATGTTGGCTGAGGTACTGGGGAGACCTGGGTGGCATGGTGTCACAATGGTTAGCCCTGCTGCCTCACATCACCAGGAATCTGGGTTCGATTCCTGGCTTGGGTCACTGTCCGTGTGGAGTTTGAACATTCTCCCCGTTTCTGTGTGGGTTTCCTCCCACAGTCCGAAGATATGCCCCTTAGTGTCCAAAGATGTGCGGGTTAGGTGAATTGGCCATTTTAAGTTCCCTGTTAGTGTCAACTGATGTGCAGGTTAGGTGGATTGGCCATGCTAAATTGTCCCTTAATGTCCAAAGATATGCAGGTTAGGTGGATTGGCCATGCTAAATTGCCCCTTAGTGTCCAAAGATATGCAGGTTAGGTGGATTGGCCATGGTAAGTTGCCCCTTAGTATCCAAAGATGTGCAGGTTAGGTGGATTGGCCATGCTAAATTGTCCCTTAGTGTCCAAAGATGTGCAGGTTAGGGGGATTGGCCATGCTAAATTGCCCCTTAGTGTCCAAAGATATGCAGGTTAGGTGGATTGGCCATGGTAAGTTGCCCCTTAGTATCCAAAGATGTGCAGGTTAGGTGGATTGGCCATGATAAATTGCCCCTTAGTATCAGGAAGATTAACAGTGTAAGTATATGGAGTTACAGGGATGGGACCTGGGTGGGGTTGATGTTGGCACGCTCGATGGATCGAATGGTCTCATCCTGGCCTATCGGGATTCTGTGAGTGTCACACACGAGTGTTCATTAACTGTTAGCTATTGAGCCATTTCTCCCAAACCGTCCCAAGAGAGGATACTTCTGCATCAAGGCCTCCTTACATGGGTTTTGTTTATTCCTCCAGCCTTTGGTCCAATGTAATTTGCCCCATAATTGGCTTGAAGTCCGGGCTGATGCGGGCAACAGGGAACTTATTAAGTAATAGAAGGAATAATCCATTCTCCTCGTCCAATAAGATTTAATGAGAATCTAAGCAACAGAGGCAAAGGAAATGAGTTGTAGTAGGGCAATAGTTCCATAGCGATCAAGGACTGAGACGCACAGGCTGATGCCCATGCGAGTTCTAATCCCCACTTGGCAACTAGTAGAATTTAAATTTAATTAATAATTCGGGAATTGAAAGCTCGTCACAGTAATGGTGACCATAAAACAGTTGTTGATTGTTGTAAAAACCCATCTGGTTTTACTGATGTCTTTTAAGTAACTCCCCAGGGGCCAGTGTTCCTTTTCCAGATTTTCCCTTTGTTTACAAACTCTGCTCACTCAGAATGCTTCGGATACGATGTCAGAATCCAGAGTGTTGATAGCCCTGACACAATGCAGGATATAGGACACTCCTCAATAACTCCTCAACTGAGATGCCCTAGTTGAGCAGGCAATCATTACCTCACTCAGGGAGCTCATACTTGGGTGGGTGAGGGGGGGGGGGGCACAGGGGTTAGCATTGCTACTTCACGGCACCAGGGACCTGGGTTCAATTCCAGCCTCGGGTCACTGTCTGCGTGGAGTTTGCACATTCTCCCCGTATCTACATGGGTTCAGTTCCAGGAGCTCCTCTCTAAAGGTGTTCGGTGGATTGGCCATGTGAAATTGACCCTTGATTCTGGGGATTAGCAGGGTAAATATGCGGGAATGGGGCCTGGGTAGGATGGTGGTCAGTGCAGACTCGATGGGCCAAATGGCCTCTTTCTACATTGTGGTGATTCTATGATCTAAGAGGCCTATCCCATGGGCCTTGTTGAGGTCATTAGAGTTTCTTCAATGGAAGGAAATCTGCCATCCTTACCTGGTCTGGTCTACGTAAATAGACTGGGAATAGAGGGATATGGTCCCCAGAAAAGTAGAGGGTTTTAGGTCATTCGGCCAACAGTCGGGGCAGGCTTGGAGGGCCGAAGGGCCTGTTCCTGTGCTGTAATTTTCTTTATACTTTGCACATGTGACTCCAGACCCACAGCAATGTGGTTTGCTGCCCCTCTGAAATGGCCAAGCGGGACACTCGGTTCAAGGGGCAATTAAGGATGGGCAACAAATACAGGCCCAGCCAGCGACACTGTGAAAGGATAATGAAGAACCAAGAGAAATGTAGGGAGGGAAAGAAAACGGCTCCACATTTTGCGCAGTTCCCTTTCTAGGCTGGAGAGAGATTGCAGGATTATCTCATCACCTTAGCACCATTTTACTCCCAGGCCCGATCAATCTGCAGCTGGATAGGGGTGGCACAGTGGGTTAGCACTGCTGCCTCACAGCACCAAGGACCCGGGTTCGATTCCCAGCTCAGGTCACTGTCTGTGTGGAGTAAGGGTTAAATTATTCCTTCCAAAGTGATTCACCTCACACTTTCAAGGGTTAAATTCCATTTGACCATTCTGTCTATATCTTCCTGTAGCCCCAAGACACTCTGCCAGACTGTTAACCACCTGTCCAATTTGGGTGTATTCGCAAACTTACTAATCCTACCCCCGACCTAGTCATCTATGTCATTTATATAATTAAAGAGTAATATGGGTCCACTGGTCACTGACTTCCACTCCCTAAAGCATCACCCTCTGTCTCCTACTGTTTTGAAGCCACTTTATCAATTTTCCCCGTATCTCATATCAATTTACCTCCTTTACAAGTCTCCCATGTGGAACCTTGTCAAAAGCTTTGCTGAACTCCACATAGACTACATCAACTGCACTACTGTCGTTGACACACCCAGTCACCTCCTCAAAGAATTCGATCAAGTTTGTTGGTCATGATCTCGCTCCGACAAAGCCCCATTGACCAAAAGGGGAAAAGTTTCTTCCTATCCGCCTGATCTACTTCGCTCAGAGTTTTGTACACCTCGATCGGGTCCCCCTCAGCCTTCTCTGCTCGAAGGAAAACAATCCCAGCCTTGCCAGCCTCTCTGCGTAGCTGCGACGCTCCATCCCAGGCAGCTGACTCTCCTCTGCACCCTCTCCAGCGCAATCACATCCTTCCTGTAATGTGCCGACCAGAACCGCACACAGTAATCTAACTATGGTCTAACCAGCGTTTTTTTATAGCTTCATCATAATATCCTTCCTGCTTTTGCATACTATGCCTCGGCTAATACAATATCATATATACCTTGTTACCCACTTTATCCAACTGTCCTGCTGCCTTCAGGAATCTTTGCATCTGCACCCCCAAGATCTCTCTGGTCCTCTCTACTTCCTACCATTCAGTCCCTTACCTTGTCAGCCCTCCCAAAGTGCACCACCTCACACTTTTCAGGGATAAATCCCATTGGATTTGATTTATTATTGTCACGTGTATTAGTATGCAGTGAAAAGTATTGTTTCTTGTGCGCAAAGCATACCATTCATAGAGAAGGAAAGAGGAGGCTGCAGAATGTAGTGTTACAGTCATAGCTAGGGTACAGAGAAAGATCAACTTAATGTGAGGTAGGTCCATTCAAAAGTCTAATAGCAGCACGGAAGAAGCTGTTCTTGAGTCAGTTGGTGCGTGACCTCAGACTTTTGTATCTTTTTCCCGATGGAAGAAGGTGGAAGAGAGAATGGAACTTTGAACATTACGGCGCAGTACGGGCCCTTTGGCCCTCGATGTTACACTGACCATTGGAACCAATCGAATGACCTAGTAACCTAAACTATTCCAATGTTATCCATATGCCTATCCACTGACCATTTGAACGCCCTTAAATTTGGCGAGTCCACAACTGCTGCAGGCAGGGCATTCCTCGCCCTTACTATCCTCTGAGTAAAGAACCCACCTCAGTCCTGTAATTACCACCCCTCAATTTAAAGCTATGGCCCCTCGTGTTAGCCATCACCATCTGAGGAAAAAAAGCTCTCAGTGTCCACCCTATCTAACCCTCTGATTATCTTGTATGCCTCAATTAGGTCACCAAATGGACAGGATGTGTGGGATCCTTGATTATGCCGGCTGCTTTTCCAAGGCAGCGGGAAGTGTAGACAGACTCAATGGATGGGAGGCTGGTTTGCATGATGGCCACTGTTTTGCCCACCTGACCAGCCCATCTATATCGTCCTGTAATTAAGACTTTTCTCTTCGTCATTTACCACACCAGTAAGTTTTGTATGATTTATTGATCATATTCACCACACCTACATCATTAATATACAAACTGCAAAGGACCTAGCACCGATTCCCTGCGGAACACCACTGAACACAGGGTCTCCTGTGACAAAGCCAATCTTCAACCATCACCCTCTGCCTCCTCCCACTAAGCCAATTTTGGGTCCCTGAGTCCCAATGGGCTCTTACCTCCGTGACCAGTCTCCGAGGCGGGACATTGTCAAGAGCCTGACTGAAGTCCACGTAGACTACATCCACTGCACTGCCCTAGGCAGCATGGTGGCACAGTGGTTAGCCTCACAGTGCCAGGGAGCTGGGTTCAATTCGTCTCAGGTCACACGTGAAGTTGGCACGTTCTCTGTGTGGGTTTCCTCCCAGTGCCCCGGTTTTCTCCCAAAGATGTGCGGGTTAGGTGGATTGGCTGAACTAAATTGACCCTAGCTTCAGGGGAATTAGCTGGATAAATATGTGGAGTTATGGGGATAGGGCTCAGGTAGGATTGTGCAGACTCAATGGGCCGAATGGCCTCCTTCTTCACTGTAGGGATTCTATGATCTAGTTCCCCCTGTCCTTCTTCAAAAGAGCATCATGCTATGTTCTACATCCCCTCGCGAGGTCAAACTGGTTCAATAACAGTACCCCCAACAGTTTAGGCCTCCCCCAGCACTGCGCTTGGGGGATCGGCCTAGATTGTGGGCCCGGCTCCCTGCAAGTGGGACTCGAACCCTCAACCTTCATTCGTGAGGTGCTCTGTGATCCCCTTCCACTGGCTCCCGACTTGCCCTCTGAGCCTCAGCGATGGTGCTGGGGTGTCACAGGACAATCGCTGGCCTCGGGCCCACGTGGATTGGTCTGTCATTTCCGCCTCCCCCCCTCCCCCCCAACCATCTCCCCGACTCCCGGGTCTCAGACAGACACAACCACGAGTCCGGCTGCTTTGGCCACCGCGCTTTGGGAAAGGATTGAATGAGTTTGAAAAGAAACCTGGCTGAAATGCCAAAACGGCGTGCCAATGTAGGACAGGATGTTGTCAAGCTGTATAAATAAGTTCCCACAGAAAGAGGAAGCTGTGAATTTCTGATGGGTTTTGTGAGGTGGTTGCGGGAGGAGGGGGGGGGTGGCTTTGTTGTTTTGCTATTTTTAGAGATTGTGAATAAGAACAGTCTGTGAGATACACACACAGATGTGGACCAGCAAACTAATTTCAGCAAACACACTGGCCCTAGGTTGGCACGGGCACCTTGAAGATTAGCATTGTAGGGATCACAGCCTAGGCTCCAATTCAGGGGTCTCAGCCCAGGCCCCAGGCCCAGTGGTCCCAGACCTGGCCCCAAGGCCCAGAGAACTCAGCCCAGGTCCCAGGCCCAGGGACCTCAGCTTAGGCCCCAGGCCCAGGGGTCTCAGCCCAGGTCCCAGGCCCAGAGAGCTCAGCCCAGGTCCCAGGCCCAGGGACCTCAGCCTAGGCCCCAGGCCCAGGGGTCTCAGCCCAGGTCCCAGGCCCAGAGAGTTCAGCCTAGGTCCCAGGCCTAGGGACCTCAGCCCCAGGTCCAGGGATCTCAGCACATGTCCCAGGCCCAGTGATCTCAGCCCAGATCCCAGGCCCAGAGATCTCAGCACAGGCCCCAGGCCCAATGGTCCCAGACCTGGCCCCAGGCCCAGGGACCTCAGCACCAAGCCCAGGGACCTCAGCCCCAGGTCCAGGAACTGCAGCCCCATCTCCAACTCAGGGATCTCAGCCCAGGTCCTGGGTCCAAACCCAGGGATCACAACCCAGGGCCTAGCCCCAGGGGTCACAGCTCAGGCTCCAACTCAGGGATCTCAGCCCAGGTCCTGGGCCCAAGCCCAGGTCCTGGGCCCAAGCCCAGGGATCACAGCCCAAACCCCAGGCCCAGGGATCACAGCCCAAACTCCAGGCCCAGGGATCACAGCCCAAACCCAATGCCCAAGGATCTCAGCCCAGGCCCCAGGGCCCACAGGCCCCAGGGCCCACAGATCGCAGCACTTTGATAGGGGGACAGTGTAGAGGAAGCTTTACTCTGTATCTAACCCCGTGCTGTATCTGTCCTGGGAGTGTTTGATGGGGGGACAGTGTAGAGGGAGCTTTACTCTGTATCTAACCCCGTGCTGTACCTGTCCTGGGAGTGTTTGATGGGGGACAGTGTAGAGGGAGCTTTACTCTGTATCTAACCCCGTGCTGTACCTGTCCTGGGAGTGTTTGATGGGGGACAGTGTAGAGGGAGCTTTACTCTGTATCTAACCCCGTGCTGTACCTGTCCTGGGAGTGTTTGATGGGGACAGTGTAGAGGGAGCTTTACTCTGTATCTAACCCTGTGTCGTACCTGTCCTGGGAGTGTTTGATGGGGGACAGTGTAGAGGGAGCTTTACTCTGTATCTAACCCCGTGCTGTACCTGTCCTGGGAGTGTTTGATGGGGGACAGTGTAGAGGGAGCTTTACTCTGTATCTAACCCCGTGCTGTACCTGTCCTGGGAGTGTTTGATGGGGGGACAGTGTAGAGGGAGCTTTACTCTGTATCTAACCCGTGCTGTACCTGTCCTGGGAGTGTTTGATAGGGGGACAGTGTAGAGGGAGCTTTACTCTGTAAACCTGTGCTGTACCTGTCCTGGGAGTGTTTGTTGGGGGACAGTGTAGAGGGAGCTTTACTCTGTATCTAACCCCGTGCTGTACCTGTCCTGGGAGTGTTTGATGGGGGGACAGTGTAGAGGGAGCTTTACTCTGTATCTAACCCCGTGCTGTACCTGTCCTGGGAGTGTTTGATGGGGGGACAGTGTAGAGGGAGCTTTACTCTGTATCTAACCCTGTCCTGGGAGTGTTTGATGGGGGGACAGTGTAGAGGGAGCTTTACTCTGTATCTAACCCCGTGCTGTACCTGTCCTGGGAGTGTTTGATGGGGGGACAGTGTAGAGGGAGCTTTACTCTGTATCTAACCCCGTGCTGTACCTGTCCTGGGAGTGTTTTGATGCCCAGAGCAAGGGAAAAACTATTTTCAATGTCTTTGAATAAGGCAACTTTTGACCATCTGCTCCTGACCTCGGGGTACAAGGGGATAATTTGTGAAAAAGTGTCCAGACAATTAAAATTTCCTCACATAGTGAGGAAATCTGATTTCAAGGAAAAATGTTTCTCAGAGCTGATGAAATGAGGTCTCAAGTCTTGGCCACAATTATGTATTAATGGGGCGGCACAGTGGTTAGCACTGCTGCCTCACAGCGCCAGGGACCTGGGTTCGATTCCCGGCTTGGGTTCGGAGTTTGTACATTCTCCCAATGTCTGCATGGGTTTCCTCCAGTCTGAAAGTTGATAAGATGGTTAGATGGATTGGCTGGAGGTGGGGGGAGTGAGGGGGGATAACATGGAGGGAGGTGGGGGTAGTTAGGGGAAGAGGTGGGGGTAGCAGTGGCAAGATTGTGGGTAGATTGGGACAAAGCAGTGTGGGAAGGAGGGGGTTAAATCCTTCCCTGTGACTGATGGAGCGGAGGTCTTTGGAGAGCAGCTTACCATTCGCCTCAAGGTTCTTTTAAAAACCACTTCCTGTTTCTCAGAATCTATTGAAGCAAATTGACAGCGCTCTTTCAGATACTGCAGAGCAGGTTCGTTAGGGAGTCACTGTCTCCAGCTCTTACCCAGAGAGAGAGAGAGAAAGACAGAGAGAGATTGATACAGAGAGAGAGAGAGATTGATACAGAGACAGAAGGAGAAAAAGAGATTGAGAACGAGAGAGAGAGAAAGAAAGATTGAGAAAAAGGGACAGAGAGAGAGAAAGTGATTGAAAAAGAGGGACAGAGGGAGAGAAAGAGAATGATTAAGAGAGAAGAGAGAAAGTGTGATTGAGAGAGAGACAGAGGGAGAGAAACAGAGAGATTGAGAAAGAGATAGAGGGGGAGAAAGAGAGACAGAGGAAAAAAGAAGATAAAGAGACAGCTTGGCACCTGTTCAGTGAACACACAGGGGTAACATACTGGGGAATTTTGGGGTAGATAGTAAATGTATATTTTTCGGTGCTTTGGACAGATATAGGTCCACAAATTGACCGGGGCAAGGTTTCTCGGATGAGTTGGCAGGCGCTGGGCACGGCTTCACCCCCGCGGAGGAGACAGAGAGCGAGAGAGCTATTCGACTGCAGGAGCTGCACCCCTGTGTGCCCAGATCGCGCTGCCGGCGCCGGGGTCTCGCCCTGAAGCACTGAACCGTCGGACCCAGGAAACCGGGAATGGTTGGGAATTGCTGCGGCCGTCAGCTGGGAAGCTTTTCAGTTCCTGTGGGACACTCCGTCGGATCTAACCGCAAAGTCTGCGCTTGAAGGTTTGCAATGGGGGTTGATTCAGAAGGGAGGGAGGGGGTTGATGCTGTCGGTAACGGGGAACCAGTCCCTTACCTCCTGTGGTAGGTTAAATGCAGTAATTCCGCCTAGCCTGGGCTTATAGATTCTCTCTCTGTTGTAATGTATACATTAAATATTGCATAGTGTCTTTACATGGGATCAGACTGTGTACCTTCAGTCATCTAGTTTGGTTTATTACTCTCATATGTCTTGGCACACACAGTGAAAAGTATTGTTTCTTTACACGCTATATAGACAAAAACATACAATGGCACAGTGCTTAGCACTGCTATCTCCCAGCGCCAGAGGCCCACGTTCCATTCCCAGCTCGGGTCAAACGTCTGTATGCAGTCTGCATGTTCTCCCCGGCTCTGCATGGGTTTTCTTCCAGAGCCTCCGGTTTGCTCCTATGCTGGTTAGGTGCTAAATTCTCCCTCAGTGTACCCGGAAAGGCAACGAGGGGCTTTTCACAGAAATTTCATTGCAGCGTTGATTGTAAACCTACTTGTAACACTAATAAATAAACTTTAGGTTTACAGCATGGGAAAGGCCCTTTGCCCCAACTTGTCCCTGCTGCTCCTTTTTACCCCTAGGCTAGTTTTAATTGCCTGTGTTTGGCTCAAATCCCTCCATACCCGTCTTACCCATGTAACTATCTAAATGCTTTTTAAAAGACAAAATTGTATCCGTCTCTACCTCTGGCAGCTTGTTCCAGATACTCACCACTCTCTGTGCGAAAAAAATCACCCCTCTGGACCCTTTTGTATCTCTCCCCCCTCACCTTAAACCTATGTCCTCCAGTTTTAGACTCTCCCTATCTTTGGGGAAAAGATATTGACTATCTCGCTGATCTGTGCCCCTCATTATTTTATAGACCTCTATAAGATCACCCCTCAGCCTCCTACACTCCAGAGGAAAAAGTCCCAATCTATCCAGCCTCTCCTTATAACTCAAACCATCAAGTCCCAGTAGCATCCTAGTAAATCTTTTCTGAAAGCTTTCTAGTTTAATAACCCTCTACAATAGGGTAAGCTGGAATGGATTTGGGAGAAGAAATTCTTCCTCAAATCTGTCTGAAATTAGCCCATCCCCATCCCCACTGCCCTTATTCTGTGCTCCTCTGCTCCTACACTCTCCCACGATTGGAAACATCCTCCCAGCATTAACCCTATCAATCCCCCTGAGAATTGTCCTGTGTTTCAATCATCCTACCACCCACATTCCTCCCCAACTCCCAGGGAGGACAGACTCAATCCTGTTTAATTGTCCCTCATACAGCAGTCCCTCCATTCCTGGGATCATCCTGGTAAACCTCCTTCGTATCTTCTCCTTAAATAAGGGAACAAAAACTGTCCACAGACAAGGTCTGTCTGACACTGTGTGTGTGACGGAGACAGATTCAATCAAGACTTTCCATAAAGAATTCAAACAAGAAAGTGCTGGAAAATCTCAGCAGGTCTGGAAGGAGGGAAAAGAGATGAAATTTCGAGTCCAGATTTGTCAAAGCTGCTTTCCCTCCATAATGAATTGTTTGATTTGGTTTAGTGAAAAATATTATATCTTGCGTGTTACACAGACACAGCATACCACTCACGGAGTACGTAGGGAAGAAGGAATGGAGAAGGTGCAGAATGTGGTGTTGAGCTGATTTGATTTGATTTATTATTGTCACATGTATCAGCATACAGTGAAAAATATTGTTTCTTGCGCGCTGTGCAAAGCATGTTGTTCGTAGAGAAGGAAAGGGTGTAAAATGTTATGCTGATTCAATTCGTTTTGTTATTGTCAAATATAGTGGGATACAGTGTAAAATATTGTTTTTTGCACGCCATGCAGACAAAGCATACCATTCATAGAGAAGGAAAGGAGAGAGTGCAGAATGTAGCGTTACAGTCATAGGATGGAGAGAAAGATCAACTTAATGCAAGGTAGCTCCGTTCAAAGGCAGCGGTAATAAGTTGTTCTTGAGTCAGTGCTTCGTAATCTCAGACTTTTGTATCTTTTTCCCGACAGAAGAAGGTGGAAGAGAGAATGTCCGGGGTGAATGGGGTCCTTGATTTTGCTGCCTGCTTTGCTAAGGCAGTAGGAAGAGTAGACAGATAGATAGAACATTACAGCGCAGTACAGGTCCTTCGGCCCTCAATGTTGCACCAACCAGCGTAACAGATCTAATGACCCTCTAACTTTAACTACTCCAATGTTATCCATATGCCTATCCAATGACTATTTGAACACCTTTAAAGTTGGCGAGTCCACAACTGCTGCAGGCAGGGCATTCTACACACTCTGAGTAAAAAACCTGCGTCTGACATCCGTTCTATAATTATCACCCCTCAATTTAAAGCTATGTGTTAGCCATCACCATCAAAGAAAAAATGCTCTCACTGTCCACTCTATCTAATCCTCTGGTCATCTTGTATGCCTCAATTAGGTCACCACTTAACCTTCGTCTCTCTAACAAAAAAAAACCTCAAGTCTCTCAGCCTTTCCTCATAAGACCTTCCCACCATACTAGGCAACATCCTGGTAGACAGAGTCAATGGATGGGAGGCTGGCTTGTATGGAGAACTTTGTACAACTGTTTGTAATTTCTTGTGATCTCGGGCAGAGCAGGAACCCATACCAAGCTACGATACATCTGGAAAGGATGCTTTCTGTGGTGCATCTGTAAAAGATTGGTGAGGGTTGTAGCGGACATGTCAAATTTCCTTAGTCTTCTGAGAAAGTAGAAGCATTGGTGGGCTTTCTTAACTATAATATCGGCTGTGTTATAATCACTCTGAGAGGGGGAAAAAAATGTTTGCAGGTCTCCTGTGAGGGGAGGAGGTGATCTAAGTTGGACTAGCAGTGGGTTAGAATGGAAATGATGGGCTGAATGGCCTGTATCCTAGCTATTTATGAATGGAAGCATAGTGATCATATGACAGTGACTTGTGATTCATTGACCATGGTCACTGCTCTAATGATGTGAGTTCAAATCCTGGGGAGAATTTAATTTCACTTAAGTGAATGCATTTGGAATAAAAAGTACGCACAGTATCACCGCACGCTCTCGGACAAAGCTTTCCAGATCCTGACCACTCACTGCGTGAGAAAATTTCTCCTCATGTCTCAGTCAATTCTTTTGCCAATTACCTTAAATCTGGGCCCCTCTTGGTGCTTCCGCCGAGTGAGAAAGTATTCTCTCCCTCCCCAGCCTGATCGGGGTGGGGACGAGAGGCCAGTTTAAAACCAGGGCAATTGTTTCCCCAGGTTAACATTTTAGAAACTGACCCACTTTCCATCCAGGTTCACGCGTTCATGGGTACTTTTGTCTTGTAGTTAGAATTTGATTTATTATTGTCAGTATACAGTGAAGAATATTGTTTCTTGTACCCTGTACAGATAAAGAATACCATTCATCGAGTGCGTAGGGGAGAAGGAAAGCAGAGGGCGCAGTTAACAGATAGATGGCGGAATTATTATCGAAACTAAGCTGATGTTCGGGGCAGTTGGTTGGAGCAGGGGAGCGGCGGGGGGCTTCCAATTTAACCTCTCAACTGTTTCAGAGCCTGGCGTCTGTGATGAAGGGTCATCCAGAATCAATTTGGCTCTGTTCTCTCGTCAGACCTGCTGAGATTTTCCGGCCTTTTCTGCTAATTGACAGAGGAAGAGTGTGGTGAAGAAGGCATATGGTATGCTTGCCTTTATAGGACAGGGTATAGAGTATAAAAGCTGGATTCTGATGTTGCAGCTGTATAGAATGTTGGTTAGGCCCCATTTGGAGTACAGCGTCCAATTTTGGTCGCCGCACTACCAGTAGGACGTGGAGGCTTTGGAGAGAGCGCAGAGGAGGTTTACCAGGATGTTGCCTGGTATGGAGGGTCTTAGCTATGAGGAGAGATTGGATAGATTGGGGTTGTTCTCCCTGGAAAGACGGAAAATGAGGGCAGACCTATTAGAGGTATACAAAATTATGAGGGGTACGGATAGGGGAAGATTTTTCCCAGATCGGAGGTGACCATCACGAGGGGGTCACAGGCTCAAGGTGAGAGGTATAACTCCGATATCAAAGGGACCTTTTTTACGCAGAGGCTTGGTGGGGGCCTGGTAGGGTGGTGGAGGTGGACACGTTGGGATCATTTAAGAACTACCCGGATAGTGACATGAGGAGCCTGGGAATGGAGGGATACAAACGAATGGTCTCGTTGGACCAATGGGGGGCACAGGCTTGGAGGGCCGAAGGGAATGGCCTAATGGTATTATGGCTAAACTATTAATGCAGTAATTCAGCTAATATTCTGCGGGACATGGATTCGAATCCCACCAGGATTGAAGTTTATTCATTAGTCACAAGTAAGTCTTACATTAATACTGCAGTGAAGTTAGTGTGAAATTCCCTTTGACGGTGGCATTTGAATTCAATGAAAAATGTCTGGAATTAAGAATCTACTGACGACTCATTGTCGATTGTCGGAAAAACCCATCTGGTTCACTAATGTCTCTTTAGGGAAGGAAATCTGCCGTCCTTACCCAGTCTGGCCTACACGTGACTCCAGACCCACAGCAAAGAGGTTGGCTCACAACTGCCCCTCTGAAATAGCCGAGTGAAACACTCAGTTCAAGGAGCAATTTGGGACGGACAATAAATGCCGGCCCAGACCCACGAATGAATGTAAAAACCAAATAGGAAGAAACCATCCAAAGAATTGTAAGTTGGGTGGATTGGTCATGGTAAATTGCCCCTAACCGTCAGGGATTGGCAGGGTAAATAAGGTTACGTGGATAGGGCCTGGTGGTCAGTACAGACTCGATGGGTCGAATGACCTCTTTCTGCCCTATAGAGATTCTAACGTTGTGGATTGGGTCCCTGTACTGGAAAAATACTACTTCCTATTCTGTGTCAGCCAGACTGATATTGCATTCAATGAAGATTCCTTTGTTAACACAGTGCTTTTGTCGCTGAGTTGCTTAAAATGCCAATCATAGAATCCCTACGGTGCAGAAGGAGGCCATTCGGCCCATCGAGTCTGCACTGACCACAATCTCACACGGACCTTATTTTCCCTCTCTAACCCCCTGACACTAAGGGGCAATTTAGCACGACCTAACCCGCACACCTTCTGGACTGTGGCAAGGGGCACCCGGAGGAAACCCACGCAGACACGGGGAGAACATGCAGACTCTGCACAGACAAGCCGGGAATCGAACCCGGATTGCTGGCTCTGTGAGGGCAGCAGTGCTACCCACCGTGCCACGCCCTGGTGAGGTGTTTATTAAGGCTGCCGGTTCGATTCCCGTATCAGTCACGTTAACCGTCAGAATAACACCGACACCTCACGCCTCTTAGTGAAGGTGGTGATAGAGGAAAGGACTAAACAGTTCAATTTGAAAGAAGGTGCGGGAACAAAAGCGAGGCTTTGGAGATGTTTTGTTGTGTACCAGGGAAAGCTACTTTGCATCCTTGGCTTCTAATCAGAGGCGTCGGACACAAAAAGAAGGAAGTTACTGTCGAACTTTTCAAGTCGCTGTTCAGTCCAACTCTGAGCTATACAAAATAGTTCAGTTCTGGGAGACAGCACAGATTTACCAATGTCATTGGCCCAGGGTAGCAAGCCCAGACATTCATCTCAAAGTTTACTTGGCCCATATTTACAGAGGTTGAGTCAGGTCCAAGGCAGGCATCATGTGCGAGGGACTGATCCGATTACTTTAAAGTTTATTTATTAGTCACAAGTAAGGCTCACATTAACGCCGCAGTGAAGTTTCTCTGAAATTCCCCTACTCCGGCGCCCATTCGGGGTCAATGCACCTAACCTGAATGTGAGGTGACTGTTGCTACATCACGCACAGCATGATCCCACAGCAAGGATGGCGACAGATGCAGCACGGAGGTCAGCACTGCTGCCTCAGAGCGCCAGGGATCCGGGTTCAATTCCAGCCTCGGGTCACCGTCTGTATGGAGTTATCCCCGTGTCTGCTCCAGTTTCCTCCCACAGTCCAAAGATCATAGAATCCCGACAGTGCAGAAGGAGTCCATTCGGCCCACCGCATCTGTGCTGACCCGAAACCCATCCAGGGCCTATTCCTGTAGCCCCACATGTTCACCCTGCTAATCCCCCCGACACTAAGGTTCAACTTTAGCACGGCCAATCCACCTAACCTGCACACTATTGGACTGTGGGAGGAAACCAGAGCACCTGGAGGAAACCCACGCAGACACGGGGAGAGTGTGCAAACTCCACACAGACAGTGACCCGAGGCTGGAATCGAACCCGGGTCTCTGACGCTGTGGGGCAGCCATGCTAACCACTGCGCCAGCATGCCGATCCACGCGAGTAAGGTTGATTGGCCAACCTAAATTTCCCCTTAGTGTCGGGGGGGAGAATAGTAGGGTGAATACACGGGGGTTATGGGGATAGAGTGGGATTGTTGTCAGCGTAAGCTCGATGGGCCGAGCGGCCTCCCTCTAGGGATTCTATGGTTCTGGCGATTGGCTGAGGGAGGGAGGCTGGTGGGAAAGTGCTCCCCATCCCTCGCTCTGCCGCTACCCCTCAACGCACTGAGGTGAGACCCCCTCCCCCACTCCAGGGTCTATTGGCAGGTCAAACGGCGTTGGCCTCCTCACTTCAAGAGGTTGCGTGCCAACGTCCTTGAAGGGAAGGAGCAGGGGGCAGACGGCGTGGGAAATGTGTGGGCTGCCCAAGCCCCTCGCAATCTTCAGATTCACAGGTCAGGGCATGTCTGCCAAGACATGACTGAGGAGGGCTATATTGGAAAGAACCATGTGTGCAGGCAACTATAACGTACCAGCCAGCTACACTGGGCAGACACCAGGGAAATGTCCCCCAGGTATTTAGTCGATTCTCTGCTGAGGTCCCAACCATCTCCACTTTCCTGCCTTATCCCCTGGAGAGTTCAAACATCAATAGCTCTCGAATATACCCCATGCCTGATCAATTCCCAAATTCCCAGTCATTGGAGCGAAGGAATCCCTCCTCATTACGATCCCAAATAATGGACCCCTTAACCAGGTGTGTTCCATATTCTCCCAATATATATATCCTGTTAAGTGCCTCTATGAGTTTTATATGGGATTATGTTCCAAGAAGTTCTGGTTAGGTGCATTGGCCAAGCTAAATTCTCCCTCAGTGTACCCAAACAGGAGTGTGACGACAAAGGGATTTTCACAGTAACTTCATCGCAGCGTTGATGTGAGCCTTACTTGTGACACTAAGCACTCATTACACACTCAGGGCAGTACCGAGGGAGCACTGCACTGTCAGAGCTGCTTCTTTTGGATGAAGTATTAATCAAGACAGTGGTGACCACTGCTGCTAGGGACCCAGGATTGATTCCCGGTTTGAATCACTGTCTGTGTGGAGTCTGCACATTCTCCCCATGTCTGCGTGGATTTCCTCTGGGTGCTCCAGTTTCCTCCTACAGTTCAAAGATATAGATTAGGTGGATTGGCCATGCTAAATTCTCCCTTAGTGTCCAAAGATATGCAGGTCAAGTGGATTGGCCATGCTAAATTGCCCCTTAGTTAGGTTATTCTATGCTCTTTCCAAAAGCGGCGCAGTAGTACAGTGGTTAGCACTCCTGCTTCACAGCTCCAGGGACCTGGGTTCGATTCCCAGCTTGGGTCACTGTCTTTGCAGAGTCTGCGTGTTCTCCCCGTGTTGCGAGGGTTTCCTCCGGGTGCTCTGGTTTCCTCCCACAGTCCGAAAGACATGCTGGTTAGTGTTCAATAGCCCGGAGTGTGGTGAAATTTCACAATAACCCTCCCAGCCCCGGGTTCAATCGGGAAAGCCTGCCTTTCCATACTCCCCACCACTGCCCGCTTTTCCCAAGGCAATTCGAACCTTCAGATTCGGCGAGTGAAAGTTGGTCTTTGTGAAAAGCTTTTCTGAAGTAGAGGGATTAAAAATAAATCCGAATAAAATCTTTCACGTCCACACAGGCTCCTGCAGTGTGTCAGAATTCACTCAATGGCGCTAAGCCCCCAGAGTGACAGAACATACACTTCCCCCCTTGTACTTAGGCACGTGGATACAGACAGTTTGTAAAGACTTGTGCAGACAGTTTCTAGGTATCCAGATCACCAACAATTTCTCCTAGCTCCTCTGCCCTGACACTATACTTGAGAAAGTCCCACCAATGCCTCTGCTTTCTCAGAAGACTAAGAGAATTTGATATATCTGCAACAGTTCTCACCAACTTTTACAAATGCCCCGTAAAAAGCATTCTTTTTGGTTGTGTCACAGCTCGGTATGGGCTCCTGCTCTGCCCAAGACCGCAAGAAACTACAAAAGATCGCGAATGTAGCCCAGTCCATCACGCAAACCAACCTCCCGTCCATTGACTCTGTCGACACTTCCCGTTGCCTCGACAAAGCAGCTGGCATAATTAAGGACCCCAATACACCCCGGACATTCCCTCTTCCACCTTCTTCCATCGGGAAAAAGGATACAAAAGTCTGAGGTCGCGTACCAATCTTCCCTGCTGCCGTCAGACTTTTGAAAGGACCTACATCGCATTAAGTTGATCTTTCTCTACACCCTAGCCAGGACTGTAACACTACATTCTGCACCCTCGCCGTTCCTCCTCTATGAACAGTATGCTTTATCTGTACAGCATGCAAGAAACAATACTTAGCCCAATACATGCATAGAAGAATGAGGGGAGATTTGATAGCGGTGTATAAGGTTTTGATGGGTATGGATAGAGTGAATGTAAGGTTTTTCCCATTGAGGCTAGGGGAGAAAAAAAACCCGGGGGCGTGGGTGAAGGGTGGAAGGAGAAAAGTTTAAAGGGAATATTAAGGGGGGGTTTCTTCACACAGAGAGTGATGGGAGTGCCGGATAAATGCGGGGTCACTTTCAATATTTAAGAAAAGCTTGGACGGGCTCGTGGATGAGAGAGGTGTGGAGGGATGTGATCCAGGTACAGGTCAGTGGGTCTAGGCAAAAAATGGTTCGGCACAGACAAGAAGGGCCAAAAGGCCTGTTTCTGAGCTGTAATTTTTTATGGTTCTGTGTGGCAATAATAAATCAAATCGAATAACAGCTCACTAATAAGACAAGAATTTGTCCTTAAACCAATCTCGCGAGGACTTCTTTCGCCACTGCCCTCCTTTACTCAGACTGGTCTTTCTCTGAACGTATAAACTCCATGCAGAGAATCACCCGAGGCCAGAATTGAACCTGGGTCCCCGGCGAGGCGAGGCAGCGGTGGGCTAACCATCTGTGCCACCGTGCCGAGATCTTAAAATATGAAAAGAACATTCAGAAGGCTCAGGCCGCGAGCGATGTAAAAAAAACAGAAGGAAGTTAATTTTTCAATCGGCAGTGCGGATTGCACAATGTTACCGAGGTTACGGGTTTAAGCACAGGACCATAGAAAAGCATGTTGTGGAGACTGGCAAAGCGGGTGTGAGGGAAGGAGGGCACATGAGGGATTAAGTTACAAAGGCCACACTTGGAACACTGTGTTCAACTCTGGTCACCCGATTATAGAAAGGGTGTTATTAAACTAGAATGAGGGTGGAAAAGATTAACTAGGATGCAACTGGGACTTGATGGATTGAGTTATAAGGAGAGGCTGGATAGACTGGGACTTTTTTCTCTGGAGTGTAGAAGGCTGAGGGGTGATCTTATAGACGTCTATAAAATAATGAGGGGCACAGATCAGCTAGATAGTCAATATCTTTTCCTAAAGGTAGGGGAGTCTAAAACTTCCTTCATCCATCCTCTGAGTGAAGAAGTTTCTCCTAACCTCAATCCTGAAAAGTTTATCCCTTATCTCAAATTACGACACCCCCCACCACCCCCCCAGCCCCCAACCTCCTGTTATCAAAGGCATAGGTTTAAGGTGAGAGGGGAGAGAATCAAAAGAGTCCAGAGAGGGCAACTTTTTCCACACAGAGGGTGGTGATTGCCTGGAATGAACTGCCAAAGGTAGCAGTAGAGGCAGGTACAATTTTAAAAAGTTTTTAGACAGTTACGTGGGTATAGAGGGATATGGGCTAAATGCGGGCAATCGGGACTAGCTTAGGGGTTAAAAGGAAGGGGGCGGCCTGGACAAGCGGGGCCGAAGGGCCTGTTTCCAAGCTGGAAATCTCTGTGACTCGACAAGGGGTGAAAGTGGCAAGGCAAGGAATAAATTGAGAGCGATACTAAGGTGAAGAAACGAAGAATGAGCCTTTAGTAGTTACAAACAAATCTATCACAATTATTGCCTTCCTCTGTGCCACAAGCCCCTGGAGGCTGTGGGGACATCCCCCATGTTAAAATTGCAGCCGGCTGAGACCTGCTGTCAACGTAAGGAAGGACCCAACCGGGTTTTGGGCTGTTTCTCGTCTTGCCTGCGAGTGGGATCTTGGGCGGGTAAGTAACCCAGGCAGTTTTTGCCCTCCGCCTCACTGAGGTTCTTCTCCAAAGACACAACTGGTGTGAAAGAAGTTTTTGCCATTTGATAACAGGAAGTGATGTGGGGAGGGGTTCGTAGTTTGAGGAAGATAAGAGGTAAACCTCTTAGGACGGAGGTGAGGAGAAATTTCTTCACCCAGAGGGTGGCGACTATGGAATTCACTGCCACAGAAAATAGTTGGGGCCAAAATGTTGTGTGATTTCCAAGAAGAAATTAGATATAGCTCTTGGGGCTCTAAGAAATTAAGGGAGGAAGGGTCAGGATATTAAATTTGATAATCAGTCATGTCCAAAGTGAAACAGGCCCACTCTTGCTTCTATTTTCTATGTTTCTTTGACTACCAGTGTTTAGAAGGCATCAGATATATAGAACATAAAAAAACTACACAAACAGACCCTTTGGCCCACAAGTTGCGCCAATGATATCCAAACCTACTAGGCTTACTTATAACCCTCAATTCTATTAAGTCCCACGTACTCATCCAGAAATCTCTTGAAAGACCCTATCGAATTTGCCTCCACCACCACCGACAGCAGCCGATTCCACTCACCCACCACCCTCTGAGTGAAAAACTTATCCCTGACATGTTCTCTGTACCTACTCCCCAGCACTTTAAACCTGTGTCCTCTCATAGCGACCATTCCAGCACGTGGAAAAAGCCTCTGAGAATCCAGCCGATCTATACCTCTCAATATCTTGTACACTTCTATCAGGTCACCTCTCATCCTTCGTCTCTCTCTCTCTAAGAAGAAAAGATTGAGGTCTCTCAACCTATCCTCATAAGGCATGCCACCCAATCCAGGCAACATCCTTGTAAATCTCCTCTGCACCCTTTCAATAGCTTCTACATCCTTCCTGTAATGAGGCAACCAGAACTGAGCACAGTAGATTATCAGTTCTGACCCTTTATGTTCCTGAGGTCTCCTCATTGTAATATAAAAGTTCTATGGAATTTCTGTAACACAGCGCGTGTCTTTATGTAACTGTTCTTGAGATGTCCTGGAATAGACTGCATTTATTGTCTGAAGGTTAAAGGTGGTGGGGTGCCAGTCGAACGGGGCTGCTTTGTCCTGGATGGTGTCGAGCTTCTTGGAGTTGCACCCATGCCAGGCAAGCGGGGAGTATCCCATCACACTCCTGACTTGTGTCCTTGTAGATGGTGGACAGGCTTTGGAGAGTCAGGAGGTGAGTTATTCCCCACAGGATTCTGACCTGCTCTGGTAGCCACAGTATTTATGAGGCTGGGTACAGTTTCTGGTCAATGGTAACCCCCCCGCCTCCACCGATTCCCCCCCAAGATGTTGATAGTGTGGGATTCAGCAATGGTGATGCCATTGCCAAGGGTTGATGGTTAGGGTGGCACAATGGGTTAGCACAGCTACCTCACAGTGCCAGGGGCCTGGCTTCGATTCCCAGCTTGGGTCACTGTCGGTGTGGAGTTTACCCATTCTCCCCGTGTCTGGGTGGGTTTCCTCTGGGTGCTCCGGTTTCCTCCTACAGCCCGAAAAAGGTGCTGGTTATGGTGGATGCTAAATTCTCCCTCCGGAACAGAGTGTGGCGACTAGGGGATTTTCACAGTAACTGCATTGCAGTGTTAATGTCAGCCTTACTTGTGACAATAATAAATAAACTTTAAAGTTACTCTCTTTTCCAGCCTGAGTCCAACTGAGGTTCCCCTCCCAACCTCCCAATGCACACCCTTGCACCCAGTTTGCTCAGTTCCATGCTGTCACTCCATAGGTCCTTCCCGATCACCTGACACTCATGCCCCCCCCCCCCCCCCCCCCCCCCCCCCACCGCTGTCCTCCAAAGGGCCACACTACCACAATATGTTTCAATTAAGTTGCCTCTTAATGTTCAGATACAAAGCTGAACCTATCCAAACTTTCCTCATTAAAACAACCCACTCCTTCCTGGTATTTGTCAGGTCAACCTTCTCCGTACTGTTTTTAATGCATTTCCTCAGCTAAGGAGACCAATACTGTACACAGTACCCCAGATATGGTCTCAATAATGCCCTGTACAAACAGAAGCGTGATAGTGAGCAGATCATAGAATCCTGACAGCACAGAAGGAGGCAATTCAACCTATCGAGTTGGCACCATCTATCCGAAAGAGTACCTAAGCCAGGCTCAAAGCCCCCACTCCCCCACTCATCCTATTTCCATAACTGTACATTTTCCATGACCAAGCCCCCTAACCTGCACATCTTTGGACACTCAGGGACAATTTAACCAATCCATCTAACCTAGAACATAGAACAATACAGCACAGAACAGGCCCTTCGGCCTTCGATGTTGTGCCGACCAAAATAAAAAGCAATGCCCCTCCAAACTAAACCATTCCTTCTCTTCCATATACTTATCAATTAACCTCTTAAACGCCACCAAACTTGGCGCATCTACACAGCTGCAGGCAGGGCATTCCACTCCCTAATCACTCTTTGAGTAAAGAACCTACCTCTGATATCCGTCCTATAACTCATACCCCTTAATTTAAAGCTGTGTCCCCTCGTGCTAGCTTTCTCCATCCTAGGAAAAAGGCTATCAATGTCCACCCTATCTAAACCTCTAATCATCTTATATGCTTCAATAAGATCCCCTCTTAGCCGCCTCCTTTCTAACGAAACAACCTCAAATCCTTCAACCTCTCTTCATAGGACCTGCCCTCCATACCAGGCAACATCCTGGTAAACCTCCTCTGTACCCTCTCCAATGCCTCCACATCTTTCTTATAATGTGGCGACCAGAACTGCACACAATACTCCAAGTGCGGCCGCACTAGAGTTTTGTACAGTTGCAACATGATGCTGCGGCTCCTAAATTCAATCCCCTACCAATAAAAGCTAAGACTCCATATGCCTTCTTAACAACTTTATCCACTTGACTGCCTACTTTCAGGGATCTATTGACACATACACCAAGATCCTTCTGTTCCTCAACACTATTAAGAGCCCTACTATTAGCCCTATACTCTACAAATTTATTGTTCCTGCCAAAGTGCATTACCTCACACTTTTCCACATTAAACTCCATTTGCCACCTCTCGGCCCAGCTCTGCAACTTGTCCAAGTCACTCTCTAAACTAAAACACCCCTCCTTCACTATCTACCACACCACCAACTTTAGTATCATCTGCAAATTTACTGATCCATCCCTCAATACCCTCATCCAGATCATTTATAAAAAATTACAAACAGCAGGGGCCCCAAAACAGACCCCTGAGGCACACCACTTGTCACCGAACTCCACGATGAATATCTCCCATCAACCACCACCTCTGTCTTCTATCTGCCAGCCAATTCCTAATCCAATTAGCTAAATCACCCTCTATTCCACACATCTGCATTTTCTGTAGAAGTCTTCCATGGGCCACCTTATCAAACGCCTTACTAAAGTCCATATATACATCAACCGCCTTACCCCCATCCACCTCTTTGGTCACTTTTTCAAAAAACTCAATGAGGTTAGTAAGGCACGACCTACCCTTCACAAAACCATGCTGACTATCCCCAATCAATTCATTTCTCTCTAAATAACTATAAATCCTATCCCTAATAATTCTCTCCAATACTTTGCCCACAACAGAAGTAAGACTCACTGGCATATAATTCCCTGGAAGGTCTCTCTTCCCCTTCTTAAACAATGGGACCACATTCGCTATCCTCCAGTCCTCCGGAACCACACCCGTAACTAACGAGGACCTGAAGATCAGAGCCAGAGGCTCTGCAATATCCTCTCTTGCCTCCCAGAGAATCCTAGGGTAAATCCCGTCCGGCCCAGGGGACTTATCCAACTTCAAACCCTCGAGAATTTCTAACACATCCTCCCTATCTACTACAATACTCCCCAATTTGCAACCCTGTACCTCAGTGCTCTCCACAGCTACATTTCCAGCACTCTGCGTGAATACCGAAGAGAAATATTTATTCAGTGCCTCACCAATCTCTTCAGGCTCCACGCACAACTTCCCACTGCTGTCTATGACTGGCCCTAATCTTGCCCTAACCAATCTTCTATTCTTAACATATCGAAAGAAAGCTTTAGGATTCTCCTTAATCCTATCAGCCAACATCTTCTCGTGTCCCCTCTTAGCTCTCCTCAATTCACTTTTTACCTCCTTCCTAGCTAATCTATAGCTATCCATTGCACTACCTGAGCCTTCAAGCCTCATCCTGACATAAGCCTCCTTTTCTTCTTAACCAGCAAATCAACTCTTTTCGTACACCAAGGCTCTCTTACTCGTCCATTTCCTCCCTGCCTGACAGGGACATACTTATCAAGGACTCGCAGCAGCTGCTCCTTGAATAAGCACCACATTCCAGATGTTCCCAGTCCCTGTAGTTTCCTAGTCCAATCTATGCACCCTAATTCTCTCCTGATGGCCTCATAATTACCCTTCCCCCAGCTATAACTACTGCCCCCAGCTTCATGCCTATCCCTATCCATCACTAAGGTGAACGTAACCGAATTGTGGTCACTATCACCAAAATGTTCACTAACTTCCAAGCCTAACACCTGGTCTGGCTCATTGCCCAGCACCAAATCCAATGTAGCCTCACCTCTAGTTGGCCTATCTACATACTGAGTCAAAAAACCTTCCTGCACACTCTGTACGAAAACTGACCCCTCTAACGAGCTAGAGCTATAGCTATTCCAATCAATATTAGCAAAGTTAAAGTCCCCCATCACAATTACCCTACTACTTTCACTCCTAATCAGAATTGACTTTGCAATCCTTTCCTCAACCTCTCTAGAACTATTAGGAGGTCTGTAAAAGACTCCCAACAGGGTGACCTCTCCTCTCCTGTTTCTAATCTCAGCCCATACTACCTCAACAGACAAGTCCTCATCAAACTTCTTTTCGATCACCGTGATACAGTCTTTGAAATAATGCCACTCCTCCCCCCTTCTACCTCCTTCTCTACTCCGACTAAAGCATTTGTACCCCGGAACCTGCAACATCCATTCCTGTCCCTGCTCTACCCAAGTCTCTGAAATGGCCACAACATCGAAGTTCCAGGTACTGGTCCAAGCTGCAAGTTCCTCCCCCTTATTGCGAATACTCCTTGCATTAAAGTATACGCATCTCAAACCATGCCCCACCCCACCCGTACGCCGCTGTGTTTTACAACTCTCCTCTATAACCCCCTTACTCTCATCCCTCTCGGCACCCCAACTACTTAGGATCCCACCCCCCCCCCGAATCAGTTTAAAGCCCCCATCATAGCCTTAGCAAATTTTCCCCCCAAGATATTAGTCCCCCTCTGGTTCAGGTGTAGACCATCTCTCTTGAAGAGGTCCCACCTATCCCAGAATTTGGATATTAAGGGGCAATTTAGCATGGCTAATCCACCTAATCTGCACATCTTTGGATACTAAGGGGCAATTCAGTATGGCCAATTTACCTTAACTACACATTTTGAACAGTAAGGGGCAATTTAGCATGGCCAATCCACAGAATTTGCACATCGTTGGACACTAAGGGGACAATTTAGCATGGCCAATCCATCAAATTTGCACATCTTTGGACATTAAGGGGCAATTTAGCATGGCCAATCCACCTAACCTGCACATCTTGGGACACTAATGGCCCCAAGCTTGTATTACCAAATAAACCTATGGATTTTAACCTGGTGTTGTGAGCTTACCCCAGTCTGACCCTGGCAACTCCACATCATGATATCCACGCGTGTCTTTGGCCTGTGGGAGGAAACCCGGAGGAAACTCACGCAGACACGTGGGGAGAATGTCTGTGTGGAGTTTACACAATGAGCTAAACCAGGAATTGAACCCAGGTCCCCCCCGGCGCTGTGAGGCAGCAGCGCCAACCAGTGTGCTGCCTTGTTGATTGAGAGATTGCTGACTGGTTGCCTTGTACAGCTGAGGCATAACCTCCCTACTTTTGTACACATATTTGTCCCAAGTTTTCTTCTCTTTTTAATTGCACTTTCTGAGTGTGAAACTTGGATGGTTGAGTTTTGGAGAATTGGGAACCCGTGCGATTGCTGTGATTCTCCAGAAAGATATTAACAGCACACGTAATTAGCGCGAGATATGTTTGGTTAGGCTTGCGAGAGGCTCGATGGCATCCAGTTTATTGCCTGCGCAGTAGTTCTGGCACATGACAAGTGCGGCAAGTTCTGACCTTTCCAGGAATCCAAAGCTGAGGAATTTGCTCCAAATTCCACCATTAAAATAGCAAGCCCTTCAAAGAGCTGGTTCTTTCCAAACTGACCCAGAGGCGAGACCTCCGCAAGAACAAAAAAAAGTTCCGAAGCCAGTCTTGTTTAGCGAAAAGAATGAATCCCAAATTCCCAGAAGGAGTGGTTGGGATTTCTTTGAGGGTTGCAACTGAATGCGGACACTAAACACGGTGACAACTTAGAATCCCTGCGGTGCGGGAGGAGGCCATTTGGCCCATCACATCTGCACCGACCACAATCCCACCCACTGTAACCCCATGCATTTACCCTAGCTAGTCCCCCACCGACACTAAGGGGCGATTTAGCACGGCCATTCCAGCTAACCCACATATCTTTGGAGGAAACCGGAGAAAACCCACACAGACAGTGCAGATTTCACACAGACACTCACCCAAGCTAGGATTTGAACTAGGGACGCTGGAACTGTGAGGCAGCATGCAAACCCACTGTATCACTGTGCTGCCTCTGTCAAGGCACTTTGTCTTGCTGTTTGGATTTTGCTGTCCACAAAGTGGCAACCGTCACTAAGGGACAATTTAGCATCATCAATCCACCTAACCTGCACACCTTTGGGCAATAAGGGGCAATTTAGCATGGCCAATCCACCCTAACCTGCACATCTTTGGACACTAAGGGGCAATTTAGCATGGCCAATCCACCCTAACCTGCACATCTTTGGACACTAAGGGGACAATTTAGTATGGCCAATCCACCCTAACCTGCACAATTTTGGAGCGTGGGAGGAAACCAGAGCACCCGGAGGAAACCCACACAGACGCAGGGAGAAGATGCAGACTCCACACAGACAGTGACCCAAGCCGGGAATTGAACCTGGGCCCCTGGCGCTGAGAGGCAGCAATGCTAACCAGTGTGCCATCGTGCCCCTTCTGCAGGATTGAGAGCCCCTTTTCCAGGCAGATTTTCCTGGTGACAGACACACTCGGATTGTCAGTCTTGAAGTGGAGACAGGGACTAGGAAATGCCACAAGTATTTATTATCCTTGGAGGACGAACCAAAGGAGTAACAACAATATTTTTGTTGACGAAAAATAAAACTAACCAGATGGCAGCGGAAAGGCAGAAGGGAAAAAAATTATTCAATTTGTTCCGACCCTCTCCTCAACCCCCAGCCTGGGGACAGTGATTCTGTCAGACACTGCACCCCACTCACCAAAGTGGTTACTTCTCTGCTTGTTGCTCAAAGCCATTGTCTTGCTGGGCTGCTCGACCCCTGGAGGCGTCACAGCCGAGCAGTCAGCATCCCGACTACTCAACCGGGGAGAGGGGTGGGCTCAGGGGAACCCAAAATCTGGAGTGGGAGGTGGGGGAGGGGAAGTGGCAAACAGGGGTGGGGAGGGAGGGGGTTCTAAAGCCTGTTTTGGGGGAAACTAGGATTTGAACAGCCCAATGAGAGTGTTTTCCATACTTCATCACTCCTTCTGCCTTGCACAACCCCCTCCCCAACCCTATCACCCTCCTTTAACCTGGTGTTGTGAGATTTCTTACTCATCAAACACTCCCAGCACAGGTACAGCACGGGGTTAGATACAGAGTAAAGCTCCCTCTACACTGTCCCCATCAAACACTCCCAGGACAGGTACAGCACGGGGTTAGATACAGAGTAAAGCTCCCTCTACACTGTCCCCATCAAACACTCCCAGGACAGGTACAGCACGGGGTTAGATACAGAGTAAAGCTCCCTCTACACTGCCCCATCAAACACTCCCAGGACAGGTACAGCACGGGGTTAGATACAGAGTAAAGCTCCCTCTACACTGTCCCTCCATCAAACACTCCCAGGACAGGTACAGCACGGGGTTAGATACAGAGTAAAGCTCCCTCTACACTGTCCCCCCATCAAACACTCTCAGGGCAGGTACAGCACGGGGTTAGATACAGAGTAAAGCTCCCTCTACACTGTCCCCCATCAACACTCCCAGGACAGGTACAGCACGGGGTTAGATACAGAGTAAAGCTCCCTCTACACTGTCCCCATCAAACACTCCCAGGACAGGTACAGCACGGGGTTAGATACAGAGTAAAGCTCCCTCTACACTGTCCCCCATCAAACACTCCCAGGACAGGTACAGCACGGGGTTAGATACAGAGTAAAGCTCCCTCTACACTGTCCCCCCATCAAACACTCCCAGGACAGGTACAGCACGGGGTTAGATACAGAGTAAAGCTCCCTCTACACTGTCCCCCATCAAACACTCCCAGGACAGGTACAGCACGGGGTTAGATACAGAGTAAAGCTCCCTCTACACTGTCCCCATCAAACACTCCCAGGACAGGTACAGCACGGGGTTAGATACAGAGTAAAGCTCCCTCTACACTGTCCCCATCAAACACTCCCAGGACAGGTACAGCACGGGGTTAGATACAGAGTAAAGCTCCCTCTACACTGTCCCCATCAAACACTCCCAGGACAGGTACAGCACGGGGTTAGATACAGAGTAAAGCTCCCTCTACACTGTCCCCCATCAAACACTCCCAGGACAGGTACAGCACAGGGTTAGATACAGAGTAAAGCTCCCTCTACACTGTCCCCCCATCAAACACTCCCAGGACAGGTACAGCACAGGGTTAGATACAGAGTAAAACTCCCTCTACACTGTCCCTCATCAAATACTCCCAGGACAGGTACAGCACGGGTGTTAGATACAGAGTAAAACTCCCTGTACACTATCCCCATCAAATACTCCCAGGACAGGGAAGCACGGGATTAGATACAGAGTAAAGCTTCCTCTACACTGTCCCCCATCAAACACTCCCAGGACAGGTACAGCACGGGGTTAGATACAGAGTAAAGCTCCCTCTACACTGTCCCCCCATCAAACACTCCCAGACAGGTACAGCACGGGGTTAGAAACAGAGTAAAATTTTCTCTCAAACTATGCTATCCAGTATTTTTAATTGAGTAGCCACAGGTGAGAATATCGTTGTTTTTATGTCCTAAGTGAATTTTAGTAGAATACGCCTTACACACACAAGGACACAGTGAAAGGTACTTAACTAGTGTCTATTTATCTAACAAACATCCATCACCAGTCAGTGAGCAAGCAAATACAGCGTGTTTCAAAAACAAGTTTATCTCTTAGCTACAAATAAGACTTTCATTCATGCTGTAATGAAGTTACTGTGAAATTCTTCTAGTTCGCACAATAGGAAGCGGCACAGTGGTTAGCACCGCTGCTTCACAGCTCCAGGGTCCTGGGTTCGATTCCCAGCTCGGGTCACTGCCTGTGTGGAGTTTGCGCATTCTCCTCATGTCTGCATGGGTTTCTTCCGGGTACTCCAGTTTCTTCCCACAGTCCAAAGATGTGCAGGTTAGGTTGATTGGCTGTGCTAAGAAATTGCCCCTTAGTGTCCAGGGATGCATAGGTTAGAGGGATTAGTGGGTATAATATGTAGGGATATGGAGGTAAGGCCTGAGTGTGATTGTGTTCGGTGTAGACTCAATAGGCCGAAGGGCCTCTTTCCACACTGTACGGATCTATGATCTATAGCCACACTCCTGTTTTGGTAACACTGAGGGAGAATTTATTACGGCCAATGCACCCTAACCAGCATTTTTCAGACTGTGGGAGGAAACCGGAGCACCCGGAGGAAACCCACGCAGACACAGGGAGAATGCACAAACTCCACACAGACAGTGACCCAAGCCGGGAACCGAAACCGGGGTCCTTGGCACTGTGAGGCAGCAGTGCCAACCACTGTGCCCCTGGGCCACCCAGAGTGGTTAGATGATCATTTACGTTTTCTTCCTTAGCATCTTATCCGGATGTTTAAAATTTGCATGCACGCTGTGTGAAAATACGTATGGACATTACTGGGCCATCGAGAGTTACTGGTTCCCAGCAAAATACGATTTCAATGATGTCTAGACTCGATTGTCGATGTAGGTTCTTTACTTTTCCTTTTAGTTAGTTTCGCCTTTCTTTGAATAATAAATGGTCAGTGATTTAGTCATAAATAAATAAATACACTTAGACTGAAGGCAGTAAGACCAGGGCAGGGCCAAGAAAAGGTTCTGACATTTCTTATCTGTTTATTCAGCCAAGTAAGGATCACTCCACGGTGGCACAGTGGTTAGCACTGCTGCCTCACAGCGCCAGAGATCTGAGTTCAATTCCTGGCTTGGGTCACTGTCTATGTGAAGTCTGCACATTCTCCCCGTATCTGTGTGGGTTTTCTCTGGGTGTTCCGGTTTCCTCCTACAGTCTGAACGATGTGCTGGTTAGGGTGCATTGGCCATGCCAAATCCCACCTCAGTGTACCTGAACAGGCGCCGGAATGTGGCGACTAGGGGATTTTTGCGGTAACTTCATTGCAATGTTAATGTTGATACTTGAAGAGCACTCACTGTAGAGAGTCACTGTTTATTCAGCAGGGTAAGGATCACTCACTGTGTAACTGTACAGAGTCACTGTTTATTCAGCAGGGTAAGGATCACCCACTGTACGGAGTCACTGTTTATTCAGCAGGGTAAGGATCACATCACTGTAACTGTACAGAGTCACTGTTTATTCAGCAGGGTAAGGATCACATCACTGTAACTGTACAGAGTCACTGTTTATTCAGCAGGCTAAGGATCACATCACTGTAACTGTACAGAGTCACTGTTTATTCAGCAGGGTAAGGATCACATCACTGTAACTGTACAGAGTCACTGTTTATTCAGCAGGGTAAGGATCACTCACTGTGTAACTGTACAGAGTCACTGTTTATTCAGCAGGGTAAGGATCACTCACTAAGTAACTGTACAGAGTCATTGTTTATTCAGCAGAGTAAGGATCACTCACTGTGTAACTGTACAGAGTCACTGTTTATTCAGCAGGGTAAGGATCACTCACTGTGTAAGTGTACAGAGTTGCTGTTTATTCAGCAGGGTAAGGATCACTCACTGTGTAACTGTACAGAGTCACTGTTTATTCAGCAGAGTAAGGATCACTCACTGTGTAACTGTACAGAGTTACTGTTTATTCAGCAGGGTAAGGATCACTCAGACTGGGGTAAGGACGGCAGATTTCCTTCCCTAAAGGGAACCAGATGAGTTTTTCCGACAATGAGTCATCAGTAAATTCTTAATTCCAGATTTTTTTTTTATTGTATTCAAATTCCACCCTCTGCGGGTTTTGAACCCGGGTCCCCCAGAACATTAATAGCAATAATACCACTCGGCCATCACCTCCCCTAAAAGTGAGCGTTGTTTCAGCAGGGTTAACATAATTGTCATTCAGAAAAAAAGGATGCTGTCTAATTATCTTTCTCTGTCAAACTCCTGACTGCAACAGCACCTGAAAACAATACCCTACAGGGCCCAGGAGAGAAATTAAACTGTCAGCGGCTGGAGCTTCACTTGAACAATGTCTCTGAGTGCAGAGAAGTGGTGATAACGATCGGGAGTGGGACAGGATGGAGCAGCGATAGCGAAGTTGGCCGTGAGCCACCTGGTTTTCTGGGGACTGAGAGGAACAGTCAGAGCGCTGAGGTGCTTGAGAATAACAAAGCTGCCAAGAGCTAGCATTGTCCTGTGCCTCAGTGCAGTGACTCATGAAGGAGATCGTTCCTGATGGACTGTGATGACCAACCCCACCCCCCCCACGCCCCCCTCACTCACCAAGCGCTTGACGTCTTTATCCTTGACCGCCCACCCCCGCCCCTTCCTGACCACATCTTCCCTCCCGGCAGTGATTCAGAACAGGACGATGTTATCGCTGCATTATTAACGTAGAAACCTCAGCTAACGTTCCGGGGGGGGGGGGTGAACCTCGGGTTCGAATCCCGTCACAGTGGATGGCGGCGGAATTTGAATTCAGTCAGAAACGAAAATGTGGAATTAAGAATTAAGGGCAGCGCAGTGAGTTAGCATCTTGGGACTGGACATAGCTCGGCACGATGTTGAGGGCTAATGGACAGGGGGGAGAGGGACCTGTACTGTACTGTAATGTTGTATGTGTTGTTCTACGTAGCACCAGGGCCTCACTGCGCCAGGGACCTGGGTTCAATTCCCGGCTTGGGTCCACTGTCTGTGTGGAGGCTGCATATTCTCCCCGTGTCTGCATGGGTTTCCTCTGGTTTCCATCCACAGTCCAAAGATGTGCGGGTTAGGTGGATTGGCCATGCTAAAATTGCCCCTTAGTGTCTAAAGATGTGTAGGTTAGGTGGATTGGCCATGCTAAATTGCCCTTTAGTGTCTAAAGATGTGCGGGTTAGGTGGATTGGCCATGCTAAAATTGCCCCTTAGTGTCCAAAGATGTGCAGGTTAAGTGGATTGGCCATACTAAATTGCCCCTTATTGCCCAAAGATGTGCAGGTTAAGTGGATTGGCCATGCTAAATTGCCCCTTATTGCCCAAAGATGTGCAGGTTAAGTGGATTGGCCATGCTAAATTGCCCCTCATTGCCCAAAGATGTGCGGGTTAAGTGGATTGGCCATGCTAAATTGCCCCTTATTGCCCAAAGATGTGCGGGTTAAGTGGATTGGCCATGCTAAATTGCCCCTTATTCCCCAAAGATGTGCGGGTTAAGTGGATTGGCCATGCTAAATTGCCCCTTATTGCCCAAAGATATGCGGGTTAAGTGGATTGGCCATGCAATTGCCCCTTATTCCCAAAGATGTGCGGGTTAAGTGGATTGGCCATGCTAAATTGCCCCTTATTGCCCAAAGATGTGCGGGTTATGTGGATTGGCCATGCTAAATTGCCCCTTATTGCCCAAAGATGTGCAGGTTAAGTGGATTGGCCATGCTAAATTGCCCCTTATTGCCCAAAGATGTGCGGGTTAAGTGGATTGGCCATGCTAAATTGCCCCTTATTGCCCAAAGATGTGCAGGTTAAGTGGATTGGCCATGCTAAATTGCCCCTTAGTGTCTAAAGATGTGCGGGTTAGGTGGATTGGCCATGCTAAATTGCACCTTAGTGTCTAAAGATGTGTGGGTTAGGTGGATTGGCCATGCTAAATTGCCCCTTAGTGTCTAAAGATGTGCGGGTTAGGTGGATTGGCAATGCTAAATTGCCCCTTAGTGTCTAAAGATGTGCGGGTTAGGTGGATTGGCAATGCTAAATTGCCCCTTAGTGTCTAAAGATGTGTCGGTTAAATGGATTGCCCATGCTAAATTGCCCCTTAGTGTCCAAAAATGCAGTTTAGATGGTTTGGCCATGCTAAATTGCCCCTTAGTATCCAAAGAAGTGCCGGTTGGGTGGATTGTCAATGCTAAATTGCCCCTTCGTGTCCAAAGATGTGCAGCTTATATGGATTAGCCAGGCTAAATTGCTGTGTGGGTTAGGTGGATTAGCAGGATAAATCCACCATTCTCTTAACCAAGAGAATGGTGGTTAAGAGAATGGAGTGACAGGTGGGCCTGGGTGGGATGCTCTGTTGGAGAGTCAGTACAGACTCAATGGACCAACTGGCCTCCTTTTGCACGGTGGTCAACGGATTGATGTTGGCTGAAGGAGGAATATTAGCCAGAGTCCCTGGTGGCTGGCTAGCCTTCCTCAAAGCCGGGAACCTGCGGAGCTCAGTGGGAACTCCGCTCTCCCTGTTGACCTAACTACAGCCCCGCATTCTGTCTGTTCCAAAACTGATTTTTTCCCTTTTTTTCCTGGCATTCTTTGGGAGCAGGGATACAGAAAATTCTGATTCAGTTTAATAAAATGTTTTATGTGAAGTTTCGAGGAAAAGCAGTTCATCATATGTTTGTGTCTCCAGAGAGTGGTTGGAAGGAATTTGTCCTGCCTCCCACAATGTTGGCAGCATTAACAAGTTCCCAGATAAATTATTTCCTTCTGTGTCCATATTTTAGTTTGCATTTACATAGCGCCTTTCGCATCCTTGGCACGTTCCTAATATACTTTTGTTTTTATTCCTTTGTGGGGCAGTTGAGAGTCAACCACATTGCTGTGGCTCTGGTGTCACATGTAGGCCAGACCAGATAAGGAAGGCAGATTTCCTTCCCTAAAGGGGACATTAGTGAACCAGATGGGTTTTTTTGACAATGGTTTCATGGTCATCAGTAGATTCTCAATTCCAAACTTTTAGAATTGAATTCAATTTCCACCTCTGCCGTGGTGGGATTCAAACCCAGATTAGCTGAGATTCTTGGATTGATAGTCTAGTGATAATACCACTGTGCCATCGCCTCCTACCCTGCCAACTTAACTTCATTCCTCTTCAGATATTACGAGTACCATAAGAATGTATCTTGTTGCCATGGGTTCTTATCCTATGCCACCCAGATTATTCTAACTAGCAAAGAACATTAGAATCCTACGGAGCAAAAGGAGGCCATTCGGCCCATTGAGCCTGCACTGACCACAATCCCACCCATGCCCTATCCCTGAGACCCCATTAATTTAGCATGGCCAATCCACCTAACCTCCATGTCTTTCAGGCCGTGGGAAGAAACCAGCGCACCCGGAAAAATCCCTCACTGACACGGGGAGAATGTGCAGACTCCGCGCAGACAGTGAGCTAAGCTGGGAATCGAACCCAGGTCCCTGGCGCCGTGAGGCAGCAGTGCTAAACATGGTGCCACAGTGCAGGGAAATGTGACAAGCGAACCCAGGCATTTTTGCTTGCAAAGCTCCCGAAACTCGCTCTCCTCAAAAGCTCTGGGGCCAGATGTGAAAAGTTGGGCCATTATTTGCGTGGGCCTACACGGGTGGGTGGCGTGGGATTGGCATGGGGAAGATGGGCTGGGTGGTCTCGTTCTACACTGTCTCATTTCTGTGTGTCCAGATTCATTAATTCCACCCAGATGCCAGATTAAAATAGACACGGTGTAAAGGTCACGTTCTGAACGCAGACTTGGATGTGCAGCAAGGAATGAGTGGAAGGAAGTGTTGCCCTTTCTCCCGGGAACTCTGCAGAATTCCAACCAGCCTGCAAATCAAACAATAACTTCCGATATTTGTTAACCTCTCGGGGCGGGTCGGGTGGGGGGGGAGGTTGGGGTTTGTTAGTCACCAGCCTGAGCAAGGCCGTTGAGCCCATTGTGACGTCTGCCTTCCCCCATCACCCCTTTCCCGTTGTAACAGCCAGCCGCTTCCCAGATGTCTCGACCGCCCTTCCTGGTCCCCGGCTGTTTAAAGGAACACTTCCTGTTCTGAGTGTGACCTCCGCAGGATCTGAATTTGTCTGTGCCCTCTTTGTGTATCCTGACTTGAGCCGAGATCACCTATCCTCCTGCAGAACCGAAGGGAGGGGCGCTCTGCCAATGCAACAGAGGCCACCCAAACAAGAAATATTTCTGGCAAAGTTACCAAGGATTCACTGGGACAGGGCCCGGTTTACACAAGGGGTTGAGAAAATGCCGCCTCACGAGCCCGGAGTTCACCACAGCCAAACCCTTCCAGTTACTCAACTGCAGAATGAGGATAGAGAACGTTCCCTGTAACTGAAGGCAGCATAGAATCCAGCCACAGCATAAAAGGAGGCCACTCAGCCCCTTTTCCACTGTACTTGCCCTCCACAAGAGCTAGCTTTACTCCCTTGTCTTTTAGAAACACACAAAATAGGAGCAGGAGTAGGCCAGTCTGCTCTTCGAGCTCACTATACCGTTCAACATAAACTTGGCCGATTCTCTGTTCTCCCCACTCTCTCCATCCCCTTTTGACCCTAAATGGCCTTCCCCCTTATCCTGAGGGTGTGACCCCCTTGTTGGCCCCCCTTCCCCACTCCTCTACCAGCCCAACGAAACAATATTCCTGCCTCCAGTCTGTCTAGCCCCCATCAGAATTCCTTATGGTGAGCACTGCTGCCTCAAAGCGCTAGGGATCCTGGTTTGATTCCTGGCTTGGGTCCCTGTCTGTGCGGAGTCTACACGTTCACACCCTGACTGTTTCCTCTGGGTGCTCCGGTTTCCTCCCACAGTCCAAAGATGTGCAGGTTATGTGGATTGGCTGTGCTAAATTGCTCCTTAATGTCCAAAGATGTGCAGATTAGCTGGATTTGCCATTGTAAATGATTTGACTTGATTTACATTTGTTGTCACATTTATTAGTGAAAAGTATTCTTTCTTGCACGCCATACAGACAAAACATACTGTTCATAGAGCACATAGAGGAGAAGGAAAGGAGAGAGTGCAGAATGTCGTGTTACAGTCATAGCTGGGGTGTAGAGAAAGATCAACTTAATGCGAGGCAGGTCCATTTAAAGGTCTGGTAGCAGCAGGGAAGAAGTCATTCGTGAGTTGGCTGGTGCGTGACCTCAGACTTTTGTATCTTTTTCCCAATAGAAGAAACTGGAAGAGAGAATGTCCGGGGTGCGTGAGGTCCTTAAGTATGCTGACTGCTTTACCGAGGCAGCAAGAAAATGTAGACAGAATCAATGGGTGGGAGGCTGGTTTGTGTGGTGGATTGGGCTACATTCACGACCTTTTGTAGTTCCTTGCTATCTTGGGCAGAGCAGGAGCCCATACCAAGCTGTGATACAACCAGAAAGAATGCTTTCTATGGTGCATCTATAATAGCTAGTGAGAGTCTTAGCTGACATGTCAAATTTCCTTAGTCTTCTGAGAAAGTAGAGGCGTTGGTGGGACTTTTTTAATTATAACGTCGGCAAGGGGGGAGTCCCAGTTGGAAACTTGAAGCTCTCGATTCTTTCTACTTTGTCCCCATTGATGTAGACAGGGGCATGTTCTCCTCTACACTTCCTGAAGTCGATGACAATCTCCTTCGTTTTGTTGACATTGAGAGAGAGATTATTGTCACCGCACCAGTTCACTATCTCATTCCTGTACTCTGTCTCATCATTGTTTGAGATTCGACCCACTACAGCAAACTTGAAAATCGAGTTGGAGGGGAATTAGGCCGCACAGTCAGAGGTGTTATAAGGAGTACAGTAGGGGGCTGAGAACACAGCCTTGTGAGGAACCAATGTTGAGGATGATTGTGGAGGAAGTGTTGTTGCCCTACCCTTACTGATTGTGGTCTGTGGGTTTGGAAGTTCAGGATCTGGTTACAGAGGGAGGTGCCGAGGAGTTTGGAGATGAAGAATAATGGTGTTGAAGGCTGAGCTGTAGTCAATAAATGGGGGTCCATCATAGGTGTCCTTGTTATCTATGAGTTCCAGGGTCAGGGAGATGGTGTCTGTTATGGACCTGTTGTGGGGTTACAGGGACAGGACCGAGGGGGCTATGCCAGGGTAAGATATCCATTTGGAAAGTCAGTGCAGACTTGATGGGCTAAATGACCTCCTTCTACACTTAATGGGTTCTGTGGATTAAGCTCAAACCAGGGGCAACAATTTTTTTTAAATTTTCTATTCCATTCTTAAGTAAGAAAGCTAATACTGAGAGGTGGCTGGGAAGATTTGAATCCATCACCTGGCTTACTCCAAAAACCCAAATTCAAATTGAATCAAATTCCTGCCCTCACAAGAAAGGCAAACAAGACCCAAGCTGACAACATAAAGCATTTCACTCCATCTAGAGCCTGATCTGACATCTAGCACAGTGGTTAGCACTGCTGCCTCATAGTGCCAGAGACCTGGGTTCGAATGTCAGGTCATTGTCTGTGTGGAGTTTGCACATTCTCCCCCTATCTGGATGGGTTTCCTCCGGGTGCTCCGGTTTCCTCCCCCAGTCTGAAGGATGTGCTGGTTTGGCTGTGCTAAATTCTCCCTCAGTGTTACCTGAACAGGTGCCAGAATGTGGCAACTAGGGGACTTTCACAGTAACTCCATTGCAGCGTTAATGTTAGCTTTACTTGTGACAATAATTAACAATCAAAACTTTCCTCCTGCAGTCTGAAAGACATGCTGGTTAGGGTGTGTTAGCCGTGCTAAATTCTCCCTCAGTGTATCCAGATAGGAATGTGGCGAATTTTTGCATTGCAATGTTAATATCAGCCTGATTGCGACACTAATAAATAAATAAAACTTTCACCGTAGCCAAAAGTTTAAAGAAAATACTTTAAAACTTTAAACTTCTGGCAAAGGTGAACATTTAGTTTATTTATTGGTGGGCTGACAATAGCATTAAGATTGTAAGTAACAAAATGGTGGCGCTGTCAATAGTGCCCACATATCATAAATAAATCAAAAGTGGTAATATGATGAGGATTGATACGGAGCCAAAAACTGATGTTGAACCTCTCCACAGGTGATGTGAGTATCTCACTCGAGGTGAACTCGATTCAGCTGAGGAGTAAGACTTTCCAGCTAATTACCTCCCGCTGCGCCACCTCGCAAAACTTATTGGCTTATTATGGAAAGTTTTCACCTGAGTTGACTATCAATTATGTGGCTAATTAACCGTTGCGTGCTGAGCGGACACTGCTCGTCAGTCTAATGCCTGTTTATTGCCGCATGGTGGGCTAGCACTGCTGCCTCACAGCGTCAGGGAACCCGGTTCAATTCCGGCCTCAGGTCACTGTCTGTGCAGAGTCTGCATGTTCTCCCCGTGTCTGCGTGGGTTTCCTCCAGGTATGCTTCCGTTTCTTCCCACACTCCAAAGGTGTGCAGGTTAGGTGCATTGACCATGCTAAATTGACCCTTAGTGTCCAAAGATGTGCAGGTTACATGCATTGGCCATGCTAAGTAGCCCCTTAGTGTCAGGGAGATTAGCAGGGTAAATATTTGGGATTACGAGAAATGGGGGCTGGATGGGACTGTCCTCAGTGCAGACTCGATGGACTAAATGGCCTTCTTCAGCAGTGTAGGAATTCTATGTTTCTATTAATCCCCCATCACTGAGGGGCAATTTAACATGGCCAATCCACCTAACCTACAGATCTTTGGACACTAAGACAATTTAGCATGGCTAATTCCTCTAACCTGCACATGTTTGGACACTAAGGGGCAATTTAGCATGGCCAATCCACCTAAAACTGCACATTTTTAGACTGTGGGAGGAAACCAGAGCACCTGGTGGAAACCCATACAGACACAGAACGTGTAAGCTCCACAGACAGTGGACCTGAGGCCAGAATTGAAGCTGGCGGTGCCGACCAAGTTTTTATGCCCCCACATCCTTGTCCCACAATCCGAATTCTCTCCACCGGGAACCTCATATGTCTACCTTAAAGGAATCCATGATAAAATGTCAACCCTTATTTATCGGAGACAACTTAACCCATGCAATCCCTCTCTCTTCCTTTAGACCGGATTCTGTCTCTAGCCCCAACCCACTTTAACTGGGGGGAACCGCATGCAGGATTCCGTTCCCGTAGCTCAGCTACTGGTTACAAAGCTCTCTCTTTAGAAAGGAAACCTCGCATTTACATAACACTTTCCATGTCCGGCAAATGCATTTTATTACTAATGAAATCCTCCCTTGATGGGTTGTCAGTGCAGTAAAGAACTCGATTGCGCTGAGTAAACTCCCACACACACAGCTCTGTGGGAATAATCCCATTAATCTGCCTTTTACGATGTTGATTGAGTGATAAGCATCGGCTAGGGGTTAGTGGGCTCAGCCCTCCCAGCACAACTCAGAAATGGAGCAGACGGATTTTTAATCTCCACCTGACGGGACCTCAGATTCGTGTTTATTTAGTTATTAGCGTCACAAGTAAGGCTTACATTAACGCTGCAATGAAGTTACTGTGAAAATCCCCTGGCTGCCACACTCCTGTTCGGATAGACCGAGGGAGAATTTAGCATGGCTGATGCACCCTAACCACACATCTGTCGGACTGTGGGAGAAAACCGGAGGAAACCCACACAGATACGAGGAGTATGTGCAAACTCCACACAGACAGTGACCCGAGCTGGGAGTCGAACCCGGGTCTCTGGCGCTGTGAGGTAGCAGCTAACCACTGTGCTGCCTTAATTAACATTTCATCCAAAAGACAGCATCTCTGACATTGCAGTGCTCCCTCAGTACTGCACTGGAGTGAAATAAATGCTCAATTGGTATTGTGCTTGGTAACGAACACTTACTCGGTACTGCACTAGACTGTAATGAATGCCTGGTCGGTTCTGCGTTAGAATGTAGTGAACTGCTAAGCAATGGCAGACACTCAAAAGGGATTCAATGGGAGACGTTAAAAAGATTCCGGTGGGGAGGCGCTCTCTCTAAAGGGATTCCGATGGGAGACTCTCTCTCTCCAAAGGGATTCCGATGAGAGACTCTCTCTCTCCAAAGGGATTCCGATGGGAGACTCTCTCTCTCTAAAGGGATTCCGATGAGAGACTCTCTCTCTCCAAAGGGATTCCGATGGGAGACTCTCTCTCTCCAAAGGGATTCCGATGGGAGACTCTCTCTCTCAAAGGGATTCCGATGGGAGACTCTCTCTCTCCAAAGGGATTCCGATGGAGACTCTCTCTCTCCAAAGGGATTCCGATGGGAGACTCTCTCTCTCTAAAGGGATTCCGATGAGAGACTCTCTCTCTCCAAAGGGATTCCGATGACAGACTCTCTCTCTCCAAAGGGATTCCGATGGGAGACTCTCTCTCTCCAAAGGGATTCCGATGGGAGACTCTCTCTCTCCCTAAAGGGATTCCGATGGGAGACTCTCTCTCTCCAAAGGGATTCCGATGGGAGACTCTCTCTCTCCAAAGGGATTCCAATGGGAAACTCTCTCTCTCCAAACGGATTCCAATGGGAGACTCTCTCTCTCTCTCCAAAGGAATTCCGATGGGGAGACTCTCTCTCTCCAAAGGGATTCCGATGGGAGACTCTCTCTCTCCCTAAAGGGATTCCGATGGGAGAGTCTCTCTCTCCAAAGGGATTCCGATGGGAGACTCTCTCTCTCCAAAGGGATTCCAATGGGAAACTCTCTCTCTCCAAACGGATTCCAATGGGAGACTCTCTCTCTCTCTCCAAAGGAATTCCGATGGGGAGACTCTCTCTCTCCAAAGGGATTCCGATGGGAGACTCTCTCTCTCCAAACGGATTCCGATGGGAGACTCTCTCTCTCTAAAGGGATTCTAATGGGAGACTCTCTCTCTCTAAAGGAATTCCGATGGGGAGACTCTCTCTGTAAAGGGATTCCGATGTGGAGAGTCTCTCTCTGATGTGATTCCGATGGGAAATTCTCTCTCTAAAGGGATTCTGATGGGAGACTCCCACCTGCGTCCTGTGGGATTGTAGATCAGAGATGATTTGAGAGGGGCTGACGTCAGCACCCTTATTTAAGTTTTTGTAGTGGATTGGGTTCCCCCATCGGCCTTTATCTGTTCCTGAAACCCTGTTCCAAAACAACACACTGATCTTGAGTGAGATTATCTGGGGCTGTGATCTGGTGTGCCAAGCGGAATGCGGGAGAGATGAACTCAACAGAACTGCCTCGCATATCTCCTCACACAACACCACACGCTGAACTACAAAGCCTCAACCCTTCTCTGGTCAACCTCGGAGGGATTGTTGCATTTCACCTCAGGAGGCAACAATCGGAGGCCAAGATTGAGACCATTCAGCCCACCACATCCATACTAGCCCTCTGCTAGGGTCTCTCAACTCAACAGCCTCCTTGACCTTTTCTTGATTTCATTTGATTTATTATTGTCACATGTATTAGCATACAGTGAAAAATATTGTTTCTTGCACATTTATACAGACAAAGCATGCCATTCATAGAGAAGGAAAGGAGAGAGTATTACAGTCTCAGCTAGGGTGTAGAGAAAGATCAACTTAATGCGAGGTAGGTCCATTCAAAAGTCTGACAGCAGCAGGGAAGAAGCTGTTCTTGAGTCAGTTGGTGCGTGACCTCAGACTTTTGTATCTTTTTTCCGACGGAAGAAGGTGGGAGAGAGAATGTCCGTGCCACCTGGACATTCCGGCTGTTTCACTTTTATTGGTAGAGGGATTGAGTTTCGGAGCCGTGAGGTCATGTTGCAGCTGTACAAAACTCTGGTGCGGCCGCACTCGGAGTATTGCGTACAGTTCTGGTCGCCACGTTATGGGAAGGATGTGGAAGCATTGGAAAGGGTGCAGAGGAGATTTACCAGGATGTTGCCTGGTATGATGGGAAGGTCTTATGAGGAAAAGCTGAGGGACTTGAGGCTGTTTTCGTTAGAGAGAAGAAGGTTAAGAGGTGACTTAATAGAGGCATACAAGATGATCAGAGGATTAGATAGGGTGGAGAGTGAGAACATTTTTCCTCGGTTGGCGGTGGCTAACATGAGGGGACATAGCTTTAAAACAAGGGGCGATAGATATTGGACAGATATCAGAGGTAGGTTTTTTACCCAGAGGGTAGTAAGGGCGTGGAATGCTCTGCCTGCAGCAGTAGTGGATTCGCCAACATTAAGGGCATTTAAATGGTCATTGGATAAACATATGGATGTTATTGGAATACTATAGGTTAGATGGGCTTTATTTTGGTTTCACAGGTTGGCACAACATCGAGGGCCGAAGGGCCTGTCCTGCGCTGTACTGGGGTCAATGGATGGGAGGCTGGTTTGCGTGATGGATTGGGATACATTCACAAGCTTTTGTAGCTCCTTGCGGTCTTGGGCAGAGCAGGAACCATACCAACCTGTGCTACAATTCCCCCTGTACCGTGTCAAAAAGGCTGCACAGTGGTTAGCACTGCTGCCTCACAGTGCCAGGGACCTGGGTTCGAATCCCAGCTCGGTCACTGGCTCAGTCTCCCCGTATCTGCGTGGGCTTCCTCAGGCTGCTCTGGTTTCCGCCCACAGTCCAAAGATGTGTAGGTGCATTGGTCATGCTAAATTGCCCCTTAGTATCCCGGGATGCATATTTTAGATGGATTATCAGGTTAAATAAGTGGGGTTATGGGGACAGGTTCTAGTGGGATTGTTGTCGGTGCAGACTCGATGGGCCAAATGGCCTCCTCATAGGGATTCTATAATTTTCTCTGACTGAGAGATGGCAAATGGAGTTTAATGCAACTAAAGTTGAAGTGATTCACTTTGGAAGGAGTAACAGGAATACAGAGTACTGGGTTAATGGTAAGTTACTTGTTAGTATGGTGAGCAGAGAGATCTCGGTGTCCATGTGCATAGAGCCCTGAAAGTTGGCAGCCAGGCTGATAGGGCTGTTAAGAAGGCGTACGGTGTGTTAGCTTTTATTGGTAGAGGGATTGAGTTTAGGAGCCATGAGATCATGTTGCAGCTGTACAAAACTCCGAGTGCAGCCGCACTTGGAGTATTGCGGACAGGAAAGGGTTTAATTCTTTGGAATACTGTACATTGGGAATGGACAGGAAAGAGTTTAATTAATTGGAATTCTGTAGATTGGGAATAGACGGAAAAGGATTTAATTAGTTGGAATTCTGTAGATTGGGAATGGACAGGAAGGAGTTTGGCCTTTTGAATTGTTATGCTGGAATGTGACTTTTATTGCTGTCAAGATGATTGTCCTTGGAGGTGAGACAAGTGGATGTTTCACCTGCATCTCTACTAACTCTTCAGCTGAAGCTGTTCTGTCGCCAAGGCGGTAATGGGATCCCTTTCAATGATCAGATATGGAATCTCTCCTTCTGAGACCCCTGCCTTTTTATGCTGCGACACAGGAAGCCATTCGGCCCATCCTGTCCGTGCCAGCTCTCTGCACGAGCCACTTTTTTTGAACAACTCCATTTACGGGAGGTGGGCATCGCTGTCTGGGTCCAGCATCGATTGTCCGCCCCTTGATAAGGTGAGCCGCCATCTTGAACCCGCTACAGTCCCTGAGGTATAGGTACACCCACAGCGCAGTTAGGGAGGGAGTTCCAGGATTTTTGACCCGGAGACAGGGAAGGAGCGGCCGAGATATTTTGCAATCGGGGTAGTGAGTGATCGGAGGGAAAACTCCAGGTGACGGTGCTCCCAGGTATCTGACACTTTGAAGTAACGGAGAACATTTGGCATTAGCCAATTGGGTAACGAGTCTCTTTGCTTTCTGATTGGTGTAGGAAGGCCATATGTCACAAGGATGGCTGTGCTGGTCGACCAATGGCTGGAGGGAGTTGGGAGTCATGTGATGGAACCTCCATCGCGTCACTGTTGGCAACCCTAAATGGAAAGGGGACAAGTAGAGCACAGAAAGCTCTGGAATTATCAATGGCTCCAGTCCGGTAGTGGGGCAGGGGGACGGGTGAGGCAGGGGGAGTGGAGGAGTGGTGAGGTGGGGGGGGGGGGGAGGGGTGGACAGGGGGAGTGGATAAGAAATCAGGAGTGGAGGAAAGGTAAGGCAGGAAGTGAGGCAGTGGGGGAGGAGAATTGAGGCAGTGGGGGAGGAGAATTGAGGCAGTGGGGGAGGTGGAGTGAGGCAGTGGGGGAGGTGGAGTGAGGCAAGGGGAGTGGGGAGTGCAGGGTCAATGAGGGAGGGGCTGGGGGGATAGAATCCTGACAGGAATGTGTGGTTTTGAGGGTGTCACTGTGTCTCTCACCTTGTCCTCCCTCCTCCACCGACCCCATCTGCCTCCAATCGCCTCCAACCACCCTTGCTGTCCCCTTTGCTCATCCACTCACAACCCTCTCATTTCCCCTCCTCACTACCCACTCGCAACCCCCTCGCCTCCCACCTCATCCCCCCCTCGCTCCACCCACTCGTTCCCCCACCTCGTTCCACCCACTCGTCCCCCCCCTCATTCCACCCACTCGCTCCCCCCCCCTTGTTCCACCCACTCGCTCCCCCCCCCTCGTTCCACCCTCTCGCTCCCCCCTCATTCCAATCACTCTCCCCTTGCTCTCCCCCCCCTGCTGTCTCCCCCCTCCCCCGTCTCTGTAGCTGTGTTCAGTGATAGAAAGCAGCCCCTGCCCAGTGAAGCAAGTCGCTCCCAAGCTGTGAATCTGGAACATTAATACTCAAGCAATTTGGTGTCAGCACCTGGGCCACAGAGAGAGGGAGAGAGAGGAGGGAGGGAGGGGGGGAGAGAGAGACAGAGAGAGGGAGGGGGGGAGGAGAGAGAGAGGGGAGGGGGGGAGAGAGAGACAGAGAGAGGGAGGGGGGGAAGAGAGAGACAGAGAGAGGAGAGAGGGGGAGAGAGAGAGAGAGAGAGAGGGAGGGAGGGGGGAGAGAGAGAGACAGAGAGAGGGAGGGGGGGGAGAGAGAGAGGAGGGGGGAGAGAGAGAGACAGAGAGAGGGAGGGGGGGAGAGAGAGAGAGAGAGAGAGAGGGAGGGAGGGGGGAGAGAGAGACAGAGAGGGGGGGGGGGAGAGAGAGACAGAGGGAGGGAGGGGGGAGAGAGAGGACAGAGAGAGGGAGGGGGGAGAGAGAGCTAGGGAGGGAGAGAGAGATAGAAAGAGAGCGAGAGAGAGAGAGATAGAGGGGGAGAGAGAGAGAGAGGTGGGAGAGAGCGAGGGAGAGAGGGGGGGAGAGATAGAGAGGGGGGGGAAAGAGAGAGAGGGGGAAAGAGAGGTGGGAGGAGAGAGGGGGGATAGAGAGAGAGAGAGAATGAAAGAAAGAGAGAGAGAGGGGGGAGAGAGGGAGAGAGAGAGAGAGGGGTGACGTGACAAGGTGACTGCAGATAAATGACTGCTCGGTCCGGATGGATGAAGGTGTGACGAGTGTGTCAGCCTGGCCTGGTTTACAGAACTCTCAGGAAAGGTGGACATCACTCCAGCGTGTTCCTGGTGAGATCCCTGCAGTCCCTTAGACGTAACGGCTCCTGGGAGCTAGACTCCAGCCGGATTTGTGAGCTCTGCCTGATCTCCTCTCTGCGCCCGGCTGAATGAAGCTGAATCTATTCGGGAGGGGGGGTGGAATCCTTCACAACCTCCAGGGTGACCCACTATCATTTCCAATCCGTTGGGGTGTACTTTGTGGGGTAGGAGATTTGGCCCCTCCCAAAACCCTTCCCCTTCTCCGCGATCGCAAAACTCGCCGTACGGATGTGGGACCCGAGTGCAACTCGCGGGCCGGGGCAATGCCTCGGAGGCCGTTGCTAGGGTGACACGTGTTATGGGGTGGACATCAAAACCCGGAGGTAGATAAACTGCTGGAGCTCTTCCAGGTGAGCTAAGATCAGGATGTGTTCCCTCTCTTGGATTCTGCTTGTGGATAGATTTTCTGCTCGAGTTGGAGAGTCTAAAAGATGATTTTTATTTTAGCCAAGATCGCAAGAAATAGGAGTGGGAGGCCATTCGGCCCATCTGGCTTTCCCCACCCTATAATATGGCCAATCTTCTCTCTCAACTCCATTTTTCCGCCTATTCCCCGTATCTGTTAATTCCCACAGATGCTAAACTTCCATCCAGCCTCCAATATATTCAGTGACAGACCACCGCCCACCATCCTCTGGGCGAGAGAATTCCAAAGATCCTCAAGCCCGAAGAAATCTCTCCTTATCTCAGTCCAAGATGGCCGCCATCTTCTCCTCAGACCGTGTCCCATGTTTTAGGTTCCCCGACTGCTGGAGCCAATCTCTCCACATCCTCTCTATCAAACCCCCTTCGGAATTTTGAATGGGATCACCTTTCCCCCTTCCCACACCGCCCCCTCGTTCTCCTCAAACTCTAAAGAGTACTGAGCCAATATGTGCAGGTTGGGTGGATTTGCCATGCTAAATTGCCCCTAGTGTCCAAAGATGTGTAGGTTAGGTGGATTGGCCGTGCTAAATTGCCCCTTAGCGTCCAAAGATGTGTAGGTTAGGTGGATTGGCCATGCTAAATTGCCCCTTAGCGTCCAAAGATATGCAGGTTAGGTGGATTGGCCATGCTAAATTGCCCCTTAGCGTCCAAAGATGTGCAAGTTAGGTGGATTGGCCGTGCTAAATTGCCCCTTAGTGTCCAAAGATGTGTGGGTTTGATAGATTGTACAGCAAAGATTTCTCATAAAAGTAGAAGTCAACAGCAGTTTGGGGATTGGAACTGCCTAATGAGATTTCCTTCATTGGCCCTGTCCACATTGGCATCATGCCAACCAAGGCGCAGTGATATTATCGCTGGATTATTAATCCAGAAACTCAGCTAATGTTCTGGGGGACTCGGGTTCGAATCCCACCACAGCAGATGGTGGAATTTGAATTCAATAAAAAAAATCCGGAATTAAGAATCTACTGATGACCGTGAAACTATTGTTGAAAAACCCCATCTGGTTCCCTTTAGGGAGGGAAATCTGCCATCCTCACCCCGGTCTGGCCTACATGTGACTCCAGAGCCACAGCAATGGGGCTGACTCTCAACTGTCCCTCGGAGGGCAACTAGGGATGGGCAATAAATACTGGCCCAGCCAGTGACACCCATGTCCCACGAATGAGTAAAATAAATCCAATATTTCTTCATTAAGTTTAATGTTACTTAAATTTTAACCAAAATAGAAAGGTCCCTTGTCAAATAATTGACTATTTGTCAGTGAGTAATTGCTGCCTGGGAGCTGGATGAATAATGCCAGAAGCTCCTCGTCCCTCTCTGGGATAATTAATCAGTCCAAATGTTGGTTCACTTCCCCTCGGTGGCAGTCACCGAGTCCAGCTTTCTTTATTCATTGAATTTAAATTCCACTAGCAGCCCCGGTGGGATTTGAACCCTCGTCCCCCAGAGCATTAGCCTGGGAGCCTCTGGATGACTAGCCCAGCCACATTACCGATGTTACCTTCTAAAATGCTGAAGAGGGAAATGAGACAGTCCAACTTGTGCACAGCACAATCCCAGAAACCGCAATGCGGTGATCATAGAATCTCTACAGTGCAGAAGGAGGCCATTCGACCCATTGAGTCTGCAACCATCATAATCCCACACGGGCCTGATCCCCATTACCCAACTTAATTACCCCCCCCCACCCCGACACTAAGGGGCAATTTAGCATGGCCAATCCACCCATCTTTGCGGAGTGTGGGAGGAAACCAGAGCACCCAAAGGAAACCCACACAGACATGGGGAGAATGCACAAACTCCACACAGACAGTGACCTGGAATTGAAACCCGGGTCCTTGTGAGGCAGCAGTGCTAACCCACCGTGCCACCCAAATGTGCCAGTGTTATCTGAAGGGTAAATATTGGCATGAGGAAGAGTACGCCAACTTTGAATCCAGGATAGTGCTGGGGGAATCTATACAAGGGGAGGGTCAACTTAACCTGTCATCTGAGAAATAACACCTCAGTCAGGGTAGCATTCCCTCGATATTGATCTGATTTGTCATTGTCACGCATATTAACACACAGTGAAAATTATTGTTTCTTGTGTGCTATACAGACAAAGCATACTGTTTATAGAAAAGGAGAGAGTGCAGAATGTAGTGTTACAGTCGCAGCTAGGGTGTAGAGAAAGATCAACTTAATGCGAGATAGATCCATTCAAAAGCCTGATGGCAGCAGACAAGAAGCTGTTCTTGAGTCGGTTGGTACGTGACCTCAGACTTCTGTATCTTTGCCAGATGGGAGAATTTGGAAGAGAGAATGTCCGGGGTATGTGGAGTCCTTAATTATTCTGGCTGCTTTGCCGAGGCAGCGGGAAGTGTAGACAGAGTCAATGATGGGTTGCATGAACGATTGAGCTACATTCATGACCTTTTGCAGTTCCTTACGGTCTTTGGCAGAGCAGGAGCCCATTCCAAGCTGTGATACAACCAGAAAGAATGCTTTCTATAGGTGCATCGTAAAAGTTGCAATGGGAAGTGTAGACTCAGTCAGTGAAAAAGTTAAAGTCTATTTATTAGTTGCACAAGTAGGCTTACATTAACACTGCAGCGAAGATATTGTGAAAATCCCCTAATCGCCACACTCCGGCTCCTGCTCAAGTACACTGAGAGACAATTTAGCACGGCAGATCTGCCTAAGCAGCATAACTTTGGACTGTGGGAGGAAACCGGAGCACCCGGAGGAAACGCACACAGATACAGGGAGAATGTACAGACTCCACAGAGACAGTAGCTCAAGCCAGGAATCAAAGCTCGGTTCCTGGTGCTGTGAGACAGCAGTGCTAACCACTGTGCCATCCGGGATGGGAGGGGAAGCTGGTTTGCGTGATGGACTGGGCTATGTTCACATCCCTTTGTAGTTTCTTGTGGTCTTGGGCAGAGCAGGAGCCCATACCAAGCTGTGATCCATCTGGAAAGGATCCTTTCTATGGTGCATCTGTAAAAATAGTGAGAGTTGTGGAAGATCTAATCAGGCAGGGTCAATATGTCACCCAGAAATGTGACAGAAAGTGCAGGATAAGCACTTGCTGTAGGTATGCCAGAAGTTAATATATCACTCAGATTCCTTTGCCAAGAAGGTAACTTGTTAATCTTCCATTATCTTGAACTGTCTCGTGGTTTAGATTAGAAACTTGTCTTGTGTCACAGGCAGTGAGGGAGGAATTACACCCAGCAAGGTTCTGCTGACATCCAGTATTCATAAGCCACGGTTGGGTGGTGTGGGTGTATTCATTCAATTATAGAATCCCTACAATGCAGAAGGAGGCCATTCAGCCCATTGGCCCTGCACCGATCACAATCCCACTGAGGACCTATCCCCATAACCTCACGCAGTTACTTTGTTTATTCCCCTGATGCTGTGGGGCAATTTAGCACGGCCAATCCACCAAACCCGCACATCTTTGGACATTAAGAGGCAATTTAGCATAGTCAATGCATCTAACCTACACATTTTTGGATACTAAGGAACAATTTAGCATGGCCAATCCATCTAACTTGCACATTTTTGGACATTAAGGGACAATTTAGCATGGCCAATCCACCTAACCAGCACATCTTTGGATATTAAGGGGCAATTTAGCATGACCAATCCACCTAGTCTCCATTTCTTTGGACATGAAGGGCCAATTTAGCTTGGCTAATCCACCTAAACTGCATATCTTTGGATGTGGGTGGAATCTGGAGCACCCAGAGGAAACCCCCGCGGACATAGGGAGAATGTGCAAACTCCATACAGACAGTGACCCAAGGCCGAATCAAACCCGGGTCTCTGGTGCTATGAGGCAGCTAACCACTGTGTCGCCGTGCCACCCTAATTATCACTGGACCATTATTCCAGAGACTTGGTTCAAATCCTGCCATGCTGGATGGTGAAATTGTAATTCAATAATTGCCCCTTAGTGCCTGGAAATGTGTAGGTTAGGGGATTAGAACAAGAACAAAAAACAAAGAAAATTACAGCACACAAACAGATCCTTGGACTCTCCAAGCCTGCACTGACCATGCTGCCTGACTGAACTAAAACCCCCTACACTTCCAGGGACCGTATCCCTCTATTCCCATCCTATTCATGGATTTGTCAAGACGCCCCTTAAAAGTCACTGTTGTATCCGCTTCCACTACCTCCCCTAGCAGCGAATTTCAGGCATCCACTACTTTCTGGGTAGAAAATCTGCCTCGTACATCTCTTTTAAACTTTGCCCCTCACACCTTAAACCTGTGCTCTGTAGTAATTCACTCTTCCGCCCTGGGAAAAAGTTTCTGATTATCCACTCTGTCCGTGCCCCTCATAATCTTATAGACTTTTATCAGGTCTCCCCCTCAACCTCCATCGCTCCGGTGAGAACAAACCAAGTTTCTCCAACCTCTCCTCATAACTAATACCCTCCAGACCAGGCAACATCCTGGTAAATCTTTTCTGTACCCTCTCTAAAGCCTCCACATCCTTCTGGTAATGTGGCGACCAGAATTGAACACTATATTCCAAGTGCAGCCTAAGTGACATTCTATAAAGATGCAACATGACTTGCCCATTTTTAAACTCAGTGCCCCAGCCAATGAAGGCAAGCATGCTGTATGCCTTCTCGACTACCTTCTCCACCTGCATCGCCACTTTCAGTGACCTGTGTACCTGTACACCCAGATCCCTTGCCTATCAATACTTTTAAGGATTCTGCCATTTACTGTATATTTCCCATCTGTATTAGACCTTCCAAAATGCATTACGTCACTTTTGCCCGGATTAAACTCCATCTGCCATGTCTCCGCCCAAGTCTCCAGCTGATTTCTATTCTGCTGTATCCTTGATGATCCTCATCGCTATCTGCAAATCCACCAACCTTTGTGTCATTTGCAAACTTACTAATCAAACCTTTTCCTCCAAATCATTTATACATATTACAAACAGCAAAGATCCCAGCACTGATTTCTGAGGAACACCACTATCACAGCCCTCCATGCAGAAGCGCACCCTTCCACTGCTACCCTCTGGATTAGCGGGTCAAATGCCCTCTGGATTAGCGGGTCAAATGCCCTCTGGATTAGTGGGTCAAATGCCCTCTGGATTAGCGGGGCAAATACCCTCTGGATTAGCAGGTCAAATACCCTCTGGATTAGTGGGGCAAATACCCTCTGGATTAGCAGGTCAAATACCCTCTGGATTAGTGGGGCATTACAGAGATAGGGCCTGGGTGGGATGTTCTGTCAGATAGTAGATTCAGATGTGATGGACCTAATGGCCTCCTTCTACACTGTAGGGATTCTGTGATTCTCAGTCTATGGGAGTGATGGTGATATAGTGGACAGTAATCCAGTGGGCCAGGATAACAGTCCGGCAAACGCGGACTCAAATCCCACCACAGCATCGAGTGAAATTTAAATTCAATGAATAAAATCTGGAATTGAAAGCTAATCTCAGTGATGGTGACCATGAAGGTATCATCGATTGTAGCAAAAACCCATCTGGTTCCCTCATGTCTTCTGTTAGAGAAGGAAATCTGCTGTCCTTACCCAGTCTGGCCTACATGAGACTCCAGACCCTTCTGGTTAACGCTTAACTGAAATGGCGGAGCGAGACACTCAGGTCAAGGGGCAATTAGGGACGGGCAACAAATGGTGGCCCAGCCAGAGACACTTACATCAAGTTGGGTCAAATTTGAAATCTTGTGCGTTGCCCTTAAAGGGACAGATGTGGTGAGTGTCTCTTTAAGCAAAGTAACATGTCTTGTCCTTAAAGGGACAATCGCCACACATGATAAAGGTCATTTGCTCCCAACGAATGTTGGAGCCCCAAGTCTTCTCCACCTTACTCTATCCACATCCCTGAAAAGATGGCTTTGATGTAATGGTTTCGATTATACCATGTTAACAGCAGGTCTATGTTATCGATTGTAATGACCTCAGTGAGACCATAGGGTGGGCTCCCTGGAGTACAAGCTCCCTGATTGCCTGTTCAATCAGGGAATCTCACCTGCATGTGTAGATAGAGAAGTGTCAGGGCTTCCGGCACTCCGGAATTTGACCTTGTATCCGAAGGACTCTTCAGAGTGGGTGACACGGGTGGCGCAGTGGTTAGCGCTGCTGCCTCACAGCACCAGGGACCCGGGTTCGATTCCCGGCTTGGGTCACTATCTGTGTGGAGTCTGCACATTCTCCCCGTGTCTGCGTGGGTTTCCTCCCACAAAGATGTGTAAAGTGTGGAACAGGCGAGTGGGTCAGCGTAGCTAGGCACAAGTACTTCACAGGAGCCAATCACACAAACTACCAAAAAAACTATTTGCTTCTGCAGAAACAGATTGGGTTTGTGATTTGATTTATTTTTATCACGTGCATTGGGATACACTGAAAAGTATTGTTTCTTGAGCGCTACACAGACAAAGCATACCATTCATAGAGAAGGGAAGGAGAGTGCAGAATGTAGTATTGCAGTCATAGCTAGGGTGTAGAGAAAGATCAACTTAATATAAGATAGGGCCATTCAAAAGTCTGATGGCAGCAGGGAAGAAGCTGTTCTTGAGTTGGTGGTATGTGACCTCAGATTTTTACACCTTTTTCCTGATGGAAGAAAGAATGTCCTGGGTGTGTGGAATCCTTTATTACAATGATTGCTTTGCCGAGGCAGCGGGAAATGTAGACAGAGTCAATGGATGGGAGGCTGGTTTGCGTGATGGATTGCGCTACATTCACGACCTTTTGTAGTCCCTTATGATCTTGGGCAGTTTTTGTAATTTCTTGCCATCTTGGTCAGAGCAGGAAGCAGGGTCTGGAGTCACACATAGACCAGACCAGGTAAGAACAGCAGGCTCCTGGGCTCCATTTATGATCCTTTTGTAGTTCCTTGCAGTCTCGGGCAGAGCAGGAGCCCATACCAAGCTGTGATACAACCAGAAAGAATGCTTTCTATGATGCATCTGTAAAAGCTGGTGAGAGTTGTAGCGGACATGTCAAATTTTCTTAGCCAACATCATTGGAGAGAAAACAGAGGTCAGGGCTCACCTCCCAGCATCGCCCCCTCCCCCCCTCCCACCCCCACCAGCTGGCATGTCTAGTTGTCCGACAGTGGAGTTATGCCATTAGATACTTCCGGGATCGGGATGTCATTGGCATTGATCACCAGCTGGGAAACCTGCTGCTGGGATCACCTTGGGCGGGACTGGAAAATCCCGCCGGCGGGAAGAGCTGGAAAATCCCAGCCGGAGTTAATGTTTCAGGAATGCTGACTCACTCTCTGCTGGCCTTTCCTGTTTTTGAACCAGAATGATAGGGAGTGGGATCTTGGGTTTGGACAAAGCTCGGCACAACATTGAGGGCCGAAGGGCCTATACTGTGCTGAACTGTTCTCTATGTTCCACAGTATTTTTGTTTTTCTTTCAGTGAATCCAGAATCTTACATCTCAATGATGACCCCCCAACAGTGGAGCAAAGGAAATAGTCACAGAGTTTTCCAGCACGCAAAGAGGCAATTCAGCCCATCATGTCTGTGCTGGCCATTAAGCCCCTAGAGTCAGAGATATCTATTCTAACCCCATATTCCAGCACTTGGTCCGTAACCTTATGTGCTCGGGCATTTCAAGTGGTCATCTAAATGTTGTGAGGATTGCTGTCCCTTTCACAGAAAATCACAGTACAGAAAGAGGCCATTTGGCCCCTCGAGTCTGTACCGACCACAATCCCACCCAGGCCCTACTCCCCTGCCCCTTTCATCATCAGTACATTCTTAATTCCAGATTTTTTTTAAAAAATATTGAACTCAAGTTTCCATCAACTGGGGGATTCGAACCCGGGTTCCCAGGGCACCAGCTGGTTAATAGTCTGGCAGTAATACTACTCGGCTCCCGTAGATGCTCACACACAAGCACAGGAGAGAATGGGAGAGTCATCGTTAATGACCTTCCGTTGATGTGGAGCAGTTGGAAAGAATTCAGAGTGCCTTCTACATCCTTTATTTATGTCTGCTTCCATCGATTGTTTCCTCGCTATTTTTGGTAGCTTCATATTTGCGATTTTAGGCATCCCATTGCATTCAGTCTTTGTTTCAGACTGATTCAATCACACAGCCCGTGACTCAGCCAGTCCCTCTGACGCTGCAATTTCTCGTAAATTTATTTCGAATGTGCCGGGGAGGGATGGCTCTTCCGTAAGCTATAGTGAGAGTTGGCAATCATTGCAAGTTTGCACGCAAATAGCCGATTAAAATCACAGAATCCCTACAGTGCGGAACGAGGCCAGCACTGACTCTCCAACAGATCATCTTATCCAGGTTTCCCACCCTTTTCCCTGTAACCCTGCACAATTATCCCATTAATTCCCCAAACCTACACATCTTTGGACACTAAGGGACAATTTAGCATGGCCAATACACCTAACCTGCATATCTTTGGACACTAAGGGACAATTTAGCATGGCCAATCCACCTAACCTGCACATCTTTGGACACTAAGGGGAAATTTAGTGTGGCCAAACTGGAGGAAAGGGAAGGGAATTTTCCCTGGGTTTCCAATCAAGACTGAAACCTGATCACTATCATCTAAGACAATACACCTCGGTCTCAAGTCTAAATCTGGCGTCTATCTAGCTTCCATTGTGCTCCCTTGGCAGAAGAACATAGGAGAAAGGACAGGCCATTTGGCCCATCAAGCAGCACAGCCTTACAGCGGTTAGCACTGCTGCCTCACAGCTCCAGGGACTAGCTTTGATTCTGGTCTTGAGTCACCGTGTCTATGTGTGTGTGTCTGCGTAGAGACTGCACATTCTCCCTGTGTCTGCATGGGTTTCCACTGGGTGCTTCGGTTTCTTCCCACAGTCCAAAGTTGTCAGCATTGGGTGGATTGGCCGTGCTACATTGCCCTTTAGTGTCCAAAGATGTGTAGGTTGAGTGGATTGGCCATGCTAAATTTCCCCTTAGTGTCCAAATTTATGTAGGTTGGGTGGATTGGCCATGCTAAATTGCCCTTTACTGTCCAAATTTATGTAGGTTGGGTGGATTGGCCATGCTAAATTGCCCCTTACTGTCCAAATTTATGTAGGTTAGGTGGATTAGCCATGCTAAATTGCCCTTTAGTATCAGGGAGATTAGCAGGGTAAATGTGTAGGGTTACTGGGTGGGATTTGTGTTGGTGCAGTTTCGATAGGCTGTAGGAATTCTATGATTCTACGCTATCCATTGGATTTTCTTACTGGCTCCTACAATGACTAGATTTCAGTGGCTGTAAATGCATTGAGATATCTGGGGGACGTGCAGGGCTCTATATAAATGCAAGTCTTTATTTTGGGAGTGAGGGGGTCAAATATCAGCCTGAATTTTCCTGCCCCGCCCACCACGGGAATCGGAGCAGGCGAGGGGCAGAGCGTGGAAAGATTGATTGACCTCGGGCAGGAATTTTAATGGTTTTTGGGACGAGCGAGGCCACCCATTGGTCTCAGAGTTAGACTAGTTGCAGACACAGTTTTGTTAACTGTCTTGCAAAGGCTTGTTTCCAAGGCCATAATTTTCCAATTCCCATAGGATTGGTTGCTTTGGCTTCCAGAACCTTCTCATGCTTTGGCCGGACACTGAAGAGATTTGTGCCAAATACGATTCCTTTGTGGGTCTAATCTCCTTGGCGATTGGACCCTCCTCAAAGTGGACAGATATCGGCGGAGAATTCCATTAACACCATCGCTGTTACCTGCTTTTGATTTTTGTCCTCTTGAGCCAGCATTCATTGTCCATCCCTAATTGCCTCTTGAACGCAGAGTCTTGCCCAGCCATTTCAGAGACCGTGTGAGAGCACACTGTGTGTCTGTAGGCTCAGAACTGCGATAAAATTCTCTCAGGGTGGTATGGTGGTTAGCGCTGCTGCCTCACAGAGCCAGGGACCCGGGTTCAATCCTGGCCTTGGGTCACTATCTGTGTAGAATGCACATTCTCCCTGTGTCTGCATGGGTTTCTTCTGGGCAGACTGGTTTCCTCCAACAGTCCAAAAGATGTGCAGGTTAGATGGATCGGCCATGTCAAATTGCACCTTATTGTCCAAAGATGCTCAGGTTAGCTGGATTGGCCGTGCTAAATTGCTCCTTAGTGTCCAAAGATGTGCAGGTTAGGTGGTTTGCCCATGCTAAATAGTCCCTTAGTGTCCAAAGATGTGCAGGTTAGGTGGATTGGCCATGCTAAATTGTCCCTTAGTGTGCAAAGATGTGCAGGTTAGGTGGATTGGCCATGCTAAATTGTCCCTTAGTGTCCAAAGATGTGCAGGTTAGGTGGATTGGCCATGCTAAATTGTCCCTTAGTGTCCAAAGATGTGCAGGTTAGTTGGATTGGCCATGCTAAATTGTCCCTTAGTGTCCAAAGATGTGCAGGTTAGGTGGATTGGCCATGCTAAATTGCCCTTTAGTGTCCCCGGATGTGGAGGTTAAGTGGGTTGACCATGTAAATTTTCCCTTGTGTCCAAAGATGTGCAGGTTGGGTGGATTGGCCATGCTAAATTGCCTTTTGTGCCCAAAGATATGTGGGTTAAGTGGATTAGCCATGCTAAATTGCCCTTAGTGTCCAAAGATAGATAGGTTAGAGGCAATTTAGCATGGCCAATCATGCAGGATAAATATGTTGAATTATGTGGATAGAGCCTGGGTAGGATTGTTGTTGGTGCAGTTTCGGTGGGCCGAAGGGTCTCCTTCTGCACTGTAGGGATCCTATGAGTCTATCAAGCGAGTACCCAGAAGCTCCTGGCCTTAATAGAATGTGTACGGTCACATTTATCGTTACTTCTGTGGCCACTGGAAGGAGAGCAGGAGTGCGCCCTGGAGTGGCTGCGGGGATGGGGCTGAGACTCCACTGGAACATTGAGGTCGGCAGACAGGACGAGCAACATTCCGAAGGAGATATGCAGGCACACAGTTCACACGCGGACACGGGCAATTAGCCGTGCAGAATGCGGAACCAGCCCCGGCGTTGTACAGGACATCGGGTTCTGTTCCCGCTGCACTGCAGGGCCCACAATGGTGGCGGTCCCTACCAGGATGGGGGCTACTGTAGAGTCAACAGTGACTTAGTCAGCATAGGGGCTCCCTTTGCAATCAGGTGTGAGCGACACGAAGCCCGCAAACTACACTCAACACCTCTGCCGTTAGCTGTCACTTTGGGCATTGAGAGCTCCTTGCCTCGCCTCCTCAGGGCTCTGGGAAGTCAGAACTCTAACTGGTGAAACGGCCAAACAAAATCGTCCAAGCTCAGGACCTGGCGGGTGGGTAGGGGCGGGCAAGACTGCTTTCTCATGGGTGGGGGTCCCTCTCGGGTCTGAGTCACACCGGGAATCCCCACTTGGTGGCTGTTTGTGTATAACTGGCCAGTTATAGAAACCCCAGGGTTTTAACTTCCCCTTATCATGGCATAGTGATTACCACTGCTGCCTCACAGCACCAGCGACCTGGGTTCGATACCCGGCCTCGGGTCACTGTGTGTGGAGTCTGCACATTCTCCCTGTGTCTGCGTGGGTTTCCTCCGGGTGCTCCACTTTCCTCCACACTCCAAAGATGTGTAGGTTAGGTGGATTGGCCATGCTAAATTGTCCCTTAATGCTCAAAGATGCGCAGGTTACGTTGATTGACAATGTTAAATTGCCCCTTATTTTCCAAAGATATGCAGGTTAGGATGGATTGGCCATGCTAAATTGTCCTTTAATGTCCAAAGATGTGCAGGTTAGGTGGATTGGCCATGCTAAATCGTCCCTTAGTGTCCAAAGATGTGCAGGTTAGGTGGATTGGCCATGCTAAATTGTCCCTTAGTGTCCAAAGATGTGCAGGTTAGGTGGATTGGCCATGCTAAATTGTCCCTTAGTGTCCAAAGATGTGCAGGTTAGGTGGATTGTACAGCAAAAAATTCTCATAAAAGTAGAAGTCAACAGCAGTTCGGGGGATTGGAACTGCCTAATGAGATTTCCTTCATTGGCCCTGTCCATATTGGCATCATGCCAACCAAGTTGCGGTGTATTATCGCTGGACTATTAATCCAGAAACTCAGCTAATGCTCTGGGGGACCCAGGTTCGAATCCCACCACGGCAGATGGTGGAATTTGAATTCAATGAAACAAATCTGACCACAAAAGAATAAAAGTTAGATAATCTTTAAGGGATCCAGGGACATAAGGGGAAGGCTGGAATCTGGATATTGAATTTGATGATCAGCCGTAATCAAAGTGAATGGCAGAGCAGGCTCGAAGGGCCGAATGGCCTACTTCTGCTTCCAGTTTCCATATTTCTACGATTGTCGGAAAAGCCAATCTGGTTCGCTAACGTCCCTTTGGGGAAGGAAATCTCTGTCCTTACTCGGTCTGGCCTATGTGTGACTCCAGAACCAACACAGTGTGTTTGTCTCTCAATTGCCCTCGGAAATGACACTCAGTCACCAGCACCACCTTCTCAAGGGCGATTAGGGATGGGCATGAAATGCTGACCCAGTCAGCGAGGCCCGTGTCCAACGAAGGAATAAAGAAAAGATACCCACTGAGAGAGAACAGGGGCAACACGTGCGCAGGAACATCATCATCCTCTTCAGTTCCCCCCCCCCTCACTACACACACCCTCCTCACTTAGAGGCCGTTCCTTCAGTGAAATTGGCTCAGAATCCCTGTCCGTGTGCTGTGTCTTCCCCCCGAGATTCAAGAAGATGTCTCTTCTTCAGGGTAATCAGGGCTCTGTAATAAAACTCTACCTCGCCAGCGATGAACCAGTGAACAGTTCTGGTCTCTTTACCCCCCGAGAAGATCACACCAGCATTGGAAATCAGTCCAGAGAAGGTTCATGCGGTTGATCCCGGGGTAAAGGAGGGAGTTTTACTTATGAGGAGAGGTTGAGTAGGTTGGGTCCTGTACTCGTTGGAGTTTAGAAGAATGAGAGGCAACATTATTGAGACATTGGATTCTCAGGGGCTTGACGGGGCTAGATGCGGAGGGGTTAGAATCATACAGTGGAGAAGGAGGCCATTCGGCCCATTGGATCTGCACTCACAACAATCCCACCCTATCCCCGTAACCCCACATAGTTATCCAACCAATCCCTCTAACCTACATATCCCGGGACACTAATTTAGCATAGTCAATCAACCTAACCTGTACATCTTTACAGGTGGGAGGAGACCAGAGTACCTGGAGGAAACCCACGCACACATGGGGAGAATGTACAAACTCGGCACAGGAAGTGACCCGAGGCCGGAATCGAACCCGGGTCCCTGACGCTGTGAGGTAGCAGCGCTCACCACTGTGCTGCCCTTGGACAAAAGGAGATGGGTTGAAAATATGAACCAGCCAAAAAAAAAAAATCCCCTTTGCTTACAAACCATAGGTGAAAAGTCTGGGTATCGGGTGATGTCGGAATAGCTTGCCTGCCACAGTTGAATAGCTTGAGGGCTCACGCTCAAAACATGAAGAGTGAGGGTGGAATTTTGGAGGATTGGAACTGCCTAATGAGATTTCTTTCATTTGCTCTATCCACATTGGCATCATGCCAACCAAGTTGCAGTGGTATTATCACTGGACTATTAATCCAGGAGCTCAGCTAATGTTCTGGGGGGAACCATTCTCCCGTAGGAGAGGAGGGTGGGGAACACTGTAGGATTTTGCGACCTTATTAATTGGACAATGACCTGACTTATCATCACGACTGTTACCAAACTAAGTCAGTCTGCTTTTTGTTCTTCAGAGATTCTTCGACAAGACGCTCCCTCCCCGCCCAACTCCCCAGTCGAAGCCCAGCGGGTACGAGTCGAGCATCTGACAACGGGTCAAACGTTTTGAACGATTGGAAAGGAGGCCAGGCCCCCACTTTTTCATCAAGGCGTCTCGTTGTTGGGCCTTTAGCAACTGCAACCTCTCCACCGTCAATGGAAGATTCTCAGCTGGTTGGCTTGATTGACGTCCGTTGGCATCTCCTCGGCTGGTGACGTGTTTCGGGCGATGGGTTTGACCGAGTTTGCCACCGCCTGACCGACTTATCCAGAACCTCCCCCCCACTCCCTAAAATGTGTAACAACAGTTATGACAGCTGCGACGTGGATTCCAGGTTGGACAGCCTCTTCCCGCCCACCCTCTACATCTTTGTCATCGTGATTGGGTTGCCCACCAACTGCCTGGCGCTGTGGGCAGCCTACCTTCAGGTCAAGCAGAGGAACGAGCTGGGCGTCTATCTCCTCAACCTGTCTATCTCTGACCTCCTGTACATTGCCACCTTGCCGCCGTGGATCAACTACTTCCTCCACCAGGACAATTGGATCCTGGGCCCGGAGTCCTGCAAACTCTTTGGCTTCATCCTCTACACCAACATCTACATCAGCATCGCGTTCCTCAGCTGCATCTCGGTTGACCGCTACCTGGCGGTGGCCCACCCCCTGAGGTTCGCCAAGATCCGCCGGGTGAAGACTGCGGTCATCACCAGCCTGGTCGTCTGGACGATCGAGATTGGGGCCAACTCGGCGCCGCTCTTTCACAACGAGCTCTTTGCCGACCGCTTCAACCACACCTTCTGCTTCGAGAAGTACCCCATGGAGACGTGGGTGGCGCAGATGAACCTGTACCGTGTCTTCATCGGCTTCCTCTTCCCCTGGATGCTGATGCTATTCTCCTACCAAGGCATCCTCAAAGCCATCAAGGGCAACCTGTCAACGGAGAAAGGGGAGAAAGCCAAGATTAAGCGCCTGGCGCTGAGCCTCATCCTCATCCTCCTGCTGTGCTTCGCCCCCTACCACATTATCCTGCTCCTGCGGAGCGTGGTGTACCTCAGCCGGCCCTGGGACTGCAGCTTCGAGGAGAACATCTTCACGGCCTACCACGTCTCGCTGGCCCTCACCAGCCTCAACTGCGTGGCTGACCCCATCCTGTACTGCCTGGTCAACGAGGGTGCCCGCAGTGACATGACCAAGGGGCTCTCGCCGCTCCTGAAGTTCTTCGCCAGCTCCAAATCGACAGACATTGCTCGATCGGTCACCCTGGATACTCCCCTCTCCTCGAAAAAGTCCCAGTATTTCAACATAGACCTGGTAGTGCTGAGGGAAGACTGCATCCAGATGAAAACTTTGAGCCTATGAAGGAACAAAAAAAGAACTAGAACAAGATGTGATAGTATTGCTCCCTTCATAAATGTATTTTTTTATAACGTTCTTGTGTGCGGTTAATGATTTTTTTAAAAATCTTATTTAAATCATTGCTCAAGTAATCCAATCACCAGGCCTCCATTTTCCTTGTCTTGCCAACGTTGAGTCCATTCTTCCCCCCTCGTCTTGTCTCGTCACGGGTGGGAGGGACCATTTGCATCTGGGTGTCCCCAACCCGTTGTCAAGACAACCCGGAGGAGCACTTGACCTAACTTGAGGTTACGGGGCCAAGCGCTGGCGAACGGGGTTAGCTGGGAGGCCTGGTGTTTTGCATGTGTCCTTGGGGACTAGATGGGCCGAAGGGCCTCTTCTGCACTGTGTGATTCTAATGAGTTGCTAACTTTGTCTGAAGGGGGTTGAAGAACTTCCTCCCCCACCTTCACCTGCCTGTCCCCATCCCTGCACCCTCTGCTCTCACGCTATTCGCTGTCCGACCTGTCCATCATCCCTCCCACCCCCCCTCCCCATCCTGCACCCTCCACTCTCCCACTATTGGCTGTCTAACCTGTCTATCATCCCTCCCAAACCACCCCCCCCCTCCCCACCATCTCCACCACCCTCCTCTTACCTCCTATTGGCTCCCCAACTTGTCCACGCTCCCACCTCCCCCCCCACAATATCCTGCCACTCTCCTCTCTCCTGCTATTGGCTGTGGGTCACCCTTCCCAACCCACCTCTAACACCCTTCTCTTTCCTGCTATTGACTGACCAACGTGGGGATGGGGTGCCGATCAGGCGGGGCTGCTTTGTCCTGGGTTGTGTTGAGCTTCTTGAGTCTTGTTGGAGCTGCATCCATCCAGGCAAGTGGAGAGTATTCTATCGCATTCCTGTAGATGGTGGGAAGAGGCTTTGGGGAGTCAGGGGGGGTGAGTTACTCCCCGCAGGATTCTCAGTCTCTGACCTGCTCTGGTTGCTGTAATATTGGGTCCAGTTCAGTTCTGGCAATGGTACCCATCCCAGGATGTTGATGGTGGGGGATTCGGTGATGGCAATGCCCCTTCCTGCACAGGTTACAAAAGTTGAAGTGTCCAAATCCAATTCCGTGTGGTTTTTTTTGGCCTTTACTCTCTCTGGTGGGAAATGGTTCTATCATGAGGGGTTGGGGGTAGGAGGCTGTTGTTCTCAGCAGCAACTACCCCCCCACAACGTGCTGCCTTTCTGGATATTGTGTGTGGGGAGGGTGTATCGTAGCAGATCCCTTTTTCCCCAACATTCCCGCTGGATGATCGAGCTGATTCCCCCTGCCCGTGTCCCTCAGCCTATCAAGGACATTGAGATTAATCAAGGGCCCCCCGATCTCCTTCCCAGCTGGCATCTGAACTCCATGGGCCCAACCCAGGCAGGGGGACCATTGTATTTGGGAACTGTAACTATGTGGGGTTGAAACAAAAACGAAAAAATGTGCGCCGGAATTCTACTGCCTCACCTTGGAGCGGGCAAGGGCGGATAATGGAAATATCCGTTAAACTCGGGCGGGAGTTTCCGATTTCATTCGAGCAGAGGCTGTAAAATCCTGCCCAAGGATCTCCACCCCCCCCCCCCCCCCCCCCCCCCCCCCCCCCCCCCCCCCCCCCCCCCCCGACCTCCTCCTCCACTTTACTCCGGGGATTGAATACTACTCCAGGCTCTGTTACTCCCTCAACCGTAGCTCATGGATTGAATATTACTCCAGGGTCTGTTACTCCTTCAACCAGCCCCTGCCTGGGATTGAATATTACTCCAAGGTCTGTCACTCCTCAAACGTAGCTCTGTGGATTGGATATTACTCCAGAATCTGTTACTCCCTCAACCATAATTCTGTGGATTGAATATTACTCCAGGGTCTGTTACTCCCTCAACCAGCCCCTGCCTGGGATTGAATATTACCCCAGGCTCTGTTACTCCCTCAACCGTAGCTCTGTGGATTGAATATTACTCCAGGGTCTGTTACTCCCTCAACCAGCCTCTGCCTGGGATTGAATATTACTCCAGGCTCTGTTACTCCCTCAACCATAGCTCTGTGGATTGAATATTACTCCAGGGTCTGTTACTCCCTCAACCAGCCTCTGCCTGGGATTGAATATTACCCCAGGGCTGTTACTCCCTCAACCGTAGCTCTGTGGATTAATATTACTCCAGGACCTGTTACTTCCTCAACCGTAGCACTGTGGATGAAATATTACTGCAGGAATTGTTACTTCTTGAACTGTAACTTTGAATGTTTCTCCAGAGGACGCTTCTCCATTAACAGTAACTCTGGAGATGAGCTGTTACTCCAGGGTCCGTTACTCCATACACTGTGATCCAGGAGTTGTTCCTCAGGGAGTGTCACTCCAGGGAATGTTACCGTATGAACTGTTACTCCAGGGATTGTCCCACTGAGATTAAGTTATTCCAGCCATTGGAACCTACTTCAGAGATCAACTTCAGGTTTTTAGTCAGTATTGGGCTGCTATGGATTGTGTTTGGGATCTTCTTACTTGTGAGTGTTGTATGTGGCGATGGTTATACCCACTGGGATCGCTGTCATTCCCAGCGATGAATGATAATGTTTGATGTCAGTATTTCACCCTCCCTCTCTGCCACAGTGTTGGGTAAAAGCAGCAAGAACAATAATGTGGGTGGCATGGTGGCACAGTGATTAGCACTTCTGCTTCACAGCTCCAGGGACCTGGGTTCGATTCCCGGCTCTGGTCACTATCTGTGTAGAGTTTGCACACTCTCCCTGTGTCTGCATGGGTTTCCTCCGGGTGCTCCAGTTTCCTCCCACAGTCCAAAGATGTTCGGGTTAGGTTGATTGGCCACGCTAAAAATTGCCCCTTAGTATCCTGGGGTGCTCAGGTTAGAGGGATTAGCAGGTAAACTACATAGGGATATGGGAGCAGAGCCTGGGTGGGATTGTGGTCGGTACAGACTCGATGGGCCAAAGAGCCTCCTTCTGTGCTCTTAGGCTGATTGGCAGAACAAATTCTCCCTAAATTGTCTCAAATTTGGTTCCTGTGCATAGATCTATAAACATAGACAGGGATCACGGGTAAAGGTGGGAACATTGGGGTGGCAACGCGGGCTCGTTGGGCCGAAGGGCCTGTTTCCCGTGCTGTTTTGTTCTTTGCACTGCAGGGTTTCTGTGATCTACAAACTAGGAGCAGCAGTTGGCCATCCAGCCCCTCGAGCCTGCTCCGCCATTCAATAAGATCATGGCTCATGATCTTCTCATGAACTCAGCCCCACTTACCCACGCGCACACCGTAACCCTTAATTCCTTCACTGTTCAAAAATTTATCTATCCTTGCCTTAAAAACATTCAACGAGGTAGCCTCAACTGGGCAGGGAATTCCACAGATTCACAACGCTGTGGGTGAAGAAGTTGTAGCTTTTGTGGGAAATCTCCATCCGGCAACTGAACGATCCCAGGGTAGATGCAGAGGAACCCTTCCCTTCCTCCACCCTCCTCTGGGAAGAGCAACTATCTCCTCCCCTACCTTGTCCCTCAGAGGGTGAATACAACAAAGACGCCTCAAGGACTGGACTGGGTTTAGAGGGAGCGAGCTGCATTGGTGTAGTGCCCTTCCCGACGTGGCAGCGCGGTGGCCAGCCGATAGGGATCCGCTGTTGTAACGGAGCGGCCGAGTTTGTGCACAGCAAGATCCCACAGCCGCCGGATAATCAATGGTGGCGTCAGTAGGAGGAACGTCGGGGAGAATTCCCCAATCCTGCCCCCTACCCTCCCCCCACATCAGCTCTTTGCCCAATTTTTTACACCCACCAGAGAGAGCAGAGAAAGCCCTGGTTTACTGTCTCATCCAGAAGGTGAATAAATTACCTCAATTTTGAGGGACTTTTGCCTCCATTCTCCTCCCTACCCCTGCCCGCCACATCTTACTGAGCTATGGCAATACACTTTGTCTCTCTCTCTCTCTCTCTCCCGAATTTTGCACTCTTCCCCCCTCTCCCAGTAAAGAGGTTTTGCCTAGATTCCGGATTGGATCTATCAGAGACCATCTTACACTCGTAATTCCTGGTGGAAGGAAGTGCTCAGCCTCCCATCCTTTCTGCCCCTTCACGCCTTGCTGGCACAGTGGGTTAGCACTGCTGCCTCACTGCGCCAGGGACCCGGGTTCGAATCCCGGCTTGGGGGTCACTGTCCGTTGCACATTCTCCCTGAGTCTGGAAGGGTTTCCTCCAGGTCCCTCCCACAGTCCAAAGATGTGTAAGTTGGGTGGATTGGCCATGTTAAGTTGTCCCTTAGTGTCAGGGGGACATGCATGGGGTTATGGGGGTAGGTCCTGGGTGGGATTGTGATTAGTGCAGACTCGATGGGGCTGAATGGCCTCCTTCTGCGCCGTGGGATTTTATGCTTCTAACTTAAAGACCTCTCATTGCTTCATGGCATGGGATTTTCCAGCCCTTCCCGCTGGAGAAGATTTTCCAGTCCTGCCTAAGGTGACCTCCTCCCGCCACCCATTCCCATACCCCACCCCAACTCACCTCAAAAGGACGCTTGGCAGCAGGGAGGGTGAGTTATGCAAAGTGCCGTAGACAGTGGCGGGACTGAAAGAAATCACTGGCACACAATGGTGGACAACACGCCACAGGGTGGGGGTGGGGAACGGGGGGGACGACTGGAAAATTTTGTCCTCTGTCTTTTATTTTACCAGGGGGATAGATGCCCCAGCCGGTTCCTTCTCAGAGGGCAATGATGCTTCGTCTTGAAGCTGATGCCTTCTGGTTTGGGCCGCTGCTGTGCCACACGCAACAGGTGCCCCTTACCACTAGCCCAGGGCAACTTGATGAAGGGAAAGGGGTCCAGCAGAAGTGCGAGGTGATTCGAACCGGCCACCTTACCTTCCACAGTTTCACCTCAGGCCCTGCAAAAACTCAAACCCAACGCAAGGCCTGAGGCCTTCATTCCTGTCAGCACAGCCATGGGCACCATTCCATCAACCTGGGGTCCATCATCTACCTGGGAGGCTGGTAGAGTCAGGCCACACTGGGGAGGATTGGGGTGGAGGGGAGCAGGAGGGGGCGATAGGGTCAGGCCCCATTGGGGGGGATTGGGGAGGGGAGCAGGAGGGGCGATAGGGTCAGGCCCCATTGGGGGGATGTGGGGTGTGGAGGGAGCAGGACGGGGTGATAGGGTCAGGCCTCATTGGGGAGAATTGGGGGGAGAGCAGGAGGGGGTGATGGGTCAGGCCCCATTGGGGAAGGATTGGTGGGGGGGGGGGAGTAGGGGAGGCAGCGGGGAGCAGGAGGGGATCAGGCCATACTGGAGGGGTCAGTGGGAGGGTCAGAGAGATGGGATATCGGGGATTGTGACCCTTCACGATTTGAATTCCACTAAGAAAGAAATGAATTTCCCACCCCCGGCTTGTCAGTTCCAAGGTATTGGTTGGAATTTAGAAAGTTCCAGAAGATTCAGCTCAAGCTGGGCCCCCCAACCCCAACCAGGTGGGCTGAATCGTCAGTGAACGGGCAGGGGGCTAACTCCATCTGATCCCATTCTGCTTCTCTCTCCCTATGGAATTTACAGGCCATTCGGCCCACCTACCCTTTACTAGCCCTTATGTTCCACACAAACCTCCTCCCAGCCCTCCTCTTCCTCAGGTCCTACCCACGCAACCTCCTATTTCTCTCTCTCTTCCCCTCCCCCACCCCAGGTGCTCCCCTACGACGCTGTGCACCTCCACCTGTCCTCCCCCAGCTCCCTCCACCCCGGTGTAAGCAGTTCCACATTCCCACCCCTCTCCGGATAAAGAATTCCACCCCCCCCCCCCCCTTGAATTCTTGATTTAGTGTCTATCTTGCGTTTGTGACTCTTGAGGTTTGGTTTTTTTTTTTGACTTTTTCTTTGAAACAAGGGAAGAGCCTCCCCCTCCTTCCCGGCGTGTGCAGGGTTGGCATGGCAACTGTACCATCAAAGGCTACTGGTGGTCCCTCCAGCACTGAATAGAACCTTCCTTGCCGATGTGAAGAATGGTTCTCTCAACTACTCTGACATTTTGTGTTGTACTGTTAACAATGGTTTTCTATTGTAACCGAGATTGACTTGAATTAAGGCGTTTGAACGCGGACTATATTTCGAAAGACTCTCTCAGTCTCTGTCAACATCGAGGAGCTTGGTACTAATGTTGCACTCTGTAAATAAAAGGTTTATGCATAATATTGCTCTTTGGTATCTGTGATGTCCTGACTAAAAGTGGCCAAGATGCGCCTGTATTCTCTGGTGTTTTTGTTTGCTTGTCACAAGTAAGGCTTATATTAACACTGCAATGAAGTTACTGTGGAATTCCCCTCACTCTGGCGCCTCTTCGGGTCAATGCACCTTAACCAGCATGTCTTTCGAACTGTGGGAGGATAACTGCAGCATCCGGAGGAAGCCCACGCAGACACGGAGAGCATGTGCAGACTCCTCACAGACAGTGACCCGAGCCAGGAATCGAACCCTAGCATGGTGAAGCAAAGGTGTACCAGGCTGATTCCTTGGGATGGTGGGTCTGTCACACGAGGAGAGACTAAGTCAGTGAGGAAAGTTTATTTACGAGTCACAACTAAGCCTGACATTAACAGCGCGATGAAGTTACCGTGAAAATCCCCCAGTAATCACACTCCAGCGTCTGTTCGGGTACGCTGAGGAAAAATTTAGCACGGGCAATGCACACTAACCAGGAAGACTTTCGGATTGTGGGAGGAAACCGGAGCACCTGGAGGAAACCCACGCAGACATGGGTAGAATGCGCAGACTCCGCACAGACAGTGACCCGAGCTGGAATTCGAACCCAGGTCCCTGGTGCTGAGAGGCAGCAATGCTGGCAAAGGTTTACCAGGCTGATTCCAGGATGTCATACGAGGAGAGACCAAGTCGGTTAGGATTATATTCACTGGGGTTTAGCAGAGTGAGAGGGGATCTTATAGGAGCTTATAAAATTCTAACAGGGTTAGACAGGATAGATTCAGAAAGAATGTTCCCGCTGGCGGAGGGAGTCCAGAACTAGGAGTCATAGCTTGAGGATAAAGGGTAAATCTTTTAGGACTGAGGTGAGGAGAGATTTCTTCACGCAGAGAGTGGTGAATGTATGGAATTCACTCCCACAGAAAGTAAAAACATAAGAAATACAAGCAGGAGTCGGCCATCTAGCTCCTCGAGCCTGCTCCGCCATTCAATAAGACCGTTGCTGATCTGATAGCGGGTTCAGTTCCATTTACCTGCCTGCTCCCCATAACCCTTAATTGCCTTATTGATTAAAAATCTATCTGTGACTTAAATACGTTTAACAAGGTAGCCTCCACTGCTTCAATGGGCAGAGAATTCCAAAGATTCACTATCCTCTGGGAGAAGAAGTTCCTCCTCAACTCTGTTCTAAACTGACTAGTTCTTGTTTCAAAGAACAAAGAGCAAAACAGCACGGGAAACAGGTCCTTCGGCCCAACAAGCCCGCGCCGCCAACCCAATGTTCCCACCTCTACCCGCGATCCCTGTCCATGTTTATAGATCTATGGATTAAAAACCAAATTTGAGACAATTTAGGGAGAATTTGTTCTGCCAATCAGCCTAAAAGCACATCTTTGGGATGTGGGAGGAAACCAGAGCACCCGGAGAAAACCCACGCAAGCACAGGGAGAATGCACAAACTCCCACAGACACAGGCCCAAATCCATGTATCTGCACAGCACAGCGATAGTCACTGAGCTGTCGTGTTGCCCAACAAATGGTCCAGGTCAAGCGTACACTAACGACGTGAAGCACTAGGATACTCTCGAAAAAAATCCAAGAGCAGCCCTCTCACGACCCACCGCGTGTATGCCCCTCGTTAGACAGATGACCTCAGACTTTTGTATCTTTTCCCGACGAAAGAGAGAATGTCTGGGGTGCGTAGGGTTCTTGATTTGCCAAGGCAGTGTGACTCCCAGCCAATCCTGCAGGGTTGATGTGCAGCGTACCCATACTTGCTCTGGGACCTTGCTGCCCTCTGGCTCCTGAACCAGTCTCACGTTCCCCTCTCTCGATTACTTGGCAGAGCACGATGCCAACCAGCTGTGCGGAGGCTAAAATCTGACATTTTTCCAGGGCCTGTGGCAGATCGGTGGGGGGTTTGACAGTGACCTCGTGTCCAGGCTGTGTGCGACTGTAGAGCACTTGAGTCCACTCTGCCACATAAATGATATAAAGTGGAAAATATTGAGAAGGTTGCAAAGTAAAAAGTTTATTTATCAAACACAAGTTAGGCTTACATTAACACTGCAATTAACTTACTGTGAAATTCCCCTAGTCGCCACACTCCAGCGCCTGTTCAGGTCAATGCACCCTAACCAGCGTTAGGGTGCATCAAGTACAAGCTTGATGGGTCAAATGGCCTCCTTCTGCTCTGTAGGATTCTATGGTTAGAACATAGAGCACTACACACAAACAGGCCCTTCGGTCCACAAGTTGCACCCATCATATCCCTACCTACCAGCTCTATCTATAACTCTCAATCCCATTATATCCTATGTATTCATCCAGAAGTCTCTTAAAAGACCCCAGCAAGTTCGCCTCCACCACCACCGACGGCAGCCAATTCACTCACCTATCGAGTGAAAAACACCCTGACATCTCCACTACTCCCCAGCACCTGTGTTCTCTCATAGCGACCATTTCAGCCCTGGGAAATAGCCTCCAAGAATCCAACCTATCTATTCCTCTCAACAGTTTATAAACCTCTATCAGGTCACCTCTAACAAACCTCTATGGCGCTCACCTGAGACCGGAATTGAACCTGGATCCCTTGGTGCAGCGAGGTAGCAGTGCTAATCACTCCGCCACCATGCCGCCTGTGGGAGGAAACCAGAGCACCTAGAGGAAACCCACACAGACACGGGGAGAATGTGCAGACTCTGCACAGACAGTGACCCAAGCCGGGAATCGAACCCAGGTCTGGTCAAATTTCTACCTTGGTGGAAATGGCACACGAAAGTTTCAGGTGAGAGCCTTGGGTCTCAAGTACTGGGGTGAATTGAGGTACCTGGATTTACCTATAGTCTGTGTGGAGTTTGCACGTTCTCCCTGTGTCTGCGTGGGTTTCCTTGGAGTGCTCCATTTTCCTCCCACAATCCAAAGGCATGCAGGTTAGGTGGATTGGCCACGCTAAATTGTCCCTTAGTATAAAGATAAAGAAAGCGTATTGATAAAGAAGGCGTATAGTATGTTAGCTTTCATAGAAAAGGGTATAGAATACAAGAGTAGGAGTTTGATGTCACAATTGTATAGAACGTTGGTTAGGCCTCACTTGGAATACTGCGTCCAGTTCTGGTCGCCGTACTACTGGAAGGATGTGGAGTCCTTGGAGAGAGTGCAGAGGAGGTTTACCAGGATGCTGCCTGGTATGGAAGGACTGTCTTATGAGGAACGATTGAATAGACTGGGGTTGTTTTCCCTTGAAAGACGTCGGCTTAGAGGGGATCTAATAGAGGTGTATAAGATTATAAGGGGTATAGATAGAGTAAATGGTGGTAAACTTTTTCCACCTTCAGAAATGGATAGGACGAGGGGTCATGGCCTTAGGGTGAGGGGGCTATGTATAAGACGAATATTAGAGGGCAGTTTTTCACACAAAGGGTAGTGGGGGTGTGGAATGCACTGCCGAGTAAGGTGGTGGGAGCAGGCACACTAGGGCTGTTTAACGGTCTCTTGGACAGCCACATGAGCGTTATGCAGATAGAGGGATATAGTAGGACTGTTTAACTATGGCTTTTTTTCCACAGGTAATTCAGTCCATACTTGACCAACAAGGAGCATGCATTCGGCAGGTGGTGCGAGGACAGCTCTTGGATGTTGATTCATGGGTTGCCTGGTGCTTCATGTCGTAAATGAGTGCTTTATCTGGACCATCTGAAGGGCACCATGACAGCTCAGTGACTATCGCTGTAGCTGTGCAGACACTTGGAATTGGGCCGGTGTCTGCGGGAGTTTGCGCGTTCTCCCCGTGGTTGCGTGGGTTTTCTCCGGGCGCTCCGGTTTCCTCCCACATCCCAAAAAATTCGCTCTTAGGCTGATTGGGAAACAAATTGTCCCTTCATTGAGACTCTTCCATATTAGGAATAACCTAAAATTAGAATAGGATAATGGAATTGTTACTATATAGTTATGACGGCGGCGCGGGCTCGTTGGGCCGAAGGGCCTGTTTCCCGTGCTGTGTTGCTCTAATCTCTAATCTAATCCAAAGATGTGCAGGTTAGGTGGATTGGCCGTGCTAAATTGTCCCTTAGCGTCCAAAGATGTGCATGTCAGGTGGATTGGCCGGTATCCAAAGATGTGTGAGTTAGGGGGATTGACCGTGATAATAGAGTGTCTAACTAGGGTAAACGCTTGGGGGACAGGAATAGGGCCTGGGTGGGATTGCGGCCAGTACAGACTCAATAGGCCGAATGGTCTCCCTCTGCACTATAGAGATTCTATGATTCTATGAACAAGAAATACGAGGAGTGATTGGACAGGCGGGGGCTGTCTACCTTGGAGCAGGGGACCTGGGAGCGGTGGAGAAGATTGAGGGACATACATAGGCTGGATGGGGAAGCACTTTTTCCATTAGCAGAGGAATCAATAACCAGGGGATATAGATTTAAGGTGGGAGGTCAAAAGGCTAATAGGGGAGTTGGGAAGTAGATCTTTCTCCCAGAAGGTGGTGGGAGTCTGGACTTCGCTGCCTGAAAGGGTGGTGGAAGCAGAAACTCGTGTAACATTTCAGAAGTATTTAGATAGTCACTGGCGTTGATGTAAACTCCAGGGCTACAGGTCAAGCACTGGGAAATGCGATTAGTGCGATCGGATCTTTGTTAATCAGTTTGGACAAGTTGGGCCAAAGGGCTGAAGGACTCTATGATACAGTAAGAAGTCTCACAACACCAGGTTAAAGTCCAACAGATTTATTTGGTGGCAAAATCTACCAGCTCTTCTTCGTCAGGTGAATGGGAGTTCTAGTCACAAACAGGGCAAATAAAGACACAAACTCAATTTACAAAATAATGATTCGAATGTGGGTCTTTATAGGTCTTACATTGTCTGTACCTTTAAGAGTTGATTACCTGTAAAGGTGAGAGGGGAGAGGTACAAAAGGGTCCAGAGGGGCAATTTTTTCCCCCAAAGGACCTGGAACGAGATGCTAGTAGAGGCGGATACAATTTTGTCTTTTAAAAAAACGTTTAAAGAGTTAGACGGGTACAGAGGGACATGGGCCAAGTGGGACCAGTTTAAGGGTTTAAAGAAAGGAGTGGCATCCACAAGTTGGGCTGAAGGGCATGTTTTCATGCTGTAACCTTTTATGACTCTAGACTGTGGGAGGAAACCAGAGCACCTAGAGGAAACCCACACAGGCATGGGGAGAACACGCAAACTCCCGCGCAGACAGTGGCCCAAGCCGGGAACTGAACCAGGGTCCCTGGAGTTGTGAGGCAGCAGTGCTAACCACTGTGCCATCCCAGGCAGACGGGTGGCACTAAGTAAGATGCTCGTTTGGGGAGCAGGTGCAGACACAATGGGCTGCCCCAGTTCAACGCCAGCATCTCCACAACATACAGTGTTAACCACTGTACCACTATGCCAACCTATATTCAAAACCTCTCACTATGATGGCTAACACACCATTCACCTTCTTTATTGCCTGCTGTACCTTCCCTCACACTTCCAGTGACTGATGCACAAAGACATCAAGGTCTCGCTGAATTTCTCTTAACTTACACCCATTCAAATAATGCCAGGCAGTGAATGCACAATGTTGAAAGAAAAATTATCACATCGCGTTTGTTTCTTTTGCAAATAGCACTAAATCTTCGTCCTCTCGTTTTTCCAAGTGGGAATAGTTTCTCCCAATTTATCCTGCCCAACTCCACCCTCCCCCCTCACAATAAATCTATCATATCCCCTTTTCACCTTCTTCTCTCCAAGGAAAACAGATTGGGGAGGCGATGGTTTCATTGCTAGACTATCTGTCCAGCTAATATTCTGGGGGACCCAGGTTCGAATCTCACCACGGCAGATGGTGGAATTTGAATTCACTAAAGAATATCTGGAATTAAGAACTTACCGATGACCCATTGTCGGAAAAACCCATCTGGGTCACTAATATCCTTTAGGGAAGGAAATCTGCAGTCCTTACCCAGTCTGGCCTACATCGAGGGCCGAAAGTTCTATGTTCTACATGTGACTCCAGAGCCACCCTCTCTCTCTTCCCTCTCTCCCCCCTCTCTCTCTCTCTCCTCTTCTCTCCCCTCTCTCTCTCTCCCCCCTCTCTCTCCCCCCTCCTCTCCCCTTCCTCCCCCTCTCTCTCTACTACCCCTCCCCTATCTCCCCCCCCCCCCACCCCGGTCACTCACCCCACACACTGCTGCCTGCATGACAGCGTCCAGCCCCACTTCCCCATGGGGGTGGGTCCAGGTTTCCCGAGATGTTCTGTTGGCTGACCCTGATTCTCAACTGCACTGGTGGAAGAGTCAATTACTGGGGGGATGCAGAGGTTTGAGGGGCAAGGTTTAAAGGAGATAGTGGGTGGTGGGACTCACTGCTGGGGGAAGGTAGCAGAAGTGGATGTGATAGTGACTTCTAAGAGTCGTCTGGATAAATAGGATGGGAATAGAGGGATAGGGTCCCCTGAAGGGTAGGGGGGTTTTAATTCAGTTCGGCAGCATGGTCAGTACAGGCTTGGAGGGCCGAAGGGCCTCTTCCTGTGGCTGTAACCGTCTTTGTTCTTCGCCCTCCAAGATGTCCGAGCGAGACACTCAGTTCAAAGGTCAGAGATGGGCAATGAAGGCACCCCGCCCCCACCTCGATGTCCCACAAATGAAGAAAAATAAATAAATCTCTCCTCATCGCTAACAATTCTCAGAGCTGGGAAGCACTCTTGTGACCCCTTATCCTGTAAGCAGGGACTCTGAACCCAGAGTTAGGCACGCAAACTCACTGCGCCCGCAGTCCGCCAGCGTGACCACACAACGTGCTTCAATTCCCCCCTCCAAAAATTGGACGTGAAGAGTTAAACACTCACAGTGTGTGTGTGTGAGCATCTAATCCAAATTCTGGAACAAGCTTAGCCTGACAGAATTATTTTCCCAAAGAATAGATTAGTTACGGCTGACATTTTTGTCCATCGCAGTAAACGGTATGTTTACGTACGGACTCAATAAACACGTCAAAAGCATTTTTAATAGACATTAAAACCCCCTTGGCTGGGGGCGGTGAGGTTAAAAGCGTATAAAGCAATTATTTAAAATTAGTATTCCATTGACGCACTGGATTCACCGGCAGCGCGGATTTGGGTTAAATCCAGCAGTGACATTCCTTTTGGTAATCCCTATCAACCTTTCCCCTCTGTGTCCACAATGTGGCCTTGAAGATTCTAACAGGGTATCCAACACTCCAGGACAAGGAATCTCGATATGTCCTCTCCGACTCCCACCAATTTTTACTGACGCGTCACAGAAACATTCCCTCCCGGACGCGTCACAACTTGGTATGACTCACGCTCCGACAAAGATCGCAAGGAACTACGAAGGGTCATGAATGTAGCCCAATCCGTCACGCAAACCAGCCTCCCATCCATTGACTCTGTCTGCACTTCCTGCCTCAGGAAAGCAGCCGGCGTATTCAAGGACCCCACGCATCCCGGGCATTCTCTCTTGTACCTTCTTCCGTCAGGAAAAAGATACCAAAGTCAGAGGTCGCGTACTATACAATTATGGAATCCCTACAGTGCAGAAGGAGGCCATTCTACCTGCACTGACAACAAGCCCACCCAGGTTCTACCCCAGTAACCCCACATATTTACTCTGGTAATTACTAAGAAGCAATTTATCATAAGCAATGCACCCAACTTGCATATCTTTGGACTGCGGGAGGAAACTGGAGCACACAGAGGAAACCCACAGAGTCACAGAGAGAATGTGCAGACCCCACACAGACAGTGACCCAAGGCCTGGTTCCCTGGCGCTGGGAAGCAGCAGTGCTATCCACTACGACACCCGACTCAAGGACAGCTTCATCCTTGCTGTCATCGGGCTTTTGAACGGGCCTACTTTCCGGGACCAGAGAATCCCTACAGTGCAGAAGGAGGCCATTCGGCCCATCGAGTCTGCACCGACCACAAACCCACCCAGGCCCCGTCCCCGTAAATGCATGTATTTATCCTAAGTAGCCTAAGGGGTAATTTAGCATGACCACTCCGCCTAACCGACACGTCTGTGGAGGATAAACTGGAGCACCCAGATGAAACCCATGCAGACACGGGGAGAACATGCGAACTCCACACAATGACCCGAGGCCGGGAATCGAACCCGGGTCCCTGGCACAGTGTCACTGTGCCGCCCATATATTAAACTGATCTTTCTCTACACCCTAGCTGTGACAGTAACACTACATTCTGCTCCCTCTCGTTTCTGTCTCCCCTGTGTACTCTATGAACGGTATGCTTTTTCTGTGCAATGCACAAGAAACTTCACTGCATCCCAATACATGCGACAATAATAAATCAAATGAAATCAAACGGAGTCTCCTACAATCAAAGATTAGTCACCAGGGCACTACGGCAAACAACACCCAGCTGAAAACTCATAAAGGAATTAAAAGTTAGCATGTTTTCATCGAGAAAATCAGGCCATTTGGCCCGACCGATCAGTACTCCACCTGAGCCTCATCCCACTCTTCTCTATCACAAAACCTTTTCCTTCCTCCATCAAATGCATCGTCTTGACTGCCTTGGTTTCCTCCAGGTACTCCAGTTTCCTCCCTCTTGCAAGACCAAATTCTTTCATCTCACACTCCGGCTTTAACCTCAAGCTCGACAGATGGTGTGTTTTTATCATCCCATTCTCATTTGATTAGATACAGAGTAAAGCTCCCTCTACATTGTCCCCCCCATCAAACACTCCCAGGACAGGTACAGCACAGGGTTAGATACAGAGTAACGCTCCCTGTACACTGTCCCCCATCAAACACTCCCAGGACAGGTACAGCACGGGGTTGGATACAGAGTAAAGCTCCCTCTACACTGTCCCCCCATCAAACACTCCCAGGACAGGTACAGCACGGGGTTGGATACAGAGTAAAGCTCCCTCTACACTGTCCCCCATCAAACACTCCCAGGACAGGTACAGCACGGGGTTAGATACAGAGTAAAGCTCCCTCTACACTGTCCCCCATCAAACACTCCCAGGACAGGTACAGCACGGGGTTAGATACAGAGTAAAGCTCCCTCTACACTGTCCCCCATCAAACACTCCCAGGACAGGTACAGCACGGGGTTAGATACAGAGTAAAGCTCCCTCTACACTGTCCCCCATCAAACACTCCCAGGACAGGTACAGCACGGGGTTAGATACAGAGTAAAGCTCCCTCTACACTGTCCCCCATCAAACACTCCCAGGACAGGTACAGCACGGGGTTAGATACAGAGTAAAGCTCCCTCTACACTGTCCCCCCTCAAACACTCCCAGGACAGGTACAGCACGGGGTTAGATACAGAGTAAAGCTCCCTCTACACTGTCCCCCATCAAACACTCCCAGGACAGGTACAGCACGGGGTTAGATACAGAGTAAAGCTCCCTCTACACTGTCCCCATCAAACACTCCCAGGACAGGTACAGCACGGGGTTAGATACAGAGTAAAGCTCCCTCTACACTGTCCCCATCAAACACTCCCAGGACAGGTACAGCACGGGGTTAGATACAGAGTAAAGCTCCCTCTACACTGTCCCCCATCAAACACTCCCAGGACAGGTACAGCACGGGGTTAGATACAGAGTAAAGCTCCCTCTACACTGTCCCCCATCAAACACTCCCAGGACAGGTACAGCACGGGGTTAGATACAGAGTAAAGCTCCCTCTACACTGTCCATCAAACACTCCCAGGACAGGTACTTAGATACAGAGTAAAGCTCCCTCTACACTGTCCCCATCAAACACTCCCAGGACAGGTACAGCACGGGGTTAGATACAGAGTAAAGCTCCCTCTACACTGTCCCCCATCAAACACTCCCAGGACAGGTACAGCACGGGGTTAGATACAGAGTAAAGCTCCCTCTACACTGTCCCCCATCAAACACTCCCAGGACAGGTACAGCACGGGGTTAGATACAGAGTAAAGCTCCCTCTACACTGTCCCCATCAAACACTCCCAGGACAGGTACAGCACGGGGTTAGATACAGAGTAAAGCTCCCTCTACACTGTCCCCCATCAAACACTCCCAGGACAGGTACAGCACGGGGTTAGATACAGAGTAAAGCTCCCTCTACACTGTCCCCATCAAACACTCCCAGGACAGGTACAGCACGGGGTTAGATACAGAGTAAAGCTCCCTCACTCCCCATCAAACACTCCCAGGACAGGTACAGCACGGGGTTAGATACAGAGTAAAGCACACTGTCCCCCACATCAAACACTCCCAGAACAGGTACAGCACGGGTTAGATACAGAGTAAAGCTCCTACACTTGTCCCCCCATCAAACACTTCCAGGGACAGGTACAGCACGGGGTTCGATACAGAGTAAAGCTCTCTCTACACTGTCCCATCAAACACTCCCAGGACAGGTACAGCACGGGGTTAGATACAGAGTAAAGCTCCCTCTACACTGTCCCCCCATCAAACACTCCCAGGACAGGTACAGCACGGGGTTAGATACAGAGTAAAACTCCCTCTACACTGTCCACCGATCAAACACTCCCAGGACAGGTATAGCATGGGGTTAGATACAGAGTAAAGCTCTCTCTACACTGTCCCCCATCAAACACTCCCAGGACAGGTACAGCATGGGGTTAGATACAGAGTAAAGCTTCCTCTACACTGTCCTAACTTTACTCTTTAACCAATGCAGTGTGTTTGATTATCTGCAGCCTCTTTAGTCTGCATTCCACACGTAGCCTCCTGACCTGAGCAACACTTAAAGCAGCAACTGTCTTTGTCTTAATCAGTGCGAGAGAGATTTACCAACATTATCCCTTTTTACACTGTGGTTTTTAAGTTACCACGATGCATTACTGAACTCTAAGTCACCCGCGATAGTTTGTATAACTCTGCGGGAAGAGCAGTTATCAGAGAGTGTTTACAGAGCTCGGGTCAAACCTCCCTTCATCTGGAATCTTCCTTCAGGCCAGTTTTAGTTTCATCCATTTTAAATATTTACGTTGAGATCTAATAAGAACAAGTTATTAAACTGTACTTTATGTTCCTCTGACTGTCTGCCTGTCTCCTCTCCCTCATTCTCTCACACTGTCAATCTTTCACTCCCCCCTCTCTCCTCTTCCCTCTTTCTTTCTCCCTCTCCTCAATCCTTCTCTCTCTATTCCCCACACTCTTTCCTCAATCTCCTTCTCTCTTTCTCTCTTTCTCTAATCCACTCTCTCTCTCCTCAATTTCTCTCCCTCAGTCTCTCTCCTCAATTTGTCTCTCTCTCTCTCTCTCTCTTTTTCAGTCTTTCTTACATTCTGTCTTTCTCGCGCTCTCTCTCTTCTCAATCCCTCTTTCTCTAATTCCCACACTCTTTCCTCAACTCTCTCTCTCTGTTTCTGTCTCCTCAATTCATCTCTCTCTCTTTCAGTCTTTCTCACTCTCTCTCAGTCTTTCTCACTCACTCTCTCTCTCCTCAATACCTCTCTCTTCCTCTGTCTCCTCAATCTTTCTCGCACTTTCCCTCTCTATCTTTCCTCAATCTCTTTGTCTCTCACTTTAGTCACTCTCTCCTCAATCCCTCTCACTCTTCACTATCTATCTCCTGCTCACATCTCACTCACAACCTATTGGGATGCTAGAACAGGCGGAAGGGCTGAACGGTTTCCTCTGAGAACCATAGTAAATAAGAGCAGGAGTAGACCATTCGGCCCTTCAAGCCTCCTCCACGATTTAATAAGATCATGGCAATTCTCCATCTCAATTCCTGTATTCCAACTCTCTTCCCCTAAGCCTTAATGCCATTAAAATCTAAAAAGATATCTAATTCTTTCTTCAAAATATTTAGTGTTTTGGTTTTCACAGCTTTCTGTGGTAGAGAGTTCCACAGGTTCACCACCTTCTGACTGAATGAATTTCTCCACATCTCTGTCCTAAATGGTCTATCACAGAATCATAGAATTCCTACTGTGCAGATAGAGGCCATTCATCCCATTCAGACTGCAGTGACAACACCCCATCCTATCTCCGTAACCCCATGTATTTACCCTGCAAATCCCACTGATACTAAGGGGCAATTTATCATGGCCAATCCACCGAATCTGCACATCTTTGGACACTAAGGGGCAATTTATCATGGCCAATCCACCTAATCTGCACATCTTTGGATACTAAGAGACAATTTAGCATGGCCAATCCACCTAATCTGCACATCTTTGGACACTAAGGGACAATTTAGCATGGCCAATCCACCTAACCCGCACATCTTTGGACACTTAGGGACAATTTAGCATGGCCAATCCACCTAACCTGCACATCTTTGGATACTAAGGGACAATTTAGCATGGCCAATCCACCTAATCTGCACATCTTTGGACACTTAGGGACAATTTAGCATGGCCAATCCGCCTAACCCGCACATCTTTGGACACTAAGGGACAATTTAGCATGGCCAATCCACCTAACCCGCACATCTTTGGACACTAAGGGACAATTTAGCATGGCCAATCCACCTAACCCACACATCTTTGAACACTAAGGGACAACTTAGCATGGCCAATCCACCTAACCCGCACATCTTTGGACACTAAGGGACAATTTAGCATGGCCAATCCACCTAACCTGCACATCTTTGGACACTAAGGGGCAAGTTAGCATGGCCAATCCACCTAACCTACACATCTTTGGACACTAGGGACAATTTAGCATGGCCAATCCACCTAACCTGCACATCTTTGGACACTAAGGGACAATTTAGCATGGCCATACCACCTAACCTACACATCTTTGGACACTAAGGGACAATTTAACATGGCCAATCCACCTAACCTGCACATCTTTGGACACTAAGGGACAATTTAGCATGGCCAATCCACCTAACCTACACATCTTTGGACACTAAGGGACAATTTGGCATGGCCAATCCACCTAACCTACACATCTTTGGACACTAAGGGACAATTTAACATGGCCAATCAACCTAACCTGCACATCTTTGGACACTAAGGGACAATTTAGCATGGCCAATCCACCTAACCTGCACATCTTTGGACACTAAGGGACAATTTAACATGGCCAATCCACTTAACTTACACATCTTTGGACATTAAAGCTACCTGCTTGGACCAGCCTGTGATCACTTCTCGTAGAAAGTCGCAGCAGTTGGAGGCCATTCGGCCCTTCAAGCCTGCCTTGCTATTCGACACGAACGTGGCCGATCCTCGACCTCAATGCCATCTTCCCACTTTCTCTCCATGTCCCTTTGAAGCCATTAAAATCTCAAAGTTATCTCTCTCTTTCTTGGATATATTCAGTGAGTGAGCTTCCACAGCCTTCTGCAGAATTCCACAGGTTCAACACCCTCCGAGTGAAGAACTTTCTCCTCATCCCAGTCCTAAACGGCCTCCCCACCCCCCCCCCTACCCCCACACTCCACAGAATCCTGAGACGGTGTCTTCTGGTTCCAGAATCTCCGACCAGGGAAAATATCCTTCCTGTCTAACCCATCCAGCCCTGTTAGACTTTTATATGCTTCAATCATCAGACGAAACTCCAGTGAATAAAAACCCGGTGATCCAATTGCTCCTCAAAGTAGAGTCCCACCAATCCCAGTTTCAGCCTATACGCTGTACTCTCTCTATGACAAATGTATCCCTTCTTAGGTAGGGAGACCAAAACCATATGATATATTTTATCCTACAGGTACTTCAGTCTGCCTTGTTGTCTAACAAGGGGCGTACACGCGTGGGAGGGCTGCTCTTGGATTTTTTTTCGAGACTATCCTAGTGCTTCACATCGTTAGTGTACACTTGACCTGGACCATTTGACGAGCAACACGACAGCTCAGTGACTATCGCTGTGCTGCGTAGATACATGGATTTGGGCACAGGGGATGCGGGGAGTTTGCACATTCTCCCCATGCTTGCGTGGGTTTTCTCCAGGTGCTCTGGTTTCCTCCTACGTCCCAAAGATGTGCTGATTGGCAAAACAAATTCTCCCTAAATTGTCTCGCAAATTTGGTTCCAATGCATCGATCTATAAACATGGACAGGGATCGCGGGTAGAGGTGGGAACATTGGGGTGGCGGCGCGGGCTCGCTGGGCCGAAGGGCCTGTTTCCCGTGCTGTTTTGTTCTTTGTTCTTTGTTTTTTATTCGTCTTTTCCTAATATTATCTACATTAAGATCTCTTTTAGCAATAGAGTCATAGAGGTTTAAAGCATGGAAACAGGCCCATCGGCTCAACTTTTCTGTCCTTTTTTTTTAACCCCTAAGCTAATCCCAATTGCCTACATTTGGCCCATATCCCTCTGAGGGACTTCAGTGACCTTTCTTAATAGGGTCAATATTGGTTAATATTGGTTAGAACAAGTGTAATAAGATTGGGAATGTCACCTTTCTTTTTATTATTGTCACGCAGAATCACAGAATAATATCTCTAAGTGCTGACAGAGGCCATTCAGCCCATTGAGTCTGCACCAACCACAATCCCACCCAGGCACTATGCCAGTAATTCCACATATTTACCTTGCTAGTTCCCCTTGATACTAAGGATCAATTTGCCATGGCCAATGCACCTAACCCACATATCTCTGGACTGTGAAAAGAAACTGGAGCACCCAGAGGAAACCCACGCAGATATAGGGAGAATGTGCAAACTCCACACAGACAGTGACCCAAGCCGGGAATCAAACTCAGGTTTCTGGGTGCTGCGAGACAGCAGTGCTAACCACTGTGCAATGCCCGCATATTGGGATACAGTGAAAGGTATTGCTTCTTGCGCAAAATGCAGTTAAAGCATACCATACATAGAGAAGGAAAGGAAAGAGTGCAAAATGTAGTGTTAAAGTCATAGCTAGGGTGTAGAGAAAGATCAACTTAATGTTGGGTAGGTCATTCAAAAGTCTGACGGCAGCAGGGAAGAAGCTGTTCTTCAGTCGGTTGGTACGTGACCTCAGACTTTTGTATCTTTTTCCCAACAGAAGAAGGTGGAAGAGGGAATGTCCGGGGTGCGTGGGGTCCTTAATTATGCCGGCTGCTTTTTCAAGGCATTGGAAATTGTAGATAGAACCAATGGATGGGAGGTTGGTTTGAGTGATAAACTGGGCTTTTTTCACAACTCATTGCACTGCAAGACTCCTTGCAGTCTTGGGCAGAGCAGGAGCCCATTACCAAGCTGTGATACAACCAGAAAGAACGCTTTCTATGGTGCATCTGTAAAAGTTGGTGAGAGTCGTAGCAGACACGCCAAATTGTCGTGAGAGAGAGAGGAGGGATTGGTGAATTCACTGAGTGTAATTTCTTTGAGATGATGAGGTGCTTTTCTGTGTCAGTTAGAGGCTGATAATTCTAATGTCATTCTGAAGGTCAGGTTGTTTATTTTATACTTTGTTATAATTCAGAATCCTGAGGTCAGTTAGAGGTATTTGCACGCTTAGACGTAGGATTAAAGTTCGATACGTTGCCAAGAGGTATGTACACACGGGGAAACTGATAGAGATGCAGCCTCATTGCCAAGGGGAGAATCTCATTAAGGGAGAAGATGGGGAGGTGGTGGTGTAGTGGCTTTGTCACTGGATGGTAATCTCTACAGCAAGGCGGTGGGACCGGGGTTCAACTCCCATCACCGGAAAAGTGACATTTTTATTCAATAACAAAACTGGAATTAAAAGTCTGCTGATGAAACCATTGTCAGAAAAACCCACCTGGGTCACTAATATCATTTAGGGAAAGAAATCTTAGCCGGTCTAAGCCTTCAGACCCAATGTAGTTCACTCTCAAATGGCCTGAAATGCAAGGGAGCTGGGACGGCATGGGAGTGTTTATTCGGGGACAGTGTAGAGGGAGCTTTACTCTGTATCTAACTCCGTGCTGTACCTGTCCTGGGAATGTTTATTCGGGGACAGTGTAGAGGGAGCTTTACTCTGTATCTAACCCCGTGCTGTACCTGTCCTGGGAGTGTTTGATGGGGGGACAGTGTAGAGGGAGCTTTACTCTGTATCTAACCCCGTGCTGTACCTGTCCTGGGAGTGTTTGATGGGGGGACAGTGCAGAGGGAGCTTTACTCTGTATCTAACCCCGTGCTGTACCTGTCCTGGGAGTGTTTGATGGGGGGACAGTGTAGAGGGAGCTTTACTCTGTATCTAACCCCGTGCTGTACCTGTCCTGGGAGTGTTTGATGGGGGGACAGTGTAGAGGGAGCTTTACTCTGTATCTAACCCCGTGCTGTACCTGTCCTGGGAGTGTTTGATGGGGGGACAGTGTAGAGGGAGCTTTACTCTGTATCTAACCCTGTGCTGTACCTGTCCTGGGAGTGTTTGATGGGGGACAGTGTAGAGGGAGCTTTACTCTGTATCTAACCCCGTGCTGTACCTGTCCTGGGAGTGTTTGATGGGGGGACAGTGTAGAGGGAGCTTTACTCTGTATCTAACCCCGTGCTGTACCTGTCCTGGGAGTGTTTGATGGGGGGACAGTGTAGAGGGAGCTTTACTCTGTATCTAACCCCGTGCTGTACCTGTCCTGGGAGTGTTTGATGTGGGGACAGTGTAGAGGGAGCTTTACTCTGTATCTAACCCCGTGCTGTACCTGTCCTGGGAGTATTTGATGGGGGACAGTGTAGAGGGTGCTTTACTCTGTATCTAACCCCAGGGTTTTAGCTCTATAAGGGAATGGAGTCAGTTGCTGTTCCTTGCACATTTTGAACAATTTTCTTCCACTGCCACAAGTTTGCCCTTTGCTCCAAAGACTGCCGGGGTCTCGGTTCCTGCGGCTGAGATCCCTGGAATCTGGGCTGTTTGAGCTCCCTGTGTCGGGTGGCGAAGAATGTCAGCATCTTCTGTGGGTGGATATATGAGTGCGTCTGTGTGTGTGTGTGTGTGTATGAGGATCCCCAAAGGCACTCAGAGGTCAATTCACACGCTCCCTCGACACAGGGACTTTACACAGAGACGCAGAAATTGGACAAAAACAATCATGGCCTCTTGAACCGAATGCTGTAATCCTCGGGGTGGTGGTTGGCGGGGACGGGGGGGACGGGGGGGGGGGGGGGGGGGGGTGGATTCTTAAAGGCACAGCACTCGCTACCGTTTGGGGGGGGGCTGCCTCCACTTGATTGGTCAGCAGGCTGTGGAGATTTGAACCCCAGCCACGGCAACGCACTCGCAATGTTCTTTATCGTGTATTAGCAGAGAGACAATGGTGTAGCGGCATTGTCGCTGGATTAGTAAATCAAAGGCCCAGTGTAATGTTCTGGGGACCCCGAGTTTGAATCCTGTTACTGTAGATGGTGAAATTTGAATTCAATAAAAATTTGGAATTAAGAAACTACTAATTGACCATGGAATAATTGTCGGAAAAAATCCAACTGGTTCACACATGTCCCTTTAGGGAAGGAAATCTGCCATTCTTACCCAGTCTGGCCTACATGTGAGTCCAGAGCAATGTGTGGTTGATTCTTAACTGCCTCTCTGAAATGAACAATAAATGCTGGCCCAGCCAGCAATGCCCATGTCCCATAAATGAATTTTTTTAAAAACTAATAGGTTTACATTGACACCGCAATGAAGTTTCTGTGAAAATTCCCCATCTGCCACACTCTGGCACCTGTTCAGTTACAGAATCACAGTGCAGAAAAGGCCCTTCAGCCATTCGAGTCTGCACCGGCACATGAAAGGCCCTGATCTGCCCATTTAATCCCACTTGCCAGCACTTGGTCCTTACCCCTGAATGTTTGGCGTACCAAGTATTCATTCAGATACTTTTTAAAGGATGTGAGGCATCCCGCGTCCACCACCCTCCCAGGCAGCGTATTCCCCACCCTCTGAGTAAAAATGTTTTTCCTCCAATCCCCCTAAATCTTCCACGCTTCATTTGTAGCTTGCGTCCCCTTGTAACAGACCCTTCAACCAAGGGGAACAGCTGCTCCCTATCCACTCTGCCCATGCCCCTCATGATCTTGAGCATCTGAATCAGCTCACCCCTCAGTCTGATAGTGCAGAGAGGTTACTAAACAACAATTTAGGACACCCAATCCACTAACCTGCACAGCTTTGGACATAAGAGATAATTTAGCATGGCCAATCCATCCAATCTATACATCTTTGGATTCTAAGCAGCAATTTAGCATGGCCAATCCACCTAACATATAGATCTTTGGATTCTAAGCAGCAATTTAGCATGGCCAATCCACCTAACCTACACATCTTTGGACACTAAAGAGCAATTCACCATGGCCAATCCACCAAACCCGCATATTTTTTTTACACACTAAGGGGCAATTTAGCATGGCCAATCCACCTAATGTACATGTCTTTGGACACTAAGGAGCAATTTAGCATGGCCAATCCACTTAACCTACACATTTTTGGACACTAAGGGACAATTTAGCATGGCCAATCCACCTAATATACATGTCTTTGGACACTAAGGAGCAATTTAGCATGGCCACTCCACTTAACCCACACATTTTTGGACACTAAAGGACAATTTAGCATGGCCAATCTAGCTAACGTACACATCTTTGGACACAAAGGGGCAACTTAGAATGACCAATTCACTTAACCTGCATATCTTTGGACACTAAGGGGCAATGTAGCACGGCCAATCCATCTAACCTGCAAATCTTTGGATACTAAGGGGCGATTTGGCACGGCCAATCAATCAAGGAGTTCAAACTCATGAGGAGCCCAGAAGGGAAAGAGTGAAATGGGGAAATGGGTAAGCTGCAGCAGGAGGGGAACAGACTTGATAAAGACACGAGGAGAAATATTCTCACATGGAAAGCAGTTAGGATCTGGAAGGCGCTGCCAGAGAATGAGATGAAGGCAGATTCAATCAAGATTCTCAAGAGGGGATTGGATCGTTATCTATAAAGGAAGAATGTGCGGGCTTACAGGGAGAAGGCGGGGTGGGGAGAGGGCACTCTGTGAAGTTGGAGAAGACAGGGATGGTCTGCGAACCGGGGTTATGTTCGATGCTATCCCCCCCGCGAGGACTGAGAGAGTTTCCGCAAGAGCCAGGGTTTCAAATGAGTTGGCTCATCCAGTAATTCGCCGAATTCTTTGTGACACTTGGGACAACGCAGAGAGCTCTGGCTCACAGCTGGAAGATCAAGAGAAGAAATCTCAAATTAGGCATTTTCACTGCCTCCAAATCCACGAAACATTCCAAGACAAAGCCAAGATTATAGTCTTCTTGGCTGTCTGGGGAATAAAACAAACACACTGCACTATCAGGAGGGCCTGGTTGAAATTATTGCAACACACCCTCAGGAGACTTTGTCACCCACTGGTATTCCATGAGTTCACCTATTAGTCAGCTATCTCATTCAGCTAGTTCATCTCAAGCCAATGAGAAGATTTCAGGCTCGGACAATGAAAAGGTCTACTCCATTTCATCCATCTCAGCAAACTTACCTAAAAGGTAGTTTGCCCTCGCAGTGCTAACCACCGTAGCTAACATTGGTTAGCACTGCTGCCTCGTAGTGCCAGGGACCAGGGTTCGATTCCCGGCTCACTGTCTGTGTGAGGTCTGCACATTCTCCCCGTGTCTGCGTGGGTTTCCTTCGGGTGCTCTGGTTTCCTCCCACAGTCCAAAAGACGTGTCGGTTGGCCGTGCTAACTTCTCCCTCAGTGTATATGAACAAAGTGTGTTGGCTAGGGGATTTTCACAGTAACTTCATTGCAGTGTTAAAGCAATCCTACATGTAACGGTAACACACTGGTTAGCACTGCTGCTTCATAGCGCTAGGGGTATGGGTTCGATTCCCGGTTTGGGTCACTGTCTGTGCGCAGTCGGCATGTTCTCCCCGTGTCTGTATGGGTTTCCTCCACATTCTGAAAGATGTGTTGGTTAGGTATACTGACTCAAGTAAGTGCCAGACTGTGGGGACCGGGGGATTTTCACAGTAACTTCATTGCAGTGTTAATGTAAGCCTTATTTGTGACTAATAAATAAATTTATTTTTACAGAGTGTACCCCAACAGGCACCAGAGTGTGGCAACTAGGGGAAATTTCACAATATCTTCATTGCAATGTTAATGTAAGCCTTACTTATGATTAATATACAAATAAACTTTAAATTAACTTTACTTTTCGCAATGTACCCAGACAAGCACTGGGGTGTGGGATGAAGGGATTTTCACAGTAACTTCATTGCAGTGTTAATGCAACCTGACATATGACGGTAGCACAGTGGTTAGCATTGCTACTTCATAGTACTAGGGACATGGTTTCAGTTCTCAGCTTGGGTCACTGTCTGTGCGGAGTTGGCATGTTCTCCCTGTGTCTGCATGGGGTTTCCTCCCACATTCTGAAAGATGTGTTGGTTTGGTACGTTGACCCAAACAGGTGCCAGACTGTGGGGACTAGGGGGATTTTCACAGTAACTTCATTTCAGTGTTAATGTAAACTGACTTGAAGGAGGCCATTTGGCCCATTGACTCTGTACTGACCACAATCTTACCCAGGCTCTATCCCTATAACTCCATACATTTACCCTAGCTATTCTCTGTGACACTAAGGGTCAATTTAGCATGGCCGATCCATCTAACCTGCGTATCTTTGGACTATAGAGGAAACCCACACAGACATGGGGAGAAGATGCAAACTCCACACAGACGGTGACCCAAGCCGGGAATCGAATCTGGGTCTCCTGGCACTGTGAGGCAACAGTGCTAATCTCTGTGCCACCTTGCCAACCCATACTTGGACTGTGGGAGGAAAAAGGTTAAAGCAAAGTTTATTTATTAATGACAAGTAGGACTTACATTAACAATGAAGTTGCTGTGAAAATCCTCTAGTCGCCACACTCTGGTGTCTGTTTGGGTACACTGAGGGAGAATTTAGCACGGCCAATGCACCCTAACCCGCACATCTTTTGGACTGTGAGGGAGAGAAACCAGGGGATCCAGAGGAAACCCATGAAGACATGGGGAGAACATGCAGACTCCGTCCAGACAAGGAGCCAAGCCGGGAATCGAACCGCGTCCTGGCGCTGTGAGACAGCAGTATCACTGTGCCACCCCATTATTGGTTCAGATCCCACTGTCCGTGATAATCCGCTATTATGGACAGTGTTAAATTTGTTGCCCATTTCCCTCATTTACTGTTGAGCCCTGTTCCAATCGACTTTGCAGATGAAGTAAAATTGATGGCATAGTGGACAGTGAAGAAAGTTATCTCCACTTGCAATGGGACCTTGATCAATTGGGCCAGTGGGCTGACGAATGGCAGATGGAATTTCATTTAGACAAATGCAAGGCGATGCATTTTGGTAGATAGAACCAGGGCAGGACTTACTCAGTTCGTACTAGGCCATTGGGGAGAGTTACAGAACAAAGAGATCTCAAGGTACATGTTCATAGCTCCTTGAAAGTGGAGACACAGGTGGACAAAGTGGTGAAGAAGGCATTCAACATGTTTCTTTTCATTGGTAAGAACACCGAATACAGGAGTTGGGATGTCTTGTTGAACTTGTACAAGACATTAGTAAGGCCATGCTTGGAAAACTGTGTCTATTTCTGGTCACTCTATTATAGAAAGCATATTATTAAACTCGAAAGACTGAAGAAAAGATTTACCGGGATCCTACTGGGACTTGATGGTTTGAGTTATAAACAGAGGCTGGATAGACTGGGACTTTTTCTCTGGAGCGTAGGAGGCTGAAGGGTGATTTTATAGAGGTTTATAAAATAATAAGGGGCACAGATCAGCTAGATAGTCAATATCTTTTCCCAAAGATAAGAAAGTCTAAAATTAGAGGGCATAGGTTTAAGGTGAGAGGGGAGAGATGCAAAAAATATCCAGAGGGGCAATTTTTTCACACAGAGGGTGGTGAGTGTCTGAAACAAGCTGCCAGAGGTAGTAGTGGAGGCGAGTACAATATTGTACAGGCCGAAGGGCCTGTTCTGTGCTGTATTGTTCTATGTTCTATGTTCTATGTTCTATTGTCTTTTAAAAAGCATTTAGCCAGTTACATGGGTACGATGGGTATAGAGGGATATGGGCCAAATGTGGGTGATTGGGATTGGCTTAGGCCACAGTAATGCGGTATGGTAGCACAGTGGTTAGCACTGCTGCTTCACAGCTCCAGGTCCTGGGTTCGATTCCCGGCTCGGGTCACTGTCTGTGGGGAGTTGCACATTCTCCCCGTCTCTGCGTGCATTTCTTCCAGGTGCTCTGGTTTCCTCCCGCTGTCCAAAGATGTGTGAGTTAGATTGATTGGCTATGCTGTCCTGAGTTGATTAGCTTAGAGGGACTAGTGGGTAAATTTGTAGGGATAAAGGAATAGGCCTGGGAGGGATTGTGGTTGCTGCAGATTTGATGGGCCAAATGGCCTCTGTAGTGTTTCTATGATTAGGGCTTTTTGTTAAAAAAAAGGGCAGCATTGACAAGTTGGGCTGAAGGACATGTTTCTATGCTACAAACCTCTAAGACTCACAAACTCTGCCCAAACTGCATCTGAAACACCAAACACAAAGTTTGCTGCCAACCCTGGCAAACAGCGCCCCCTGCTGCAGATGAGCTCAGCTATAATTTCCGTCGACAGACTGGCTGGAGCTGGGGACCCCATCCCTTTAAGTGCCACACATCCCTTTAAAGGACCTGTTACTCGAGAACTAACTAACCAAGACATTCAAACGTGAAAAGTGAAATGAAAGATAACCTGTCAAATCGAATGCGTTATAACGGGGGTGGAAAAACTCAACTCTCAGTTAATAGTGTGACTGGAAAGGACTAATAAAGATTGTCACATTCCACCCCCCAGCTGAATGGATTAACCCATCGTCCAGTTTTGAGAGTGCGCGCTAGATTTCCCCATTTCCGCTTTTTAGGGGGGGGGGAGGGAAGAAATGCTAAGATGATAAAACCATGAGATTTTCAAGTTGTGAAATGACCCAGAGTGTCCAGTTAAACATCAAAAGCAAGGAACTGGTGTCAGAATTGTGGATTTTCTGCTGTAAATGAGGAGATAAGTCAGTTCCATGTGACTGATAGAGTCCATTCCGAGCTGGGGGAGGTAATAGATTGGTGATTAATCTCAAAGCCTTTTCCAGTGTGTAAAACCCCATCTGTTCTCTTTATAATGGTGATATGAAATTGCGTTCAGGTGTTGCTCAGCTAGAGTTTTGGGTTTTCAAAGAGTGTGAGGCGAGAAAGATAATAATAACTTCCACTCATCCCCCGGGAGGGTGGGGAATGGGAGAGCCGGGTCAGTGGTGACGTGGGTTGCCCTGGGAGACGGGGCCGAGTTGCCGGGCCTGAGCCTGAGCGTGAGCCTGAGCGGCGAGGAGGAGAAGGAATGGAGTTGGAGAGGCAGCGCTGGGAGGTGTCCAGCAGCGAGGAGGAAGAAGGAGAAGACGGAAAGGCAGAGGAGGAAGGAGAGGCCGAGCTTCTCGACAGCCCGGTCTCGGGGAGCGGCGAGGCGGCGGGTGAGGAGGGCTGGCCGTGCTCAGTGTGTGGCGGCTGCAGGGCTGCGGCCTGGAGGAGGCCATTCAGCCCCTCAACATCCTGTCAGAGTCAGAGGTTTACAGCATGGAAACAGGCCCTTGTCCATGCTGCCCTTTTATTTTAAACCCCTAAGCTAATCCCAATTGCCCACATTTGACCCATATCCCTCTATACCCATTTTACCCATGTAACTGTCCAAATGCTTTTTAAAAGACAAAATTATACCTGCCTCTACTACTATCTCTGGCAGCTTGATCCAGACCCTGTGTTTCAAAAAAAAAATAAACTATACATATTCTATATATAAACCACCCCGAACCCCTCGATTAGATTCCAGTCTGTAACTCACTCCCGGGTATCTGTTATTCTATATATAAACCACCCCGAACCCCTCGATTAGATTCCAGTCTGTAACTCACTCCCGGGTATCTGTTATTCTATATATAAACCACCCCGAACCCCTCGATTAGATTCCAGTCTGTAACTCACTCCCGGGTATCTGTTATTCTATATATAAACCACCCCGAACCCCTCGATTAGATTCCAGTCTGTAACTCACTCCCGGGTATCTGTTATTCTATATATAAACCACCCCGAACCCCTCGATTAGATTCCAGTCTGTAACTCACTCCCGGGTATCTGTTATTCTATATATAAACCACCCTGAACCCCTCGATTAGATTCCAGTCTGTAACTCTCTCCTGGTAATCTGTTGTTCTATATATAAATCATCCTGAACCCCTCAATTAGATTCCAGTCTGTAACTCACTCCCAGTTATCTGTTATTCTATATATAAACCATTCCAAACCCCTCGATTAGATTCCAGTCTGTAACTCACTCCCAGGTATCTGTTATTCTACATATAAACCACCCTGAACTCCTCGATTAGATTCCAGTCTGTAACTCACTCCCGGGTATCTGTTATTCTATATATAAACTGTCCTGAACCCCTTGATTAGATTCTAGTCTATAACTCTCTCCTGGTAATCTGTTGTTCTATATATAAATCATCCTGAACCCCTCAATTAGATTCCAGTCTGTAACTCACTCCCAGGTATCTGTTATTCTATATATAAACCACCCCGAACCCCTCGATTAGATTCCAGTCTGTAACTCATTCCCGGGTATCTGTTATTCTATATATAAACCCCACCCTAACCCCTCGATTAGATTCCAGTCTGTAATTCATCCCAGGTATCTGTTACAGAGTCATAGACGTTTACAGCATGGAAACAGGCCCTTCAGCCCAACTTGTCCATGCTGCCCTTTTATTTTAAACCTTAAGCTAGTCTTGATTGCCCACATTTGGCCCATATCCTTCTATACCCCATCATATCCATGTAACTATCCAAGTGCTTTTTAAAAGACAAAATTGTACCCGCTATCTCTGATAGCTTGTTCCAAACACTCAGCACCCTCTATGTGGAAAAGTTGCCCCTCTGGACATTTTTGTATCTCTCCTCTCTCACCTTAAACTATGTCCTCTAGTTTTAGGCTCCCCTAGTTTTGGAAAAAGATATTGACTGTCTAGCTGATCTATGCCCCTCATTATTTTATAGACCTCTATAAGATCACCCTTCAGCCTCCTATGCTCCAGAGAGAAAGTCCTAGTCTATTCAGTCTCTCCTTATAACTCAAACCATCAAGCCTTGTAGCATCCTACTAAATCTCTTCTGCACTCTTTCTAGTTTAATAATATCCTTTCTATAATACAGTGACCAGAGTCACACACACTATTCGAAGTGTGCTCTTACCAATGTCTAGTACAACTTTAACAAGACATCCAACTCCTGTATTCTATGTTCGCACCAATGAAACCGAGTGTGTCGACTCACTACACTTTCGTGGAGCTATGAACATGTACCACTAAATCTTTGTTCTGTAACTCTGCCTGATGCCCTACCATTAACTGAGTAAGTCCTGCCCTGGTTCAGTCTATCAAAATGCATCACCTCACATTTGTCTAAATTAAATTCCATCTGCCATTCGTCAGCCCACTTGGTACAGGGCAGGCAATGGCTTGGTGGTATTATCACTAGACACTAATCCAGAAACTCGGCTAATGTTATGGGGACCCAGGTTCAATCCCATCACGGCAGATGGTGAAATTTGAATTCAAATAAAAAGAATTAAATTCAAAATTGAATTCAATAAAAATTTGAAATTAAGAATCTACTGTTGACCATGAAACCATTGTGGGATTGTTGTCAGTGCAGACGCAGTGGGCCAAATAGCCTCCTTCTGCATTGCATGATTCTGAGTTTACTGATCATCATGAAACCGTTGTCGGAAAAACCCACCTGGTTCACTAGTTTCCCTTCAGGGAAGGAAATCTGCTGTCCTTACCCAGTCCGGCCTACATATGACTCCAAATTCACAGCAATGTGGTTGACTCTCAACTGCCCTCCAAGGACAACTGGGGATGGGCAATAAATGCTGGCCCAGTCAGTGACAGCCATGTCCCACGAATGCGTAAGAGAAAAGGTGCTCTATAGAGAGGCAGTGCAGACTCAATGGGCTGAATGGCCTCTTCTGCACTGTAAGGATTTTATGATGGATAGAACCCCTCACCCTCTATTAGGGGAACATAGAAATCCTACAGTGCAGAAGGAGGCCATTCGGCCCATCAAGAATGCACTGACAACAGATACCCAGGAGTGAGTAGAAACTTGGTTTGTTCTCACTGGAATAACAGAGGTTGAGAGATCACTTGATAGAAGTCTACAAGATTATGAGATGCATGGACAGAGCAGATAGTCAGAAGCTTTTTCCCAGGGTACAAGAGTCAATTACTAGGGCATTGGTTTAAAGGGGATGTATGAGGTGGATTTTCTGCACAGATGGTGGTGGATGCCTGGAACTCATTGACAGGGGGAAGTAATAAAAATATATATGATAGTGACCTTTAAGGGGCATCTTGACAAATGCACAAAGAGGATGGGAATGTGGTACCTAGAAGATTAGGGGGTTTTAGTTCAGTCAGGCAACATGGTTGATACAGGCTTGGAGGGCCAAAGGGCCTGTTCCTGTGCTGTAATTTCATTGTTCTTTGTTCTACCCATTTACCCCGCTAATCCTTCTAACCTACACATCCCAGGACACCAAGGGGCAATTTAGAATGGCCGGCCAACCAACCTAACCAGCACATCTTTCAGACTGTGGGAGGAAACCGGCGCACCTGGATGAAACTCATACAAACACAGGGAGGAAGTGCAAGCTCTGCACAGACAGTGAACCGAGGCTGGAATCGAACCCAGGTCCCTGGCACTGTAAGGCAACAGTGCTAACCACTATACCACCATGCTGTGGATGGTCAGTAGGGATGGGCTAAACGTACCCCCCATCACCCTCAAGGAGAGTTAATGGAGAGAGACTCAACCCCCTCCTGTCAGCGTTTTGGGGAACGGTTAATGTCGATGGAACAAACTCCTCACTCCTAGGATGATTAAAGAGTTGGACTGAAACCGTCAGCCAGTAGGGAGGGAGTTGAGGGGAAATTAATGGATCAAAAATTTTCTATTTTGTGTCAGTTATAAACGCCTCACTCCCTCCCTTGTAGGGCAGCACAGTGGTCAGCACTGCTGTCTCTTGCAGGTACACGCAAATTCTGCACAGACAGTAACCTAAGCCAGGGACCTGGGTTTGATTCCTGGCTTAGGTCACTGTCTGCAGAATTTGCATGTTCTCCCATGTCTCTGTGGGTATTCGCCGGATGCTGTGGTTTTCTCCCACAGCCTGAAAGACGTGCTGGTTAGCTGCATTGATCCGAACAGGTGCTGGAATATAGCGAACAGCGGAATTTCACAGTAACTTCGTTGTAGTATTAATATAAGCCTTACTTGTGATTAATAAATTTACTTCTGAGGGTTTTGCTGCAACTGCCAGTATTTTCTGGAGGAGCGTTTCTTGTCAAACTGCTGACACTTTCTCTTTCTTTTTATTTCCAGGGTCTGGTAAGGTGAGCAAGTTCAATTGCCCATCGGAATTTATCCTATGCCCTCGCACACCACTGTGCAATCTCACTCTGGAGAAGGTGAACGATCCTTCCAACGAGCTCTGGCTCATCAAAACTCCCATGGACTTCGATCCTCATGGGTGAGTGTCCTAGGAGACTGAGGAAGTGCGCGGAAACTCAGCAATGAATGTGTAGCTCTGTCGGTAATTCCTATTGCAAAGCTCATAGGGAAATTATTGACCTCTGGGTCAGTCAGTGGGCAGCAGTCTCCTCTCTGACTTAAAGTGCTGGGTCCGGTGTCTTGCTGAGGTAATTGATTTTTCACTCACCAAGAGCTTCAGAAAACCCCTTTCAAACCCACAAGCATCTAGAAAGGACAAGGGCAGTAGATAAAAGCAAATTACTGCAGACGCTGGACTGAACAAAAGCAGAAAATATGGAAAATTGCAGCATGTTTAATAGCGTCTGTGGAGAGAGAATAGAGCCAGCATTTCGAGACTGGATGTTTCTGCATCAGAGCTGAAGACAAAGAAGATAGGACGAGATTTACACTTTGGGGGCATGGAGGTTATAATTGATAAAGATATCATAGGCAAAGAGATTGTAAATGGTGGTGTTCAAGGCTGAGAAGAGTGCTAATAACTGCCCATGAAGAGATTGGAATGTGTAAATGACAGAGCAAAATTAAACAGTATGTCAAAGACAACCTGAGATGCATAACAGATGGCTGCAGTGGAAAGTTTTTTTTGTTAAAAAGAGCTCTAATACCTGGGATCACTCAGGTCTGGAGGTTCCCTGCAATTCATTCCCATCCCAACTTGGAAATATATCAGCTATTCGTTTACTGTCGCTGGGTTAAAATCCTGGAACTCCCTCCCTAACAGCACTGCGTGTACCTACATCTCAGAGACTGCAGCAGGTTCAAGAAGAGGCAATTAGGGATAAAGTAAAGTTTATTTATTAGTGGAACAAGTAAGGCTTACATTAACACTGTAATGAAGTTACTATGAAGTTCTCCCAGTCTCCACACTCTGGCAACTGTTCGGGTCAATGAACCCTAACCAGCACGTCTTTCAGACTGTGAGGAAACTGGAGGAAACCCATGTAGACACGAGGAGAATGTGCAAACCACACACACAGTGACCCAAGCCGGGAATCGAACCTGGGTCCCTGGCACTGTGCTCCGTGCCACCCCCTAGACAATAAATGCTGGGCATAGCCAATGGCACATAAAACCCCTGAATGAAACATTAAAAAAAACTATTAAATCAAGATCCCCATCTCAGGTAAAGGTAAAAGGGCCTGTGACACAATTACAAAGAGCAGCAAGCTCTCCCCAGTGACCTGGTCAGTATCTATATCTGGATCAACAGCATTTCTTAAAAATTGTCTGGTTTTTATTATGTTATTTGTGGGATCTTGCTGTGTACAAATTGGCTTTCACGTTTCGTACATTATAATAGCGGCTGTGCTTCAATAATCCTCTGACTAAGGCATACAGTATGCTTTGGCACTCACCTGATGAAGGAGCAGCATTCTGAAAGCTCATGCTACCACACAAACCTGTTGGACTTTAATCTGATGTTGTGAGACTACTTACTGCTACTACTTCATCAGCCTGGGCATTGAGTTTAAAAACGGACAAATCATGTTGCAGCTTTACAGAACCTTAGTTTGGCCGCACTTGGAATATGGTGTTCAATTCTGGTCGCCACACTATCAGAAAGATGTGGAGGCTTTGGAGAGGGTGCAGAAAAGACTTACCAGGATGTTGCCTGGCATGGAGGGCATTAGCTATGAGGAGAGGTTGGAGAAACTTGGTTTGTTCTCACTGAAATGACGGAGTTTGAGGAGCAATCTAATAGACTTCCACATGATTGAGGGGTATGGATAGAGTGGATAGGCAGAAGCTTTTTCCCAGAGTGGAAGTGTCAATTACTAGGGGGCGCAGGGTTAAAGGGCAAGGTTTAAAGGAAATGTACGAGGCGGATCTCTTACATAACAGGGTGGTGGATGCCTGGAACTCACTGCCGGGGGAGGTAGTGGAAACGGATACGATGGTGAGTTTAAGGAATGCCTTGACAGATACATGAATAGGATGGGAATGGAGACATATGGTCCCCTGGAAGAATAGGGTTTTAGCTCAGTTGGGCAACATGGTCTGTGCAGGACTGGAGGGCCAAAGGGCCTGTTCTTGTGCTCTAATTTTCTTTGTTGTAATTTTTTTCGTTTTTTTTGTTGTTCTTTGGACGTTTTGGAATGTCCTGATCCATTTGAAAGGCACTTTGGGGTTACCTGATGCCTGCAAGCAGAGAGAGACTTCTGTTCACGTTAATGGTCTCACTGAACAGCGTATTTTTATCAATTCTCTATTTCAGTTTCTCTGGAAGGAAGATCCCAATGGTTGGCTTTCAGACACTCAAGTCAAAGACAAACAAGGACAAACTTTACAATGTCTTCGGCATGTCCGGCGGAGTGGGAGGGGTCAGCCTGGTCCTGCCTTTGGACACAGCGAGCCAGACGGAGAGCTGCCCACCCTTTGCTGGATGCATCACCGTCGGCGAGAGCTGGGAGGATTCAGGCAGCAGCCAGGAGCCGCTCTCCATCCCCCTCAGTCCGGCACCCAGCATCCCACCAGGCTTGAAGCTGCGGTTCCAGCCTTTTGGCGCAGACACGCCCTGGCGGTGCCCACGGAAACGCCGCGGGAAAGCGCTGGACCCTGGTGGCGCAGGGGAGCCCGTGGTCAAGAGGAGGAAGGGGGCGAACGAGGTGGCGATCAGCGGGCAGGAGCCTAACCACGAAGCCACAGGTGACTCTCGGAGAAAGAAGAGGAGGCACAATGAGCAGCAGCAAGCAGAACACTCCGATACAGAATCGCAGGAGGTCAGGGGCAAAAAGAAAAAAAAGAGCAAAGAGAAAGACACAGAGATCCCACTGACTGTGCCTTGTGAGGTGGACTTGGGTCACAAAAAGAAAAAGGATAAACGTTAATGGTTGAGATGTTACCTGCTGAAAAATATTACAGCAGCATTTTGTACAGTGACTGTCAGGCCTGAGATACATGGGGCTGTGCTGGGAGAAGCTTCACTGTTGTATATTTTACATACAGTCTTCTCCTTCATTCAACACCTCCAGGTTTTTTGTCGGAATGTATATTTTCTAATTCCTAATACTTGCAGTTTCACATCCAGGCAAATCCTCCAGTCACTGGTGCAGCAGCTCCACCCAAGTCTGTGTTCCTCGAATACCCCCATGTTCCTTCTTCCATGTCTGCTGCACCTGTCCAGAATGTGATCCTTTTGTACACCTGAAGACGTTTATCATGTATTTTTTTTAAAGGAATAAAACTGGCGGTGTATTATATATTTAAAAGGGTTGTGGGTTGCCTTAACAGCTGATCACATAGTTTGATGGTGATGTCATTAGGGTCACAAGCACTGTTTTATTTTCAGTTTTTATTCTGTAGTGTAGAGAATGTCTTAACAAACCTTTTTCATCTAAAACCCATAACTTCCAACATAGCTAAGATATTTCCATTTAACCATGCTTTGCTGTGCTGTGGGGGCAAATCCAGGCAGTCAACTCTGAGCAGCTGGATTCTCTGTCCTCCGATTCCATCAAGTATCTCAGCCATTTCCTTGAGCTAAATGTCATGTGACCAATGCAGGGTAAGGTTACAGATCAGTCGAGACCTCACCGAAGCAGTTCAGAGCACAGTGACACAGTGGTTAGTACTGCTGCCTCACAGCACAAGGGATCCAGGTTCGATTCAGCTTGGGTCACCACCTTTGTGGAGTCTGCATACTCTGTGTCTGTGTGGGTTTCCTCTGGGTGCTCCGGTTTCCTCCCAGTCTGAAAAATGTGCTGGTTAGGGTGCATTGACCCAAACAGGCACTGGAGTGTGATGACTAGGGGAATCTTCACAGTAACTTCACTGCAGTATTAACGTAAGCATTACTTGTGACACTAATAAATAAACTTTATTTGAGAGAACAGATTTCTGGGATGAAAGTGGCTTTGTCTTGTGAGGAAGACCACGAAGGTTGAGGAGCAATCTGACAGGAATCTACATGATTATGAGAGGCAGGAAAGATTGGATAGTCAGAAGCTTTTTCCCAGAGTGGGAGAGCCTATGACTAAGGAGCACAGGTTTAAGAGAGAAGATTTAAAGGAGATGTGTAAGGCAGATCTTTCATACAGGGGATGGTGGGTGCCTGGAACTTGCTGTTGGGAGAGGTAATGGAAGTGGGTACGATAGTGATTTTTTAAGGGGCACCTTGACAAGTACATGAATAGGATGGGAATAGAGAGATATGGTCCTCGGAAGGGTTTAGTTCAGTCGGGCAGCTGAAGGCTTGGAGGGCCAAAGGGCCTGCTCCTGTGCTTTAATTTTCTGTGTTCTTTGTTAGGTTGGGCATATATACATTGTTTTAATAAGATTGTATTTCATTCTTCTTAACTCTCAATGATCCCAAGGAAGGGCTCAACAGAGTGAATACTGATAGGTCTATCCCTCTCGAGGGGAATTTAGATCTTGGCAGCACAATTTTAAAAATAACAGCTCTCCTATTTAAGGTGGAGATAATTTCTTCTCCCTCCCCCCTCTCCTAGAGAGCAATAGGGATTAGGTTATTTTTGATCGACAAGGCAGTCGAGGGTTAAGGGGACAGGCAGAATGGTGTTAAGGCCACAATTAGATTGGTCATGATCGTATCAAACAGATGGAGTACGCTCGAGGGCCTGAATGGCCTTCTGTGTGTTTTCCCATTTTAAAAATTTGTTCATGGGATGCGGGCATTGCTGTCAAGACCAGCACTCATTTTTTTATTCATCCATGCGCTGTGGGTGTTGCTGGCTATGACAGCATTCATTTGCACACCCCTAATTGCCCCTTAAGAAGGTGGTGGTGAGCTGCCTTCTTGAAACCACTGCAGTTCCTGTGGCGTAGGTACACCCACAGTGTTAGGGAGTGTTCCGGGTTTTGAACCCAGCCACAGTGAAAGAATGGTCGATATATTTACGTGTTCAGGACACTGAGTGACTTAGAGGGAAACTTTCAGGTGGTGTGATTCCATGCATCCGTTGCCCCTATTCTTCAAATTGAAAGAGGAGATGAGTTTGGAAATGCCATCTAAGGAGCCTTGGCGAGTTGCTGCAGAGTAGAGTCATAGAGGTTTACTTGTAAATGGCATGGTAGTACAGTGGTTAGCATTGCTGCATCTTAGATTCAGGGATCTGGGTTCAAATCCCAGCTTGGGTCACTGGCTGTGTGGAGTTTGCACATTCTCCTCATGTCTGCGTGGTTCCTTCATGTGCTCCAGTTTCCTCCCACAGTCCAAAGATTGGCCGTGCTAAGAAATTGCCCCTTAGTGTCCAGGGATGCGTAAGTTAGAGGGATTTAGTGGGTATAATTGTGTTCAGTGCAGACTCAATAGGCCGAAGGGCCTCTTTCTGCACTGTTAGGGTCTGTTGTTCTGTAATGCGGGTTAGGTTGATTAGCCATTCTAAAATTGCCCTTTAGTGTCCACGGATGCGTAGCTTAAGGGATTAGTGGATAGAATATATGGGGGTAGGGCCTGAGTGGGATTGTGGTTGATGCAGACTTGATGGGCTGAATGGCCTCTTTTTATACTGTAGGGTGTCTATGATATGGCATTCTATGGTACACATAGTTGTCACCTGTAGAAGTTTGTTTATTTATTAGTGTCACAAGTAGACATATATTAACACTGCAATGAAGTCACCACACTCCAGTCCTGTTTGGCTACACTGAAGGAGAATTTAGCACAGCCAGTGCATCTAACTTGTATGTCTTTCATACTGTGGGAGAAAACCACAGCAGCTGGAGGAACCCCACACAGACAAGGGGAGATTCCAAGCAGTGACCCAAACCAGGAATCGAACGCAGGTCCCTGACAGCAGTGCTAACCAGTGGCACCCTTAGGGTGCCAGTCAAGCGAGGCTGCTTTGTCCCTGCATGGTGTCGAGCTTCCGGACTATCATTGGAGCTACGCTCATCCAGACAAGTGGACAGTTTTCCATTATACTTCTGACATGTGCCTTGTAAATGATGGACAAGCTGTGGGGAGTTATTTGCTGTAGGACTCCCAACTTGTAACTTGCTCTTCACAGGATCCATACCGTGCAGGAGACCTAACCGAAGCACTTCTGTCCATCAAGCCCACACCAACCACAATCCCACCAGGCCCTATCTTCATTTATTTATGCTGCTAGCCTCCCTAACACAAAGAGCTGAATGTCTAAACAGGCTCTGTACGTCTTTGAACCATGGGAGGAAACCCACACAGAGAACATGGAAACTCCGCACAGACAGCTGCAAGGAGAATGCAGAGATGCTTCAGCATAGCTTGAACAGGTGACTGTAGATATCCGCACAGCAGACGCAGTACAATGAATAAATATGAGGTTATACACTTTGGTAGCAATAATAGGAAGACAGATTATTAGTTGAATGGATGCAAATTAAGAGTGCTGGCTACTCCATGCAACCTTGGAGTCCTTGTGCGTCAGTCACTGAAAGCAGGTACAGCAGGCAATAAAGATAGAACAAAATAGCACGGCCCAACAAGCCCCCGCCGGCACCCCAATAATTGGTATGTTGGCCTTCATAGTGAGAGGATTTGAGTTTAGGTATATGAATATTTTGCAGCAATTGTACAGGATGTTGGTGAGGCCATACCTGGAGTATTGTGTGCAGTTTTGGTCTCCTTATCTGAGAAAGGACACCCTTGCAATAGAGGGAGCGCAGCAAAGGTTTACCGGGCTGATTCCTGAGGTGGAGATGTGGTCATATGAGGAGAGACAAAGTCAGTTAGAGTTATATTCAGTGGAGATTAGATGAGCGAGAGGGGGAATCTCATATAAATTTGTAAAATTCTAACAGGATTAAAGTAAATTTATTAGTCAAAGTAAGGTTTATGTTAATAGTGCAATGAAGTTACTGTGAAATTGCCCTAGTTGCCACACTCCAGCACCTCTTCAGGTCAATCAACCTAACCTGTACATCTTTCAGACTGTGGGAGAAAACCGGAGCATATGGAGGAAAATGTGCAAACTTAAGCTGGAAATTGAACCCAAGTCCCTGACATTGTGGGGCAGCAGTGCTGGGTGCCAAAGGCAGGGTGGATTCAGAAAGAAAGTTCCCAATGGTGGGGAAGTGCAGAACTCTTCCCCCCCCAGTATGTTGATAGTGTGGGATTCAACAGTGGTTGGATTCCCTCTTGTTGGAACAGAATCTCAGTCGCTATCTCGCATTTGTGTGTTGTGAATGTCACTTGTCAGGCCAAAGCAGAAAATTTCCAGGTCTTGCTGCATTTGACTATGGACTGCTTTAATATCTCGGTAGTAGCAAATGGTGCTGAACGTGATGGGATCATCAGCAAACATCCCCACTCAGAACAGAGAATAGCACAGCACAGAAATTTCTTCATCAGAAGGTGGAGACTGTGTGGATTTCACTCCCATAGAATGTAGTTGAAGCTAAAACATCGAACCTTTGGCCCTCGAATGTCGTGCCAAGCTATGTCCAAACCCAAGATCAAACTATCCCACTCCCCATCATTCTGGTGTTCTGAAGTCATGATGCAGAGAGAGTGACTGCAGCAGCTGAAGATGGTTGACTCCTGGGACACTAGCCAGAGAAACTCCTGCAGTAATGTTCTGGAACTGAGATAGTATATTCCCTTGATGTCAGGGGCAGTCACCTGGCCTCCTCCGAGAGCTGAATTAACAATGATTATGGGTACAAATTCATAAATAGGAGGCTGGCCATGGTAAATGCACGGGGTTATGGGATAGGTGGGGTCAGAGATGGGTAAGATGCTGTCTTGGAGAGCTGGGCCAAATGGGCCAAACGCTCTCTTTCTGCATCAGTGTCTCCTACAAGGTGGCACAGTGGCATAATGGTTAGCACTGCTGCCTCACAGCACCAGGGCCCGGGTTCAATTGCCAGCTTGGGTCACTGTCTGTGTGGAGTTTATACATTCTCCCCATTTCTGCATGGGTCTCCTCCGGGTGCTCCAATTTCCTCCCACAGTGTAGATGTATAAGTTAGGTGGATTCGTGTCCTAAATTGCCCTTTAGTGACCCAAGATGTGTAGGTTAGGATCATTATTAGGGTAAATACATGGGGTTACAGGGAGAGGGATTAGATAAGATGCTCTGTCAGATATTGGTGCAGACTTCATAGAATCTCTACAGTGCAAAAAGAGGCAGATCGGCCCATTGAGTCTGCACCAACACCAGGTCCTATCCCCAAAACCCCACGGCATTTACCTTAGCTAGTTCCCCTGACACTAAGGTGCAGTTTAGTACGGCCAATCCATCTAACTTGCGCATCTCTCGACTGTGGGAGGAAACCAGAGCACCCGGAGGAAACCCATGCAGATGCAGGGAGACCATGCAAACTCTGTACAGTGACCCAAGGTGGGAATCAAACTGGGGTCCCTAGCACTGTGAGGCAGCAGTGCTAATTGTGCCAGCATGCTGCTAAATGGCCTCTTTCTGCACCGTACACTCTCTAAAGGCAAGCACTGCTGCCTCACAGCACCAGGGTTCGATATCGGCTTTGCATGATTGTGGAGTTTGTGCATTCTCCTTGTCTCTGCGTGGGTTTCCTCTGGGTACTCCAGTTTGTTCCCACAGTTCAAAGATGTGCAGATTAGTTGGATTAGTGGGGTAAATACGTAAGGTTCAGAGAGTCATAGAAACAGAAGATAGGAGCAGCAGGAGACCATTTGGCCCTTCGAACCTGCTTTGCCATTTATTACAATCATGGCTGATTGTCCCACAATAGCCTAATACTGATTCCTGCTTCCCATAACCTTTGATCCCATTCGCCCCAAGTGCTATATGCAGACTTGATGCACCAAATGGCCTCCTGCACTGTAGGGGGATGCTATAGATTACTGACTGACTGAGAGTGAGCTGAAATAACTGGTTGAGATAGTTAAGAACAGGGCTGGGATGGGAAGTCCCTCAAATGACAGTGTGCAGCTGGTAATGTAGCTGTCTGAAGAGTTACACACGATACCATAGCGTAGAGGAGATTTTCTGGCCCATCAGGTCTCCACTGACGCATGAAATGCCTTGACCTGTCCACCTAACCCCACTTGCCAGCACTTGGCCATAGCCTTGAATCTTATGGCATGCCAAGTACTCAACTGGATACTTTTTAAAGGATGTGAGGCATCCCTCCTTCACCACCCTCCTAGGCAGTGCATTCCAAACCCCTCACCACCGTCTGAGTAAAAAAGTTTTTCTTCCAATCCCCCTAAACCTTCCACCCCTCATTTGTGGCTTGTGTCCCCTTGTAACAGACCCTTCAACAACAGGAACAGTTGCTCCCTATCCTATCTGCCCATGCCCCTGATGCTGTTGAGCACCTGAATCAGCTCATCCCTCAGTCTGATAGTGCAAAGAGATAAGGTTAGTAATTACATACTTGCAGGGGACAATGAACCCTGTGTGAGGGAGCTCACTGGTCAGGTTGTAACCCACGAAATAGGCCACTCAACAGGTCGTTCAAAGATCAGGCCAGGTCACTCCTAAAGTAGTCAACATTTTTGCTCAAGGTTTAAGAACAAAAAAAGGCATTTATAGTCAAGAATGTTTTGTTTTTAATTGGAATACAAGAATGTCCAATTAACAAAACTCAAATCTGCAAATCAACATTCTGCCTGAAGCCTCATTGACAAAGTGATTTAAATCTCCACATATTGGTCATCCAAACAGTGCCCTTTGTAGTCTCAAACTGGCACGGTGGCACAATGGTTAGCACTGCTGCCTCCACAGTGCCAGGGATCTAGGTTCGATTCGCAGCTCAGGTCACTGTCTGTGCAGAGTTTGCACTTTCTTCCCAAGTCTGTGTGGATTTCCTCCGGGTGCTCTGGTTCCTTCCAGTAGTCCAAAAATGTGTAGTTAGGTGGATTGGCCATGCTAAATTGCCCCTTAGTGTCAAGGGGACCAGCTAGGGTAAATGCATGGAGCTATGGGTATAGGACCTGGGTGGGATTGTAGTCAGTGCGATTTAGCACAGCCAAACTATCTAGCATTTAAATCTTTGGACACTTACGACCCAATCCATCAGTACAATTTTTGGACTCTGCAAAGAAACTGAGGCACCCGGAGGAAACCCACGCAGAAATGTGGAGAATGTCCACACAGAGTGTTAGCAAAGACTGGAATTAAACCTGGGTTCCAAGTGCTGTGAGGCAACAATGCTAACCCACTGTGCCATTCCCTTGAACAGTAATTATGGGGAATGCGAAAAGCCCCGGCTGAATTCGGCCCTCTCTAACCTGTGGAAGCACAGTTGCGATAAGCAATCATTGCCAATCCTACCTGTCCATCTACCACTGCCTCGTTCCAGAGAGGCTAACTCGCCAACCAGGACAAGATGTCAAACCAGAAAAGTTTTCTGCTCTGTTGAGCTCGCTCCATCAGCCCACCATGCAACGGTAGGTTCTGCACCATAACCTGCTTATTTGTGTAAGGACTAAAAAGTGAAAGTCTCCAGTCAATCCTGGTGCTTTGCATGTTCCGAAACCTTGTCCAGTTCACTATCCAGCAACCTCTTGGTCCAGCAGCTGGTAGAGTGCTTCACTAAGTCCTTCTTCAGCTTAAACTTCTCACCACACCCCTCGCAAAAGTGGCGGTGACTTTCCATGTGGCGCTCCAAGTCCTCTCTCTGGAGGATGTCAAAGCAGATCTGGCACAGGGCCTGGCCCGCGGAGAGGTGGCAGGTCATATGGCGGAGGTGACTGTGCTTGCGGTAATTTCGGTGGTCGCAGAGCCGGCACTCGTACCGGGCTTCGTTGGTGTGCTGGGCCACGTGATGTCGCAGCTCGCGTTCCCGTGGGAACTCCTGCCCACACACCCGGCAGGTCAGCTGCTTGCGGTGGGTGGCCGCGTGTATGGCCAAGCGACTCCGCCTGGCAAAGCCTTTGCCACAGACCTCGCAGAAGTGCTTGAGGGCCCGACTGCGTTTCTTGGAGCCTGCCAGCGGCAGGGCCACCTTTTTGCCCGAGTGCCGCTGCTTCTCCTCCGCGGTCTTGGCGCCCTTCTTGCGGTTAGGGGTCCGGCTGCCTGGCGCCGCTTCTGCCCCCTTCTTGCCAGCGTCGCTACTGGTTGGTACCTTGGCCCGGCCGCTCAACCCACCTTGAGCTCTCCTCTCCCAGCCCAGACCCTGGAGGCCGGGCCTCTGTCCACGCTGAGGGCAGGCTCCATTCCGCCCGCCGCACTCCGGCATCCAGCGCCGTAAAGCGGCCTTCTTCTGCCCGGTCCTGCCGCCCACTCCCAGCTGGCCCCCGGCTGCCTTCTCAGAGGGGCGGCATCCGTCGCAAGCCTGGCACCGCGTCGCTTTGCTGCGGCGCCGGGAGGCCTGGCGCTCCACAGTGCCGCAGATGTGGTAGTCGGGAGGGCCAGCGGTGGGCAGCGCAGGGAATGCCACGGGGCCTGGACCGCCAGGTGGGCCCTCGTCGTCGCTCAGCTCCGTCAGGCCCGAGGACTCGCTGTCCAAGCTGCTGTCCGAGCTGCTGAACAGGCTGCCGTCCGAGGCGTTCTCCAGCACCAGGTCGTCGTCACCTGGGAAACGCACCTCGCCCTCCTCCAGCTCGTAATCCTCGGCCTGCTCCGAGGGCTGGGGGGGCAAGGCGCACGCCTCCCTCTCCCGGCACGCCTCCCTCTCCCTGCCAACCCGCACCACCGTGAGGCCGCTGAGTTCCAGCACCAGGGGGGAGGACTCAATCTGCCCCTGTCCCTGCTCCTCTGTGGGGTCTTCCACCTTGGGTTTCGCCAGGCCCGGGTCTTCGTAGGCCGCAGCCTCGCGGCACTCTGCTCCGCCGTCTCCCCCCGGCCTCTCGGGCAGCTCCGCTTCCCTCTTCACCTGGGGGGTGAGGGTCCACCTGTCCTCTGTCTCTCGACGAAGGCGCTTCTCCGCCTCTTGCCGACGGTTTGCCAGGCAGTCGGCGACATGGTCAGGCAGGCGCTGGGTGCACTCGAAAGCCAGGCCGCAGAGCGGGCAGTTGAAGGGCTTCTCTGCGTGGAGCTGCAGGTGGTCGCTCAGGCCCTGCTGCCCATCGAAGGCCAGACCGCAGTGATGGCACAGCAGAGTCTGCGACTCCAGGGTGCCGTCCGGGCTCTCAGCTTTGACGGAGACCACTCCGCCGCAGTGCTGCTCAGCCGGTGGCGCCTGAGTCTCAACGGGCGAGCACTTGTCCTGGCGCAACTCCACACCAAACTGGAGTGGGTCATTCTTGTCCGGCTCAGGACGGGCCTCCTCCTGGCTCTGGCTCTGCCTCTCCCGCTGTGCTGCCGGGCCAGCGAAGCATGCGGCCTTGTAGAACTTGAGGAAGTTGAGTGAGGCACTGAATCGCTCCGGGTCAGCAGGGGAGGTCGCCAGGTTGCCGGTGTACATCAGCTGCAGGATCAGGTCAAAGTGATCGGGGCTGACGGCCTGCGAGCTCAGCACTACCTGTGAGGCTTCAGCCGGCCGGTTGACAAACAGCTTGTGGAAGTAGGAGCTGCAGGCCGCCAGCACCACCCGGTGGGCCCGGAAGTGGACGTCCCCCACGGTGATGGAACAGTCGCACAGGAAGCCATACTCCAGCTGGGAGCAGAGCTGCTGCAGCACGTGCTCACTGTGACTAACCGGCTGCATCCTGTCCCGTCACCTGAAACAGACCAAAACGCCACACTTAGAAACATCACAGACAGTGGCCCACCGAGCCTGCGCCAACAATAATCCCCATCCCCGCTACCCCCACACTTACCCTGCTAATCACCCTAATGGCAATTTTGCACATTCTCTCCATGTCTGCATGGGTTCTCTCCAGGTGCTCTGGTTTCCTTCAAAGAGGTGCAGGTTAAGTGGACAGCCATGCTACATTGCCTCTTAGTGTCCAAAGATGTGCAAGTTAGGTGGATTGGCCATGCTAAACTGCCCCTTAGTGTCCAAAGATGTGTAAATCAGGGGGACTGGCCAAGATAAATTATCCCTTAGTGTACCAAAATGTGTAGGTCAGGGGGATGAGCAGAGTAAATACAAGGTTTACAAGGATAAGGTCTGAGTGGGATGATCTGTTATAGAGTCAGTACAGATCTGATAGGCCAATCGGCCTTCTTCTGCACTGCAGAGATCCTTTAAGTAACTTCATATTGCCAGATTTAATGGAATTCACGTTCTACCAGCTGCCATGCTGGGGTTCGAACCCCAGACCCTCAGAGCAGTAGCTGGGTCTCTGGATTACTGCTCCATATTATCCACGTCACCCTCTGCATATCCTGGTCTGAGAGTCAATGAGTTGAGAAAGAAGTGTTGCTCAGGTCGCAAAAAAAAAAATCCTTTTTTTTAAATAAGCCACATAATTTCAATATGTTTTAACAGGCAAATGGAGCCTGGGTTTGATATTTTAGCTAAGAGAAAAAGGGGAAGAAGGGCTTTTCCTTTTCATTTATTCTTTCATGGGATCTGGGTGTTATTGATGAGGTCAGCATAATCCCCACAACACAAAAGGCAGCCATTAGGCCCATTGAGTCTGCATCACCCCTTTGAAAGAACATCTTATCCAGGCCCTATATCCATCTCTCCACATATTTACCCCATTAATTCTTCTAATCTACAAATCCTGGGACAGCATGGCCAATCCAGCTAACCCTCATGACTTTCAGGCTGTGGAAGGAAACTGAAGCGTCGGGAGAAAACCCACACAGACACAGGGGGTATGTGCAGACTCTGTACAGTCACCAAAGGCCAGAATCAAACCTAGGTCCCCGGCACTGTGAGGCAGCAGAGCTAACCACTGTGCCATTCTTTTTGGCAAGTCGTTGCAGTTCTTTTTGGCACCACTGTGCCACCATGTCACCCAAATAAAGTTTATTTATTAGTCACAAATTGGCACATATTAATCCCCCTAGTCACTACACTCCGGCACTTGTTTGGGTACACTGGAGAATTTGGCATGGCTAATGCATCCTAACCCGCACATCTTTCAGACTGTGACTGGAAACCCACACAGACACGGGGAGAACATGTAAACTTCACACAGGCAGGTACCCAAGCCGGGAATCAAACCCGGGTCCCTAGTGCTGTCAGGCAGCAGGGCTAACTGCCGTGCCACCATGCCACCCATTTACAGAAACCCAACTGATGGAACCCAAGCTGGAGGGAGGGAGGGAGGGGAGGTGAGAAGTGGAATTAAAAGGGGGATATTGTGGCCCACTCTCCACCAGGCCTGGAATGGAGGAAAGAGGGCATAACTCCATAAATAGCCACCCCGAATCAGGAAGGTGTAATAGTCCTCCCCCCCGCCCTCCAACTGCACCCCTGGAAGCCCACTTTGATCCAACGACCCATCCACAGGGTGCAAAACACCAACCTCACAAACCAGCCACGCTACTTTTCTGCCGTGGGTTTCACACAAACGTAGATTCCATGCAGGCTGGAATCTTTCGCAACATCACCCCCGTGCCTGTGCCTCTCGGTAACACACGCTAAAGCTGATATATCCACGTTCCCTCCCGTACAAACTCACCTCTTTCCCCCCCCCTCCACTCCTGGCTTCAGCCTGCCCTCTTCTTGCAAACTGATAGACTCAGCGCTGCAGATGGCTACACTGTGATTGACAGCTCCTCCTGGGCCAACGTTCCAGGCACTTCCGCTCCCCGGCCGCACTGGCCCGCCCACTTCTGACCCAGCGCATGCGCGCCCGCGCTGCACCCCGGGAGTTGTAGTTTCTCTGCTCAGGGGACTTGTGCTTCTCTGTCCACAAACATACACAGACAATTCCCATACCTCCCCCTCTTCAATCTCTGCCTCCCTGCTTACTGACCCCTTTCAATGCAAAAGATTCCCCTCCATATCGAAGACCCTCTTACAAACCCAGAACCAATTTAAAAAACCCTACAGTGCAATCGATTCTGTACTCACTCCCCTTAAGCCAATGCATTGCCAATCCACCTAATGTCTTTGGACATTAAGGTGAAATTCAGCATGGCCATTACATATATGTCTAAAGACATATAACCTACACGTCTTTAGACACTAAGAGGCAATTTAGCATAGCCAGTATACCTAACCTGCACACCTTTGGACACTAAAGAGCAATTTAACATGGCCAGTGTTCCTAACCTGCGTATCTTTGGACACTAAGGAGCAATTTAGCATGGCCAATCCACCTAAACTGCACATCTTTGAACATTAAGGGGCAATTTAGCATAGCCAATCCACCTAACCCACACATATTTGGGCACTAAGGACAATTTAACATGGCTAATCCACCAAACCTGCACATCTTTGGAACTTATGGGCAATTTAGCATGGCTAATCCACCTAATCTACATATCTTTGGACACTAAGGGACAATTTAGCACTGACATTGCACCTAATTTGTACATCTTTGGCACAAGGAGCAATTTAACATGGCCTATCTGCCTAACCTACACACCTTTGGACATTAAGGAGCAATTTAGCGTGGCCAATCCAGCTAACCTGGATTCTCTCTTCCATCTTCTTCCTTCGGGAAAAAGACAAAAGTCTGAGGTCACGCACCAACCGACCCGAGAACGGTTTCTTCCCTGCTACCATCAGACTTTTGAATGGACCTATCCCACATTAAGTTGACCTTTCTCTACCACCAGATATGACTGTGACACTATATTCTGCACTCTCTCATTTCCTTCTCTATATGTTTTGTCTGTATAACATGCAAGAAACAATACTTTTCACTGGCTGTTACTACATGTTACAATAATAAATAAATTAAATCAAATCAAACCATCTGAACCCCTCATAATTTTATCACTCTCTGCCTTCGCTGCTTCAACTCTGAAATGCGGATTGGTTTCATTGTCCACCTTCTTAATCACGTTCTGATTGGCTGTATCAGAGCACAGAATCTCAAACCCAGCAAAGCAATAACCGGCAGACTCCAGAATTCAGAGTTTTTTTTCTGTAAGTGGCCCTTTGAAGAATTTTAAGTCCTATTAATCGAGTGAAAGAACTTACTAGCTGCTTCACATGGTCTGTTCAGTAGTTATCTGCTTTCTGCATTTGACATTGGACCTTTGACCCCACTCAACCCAGTTCAGCCTGAGTCAATGTGGCTCCATACACCTGCCCCCCCCCCCCCCCCCCCCCCCCCCCCAACCACCATAGGAGTGCCCATCCTGATTATTTGGATAATAAAATGGGTAAATCTGTGCAGGCTAATAGACTGCCTCAGAAAAGCAGCTTTTTGGGCATTCTAGTAAAACAGGAAGACTGTCTGAAACTGGCAACCTCAGGACACTAAGAAGTGTGACAACACCAGGTTTAAGTCCAACTGATTTATTTGATGGTAAACTCACAAGTTTCGAGGCTGTGCCCTTCACCAGGATGTAGAGATGCCGGCATTGGACTGCGGTAAACTCAGTAAGAGGTCTGACAACACCAATTTTAAATCCAACCGATTTATTTGATAGTAAACTTGCTATCTTTCGGCCTTTGTGCCTTCGTCAGGCCTGAGGATTTTGAGGACCCGTTAAAGGAAATAATCATTACGAAGGAAGAAGTGTTGGGGCTTTTAGGTAGCATAAAGACTTATAAAGCTCCGGGGCCTGATGGTATTTATCCCAGACTGCTAAGGGAGGTGAGGGATGACATTGCTGGGCCTCTGACGCAAATCTTTGTCTCTTCTTTGGACACAGGTGAGGTCCCAGAGGACTGGAGGATTGCAAATGTAGTACCGTTGTTTAAAAAGGGTCAGAGGGATAACCCAGGGAACTATAGGCCGGTGAGCTTGACTTCAGTTATAGGTAAGCTAATGGAGAGGATCCTCAGGGACAGGATGTATGAGCATCTGGAGCGCTGCGATCAGATCAGGGATACGCAGCATGGCTTCGTTAAGGGGAGGTCGTGCCTTACGAATCTAGTGGAATTTTTTGAAGAGGTGACAAAAACGGTTGATGAAGGACAAGCCGTTGATGTCGTCTACATGGATTTCAGTAAGGCGTTTGACAAGGTTCCCCATGGTAGGCTGATTAAAAAAGGTGAAGGCGCATGGGATACAGGGCCAGGTATGTAGATGGGTTGAGAACTGGCTTGGGAGGAGGAGACAGCGGGTATTAGTGGAAGGCTCTTTTTCCAACTGGAGGTCAGTCACTAGTGGTGTGCCACAGGGCTCAGTACTAGGACCTCTTCTATTTGTGATTTATATAAATGACTTGGAAGACGGGGTAGGTGGTGTGATCAGCAAATTTGCTGATGACACTAAGATACTTGGATTGGCGGGGACTGAGGAGCAGTGCCAGGCAATACAACAGGACATAGATAGGCTGGTAGACTGGGCAGATAGATGGCAAATGGAATTTAATCCGGATAAATGCGAGGTGATGCATTTTGGCCGGAATACTGTAGAGGGGAGTTATAGGATAAAAGGTAAAACTATCCGGAGTATAGAGACGCAGAGAGACCTGGGGGTGCAGGTTCACAAGTCTCTGAAGGTGGCAGTACAGGTGGAAAAGGTGATAAAGAAAGCGTATGGTATGTTAGCCTTCATAGGAAGGGGTATAGAATACAAGAGTAGGAGTTTGATGTTGCAAGTGTATAGAACGTTGGTTAGGCCTCACTTGGAGTACTGCGTCCAGTTCTGGTCGCCGTACTACCGGAAGGATGTGGAGTCCCTGGAGAGAGTGCAGAGGAGATTTACCAGGATGCTGCCTGGTATGGAAGGGCTGTCTTACGAGGAAAGGTTGAACGTACTGGGGTTGTTTTCCCTTGAAAGACGTCGGCTGAGAGGGGATCTATTAGAGGTATATAAGATTATGAGGGGTATAGATAGAGTAAATGGTGGTAAGCTTTTTCCACCATTAGATTCGGATAGAACGAGGGGTCACGGCCTTAGGGTGAGGGGGGCTATGTATAAGACTAATATTAGAGGGCATTTTTTCACACAAAGGGTAGTGGGGGTGTGGAATGCACTACCGAGTAAGGTGGTGGGAGCAGGCACGCTAGGGTTGTTTAAGGGTCTCTTGGACAGCCACATGAGCGGTCTGCAGATAGAGGGATATAGGAGGACTGTTTAAATACTTTAATTATTTCCACAGGCTATTCGGTCCACCTTGTTGACAAGGTGCATGCATTCGGCAGGTCGTGCGAGGGCTGCTCCTAGAGGTTACTTCAGGAGTGGCCTAGTGCTTCACGTCGTTAGTGTATGCTTAAACTGGACCATCAGATGGGCAACATGACAGCTCAGAGACTATCGCTGTTGCTGTGCAGACACATGGATTTGGGCCTGTGTCTGCGGGAGTTTGCGCGTTCTCCCCGTGGTTGCGTGGGTTTTCTCCGGGTGCTCCGGTTTCCTCCCACATCCCAAAAATGTGCTCTTAGGCTGATTGGGTAACAAATTGTCCGTATATTGGTCTCTATATGTCATTAAGACGTTAGGATGGCGGCGCGGGCTCGTTGGGCCGAAGGGCCTGTTTCCCGTGCTGTGTTGTTCTTTGTTCTTTGTTTGTTCACCTAGTAATTGAGTTTGTGTTTATATATGCTCTGTTTGTGAACACAATTCTCCACTCACTTGATGAAGGAGCTGAAAGCTCGAAATACAAATAAACCTGTTTGACTTTAACCTGGTGTTGTGAGAATTCTTACTGTGCCAACCGACTCAAGAACAGCTTCCTCCCTGCTGCCATCAGACCTTTGAATGGACCTCCCTTATATTGAACTGACCTTTCTCTACATCTTAGCTATGACTGTAACAGTTTATTCTGCACTCTCTCCTTTCCTTCTCTATGTACAGTATGCTTTGTCTGTATAGCACGCAAGATGTAGAGATGCTGGCGTTGGACTAGGGTAAACTCAGTAAGAAGTCTGACAACACAATTCGTCAGGCTACAAAGGCCGAAAGCTTGCAAGTTTACTTATCAAATAAATCATTTGGATTTAAAAATGGTTTGGTGTTCATAAAAATCATAGAATCCCTACATTGTGGAAGAAGGCCATTCAGCCCATTGAGCCTGCTATGACCACAATTCCATCTAGGTCCCAACCCTGTAACCCCTACGCATTCACCCTAGCTAGTCCCCATGACACTAAGGGGCAATTTAGCATGGCCAATCTACCTAACCTGCCCATCTTTGGAACACCTAGAGGAAACATGTTGTTCTAGAAAGGCTCAAAGTTCAGATGGATAAAAACACTCCAATGTATATTCTATAGGAACTTATTCTGTTAATTTTCTATGCCTCATTTATTGAGTTAAGTTGTTGTGTTTTTCCCGATGTTGGCATGATCCAAATTCTGGCATGGACTTTCGCAGTGGGAAAACGTGATTTGGACCAGTATTCTTATTTCCCCACTTCTACTGTTTCCTCCATGCTGGGTTGTCCTGAGATTGCCAGTTTTCAGACACTCTTCCTGTTTTACCAGAATGCCCAAAAAACCAACTGGAATCATCATATCTGAGACTTGGGAATCCTGCAATAACTCACCTTGTGAATGTTGCCCGGTCCATCACACAAACCAGCCTCTTATCCGTTAACTCTGTCCACACTTCCCGCTGCCTCAGAAAAGCAACCAGCACAATCAAGGACCCCGTGCACCCCGGACATTCTCTCTTCCACCTTCTTTCTTCGGGAAAAAGATACAAAAGTTTGAGGTCACGTACCAACCAACTCAAGAACAGCTTCTTCCCTGCTGCCGTTAGACTTTTGAATGGACTTACCTCGCATTAAGTTGATCTTTCTCTACACCCTAGCTATGACTGTAAGACTACATTCTGCACTCTCTTCTTTCCTTCTCTATGAACAATATGCTTTGTCTGTACAGCATACAAGAAACAATATTTTTCACTGTATGTTAATACATGTGACAATAATAAATCTAATCAAAATCCTGACTTCCCAAAACCTGCCCACCATCTACAAGGCACAAGTTAGGAGTGTAATAGAATAAAGTTTATTTATTAGTCACAAGTAAGGCTTACATTAACACTGCAATGAAGTTACTGTGAAATTCTCCTCGTCGCCACACACTGGAGCCTGTTTGGGTACACTGAGGGAGAATTTAGCACTGCCAATGTACTCTAACCAACACATCTTTGGACTGTGGGAGGAAACCTGAGCAGCCGGAGGAAGCCGACGCAGACACGGGGAGAACATGCAAACTCCGCATAGGAATCGTAAGCCAGGAATCGTACCCAGGTCCCCGGCGCTGTGAGGCAGCAGTGCTGGCCACTGCGCCACCGTGACACCCCACTATACTCCCCATTTGCTTGAATGGGTACATCTCCAACAACGGTCAAGAAGCAGAACACCATCCAGGACAAAGCAGTCCCGCTTGATTGGCACCCCAACCCTGCCCTTAAATATTCACAACCTCCACTATCAACGCACAGTGTGTGCAATTCACCAAGGCTCCTTCGACAGCACCTTCCAAACCCACAACCACTTCCATCTAGAACAAGGGCAGCAGATACCTGGGGGGGCAACATCACCACCTGCAAGTTCCCCTCCGAGTTACTCACCATCCTGACTGGGAAAATGTATCGGCCGTTCCTTCACTGTGGCTGGGTCAAAAGCCTGGAACTCCCTCCCTGACAGCACTGTAGGTGTACCTACGCCACAGAGAGTGCAGCGGGTTCAAGATGGCAGCTCACCCACCCCCTTCACGAGGGGCAATTAGGGCTGGGGGATAAATGCTGGATCCAGCCAGCGACACCTAACATCCCGTGAACAAATTTAAAACTACCTACACATTCATTGTCTTGAGGGAACATAGTGCAAAGAAATCCAAGGAAATGTAGCAAGACTTCACAAAGAAATGCAAGCTTTATTATACAACCATGTTTCTGTGGGTAATTTTTTTAAGAAGTCATTTTCTTGATGGCTTTGTATCCAGCTTCCTTCAGCTGTCCAAACTAAAATATCGGATAGACCACTGACTTCAATATAAATATAGAACTATCCCCCTGTTCTGTGAGAGATATCCCTCAGAAAGCTATTCCTATTATAAACATTATTATTATTGCCATTGCTATCTACAGTAAAATAAAGGCTTATATTAACACTACAATTTTTTCTCGCAGAGGGCTGGAGAGTGTTTGGAACGAGCTGCCAGAGATAGTGGTAGAGGCGCGTACAATTTTGTCTTTTAAAAGGCATTTAGACAGTTAGGTGGGTAAGATGGGTATAGAGGGATATGGGCCAAGTGCTTAGGGCTTAAAAAAAGAGGGACAGCATGGACAAGTTGGGCCAAAAGGCCAGTTTCCATGCTGTAAATCTTGATGACTGCAATGAAGTCACTGTGAAATTCGCCACAGCCTGGTATCTATGTGGGTCAATGCACCTAACCAGCACATCTCTCAGATCTACAGGTAAGTCATATCATTATATTACATCTGTACATTTGGCCAAAAGTCTTTTTGTCCTCCTGACGTCTCACTCCACATTTAACGCCTGGCTCTCTTGCCCACTGAGTTCCGCCCGTTGTTACGGTACAGGGACTGCTTCTCCGGGTTGAAGCCGCAGTATTTCAGAGTGTGGGCGGCATCACCTGTGGCCTGGCAGAGGGGGCAGACATAGTTCCGCAGGATGGGGCACAGCACCTTGCCGCCCTCCGTCTTCAGCGTGTGCGAGGAGTAGACCTTGCGCGACTCGCCGTTGTGCTTGCAGAAGGTGCAGATGCCGCCCGTCTTCCTCTGCGGCCGCTCCGCATCGCTCGCGTCCGAGGAGGGGTCCCGGCCCACCAGCAGCGGGCGGAAGGCACCTTCAGCAGGCGGGCTTGCCTCTCTGTGCTCCTGCCCCCCCGGCGCGGGCCGCCAGATCTCCTCCACCCTCATTGACAGCTGGAGGTAGTCCTTCCATAAATCAAAGTCCTGGTCTCCAGGAGGGCAGTTCTTGCTGAATCTCTCCATCACCACCGCAAGCTTCAAGCACTTGAGTTCTCCAACACAAATCATTAAAGGTAAAAAAAGGGGAGGGGTCGTCACACACTGAAATAACAAGGGAGGGGGCTGTGCCCAAGTGTATTTTAAATTTAAAGCCCAGTTTGTTGTAACTTCCAGTCCCAGGATCCCAGACAAATGACAGGTCGACAGATAAGTCTGCTCTCTCTCTCTATACACACCCCTCTAGCTCCTGACCTGTGTATCGAACCAATACATTAATTAAATTGGACAGAATTGCCTTGTTTTATATTGCATTTCTCCATTGTGTGAATGCAGAATGGAAAAGTCAACAGCAAGATCCATATGCAACTAATTGCACTTAAGTCTGCAAGACTTAAGTCTGCAGGGGTTTGCATTTGGTGTGTGTTGGGAGAGGGCGGGGGTTGGCCAGAGTGGGTGGGGCGGGGGGGGAGGGAGGAGGCAGGAAGGGAAAGCAGTAAACAATGTAATCCCTTCACCATCCTGATGAACTCCACAAGCACCAAAGCTCCCTGTTGGGACTCAACACCTCCTGAAAATAAAGCAAAGTCTGCCCAGCACCAAGCCACAAAAATACAGTGCCATTTCGGCTGGCCCACCACTTCTTAAAATTCATTTGTGGGATACGGGTGTCGCTGGCTGGGCCAACATTTGTTGCCCATCCCAGTTACCCTTGGAGGGCAGTCGAGGGTCAACCACATTTCTGGCCGGCACACTGGTTAGCACTGCTGCCTCACAGCGCCAGGGTTCAATTCCTGGCTTGGGTCACTGTCTGTGTGGAGTTTGCGCATTCTCCCCGTATTTGTGTGAGTTTTCTCTGGGTGCTCCAGTTTCCCCCCACAGTCCAAAGATATGTGGGTTAGATGAATTGGTCACGAGCAAGGAACTATTGAATTCCTACAGTGCAGAAGGAAGCCAATTTGCACCGACCACAATCCCACCCAGGCCCTAGTCCCGTAATCCCATGTATTTACCCCACTAATCCCTCAGACCTACGCGTTCCAACACTAAGGGAAAATTTAACATAGCCAATTTAACCTAACTCACACATCTTTGGACTGTGGGAGGAAACTGGAACAAACAGAGGAATTTGATGCAGACCCGGGGAGATTGTGCAAACTCCACAGAGGTAGTGACCTGAGAATCGAACCCAGGTCTCTGGAGCTATGAACTATGTGCTAACCGCTGTGCAACTGTACCACTCCAGCACCTGATAAATGCCCCTTAATGTCAGGGGGTTAGTAGGGTAAATAAGTAGATTATTTGATTTGATTTGACTTATTATTATCACATGTACTTGTATACAGTGAAAAATATTATTTCCTGCATGCTATACAGACAAGGCATAAGGAAGGAAAAGATAGGTCCATGCAAAGGTCTGATGACAACAGAGAAGAAGCTGTTCTTGAGTCAGTTGGTACGTGACCTTAGACGTTTATGGGGAAATGGCCTGGATGGGATTGTGGTCAGTGTAGACTCAATGGGCCGAATGGCCTCCTTCTGCACTGTAAGATTCAATGAGTCTAATGTAGGACAGACTAGATAAGGATGACAGATTTCCTTCCCTAAAGGACATTAGTGAACCAGACAGATTTTTCCAACAATGGTTTCACGGTCATCAGTAGATTCTTAATTCCATGTGTTTTTTTATTGAATTCAAATTCCATCATCTGCCATGGCGGGATTCGAACCCAGGTCCCCCAGAACATTAGCCGTGTTTCTGGATTAATACTCTCACGATAATACCACTTGGCCATCGCTTCCTCCAAAGGCAATGGAGTGATCATGAAATGTTATAAGGACGTAAATGCCGATTTGCACACAGCAAGATCCCATAAGCAGCGACGCAATCCCAGTCAGAAAACATCCTTTTGGTAATGTGGGTTGAAAGGCGGGACTGAGCATACAAGACGGAGGAATCAGTCACACCAAGACTCGTGTGGAAACTCGCCAACCTAGATCTTCACCCTCGAATTGAGGGAGAGCCAGCGACAGCCGTTAGACAACACCATGATGATGAAAACCAAAGGCCATCAAGATAGAAGCCACCAAAATGTCCAATAGGGAATTCAGGAGAAACTAGATTGGAAGGCTCTACCACAGTGGGAGATTGAGGTGACTAGAATGGATGTATTTAAGGGGACGCTGGGCAAGTATATGAGAGAGCAACTTCACAATACCAGGTTAAAATCCAACAGATTTATTTGAAATCACAAGCTTTCAGAGCACTGTTCCTTCCTCAGGTGAGTGAGCATTGCTCCAAAAGCTTATGATTCCAAATAAACCTGTTGAACTTTAACCTGATGTTGTGAGATTTTTTACTTTGCTTATCCCAGTCCAACAGTGGCATTTCCACATCATAAGGGAGAACAGAATAGAAGGATATGGGATAGGATTGGATGAACAGGGGTGGGAGGATTTGATTTGGATTTGATTTATTATTGTCACATGCATTGGGATGCAGTGAAAAGTATAGTCTCTTGCGCACTATAAAGACAAAACTTACCAATCATAGAGAAGGAAACGAGAGAGTGCAGAATGTAGTGCTATTGTCATAGCTAGGATTAGAGAAAGATCAAACTTAAGTTTTATTTGTTAGTATCACAAGTAGACTTACATTAACACTGCAATGAAATTACTGAGAAAATCCCCCAATCGCCTGCTCAGGTACACTGAGGAAGAATTTAGCACGCCCAATGCATCCTAACAAGCACATCTTTCGGACTTTGGAAAGTGGAGCACGTGGAGGAAACCTACGCAGACACAGGAGAATGTGCAAACTCCACGTAGACAGCGTGACCCGAGTACAGAATTGAACCCTGACGCTGTGAGGCAGCAGTGCTAACCACTGTGCCACCCCAAACCAGGCCTTGTTCTTTTAAGGCTGCAGTAGAGATTTTTGGTACATCCTGAGGCCAATTCCTGAGCGGGGTTTGACCACATAGCCGTGACCGCTCATGAACATTGGTTGGGCTTCTCTCTTAGTGCTGAGGCCATCACAGTCGCAAAACCCAGCATGAAATCACTGGCTTTTTTTCCCTTTAGAATTCAACCACACTGCAGTGTTTTCGGGTGGTCCAGGATGGATCTATGCAAGAAATAGCTAATCTCTATCGCTCATTGCCATTTTCTAAAGGAGAAAATTTCTTACCTTTGGATAGCACCTTTCACGGCATCCCAATAAAGTATACTCACTGTTGATGAAGGGAACGTGGCAACCATTTTGTAAGTGCGTCACTAAGGACAGAAGCCATTTTGTCAAGTGTGTCGCTGAGGGCAATGATCATTTTGTAACGTTCTCTCTGTCACTCTGCAGGGAAACACAGGTGCTGTTACATCTGGCAAGTTCCCACAAACAGTAATGTGATAACAACAACTTATATTTATATGGCACCTTTGTTGTAGAATAAAAAAGCCCTGTTGACACTTCATCAGATCATTATGACCAAGGGGTAGCATGGTGACACAGTGGTTAGCATGTGGCCTCACAGCGCGAGGGACTCGGGTTAGATTCCCGGCTTGGGTCACTGCGGATCCTGCACGTTCTCCCTGTGCTTGCATGAGTTTCCTTCCTGTCTAAAGATGTATTGGTTGGGTGGATTGAATTGCTAAATTTACAGCAAAGTTTATTTATTAGTGTCACATGTAAAGCTTACATTAACACTGCAATGAAGTTACTGTGAAAATCCCCTGGTCACCACACACACCTTTTCGGGTCAATGCAGGGTAAATGCATAGGATTAGAGATCGGATTGTGGTTGGCGCAGACTCGATGGGCCGAATGGCTTCCTTTCCCACTGTTAGGGATTTTATGATTCCATGTCCAGCTACCCATAGGTCAGTCAGGTAAGTTTTAAGGAGCACCTCAAAGGCAGTAAGTGGAGAAGTGTAGGGAGCAAATTTCAGAACTTTGGCCTCTCCACATAAGCAACTGAAGACAAAGCATAGCGGAGCCATGACAAGATGCACATGGGCCCAGAATTAGCTGGGTTGGGGGAGAAGGCAGAGGGTAACTACTTCATGTTGGGGCGTTCATTGAGGAATAAAAATTGGCCAGGATGTTAGAACTCTCTCTGTAATTCAGAACAGCTGCTGCTTCACTGCGCCGGGGACCTGGGTTCGATTCACGGCTCGGGTCACTGTCTGTGCGGAGCCTACACATTCTCCCCGTGTCTGCATGGGTTTCCTTCCAGGTGCTCTGATTTCTCCTGCAGTCTGAAAGACGTGTGGGTAGGTGCATTGGTGTGCTAAATTCTCCCTCAGTGTACCTGAACAGGCGCCAGAGTGTGGCGACTAGGAATAACTTCATTATTAATGTATTAACTTACTATTAACTTCATGTTAATGTAAGCCTACTTGTGACACCAATAAATAAACTTTAAAGTTATTCTCATCTCTCCTCTGTCTCCAACTGAGATTCTCTCCGCATATAGAATCATAGAATCACTACAGCACGGAAGGAGGCCATTCAGCCCATTGATTCCACACTCACCACAATCCCACCCAACCCCAATCCCTATATCTCCATGCATTTACCCCAGCTCGTCCCCTTGACACTAAGGAGCAATTTGGCATGAACATTCCACCTAGCCTACGCATCTTGGGACTTTCGGAGGAAACCAGAGTGCCCGAAGGAAACCCACGCAGAAACATGCAGACTCCACACAGACAGTGACCCAAGCCAGGAATCAAACCTGGGTCTCTGGCGCGGTGAGGCAGCAGCGCCAACCCACAGTGCTGCCCTGGGTCTGTGTGGTTTTTTTTTCCTCTGGATGCTCCGGTTTCCTCCTGCAGACCAAAAAACATGCTGGTTAGGGTGCATTGGTGGTGCTAAATTCTCCCCCAGTGTACCCGGACAGGCGCCGGAGCCTGGTAACTAGGGGATTTTCACAGCAGCAGTGTTCACAGTAGCAGTGATAACACATTCCAGTGTTAACGTAGGGCGACTTGTGACACTAATAAATAAAAAAAGGTCAAAAATATGAGGGCTTCCTGATCTGAAAGACGGCAGCTCTGCACTCCCTCAGTGCTGCACTGGGGATCAGAAGTCAGAGGTAGAAACGCTTCCCTGTGGAGCTTTGAATCCATGCTATTGTTCCAGAAACAATACTGTCTGATAAGATAGAGATGGTGGGCCCCTTTAAGGTTAAACTGGGGATTCGGGGGTCTAGTGGAACCAGATTAGTTCATTGAAAGGTTAGATTGTATTCAGTGCAGGAGATCAGAGCCCTGGCTCAGGTCAGTGAAAACCTGCAGACTTAGTGGCTCCACCAAGTTTCACCCTGGAGAGGCACTCCAAACATTGTTGCACTCCAACACTTTTGTTTTTTTTAACAAAAACCTTTCTCTCATTTTTTTTGCACCAAGGACATTTCAATTATCTAATAATCTGAGCAGAGCAGGGTTTGGTGAGGGGGGGGAGATCAGAGAGAAAATTTAAAATGAATTTTGCAATTAAGCAGGTTTTTAAAAATGTGACACAGAATTCTGAATTTGACGGAGCGGGATTGGTGCAGACATTGCAATTCCCACAATGCAGGGAAGAGGCCATTCGGCCCATCGAGCCTGCCTTGACAACAATCCTACCCAGGCCCTATCCCCAGAACGCCACATATTTATTACCCTGTTAATTCTGCCATTGAGCAATTTAGCATGGCAGCAGGCGTGAAGGGACAGTGGGTTAGCACTACTGTCTCAGCAATGCAGGAACCCGGGTTCAATTCCTGGCTTGGGTTGCTGTCTGTGTGGAATCTTCCTGTGTCTTCGTTGGTGCTCTGCTTTTCTCCCACAGTCTGATAGATTTGCTGGTTAGGTGCATTGGTCGTGCTAAATTCTCCCTTAGTGTACCTGAACAGGTACTGGAGTGTGGCGACTAGGGGATTTTCACTGTGACTTCATTGCAGTATTAATGCAAGAGTAATTGTACCACTAATAAATAAACTTTAAGCTCTTTGGACAGTAACCTATACATCCGTGGGCACTTAGAGACAACATGGCCCATCACCCAACCTGCACATCTTGGACACTAAGGGGTAATTTAGCATGGCCGATCCACCTAACCTGCTCATCTTTGGACTGTGGGAGGAAAGAGGAACATTTGGGAAAAATCCATGCAGACAAGAGGAGAAGGTGCAGATTCCACCCAATCACCTGAGACCAAATTGAACCTGAGTTGCTGGCACTGCAATGAAGTTACTGTGAAATTCCCCTAGTCACCACACTCTAGTACCTGTTTGGGTCAACACACCCTAATCGGCATATCTTTCAGCCTGTGGGAGGAAACCAGAGCACCCGGAGGAAACCCATGCAGACATGGGGAGAATGTGCAAACTCTACACAGACAGTTACCCAAGCTGGAAATTGAATTCAGGTCCCTGGTGCTGTGAGGCAGCAGCGCTAACCACTGTGCCACCATGGCATGCAGGTTAGGTGGATTGGCTTTGCCTACACATCTTTGGAGCGTGGGAGGAAACCGGAGCACCCGGAGTAAACCCACACAGACGGTGAGGGAGAACGTGCAGAGTCCACGCGGACAGTAATCCGACTGGGAATCGAACCTGGGTCTCTGGTGCTACAAGACAGCAGTGCTAACCACTGTGCCACCTCCAAAGTGTATCTTTCTCTTTCAGACCCAGTAGTTTATGTACCGCTCCAACTCTGCAATGTTCACATTCTCTCACTATCTCTGATAAATGAACATGATGTCTCACTGGGGCACCAGGACAAAGCACGTCACCATTACCTAATCCTGCTGCAATCCAAAACCTTTTTTTCCAAAGAAGGATCTCGAGAAAAAGACACACTGTGTCTTTAAAGTGTATCATTTCCCTGGCTATGCAAAAAACAAGTTATATTTTTGTGCTAAATCCACTGTGTTATTTTTGAGCTGTTACATTTGACTCTGATTTGTACTGTTGATACCCCCTGCACAAGTGAGGGACACATTCACTCTCCTCTCCTCTGACATGTACAAGGATCTTCTGCCATAAGGCTTTCTGACAGAAAGATCCATTCCCAGTTTCCTGAGCTCCCTGGGGATGTTACCTGCACGCTCAACTTGATCATTTCTAACCAGGATCTACACAGGCCGGCACAGTAGCACAGTGATTAGCACTGCTTCTTCACAGCTCCAGGGAGCTGGAATACACTCACAATCCTGGAAAAATGTAAGCATTCCCCAGTGACACCCTGTAAATACTGACACACTCGCTGGGATTCCCCTAAATGCTGACACACTCCCTGAGATCCCCCCCCTGTAAATACTGACACACTCCCTGGGGACCCCCTGTAAATACTGACACACTCCCCGGGGACCCCCTGTAAATACTGACACACTCCCTGGGGACTCCCTGTAAATACTGACACACTCCCTGGGGATCCCCTGTAAATACTGACACACTCCCCAGGGACCCCCTGTAAATACTGACACACTCCCCGGGGACCCCATGTAAATACTGACACACTCCCCGGGACCCCCTGTAAATACTGACACACTCCCCGGGGACCCCGTAAATACACATCCCCGGGGACCCCCTGTAAATACTGACACACTCCCCGGGGACCCCCTGTAAATACTGACACTACCCTGGGGATCCCCTGTAAATACTGACACACTCCCCTGGGGACCCCTGTAAATACTGACACACTCCCCGGGGGGACCCAGTAAATACTGACACACTCCCCGGGGACCCATGTAAATACTGACACACTCCCCCGGGGATCCCCGTAAATACTGACACACTCCCCCCGGGGATCCCCTGTAAATACTGACACACTCCCGGGGACCCCTGTAAATACTGACACACTCCCTGGGGATCCCCTTAAATACTGACACACTCCCTGGGGATCCTGTAAATATTGACACACTCCCCGGGGATCCCCTGTAAATACTGACACACTCCCCCCGGGGATCCCCTGTAAATACTGACACACTTCCCGGGGACCCCCTGTAAATACTGACACACTCCCTGGGGATCCCCTGTAAATACTGACACACTCCCTGGGGATCCCCTGTAAATACTGAAACACTCCCCCCGGGGACCCCCTGTAAATACTGACACACTCCCTGGGGATCCCCTGTAAATACTGACACACTCCCCCCGGGGACCCCCTGTAAATACTGACACACTCCCTGGGGATCCCCTGTAAATACTGACACACTCCCTGGGGATCCCCTATAAATACTGCCACACTCCCAGAGATTCCCTCCCTGTAAATACTGACATTCTCCCCTAGGACCCGCTGTCAATACAGACACTCTCCCCCGGGGACCCTTTGTAAATTCTGACAATCTTGGAGAATGCTCCCACTGACCTATCCTAAACTCCAAGACAAGCAAGTTACCTTGAGGAATTGAGTTAGCACTGCCGGAGCAGTTTGTGGATTTGTGTACTACTGTGAGGGTAAAAGCAGAGGCAGAACAATGAGCATGGGGACTCTCAGCCTCCTGGAGCACCTGCCTTGGACTCAGGGAGGCTACATGATTCCCACTTGGTGAAATCCTTGTTCCGAGCTTTCTGATTGTAATTCAAGTCCACAAGATATAGGAGCAGAATTAGGCTGTTTGTTACCCCCGTCATTCAGCGCTGTGGGCTTTGGATCATGGTTGCAGGGTCAGATCATGAGTAGAGAAGGCTATTGATGATGGAGAGGATTTGAGAAATGTGAGGATGCACATTTCCTGTGGTGTGGTGGGGAAGGGACAACCTGAGCTAATGGAACAAGATTCAGAGGGAGAGGGTAGTTGGTTATCTCTGGACAGAGATCAGGCAGCAGCACTGGGAGGGAAAGACTGTCCTGGGAGGGACAGACTGGGACTGGGAGTGAGAGACTGGGACTGGGAGTGAGAGAGAGAGACTGGAAGTGAGGAAGAGAAACTGGGAGAGAGAGACTGAAGTGAGAGACAGAGAGAGAGACTGGGAGTGTATGAGAGAGAGAGACTGGGAAAGAGAGAGAGTGAGAGACTGCAAGTGAGAAACAGAGATTGGGAGTGAGAGAGAGAGAGAGACTGGAGGAGAGAGAGAGAGAGACTGTAAGTGAGATAGACTGAGAGAGAGATTGGGAGTGAGGGAGAGAGACTAGGGGTGAGAGAGAGACTGCAAGCAAGAGAGAGACTGGGAGTGAGAGATAGACTGAAATGAGAGAGAAAGAGAAAGACTTGGAGTGAGGGAGAGAGACTGGGGTGAGAGAAAGAGAGAGAGACTGGGAATGAGAGAGAGAGAAACTGGGAATGAGAGAGAGACTGGAATGAGAGAGGGAGAGACTGGGAGTGAGAGAGAGACTTGGAGTGAGGGAGAGAATGGGAGTGAGGGAGGAGACTAGGGGTAAGAGAGAGACTGCGAGTGAGAGAGAGAGAGACTGGGGGTGAGAAAGACTGGGAGTGAGAGAGAGAGAGACTGGGACTGAGAGAGAGAGACTGGGACTGAGAGAGAGAGAGAGACAGGGAGTGAGAGAAAGCCAGTGAGAGAGACTGGGAGTGAGAGATAAAGTGGGAGTGAGAGAGAGAGACTGGAGTGAGAGAGAGAGAAAAACTAGGAGTGAGGGATTAGACTGAGAATGGGAATGAGAGGATGTCACAGGACTTGGGTCGTAAGATACATTCACATTTCAGACTAGCATAAGGATATCCTTAAAACCACAGACCTATCTAGTGTCTGGTAAGCGTACAAATGAGAGGTACAGTAGCAATAAATCTAGTAAAACATATAACATAGAACATAGAACATAGAACAATACAGCACAGAACAGGCCCTTCGGCCTTCGATGTTGTGCCGACCAAAATAAAAAGCAATGGCCCTCCAAACTAAACCATTCCCTTCTCTTCCATATACTTATCAATTAACCTCTTAAACGCCACCAAACTTGGCGCATCTACAACAGCTGCAGGCAGGGCATTCCACTCCCTAAATCACTCTTTGAGTAAAGAACCTACCTCTGATATCCGTCCTATAACTCATACCCCTTAATTTAAAGCTGTGTCCGCTCGTGCTAGCTTTCTCCATCCTAGGAAAAAGGCTATCACTGTCCACCCTATCTAAACCTCTAATCATCTTATATGCTTCAATAAGATCCCCTCTTAGCCGCCTCCTTTCTAACTAAAACAACCTCAAATCCTTCAACCTCTCCTCATAGGACCTGCCCTCCATACCAGGCAACATCCTGGTAAACCTCCTCTGTACCCTCTCCAATGCCTCCACATCTTTCTTATAATGTGGGACCAGAACTGCACACAATACTCCAAGTGCGGCCGCACTAGAGTTTTGTACAGCTGCAACATGATGCGGCGGCTCCTAAATTCAATCCCCCTACCAATAAAAGCTAAGACTCCATAAGCCTTCTTAACAACTTTATCCACTTGACTGCCTACTTTCAGGGATCTATTGACACATACACCAAGAAGGTTATTTGCCCAAATTGCCCAGATTAGTCATGGAAAAGAAATGGATAAAACACAAGGAATAGGAGCAGTGTAGACCATTCGCCCCATCAAGCCTGTTCTGCCATTCAATCCCATTGTGGCTGATCCTGGGCTTGGACTCCACTTTCCCGCCTGCTCCCTATAATCCCATAATTCCGTGAGAGACCAAAGCCCTGTCTACCTCACTGCCTTAAATATATTTAACAACGGAGCATCCACAGCCCTCTGGGCGAGAGAATTCCAAAGATTCGCAACCCTTTGAGTGAAGACATTTCTCTTCATCACTGTCCAAAATGGCCTTATCCTCAGACTGTGCCCGTGTGTTTTAGATTTCTTAGTCAGGAGAAATAATCTCTCAGCATCCACCCAATCAAATCCCTTCTGTTAGATCTGTTCTCATTCTTCTAAATTCCAGAAAATGTAGGCCTCATTTCCTCAGCCTTGCATTCGAGATATTCCCACTGAATCCAGGGACCAATTTAGTCAGTCTCCACTATACCATCTCCATTGTAAGTATATCCTCATTAATTAAAATAACAGGCTGGAATTTAATCAAGGCTTTATATTTAGAATAACAAATACCTGGGTCTAAGTTACAGACTGGAATTTAATTGAGGGTTTGGGGTGATTTATATATCAAATAACAGATACCTGGGAGTGAGTTACAGACTGGAATCTAATCGAGGGGTTCGGTGTGGTTTATATATAGAATAACAGATATCCAGGGGTAAGATACAGACTGGAATCTAATTGAGGGGTTCAAGGTAGTTTATGTAATAGAATAACAGATGCCCGTGAGTGAATTACAGATTGGAATCTAATCGAGAGTTGGGGTTGGTTTATGTATTGAATAACAGATATCTAGGAGTAAGTTATAGACTGGAATCTAATCGAGGGGTTCAGGGTGGTTTATATATAGATTAACAGATATCCGGGTGTGATTTACAGACTGGAATCTAATAGGGGGGATTGGAGTGGTTTATATATAGAATAACAGATATCCAGGAGTGAGTTACAGATTGGGATGTAATTGAGAGGTTCCAGATGGTTTATATATAGATTAACAGAAACCTGGGAATGAGTTACAGATTGGGATGTAATCGAGGGGTTCGGGGTGGTTTATATATAGAATAACAGATACCCGGGAGTGAGTTACAGACTGGAATCTAATCGAGGGGTTCGTGGTGGTTTATATATAGAATAACAGATACCCGGGAGTGAGTTACAGACTGGAATCTAATCGAGGGGTTCAGGGTGGTTTATATACAGAATAACAGATACCCGGGAGTGAGTTACAGACTGGAATCTAATCGAGGGGTTCGGGGTGGTTTATATATAGAATAACAGATACCCGGGAGTGAGTTACAGACTGGAATCTAATCGAGGGGTTCAGGGTGGTTTGTATATAGAATAACAGATACCCGGGAGTGAGTTACAGACTGGAATCTAATCGAGGGGTTCGGGGTGGTTTATTTATAGAATAACAGATACCCGGGAGTGAGTTACAGACTGGAATCCAATCGAGGGGTTCGGGTTGGTTTATTTATAGAATAACAGATACCCGGGAATGAGTTACAGACTAGAATCTAATCGAGGGGTTCGGGGTGGTTTATATATAGAATAACAGATACCCGGGAGTGAGTTACAGACTGGAATCTAATCGGGGGGTTCGGGGTGGTTTATATATAGAATAACAGATACCCGGGAGTGAGTTACAGACTGGAATCTAATCGAGGGGTTCAGGGTGGTTTATATATAGAATAACAGATACCCGGGAGTGAGTTACAGACTGGAATCTAATTGCGGAGTTCGTGTTGGTTTATATATTGAATAACAGATACCCGGGAGTGAGTTACAGACTGGAATCTAATCGAGGGGTTCGGGTTGGTTTATATATAGAATAACAGATACCCGGGAGTGAGTTACAGACTGTAATCTAATCGAGGGGTTCGGGGTGGTTTACATATAGAATAACAGATACCCGGGAGTGAGTTACAGACTGGAATCTAATTGCGGAGTTCGTGTTGGTTTATATATTGAATAACAGATACCCGGGAGTGAGTTACAGACTGGAATCTAATTGCGGAGTTCGTGTTGGTTTATATATTGAATAACAGATACCCGGGAGTGAGTTACAGACTGGAATCTAATCGAGGGGTTCGGGATGGTTTATATATAGAATAACAGATACCCAGGAGTGAGTTACAGACTGGAATCTAATCGAGGGGTTCGGGATGGTTTATATATAGAATAACAGATACCCGGGAGTGAGTTACAGACTGGAATCTAATCGAGGGGTTCGGGATGGTTTATATATAGAATAAAAGATACCCGGGAGTGAGTTACAGACTGGAATCTAATCGAGGGGTTCGGGGTGGTTTATATATAGAATAACAGATACCCGGGAGTGAGTTACAGACTGGAATCTAATCGAGGGGCTCGGGATGGTTTATATATAGAATAACAGATACCCGGGAGTGAGTTACAGACTGGAATCTAATCGAGGGGTTCGGGGGGGTTTATATATAGAATAACAGATCCCCGGGAGTGAGTTACAGACTGGAATCTAATCGAGGGGTTCGGGGTGGTTTATATATAGAATAACAGATACCCGGGAGTGAGTTACAGACTGGAATCTAATCGAGGGTTTCGGGGTGGTTTATATATAGAATAACAGATACCCGTGAGTGAGTTACAGACTGGAATCTAATTGAGGGGTTCGGGGTGGTTTCTATATAGAATAACAGATACCCAGGAGTGAGTTACAGACTGGAATCTAATCGAGGGGTTCGGGGTGGTTTATATATAGAATAACAGATACCTGGGAGTGAGTTACAGACTGGAATCTAATCGAGGGGTTCGGGGTGGTTTATATATAGAATAACAGATACCCGGGAGTGAGTTACAGACTGGAATCTAATCGAGGGGTTCGGGGTGGTTTATATATAGAATAACAGATATCCAGGAGTGAGTTACAGACTGGAATCTAATCGAGAGTTCGGGGTGGTTTATATATAGAACAACAGATACCGGGAGTGAGTTACAGACTGGAATCTAATCGAGGTGTTCGGGTGGCACTGTCACTGGGTCACTGTCACTGGTGGCAGTGACCCAGCTTCCAAAGAACTCCACTGGGTATGAAGACTTTGCAACGTTTCCAAGGTTACGAAAGGGCCCATAGGACGGTTGGTTACTGGAATTGTTGATTATTGGATACATGGTATTGAGAGCAAGGTCAGCTCTGAATCTTGAACATTAGGAGTTGGAGGTTGACCAAGACGTTGGTTATCTCTGTATCTGCTCATGTACAGTCCGTCCAACTCAACAATCTTCAGCAAGCTACATTTTTTTTTTGCAAATCTGCACCGTGGATTTCTCCCATGGTTCCAGAGTTCAAACATCTCTATGGGCCCTGCACCACTGGTCTCTGGGAGCAGATAGTGTGCTACTCATCTTTGGGAGGCATCACAGTTGAACCCAATGCTATACTTACGCAGTGTACCCCTGCACGCATACATTCCAGCATAAGGGTTATTGGAGAGGTATTGGAATCCGTATTGATTATATAGAATAACAGATACCCAGGAGTGAGTTACAGACTGGAATCTAATCGAGGGGTTCAGGGTGGTTTATATATAAAATAACAGATACCAGGGAGTGAATTACAGACTGGAATCTAATCGAGGTGTTTGGGTGGTTTATATGTAGAATAACAGATACCCGGGAGTGAGTTACAGACTGGAATCTAATCGAGGGGTTCGGGGTGGTTTATATATAGAATAATAGATACCCAAGAGTGAGTTACAGACTGGAATCTATTCGAGTGGTTTAAATGGAAAATAACATATACTCAGCATTGTTCCTAATGAGGAAGAAGGATTAGTTCTAAGAATGGAAGAACAGAATAAGAAATAGAATTAGATCGTAGAATAGAAAACATCTCCTCCTCTCCAAAGGATAGGGAGTGGGTGAGTAGAAATAGTTTAAGTTTATTTATTAGTGTCACAAGTAGTCTTACATTAACACCGCAATGAAGTTACTGTGAAAATCCCCTAGTTGCCACATTCCCGCACCTGTTTGGCTACATTGAGGAAGAATTTAGCAGGGCCAATGCTCTAACCAGCATGTCTTTCACACTGTGGGAGGAAACTGGAGCATCCAGAGGAAACCCACGCAGACACAGGGAGAACATGCAGATTCCACACAGATACAGACCTAAGCCTGGAATCAGGATAGGCCACTCGGCCCATCAGCTCTGCTCCACCATTCAATCAGATCGTGGTTCATCTGACTGTGGCCTTAACTGCTTTGAACCCAAGAAATAGGAACGGGAGTAGACCATTTGGCTATCAAGTTTGCTCTGAGAGGGAGGTCACAAAAAAAATTTGAGCTAGATAGGCTCAATTCAGCCCATTGAGTCTGTTCTAAGAGAGAGATCTGGAAAAAATTAGGAGCCAGGATAGGCCATTCGGCCCATTGAGCCATCTTTGAGAGGGAGATCAGGAAAAAATAAGAGCCAGGTAGGCCATTTGGCCCATCGAGCATACACTGCCATTTTGTAATATCGTAACCCATCTGATTGTGGTCTTAACTCCTCTTGAACAGGAGACATAGGAGCTGGAGTAGACCACTCGGCCCATCGAACCTGCTCTGTCAAGGAGTTCAGGAGAAACTAAGAACCAAAATAAGCCATTCAGCCCATAGTGTCTGCTCTGCCATTCGATAATATCACAGTTCATCTAATTGTGGCCTTAACCCCTCTTGGACTCAAGAAAAAGGAGCCAGCAGTAGATCATTTGTCCATCAAGTCTGCTCTGCTATTCAGTTTGGCTTTGAAATCCATTTTCCCTTATCCCCCCGCCCCGCTCCCCATAATCCCTTAGTTCCCCTAAAACTCTATCTCTCCCAGCCTTCAAATTGTTAGATGGGGGCCTCGGTTTTGCATTCAAAAGACAATACCTCGGACAGTGCAATAGTCCCTCAGTACCACACTGGGAGATATTAGCCTGGGATTTTTACTCAGGTCTCTGGGGTGCAGACTAGAAAATCCGTCCACCTTTGGAAAAAAAGAATCTACAAATCCTCAGGACAGATTGTTCTGCGATGTTTCTCCTCATCCGCTCCAAATGCGGTTGTGGTTCGTGTTGTCCTCTGTCCCTCTGCCCACCGCCTCCTTCCCCCAGCCCACCCCCTTCCCCATGCCCACTCTACTTCCCCACTCTGCCCATCCCTCTTCTTCCCACCCACCACCTGTTCAAACAGTCAGCTGAAGTTTGCCAAAAGGATTCACATGTGAAAAACGGGCACCCTGATTGGATTGAACCCGATGCCAACGGAACAAGCCCAGCCGGTCCAAGCCAGCCCCCTCAGATGTCCAACACATCAGAAAGGATATGGTTGCCAATGAAGATAGCACGGTGCCATAGTGATTAGCACTGCTGTCTCACAGTGCCAGGGACCTGGGTTCAATTCCAACCTTGGGTCACTGTCTATTTGGAGCTTGCACATTCTTCCCATGTCTGCATGGGTTTCTTCATGGTGCTCCAGTTCCTTCCCACAGACAAAAGATACTCTGGTTAGGTGGATTCGCCATGCTAAATTGCCTCTTAATGTCCAAAGATGTATAGGTCAGGTAGATTGGCCATGCTAAATTGCCTCTTAATGTCCAAAGATGTGTAGGTTAGGTAGATTGGCCATGCTAAATTGCCTCTTAATGTCCAAAGATATGTAGGTTAGGTGGATTGGCCATGCTAAATTGTCTCTTAATGTCCAAAGATATGTAGGTTGGTGGATTGGCCATGCTAAATTGCCTCTTAATGTCCAAAGATATGTAGGTTAGGTGGATTCGCCATGCTAATTGCCTCTTAATGTCCAAAGATGTATAGGTCAGGTAGATTGGCCATGCTAAATTGCCTCTTAATGTCCAAAGATGTATAGGTTAGGTAGATTGGCCATGCTAAATTGCCTCTTAATGTCCAAAGATGTATAGGTTAGGTAGATTGGCCATGCTAAATTGCCTCTTATGTCCAAAGATGTATAGGTTAGGTAGATTGGCCATGCTAAATTGCCTCTTAATGTCCAAAGATGTATAGGTTAGGTAGATTGGCCATGCTAAATTGCCTCTTAATGTCCAAAGATGTATAGGTTAGGTAGATTGGCCATGCTAAATTGCCTCTTAATGTCCAAAGATGTATAGGTTAGGTAGATTGGCCATGCTAAATTGCTTCTTAGTGTCCAAGTTGTGCAGGTTAGCTAGATTAGCCATGCTAAATTGTCTTTTTGTGTCCAAAGATATAAATATAAGTCTTTCTGCATTATAAATAAAATTGTCTGATTCTTCCACAAGGTGGGGAGGGTGGGATGGGTGGGAGGCAGTCAGGCACTCATCTTAAAGTCACAGATATTAGGGCAGTAAGTGCTTGCCTGGAACTTCCTCCCGCAAAGAGCAATTTAGTTAATGAGCTTTAGATTTGAGAGGAGAGGTTTTTTTTAAAATGAGTAAGGGCATTGAAGAGAAGGTTGGGCCAATCGAGGCAGGTGAGTGGAAGTAAGATAGAAATGGGATCAATCATGCTCTGGTTAGGGGTTGAAGACTGGCGGGCTGTGGGGAGTGAAGGAGATGAATTGCACTTTTGGCTGACTGGCCTCCTCCTGTGCATGCTACAACCATTCTGTGATTGACAGAACAGGCTTGAGGGGCTAACTGGCCTTCTTCTAGGTGGTATCCAATCTACAAATGACAGAACCAGCTTGAGGGGCCGAATGGCTTTCTTCAGTGCGGTAACCAGTCTCTGAAAAGTGAACAGGCTTGAGGGGCTGAATGGCATCCTTCTGTGCAGTAACTAGTATCTGAATAGTGAACAGGCTTGAGGGGCTGAATGGCCTCCTTCTGTGTATGCTGTAACTGTGAATAACAGGACTAGGCTGGAGGGGACGAATGGACTTTTCTTTTGTGGTAACCAATCTGTGACTGGCTTAGCGGCTCAAGTGATGAATGGCCTCCATCTATGCATGCTACAAACATTCGAATGACAGAGCTAGGCTTGAGGGGCTGAATGGCCCCCTTTTTGTGCGGTAAGTAGCCTGCGATGACTGAACTGGGCTCGAGGGGCCGAAGGGCCTCCTGCTCTTCTTGGCGTTGTGTTACCACAGCCTACCCTGCGGTTAAGAGGTAGGAATGGGTTAACACTCTCACCACGAGTGTTTCTGACTCCACGCTCCGTCGCTATGTTGGGGCTTTTCATTCTCCCTAACAAGCCCTGGCAGATCCGACTAACTCTGCCATCCATATATAGACATGCCCTGAATCCTGCCTCATGATAGGCTCTCGGTGCCTCGCAAGTGTCCATCAACAAATGGCCTACCTCCCCTCAGCTTTGCAGATATCCTTTAAGCGAGCAGGGTAACTCCAGCTTCCCAGACGCTGGGGGCCTACCCGCTCACTCTCACCTTGGAGCAGTTGAGGGGAGGGGGGGACGGATTTGTGGCCGGGGAGACGTTATAGGAAGGTGCCGGTGGGAGAATTTGAACCATTTCGGTCTCCCTCCTCACCCTTACCGCCCCCCCCCCGCTGCCTTGCTAAGCTGTGTGAGTGTGTGTGCGCGCATATGTGTGTGCTAAAGACCTTCCCACTTGTGGCCTGCAGCAGATGGCAAAGCAGGGGCCTAGATTAGCAGTGAGCCTGGACAGGAGTCACCGCACTCTGCTACCCACTTCTGTGTGATGAAGGTAAGGAGGGGAGTATCGGCATGGGGTGTGGGGAGGCAGTGGGAGTCCGTCTAAATAACTTGCAAGTTAAAATCAGGCAGCTTATGGTTCTCTACGAATTTACAACTCTTGTTGCCACTAGCTACGATGACTTGGCCCCGAAACCAGATGCCTTTCACTCCAGTCCCTTCCCCAACCTATCGTGTATCTCCCCTTTCATTTTTGCGTAGATTCTGTCCCCCCCTACTTTAAAAAAGAGAGAATGTCACTTAATTTTGACGTGTTTCCTTCCTTAGCTATGTATGATTTTCCTGACTTTTAACTGCACCAGCCACCCCCCCAAACACACACACACACAGACACTGACACACACATACACACACACACAAACACACAGAGACACAAACATATACAACACACAGACACACACGCAGACACACACACACACACACACATGCAGACACACACATGTACACATACACACAAACACACACACACTGCGGCGTTGGTATCTCTCCCTCTGGCCTCAGTCCATCAGTCAGTCAGGGTTGCTGTCAATATGGTGATGTGAGGTTTGACTTCAGGCAGCAGAGAGGGAGAGAGACCGCAGTCAGACTCACTGGAGGTAGGGAGGTTAGCCCAAAACGATCCCCACTCTCCCTCCTTCCCCAACTGGGAAAAAGTGCCCAAATCAGGCCCTAAATCACTTCCAACAGGCAGTTAAAACCCGCGCGGGCACACAGACAGACCAGAATTATTCGCTGCAATGTTGGTTCGCAGTTGCTCTTTCTCAAAGAAGAAAGAGGCATCGAAGAGGCAAATAAATGATATTTATTATTTACTACTGTCACATTGACACTGCAATGAAGTGAAAATCCCCTAGTTGCCACACTCTGGCGCCAGTTCGAGAATGCTGAGGGAGAATATAGCACGGCTAATATCTTCCTAATGTGTTCTGAATGCATCAAAAGATGTGCAGGTTAGGTGCATAGGCCATAATCATAAAATCCTACAGTGCAGAAGAAGGCCATTTGGCCCATCGAGTCTGCACCGACCAGAATCTCACCTAGCACCTATCCCCATACATTTACCATAACTAGTGCCCCTGACATTAAGGAGCAGTTCAGCATGGACAATCCACCTCATCCACAAATCTTCAGAGGAAACTGGAGCACCTGGAGGAAAGTCACGCAGACACGTGGAGAAAGTGCAAACTCCACACAGACAGTGACCCGGGCCGGGAATCGAACCCGGGTCTCTGGTGCAGTGAGGCAGCAGTGCTAACCACTGTGCCACCGTGCTGCCCCATAGATGTGGAGGTTAGGTGGATTGGCCATGCTAAATTGCTCCTTAGTGTCAGGGGCATTAGTTAGGGTAAATGTATGGGGATAGGTGCATGGGGTGTAAATGCATGGGATTACGGGAGAGGCTTGGGGATAGGGCCTGGATAAAATAGTCGGTCCGAGAGTCAGTGCAGATTTGATGGGCCGAATGGCCTCCTTCTGCAGTGTAGGAATTCTGTGGCTCAGTGAAGGGACAAGTCTGGGGAGTAAAGGCCGCATTTAACTCATGCCAAGTTTGAGTCTTTTAGGTGGTGAGAGGAGCTTAGGGGGTGGAGGGGCACTGAGAGAATCGTCATCATCAAGCTCAGGCCCTGGGGAGGCATAACTCGATGCGGTTCAGGCATGAGTGACGGAGGTGAGGTGCGGGGGTTATAAATGTGGCGTAACACAGAATTACATTAATTGATGTTCCCAGGCCCGTGAGCTTGCATCGGAGGCCGTGACTCAACTCGAAGTTGAGTATTCAGCAAAGTCCCTTTGACCTGGTGGGAATTGACAGAAGCGGCTCATGTCAAATTGTGTTGTAGTGGGGAGGGGGGGAATGAGATTTCTTTTAACCCTCACACTAGACCATTCCCCCCTCCTCCTCAGATCCACCCCTCGGCTTACTTTAAATACTGATCCCTTTGTGGGCTCATATTGCGCCTTGGCAAAGTAGTGGGAGATAGACAGGGTGCAGCGCTTCTGCACCCACACAAACACCCCATCATGCCCATTCCGTTACCAGGTCTGTACTGAGTCACAACTCCTGCCACGCGTTCTCACTCTGAAATCAACAAGAAGAAATATCTGCATTTATATAGCACCCCTCCCGCCCCCATCCTATCTTCAAAATGACAGCATGGGATCTTCCTTCGCCCAGGCAGTCAGGGAATGAGTTTAATGTCAGGTCCAAGATGTATTTCTAATCTGGAAGGCAGCACCTCCCAGTGTGGCGTTCCCTTTGGTGCTGCACTGTCCTAGAATGGGTTATGGAACCTTGTGTTTCAGAGGTGTGTGTGTGTGTGTGTGTGTCACCCACTGTGCCACAGACAGACCACTGCATCCCACCCCGGCAAACCCATCAGAGTACTTTCCCCTTGACCCATTCTACCTTAGAGAGAGGCAGGGAGGGAATCAGGCCTCGATTGTGATGCCCCTCACCCCATAATCGAATAGCTGAATGCCCGGCCTTGCTCGTGTCAATCTTGCTTCCCAGCAAGGTGTCACTCAGTGGAACCAAACCCTGGACATAATCAGTAAGAGAAGGAGATTGAATAAACAGCAGTGCTAGCCGCTGTGCCACCATGCCATCTGAAACCTTTAGAGACACATTCAGTGGGTCTGATGGGGTTATATTTTTCAATTGTGCCATTGTCAACCTTGCTTCTTCCACATCGAGTGAGGCTATTGCTGTTTTACAGACCTGAGGTGGGCCATTCTGCCCATTGCATCCTCGCAGGCCTTTCGAAAGAGCCATGCAATTTTGCCCCCACTGCCCTCACATTCTAGTCTCTCCCACTAGTGAAAACATCCTCTCCACACCGACTCCATCCAGACCTCTCAGTGTTCTGTAAGTTTGAATTAGATCCCCCTTCATCCTTCTAAATTCCATCGAGAATAGGCCCAGATTCCTCAATCGCTCTTCATAACAAACACTGCAACCCCAACTGATAGTTCCCCTCCCCATCCCTGAGGTACCAAGCTCCAATTTTAGCACCCCCTATTTGCAGACCATCTATGACCAACTATCCCAGGACAGACAGTGATGCGGACATGAGCTCCCAGCCCTCAGTTACCCACTGGACCAATCCTGCAGGGAAAATCAAGAGACCATGTAAATAGGGCCTTGGAATCAAAACAATTTTAGTTTTCTTTTCCCTGAATCACTTCCCCCTCTTCTGAGAACAAAGAAGAACAAATGGCTGTTGTTTCATAGACTCCCTGCAGTGCAGAAGGAAGCCATTCGGCCCATCGACCCTTGCCCAGGCTTATCCCATAACCCCACACTTTCACTTCACTAATCTTCCTAAGCTATATATCTTTGGGCACTAACAGCAATTTAGCATGACCAATCCACTACCCTGCATATCTTTGGAAACTAAGGGGCAATTTAGCTTGGCTTATCCACCTAACTTGTGTATCTTGGGACAGTAAGGGGTAAATTACCCAGACTTATCCTGTAACCTCACACATTTACCTCGCTAATCCTCCTAACCTATATGTCTTTGGACACTATGAGGCAACTTAGCATGGCCAATCAATCTAACTCGCAAATCTTTGGACACTAAGGGATAATTTAGCACAGCTAATCCACCTAACCTGCACATCTTTGGGCGCTAAAGGGCAATTTAGCATGGCCGATCCACCCAACCTCCATATCTTTAGACACTAAAGGGCAATTTAGCATGGCCAATCCACCGAACCTGCACATCTTTGGACACTAAAGGGCAATTTAGCATGGCCAATCCACCTAACCTACGCATCTTTGGACTGTGGGAAGAAACCAGAGCACTCAAAGGAAACCCACATAGACATGGGGAGAACGTGCAGGTTCCACACAGACAGTAACCCAAGCAGCAATCGAACCTGGATCCCTGGTGCTGTGAGGCAGCAGTGCTAACTACTGTCAGAATCATGAGAGATTCTGATTAGTGCAATTGGGAGAAGCATGTTTCCACTGACAGGAAGCTTGGTAACCAGGGGAGACAGATGTAAGATAATTGTTCGAATATCCCAGGGGGGAGACAGACAGGGAGGTGAGGATCTCACATTCACTGCCTGAAAGGGTGGCAGAAAGAGATTTGATACTGCCTGAGAGAGAAATGGAAGACTTACTGGAAAATTAAGGCTTTGCAGAAATAGCAGGGAGGTGGGAGCAAATTGCATGGCTCTTTCAAAAGGCCGGCACAGATGCAATGGGCAGAATGGCCTCCTTTCTGTATGATTCTCAGGTCAGTAAAATAACAATAGCCTCGCTGTGAAAGAAGTGAATTCGACAATGGCAGCAACTACCCTTGGAAAATATAATCCCGTCACACCCGCCGAAAGTGTCTTAAGGTTTAGAGGGTGGCACAGTGATTAGCACTGCTGCCTCACAGCACCAGGGATCTGGGTTCGATTCCCGGCTTGGGTCAGTGTCTGTGGGGAGTTTTCCCCCAGCGTCTGCGTGAGTTTCCTCCGCGTGCTCCAGTTTCCTCCCACACTCTGTCCTTCCCTCCCTCTGGACCATCCACCAGCCCTACAGCTCTCGGAGAATCTAGGAATTGGTGGGCCGGGTCTCAAGTTTTGGAGCTACACACCTCCTCCCACCACCGTCCCCACAAAGCCTCACCACCTCTCCCCTCCTAAAGAAATATCTTACCTCTGTTGCAAATATTTTATAATCCGTATGTTTCCGAATATAAATAATCGTTGAGCGGGATAGAATTCTGAGTGTTGCTGAAATGAAGAAGGTACGGGCTATCAAAGTTTTTTCTCCTGCACTCATCAGGTTCTCAACAATGCCAAATCTCAAAGGGGACATCAATTTGTACTGCATGAGAAGAGAACACTGTTTGGTTAGGAAATAGACTCTGATTGGTAGAGGCGTTGGTATGGAGAATGCACCAGGGAACAGCTAACTGCCAAGCTATTATTTAAATTCAAATCAGGTGGCTCGATGCTGATGGAACATAGCAATTAGGAGCAGAAGTAGGCAAATTCAGTCCTTTGAGCCTGCTCCGCTGTAATAAGTCCATGGAGGTGAAAGTCCCGTCACTAAAAGTTCCTTTATTTACAAGATCTCACTATACCCACTGTACACCTGAGATCCAGGAAGCTGAGAGACTGACATCTCGATTTAAATATAGAATATGGGGCTCCCTTATTGGGCCACGAATTCGGACTCAGAGAGTTCATACTCTACCTGGCCAACCTCATTTGCTAAATGAAGTCATCACATCTGCCATTAAGTCAGATCATAGCTGATCTCTCCCTGGTCCCAAATCCACCTCCCCACCTCTTCCCCATATCCTCTTTTTTTATTCAAAAAATATATCTGTTTTCCTCTTGAAACCATTCAATGATTCAGACTCCGCTGTGCTATGCGGTAGCGAGTTCCACAAATTCACCAACTCCCCCTGCAAAAAGTAGTTCTTCCATATCTCAGTTTTAAATCTACCGTCTATCTTTACCAGTGACCTCTTGTTCTAAATTGCCCCATAAGAGGAAATATTTGGTCTACATTTACTCTATCAATCCCTTTTAGAATTTCATATACCTCGATCAGATACGCACTCCTCTTTCTAAACTCCAGCAAATACAAGTCTGAAATCGTAGAATTATAGAACCCTACAGTACAGAAAGAGACCATTCGGCCTATCGAATCTACACCGACCACAATGCCGCTCAGGCCCAATCTCCATATCCCTACATATTTTACCCACTAATCCCTCTAACCTACACATGTCAGGACACTAAGGGGCAATTTGAGCTTAGCCAATCAACCTAACCCGCACATCTTTGGACTGTGGAAGGAAATCGGAGTACCCAGAGGAAACCCACACAGACATTGGGAGAATGTGCAGTGACCTGAGTCTGGTATCAAACCCAGGTCCCTGGAGCTGTGAAGCAGCAGTGCTAACCACTGTGCTACCGTGCTGCCCCTAACTGTTTAATCTCTCCTCATACGTCAACCCTTTCATCCCCGGAATCAAGCTGGTTAACCTCCTCTGACTTGCCTCCAGTGCTACTACATCAATGAGTCAAGTCATTATCCTGAGGAATGAACCAGAGAATGGCTGCACCCCCAAGCTTCTGTTTAGTTGGAAAAGGTGCAAAGTATGGATCTGCTCCTTCTGTCTGCGCGGGGCAGGGCACCTGAGAGTGAATATATTTAGTTTCTTGCAAGTGTGAGTGAGCCACACTGGTAACCCGACATATTTTGTTAAGCTTGTTGTCGATGTAATTCTCAGTACAATCCGGATTGTTTAACGAATGGTCAGTGCAAATTCGATGGGCCGAATGGCCTCCTTTTGCAATGTAGGGATTCTGTATAAAAAAAGGTGTTTGTTTGTGTTGATGTCTGTGGTCCGTAAAAGTCTCCTCCCTTGTATTTATCTCACCCTATCACCATATTCTTCTATTCCATTCTCCCTCTTTCTTGTGTTTATCAAGCTTTATGGAAGGCACAGTGGCACAGTGTTCAGCACTGCTGCCTCACAGCACCAGGGACTCAGGTTCGATACCGGTCTCAGGATACTGTCTGTGTGGAGTTCTCCCTATGAGTGCATGGGTATCCACTGGGTGCTCTGGTTTCCTCCCACAGTCCAAAGATGTGTATTATAGATGGATTGCCCATGCTAAATTGTCCCTTTGTGTCCAAAGATGTATAGGTTAAGTGGATTGATCATGCTAAATTGTCCCTTAGTGTCCAAAGATGTGCAGGTTAGGGGGGGGTTAATGGGGTAACTGCAAAGAGCTTGGAGATGGGTTTGCTGGGATGCTGTTTTGAGGCATTGATGCAGACCCAATGGGTCGAATGGCCTCCTTCTGTACTGTAAGGATTTTATGATTCTTCCCCTGAAATGCCTCATTTCAAACCACCCCCTTTGGTTATGAAGTCCACATTAAAACCACTCTCATACAATCACAGTCGTACAATGTAGAAAAGGCCATTTGGCCTATCAAATCTGCCCCAACAATAACTACCACTATAGTCGCACCAATCTCATTTTCCAGCACTTGTCCCATATCTTTGAATATTCTGACACATCCTTGTCCAGGCCCCTCGTTATCTTACACACCTCAACCATGTCCTCACTCAGCCTACTTTGTTTTAAGCCTATCCAGTCTCCCCTTATAGTTCAAATGGTCCATCCCAGGCAACATCCTGGTGACTCTTTGTACCCATCCCCCCCCCATCCCCCAACACCTAGTGCAATCACATCCTTCCTATAGTGAAGTGACCAGAACTGCACACCGTACTCAAGCTGTGGCCTCACCAATGCTCTGTACTGCTCCGACATTACCTCCCAGCTCTCATACTCAAACCCATGACTGTTAAAAGCAAGTGTCCCATGTGCCTTCTTCACATTCCCTGGATGAAGAAATTTCCTTGTTGCATTTATCAGTGACTATCTTAGTCCTAGGGGAGGCGTTGGCCCAGTGGCCTTATTGCTGGAGTATTTATCCAGAAACTCAGCTAACGTTCTGAGCTAACGTAGACCTGGGTTCGAATCCCGCCACGGCAGATAGTGGAATTTGAATTCAATTAAAAAGAATATCTGGAATTAAGAATCTACTGATGACCACGAAACCATTGTCGGAAAAACACATCTAGTTCACTAGTGTCCCTTTAGGGAAGGAAATCTCCCATCCTTACCCGGTTTGGCCTACATGTGAGTCCAGGGAATGTAGTTGAATCTCAACTACCTTCTGAAATGGTCAAGTGAAGGCACTCAGTTCAAGAGGCAACTAGGGGATGGGTAATACATACTGGCACAGCCAGCAACATGCATGTCCCACAAATGAATAAAAAAAAGTCAGGATGACTCTACCCACAAAGCCCTCATCTCTCCTCCATGTCCACTCCTTTGTAATCTTCCACGTTATCTCTGACCTTCTCTTCCCAGGAGGAATGAAGTACGGCTGATTTTAAAATTTTGTGATAATTATAACCTCTCAGTCCTGCTGTCACCCTCATACATCATGTTTGCATCTTCTCAAAGTGTCTCTGAATCCTTTCTGGAAACCAGAACCCTAACCCTAACCCTAACCATTCGAACAAAGGATCTAACAAAAGGCTTTGACAAAGGGTCATCTGGACTCGAAACATCAGCTCTTTTTTCTCCATACAATGCTGCCAAACCTGCTGAGATTTTCCAGCATTTTGTTTTTCGGTTACATGTATTCTAACTAAGATTTAATGAATATTTTAAACAGAACTCTTCACACTGCTTTTCAATTCAATCCCTTGGTTGGTGCACCCAATTATTATTTGTTCCTGTTTATTTTCTTTTTAAACAGAGTAATCTCGTTCTGGAATTAACCTGATTTGATTTGATTTGATTTATTATTGTCACATGTATTGAGATACAGTGAAAAGTATTGTTTCTTGCACGCTATACAGACAAAGCATTCTGTTTATAAGGTACATAGGGGAGAAGGAAAGGAGAGAGTGCAGGATGTAGTGTTACAGTCATAGCCAGGGTGTAGAGAAAGATCAGTTTAATATAAGGCAGGTCCATTCGAAAATCTGATGGAAAGAAGTTGTTCTTGACTCGGTTGGTAAGTGACCTCAGACTTTTGTATCTTTTTCCCGACAGAAGAAAGTGGAAAAGACAATATCCGGGGTATGTGGGGCTGTTGATTATGCTGGCTGCTTTGCAGTGGGAAGTGTAGACAGACTCAGTGGATTGGAGGCTGGTTTGTGTGACAGACTGGACTATGTTCAAACCCTTTGTAGTTTCTTGCGGTCTTGGGCAAAACTGTGATACAAGCTGTGATACAACCAGAAAGAATGCTTTCTATGGTGCATCTGTAAATGTTGGTGAGAGTCGTAGTTGACATGCCAAATTTCCTTAGCTTTCTGAGAAAGTAGAAGCGTTGTTGGGGCTTTCTTAGCTATAGAGACAGCATGGGGGGACTACGATAGGTTGTTGATGATCTGAACACCGAGAAACCTGAAGCTCTCAATCATTTCCACTTCGTCCCCATTGATGTAGACAGGGGCATGTTCTCCTCTACGCTTCCTGAAGTCGATGACAATCTCCTTCATTTTGTTGACATTGAGAGAGAGATTATTGTCACCGCACCAGTTCACTATCTCATTCCTGTACTCTGTCTCATCATTGTTTGAGATCCGACCCACTACAACGGTGTCATCAGCAAACTTAAAAAATCGAGTTGGAGGGGAATTTGGCTACAGTCATAGCTGTATAAGGAGTATAGTAGGGGGCTGAGAACACAGCCTTGGTGTTGAGGATGATCGCGGAGGAGGTATTGTTGCCAATCCTTACTGATTATGGTCTGAGAGGCAGGAAGTTCAGGATCCAGTTACACAGGGAAGTGCTGAGGCCCAGGCCAGGAGTTTGGAGATGAATTTCGTAGGAATAAAGGTGTTGAAGGCTGAGCTGTTGCCAATAAATAGGAATCTATTTATTATTTATTTATTCCAGGAGTATTGTACTGTTGACCATGAAACCATTGTTGATTGTTGTAAAAACTCATCTGGTTCACTAATGTCCCTTTCGGGAAGGAAATCTGCCTTCCTTACCCCATCTGGCCTACAAGTGACTCCAGAGCCACTGCAATGTGATTGACTCTCAACTGCCCTCAGGGATGGACCATAAATGTTGGACTAGCCAGTGATACCCACATCCCACAGTTGGGACAGCGGAGTGGCACACTCGTTAGCACTGTTGCCTCACAGCGCCAGGGATTCAGGTTTGATTCCAGGCTTGAGTCAGTGTCTCTGTGGAGTTGCATATTCTCTCTGTGTCTGTGTGGGTTTCCTCTGGGTACTCCAGTTTCCTCCCACAGTCCAAAGATGTGCCAGTTAGGTGGATTGGCCACGCTAAAATGCCCTTTCATATCAAGGGGACCAGCTAGGGTAAAATACATGGAGTTAAGGGTATAGGGCTTGGGAGGGATTGTGGTTGGTGCCTACTCAATGGGCCGAATGGCCTCCTTCTGCACTGTAGGGATTCTATAATTCCATGAACCGGTTTAAAAAAAACACCAAAAAAACAACCTTAAGAACATGCGAAACAAGCAGGATAAGGTCATTTCAGCCCTTCAAGCCTACTCAGCCATTCATTGAGATCACGGCTGATCTATCTTGGGGATAGCTTCTGGTACTTTCACCAAATACCTGATCCCTTTACTACAAGCAACCCTAGGACCTACGGCCCCATTCAATGGGCCAAATGGCCTACTTCTACTCCTGTGCCTCAGGGTCTAAATTACAATCACGAAATATCCTTTGTGGGTACCCGTTTTTCAGTAGGGAGAATGGTACAAACTGTTCCCTGAACCCAAGCTGGAATCACTCATGGGGCGTCGGGGGATGTTAAATACCCTCAACTCTCGGCTCATCGAGTTGCTGAGGTCTGCGCACATTAGTGCAAGTTCCTTGTTTAGTGCGATGGGTATTACAAACATCACTACTGACCACTGCTTGTGCCCAGTGGCGGATTAACCATTAGGCTGAGTAAGCCTAGAGGCTTGGAAGGAACGGGGGAAGCCCGAGAGCAACAAAAAAATTGGTTTAACCCTTTTAAGGGTGAATAAATTTTCTTAACTATACCCCGTGGGTGAATTAATATAACAAATACCTAAAAATAAAGGAGCTTCACTACCCCTCTGCCCCCCGGAGTTGTACTACATGCAAATAAATACAACAAACCTCTGGCAAGAGATCGACTGCATGAGGTATATCCAAATACCTACACTTGCTTTAGAACTTATCCATCCTTAGTGATCACTAACAGTCCAGTTGAGTGTTCATTTTCAGCATTGAAGAGGAGTAAAATCTATTTGCGCTGAACAATAAGCAATGAGAACCTCTGGCAATCATGCATGTTGAATCAGACATGCTTCAATCATTTGATTTACAAGCCGTTATTGACACTTCTGTAAATCAAAAACACGGAAGCTTTTTAAAGTACAAATGTAAAAAACGAAATATAAATGAATAAAAGGGCTGTAATCGATTCATATAACTTTATGATATGAAACGTAGTACATTATACACAATACACAGAAGTGTAAATTATCTAACGTCACTTTATTCTATAATGAAGGGTGGAGCAGGGTCGAGGTCAGGAGGTCTTACTAAAGCTCAGCCTAGGGGTCTGGGAAGTAGTTAATCCGCCACTTTCTGTTCCCTGTTTAACCTTCAATGCCTGAGCACTTCGTAAATGCAACAAAAGCGTGTAAAAGCATTAAAGTCACGAGGGTCATGTTAAAAGGATTTAATAGACTAAAACACTCATTTCCAGTTTATAAACATTGGAACGTCAGTGCACGCATACGAAAGTATGGCTCGGGTGTCATAACGTCAAAGTGGGGAATACAGGATTTTCCCATTGTGCTCACCACAATATCCAAAAAATCCTGCCCAAAGTCAACAGATTTTTGCATATTCCGCATCCCGCTCGCTACGATTCCCATGGTGGGCAGGATGAGTATATTGTATCCAGGGTGTATACTTACAAAGGTTGTAAGTGTCGCTTGTTCGTCGTAACTCAAACGTTGTGAGACGTCTCATCCCGACAGTTCAGAAAGAAGCCATTTAGCGTATTGAGTATGTGCCAACTCTTTAAAAGAGTGTCCTATCCAGTTCCTCTGTCCTACCCCGTAACCCTGCATATTTTCCCAAATCAATCCACCTAACCTGTACACTTTTGGACACTAAGGATCAATTTAACATGGTCAATCCACCTAACCTACGCATCTTTGGACACTAAGGAGCAATTTATCATGGCCAATTCACCAAATTGGTACATCTTTGGATACTAAGGGGTAATTAGCATGGCCAATCCATGTAACTTGTACATCTTTGGATACTAAGGGGCAATTTAGCACAGCCAATCCACCTAATTTGTATATTTTTGGCCTTGCTAAGTTGTGGCTTACTGTCCAATCTACCTAAACTGTGTATCTTTGAACTGTGGGAGGAAACTGGAGCACCCGGAGGAAACCCACGCAGACACGGGGAGAACGTGCAGACTCCACAGAGACAGTGACCTGAGACTAGGTCCCTGGCGCTGTGAGGGAGCAGTGCTAATCAGTCACAGGCAGCCTTTATCCTGAAAGCCCTGTGGTCTCAGCAACTGAGCCTCGGGAATTCTCGAGTCGAGAATTTCCAAGGTTCACGGCCTTCTGGCTGAAGAGAGAGTTCAGTCTCGTGAACATTCATTGCCTCCTATGTAGGTGCTCCCTTTATTATCAATGATATATCATTGTGGGATCTTGCTATGCATAAATGGGCTGCTACATTTCCTGGTCTACACGTCATGAAGCATTTCATTGACTGCATTTGAAACGTGTCTTTTTTTAATCAAGCTATCTGCCTGAATATATTCTTACCCAGTGTCAGACATTTGATTCCTCTGCTGTGAAGCAGATTGCGATGCTTTACTATGTTAAACGTGCTGTATAAACACCAGCTGCTGTTGTTGTTCAAACTACTAATTTATTCTGTGGAGAATGTAGCATTGGTGTGTGTACGTATGTTCGTATCTGTGTGCATTTATGCGAGTGCGTATTTGAGTGAATGTGTGTAAAATGTACGTGTGTGTGTGTGTTTGTGTAAAGTTTCTTTGTTAGTTACAAGCTAGGCTTACATTAACAGTGCAATGAAGTTCCTGTGAAATTCCCCCTTGTCGCCACACTCCGGTGTCCGTTTGGGTCAATGCACCTTAACCAACATGTCTTTCAGACTTTGTGAGGAAACTGGGGCGCCCAGAGAAAATCCATGCAGAAATGGGGAGAATGTACAAACTTCACATAGACAGTGACCCAAGCAGGGAATTGAACCCAGGTCCCTGGAGCTGTGAGTGTACGCGCATGTGTTGATTTGATTTATTATTGTCACATGTATTGGCATACTATGAAAAGTGTTGTTTCTTGCACGCCATACTGTTCATAGAGTATATTGGGGAAAAGCAAAGGAGAGAGTGCAGAATGTAGCGTTGTAGTCATAGCTAGGATATAGACAAAGATTAACTAACGTGAAGTGGGTCTGTTCGAAAGTCTGACAGCAGCAGGGAAGAAGCTGTTCTTGAGTCAGTTGGTACGTGACCTCAGACCTTTACATCTTTTTCCCTATGGAAGAAGATGGAAGCATATGTGGGATCTTTGATTATGCTGGCTGCTTTTTGGAGACAGCAGGAAGTGTAGACAGAATCAATGGATCAGAGGCTGGTTTGTGTGATGGACTGGGCTATGTTCACAACTCTTAGAAGTTCCTTGCGGTCTTGGACAGAGCAGGAGCCCATACCAAGCTGTGATACATCCAGAAAAGATGTGTTTCTGTAAAAATTGGTGACAGCCATAGCTGACATGCTTAATTCCTTAACCTTCTGACAAAGTAGAGGTATTGGTGAGCTTTCTGAACTATAGCATCAGCAGTTGTTGGTGATCTGGTGATATGTGTGTGTGTGTGTGTGTGTGTGTGTGTGTGTGCATGTGTGTATATGTGCATGCATGCGCATGCATGTGTGTGTGTCTGTGCAAGTGCACGCAAGGTTGGGGGGGGGGGCTACAGGGCTGGATCCAATGGTAGCCCACATCCCTTCCACCTCAGTCACAAATTTGTGGGTTCAGCCCCCACTCCAGAGACTTGATCACAAGAGGCAATTATAGATCCGGGGCAAATAAATATCCCGTCAAAGATTCCAATGAAATAATATAATATCTCGGCAAATCTGGGGTCCCATCTGCCCTCAATGTGGGCATTCAAACCAAGTTCCAGACACCAATTGCAGAGCGGGTGAGCCAGTATCATAGATAGAGTCGTAGAATCCCTATGATTCTATCAGGAGGAGGCCATTCGGCCCATCAAGTCTGCACAGACCACAATCACACCCAGACCCTTTCCCCATAATCCCAGGTATTTAGCCTGATAATCACCCAAACACTGAGTAGGAATTTAGCTAATCCCTCTAACCTGCATATCTTTGGATGCTAAGTGACAATTTAGTGTGGCCAATCCACCTAACCTGCACATCTTTGGATGCTAAGGGGCAATTTAGCAAGGTCAATCCATTTAACCGACACATCTTTGGACACTAAGGGTCTATTTAGCATGGTGAGTCCACCTAACCTGCACATCTTTGGACACTAAAGGTCTATTTAGCATGGTGAATCCACCTAACCTGCACATCTTTGAACACTAAGGGACAATTTACCCTAACCTGTATGTCTTTGGAAACTAAGGGACAATTTACCATGGCCAATCCACTTAGCGTACACATCTTTGGAGTGTGGGAGGAAACCAGGGCACCCAGAGGAAACCCACACAGACACAAGGAGAAGGTGCAAACTCCACTCAGACAGTGACCCAAGGTGGGAATCAAACCCAGGTCCCTGAGGCAGCGGTGCAGACCACTGTGCCAGCCTTCATGGATGTACACGCATGGCGGACTGAGGGGGAGGGATGAAAAAGGAGGTTAATATTCTTCCCGTGTCTTTCACTCTCTCTCTTTTGCCTTGCAGATGAGGAGAAGATTGGAAGGATCGCCTGGGCAGTGAATGAGCCTGGAGTGGGAGAGCGGAGCGTGAGAGAGCTGGGGGGGGGCGGTGGTGGGCTTTGGCGGCCCACGGGATGGAACAGAACACTTTCTCTCGCATAAGACTCTGGTGCCCCCGCCCGCTGGGCACCTACTCCCAGAACAAGCAATGCTGCATCAGCGTCAAGAAGACTTTGGGCGACGCCAGGTCCAAGGAGAATGAGGCCACCTGCTCGGAGAACCTGCCCCCTGTCGCTGCCAGCCCCGGAGGGGGCACCGGCCCGGGGGACGGGCAGGGGGAGGAGGGACGGGTCATGCTGGACACCTGGTACGTCATCAAGCCGGGCAACACCAAGGAGAAGATCGCCTTCTTCGTAGCGCACCAGTGCGGGGGCAACGGCAACCGTAGCAACGCGGTGAAGATCAAGGGCAATTGGAGCACGGACGGGACCAAGCCCAAGAGACGGCGCAAGTCGCACGAGCCGGGCAAGGTGTGCCCGGCCAGGAGGGAGCCGTGCCGGCTGACGGAGAGGCTGTGCGTGTGCCCGGAGCCCGTCGAGCCGCCCTGCGAGAAGGACCTGGTCTCGGTGGCCGAGATGGTGGCCCGGGTGGAGCGGCGCGCCTTCGCAGCCCCCCGGGGCCAGCCCCGGCCCCCTGCCCTGCCCCTGTCTGCCGCCGCGGCGGCAGCGGCGGCAGCCCCCCCCGAGGAGCAGGAATCCGGCCGGGGGCGGGAGGAGGGGGCAGCCGACACCCGGCGGGTGGCCGAAGCCATCGCCCGCATCGAGTCGGCCCAGCGGGGGCCGGGCGAGGAGGAGGGCGGGGGCCGGCGCAACGGGCTGGCCGAGGGGGCCGGCGGAGCGGGGGCGGCGGGGGAGAGGGCCCCCTGCTCCGCCGGCGAGGTGCGCATCGCCTTCCGGGTCGCCAGCGGCGACGGGCGCTCGGCGACGGAGGCCCAGAGCACCGGGCCGGGGCCCGGCTGCATTTTCATGAGCTGCAATCACACCGTCTGCGGAGGGTCCATGGAAAAGATAACCTGCGACCTCTACCACATCGTCAGCCCCTCCTCCTCCTCCTCCTCCTCCGCTCCCGCCCCTGACTTCCCTCCCGGGAGCGGAGGCGGCGGTGCCAATAACCACCACCACCGTGGAGCCCTGGCCCGCTCCCGCACGGATGTGGAGATGGCGACGCCCAACCCGGTCGAAGAGCCGCGGAAGGATGGCCCCCCCGAGGGCGCCGCCGGCCCGCCCCTCCCCTCAGAGAAGAGCGCCGCCCGGGACTGCCTCAACGGCTTCCACGTGGAGGTGGTGGTGACGGGCGGCGTGGACCAGTGCGTCTTCTTCGGGCGCGAGGGCGCCTCCGGCGACAAGGAGGACACGGTCTGTGTGACGGTCAGCGGCCAGGACGCCAAGTGCCTGGCCTGCGAGGACCCGCCCCCCGGGCAGCTCTTCTTCCTGCACTCGCTGGCCCAGCCTCCTGAAGTTGACACAGCGGGGGACCAGCCGTCGGAGCGGAAAGCCTCCCCCGTCAGGCCGGGCCTCCCCGAGGCCCAGGACAAGGCCGTCCTCCTGAGCCCCGAGTCGGACCCGCAGGACGCCCCGCTCTACTGCCTCTACCGGCACGTCTCGCACGACTTCCTGGAGATCCGCTTCAAGATCCAGCGGCTGCTGGAGCCCCAGCAGTACCTGCTCCTCCTCCCCGACCACGTCACCCTGAAGATCCTGAGCTACCTCCCGACCCGGGCCCTGGCCGCCCTCAAGTGCGTCTGCCACCACTTCAAGGCCGTCATCGAGGCCTACGGGGTCCGGGCCACCGACTCGCGCTGGAACCGGGACCCCCTGTACCGCGACGACCCCTGCAAGCAGTGTAAGAAACGCTACGAGAGGGGCGACGTCTCGCTGTGCCGCTGGCACCCCAAACCTTATCACCACGACCTGCCTTACGGACGCTCCTACTGGATGTGCTGCCGGCGGAAAGACAGAGACACGCCGGGCTGCCGCATCGGACTCCATGACAATAACTGGGTACAGCCCAGCGACACACTGAAGAGGGAGGAGGGGAGGTAAAAACTCACCCTCTTCCAAAAAAGCCGAGGAGGAAAAAACTCTTTTTTTTTAGACGCTTCTCCTGCCCTTCCTCCTCACTCCGTCCGAACACTCTGGCTTCCCGCGTGCTAGACTTATTTAATATTTGATTTTGTTTCTGTTCGAAGTTGGGGGTTGGGGGTGTGGGGGAGGGGGGGGAATGTTGCCGGTGTTCGTATGGTATGAGATTAACTGCGGAGAGCATGATAAAGAATGTGTTTTTTTTCTTTCTCTCTCTTTCTCTTATTATTATCCAAATACATTGCATCGTAATTTAAGGAGAGTGGAAGTCTAGCTTCGTTCATCCGGATCACCCCATCCCCGCCCTTTACCCAGCGCAAATTTTCTCTCAGCACCCACCATTCTATCTGTTTTCCCCATCTTGGTTCCCCTCTCACCATCAGACACAACCCTCGAGCAGCAAAATTAGAAAATACGTCCCCTGCCTCCGGTGATCTCCCTTTCCTGCCCCCAACCCCCCTCCCGTCCCACTTCACCCAGCACTCGGCATGCATGACCTGTGACCTTTCAGAGTGCGAAGGCCTGAGGCCTACACTCGGCAGAGGTACCATGAGGCCGTGCGCCGGTTAGTTCGGCTCCACCATCCCCCTCCCAATGAGTCGGAAGCTGCCTCCTCCCCGCCCCCCAACTCCTCGGGTTTCAGTCCCACTCCAGGAGTCACTGGCCGCGGAGAGAATCCCACGATGGGCCTCATAATCATCACTCGGTCGTCCAGAACCCGAACCCCGTGTCAGGAAGAGGGACAAGTCGATGAACCTTTCCGTCTTGCACCCATCAGGTCAGGTGGCAAGAACGCCAACTTTCGAAGGATCACGGCAGTGCTCCTGCGGTGTGAACTGTGGTGAGAGCTTTAAATTGGGCATTCTTGCAGTTTGGCCTGATGAGTGCGAGGCGGAAAGCTTCGGCAGCACTTTCCTCTTTGAAGAATTATTTGCGTGGAGACATGGATTGATCAAATCTGATTTCTACCGGACTGATGCAAATTGGTTTACGCACAGCAGTTTGTTGGTGGCGTGGGGATTGGTGATGGAGGGGGTAATAGAAGAAGCACAACATTAAAAACCGTCCCCTCGCTCTCCTTGCCCCAACAACAAGAGAAGCAGGTTCAGGGTACAGAACATCCGAGAACAAGAGAAGGGGAGCAAAATCTGGAAAGAATTAATAGCTTTACCCCAGAATTTGTTTTCCAGAATCGATTTGAAGTGAAATAGCAGCAGGCACGAGACACAAACCACAAACAATTTGTTGCATCCAAATCACAGAGGGCGGCCATTTTGGGAAAATTGGGCCCAACGGAAGGCTCCAAGAACAAAATTATTTAACAGTCACTTATCGACCAGAAACTAAACGGGAACTTTTCCAAATGGGATGTACTTATTCACAAAAACACTTCATTCCCTCCGTCACCAACTTGCACTGGCTAACGATTCCACATTGGGAAGGCGGGGGGGTGGTTTGGGGGAAGATTGTGTGTGGGTCAGCAGCCTTTTGCCATCTCTCTCCAGCATCTGGGTGAAGTTGGGGGGGGGGGGCTTTAAACCACTTGCCCATTTCCCCCCCTGCCATAGCTTTAAATTAAGGGGTGATAGTTATAGGACGGATATCAGAGGTAGGTTCTTTACCCAAAGGGTGGTTCGGGAGTGGAATGCCCTGCCTGCAGCAGTTGTAGATGCGCCAAGTTTGGTGGCGTTTAAGAGGTTAGTTGATAAGTATATGGAAGAGAAGGGAATGGTTTAGTTTGGAGGGGCATTGCTTTTTATATTGGTCGGCGCAACATCGAAGGCCGAAGGGCCTGTTCTGTGCTGTAATGTTCTATGATCTATGTTCTGTCCTCATCTGTCCTGTGGTTTACCCATTTAGGCTCTGTTCACAGGCCCAAGGTTGAGACTCAAGCCCTGTGGTCTGTTTGTGGGGGTGGGTGAGTGTGTTGGAGTGGGGGCGGGGGAGAGTGACGGAGCTTTTGCCATCAGATTGGTGAGTGCGCTCTCTTCAAACCCTTGGATGCCACCCAATAGGCGTCAACACAACATTTACCTCAATACAGTGGTTAGCGCTGCTGCCTCACAGTGCCAGGGACCCCGGTTCGATTTCTGGCCTCGGGTCATTGTCTGTGTGGAGTTTTCACATTCTCCCCCCCCACCCCGTGTCTGCGTGGGTTTCCTCCCACACTCCAAAGATGTGCAGGTTAGATGGACTGTCCAATGCTTAGTATCGGGGGAATTAGCAGGGTCAATATGTGGGATTATGGGGACAAGCTCGATGGGCCGAGCGGCCTTAGTCTGGACTGTACGGATTCTATGATTCACTACAACCAAATTGAAAAGTGACACCACGTCACCAGATCAGAGGATCAAAAGATTAGTCAAAGGGCTTGGGTTTATGAAGTGCCTTGAGGGGGACGAGGGAGGTAGGGAGCTTCAGGGAGGGAACCCCCGGACCCTGAGGCCTTGGCAGCCCAGGGTATAGACACCAAATAGCGGAGAATTCATCAAATTGACCCTGAAACACTTATCCCTGCGACCCTGAAAACGTTCCCCACGATTCCGATCTTAAACCTTTCTAATGGAATATTATCCCTTGATGGTTCCCGGGTGGGGGATTGATAATGGGAGTTGGATTGATCAATGGGTCAGTCACATCTCAAGTGTTACGCCCAGATATTTCAATTCGCACATTATCAGACATTAGTGACCAATCACTGGGAAGTTAAAGATTCCCTGAATATTTTTCTTAAAAAAAAAACCATATCCGGTAATAAACTTGTTTTTGCAAATGATGTAACAGTTGTATTGTTGAGGGTGCTCAACCACTTACCCAGATGGACACTGCAGTTGAATAGCAGAGGGAGAGTGCGGCAATGCCAGCTAAAGATGTTGATCGTAGACCACTTGATGGTTATGTTTCCCACCTCCTCCACTCCAGGGATCCTGGCTGACACTCCCAGCACCCGTCTCCAGGGAATGCTAATTGTCACCCTGTTGGGTGAGATATCAAATCAAGGGCCTTAGTCGCCCCTCTCAGGCAAATGTAAAACACTCACCACCCAGAAGGACAAGCAGATACATGGGAACACCATCACCTGAAAGTGCTCCTCCAAACCATCTTGACTTTTTTAATTTGTGGGACACGGGTGTTGCCAGCATTTATTGCCCATCCCTAATTGCCCTGGAAGAGATGGTGATAACAGACCTGCTTGAGTGATTGGCTGTCTCTCTCATTTCAGAGCGCAGTTGAGAATCAAGCACATTGCTGTGGCTCTGGAGTCACATGTAGACCAGACTAGTTAAGAAAGGCAGATTTCCTTCCCTAAACAACATTAGTGTTTTTTTTCCGACAATGGGTCATTAGTAGATTTTTAATTCTAGCTATTTTTAACTGAATTCATCTGCCGTGGCGGCATCCGAATCTGGGGTCCCCAGAACATTGGCTGAACTTCTGAACTAATGGTCTAGTGATAATGATACCACTTGGAAATAGATCGGTCATTCCTTTACCAAAACCCTTCCCTAACAGAACTGTGGGTGTACCGATACCAGACAGGGCTGCAGCAGGTTCAAGATGACGGCTCACCCACCACCTTCAAGGGGCAGTTAGGGATGGGCAATAAAATGTTGCACCTAGCCCATGACAAAATGAAAAATTGGTTGACTGACCAGGTTACAGCAGGGGGAGGTGGGGGAGGTTCTCTCAGTGTCCTGGCCAACATTCCTCCCTCAAATAAGCAATGTCGCCAAAGAAATAGTGGAACCGCCCATCTACTTTCGCTCTGCTTGTGGGATCTTGCTGTGCACTGTGTGGTTTGGTGACACAACAGTTGCAGCAAATTAGCTGACTGAAGTTAAGAATGCAGTCCAATTGCGAATGTTCAATTGTGTTTTTCAAATTCCTGTTTCGGGATCCATTTTTTTCCAGGTTTCTCCAAACTATTTTCAGCTGGGAAGGTCAGCGAATGGCAATCAGATTTCTTCCCAATCCAGTGGATGTTTCCCGGATCGCCACGGTGGTCAGCATCGCTGCCTCACAGTGCCTAAGTTCAATTCTGGCTTCAGGTCGCTGTCTGTGTGGAGTCTGCATGTTCTCCCTTCACCCAATGTCTGGGTGGGTTTCCACCAGGTGCTCTGGTTCCCCAACCCTCCACAGTCTAAAAATATGCTGGTTAGGCCATGATAAATTGCCTTAGTGTCGGGGGGGAAGGCAACTAGCTAAGGTAAATGCAAGAGGTTACAATAGATAGGGACTGGGTGGGATGTTGTGCAAACTCGATGGGCCAAATGGCCTTCTTCTGCACTCTCAGGACAAGTATAGCACGGGGTTAGATACAGAGTAAAGTGTTTGACGTTTAGATGCACGTCCTTGGTCTCAATAACAGTGACCAAGAAACTATCATTGATTGTCAGAAAAACCCACCTGGTTCACTAATGTCCTTTAGAGAGAGAAATCTGCCCTCCTTACCCAGTCTGGACTCCTTGTGAATCCAGAACCACAGCAATGAAATTGATTCTTAAATGCTCCTTCGAAATGGACTTCCCAGAAGTAAGAAATGGTAAAATAGGGAATAAGGAACACTGGTGTACTTTAAAATGGAACACCAGCAAAACGGGGAAATAAGAATATTTCCTTTTGTTCCCTTCTGGGTAGCAAGACACTTGATCAAGAGGCAATTAGGGATGGACAATGCTGAGCCTTGTCAGTGCTGCTCATTTCCCAGGAATGAATAAGGAAAACTAACCCTGCTGGTTCACACCAGTTTTCCTGTTGCTTCATCTCACTCTGTCAGCATATCGTTCTATATCTCCCCCCCTCCATGAGGTGGCACAGTGGTTAGCACTGCTACCTCACAGTGCCAGACACTGGGGTGCAATTTCAACTTTGGGTGACAGTGTGTATGTTTTCACCCCCATGTCTGCGTGGGTTTCCTCTGGGTGCTTTGGTTTCCTCCCACAATCCAAAGATGTGCAGGTTAGGTGGACTGGCAATGCTAAATTACCCCTTAGTGTCCAAGTGTGTGTGGATTAGGTGAATTGGCCATACTAAATTGCCCCTTAGTGACCAGAGATGTTCAGGTAAGGTAGATTGGCTATGCTAAATTGCCTCTTAGTGTCCAAAAATGTTTAGATTGGATGGATTGGCCATGCTAAATTGTCCCTTAGTATCCAAAGATGTGCAGGTTAGGTGGATTGGCCATGCTAAATTGCCCCTTAGTGTCCAAAGATGTGCAGGTTAGGTGGATTGGCCATGCTAAATTGCCCCTTAGTGTCCAAAGGTGTGCAAGTTAGGTGGTTTGGCCATGCTAAATTGCCCTTTGGTATCCCAAAATGTATAGGTTAACAGGATTAGATGGATACATATGTGGGGTTACAGCATAAACCGAAGTAAAAGTCAATACAGACTCGATGGGCTGATGGCCTCCTGCTGCACTATAGGGATTCAATGATTCTATACTATTGGCCTCAACTAGCTCCATGTTAGCGCATTCAACATTCTCCCCTCCCTTGACTAAAGCTCCCAGGCTAGGTTTGGCCTTGGTTTTGACTGTGACGTCACCTATGGTCGCCTCCACCTTGGGTCTTCTCGGAACGGATTAACATCGAGACAGCCTCTTGGAATTGTACACTGCAAGAGGCAAAGTCCACCATGCAGGGCAGTGGGGAACGCAAAGCAGCCGCCCCCTCTTGTCATCTCAAGATGTTCAATACCAACTTGATTGTATCAAACCTGACTTGGAACGGTATCAATGTTGTTGGGTCAAAATCTTGAAATCCCCCTCAGTGCCTTTCTAATGGATGAGGGAACAAGTGATTTAAGGTAATTGAAAAAAAATCTCCAGTGAGGACAGGGTGGAAGAATAGAGAAATAATTTAATGCAACAAGTTCTGTTGGTCTGGACTCCACCACTCAAGAGGGCAGAAGGCGGTAAAATATCATTTTCAAAGAACATTTGAAAAAGATAATGTTTACAAGGCTACAGGAAAAGGTCAAATGGATCTTTGAAGGAAACAGCACATGTATGAATGATCACCTCCCGTGCTGTATGATATCTATCACTCTCTAACAGCACTGCAGGTGTACCTACACCACAGGGACCTCAGTGGATCAAGAAGGCAGCTCACCACCACCTTCTTGAGGGGCAATGAGGGATGGGCAATCCATGCCAACAATGCCCCAATCCAAGAATGGGTAAAGGTAAATAGACAGGTACGTAGCCACGGGCAAAGTGCTGCGTGATTCAGAGTCACAACAAACCCTTTGTCATAAATGTCAGGGTGTTGCTATAATTTAATCAGTTTTAGCATTGCAGCCTCACAGCGCCAGGGACCTAAGTTTGATTCCAGCCTAGAGTGATTGTGTGTGTGTGTGGCATTTGCACGTTCTCCCCTGTGCCTGCATGGGTTTCTTCTGGGTGCTCCAGATTCTTCCCACACTCCAAAGATCTGCAAGTTAGGTGGATTGGCCATGCTAAATTGCTCCTCAGTGTTCAATGGTGTGCAGATCATGGTGATTAGTGAGGCAAATATTAGTGGGGTTACAGGGCTGGGGCTGGGGCCTGGGGGCCTGGGGGGCTGGGGGCTGGGGGCCTGGGGGCTGGGCAAGATACTCTGCCAGAGCGTCAGTACAGACTCAATGGGCCAAATGGCCTCCTGTAGAGATTCTATTCTATATTGTATTGCGCCAGGTCGGAATAGCTCCTGTGTTGATTATCCTAATGGTCACAGTGCTGTTGGTGAGTCAACTTTCCGATGGTTTAGGAAATAAGACTTTGTCTTTCCCAACCCCAAGTTTCCAGAAAGGAGTTAGTGTCACTCCACACCCCATCTCTGAACCCTTAATAGATTCTTCCTTGGCCAGGGCTCCTTTGTCCCGCAGAACAGCCGAATATTTCTCCCAGCTTTAGAATTCTCACTCTATCTGGACCCTGCTGCACCACAGCATCGTGGCTAGACTATTAATCCAGAAACTCAGCTAATATTCTGGGGGACCTGTGTTCAAATCCCGCCTTGGCAGATGGTGGAATTTGAATTCAATAAAAGAAATCTGGAATTAAGAATCTACTGATAACCATGAAACCACTGGCGGAAAAATCCATCTGGTTCACTAATGTTCTTTAGGGAAGGAAATCTGCTGTCCTTACTGGGTCTGGCCTACATGTGACTCCAGAGCCACAACAATGTGGTTGACTCTCAAATGCCCTTCAAAGGTAACTAGGTATGGGCAATAAATGCTACCCCAGCCAAGGATGCCCATGTCCCACCAATGAATAAAATAAACCCCACCTTGCTGTGTCTCATGGATTTCTTTGTAACTGACCCTTCCACTAAAGGGAACAGCTGCTCCCTATCCATTCTGTCCATGCCTCTTATAATCTTGGACACCTCAATCAGGTCTCCCCTCAGTCTTCTCTGCTCCAGAAAAACAACCCAAGCTTATCTAACCTCTCTTCATAACTTAAATGCTTCATCCTAGGCAGCATCCTGGTAGATCTCCTCTGCACCTTCTCTAGTGCAATCAAATCCTTCCTATAATATGGTGACCAGAACTGCACACAGTCCTCCAGCTCATCTCTGGACACTAAGGGACAATTTAGCATGGCCAATCCACCTAGTCTACACACCTTTTGACACTAAGGATCAATTCAGCATGACTAATCCATCTAACCTACATGTCTTTGGACACTAAGGGGCAATTTAGCATGGCCAATCCATCTAACCTACAAGTCTTTGGACACTAAGGAGCAATTTAGCATGACCAATCCATCTAACCTACATGTCTTTGGACACTAAGGGGCAATTTAGCATGACCAATCCATCTAACCTACATGTCTTTGGACACTAAGGGACAATTTAGCATGGCCAATCCACCTAACCTACAGATCTTGGAACATTAAGAGACAATTTAGCATAGCCAATTTAACATCTGCACATGTTTGGACATTAAGGAGCAATTTAATACAGCCACTCCACCTGATCTAGACATCTTTGGACAGTAAGGGATAATTTAGCATGGCCAATTAACTTAACCTACACATCTTTTAGCCGCTGTGTTTTAGTGCTGCCTTAGAGGCAGTCAGTACACAGCCTTGGAAGAGGTGGTGCCTTACTCTGAGTAGACAACACCCACACTAAAATGTCATCATTGTGCGTCCTTCCTTTGAACAGTGTGTATGTGAGAGAGAGAGAGAGGGGGGATGTTCATTAAAGAGAGGGGATTTCAGGCAGAGAAATTGACATGAAACCAGCAAGCGGGAGCTGACGCCTGGGAATCGCCCTGAACCACATCTAGCATTTGCATTAATAGGCAGAGTGCAAATGTACATTTATTTATTATAAACTTGGTCTCCCCGCCCGTCATGTCCAAGTCAGCGCGGAATCAGCGCGCCCCCCGCACCGACAAGCGCCCCTCTCTGATCAAGATGCCCCGGGTTGTGCTCTTGCTCTCGGCTTCCTTCGCCCTGGCCGTCCTCTACATGTTCTGGGGGCTTCACCTCACAGCCCAGCAGCCAGGAGAAGCACAGGAGGACTGGCTCCGCCGGAAGGTACGTGGCTCCCACAGAGAGATTACAACATGAAACTATAACAAAGTGATTCTAGAATTGTTACAAGTTAACTCGCTCCTTTTAATTACTATCGCTATGGATTCAATTCTAACTTTAAACTCTAATCCAAATAGCTTTTTAAAGGTCTGATTTCACTGATATCAACTCTTTTTTTTAATTGGCACTATTCTGTTGTAACATATGTTGTGGCTCCTCCTGTCAGTGAAATAGTGTGGTCCCAAATTCGCATAGACAGAAAATATAGTGCAGAAAAGGCCACTCGGCCCAACAAGTCTGTACGAACTACCCCAAAAGGCACTTTATCCTATACGCGTAACCCCAACACATGTACCCCACAGTCCCCTCCCTTAACCCGCACATTTTACACTAAGGGACAAAATTTAGCATAGCCAATCCACATAATCTACACATCTTTGGACACTAAGGGGTAATTTAGCATAGCCAATCAAAATAACCTGTACATCTTTGAACATGAAGGGAAAATTTAGCTAATCCACTTGCACATCTTTAGACACTTAAGGGGCATTCAACATCATCAATGCATGTAACCTGCGCATCTTTGGACAATAAGGGGCAATTTAGCAAGGCCAATTTACATAACCTGCACATCTTTGGCGAGTGGGAGGAAACTGGAGCACTTGGTAGAAACCCAGGCAGACATGAGGAGGATGTGCAAACTCCACACAGACAGTGACACAAGCTGGGAATCGAACCCAGGTCCTTGGGGCTGCGAGGCAGCAGTGTTAGCCACTGTGCCACCTGAATCATAACTTGTACTTTGGTGGAAGTGTGGATGAATTTTGAGATAAAGATGCAAAAATCTAATTGAAGTGTGCAACAGGTTTGAGGGGCTAATGCAGAGAGTCCTGGGTGTCAGTGAGCTGTAACCACTGCCTTGTCAAGGCAGCCAGCACAATTACGGACCCCAGCCCCAGACCCAGACATTCTCCATTCCATCAGCAAAAAGATTCAAAAGTCTGAGGTCACGTACCAACTACTTTAGAACTTTCCTGCTTCTTTCCTGCTGCTGTCAGACTTTTGAATGGACCTACTTTGCATTAAATTGATCTTTCTCTACACCCTAACTATGACTGTAACACTATATTCTGTACCCTCTCATTTCCTTCCCTGCAAACGGTATGCTCTGTCTCTATGGCATGCAATACTTTTCACTATATTTAATGTGTGACAATAATAAATCAAATCAAATCAAAATCTCTCATGTGAGTGCAACTATTTAAATAAAAACTGAGTTTTTAATGATAAGAGAGCTGTAAATGTTGAGGTCCACTTGCAAATCTTTCCAAAACTTCAGGAATAACCAGAAATTGATTGAAGACTTGAATTTATTTCATATAATCTGAGAATCCTGACAGTGCAGAAGGAGGCCATTCAGCCCATCGAGTCTGCACCAACTATAATCCCACCCAGGCCCTATTCCCGTAATCCCATGTATTTAGCCTGATGATTCTCCCAATTCTAAGTAGAAATTTAGCATGGCCAATCCACCTAACCTACACATCTTTGGACACTAAGGGGCAATTTAGCATAGCCAATCCACCTAACCTGTACATCTTTGGCCTGTGTTAAGAAACCGGAGCACCCAGAGGAAACCCACAGGGAGAATATGCAAACTCTGCACAGACAGCGATCCAACGTTGGAATTGAACTGGGATCCCTAGCACTGTGAGGCAGTAGTGCTAACCAACTGTGCCACCGTGCTTCAGGGCTTCCCAGAAGTGCTTTACAACCAAAGAAGTGTCTGTTGTAAGTACAGGAAATGTTGTAATATAGGGAACCCTGCCAGCCAGTATGACTACAGCTGACTTGTCCAGTTCTGAGTGACACATGAGAAACAGTGCACTGGGACAGTCAGTCATGCAGTTGGGGGACAGACTGCAACAATGCTGCCTGATTATGAAGTGATGAGCCTGTACTTGTAAGTGTCTCAGCTACTGGGCGGCACGGTGGCACAGTGGTCAGCACTGCTGTTTCACAGCTCCAGGGACCTGGGTTTGAATCCCGGCTCAGGTCACTGTCTGTGTGGAGTGTGCACATTCTCCTAGTTTCTGCCTGGGTTTCCTTTGGATGCTCCCGTTTCCTCCCACAGTCCAAAGATGTGCAGGCTAGGTTGATTGGCCATTCCGAATTGCCCCTTAGTGTCTTGGGATGTGTAGGTCAGAGGGGTTAGTGGATAAATATGTAGGGATGTGGGGATAGGGCCGGGGTGGGATCAACCTGATGGGCTGAACGGCCTCTTTCTGCACTGTAGTGTTCTATTTGATTGCACTTATTATTGTCACATCTATTGGCATGCAGTGAAAAGTATTGTTTCTTTTGTGCTATACCATTCATAGAGTATATAGGAGAGAAGGGAAGGAAGGGTGCAGAATTTAGTGTTACAGTCATAGCTAGGGTGTAGAGAAAGAACAACTTAATACGAGGTAGGTCTATTCAAAAGTCTCTTGGCAGCAGGGAAGATTGTAGTTGACTCTTAACTGCCCCTCTGAAATGGTCAAGCTAGACACAGTTAAAAGGGCAGTTAGGAATGAGCAACAAATGCTGGCCATACCCGAGATGTCCATGTCAAATGGTTAAAAAACACTCACACTCTTGTGTTAGTTGGTACATGTTTTCAGGCTTTTGTATCTTTTTCCTGATGGAAGAAGGTGGAAGAGAGAATGTCTGGGGTGCACTGGGGTCCTTAATTATGCTGGCTGCTTTACCGAGGCAACGGGAAGTGTAGACAGAATCAATGGATGGGAGGCTAGTTTGCGTGATGGATTGGGCTACATTCACGACCTTTTGTAGTTCCTTGCGGTCTTGGGCAGAGCAGGAGCCCATACCAAGCTGTGATACAACCAGAAAGAATGCTTTCTATGGGGCATCTGTAAAAGTTCATCAGAGTCGTAGTGGACATGCCAAATTCCCTGAGTCTCTGAGAAAATTGGTGGGCTTTCTTAACTATAGTGTTCGGCACGGAGGGGGGGGGGGGAACCCAGGACAGGTTGTTGAGACCTGGGTAGGGGTTAGGGCTTGTACTAGGCTTGGGGCTGACTGGAACGGATTGCATTGCCCTACAGAAAGTCAGCCCAGGCTCAGTGGGCCAAACAGTCTCTGTTTTTCCAACATCTTTTTTGTATATCTTTTTTTAAATTTTCACCCCTTCGCCATGTCTCCCTTCAGTTGTGTGGACCCCAGGATCTGGAATTGCCTCCCCAAAACAGGTTAAAAGCCCAATTCCTTTGTCCGACTGCATGCCTGAACATCTCCGTACGTGGTTCAGTGTTACGTTTTGTCTGATAACTCTCCCATAAGTGTCTTGGGACTTTGCAGTGGTAAAGGTGCTATATAAATGCAAGTTGTAATCTCCATTTCCTGTGTTTGGATTAAATGAAAACTGAGTTCTCCGAGTGTAATTTTCCTTTTTTTAATATAAAAACAGTTTGATCACAAACCGAAGAGTGTCACGTCAAGTCAGGTGAGACGCCTCACCTCGCTCATTGATTTCCAACGCTTATGGAATGTTTTCTTGGTGCCTATGCTGATCGAGCGATATCCGGGATCAGAGGGTATCGAATTGGTCCGGGAGGTGCGTTTGCTGCTGAAATATTTCCTTTTTTTTGTTGTTTGTGTTTCAGAATCAGAATTTTTACAGTCTGAGAAGAGACAAAACTTGGGTCTTGAGTTAAGTGGAAGTGAGAGTCATTGCTATCATTTTCTCTCACCGCTGTATTATCATGTGCTATCTCAGTGGAACAGCATTGCACTGATAGACACTGTCATGTATGTAGTCATATGTTAGGGGCTATACAAGCACAAGTTGTTGTATGATTCAGGCTAAACCAGTAAATTGAATTTACAGTCAGGAATAAAATTATACAGAAGCAAACAAACATGATAAACATGAGATACAGATCCTGGTAATGTTGCTGTCCCTGCCTTTTAAAGAGAAACCAATAAGGTGCTGTTGAATTTATCCCTTGCTGTGCTAACCAGCTAATATGCAGATTTCTTGAGCAAATAAGAAACAGAAAGTGCTTGAAAAGCTCAGCAGGGATGGCAGTACCTGTGGAGGAAGAATCAGAGTTAATACTTTGAGTCTTCAGAACATGTTTGTTCTGTGTGCAATGAACATAGAAAGACCATGTGAGAACATCCCACATAATGGGAAGGCGATGGTGTTGCGTTATTATTGTTAATTCCAGCTAATATTCTGTGGACTGGGGTTCAAATCCCACCACAACAGATAGTGGAATTTAAATTCAATTTAAAAAAAATCTGGAATTAAAAATCTATTAATCATTGTCGGAAAAACCCATTTGGTTCATTGATATCCTCTGGGAAAGGAAATCTGCTATCCTTACCCGATCTGGCCTACGTGTGACTCCAGAACTGTTGATTGGTGAACTAATGGGTTTTTCCAACAATGTCCTTTTAGGGAAGGAAATCTGCTGTCTTTACCTGGTCTGGCTTACATGTGACTCCAGAGCCACAGCAATGTTAGAAACATGGAAACTAGAAGCAGGAATAGGCCATTCAACTTAATCATGGCTGATCATCAAATTCAATATCCTGATTTTTCCCACCCTCCCCTTACTCCCGTATCCCTCAATCCCTTTAGCCCCAAGAGCTATATCTAATTTCTTCTCCAAATCAGACGTTTTGACCTCAACTACTTTCTGTGGGAGTGAATTCCATACATTCACCGCCCTCTGAGGGGGGGAAAGAGCATTCTCCTCATCTAAAGGGTGTACATTTAAGGAGAGAGGGGAGAGATACAAAAGTGTCCAGAGGGTCAATTCCTTCATACAGAGGGTGGTGAGCCTCTGGAAGGAGCTGCCAGAGGTAGTAATAGAGGCGAGTACAATTTTGTCTTTTCAAAAAGCATTTAGACATGGGTAAGATTGGTATAGAGGGATATGGGCCAAATGTGGGACTAGCTTAAAGGTTTAAACAAAGGATGGCATGGACAAGTTGGGCCGAAGGGCCTATTTCCATGCTGTGGACCTCTATGACTTTGTGACCTCAGTACTTAAAGTTCACCCCTCGCTGTGGTTGGCTCTCCCCTGTCCCCAAAGGGCAATAGGGATGGGCAATAGCTGCTGGAGTGCCAGCCGTACAAAAGTCCCACAAGTGAATGAATCAATGAATGAACGTTGTGGATATTTAGTAATTTTCTCATCTCTCAGAGATTAATATCTCTTAAGTTTGGCTGCAAGAGGACACCTTTCAATTCACCAATCGGTGAAGGAGGAGATCAGAAGTCAATCTTCACTCAGATACAAGTCAAGATGCCAGTGTGGCGACTAGGGGATTTTCACAGTAAGTTCAGTAAATGAACTGAACTGAACTGACATTGCACCAAGGTTAGATTCTCCCTGGAAATGGGTGCGACTGTGACTTCCATAGTTCTGGAAGTCCAAAAGCGTCAGCAGGGAAGTTGGAAAAACATCCACTACAGTCGCTAAGTCTATTTATTGGTCAAAAGTGAATCAGTGCCTGTGTGGAGTTTGTGCCTTTAAGTTTATGTATCAGTGCCACAAGTAAAGTTTATATTAACACTGCAATGAAGTTATTATGAAAATCCCCTACTCCGGCACCTGTTCCGGTCAATGTGCCTAACCAGCACATCTATCAGACTGTGGAAGGAAACTGGAGCACCCGGAGGAAACCTATGCAGACATGGGGAGAATGTACAAACTCCACACACAAGTGACCTGAGTTGGGAATTGAACCTGGGACCCTGGAGCTGTGATGCTAATCACCGTGCTACCACCACCACCTCCACATGTCTGCGTAGGTTTCCTCTGGTTTCCTCGCAGACTCTAAATATGCGCAGGTTAGGTGGATTGGCCATGCTAAATTGTCCCTTAGTATCCAGAGATGTGCAGGTTAGATGGATTGGCCATGCTAAGTTGTCCCTTAATATCCAAAGATGTGCAGGTTAGTTGGATTGGCCATGCTAAATTGTCCCTTAGTATCCAGAGATGTGCAGGTTAGGTGGATTGGCCTTGTTAAATTGTCCCTTAGTATCCAAAGATGTGCAGGTTAGATGGATTGGCCATGCTAAATTGTCCCTTAGTATCCAAAGATGTGCAGGTTAGATGGATTGGCCATGCTAAATTGTCCCTTAATATCCAAAGATGTGCAGGTTAGGTGGATTGGCCATGATAATTGTTTGTTGTGTGGGTTGTGGTTGGTGTTTGTTTGTTGTGTGGGTTGTGGTTGGTGTTTGTTTTTGTGTGGGTTGGTGGTTGGTGTCTGTGTGGGGTTATGAGGATGGGGCAGGATAAGAAATTCTATCGGAGAGAGTTGGTGGAAACCCAATGGGCTGAATGGCCTCTGTAGGAATTCTAAGATGAAGATGATGTCAGTGACACCACGAAGGCTATGGTAAAGGTGACATTGCCCCTAACTCCATAAGCCTCCACCAGTATCAGTAAGTGTGCCTTTAGGTGGTTAGAGTTGGTGTAACGGAAATATTATGTTTATCTCCCTCCCCCAGCACATCAAGGGGCAGGTTGGCTCGTTGCTTGCCCAGTGGATGGTGGAACTGGACACATTTGAGGACACCACTCCCCACGGCCTGCGTGTGTTCTCCAACATCGTAGCCACACTCGACCCCTCTGCCAGGCGTCGCCTGGTCCTGGCCTGTCACTACGACTCCAAGTACTTCCCACGCGATGACCGTGGGCGTATCTACGTGGGTGCCACTGACTCGGCTGTGCCATGTTCTATGATGCTGGAGTTGGCACGCTCGCTGGACAAGGAGTTGGGCAAACTCAAGGACAAGGTAAAAACTCTCAGTCAGGGGACATGGAACTGGAGGCTCTTTTTTTAAGATGTTTATTAATTTACAGAACATGGGCAAGGCCAGCATTTATTGCCCATCCTTAATCACCCTTGAGAAAGTCAGTTTGCACCCATCCAGACAAGAATGCCAAATTTCAAACCATTTCAACAATTTATATTCCAGGAGAAAAGAGCGTTGATTGATTGCCGAGTCCATAAGATATAGGAACAGAATTAGGCCACTCGGTCCATCGACTCTGCTCTGCCATTTAATCATGGCTGATATCCTTCTCATCCCTGTTCTCCTGCCTTTTCCCCCATAACCCCTGACCCCTTTATTAATCAAGAATCTATCTGTCTCTGTCTTAAAGACACTCAGTGACCCGGCCTCCACAGCCTTCAGTGGCAAAGAGTTCCACACATTCACCACTCCATGGCTGAAGAAATTCATCCTCATCTCTGTTTTAAAGGATTTAGCCTGAGGTTGTGCCCTCTGGATCTAGTTTTTCCCACTAGTGGAAACATCCTCTCCGTGTCCACTCTATCCATGCCTTGCAGTATCCTGTAAGTTTCAATAAGATGCCCACCGATCCTTCTAAACTGAGTACAGACCCAGAGTCCTTAACCGTCCCATGTACAACAGGCTGTTCATTCCAGGAATCATTCTAGTGAACCTCCTCTGGATCCTTTCCAAGGCCGGCACACCCTTCCTTAGATACTGGGGCTCAAAACTGCTCACGATACTCCGAATAGGGTCTGACCAGAGCCTTATACAGCCTCAGAAGTCCATCCCTGTTGTATTTTAGCTCTCTTGACATCAATGCCTTCCTAACTGCTGATTAAACCTGCACATTAACCTTAAGAGGATCTTGAACAATGACTCCCAAGCCCCTTTGTGTTTCTGATTTCCTAAGCATTTTCCCCATTTAGAAAATAGTCTCTGCCTCCATTCCTCCTTCCAAAGTGCAAAGCCTCACACACTTCCACACTGTATTCCAACTCCACTTCTTTGCCTGCTCTCCTAACCTGTCCAAGTCCTTCTCCAGCCCCTCTAATTCCTCAATACACTCTGTCCCTCTACATATCAAGTTGAAAAATTGCCACAGGGTGTTACGGGGGGCTAATGTTATTGTGACTGGGCTATTAATCTAGAGACCTAGGATCAGGCTCTGGGAGACTCGGGTTTGAATCCCACCATGGTAGATGATGGAATTTGAATTCAATATTTAAAAAAAAAATTCAGAATTAAGAATCTACTGATGAACGGGTTTGGTTTGGAATCTTCAAAGCTAGGGTAAGCATGAGATGTTTCACCTGAGGTATGATTCAAGTGACTTTAATTAAACAAAATTTATTTAAGTATGTAGTTAATAATGTATAGTAAGAAAATTAGTGAGAACTTAAGGAGGTGATGGGGGTAAGGCGGTTGATGTGGTATATATGGACTTTAGTAAGGCGTTTGATAAGGTGGCTCATGGAAGACTTCTGCAGAAAATGCAGATGTATGGGATAGAGGGTGATTTAGCTAATTGGGTTAGGAATTGGCTAGCAGATAGAAGACAGAGGGTGGTGGTTGATGGGAGATATTCATCGTGGAGTTCGGTGACAAGTGGTGTACCTCAGGGGTCTGTTTTGGGGCCCCTGCTGTTTGTAATTTTTATAAATGATCTGGATGAGGGTATTGAAGGATGGATTAGTAAATTTGCAGATGACACTAAAGTCGGTGGAGTGGTAGATAGTGAAGAGGGGTGTTATAGTTTGCAGAGGGACTTGGACAAGTTGCAGAGCTGGGCCGAGAGGTGGCAAATGGAGTTTAATGTGGAAAAGTGTGAGGTAATGCACTATGGCAGAAATAATAAATGTGTAGAGTATAGGGCAAATGGTAGGATTCTTAGTAGTCTAGATGAACAGAGGGATCTTGGTGTGTATGTGCATAGATCCCTGAAAGTAGGCAGTCAAGTCGAGAAGGTTGTTAAGAAGGCATATGGAGTCTTGGCTTTTATTGGTAGGGGGATTGAATTTCGGAGCCGCAACGTCATGTTGCAACTGTACAAAACTCTAGTGCGGCCGCACTTGGAGTATTGTGTGCAGTTCTGGTCCCCACATTATAAGAAAGATGTGGAGGCATTGGAGAGGGTACAGAGGAGGTTTACCAGGATGTTGCCTGGTATGGAGGGCAGGTCTTATGAAGAGAGGCTGAGGGATTTGAGGTTGTTTTCGTTAGAAAGGAGGCGGCTAAGAGGGGACCTAATCGAAACATATAAGATGATTAGAGGTTTAGATAGGGTGGACAGTGATAGCCTTTTTCCTAGGATGGAAAAAGCTAGCACGAGGGGACACAGCTTTAAATTAAGGGGTGATAGTTATAGGACGGATATCAGAGGAGGTTCTTTACCCAAAGGGTGGTTCGGGAGTGGAATGCCCTGCCTGCAGCAGTTGTAGATGCGCCAAGTTTGGTGGCGTTTAAGAGGTTAGTTGATAAGTATATGGAAGAGAAGTGAATGGTTTAGTTTGGAGGGGCATTGCTTTTTATATTGGTCGGCGCAACATCGAAGGCCGAAGGGCCTGTTCTGTGCTGTTATGTTCTATACTGTGTAACCTTTAATGAGTATATATAATATATGTATCCAGTTTCAGAGGCTGCACAGTGGTTAGCACTGCTGCCTCACAGCGCTGTGTTCATTTCTGGCCTTGGGTGGCTGCCTGTATGGAGTTTGCACATTCTCCCTGTGTCTGTTTGGGTTTCCTCTGAGTGCTCCAATGCCCAAAGATCTGCGCATTAAGTTGATTGGCCAGGCTAAATTGCCTGTTGGTTTCACATCCTCAAATAAGAGGACACCAAAATGGAATACAATACTCCAGATGTGCCCTTGTCCTGCTCCAGATGTGGCCTCAGCAACACTATACAATTGCAACAACACTCCTCTGGTTCACTAATGCCCCATTAGGGAAGGAAATCTGCTGTCCTTACCTGTTCTGGCCTTTCTTGTTTAATTCATTTGGGTGTCGCTGGCTGGGCCAGCATTTGTTGCCCATCCCTCGTTGCCCTTGAGAAGGTGGTGGTGAGCTATCTTCTCGAGTCGCTGCAGTCCATGTGCTTGGGTTCAACCATTAAGGAGGGAATTCCAGGATTTTGACCCAGTGACTGCAAAGGAACAGTCGAATATTTCCAAGTCAGGATGGTGAGTGGCTTGGAGTGGAACTTGGTGTTCCCAAGTATCTGCTGCCTTTCTCCTTCTAGAAGGAAGTGTGTTTGGAAGGTGTTGTGTCAGGAATTTTGGTGAATTGTTGCAGTGCATCTTGTAGATGGTGCACACTGCTGCTACTGAGTAGTGGAGGGAGTAAATGTTTATGGATGGGGTGAAAATCAGGCGGGGCTGCTTTGTCCTGGATTGTGTTGAGCTTCTTGGGTGTTATTGGAGCTGCATCCACCCAGGCAAGTGGGGAGTATTCCATCACACTCCTGACTTGTGACTTTATATATGATGGACTGGCTTTGGGATGCTTACATGTGACTCCAGATCCACAGCAATGTGGTTGACACTTAAATGCCTCAGGGATGAGCAATAAATACTAGCCCAGCTAGCGAGGCCCATACCCCACGAACAAATATTTTAAAAAATTCCCCAATAATTCAAAAATGCTGCAAGTCTTGAACAGATTCCTCTTGTTTGCAGAGGATGACTCCCTGTGGATGAATGTGTCTCACTTCCAGTAAATGACTCCCATTACCGACTGGGAATGATTTATTTTAGTGTAGCACACTTGGGACTGTTCAGTCAGTGCTGCCCAATCATAGGAATTGCATTGAATAGTTGACATTTTGTTTTGGGTTTAGCAACAGTTTTCATTGTGAGAGGTTTTGATGTGTTGTTACAATTATACAGGGCCTAGGTGACGCCACACCTAGAATATTGTATGCAGTTTTAGCGTCCTTTTCTGAGAAAGGATGTTCTTGCTCTCGAAGGAGTGCAGTGAAGGTTTACCAGGCTGATTCTGGGGTGGCGGGATTGGTGTATGAGGAGAGATTGACCAGGTCAGGATTGTTTTCACTGGAGTTAAGACGAATGAGGGGGGAAATCTCATAGAGACTTATAAAATTCTAACAGGGCTAGACAGGGTAGATGCAGGGAGGATATACTCGATGATGGGGGGAGTCTGGAACCAGGGGTCTCAGTCTTAGGATTCAGAGAAGACCATTTAGGACGGAGATGAGGAGGGATTTGGTGAGGATGGTGAGTGTGGGGAATTCATTGTTAGAATCTAACTGGTGACAACTTTGTAATGTGACCAATGGTAACAAGATGTAAGGGTCAGCTGACCCAGTAAATAGCACCAATGATAGACTGATATCATAGTCAGCTGACTCACTGTAAATAAGAATAGAGTTGTAGGGAACTTGTATTGGCCCAGGGCATGGCCCCAGGTTTGGAGTAATGAAGTTTCTTTGTTAAACCCTTTCTTTGATTTATAAGTCGGAGTAAGTTTTATTATATTTCTATTGTCTGCATTTGAAGAGTCCTGAAGCAACATTCATTACTGCAGGAAATAGTTGGTGCCAAAGCATTGAATGTGTACAAGAGTAGGCTGGGTACAGCACTTGGGGTGAATGGGATCAAATGTTAGAGGGAGAAAGCAGGATTAAGCTATTGAGTTGGATGATTAGCCAGGATTGTAATGGATGGTAAAATGGGCTGAAAGGGCTGATTGGCCGCCTCCTATTCCCATCTTTTTTTTCTATAATGACTAGGTTTCAAATTGCAGATTTACAGCATGGAAACAGACCCTTCAGCCCAACTTGTCCATGTTGCCCTTTCATTTGAGAAGCTGGATAGACTGGGACTTTTTCCTCTGGAGTATAGGAGGCTGAGATCTATAAAATAATGAGGGGCACAGATCAGCTAGAATGTCAATATCTTTTCCCAAAGATAAGGGAGTCTAAAACTAGAGGGCACAGGTTTAAGGTGAGAGGGAAGAGGTACAAAAGTGTCCAGAGGACCAATTTTTCCACATGGATGATGTTGAGTGACTGGAAGAAGCTAGTCTCATTTGGCCCATATCCCTCTATACTATAAAACTGTCTAAACAGTTTTTAAAAGATGAAAATTGTACCCACCTCTACTACTACCTCTGGCAGCTTCTTCCAGTCACTCAACACCATCCATGTGGAAAAATTTCCCCTCTGTACACTTTTGTATCTCTTCCCTCTCACCTTAAACCTGTGCCCTCTAGTTTTAGACTCCCTTATCTTTGGGAAAAGATATTGACTATCTAGCTGATCTGTGCCCCTCATTATTTTATAGATCTCAGCCTCCTATACTCCAGAGGAAAAAGTCCCAGTCTATCCAGCTTCTCCTTATAATTCAGTCATCAAGTCCTGGTAGTATCCTAGTAAATCTTTTCTGCACTCTTTCTAGTTTAACAATATCCTTTGTATGATAGGGTGACCAGAATTGCACACAATATTCCAAGTGTGGTCTTACCAATGTCTTACACAAATTCAACAAGACGTCCCAACTCTTGTATTCAGTGTTCTGATCAATGAAACCAAGCATGCCAAATGCCTTCTTCACCACTCTATCCACCTGTGACTCCACTTTCAAGGAGCTATGAACACGTATCCCTAGATCTCTTTGTTCTGTAACTCTCCCCAATGCCCTACGGTTAACTGAGACGTTGATTCAGGTTGGTGTATACTTTGGAGAACATCCATACATAACTTTGGAACGCTGCCTTAGGATCTTTCACGTCCAACTCCAGAGGGTTTAAGATTTCAACTGAAAGTCCGCAAACCCGCAGCACTCCAATGGGAATCTCCACCCATGCGATTGGGATCTGGAGGATGTCTTCAACACACGCCTTCTGAGCTCAAGAAACGAGAGTGCTACCCACTGATTGACTTTTCCCTCCTCCTCGTGCAGGGACTGGACCTCACACTCCAGATGCTGTTCCTCGATGGGGAGGAGGCGCTAGTTAAATGGAGCCCCTCAGACTCTCTGTACGGCTCCCGCCACCTGGCCGAGCGCATGGCCAGAACCAAGCACCCTGGGAACGCTGCTAGCACTACGCTGATTGACTCAATGGTGAGTTTTCATTGATTGAGGGCCATGGGGGACTGGGGTGTGGGGGGGGGGGGGGGGGTGATGCCGTGGTTGTCTGGTTGTCCTTGAGATGATGGAAGGGTGAACCATCGCCTTCAACCCGCTGCAGTCTCTGTGTTATAGGTACACCCACAGTGCTGTTAGAGAGGGAGTTCTAGGATCTGTCAACAGTGAAGGAACGGCCAATATGTTTCCAAGTCAGGATAGTGAGTGGCTTGGAGGATTTGATGGTATTCCCATGTCTTTGGAACTGCATTGAGAGAGCTTTACTCTAAACTAACCCTGTGTTGCATCTGTCCTGGAAATGTTTGATGGGGACAGTGTAGAGGGAGCTTTACTCTGTGTATCTAACACTGTGCTGTACCTGTCCTGGGAGTGTTTGATGGGTGACAGTGTAAAGGGAGCTTCATTCTATCGAACTCAATGCTATATCTGTCCTGGGACTGTTTGATGGGGACAGTGCAGAGGGAACTTAACTCTATCTAACTCTGTGCTGTACTTGTCCTGGGAGTGTTTGATGGAGACCATGAAGGGGAGCTTTACTCTATGTTTAATCTTGAGATGTACCTATCCTGGGAGTGTTTGAGTGTTGGTGTTAAATGCTGAACTGTGTACTTCCATTGTGGGGAATGGATGTTGTTGCCTGGAAACCTTGGGATCCCTGTGAATTCTTGATAACTAATCCATCTGTTTCAGGACATGTTTGTGCTCCTGGACCTTCTTGGTGTGGCGCAGCCAGTATTCCTGAATCACTTCAAGGATACGTCCCGTTGGTATAACCGGCTAGTTGGAATTGGTAAGAAGCCTTTAACCTGGGTGGCAAGACTCGTGGCAATTGTTCCTGCGAACCTTCTCCCATCTCCTTGGTGGCGCAGAGACTGGGAGGATCCCAGACGATGATGTGTTTTATACAAACACGCTCCAATCATTCCACGGGCTCGTTAGGCTGAAGGGTCTGTTTCCTGTGCTGTTTTGTACTTTAACGAGAAAAACAAGGACAGGAGCCATCTCTTAATTAATCCAATAGCCTCGCGATTTATTTAGCACTTGTGGTGGGGAAATTTGAAGGTGGTCAATTGTGTCTGAACTTGCATAATTCAGAACCCGCTATGCAAACATCCCTGTGCAAAGTCTTAACAAATTAATTTCAAAAACAAAACCTTACTTGTAACAGTAATGGCCTACTCCTGCTTCTGTGCGTGTGCATAAACTCACATAGTCTCTCTCCTTTTCTCTCTCTCTTCCCCTTACCTCAGAGAAGCGGCTTCACAAGCTGGGCTTGTTGCAAATGCATCCTCTGGAGGTGATGTACTTCAACGGAGACACCTACTATGGCCCCATCGAGGATGACCACGTCCCTTTTCTGAGGAAAGGTAAAACAGGACACAGTGGGATGAAGGATGGGGGGAGCGATTCACATTGTTCTCTGGCTGAAAGTTGTGGATTCGGGACAATCCTGCAAATCCACTGGCTTTGTGGATCCAATTACTTGTGTGGTTATGTTGTCATTCCACCTTTCTCCAGGTGGCGGTGCTATTTGCACAATTTCTCATCTGTGGTAGCGCTGCACCTCCCTCAGCTGGCAGGAGGCAGAATTACATCGTGACATGTTTACATAGGAGTTTCCCATTATCAGTATGGTTATGGAAATTGAAAGATTTGATAAATGCAGGCGATATATTTTTAATCGCACAGATAGAGAGCTTACTTGCTGCCCTCAGAACAGTTTACCACTTTTGTGATGTCTCCTGTGTTGGTTCACAGGGGTCCCGATCCTGCACCTGATTTCCACTCCTTTCCCCCGCGTCTGGCACACGATGGAGGACACGGCGGAGAATTTGCACCCCCCCACCATCGAGAACCTCTGCAAGATTCTGAGCGTGTTCCTCGTAGAGTACCTGGGGTTGTGACAGCGAGCGAGACGATGGGCAGGAGGCGGTGCGAGTGACAGCATGAAGCTGCTGGTGGAGACGCGGGTCAGCCATGGGAAAGTGATAGCCGCACACTCAGAGGGGAAGGTTTCAGCCAAACTGAACACTTGATGGTGTGAAGATTCTCTGAAGGGTGATGAAGATTCCTCCATCTGCCTACGGTCATTTGCTGGTGATGGTGCTGTGTACGTGCGTCTTGTCTTGTGTCGATGGTTCTGATAACCATTTCCACTCCCTCTTAGTGAGTCTGTTCCTCAAAATCTGTCCATCTCTCTCTGTGTCTGTGTATTTTCTCCTCCGCTCTCTCCCTCTCTCTCTCTCTCTCTCTCTCACTTCTCCCCCTTTGCCCTCCATCTTTCCCCACTACCCCATCCCCTCCCTTTCCCCTCAGATTGCCCTCAGTATGCCCCCATCCCCCTACTCCTACCCCTCCCACTCCCCCATCCCCCCAACCTCTCCCTCCTCTTATGCCCTGTGAATGGTCCTTCCAGCTGTTCTCTGCTGGTTTTCCCCCCCACCTCCCCCTGCCCCTATTGGCCATGTGCCAGTGTTGTTCTGTTGATATCTCTGATTCCCCCAGGCTGAGGCCCCGCTGCGGTGCTGAGGGAGTGCCGCGCTGTCAGAGATGCCTTCTCTCTGGGTGAGACGTTAAAACAAGCGTGCCGAGGATTCGAGTGGACGTGGGTGGTTCCCACGGGGACTGGTTTCGGAAATAGAGCAGGGAGGTTCTCACCAGTGCTCTGACCAATACTCACCCCTCCAACCCAACAGAAATAAAACCTGATTACCAGCTCGTTATCACATTGTGTGTGGGATCTTACTGTGCACAGATCGGGACTGCCGTATTTCCTACAACAGTGAGCTCGGTTTGTAAAGTATGTTTAGATGCAGGGTAGCCTCAGGAATAAGTTATACAAATGTGAGTTTCTCTACGCTAGAGTGTGGCAACTGGGGGAATTTCACAGTAACTTCATTGCAGTGTTAATGTAAGCCTATTGGTGATTAATAAACTTCAATTCACTCTGCTCACCAACTCAATCACAACTCACCGTCTCCTGAAACCGAATTTTAAAAATTATTTTCATTTCTGGGTGTCGTTGGCTGGGCCAGTATTTATTGCCCATCCCTAGTTGCCCTTGGAGGGCAGTTGAGAGTCAACCCCATTGCTGTGAGTCACATGTAGGCCGAACATAGGATTTTGGCGGCACAGTGGTTAGCCTCACAGGGCCAGGGTTCGATTCCCGGGTCACTGTCTGCGTGGAGTCTGCACATTCTCCCCATGTCTGCCTGGGTTTCCTCTAGGTGCGTTTCCTCCCACAGTCCAAAAGATGCTGGTTAGGCTGCATTGACCTGAGCAGGCGCTGGAGTGTGGGGATTTCCACAGTAACTTCATTGCAGTGTTAATATAAGCCTTGTGATTAATAAATAAGCTTTAAACTTTTTTATGGCACAGGAACTAGGAACAAGAGGAGGTAATTCAGCCCTTTGTCCCATTTTTGATTAAATATTTATCTGTCTTTTTCTTGAAACATTGATTCTGCATCCACTGTGCTCTGAGGCAGTGAGACTCACAACCTCTGTAGCTGCTCCTTATTTCTGTCTTGAACCTTCCCCCTCTTACTCTACAACTATGGCCTCTTGTCCTAGACTGTTCTAGAAGGGGTAACATGATGTTAACACTTCCTTTCTCAATCCTGTTGATTATTTTGTATATTTCAATCAAATTCCCCCCCCCTCATTCTGTATTCCAGTGAGTACAAGACCAAGATACTCAACTGGGTCGTATATGAGAGCTCCTTCACGTCTAGAATCAACCTGGTGAACCTCATCTGAACCATCTCCAGTGCCACCATATCTTTCCTCAAAGGAGGTGACCAAAACTGGACACGATATTCCAAGTGTGGCCTCACCAATACCTTATACAATTGTAATATACCAAATCCTTTGCAATAAACGCCAAGATTCCATTTGCTTTTCTTATAACGTTCTGCACTTGCATGCCCACTTTTTGAGATTCATGCACAAGGGCGCCCAGATCCCTCTGTACAGATGCCTTTTCATAGAATCCCTATAGGAGGCCATTCAACCCATCGAGCCTGGACCGACAACAATCCCATCCAGACTCTGTGACCCCGGGTATTTCCCCTGCTAATCCCCCTGACACTAAGCGACAATTTAGCACGGCCAATCCACCTTAAGTTTATTTTTTTAGTGTCACAAGTGAGGCTTACATTAACGCTGCAATGAATTTGCTGTGAAAATCCCCTAGTCACCACACTCCGAAGCCAGTTCGGGCTCACTGAGAGAGAATTTAACAAGGCCAATGCACCCTAACTAGCACGTCTTTCGGACTGTGGGGGGAAACGGGAGGAAGCAGAGGAAACCCATGCAGACATGGGGAGAATGTGCAGTCTCCACATACAGTGGCCCAAGCCGGGAATCGAACACGGATCTGTGGCACTGTGAGACAACAGTACTAAATCCTGTACCACCGTGCCACCCCTTTTGAATCTGTTTTTCACCTTCTGAAGTGGGAGATAGAACATAGAACAATACAGCACAGAACAGGCCCTTCGGCCTTCGATGTTGTGCCGACCAAAATAAAAAGCAATGCCCCTCCAAACTAAACCATTCCCTTCTCTTCCATATACTTATCAATTAACCTCTTAAACGCCACCAAACTTGGCGCATCTACAACAGCTGCAGGCAGGGCATTCCACTCCCTAATCACTCTTTGAGTAAAGAACCTACCTCTGATATCCGTCCTATAACTCATACCCCTTAATTTAAAGCTGTGTCCCCTCGTGCTAGCTTTCTCCATCCTAGGAAAAAGGCTAGATATCTTATTTTTAAATGAGCTGGAAGGATATGGGAACAAAGTTTGTAAAATGTTAGTAGAATAATTTGCTACTGACCAAGGCTTGTTGCACCAAGTTGGGAGATGTGTGTGCAGTTGACATTTGCAGGTGAGCTTCTCTCTTTATTGCTAGTCCAGCACTGTCCACTGGAGGGCAATGGTGTTCCAAAGGTGCAGCAGCAACTGCCCTGGTGATGTTTGCATGGTCCATAATCCGGATTTCACGAGTCATGGGTTCAAATCCCACCCTGGGGAGATTGAGAATAAAATCTGCTAATTAAAATATCAGTTTTTTTAAAAAAAAAAAAGCAGTTAGGTTGTTGTCACACCACCTCACTGATATCCTTTGCAACAACAACCTTCATTGCGTAGTGCCTTTAACACAAGCGAACATTCACAGCAGGGATATAAAGAAGAAATTCAAAATTTGATACCAGGTCACGCAAGGGTGGAGCAGTGACCCAACTGCTTTTCTCAAAAGTTGTAGAATTTTAAGGGATGCCTTCAGGAGAGGGAATGCCAGAAGTTGGACCGAAGGGCCTGTTTCCATGCTGTAGACCTCTAAGGAGCCCGTTAGTGGAGCGATCAAAAGTAGGAAACACTCGAGGCCGGGACTGGAGGACCGCAGAGATTGCGGAGGGTTGTGGAGGCCGGAGGAGATTACAGAGGGCTCAGGAGGAGCGAGGTGTAGTGGGAATTGAAAATAAGGTTGAGAATTTTTTAAAGGCGGTGCAGACTTATGGCCACTGCAAATGAACATGATGGTGCAATGGTTAGCACCGCTGCCTCATAGCACCAGGGTCCTGGGTTCAAATCCCAGCTTGGGTCACTGTGTGGAGTTTGCACATTCTCTCTGTGTCTCTGTGGGTTTCCTCCTGCAGTCTGAAAGAGGTGTGGGTTAGATAAATTGGCCATGCTAAATTGCCCCTTAATGTCCAAAGATGAGCAGGTTTGGGGGATTGGCCATGCTAAATTGCCCCTTAGTGTTAGGAGGAAAGGGTTATGGGTTTAGGGCCTCCTGGGATTATGGTTGGTGTAGGCCTGATGGGCTGAATGGCCTCTGCACTGTACTGATTCAATGTGGTTGACTATCTTCCCTCAGTAGAAGCCCATTTGATTCCAAAGATTTACAGCCCTCTGAGAGAAAAACATTTCTGCTCATCTCCATTTTAAATGGGAGACCCCTTATTTAAATATAGAAATTTGTGGGAAGAGGGCGTATAAAAAAAAATGTTGTTAGAATCATTGGCTGGCAAGAGGTTAACTGCTCACCGAAGGCTGGTTGGAAAGTCTATGTGTGTGATATCAAAGATGAAGCTTTCTTCACTGCCAACCCAGCACTGTCCACTGGAGGGTAACGGTGTTCCAAAGTAAAAGCCTTGCTCACTTCCCCGGAACGAACTTGCTCAGAATTTCAAGGATTGAAGCCACAGGGAAAGCAGTTAAAGCCCTAGCACTAACTTCCCACACACCACCAGCGGAACCCCCAGAGACACAAACACAGAATTTTGCAGCCCATTAAGCCTGACCCTTTACACTGTCTAAGCAGGTGCCAGATGTTACCAACGTTAACACTAGGGCTGAGAGGCACTTGGAAAATTTTGGACGAAGGGAATTGGACCCCGACAACACAACCATCTTTACCCTAGCCGCGTCCCACACTCACCGGGACAAGTGCAAGATGATGAGTTTAAAATGTTCACAACAATTTGTATTACATGAGAAAAGGGGTGGTGACTGTCCAAAGCGTCTCTGATTTGGGTTATTTAAATTTAATATGATGTTTTTAATTTCATTCAATAATGTAAATGTAATTTGGTAATTTAAATTTAATTTGATATTTTTAATTTTGTTCAGTAATTATAATTTGGTCATTTAAATTTAATTTGATATTTTTAATTTTGTTCAGTAATTATAATTTGGTCATTTAAATTTGATATTTTTAATTTCATTCAGTAAATTGATATTTTTAATTTGATTTAGTAATTTAAATTTCATTTGGAAATTTAATTTTAATTTGATATTTTTAAATTCAGTAATCTAAATTTCATTTGATGTTTTTAATTCCATTCAGTAATTTAATGCTATTTTTCAAAAAATTACCCATAAGGATAGGGAGCGTGCAGGTCTCCATGGCAACCCCCTTGGCTAGAGTCGATTGATCAACCAATCCTGTAATATAAATTATTGTGAGCATTTGAAATTTGGCATTCTGGCCTTTGTCCTGATGGGTGCCAGAGGAAAAACTTCTACAGCATGCTTCTCTTTTCAGCACCCATTTATAAACTCAAACTGCATTTGTGCAAAGAGAAGATCCAGGGATAAATAAAAGAGGGGATATAATATCAGGCTGGCGGTAACTGGAGCAAAAGGTTGTCTTTGAACAGGCGGGATGGGATGGGATGGGATGGGATGGGGTGGGGGAGGGGTCATTCCTCTCTCCTCTCACCCACTCCCAGTAAACCTGTGATTATGCCTGTGTGAGTAAATCCCCTGAATTTGGATTAACACTTGTACCCATTGGATAATAAACTGTCCCAGTCTTACTGAATGTAAGGACTCTGGCAGCCTGTGAGGACAGGGCAAAGTGCTTTCCATCCCAGGCTAGGTTGTACTTTTAAACGCATAAAAATCTTAAACCTCCCCCTCCTCCCTACAATACTTTAGTCATTATCTTCATTGTTAGACATCTGGTTACTAACTCTTCCCACAGTTTAGTGATCTCCCAGTTTTGAAAAAAATGTGGAAGGGTTGAGCAATTTCACTGCCAGAGTGTGATAGAGACCCCAATAAACCCAGGATGGTGGAGGACGAAGAGAGGTGCTCAGAGCATTAACACTGGGGAAGGGGGGTGGTGGTGACAGCTGTGAGTGTGTTTGTAATTTAAAAAAAAACAATACCTAGGCTGGAATTCTCTGACCTCACCTGGCCCCTGGGATTCTCCAGTCCCGCTGCTGTGAACAGAGATCTGAGTTCAAGTTCTCCAACCAAAAGAGAAAACGCTGGAAAATTTCAGCAGGTCTGGCAGCACCTGTGAGGGGAGAAAAGAGAAATTTCACCCCACATGTAACCTCTGGGATCACAGATACCTCCAGAATATACAGCTTTGACAAAGGGTCACCTGGACTCAAAACATCAGCTCTTTTTTCTCTCCCCTTACAGATGCTGCCAGACCTGCTCAGATTTTCTGACGTTTTTTGGTTTCAGATTCCAGTGTCCGCAGTAATTTATTTTTATTTTGTCAAATTCTGCAATCTTGCTGGCGACGGTGGAGAGAGCAAACGAGACCGCAGAATCCTAGCCCATAAAATTCATGGGATTCCAATTTGCTTTTGGGAATGTCAATCGGCACACCCTTCAGGGACCCTGAGCAGAACTTTATCCTTCAGACGCGGGAGCATTCCCACAGATTCATTAGAACTCCAGATATATCCATTGCCCCTCTCCTGTTGTTGCAATGGAGTGAAATAAATTTCAAACCCACGGGCTTTCACAGAAAATGAACACACCCCTGCTTAACTCCGTGAGATTATTCAATGTGCAATTAAAATTGTACAATAACATATTTTTCTGATAAATGTTGCTTGGGTATTTGAACCATTGAAAGCTTAGAAAATATAGAATGAAATTAAAAATATGGAATGATCTTAAAACTATAAAATGGAATTAAAATGTCAAAAGCAAGTAAAAATATGAAATGAAATTGAAAATATCAAACAGAATTTAAATGATCAAATTAAATTTAAACTATCAAATGAACTTAAAAATTTTGAATGGAATATAAATTATTGAATTAAATTAAAAATATCAAATGAAATTAAAAGTATCAAATAAAAGTAAAACTATTGAATGAAATTTAAATGACTACATTTAATTAAAATTACTGAATTAAATTAAGAATATCAGAGGTAATTTAAATTACCAAATGAAATTAAAATTACTGAATAAAATCAAAACTATAAATGAAATTTCAATGACCACATTAAATTAGAATTATTGACTGAAATTAAAAATATTAAATTATAAATGAAATTAAAAGTACTGAATGAAATTAAAAATATCAAATGAAATTTAAACTTTCAAAAGGAAGTGAAACTAACAAACACAAGTAAAAATTGTAAATGATTTTAAATGAAGAAATTAAATAAATCTCATTGAATGAAATTAAATATATCGAATGAGACATAAATTATCGAATTAAATTAAAATGAAAAATATTGAATGAAGATAATAGTATCAAATGAAGTCAAAATTATTGAATTACATTAAAAATATCGAATGAGATTAAAATTACTAAAGTGATTATTAAAAATATCAAATGACATTTAAATTCATGAAATCAAGTTTGTTCTCAAATAAAAATTTAAATTTGCAAATGGAAGTTAAATTAGCAAATGAAATTTAAATTATTGAATGAAACGTTTTAATTTGCAAATAATTTTAAATTAGCAAATGAAATTGAAGATGTGAAATAAAAGTAAAAATTAAAAATGTAATTTAAATTAGCAAATGAAATTATAAATATAGAATTTGAGTAAAAATATGGAATGAAAATAAAAACTTTGAATGAACTTAAAGTAGGATGACTTTAAAATCAAACCAGACAAATTTATTAAAAACGAATGTGTAGGTAAGGTGTTTTAAAATAAATATTAAGCCGGTATTTAAATTAAATCTAAAGATAAACTGCATTGAACAGAAGCAAAAAAAGTACTGCCACAATAGCATTATTTTCTGTTGGATGAATAGGGTCCAATGTTAAATAGAATGGAAAGTGTTTGCAGCTTTAAATTCTTTTATTGGTGTAACCTTATAATCTTCAATATATCCCCCCACCTTCCATTTGAATGAAGCCAGACAGAGGTGAGTCTAAACTGTTCAATACTATGCCCTGAAGCAGAACAACAAGGTGGGATTTCAGGTGGGGATGTTTCCAGGGTGGAATAGATACCAACATCTGGTTTCAAGAAAAACATGTCCCAGAAAGAGAGAGAGAAAAATGTGAAGTTATGAAATTTCCCTTATCGTTTGGGTGGAGTTTGCTTTGAAAAACAGAGAGGTATCGGGTGCTCGCTCGAACAGCAAGCCCACTAACAGCCTTAGAAATCTGGCAGAAGTCGATTTTAAATTGTGATTTTTTTTTCTTTTAAAAAAAAGTCTTTTCCTGAAATGAGGTGGGGGTGAAAATCAGGGAAGAGGATTTGGATTAACAAAATGCTGGTGTTCAGCTGCCCCAGAGCCACGTTTATGTTGCGCTTCGGGAGGGTGTTATTTCGTTCAGAAATATTTCAGCCTTTCGCAGGAACCTTTGGATTGAGGCAACAGGGAGACATCAATCGAGGCATGGTTCCCTCCTGCTGAACTTTGGTGGGGTGGGGAAGTCCAAGTTTGTTAATGTATTTGGTATCGAATTGGAAGCCAGCGAAACAAGGCGGCAGATGTGGACAGAGTGCACAGTGGAACAGCGCTTTAAATCCTGCTTTTAAAAAGTAAAACGGATGCAACCGTTGCTGGACTCCCTGTTAGGGACGGAGTGATGGAAATAATTTAATAAACAGCAAATGTTATTGAAACTCCCCTCCTTTTCTCATTGTTACAAAAAACGTTAAATTTTTGGCAGTAGATAGTGACAAAACAACATAAATGTAATTTAAAACGATAAAATAATAGGATATGAAACCATCAAATATTAAATGTAGCGTTGAATGAATATAATGTTAAAGTATAAAACGATCGATGGAAAAAATGAAACATAAAATAAGATATTATGAAACTCTTAAAAAGATAAATATATTAAATAATATATCGTGAACCATAAACTAATATAGCATTAAACTAAATGATTATAATGTGAATTATAAATTAATATAGTATGAAACTAAATGATATAACATGAACAATATAATATTAAACTAAATGATTATAATGTGAACAATAATATCTTAAACTAAATGATACAATGTGAATCCATGAAATAATATATGAAACTAAGTAATATATTATAAATCTATAGAATAATGTAACGCGAAATTTAAATAAAATAACTGGGAACTAAATAATATATAAATTTGAAAAATACTATAAAATGAAACTAAGTAATATATGAATCTATGAGATAATAAAATGTTAAACTATAAAATAATATATTTATGAAACCAAATAATGGGCAGCACAGTGGTTAGTGCTGCTGCCTCACACTGCCAGGAGCCCAGGTTCGATTCGCAGTTTGGGTCACTGTCTGTGTGGGGTTTGCGCGTTTCCACCCCCCCCCAGCCACCCAGCCGCGCCCCCCCCCCACAACTCCTCCACCCCCTCCCCGCCCCGTGTCTGAATAGAATCCTACAGTGCAGAAAGAGGCCATTTGGCCCATTGAGTCTACACCAACTACAATCTCACCCAAGCCCAATTCCCATATCCCTATACACTTACCCACTAATCCCTCTGATTTACACATCTAGGATGCTAAATGGGCAATTTTAGCATGGCCAATCAACCTAATCCACACATCTTTGGACTGGAGCACCCGGAGGAAACCCGGCGAGAATGTGCAAACTCCACACAGACAGTGACCCAAGCCTGGAGTAGAATCCAGGTCCCCAGAGCTGTGAAGCAGCAGTGCTCGCCACTGTACTAATATGCCACCCCACTGTGCCAATGTGCCATCATAGGTTTTCTCTGGGTGCTGCAGTTTCCTCCCACAGTCGAAAGATATGTAGGTTAGGCAGACTGGCCATGCTAATTGTCCCAGAGTGCTGGGAATGAGCTAGGCTAAATGCCTGGGATTATGGGGATAAGGTCTGGGTGGGATTGTGGTCAGTCCAGACCCAATGGGCCAAATGGCTTACTTTTTACTGTGGGATTCTTTGATTCTATGAATACGATTTGAATCTATAAAATATAATATAAAACTAAATAATATAATCCAAATTGATAAAGTATTGTAATATAAAACAATATAGTCATAATCTATAAAGTGCTGTAATATAGAAATAAATAATACAATCTAAATCTATAATGTATTGTAATATAAAATTAAATACTATAATCCAAATCTATGAAGTATTGCAATATAAAACTAATAAAATATAAATCTATAAAGTATTGTAATATAAAACTAAATAATATAATCGTAATCCATAAAGTGCTGTAGTATCGAAATAAATAGTACACTCTAAACCTATAAAACTAAATAATATAATCCAAATGTATAATGTATTGCAATGGAAAATTAAATAATATAATCATTGCCTATTAAGCATTATAATATAAAACTAAATAAAATAAGCCAAATCTGTAAAATATTGTAATATAAAACTAAACAATACAATCCAAATCTAAAAAGTATTATAATATAAAACTGAATAATATAATTCAAATCTGTAAAATATTGTAATACAAAACTAAACAAGTATTGTAATATAAAACTATAAAACATAATCCAAACCTATAAAGTATTATAATATAAAATTAAATAATATGACCCAAATCTATAAAATGTTACAAGATGAAACTATAAAATAATGTAATGTGAAACTAGATAAATTAATATGAAACTAAATAATATCACTCTGTAAAATAATGTAATGTGAAACTAGATAAATTAATATGAAACTAAATAATATCACTCTGTAAAATAATGTAATATGAAACCAGATAATATATGAATCTATGAACTGATACAATAAGAAACTAAAGAATAATAGAACATGAAACCATAAAAACCAATGAATGTAAAGTGAAGCTATAAGATGTTATGATATGACACTAAAAAGATAAGTATTGCTTGAGGCTATTATGTAACATGAAACTACAAATAATATTACACAAAATTATCAAACTAATATAATATGAAATTATTAAATAATAGAATATAAAATTAAAAACTAACATGATATGAAAACATAAGATGAACAATGTTGTAGGAAAACAGAATTCGAGAAGCGTTTTTCCGATGCAATTTTTGTTAATATAGTTTGATGCAGAAACTGTGAACAAATAAAAATAAAACCATATAAAGAATGGATCACTATATATATATTAGATAAAAAAACACTGGCGGCAACCTCAGCAGTTCTTGCGGCAAGTGTAGAAAGAGCGGAACGGTTAAAATTTGGTGTCACATTTGAGTCTCCTTCAGAATCCACAGTGTCACAATGGACGGCTGTTAAACCGGAGAACAGAAATGTGATCTCTGTTGTGTCAAAACTTGATCAATGTGCTTTCATGTGGCATCTGTGAATGGGTTCGATCATGGCCATCCAAGTTTAAGTGAGAATGTTTGCACGTTTGTATTTTGTGTCTGCTCGGAGTCAGATGAGGAGAATTTTTTTCTCCTCTTATTTGAGGGTTGGTTAGCCTGTGTGGAAGCAGAGGAGAAGGCGGTGAATGGGGGGGGGGGGGGGGGGTCACTGAATATCATCAAGACTTTTCATTGACAAGCTAGTGGTGAGGAGGGGAAGGACAAAGGGTTATTCGGGGTGGGGAGTGGGGGTGCAGAAAGGAAAGTGGAGTTAAGGCCGCAATCTCATCAAGTGGCAATATAACCCCAAGCGACCGAGTGGCCTACTCCTGATCCCTAGTTCCTGCAGCCTACGGTGCAGAAGGAGGCCATTCGGCCCATCGAATCTGCACCGACCACAATCCTACCAAAGCCCTATTCCCCTAACTCCATATATTTACCCAGTTCATTTCCTTCCCACTAAGGGGCAATTTAGCATGGCCAATCCGCCTAACCCGCACATCTTTGGACTGTGGGAGGAAACTGGAGCACCTGGTGGAAACCCACACAGACACAGAGAGGACGTGCAAACTCCACACAGACAGTGACCCGAGGCTGGGAATTGAAGCCTTGTTCCTGGCGCTGTGAGGCAGCAGTGCTAACCACTGTGTCACCATGAACAGGTGGCGAGATCACACCTTGTTTGTCTATTTGAATGAATGTGTGAGTGGGTGTGTGAGTATGAGATTGAGTGTGTTCTGTGAGTGTGAGTGTGAATTGTGTGTATATGTGTGTGTGTGTGTGTATATGTGTGTTGTGTGTGTGAATATATATGTGTGTATGTGAGTGAAAGCATGTGTGTGTGAGTGAGTGTGTGTGTTTTAAGACGGTTTCTTAGTGTGTGTGTGTGTGTGTGTGTGTTCCAGTGTAAGTGTTTATGTCGGAGTTTGATTCTGGCTGTATCATCCACGTGTGTTTTTCTCTGGGAGCCAGTGATTTCTCAGTGTTAGTGTGTATTTCAGTTTGTGTTCTGGCAGCCGGCGGGTGGGGGCGGTGGGGGGGGGGCAGTATTACTTGTCTAAACTCCGAACAGGATAAGAATCGGCACAGTGTGAGCAGTGGGCGGGGGAGGGGGGGGTACTGAATTGGCACTTTCACTGCCTTTTCTCTGGAGAACAATCTTAAAAGGAAAACTTGTAAATATGTGATCTGAGAGGCTGGAAGTGGGTGGGGGGGGGGGGGAAGTGTGAAGGAGAAAGGGCTGGTTGGCTCCAGGAGTTGTGAATTGGGAGATTATTGGCTCTGGGTGACAGGGGGGAGGTGCTTGGGTTGGAGTATTTGTACAGATTTCTCAATGGGATCACACTGGGAGGGTATTTGCAGATTTATTGTGCTGGTGTTTATGTGTGTGCGGGGGGGAGGGGGGAATGATGTCTGACCTCAAAGAGGTGCCAAACGTCCCCAAAACACCCTTCAGCATCCAGAGCCTCTTGCCCGAGCCAGTGCAGAGTGGAAGGGCGACGGAGCCGGAGAGCGCAGCAGCAGCGGCGGCGGAGCCGGAGGCGGATTTTCCGGGCGCGCAGCGGGAGGATGGAGAGCAGGGCAAGCTGGAGAAGCCTCCTTTCAGCTACAACGCCCTGATTATGATGGCCATTCGCCAGAGCCCCGGGAAGAGGCTGACCCTGAGTGGCATCTACGAGTTCATCGTGCAGAACTTCCCCTATTACAAGGAGAACAAGCAAGGCTGGCAAAACTCCATCAGGCACAACCTCAGTCTCAACAAGTGCTTTGTCAAGGTGCCCAGGCACTACGATGACCCCGGGAAGGGCAACTACTGGATGCTGGACCCCTCCAGCGATGATGTCTTCATCGGGGGGGCCACGGGCAAATTGAGGAGGAGGTCCACCCCTGCGCGGGCAAAGCTGGCATACAAGAGGGGGACCAGGTTGACTTCCACGGGATTGGCACTGGCCAGCTCCATCTACTGGCCCGTGTCCCCACTTCTGACCCTGCCCCGCTCCCCGAGCGGCCACCCCCTCAGCTACAGCCCCCCCTCGCCTTACCCGGCCCCCCCTTACGCCGTGTCCATGCTCTGTGCCCACCAGCCGGGTGCCACCGTTCCCGAGCTGCCCTATGGTGCCTCCCAGCAGCTCTCCACCGCTGCCCTGGCCGCCTCGCTGCCCTACGGACTGTCCTCCCCCTCCTCCTCCTCCTCCTGCAACCCGTGCCCCCTCAACCTCCTGGCTGGGCAGACCACCTACCTCTTCTCGCAGCTGACCGGCCCCGGTGCCACCCCACTCAGTGGAATAGCCCCGCCGCTTGTGAAGAGCAGAGAATTCCGGAGAGGGGTTCCTGCGACGTTCCCGGAGCTCTACTTCCCAACGCAGAACCTGGAATCGCCCTTTATCCTATAGAGAAATGCTAGAATTGGTTATTTATTTTGTGAATATCAGATTATAAATCAAAATTTACTTAATATGTTACACGTGTGTGTGTGTGAGTCTTTTGGAGAGAAAGGTTTAGAATAACTTATTTTAAAAAGAGATATCTGTATCAAATCAGTATTCCCAACATTTTATGCTCTCTCTCTCTCTCTGGGCGAGATAATCTTTTACATATCAAAAATTAAATGGAATGAGATTGTGTGGCAATGTTATTGTTTTTTTTAAAAAAAGTACTGGGATTAAACTGTCGTCTTAAAACAGCGTTGTGTTTGTCGGGAATGTTTGCATTTAAATAAAAACATAAAATGTTTGATAAAGTCAAAGAGACTTGGCAGTGAGGAGAGAAAGAGAGTTCATTGTTTCAAATCTACACAACCCTCTGACAGAACTTATTCAACTGTCTGTAGTTGTTGGTTGGGGTTTGTCAGCTGTAGCTCATGGGGTCTCAGGAGTGGCCTCTGCTTGTCCCATGAAATCCCACCCTAGGTCAATGACCTTTCCGCCCCTCGCCCGCTCCTATTCCCCTGGCAGACATGGTAATAAAATTCCATAGAGTTTCACAGCGCACACAGAGGCCATTCAGCCCACCATGTCAACACTGGTCACCTATCCTATTCTAATCCCATTTTCCAATTGGTCCCGTAGCCTTGTCTGAGACGGGTGTTTCAATGGCTCATCTAAATGCTTCTTAAATGTTGGGATCGTTCCCGTCTCCACTACCCTTTTGGGCAGCAAGTTCCAGATTCCCACCACCCTCTGCGTGGAAAAACCTTTTTCTCAAATTCCCTCTAAATCTCCTGCCTCTTGTCTTAAATCTCTGCTCCCTGGTTATTGATCCCTATCTACCCATAGATCGCAGATAGAGGTGGGAACATCGGGGTGGCGGCGTGGGCTCATTGAGCCAAAGGGCCTGTTTCCCGTGCTGTTTTGTTCTTTGTACCCTATCTATGTCCGTTAGATCTTGTACCCCTCGACCAGGTCCCCCTCAGCCTCCACTGCTCTAAGGAATATAACCCCTAACCAGCATCTCTTTAACGCTGCAATGCTCCAGCCCAGGCAACATTTGATTTGATTTTGATTTATTATTGTCACATATATTAGTCGAGGTCTTTAAAAATAACCAAATCATAAGACAGATAGAACATAGAACATAGAACATTACAGCACAGAACAGGCCCTTTGGCCTTCGATGTTGCGCCGACCAATATAAAAAGCAATGCCCCTCCAAACTAAACCATAGGGAAAGGGATAGGGAAAGGACATTTGATTTGATTTATTATGGGGTGGCACAGGGGTTCGCACTGCTGCTGCTTCACAGCATCAGGGATCTGGGTTCGATTCCTGGCTTGGGTCACTGTCTGTGTGGAGTCTGCACATTCTCCCTGCGTCTGCATGGGTCTCCTCTGGGTGGTCCGGTATTCTCCACAGTCCAAAGATGTGCAGGTTAGGTGAATTGGCCATGCTAAATTCTCCCTCAGTGTATCCAAAGAAGCGCTGGAGTGGCGACTCAGGGATTTTCACAGTAACTTTAGTGCAGTGTTAATGTAAGACTACTTGTGACTAATAAATAAAAACAGGTTACATTATTATCACATGTATTAGTCTACAGTGAAAATATTGTTTCTTGTGCGGTATACAGTTAAGGCATACTGTTCACAGAGAAGGAAAGGAGAGAGTGCAGAATGTAATGTTACAGTCATAGTTAGGGTGTAGAGAAAGATCAACTTAGTGCAAGGTAGGTCTATTCAAAAGTCTGACAGCAGTTCTTGAGTTGGTTGGTACATGACCTGAGACTTCTGTATCACTTTCCCGATGGAAGAAGGTGGAAGAGAGAATGTCCGGGGTGCTTGGGGTCCTTAATTATGCTGGCTGCTTTTCCGAGAACGCGGGAAGTGTAGTCAATAGATGGGAGGCTGGTTTATGTGATGGACTGGGCTACATTCACAACCTTTTGTAGTTGCACCCTCTCCAGTGCGATCGCACCTTTTCTATTGCTGATTGTGAGATTTTTCTGTGTCCACTTCTCACTCAGAAACAGTGAGTACAATTCAAAAACGCTAAATTAGCTGTAAGGTGTAATATAAATGTAAGCCTTTTCTTAAATTAACAATGCTAGGGAGTGCGGCGAACACAGCCTTACTGCACACAACGACAGTTTACTTTTTTTCTGAATTTTTTATTGTATCTGATAAGATTTTGCCATTCTTTCCCTGTTAAGTGACCCCTCCCCCTGCATCATTTAAAACGTACTGTCTGAGAAAGCTACAGAAACAGTTTCACTTATTAAACAGTGTCACAAGTAAGGTTACGTTAGCACTACAATGAAGTTACTGTGGAAATCCCACACTTTGGCGCCTGTTCGGGTATACTGAGGGAGAATTTAGCACGGCCAATCCATCTAACCGGCATATGTTTCAGACTGTGGCAGGAAACTGGAGGAAACCCACACAGACATGAAGAGAATGTGCAGAGCCCACACAGGCAGTGACCCCAAGCCAGGAATTGAACCCAGGTCCCTGGCGCTGTGAGGCAGCAGTGCTAGCTTTACACAGTGCTAACTGTGTCACCTCCAGCTGCACTAGTCTAAATGTTGGAAATTCCCTCCAGGTTATCCATGGGGTTTCACATTGTCTGCAACCTGTCAGCTAAAATCCCAAGCGAGATGGGAGAATTCCAGCCAAAGAGCTGCATTTTTCGGAGGACTAACAAAATAAGGGAATACACAATGAATGGTAGGATGCTCAAAAGTACAGACCGACCTTGGGGTGCATGTCCATAGATCCCTGAATTCAGCAGGACAGGTAGAGAAAGTGGTTAAGGAGGCACTTGGGGACATTTGCCTTTACTAGCCGAGGCATAGAATATAACAGCAGGAAGGTTATGGTGGAGAATTGGTGAGACCACAGACCAGAGAACTGTGTGTGGTTCTGGTCACCTCACTATAGGGAGGATGTGAATGCACTGGAGAGAGTGCAGAAGAGATTTACTGGGATGCTGCCTGGGCTGGAGTGTTGCAGCTACGAGGAGACGCTGTTAGGCTGGGGTTGTTTCTTTTGGGTGATCTGATTTCCTCCTACAAGCTGAAAAACATGCTGATTAGGGTGGATTGGCCGATATAAATTGCCCATTAGGGTTGCTGAACAGGCACCAGAGTGTGGTGACCATCGGATTTGCAGTGTTAATGTAAGTCTACTTGTAACACTAATAAATAAACTTTAAAACATTAAACTATTTTATTAGTCACAAGTGAAACTTACATTAACAATGCAATGAAGTTACTGTGAAATTTCCCTAGTCACTATACTCCAGCGCCTGAATTTAACATGGCCAATCGACCTAACCTTTACATTTTTGAATAATAAGGAGAAATTTAACATGGCCAATCCACCTAACCTGCACATCTTTAGACACTAAGGGACAATTTAACATGGCCAATCCACCTAACCTGCACATCTTTTGGACTGTTGGAGGAAACCAGAGCACTCGAAGGAAAACCATGCAAACACGGCGAGAATGTGCAAACTCCACACAAACAGTGATCCAAGCTGGGAATTGAACCCGGGTCCCGGGCACTATGAGGCAACAGTGCTAACCACTGTTCTTTTCCATAGAGCAGAGAAGATTTGGGAGGGGAGGAAGGAGGGGTGGGGTCAATTGAAGTGTACAAAATTCTGAGGGACAAAGATAGAGTAGATAGGAAGAAACTTCTCCCCTTGATAGAGGGATTAATAACTGGAGTGGGGCGGAGGGCAGAGATTTAAGGTAAGGGGAAGGAGATTTAAAGGGTATTTGAGGAAAATGCTTTTCACCCAGAGAGTGGTGGGAATCAGGAACTCGCTGCCTGAAAGGATATTGGAGACAGGAAACCTCACAACATTGAAGAAACATTTAGATGAGCATTGGAAACACTCTAGCACACATGGCCATGGAACCAAGTGCTGGAAAAATGGGATTAGAATAGATAGGTGCTTGATGGCCAGCACAGATATGATGGGCCAAATGGCCCTTTTCTTTGCTGTTGAATCTCTGCCAGACTTTGCTAACTCTTCACGCCAGCGGATTTTTCTGGTTCTGTCAATGGTATAGCCCTGATCTGGTCTATATGTGACTCCAGATGTGGTTGACTCTCAAATGTCCTCGGGCAACTAGGGATGGGCAATAAATGCTTCCCAGCCAGCCATGTCCATGACTGAACAATTCACCTGCCGCCATTGGTTTTCTGGCAACGAGAGTGCATTCAATGGGAAATCTTGTTGGCAATGGCAGGACCAAGAGGATTCCACTGCCAACCAATGAATGTTAGTGTTCATGTTGAGAGAGCTAGAATACAAGAGCAGGAATGTATTTCTGAGGCTGTGTAAGGCTCTAGTCAGACCCCGTTTGGAGTACTGTGAGCAGTTTTGAGCCTCAAATCTAAGGAAGGATGTGCCGGCTTTGGAAAGGGTCCAGAGGAGGTTCACAAGAATGATCCCTGGAATGAAGAGCTTGTCGTTTGAGGAATTGTTGAGGACTCTGGGTCTGTACTCGTTGGAGTTTAGAAGGATGAACATAGAACATAGAACATAGAACAATACAGCACAGAACAGGCCCTTCGGCCTTCGATGTTGTGCCGACCAAAATAAAAAGCAATGCCCCTCCTAACAAAACCATTCCCTTCTCATCCATATACTTATCAACTAACCTCTTAAACGCCACCAAACTTGGCGCATCCACAACAGCTGCAGGCAGGGCATTCCACTCCCTCATCACTCTTTGAGTAAAGAACCTACCTCTGATATCCGTCCTATAACTCATACCCCTTAATTTAAAGTTGTGTCCCCTCGTGCTAGCTTTCTCCATCCTAGGAAAACGGCTATCACTGTCCACCCTATCTAAACCTCTAATCATCTTATATGCTTCAATAAGATCCCCTCTTAGCCGCCTCCTTTCTAACGAAAACAACCTCAAATCCTTCAACCTCTCTTCATAGGACCGGCCCTCCATACCAGGCAACATCCTGGTAAACCTCCTCTGTACCTCTCCAATGCCTCCACATCTTTCTTATAATGTGGGGACCAGAACTGCACACAATACTCCAAGTGCGGCCGCACTAGAGTTTTGTACAGCTGCAACATGATGCTGCGGCTCCTAAATTCAATCCCCATACCAATAAAAGCTAAGACTCCATAAGCCTTCTTAACAACTTTATCCACTTGACTGCCTACTTTCAGGGATAAAGGGGGGATCTTATTGAAATTTACAGGATACAGTGAGGCTGGGCTAGAGTGGATGTTGGGAGGATGTCTCCACTAGTAGGAAAAATGAACCAGGCTAAAGGGACGATCCTTTAAAACAGAGATGAGGAATTTTTCAGCCAGAGAGTGGTGAATCTATGGAACTCTTTGCCACAGAAGGCTGTGGGGCCGGGTCATTGAGTATCTTTAGAACATAGAACATAGAACAATACAGCACAGAACAGGCCCTTCGGCCTTCGATGTTGTGCCGACCAAAATAAAAAGCAATGCCCCTCCTAACTAAACCATTCCCTTCTCATCCATATATGTTCCATAGATTCCATAGATTCACCACTCTCTGGCTGAAAAATTCCTCATCTCTGTTTTAAAGGATCGTCCCTTTAGCCTGGTTCATTTTTCCTACTAGTGGAGACATCCTCCCAACATCCACTCTAGCCCAGCCTCACTGTATCCTGTAAATTTCAATAAGATCCCCCCTTTATCCCTGAAAGTAGGCAGTCAAGTGGATAAAGTTGTTAAGAAGGCTTATGGAGTCTTAGCTTTTATTGGTAGGGGGATTGAATTTAGGAGCAGCAGCATCATGTTGCAGCTGTACAAAACTCTAGTGCGGCCGCACTTGGAGTATTGTGTGCAGTTCTGGTCGCCACATTATAAGAAAGATGTGGAGGCATTGGAGAGGGTACAGAGGAGGTTTACTAGGATGTTGCTTTAAGACTGAGATAGGTAGGTTCTTGATTCATAAGGGGATCAGGGGTTATGGGGAAAGGGCAGGAGAATGGGGATGAGAAAAATGTCAGCCCACCACTGTCCCACGGTCCAGGGGTTGGGCGGGGGGGACCGTAGGTTGGCACGTCAGGGTCACTCGCTGGATGGAACTTGCATTTTACATCGCAGTGTAAGTGCTTTGGAAGAAGAATGCTTTGCAAATTTTTGTAGCCCCTTACATGACCTCTGGACAACCCCCAGATTAGCTTCACAACAGATGAAGTACTATTTGAAGTGTCCTCACCATTTTAATGATGGAAAGGTGGTAACCAATTTATGCACAGCAAGATCCCACAAAGATCAACATGATCATCTGTTTATGATGACCTTGGTTGCAGGATGAATGTTGGCCAAGGAGACATAGGTGCTAACTAAATGTATTAGGGGTTAAAATATCTAGGAAGAGTTTCTCCAACAGATGATCCTATATATTTACCACACAAATCCCCCAGTCCACACATCTTTGGACACTAAGGGGCAATTTAGATTGGCCAATCCACCTAACATGCACATCTTTGAACACGAAGGGGCAACTTAGCATGGCCAATCCATTTAACTTGCACATCTTTAGACTGTGGAGGGGAACCGGAGCACCCGGAGGAAACTCACGCAGACATGGGATCCACACAGACAGTGGCCCAGGCTGGGAATTGAGCCTGGCCCCACTGCTGAGAGGCAGCAGTGCTAACCACCGTGCCACCGACTTTTGAAAAAAATTGCTTCAATCACCAATCCGGGCAGTGGATTCCAGACATCTACTGTCCTCTTGGTGAAGAAGCTTTTCCTAATAACCCCTCTAGTCTTCTTTATTTGCAAATTATACGTCAGTCATAAATTATTTGAAAGAACATTTCAAATTGGCCGCTGCACAAAGTGCTACATTATTTGGTTTTCTACTTACATCGAGTTGAACGCTACAGATGCTTAATTCAGTCAGAGAAATATTACAGACATTTCAAATGCTCACTGCAGATGATGCAAAGGAAATTTAAGTTGTCCATCTACAGCAAAGTCTTGATGGTTTGAGTAATAATGAGAGGCTGGATAGACTGGGACTTTTTACTCTGGAGCTTAAGAGGCTGAAGGGTGACTTTATAGAGGTCTATAAAATAATGAGGAGCAGCTAGATAGTCAATATCTTTTCCCCAAGGTAGGGAAGTCTAAAAATATAGGGCAAAGGTTTAAGGTGAGAGGAGAGAGATACAAAAGAGTTGAGGGGGCAATTTTTTCACACAGAAGATGGTGGGAGTCTGGAACAAGCTGCCAGAGGTAGTAGTAGAGGCGGGTACAATTTTATCTTTTAAAAAACATTTAGATAGTTACTTGGGTACGATAGGTATAGCAGGATATGGGCCAAATGTGGACAACTGGGATCAGCTTAGGTTTTTTAAAAAAAAGGGTAGCATAGGAAGAGAATCATTCTCTTCTTCCATGATTTATGGAAGAGAAGGGAATGGTTTAGTTTGGAGGGGCACTGCTTTTTATTTTGGTCGGCACAACATCGAAGGCCGAAGGGCCTGTTCTGTGCTGTATTGTTCTATAGGCAAGTTGGGCTGAAGGGCCTGTTTCCATGCCGTAAACCTCTAAGACTCTACGACGAAGGTGCACTCTGAGGCACTCCCATACTCCCTCGTCCTTCTAATATGGGTCTGAGTGGTATGGAGGTACAGTGGTTAGCACTGCTGCCTCACAGTGCCAGGGATGCGAGTTCGATTCCCAGCTTGGGTCACTATCTGTGTGGAGTTTGCATGTTCTCCCCGTGTCAGCATGGGTTTCCTCCACAATCCGAAAGACATGCTGGTTAGGTACACTGGCTGTGCTAAATTTTCTCTCAGTGTACCCTAACAGGCGCTGGAGTGTGGCAACTAAGATATTTTCACAGTAATTTCATTACAGTGTTAATGTAAGCCTACTTGTGACACTAATAAATAAACTTTAAATCATAGAAATCCCTACAGTGCAGAAGGAAGCAACTCAGCCCATTGAATCTGCAATGACAACAATCCCACCAAGGCCTTATCCCCATAAGCCCACACATTTACACCTCTAACCTACGCATCTGGGACACTGAGAGGCAATTTTCCTAACCCGCATATCATCAGACTGTGGAAGGAAAACTGGAGCACCAGAGGAAACCCATGCAGACACGGGGAGAACATGCAGACTTCGCATAGACAGTGACCCAAGCTGGAATCGAACCCGGATCCTTGGTGCTACGAGACAGCAGCGTTAACTACTGTGCCACTGTGTATAAAATAAAATGAATAATTAAATAAAATACTTTTCTGGGCCAATCAATCTCTTTACTCATTATTTTGATCCCAGCATTCAATGCCATAAACAGACTGTTTTTATATCAGTTAGTTAGTGATATTAATTATAATATCAATTGCAGATAGTTTCACAGCAGACTCAGTCCGAAAGGTGCTCAGAAAGTCCCTTTGTGGGTTTCCACAGTGGGGATAGATAATAGTGGGTGGTGGGGGGAAGGGAGGAGGGACGGAGGGGAGGGTGGTGGAGGGGGGAAGGGGAGGGGGACGTCATCTTGCCAGTAGTGTAAACGAGATGCCAGAGCTATTTCTGATACGTGTGTGCTGAAAACATTTTGCTTCGATCTGGGGACATAAAGGAATATGAGGAACGCTGACTAATGTCAGTGATGGGAATTTCACAGTAACTGCGTTGCAGTGTTAATGTAAGAATTACTCATGGCTCATAAATAAACTTTATAATGCGACAAACATTTCATTGTCGCTGTATAACACTGGGATACATTACTGTTGGGGATGGGTCTGTCACTGTATACCACTGGGGTACAGTACTGGTGGGGATGGGTCTGTTACTGTATAACACTGGGGTACAGTACTGGTGGGGACGGGTCTGTCGCTGTATAACACTGGGGTACAGTACTGGTGGGGACGGGTCTGTCGCTGTATAACACTGGGGTACAGTACTGGTGGGGACGGGTCTGTCGCTGTATAACACTGGAGTACAGTACTGGTGGGGACAGGTCTGTCACTGTGTAACACTGGAGTACATACTGGTGGGGACAGGTTTGTCGCTGTATAACACTGGGGTACAGTACTGGTGGGGAACGGGTCTGTCACTGTATAACACTAGGGTACAGTGCTGTTGGAGATGGGTCTGTCACTGTAACACTGGGGTACAGTACTGGTGGGGACGGGTCTGTCACTGTATAACACTGGGTTACAGTACTGGTGGGGACGGGTCTGTCACTGTATAACACTGGGGTTACAGTACTGGTGGGGACGGGTCTGTCGCTGTATAACACTGGGGTACAGTACTGGTGGGGACGGGTCTGTCACTGTATAACACTGGGGTACAGTACTGGTGGGGACGGGTCTGTCACTGTATAACACTGGGTTACAGTACTGGTGGGAACGGGTCTGTCGCTGTATAACACTGGGTACAGTACTGGTGGGGACGGGTGTTCGCTGTATAACACTGGGGTACAGTACTGGTGGGGACGGGTCTGTCACTGTATAACTCTGGGTTACAGTACTGGTGGGGGACGGGTCTGTTGCTGTATAACACTGGGGTACAGTACTGGTGCGGACGGGTCTGTTGCTGTATAACACTGGGGTACAGTACTGGTGGGGACGGGTCTGTCACTGTATAACTCTGGGTTACAGTACTGGTGGGGGATGGGTCTGTTGCTGTATAACACTGGGGTACAGTACTGGTGGGGGAATGGGTCTGTCACTGTATAACACTGGGGTACAGTACTGGTGGGGATGGGTCTGTTGCTGTATAACACTGGGGTACAGTACTGGTGGGGACGGGTCTGTCACTATATAATACTGGGGTACAGTTCTGATTCTGTATAACACCTGGGGTACAGATGTGACACTAGTTTACACGCAGTTGTGTCACTGGAGGTGGCAATGTTGGCAGTTGATGAGAATAACTTAAATGTATGGAGGATGGGATTGGGAAATATATTGATATTTTTCTTCTTGTAATTTACTGGTATTTACTTGCACGGTAAGTGTTGCGTGATAGCATTGTGTATCACCCACACAGCCTACAGAATAGCTAGAAGCTTTACATTGGTGCTATTAATGTGTTCGAAACTCTGGATTATCTGTCAAAAATCTTTTGATATTTCTGTCCCTGTTACCCGGTCTCATAATGAATTTCCACTTGCAGATTTCTTACACAAGATAAATCCCTTCCTATCCTCTCCTTGTTTTGTGTTTCCAAGTCACTCACTTCTCTGGGGGTGATTGCAAGATACGTCTATAAAAATTCAATATCTATTCAAGTAAACATCACCCCATTTGTGTTTTGAGTATGGTCTCAGATTGGGTTTCCTGGGGCGGGGTGGATGGGGTGGATTTTCCTGGAGGTGGGGTTGGGAATCAGAGGTGTTGCTGGATTAACTTCAGCATGACATATTTTGGTCAGGACTTTTACACTGAATTACTGCCTCGTAATCTCCCTCCCCCTCACCCCCAGAGTATCCACATCAGGGTCTAACACCAAAAGGTTTAAACATCACTTTAGTTAAAGGAGGTGAGTTGGCAGTCCCAAACCCACCATATTCTCATACACCACTTCACTTCCACTTACAAGAAGGAATTGCATTTATATAGCGCCTTTCCAGACCTCAGAGCGTACCACAGCTAATGAAGTACGTTTTATCAAATGTGAGTCACCGTTGCAATCCAAGACAGAAGAATGAAACTGCTTAAAGTTTATTTATTAGTGTCACAAGTAAGCTTGCATTAACACTGCAATAAAGTTACTGTGAAAATCCATGCATTTACTCTGCTGAAGTTTAGGGACAATTTAGCATCAACTTAACCCCCACATCTTTGGACACTAAGGGGCAATTTAGCATGGCCAATCCACCTAACCTGCACATCTTTGATTAAATTCCTCTTAGTAAAATAAAAGTAAAGTTTGTCTATTTATTAGTGTCACAGGTAAGGCTAACATTAACACTGCAATGAAGTTACTGTGAAAATCCCCTAGCTGTCACACTCTGACACCTATTCAGATACACTGAGGAAAACTTTAGCATGACCAGTGCACCTAGTCCACACAGGTGTTGGTGATCTGGGCGTCTAGAAACATGAAACTTTTGACCATTTTCCTGTCCCGTCCGCCACGGGAATCTTTTCTAGTGGATGGGCACCTTCCAGTTTTGGGGCTGGAACATCCTACCCGAGATATTGCAGATGAAGGCACTGGGAGTGTTGCAGTTTACCGTGAGACTGTCTGAGGTCAATTAGATTTGAATTTGATACTAACTTTGTTGCAAAGCATGTTTTGACAGACAGCACATTGTATGAAAGCTAATAGAGGTGGTTTAATTATGTTTCTGTGTTGATATGAGGCTGCCAGCGTTCACATGCAATCCGCACCTTATTCTCCCAGTGATAGTCAACAATGTGGCATGTTTTAACAAGTGAACGGCAGTGAATGTTGTATCACACACCATAACATGCAACATTCAACACCAGACCTCCACATCAGCACTCATATAACTGAATGTTGTAACTGATAGGTGCATTGCGAGGGTGCGGTGTTATTAGGGAGTATGATATCTGAGACTTGGATAAAGCATTATATCAGTGACACAGTGGTGGTCACTGAATCAGTGACCCAGGGTAATATTCCAGCGACCCAGGTTCAAATTCCACTGGTGAAATTTGAATTCAACACAAATCTGGAATATAAACTCTAATGACGTCCATTGTCAACTGGTTGTAAAAATCCATTTGGTTCACTAATGGGAGACATGGTGGCACAGTGGTTAGCAGTGCTGACTCACAGCGCCAGGCACCCGGGATCAATTCCCAGCTTGGGTCATTGTCTGTGCAAAGTCTGCACGTTCTCCCCATGTCTGTGTGGGTTTCCTCTGGATTCCTCAGTTTCCTCCCACAGTCCAAAGATGTGCAGTTAGGGGAATGGCCAGGCTAAACTGCCCCTTAATGACCAAAGATGCACAGGTTAGGTGGATTGTCCATACTAAATTGCCCCTTAGTGTCCAAGGGTGTGCAGGTTAGGTAGATTGTCCACGCTAAATTGCCCCTTAGTGTCCAAGGGTGTGCCGGTTAGGTGGATTGTCCACGCTAAATTGCCCCTTAGTGTCCAAGGGTGTGCCGGTTAGGTGGATTGTCCACGCTAAATTGCCCCTTAGTGTCCAAGGGTGTGCCGGTTAGGTGGATTGTCCACGCTAAATTGCCCCTTAGTGTCCAAGGGTGTGCCGGTTAGGTGGATTGTCCACGCTAAATTGCCCCTTAGTGTCCAAGGGTGTGCCGGTTAGGTGGATTGTCCACGCTAAATTGCCCCTTAGTGTCCAAGGGTGTGCCGGTTAGGTGGATTGTCCACGCTAAATTGCCCCTTAGTGTCCAAGGGTGTGCCGGTTAGGTGGATTGTCCACGCTAAATTGCCAGTCAAGTAGGGCTAGATGATGTTGAGCTTTTTAAGTGTTGGAGCTGCACTCATCTAGACAAGTGGAGAATATTCCATCACATTCTTGACTTGTATGTGGCTTTGATTTGATTTATTATTATTCAAATGTACTGGGATACATTGAAAAGTATTCTTTCCTGAGCCCTATACAGATAAAACATACCATTCATAGAGTAGATAGAGGAGAAGGAAAGGAGAGAGTGCAGAATGTAGTGTAACAGTCATAGCTAGGGCATAGAGAAAGATCAACTTAATGCAAGGCAAGTTCATTCAAAAGTCTGACAGCAGCAGTGAAGAAGCTGTTTTTGAGACAGTTGGTGCATGATCTCAGACTTTTGTATCTTTTTCCTGACAGAAAAAGGTGGAAGGAGAATGTCCGGGGTGTGTGGGATCCTTGATTATGCTGGTTGCTTTACTGAGGCAGCAGGAAGTGTAGACAGAGTCAATGGATGGGAGGCTGGTTTATATGTTGAATTGGGCTATGTTCATGACCCTTTGTAGTTCCTTGTGGTCTTAAACAGAGCAGGACTATACCAAAGATGCACAGGTTAGGGTGGTGGTCGATGGAAATTATTCATCGTGGAGTTCGGTTACAAGTGGTGTACCTCAGGGATCTGGAAAAAATTATTAGGGATAGGATTTATAGTTATTTAGAGAGAAATGAATTGATTGGGGATAGTCAGCATGGTTTTGTGAAGGGTAGGTCGTGCCTTACTAACCTTACTGAGTTTTTTGAAAAAGTGACCAAAGAGGTGGATGGGGGTAAGGCAGTTGATGTGGTATATATGGACTTTAGTAAGGCGTTCGATAAGGTGGCCCATGGAAGGCTTCTGCAGAAAATGCAGATATATGGGATTGAGGGTGATTTAGCTAATTGGATTAGGAATTGGCTAGCAGATAGAAGACAGAGGGTGGTGGTTGATGGGAGATATTCATCGTGGAGTTCGGTGACAAGTGGTGTACCTCAGGGGTCTGTTTTGGGGCCCCTGCTGTTTGTAATTTTTATAAATGATCTGGATGAGGGTATTGAAGGATGGATTAGTAAATTTGCAGATGACACTAAAGTCGGTGGAGTGGTAGATAGTGAAGAGGGGTGTTATAGTTTGCAGAGGGACTTGGACAAGTTGCAGAGCTGGGCCGAGAGGTGGCAAATGGAGTTTAATGTGGAAAAGTGTGAGGTAATTCACTTTGGCAGGAATAACAAATGTGTAGAGTATAGGGCTAATGGTAGGACTCTTAATAGTGTTGATGAACAGAGGGATCTTGGTGTATATGTGCATAGATCCCTGAAAGTTGGCAATCAAGTCGATAAGGTTGTTAAGAAGGCATACGGAGTCTTAGCTTTTATTGGTAGGGGGATTGAATTTCGGAGCCGCAACGTCATGTTGCAACTGTACAAAACTCTAGTGCGGCCGCACTTGGAGTATTGTGTGCAGTTCTGGTCCCCACATTATAAGAAAGATGTGGAGGCATTGGAGAGGGTACAGAGGAGGTTTACCAGGATGTTGCCTGGTATGGAGGGCAGGTCTTATGAAGAGAGGCTGAGGGATTTGAGGTTGTTTTCGTTAGAAAGAAGGCGGCTAAGAGGAGACCTTATTGAAACATATAAGATGATTAGAGGTTTAGATAGGGTGGACAGTGATAGCCTTTTTCCTAGGATGGAGAAAGCTAGCACGAGGGGACATAGCTCTAAATTAGTGCTATTAGTGCTAGTGGTAGTTATAGGACGGATGTCAGAGGTAGGTTCTTTACACAGAGGATGGTAAGGGTATGGAATGCCCTGCCTGCTGCAGTTATAGATACGCCAAGTTTGGCGGCGTCTAAGAGGTTAGTAGATAAGTTTATGGACGAAAAGGGAATGGTTTAGGTTAGAGGGTCATTGCTTTTTCCTAATTGGTCAGCGCAACATCTAAGGCTGAAGGGCCTGTTCTGCGCTGTAATGTTCTATGTTCTATGTTCTATACCAAGCTGTGATACATCTGGAAAGAACACTTTCTACGGTCCATCGGCAAAAATTGGTGAGAGTCATAGTGGATATGCCTAATTACCTTCGCATGGACATGTTTTGGGGATAGACCATAGGACGGCATGGTGACACAGTGGTTACCACTGCTATCTTACAGTGCCACAGATCCAGGTTCGATTCCCAGCTTGGGTCACTGTCTGTGTGGAGTCTACACGTTCTCCCTGCATCTGTGTGGGTTTCCTCCTGGTGCTCCGGTTTCCTCCCATCGTCTGAAAGATGTACTAGTTATAATGCTTTGACCCACAGTGCGATGACTTGGGGATTTCACAGTAACTTCATTGCAGTGTTAACGTAAGCCTTACTTGCAACTAATAAATAAATAAATTTTACTTTAGATACCAGTGGGGACCTTACACATTTACCCATTAATGCCAGGGAAATTCTTTTCTTCCTCCTCTATTTCCTGGGATCATTGATACTGGAGATGGTCTCCGATCTACGCATCTTGAACTTTTAATTATGGCCGTGGTGCCTTCTTGACCATCCTCAGAGGTCCTCCAATGAGGTTTCCAAAGTCCTTGACATAACAAGGAAAGACAAATGAACGCAGTTTGAACTTCTGCGTGACTTGTTTCCACCTAAAGGAAATAAGCTGAAAAAGTGACCGCATTCACAGTGTGTCATACCTGGGGAATGAGCCATTACCAGTAATGGAAGCCTTAGGGGAAAACTTGACACCAATTGGCTCTGAACCACATACTAAATCATTGTAACGAACAACAGCCGCTTGTAACTCTGAAACCCAAATCCATAGATAATTTGCAAATCGAAAACGCAAATTACGCAGCATCTTAACAGACATGCTTGGTTTACTGTCCTGTCTCGCAGTTCTGCCTTGTCCATCAACATTCAGCTAAGATGTAGATTTGAGCTCCTTCATGTGGCAAAAGCTGGCAACTAATTGATTGGTCTTATTGCCCCCTCCCAGGCTAGGGTGGAGAAAACATTAACTCCATCAAACCCTGCTGCCAAGTGTCTGAATGTTAAGATTTGGTGGGGCTCCCTCATTAATTGGACAGGAGAAGGATGTCTAAGGACCTCATCAGTGAGACCCAGACTCCAGCTCGAGTCAGTGTTTGCAGGGAAGAACGTCCCAATTATTCCATCAACGTTGACTTGGCCCATGGGGCGGCACTGTGGTCAGCATTGCTGCCTCACAAATACATCCCAAATTCCGAGCCGGATTCTCAACGGAGTATGGAACACCACGGCATGCTGTCTTCACTACCGGGGTCCACACTATGGCACAGTGGTTAGCAGTGCTACCTCACAGTGCCAGGGAGCTGGGTTCGACTCCCGGCTTGGTCACTGTCTTGTGGAGTTTGCATGTTCTCCCTGTGTCTGCGTGGCTTTCTTCCAAGTGCTCTGGTTTCCACCCACAGTCCGAGAGACATACTGGTTTAGCGTGCATTGGCCGTGTGAAATTCTCCCTCAGCACTCGAACAGGTGCCGGAGTGTGGCAACAAGAGGGTTTTCACAGGAACTTCATCGCAGTGTTAATGTAAACCTATTCGTGATGCTGATAAATAAATTAATTTAAATTTAGGCCAGAGGCTCAGAAGCATCCTGCCTGAACCCACTGCTTTTCTATATTTTGTTTCCCCCCTTTAAGAGCTACCTTTGACCTACCCCAAATAAGTCTGTGTGCAGTTCGATGTCAAATTTTGTTTTCCAATGCTCCTTTAAGACACTTTGCGATGTTCATTTAACTGTGATGTTTAATACATTGAAGGTGTTATGTGAACGTGTGGTCAATCTCCGTAACCTACAGATCCTTGGACAGTAAGAGACCATTTAGCATGGGCAAGGAGTGAAGTGAGAGTGATAGCCTTGCCATCAAGGGCTCATTTCACCAAGTCTGGCATCAAGGAGCCTAACAAAACTGGAATCAATGGGTGTCAGGGAGCAAACTCTCCGTTGGTTAGAGTCATACCTGACACATATGGAAAATGGTTGTGGTTATGGAGGGTCAGTCATCTCAGCTCCGGGATATCTCTGCAGGAGTCCCCTCAGGGTAGTGTCCTAGGCTCAATATTCAGCCGCTTCATCAATGACCTTCCCTCTATCATAAGGTCAGAAGTGGCGATGTGCAATCAGCGGCGAACAATGTTCAGCACCATTCACGACACATCAGATACTGAAGCAACCCCTGTTCAAACACAACAAGATCTGGACAATATCCAGGTTTGGGCTGACAAGTGGCAAATAACATTCACACCACACAAATGCCAGGTAATGACCATCACCAATAACAGACACTCTAACCACTGCCCCTTAACATTCAGTGGTGTTACCATCGCTGAGTCTCCCACTGTCAACATCCTTGGGGTTACCATTGACCAGAGACTCAACTTAACTCACCACATAAACATAGTGACTACAAGAGGAGGTCAGAGGCTGGGAATACTGCAGTGAGTAACTCACCCCCTGACTCCCCCAAAGCCTATCCACTATCTACAAGGTACAAGTCAGGAATGTGACAGAATGCTCTTCCCTTGCCTGCATTGGTGCAGTGCCAACAACACTCAAGAAGCTCAACACCATCCAGGAGAAAGCAGCTCACATTTACAACATTCAATCTCTTCACCACCAAGGCTCAGTAACAAGATTCACTGCAGCAACTCACTAAAGATCCTTAGACAGCACTTTCCAAACCCATGACCACTTCCATCTAGAAGGACAAGGATAGCAAATACATGGGAATACCACCCGTTGCAAATTTCCCTTGAAGCTATTCACCATCCTGACTTGGAAGTATATAGCTGCCGTTCCTTCAGTCAGTGCGTCAAAATCGTAACCCACAGAACATAGACTGCAACAATTCAAGAAAGCAGCTCACCATCATCTTCTCAAGGGCAACTAGGAATGCGCAATAAATGCTGGCCCAGCCAGCGACACCAATGTCCCACAAATGAATTTTAAAAAAATTATCATGGCCAATCCATCTAACCTAAGGGTTAGGTTACCTAAGGACACTAAGGAGTAACTTAGCATGGCCAATCCATCTAACCTACACATCTTTGGACATTAAGGGACAATTTAGCATGGGTAATCTCCCCAGCTTACACATCTTTGGATACTAAGGGGCAATTTAGCATGGCCAATCCCCTTAGCCTGCACATCTTTGGACACCTAGGGACAATTTAATATGACCAATCCACCTAAATTGGCCCTTAGTGTCCAAAAATGTGTAGGTTAGGTGGATTGGCCATGCTAAATTGCCCCTTAGTGTCCAAAGATGTGCAGGTTAGGGTGATTGGCCATGCTAAATTGCCTCCTAGTGCCCAGAGATGTGTAGGTTAGAGGGATTAGCCATGCTAAATTGTCCCTTCACGTTCAAAGATGTGTAAGTTAGGGGGAATTGGCCATGCTAAATTGCCCCTTAGTGTCCAAAAATGTGTAAATTGGGGGCTTGGTCATGCTAAATTGCCCCTTAGTGTCCAAAGGTGTGTAGGTTAGGGGGATTGGCTATGCTAATTTGTCCCTTAGTGTCCAAAAATGTGTAGGAGGATTGGCTATACTAAATCCCTGGGTTCCGGAGATAGGGTAGAAGAGAGGGACTGGGTAAGATGCTCTGTTAGAGAGTCGGTGCAGACTCGATGGGCTGAATGGCCTCTTTCTGCACTATAGGTGTAATAGATTGAAGGCGTCTTGTGGCTCAAAGTATAAAAAAGGTTTGATACCAAGTAGTTATTTACAACAAGCGTCTGACTGAACCAAATAGGCCACTTTTCTCCACTCCTCCCGGGCTCCAACTGAGGACTCTCACACCCGGGGCACGCGCCCTTGCATCCGATTGGTTCGGCTTCCCGCCTTGACATTCCATAGGGTCCAGTCCCTTGGGGACCGCCCCCTTAAAGGGACCACGCTACCGCAGTGGGGATTCTATGGTTCTCTAGATTCTACAATAAATGCCCATTCTCATTTACACATTCCCCCCCCTCTTCCGCCACCCATGCCTCACTTATTAAGCCTGCAAACAGCCCCGTTTCCATGTGGGAGGGTCTCTTTCTCTCTCTCTCCACAACAGAGCCAAGGGGGCCTCTCAACATCTCAGCTCCAGACACGGAGTATTGGGGTCACTTAGAAACCGCGACGCTTTGAAGCATATTTACTCATCGGCTAGGTAATTTGCCCAGCAAATGTTCCTTAAAACCTTGATCATGTTACATCGGTTTACTGTAGTTGTCATTCTCCAAGTGTCAGACTGATATGAAACTATTTTGATTGCATGAAGGATAGATGGCTAAACTATACTTAAATGCGATATCAAATCCTCTCCCCCCGAGGCTCACAGGCCTGTCTCAACATCACACTCACTCTCACCTAGGCCTCAGGATGACTGTCTCGTATCAGCACTTTCTTTTTAACTGAGTGATTTAAATGGTGATGCTCACCCTTTCTCTGCAGGTTTTCCTCACTGTTAGAGTCGCAGGGCCAATAGAGAATCCCATCGCCACAACCCCAGTTATCAAGGATGTCTCCACCTTTTGGCCCTAACTTCTCCTGCCCAATATTTATCACTCAACCAAGAGATGATCTGGTCGGCACAGTGACAATTGGTTGCCTCACAGTGTCGGGGGCCGGGGTTCAATTCCGGCCTTGGGACACTGTGTGGAGCTTGCATGTTCTCCCTATGCACGCGTGGGTTTCCTTTGGATGCTCTGATTTCCTCCCATAATCCAACAATGTGTAGGCTGGGGGATTAGCCATGCTAATTTGTCTTTTACCATCCAAAGATCTGTAGGTTAGAGGGATTGACCATGCTAAGTTGCCCTTTAATGTTCAAAGATCTGTAGGTTAGAGGGATTGCCATGCTAAATTGCCCTTTAATGTTCAAAGATCTGTAGGTTAGAGGGATTGCCATGCTAAATTGCCCTTTAATGTTCAAAGATCTGTAAGTTAGGGGGATTGGCCATGCTAAGTTGCCCTTTAGTGTCCAAAGATCTGTAGGGTAGGGGGGGATTGGCCATGTTAAATTGCCCATTAGTGTCCAAAGATGTGTAGGTTAAATGCATGGGCTATAGGTTTGGGTAAAATGCTCTCAGAGTTTCAATGCAGCCCAGATAGTGCAGAAGGAGACCATTTGGCCTGTCGGGATTCTATGATTCTTTGATTCGAACATCATTCGTACAGTTTCACCTTCACCATCCAGTTGTTCAGGATTAAGAAAAAAGAATAGGCTTGCGTTTAGATAGCGTCTTTCACAATCTCACGGCAGCCTGGAACATTTCCCATCAAAATAAGTGTAGTCAGTGTTAAACACAATAATCAAAGAACAGTACAGTACAGAAACAGGCCTTTCCGCCCATCAACTCTGTGCCGACACTAATGCTTCTCTAATCTAATTTCTCACTTTCAATCTATGTCCCCGAGTAAATTGACCCATGAATCCTGAGAAAAAGATTCTGATTATCCATTCTCCAAATCTGTCATAATCTTGTAAACCTCTATCAGGTGTCCCCTCATCTTCCAACATTTCAATGAAAACAATCCAAGTTTGCTCAACCTTTCTCCATAGTCCATATCCTCCAAAGTAGGCAACATCCTGGTAAATCTCTTCTGCACCTCTTCCAATGCATCGACATCTTCCAACAGTGTGGCGACCAGAATCGTATTCATTATTCCAAATGTGACCTATTCCAAGTCTGTAACGTGATTTTCCAATTCCGATAATCTATGCCCGGCCAACGAAGGCCAGCATGCCATATCTTGTCCACCTGAGTTGCCACCTTTGGGGAACTGTGGATGTGCATGCCTAGAAGCCTCTGTATGCTAATATTTCTAAGGGCTCTAGACCTTTACTGTATAACTTCCTTCTGCAGTGGCCCTTCTTAAATGGCATCACCTCTCATTTGTCTGGGTTTAAATTCCATCTGCCAAATTTGAGCTCAGGTCTCCAGCCAATTTATATCCTGCTATGTTCTCTGTCAAGCCTCCTCACTATCCATCACTCCCCCAATTTTTGTATCATCTGCAGATTTACTAATAAGACCACTTAAATTTTTCTCCTCATCATTTATATATAAAGAGGCCCCTGCTCTGATCTTTGTGGAACACTATTTGTCACAGATTTCCACTTAGAAAAGAACCCTTCCAATGCTACTCTCTGCTTTCCAAGCCAATTTTGTTTCAATCTTACCAGCTCACTTCAGATCCCATATGACTTCACCTTCTTATTGAAGGTTTTACTAAAGTCCATGTCTACAACATCCACTGCTCTGCCTTAGTCAATTGCTCTTATCACTTCCTCAAAGAACTCAGTGAAGTTTTTGAGACACGACTTCCTCCACACAACACCATATTTCCTAGCACTAATAAGCCAATTCTCTTCCAGATGTGAGTACATCCTGGGAGACAGAGAGGAGTGTGAGAAGTGGGTCTGAAGAAGTCTGCTCCATCTCTATCCCATATCTTGGATCCCCTTCTGTCCTTCACCCCATCGCTGGGGACCCACTTCTCACAGTTCTCCTGCTCTCTCTCTCTCATCTCTCTTCATTCCATCATGGCTCCCCCTTCTCACCCCTCTTTCTCCCTTCCATCACAGATCCCTCATCACCCCCCCCCTCTCACCCCCCCACACCCCTCCCCACACCCCTCTCACCCCCACCCTCACCCCCCCCAACCCTCACCTCCCCCCACACCCCCCCCCACACCCCTCACCCCCCCCCACACCTCAACCTCACCCCCTCACCCCCCCCCCCCAACCCCTCACCCCCCCACACCCTCACCCCTTCCCCCACACCCCTCACCCCTCCCCCCACACCCTCACCCCTCCCCCCCCCCCCCCACACCCTCCCCCCACACCCCTCACCCCTCCACACCCCTCACCCCCCCCAAACCCTCACCACCCCCCACAACCCTCACCCCTCCACCATCATGGACACTCCCTGCCTCCTGTTTTATAATAAACCACACCTTGCACTCTTTATCTTAACTCTTAGATGATTTAAAATCATCTAAGGGACAATGTAGAATGGCCATTCAACCTAACCTGCACATCTTCAACCTCCACGGACTACAATTCCCAGCATGCTGCGAGGACGGCGCCATGTTTGAGAGACTACATTTCCCGGCGGGCAGCGCTTCAACCGGAAGCGGAGACTTCTCTTCCGGCGGGGGTTGAAGCGCGGTTGGGGCTTGAGGAGAGCGGCGAGCGGACACCAGGCGACATGTGAGTGAATGAAGGAGGGTGGGAGAGGCAGAGAGGTGGCGGGGGGAGGAGAGAGGGCAGAAGCTCGAGTCGTTTTGAGGCCGCTCCGCCTCCCTTTCCTCTCTCGCCGGGGCTTTTCGCCGGTGTTGCTAAGGTTTGAGGCCTAGCGCGGGCCCGAGGCCTCAGGAGCAGCGGGGGACCCTGGGGACACTCACTGCGCTCAACCCGGCCCCCGCTCACCGGGGGAGGGGGAGGCATTTAGCCTCTTCCCCCTCATCACGGACCCTACTATATCATGGACCCACCCCCATATCACAGACCACCCACTCCTCCCCCCCATCACAGATCCTCACCGTCTCTCCCTCTTCCCCCCCATCATGGACCCCTGTTCCCCTCCCGTCCATCACGATCCCCATTCCTCCGTTCCCTCTACCCCTCCCCTTCATTTCCCCACCACCCTCCCCTTCTTTCCCCACCACCCTCTATCACGGACCCCCTTTCCTCTTCCCTATACGATAGATTTCCCTTCCCTCCCCTATATCATGGACCCCCCCCCCCCCCGACCCCCTTGCATATCATGGACACCCCCCCCCGCATATCATGGACCACCCCCCCCGCATATCATGGACCCCCCCCCCCACCCCCCCCGCATATCATGGACCCCCACACCAAGAGCCTGTTCACCTTATCCCATATCTTGGATTCTCTTCTTTTCTTCACCCCATGGATGGGGACCCACTTCTCACACTCTGACTCTCTCTCTCTCTCCTTCCCACTCCCCCTTTCATTCCATCATGGTTCCCCCTTCTCACCCCTCTTTCTCTCTCCCATCACAGATTCCTTCATCCTCTCTCCCCCAAATCATCAGTGCCCCCTGCTCCCTTTTTTTTAATAATAAATCACACATTGTACTCTTTATCTTAACTTTGATTGCAAGCTGTCAAAGATCTACTTTTGGTTGAAACCAGCAGAGCCTTTTAAATTAATCAGTACACCAAAGCTAGTCCTAATTGCCCACATTTGGCCCATATCCCTCTATACCCATCTTACCCATGTAATTGTATAAATGCTTTTTAAAAGAAAAAATTGTACTTACCTCTACGACTACCTTTGGCAGCTTGTTCTAGACACTCACCACTCTCTGTGTGAAAAATTTGCTCCTCTGGACACTTTTGTATCTCTCCCCTCTCACCTTAAACCTATGCCTTCTAGTTTTAGACTCCCCTACCTTTGGGAAAACATATTGACTATCTAGCTGATTTATGCCCCTCATTATTTTATGGAAGTTTATAAGGTCACCCATCAGCCTCCTATGCTCCAGAAGAAAGAGTCCCAGTCTATCCACCCTCTCCTTAAAACCATCAAGTCCCGGTAGCATTCTGATAAATTTTTCCTGCATCCTTTCTAAGTTTAATGATATCCTTTCTATAATAGGGTGGTCTTCGTAGTAGTTTAGAAATGAGATTGGAAGTTCATCCTAGAATTTAATATGGCAGCAAAGTTGTGAACGCTGGCTTAATCTGAGACATGCCAGGGAAAACCAGAAAGGGAACAGAATTTGAAGGAGTGGCACAGTGGTTAGCGCTACTGCCTCACAGCATCAGGGGCCAGGTTTCAATGCAGAGCAAGAACCTTATCAAGCTGTGATACATCTGGAAAGGCTGCTTTCTATGATGCATCTGTAAAAGTTGGTGAGAGTCGTAGCTGACATGCCGAATTTCTTTAGCCTTCTGAGAAAGTAAACGCGTTGATGGGCTTTCTTAACTATGGTGTCGGCAGGGGGCGGACCAGGACTGGTTGTCAGTGATCTGGACACCTAAAAACTTGAAGCTCTTGACCCTTTCTACTTTGTCCCCATTGATGTTCTTCACTATGCTTCCTGAACTCAATGACAATCTCTTTTGGTTTGTTGACATTTGGAGAGTGGACCGGACACGATGGCTTCTGCCCTCCTAGTCAGAAGAGATGTCTGCTTACTTGCTACAAGATGAGTATTCAGATAACATAGCAATAGTGGAGGGATGGAAGGAGATATGTGAGGCAGAGCTTGGTGGTGACAGTGTGTGCTTTCAGGCGATGTTGCCAAGGATGGCATGCGGGACAATACATTGGAGGCATGTAGACTTTCGGGGAAGGCACTAGAAGGGATGCCAACCTAATGTCCTTCCATGAAATGGACTATCTAAAATATGCCTATCTGTATTGTAATGGTTTTGTATATGTCTGTCAAAGTCAGTGTGTTTCCAAAGAAAATGGACCCATCCTTGGAAACAAAGAACAATACAACACAGAAACAAGCCCTTCGGCTCTCCAAGCCTGTGCCGCTCATGAACCCAACTAGACCATTTGTTTGTATCCCTCTATTCCCAGTCTGTTCATGTGGCTATCTAGATAAGTCTTAAATGATCCCAGCGTGTCCACCTCAACCACCTTGCTTGGCAATGCATCCCAGGCCCCCACCACCCTGTGTGTAAAATAAATCCCCCTGACATCTGTGTTGAACCTTGCCCCCCCTCACGTTGAACTTGTGACCCCTTGTGTTTGTCACCTCCGACCTGGCAAAAATCTTTCCACTGTTCACCCTATCTATGCCCTTCATAATTTTATACACCTCTATTAGGTCACCCATAACTGAGGTCTTTTAAACTGGTTTGGAGCGGGAGAGTGGGAGGCCTTGTGGTCTTCCTTTTAGACTTTTTCTAAAACAAACAGTGCAGAGTATTCTGACAGGTACCATCCATCTTTACTTGTTGGCTCACGGTCCTGGTGGACATGTTCTGTCCTTGCCATTCTAATGACCAGGCTCTTGCTGCAGTGATGTACTTGACAGCTTTCCTGGGCTCTGCCTGCAGAATTTGTGGCGTCAGAACTTGGAGGTTGACGGGTTTTTGGATTCAGGCACCAAGGTGGAGTTTGATGAATTTAGGCTGCTTCTCTGCAGGGCAAGCTATCCTCGAGTGTGTGTGTATGTGTTAAACACTGTGTGGCTCTGTGCAAAGTGGAGGAGGTTGTTCTTGCAGGAACAGGGCTTGTTTTTGTGCTGTATTGTTCTTTGTTCCCAAGGATGGGTCCATTTTCTTTAGAAACATACCGACTTTGATAGACATATACAAAATCATTAACAGTAGAGATAGGCATATCTTAGATGGTCTATTTCATGGAAGGACAGCAGGTCTCTGGCTGAACGTTAACCATTCAAGGGCTTGATGTCTTATTCATTCACTTGCTGTACTTAGTTGTTGAGTAGAGCAACACTGTCATTACGTAATAGCGATAAGTACAGTTTGAAGTAATGATGATTAGGGCAGCATGATGGCACAGTGGTTAGCACTGCTGCATCATTGCACCAGGGTCCTGGGTTCAATTCCAGCCTCGGGTCACTGTCTTTGTGGAGTTTGCACATTCTCCCTAGTTCTGTGTCGGTTTACTCCAGGTGCATCAGTTTCCTTCCACACTCCAAAGATGTGCATGTTAGGTTGATTGACCGTGCTAAGTTGACATTAGTGTCAGGGGATTAGTAGGATAAATGCGTAAAAAAGTAGGGATTATAGTCGGTACAGACTCAGTGGGCTGAATGGCCTCCTGTAGGGATTCTATGGTTAGTGCTCCCAAAAATCTTCAGGACATGATGCCTGAGCGTCAAGTTCCTGGACTCACGAGATCCAATTTGATATACCACCCTGCCTTGTTATACGATATTGTTTCTCAATATAGCATCTTTAACAGTGAAATCACTCTTTTATCCCTCCCTCTAGGAGTCTGCTAAACAAGCCCAAGAGTGAGATGACTCCAGAGGAGCTTCAGAAGCGAGAGGAGGAAGAGTTTAACACGGGACCTCTCTCTGTTCTGACGCAGTCCGTCAAAAACAACACACAGGTCCTCATCAACTGTCGTAACAACAAGAAGCTGCTTGGCAGAGTCAAGGCCTTCGACAGGTAGTCACTTTGAGTTCGCTTTTCTTCTTTTGCTTTTCAAAATCCCTCCACCGCCGAAAAGTGCTGCCGAAAGTAAAAGAGGATGGCATGGTGGCACAGTGGTTAGCCCTGCTGCCTCTTGGTACCAGGAACCCGGGTTCCATTCGTGCCTTGGGTCACTGTGCAGAATCTGCACATTCTCCACATGTCTGCATGGGTTTCCTGTGAGTGCTTTAGTTTCATCCCACAGACATGCTGGTTAGGGGATTTTCACAGTAACTTCATTGCAGTGTTAATGTAAACTTTATTTGTGACTAATAAATAAACTTTGTAAAAAATGTGTGCAGTGGGAGAGTGGTTTGCTGTATGTTTTACCACACCAATTTTATTCAAAAAAATCTTTGTCCCAATCATAGAATCACTACAGTAGAGAAGGTGCACCAACAACAAACCCAGCCAGGCCCTATCCCTGTAACCCTACTTATTTACCCTGCTAATCCCTCTCTGACATAAAGGGGAAATTTATCATGGCCAAACCACCTAACTTGCACATCTTTGAAGTGTGGGAGGAAACTGGAGCACCTGGAGGAAACCCATGCAGACATGGGGTGAACGTGCAAATTCACGCAATCATATAAACCCGGATCCCTGGTCCTGTGAGGCAGCAGTGCCAACCACCGTGCCACCTGCCGTCAGAAAAACCAGCAGAGAAACCGGCAGATTGGAATCTGCAGTGCTGTTTGAAATGTTGGCATCGCAACAACATTACTGCAACAGGGTGTATATAAGTGCTACCCATTGCCCAATGATCAATGGCCACCTCTGTCAGCTGAAGGCTGCATAATTTTCATAATTTGCAAATATTTCCCAGCATTGAGCTGAACTGAGCACGCCAGGAAGGTGAGGTTGCATTTTTTGTCTCTAAGAAGACTCTGCTCATTGCCTGTGAAGATTGCTGAGTGTCAGAGAATGAATAGTAATTCGGTATGACACAAGCACAATCCCTGGACTTGGGGAATGTGTGGGAAATGCTCGCATCCATGAAAACAATCCCAGCTTGAATTGTGATGTTTCGGGGGTGGTATTGTTTGCAAAATGCTTGACAGCTTGTGTGCCAGTAGATAATCTAGTCTTGCAGCTTGACATTTTTTTTACAGGTGTATTGAATTCAGAAGAGCACAATCAAATTCTGGTCTGGTGACATTTCTTAAAACTGAACAAGAAGTAAATCTGGAAATTAATCTGTTACGTTTACCCTTCTTGGCATTCTCTTTACTCTGTGGTCTGTCTTGTTGTGAGTTGAGTCATGCTGAACTTCAGCTGAAAACTGGCGTTGTCTGGTATGCAGAATGTCTGGTACTGGAAGCCTACCTCCACCTGGGTGGAAGGGCAAATCCTTAAGGCAACGTCCAGTTATCTATATCTGTTGCGTTTTCCCATCAGTTCAAGTTCCCAGCAAATGAGAAGCCTTGTTGGTTCACAACAGGACAAAAGCAATTTGTGCCCTTTCTGTCAGGGCAGTTTTGGTTCTGACAGTCAGTCCATTAAATGCCTGAAGTGGTTGCATGGAGATGACTTTGTCACCGTGAGGTCCCACCAGTTGCATCATTCCTATTTATCCTGGAACACATCTGCACCTGGCAAAAGGCAGTTTGTTGCCGTCACCTACATAAACGTCACTCATGATGCATTATGTGGGCTGGTTATTCTGAGAAGTTTTTCACACCACTTGTACTTTTGTCATGGAATGGTAACCCACATGATCTGATGCACGCCTATGTTGCTGCAAGCTCTTCTTGACCAGGACGTAGAACAAAACAGCATGGGAAACAGGCCCTTCGGCCCAACGAGCCCACGCCGCCATCCCGATGTTCCCATCTCTACCCGCCTTCCAGCTCCATTTTAAAATTCAGAAAGATTCTTATTTTTTAAGATAGAAAATAATTGGGACAGTGTAGGATCCAATTTTAAAAAATGGAAGTGATACATGCACCTGAAAACGGTAAAGAGTACGCATGCGCCCTATTTAACTGACCATTCTGTAGGCATCAAGAGGGTGGCACAGTGGTTAGCACTGCTGTCTCACAGTGTCAGGGATCCGGGTTTGATTCTGGCCTTGGTTCATTGTCTGTATGGAGTTTCCACATTCTCCCCATGTCTGGGTGCTCCGATTTCCCCTCACATTCTGCAAGATGTGCTGGTTAGCTGCATTGATCTGAACAGGCGCTGGATTGTGGTGACTCGAGGATTTTCATGGTAACTTCATTGTAGCATTGACATAAGTCTTACTTGTGACTAATAAATAAACTTTAAGACAAAGTTGTCAGATTCGGTGCGGATGTCTGAATCACCGTGTGTGTGGAACAGAATCCTACAATTCCTCCAAGCCTCTGCTACTTTGTATAATTATTTTTTTGTTACCCTGTTCACCGTTTGGTGACTAATATCAAAAATTAGGTGAACGTCCTGCACATCAATCTTGAAAGCAAGACATGAATCCAGCCCCAACTGACAGGGAGAAACCCTCATCCCAATCTGCGGGCAGTAAGCTCCAGTTTCAGGCAGTATATAAGCTGATGGGTTGATAACTGAGAAGTGTAGTCATGAGGTGATTAGTAAAAATGCTAGAGGCAGCAAGAAGCAAAGTGTTCCTGCAACAGACAGTTAACCTTTGGAATACACTGCTTGATTGCCTTCAAACAAGAACTGGATAAATGCCCAAAAGGGGAAATAATTCCAGAGACACAGAGAAAGGACAGGAGATTGGGGCTAACTGGACTTCAAAAGAGCTAGTATGGGCCAGCAAGCTGAATAGCCTCCTCCAATGCTATTCTGTGATGACCCAGTTGTTGAGTCTTGGCACAAAAAGTTAGAGTTTATTTATTAGTCACAAGTAAGGCTTACATTAACACCATACTGAAGCTACTGTGAAACTCCCCTAGTTGCCCCGCTCCGGATGCATGTTCCGGTCAATGCACCCTAACCAGCATGTCTTTCAGAATGTGGGAGGAAACTCACGCAGACACAGGGAGAATGTGCAAACCCCACACAAGACAGTGATTCAAGCCAGGATTCAAACCCGGGCGCTGTGAAGCAGCCATGCTAATCACTGTGCCACAGTGCTGTCCTTAGTTGGTATTGAATTGGTAAAACTCGAATCACAGTGGGAAATTGAAATTTTAGTAGTGGGGCTCGAAAGGCTGAGCATCCTAGCCTGAGCTTCATATGACGTGGGCTGAGTAGACAAGATGAAGCATCTCTCCAGCTATTCCTCTAAAATTGAAAAGGGAGCTGTTACATTTAGCAGGGTCCTTTTGATTTCTGTCTCACCTATCCGCACCATGTGTTGGTGCAGTGCAGTCAACGTGATTTCCCCTGATATATATGGCAGGCGCAAAACCAACGAGGTGATCAACTGGCAAGTTTTAAACAGGGAAAAGTTTTAAAAAGAGAAAATATTGGAAAATCTCAACTGGTCTGGCAACATCTGCAATGAGAAAAGAGCTGACATTTCCAATCCAGGTAACCCTCTGTCAAAGCTAAAAGACACAAAGTGGGAGATATTTATCTTGCAGGGTGAGGGAATGCTGAGATTTTCCAGTATTTTCTCTTTTGGTTTCAGATTCCAGCATCTGCAGTAATTTGCTTTATTTACACCAGGAAGTCCCGGTTATCACCTGTCTCTTATTAATAGTTACAGTCTCACCATTGAGTAACCGGACTCTGGGAACAACCAGTTTATTGTTCTGTGCCATTGCGTCTTTGATAAAACTAATTAATTCCTTGTAATCTGGCAAAACCTTTTCAATTCCCTTTCAAAAGTTACTATTAAAACTCCCATCCTACCAGCAGATACCAAATCGTTACTTGTGTTTTTATAATAAACCACACCTTGCACTTGATAGGAGGTTTCAGAATTTATCTTAACCCTGATTGCAATCTGTCAAAGTCCTACCTTTGGTTGAAACCAGCAGAGCCTTTTAAGTTGATCAGTATGGTGTAAGGACTACAGTGGCTGGGGCATCATCAGTAGTATCTTTCTAACTGACCCCAGTGATGATGCCAACATCATTTAGAGTCAGAGGTTTACAGCATGGAAACAGGCCCTTCGGCCCAACTTATCCATGCTGCCCTTATTTTAAAAAACTCTGAAGCTGGTCCCAATTGCCCGGATTTGGCCCGTATCTCTCTATATACCCATTTTACGTATGTGACTGTCTAAATGCTTTTTAAAAGAAATAATTGTACTTGTCTCTACTACTACCTCTGGCAGCTTGTTCCAGACATTTACCACCCTCTGGGTGAAAAAAATTGCCCCTCTGGACACTTTTGTATCTCTCCCCTCTCACCTTAAACCTATGCCCTCTACTTTTAGACTCCTCTAGCTTTGGGAAAATATATTGACTATCTAGCTGATCTGTGCCCCTCATTATTTTATAGATCACCCCATCAGCCTCCTACGCTTCAAAGAAAATTCCAGTCTGTCTAGTCGCTCCTTATAACTCAAACAAAGTCCTGGTAGCATCCTAGTAAATCTCTTTTGCGCTCTTTCTAGTTCAATAATATCTTTTTGATAATAGGGTGACCAGAACTGGACACAGTATTTCAAATGTGATCTTAACAATGTCTTGTACAATTTCAACAAGATACCCCAACTCCTGACCAATGAAACCAAGCATGTCGAATGTCTTTTTCAAACTCTGTCTACTTGTGACTCCACTTTCAAGGAACTATGAACATGTTTCCTTGATATAGATGACAGCTCATGCTGAACACTGACTTAAGTTGTCTGTATCCCTGCGTCTATCTGCAGCATTTCTGCTTTCCTTACAGTTCTAACATTGGTACAAAGATGTCTCTGTCTATAGCTAAGAAACTTCCTGCAGTGTCTGCCTTTACATAGGTGACGTGTTTTTGGGACAGGAGGTTTCAGAATTTTCAGAGCATTCCGAACCTAAAACCAGGGCACATCTAAAGTCTGGAATACTGCAGGAATCCTGAGTTGAATGTTGCATCATAAATTGTGGAAAGTATTTTCATTCTGCCAAGCCTTTGCTCTTTTTTAGCCATTCTCTCCCATTTCCATTCCAGACACTGCAACATGGTGTTAGAAAATGTCAAAGAGATGTGGACTGAAGTGCCCAAGAGTGGGAAAGGCAAGAAGAAATCAAAACCAGTTAACAAGGATCGATACATCTCGAAGATGTTCCTCCGAGGGGACTCTGTGATTGTTGTACTTAGAAACCCATTAATTACTGGCAAATGAAATGCCTTTTTCTGAGAGGAATTGTAACTTATAATGTGGAAAAGAAAACTTGGGACTAAAAAAATAGCTTAGTTCTTTTCTGTTATTGATGTCACTTTGCTAGTGATATGTTTTTTGATAATCCATTGCATTTACCTTGTAATAAAATTCATTTTGATGTACGCATTTTTTGCCTTAGCTCCGGTATAACTGTGTCCATGGTCAGGAGATGGGGTACTGTCCATCTTTAGCCTTGTTCAAACTCAAACTCCTAGTGGATGCAAAATTCAATTGGTCACTTCCTCCTTCATGGCTACACGCTTTCCGATGTGGTGAAGTATATAAAGCATGCTTTGCTACCCACTGTGGAAGAGCTTTTTCTGCCCCACATATGAACCTGGCAACCAGCTGGGAGGTGGAATGGAGGAAGATTGGAAGATGCAAGAGAGGATTTAATCCTGGGGAAAATCAATCCAATTAACACACCATTTTCTCAAAGTAACTGATTTGAGCAAAAGAGTGGGAAGGTGATTCCTGCAGTATACAAAGAAGCCATTCGATCAACCAAGCTGTACTGACAATGATTCCACCAAGGCCCCAACCTTGTTACCGCATGCATTTATCCTGCTAATCCTCTGACACAATGGGGCAATCTTTTAGCTTAGCCAGTCCATCCAACCTGCACATCTTGGACTGTGGGAGGAAACCCATGCAGACACAGGAAGCAAAAGAGAAAATGTTAAAATCTCAGCAGCTCTGGCAACATCTGTAAGGAGAGAAAAGAGCTGATGTTTTGAGTCCAGGTGACCCGTTGTCAAAGCCAAAAGGCATAGAAAAGTGAGAGATGTTTATACAGTAGAATGAGGGAATGAAAGATGAGTCATAGCCACAGAAACCGGGGAAAGGCTGCTAATGGCAGCCCATGGAATAGAAGGTATGAATGACCCAATAGCAGGGAAGCTGAAATCAGAGGCTAACCTGTGACAGATGAAGATGAGTGGTGGACAAAATGGGTGGGAGAGATAAAATGGAGAAAAGGTGGGGGATAAACTAGGGAAAGTGTGAGGAGGGGGAAGAAACAAAGTTAAAATTTATTAGAGACAAGTGTATTAACGCTGCAATGAAGTTACTATGAAATTCCTCTAGTCACCAAACTTCGGCACCTGTTCAAGTCAATGGACCTAACCGGTACATCTTTCAAACTGTGGGAGGAAACTGGAGGAAACCCACGCAGACATGGGGAGAACATACAGACTGCACAGACAGTGATCCAAGCCAGTATTCTAACCCAGGTCCCTGGCACTGAGGCAGCAGTGCTAACGACTACTAAAAATTAAATAAAAATAAAAACAAAGAGGTCAAAGTGGGGTAGGTAGAGCTAATAATCATCTGAAATAGTTCAATTTGACACAGCGAGAGAACTATTGACTCCCTACAGTACAGAAGGAGGCCATTTGGCCCATCTAGCCTGCACTGACTACAATCCCACGCAGATCGTATTCTGGTAACCCCATGGATTTATCCTGCTCAGTGGCAATGCAGTATAGCCAATCAACCACTATCTTTCGGACTGTGGGAGGAAAGCGGAGCGCCTGGAGGAAACCCATGCAGACATGGGGTGAACATGCAAACTCCACACAGACAGTGACCTCAAACTGGGAATCGAACCAGGTCTCTGGTGCTGTGAGGCAGCATGCTGACCACTGTGCCACCCAATAATTAAATGAAATACTTCTCTGGTATTACTCATCACCTTGACCCCAACCTGATTCAGTGTAACACAGATTGTTTTCCATCAATCGGAATTAGTGCAGCAAAAGTAACTGTTCAGGAGTAGGAACAGAGACACAAATGGTTGAACACCGTACTTGAGTGGGCTGCAGAGAGACAGGTAGTTGCGTTTAACTCTACTCCCCCTGAGACAATATCTGGTTTGCTCACAAACAGAGTTAACTAGCGATTTACTTAGACATTTTGCTGCTCATCTTGCGCCGTAGTTAGCCTCACTGCGTCTCGTTTCCTTGCTGTCCACTGAGCAGCTGGAGCTGCCCCTCTCTGGAGGATGTGAGGGTAATAAGGTATTCAGTGTCTCTGAGATCAAGGTGATACGCCTGATAAAACCATCTCAGCGACAAGGGAAGCCCCCTGTAGCTGCATCAGCAGTTGCTGAACAAGTGGCTCCAAACTCCGGATCTTCCTGCCTCGCAATTAGAATTTGAAGCAACAGACTTGACACTGAGAGGCTGGGTTCTTTCCACAGGGCTGAAGGATAGACCTGTCAGGATAGTGACTAGCTTAAAGTTTATTCAATAATGTCACAAGTAAGGCTTACATTAACACTGCAATGAAGTTAAATGTGAAAATCCCCTAATCTCCACACTCTGGCACCTGTTCGGATACACTGAGGGATAACTTAGCACAGCCAATGCAGCCTAATCACAGGTCTTTCAGACTTTGAGAGGAAATCCATGCAGACACGGGGACAATGTGCAGATTCCACATAGACAGTGACCTAAGCCAGGAATCAAACCTGGGTCCCTGACGCTGTGAGGGCAGCCGTGCTAACCACTGTGGGATGCTTCTGGCTTCCAGGTGGCTGGTATGTCATTTATAGCCTGATGGACAGTAACCTTGCCCCTTGAGTCATAGAGGGGTATAGCATGGAAACAGGCTCTTCGGCCCATCTTGTCCATATTACGCCTTTTTTACCTCTAAGCTAGTCCCAATTTAACTCATTTACCCATATCCATACCCCCATTCAGCCTGCACACTGACCCACCCAGGTCCTAGATACATGTATTTATCCTGCTAATCCCCCTGACAGTAAGAGATATTTAGCATGTCCAATTCACCTAACTCGCACATCGTTGTGGAGGAAACTGGAGCACCTGGAGGAAACCCACACAGACACGGGCAGAATGTGCAGACTACACATAGATAGTGATCCAAGCCGGGAGTCAAACTTTGATCCCTGACAATGTTAACTACTGTGCCATCGTGATACCCCCAAGATGTTCTTGGTGTTAGATGTTCTTAGTCATAATTGATGCACACTCAAAGTGGCCAGGAGTTGTTATTGTGAGATCTAATACAACTGAACAAAGTCATTGAAAAACATTTTGCAAAATTTGGCAAAATGGGACAGTTTGTTAGCAATAATTGTTCGCGTTTTTTTTCACAAGTATTTGATAATTATCTCAAATCGTATTCAGTAGATAAAATCTACACCATATCACACATCAACTGATGGATTGGCTGAAAGAATTGTACAATCCTTCTTCAAAACTATCAAAAAGCAAGGTTTGTTATCATTAGCGTGACCAGCTTTTTGGCACCTTGTTCAAACATCACTCATGCGACAATCCAAAGTTTACCTGTATTACTGCTCTTAAAGAGAAAGTTGAGGACTGTGTTTGATTTATTGTTACCTCCAAAAACTTCAGAGATGGTGGAGTTGGGTCAACAACAGTCTCAAGTTGCTGGAAGAGAAACGAGGACAAAGTGATGCTCATTCCAACATTGAGATTGCGTGTTAGTGCGTAATTGTGCCAGGACTGAGAAATGGGTACCAGTCATAGTCATAGCAAAAAAAAGATCAAATTTCTCACCAGTTCAAACTGAAGATTAACTAGTTTGGCAACAACTCCATGCTGATCAATTGTTGTTAACTCAACATTATTTCTCAGAATTATCTCCAGATCTACCAAATTCTTTAGTTCTCCAGTGTTGTGAATGCCGTTCCTTCAACTTAGTTGAATCTGAGTTGCCTGAGATTAGCTCCTACACCACATAAAAATTAGTTCCAACAGAAGTGTCTACTGAAGCTCCGAATCATACTTCTACGGTCAGGGACAACCAAATTCCAGAAAGTTACAGACAACTAAAGAGGAATAAATATCCTCCTGATTGACTTTGTATATTGATTAATGGTGCATAGTACTGTGTCCAGAGTATTATTGATCCTATGTATAACATCATCCTAATTCCAGGGTGGCATAATTTGGGTTCCAAGTTCAATTACAACCTTGGATGATGCTGTGTGGTGTCTCCCTGTGTCTGTGTAGGTTTCCTCCAAGTGCTCCGATTTCCTCCCACACCCCAAAGATGTGCACATTAGGTTGAATGACCAGGCTAAATTGTGTGAGGAAATTAGTGGGGTAATTATGTAGGGTCGCAGGGATGGGTGGGATTGTTGTTATTGCAGACTCAATGGGCCAAGTGGCCTCCTTCTGCAGGGATTCTATTTGAATTTGTCGTCATGACCACAGAAGTAAAGCGGGGGGGGGGGGGGGGGGGGGGAGATGTTATATATTTAAAAGGGTTGCAGATTGCTGCAAGAGCTGATCACATGATCTGATAATGATGTTATTACAGTATTTGCACAGGCTGCTGTTCAGTTGGCTTAGTGCAGAGAACATCCCTTGCAATAAATTTGTTGCATGTTAGTTTGAATTCACATGTGCAAACCATGCTTTTTTAAATTAAAACCTACAACCTTGAACATAAGACATCTCGTTGCTGTTTGTGGGATCTTGCTGTGTGCAATTTGACTGCTGAGAGTTGCTCCCAGCAGTGACTATACTTGGGCAAGATTTTCATTGGCTGGAAAGCACTTTTCCACAACCTGAGGATATTATGGGCGCAATACAAATGCTTTCAGAGTTAGATGGCCCAGAAAATGATGCAATCTCACAAAACGGCCTCAATTGAGCTTGCTACCCGATTGTATCTGAGCCTGAGAGTGGATCAGAGACACCTTGTGCTCAAAGAAACATGAGCTCCTTTGGCTGAGAGAGAGAGAATGTTTGCAAAGCTTCTTTGCAAAGCTTTTGTTGTTATGTTTGTAGATTAAACACGGCTCTGGCAACCTCCTCCCAGCCCTGCTGTCACCACCCTCTCCTGCTTTGTTCCAGGCACTTGAAGGTTCTGTCCTGTAGTTCAAGTACCTGGAGTGGTGTTTTGTAAACGAACGAACCGTGACAGGGTGTCAGGGGAACCTGCCACCTTCAGACAGGAACCACCCCATCAGTTGGCGTCAGGCGCCAGGCAATGGAATGCACTTTGCAGCAACATAGCAAAACAAGACAGACTTGGGGGGGGGTGGGGGGAATTTGGGAAGCAGCCGAGCTGGTCTGTGGATCAATTGGCAAACATTAACAGCTGCGTGGATGAGGAAACCTAGTGGTATTGTCACTAAGCTATTAATCCAGAAACTCACCTAATGTCCCAGGATCCGGATTCGAATTCCGTCACGGCAGGTGGTGGAATTTAAATTCAATTTAAAAAAAGTCCGGAATTAAGAATCTACTGATGACGGTGAAACCATTGTCGATTGTTGGATAGTGTCTTGAGTGTCTTTAAGACAGAGACAGATAAGTTCTTGATTAATAAGGGGATTGGGGGTTATGAGGAAAATGCAGAAGAATGGGGATGGGAAAAATATCAGTCATGATTGGATGGTGGAGCAGACTCGATGGGCCAAGCGGCCTAATTCTGTTCCTATGTCTTATGGTCTGATGGAAAAACCCATCGAGATAGACGATTGCTTAAATTAACAGAAAGCGAAGGATAGGGTAACTGGGTGTTTTTCTGGTTGGCGATCTGTGACTAGTGGTGTGCCTCAGGAATCAGTGTTGGGACCGCAATTGTTTACTATTTACAGAGATGATTTTGATTTGATTTATTATTGTCACATGTATTAGTATACATTGAAAAGTATTGTTTCTTGTGTGCTGTACAGACAAAGCAGAGAGTGCAGAATGTAACGTTATGGTCATAGCCAAGGTGTAGAGAAAGATCAACTTAATACAAGGTAGATCCAGTCAAAAGTCTGATGGCAGCAGGGAAGAAGCTGTTCCTGAGTCAGCTGGTACACGATCTCAGACTTGTGTATCTTTTTCCTGACGGGAGAAAGTGGAAGAGAGAATGTCCAGCGTGTGGAGGTCCTTAGTTATGCTGGCTTCTTTGTCAAGGCAGTGGGAAGTGTAGACAGAGTCAGTAGATGGGAGGCTGGTTTGCGTTTCGGATTGGGCTACATCCTTTTTTAGTTCCTTGTGGTTTTGGGTAAAGCAGGAACCATATCAAGCTGTGATAAAACCAAAAACAATGCTCTCTATGGTGCATCTATAAAGGTTGGTGAGATTCTTGGCAGACACGCCAAATTTCCTCAATGTACCCAAACAGGCACCGGAGTGTGGCGACTAGGAGGATTTTTAAAATAACTTTCTGCAGTGTTAGTATAAATTATTCTGACTTCTAATGGTGTGGCGCCTGAACTAGGAGCAGGAGTCGGCCATCTGGCCCCTCGAGCCTGCTCCACCATTCAATAAGATCATGGCTGATCTTCTCATGAACTCAGCTCCACTTAGCTGCCCGCTCACCATAACCCTTAATTCCTTTACTGTTTAAAAATTTATCTATCCTTGCCTTAAAATTTACCTATCCTTGCCTTAAAATTTATCCATCCATGCCTTGTTCGGGTCAATGCCCCTAACAAGCACGTCTTTTGGACTGTAGGAGGAAATCGGAACACCTGGAAGAAACCCACGCAGACATAGGGAGAATATACAGTCTCCACGCGGACAGTGACACAAGCTGGGAATCGATCTGGGTCCCTGGGATAGTTTAAACTTTACTTTCCCCTTGTTTGTACGTTAATTCTTTGGCACACCTTGCTAATGGGTCCGGCTATGTTACGGTGTGGTCCCAGAGGAACTGAGTGCTCTCCCCCGCCACCGCCACCAACCAAACCTGAGCCAAGTGCAGACCACCCTTCTACTGCGAGCTTTACCACTGGGTAAATGTCGCTGCGACTGCAAGTTTAAAATTGCAAAAGGTGACAAGTCACAGAAGCGTGACAATATTAAGGAAGGAAACAGGGACAGGTGGATGGAGGGAGAGACAGAGGGATGGATAGATTGGGAGATGGAATGAGAGATGGATGGAAGGAGGGAATGGGTGAAGGGGCAGATGGATTGATGAGGATGGACAGATGGTTGGGATGTAGGTCAGGGATAGCTGTATGGACAGCTGGATGGACAGCAGAGGGATGGACAGAAAGATGGAGTGTGAGACAGAAGGACAGACGGGGATGATGGGAGTGAATTCCACACATTCATCACTCTGAGTGAAGAAATTTCTCCTCACCTCAGTCCTAAAATGTTTACCTCTTATCCTCAAACTAGTTCTGGACTCCCCCACCATTGGGAACATTTTTTCTGAATCTATCCTGTCTAACCCTGTCAGAATTTTATAAGTTTCTGTGAGATTTCCTCTCACTCTTCTAAACTCCATATGATAGACATGCCATTCCCGGAATCAGCCTGGTAAACTTCCTCTACAGCAAGGACATCCTTCCTCAGATAAGGACACCAAACCTGCACACAATACTCCAGGCATGGCCTCACCAATACTGAGGGAGAATTTAGCACAGCCAATCTGGATTATGTGGGGAAACCCATGCAGACACGTGGAGAATGCGCAAACTCCACACAGACAGTGACCCAAGCCAGGAATCAAACCCGGATCTCTGGCGTTGTGAGACAGCAGTGCTAACCACAGTGCCACCCCTCCCAGTGGTGAAAGGCAGCAGTGCTGTGGTATTCTGTTCTCTGTCGAGAGTCAGGCTCGGAATGAGGGAGGTATTCATCTGTGCAAGCAAAGGAGTTGTTCTGCTTCTCATATCGCCCTGCCTGGAGAGCTGAGCCAACTTGTTACTTTCCTGGTTCTGGGACAGTCGCTTGGGGGCGAGGGTTGGCTGGTTGGTGAATCCTCTTGTCACACTGGGTCTGAACAAGCTCCGCAGGCTGTGCTGAGGGTACCTGACACTCTTAGATTACCTGCAGGTGGCCCTCTGTAAGCCACTTACAAGAGTTTGCGGCACTTTACACATCTTGGCTCTTGAAAAGGGTCAGGGGTCGTGTTGATCATTGGCTTTGCAACAATGCGACTTCCCCCCCTCCCCTTTGTATACCCCCCCCCCCCCCTCATCCACAGAGCAGGGCAGATCTTTAAAGTAACAGGATCTGCAGCAGGGTGGGAGTGAAAGGGAAGGGTGGTATTTGTCAGAGATTACTGACTTCCAAACCAGAAATTTTTGATGTGAATAAACCAGCCCCTTGTTTGTTTTTTATTGGTATCTTTCAGCACTTTGTTTCTAATCAAAAATAAAGTTTATTTATTGGAGTCACGAGTCAGGCTTGCACTAACACTGCAACGAAGTTACTGTGAAATTCCCCTAGTCACCACACTTTTGTTTGGATACACTGAGGGAGAATTTACCAGGGCCAATGCACCCTAACCAGTACGTCTTTCAGACTGTGGGAGGAAAGCAGAGCACTCGGAGGAAACCCATGCAGATATGGGGAGAATGCGCAGACTCCGCTCAGAGAGTGACCCAAGCTGGGAATCAAACCTGGGTCCCTGGCACTATGAGGCAGCAGTGCTAACTAGGCCAGTTCAAAGTAAGTCCAGTTATGGTCCCTGCATGAATGACAAGCCAGATCTAAGCTGATAAGACAAGTGGGTGCACCCCATCTTAGGCTCAATGAGACAAGATCCAAGCTGGATGAGGTATTGCACCATCTCCTGGGCTTGATTTGACCCTTCATCTTCGCTGCATCAGGTGAAGCCTCGGTTTACTCTCATCGGCTGCCCTGATCTTTTACTCTACCCGAGCTTCAGAAACCACGATTACAGGCATCAGCACACCCTAATCCATCTCACAAACCAGCCTCCCATCCATTGACTCCATCTACACATCCCACTGCCTCAGCAAAGCAGCCAGCATAATTAAAGGCCCCATTGCATCCCAGACATTCTCTCTTCCACCTTCTTTGGTCAGGAAAAAAATACAAGTCAGTACCAACTTACTCAAGAACAGCTTCTTCCCTGCTGCTGTCAGACTTTTGAATGGACCTACCTCGCATTAAGCTGATCTTTCTCTACACCCTAGCTATAACTGTAACACTATATTCTGCACCCTCTCCTTTCCTTCCCTCCGATATACTCTACGAACGGTATGCTTTATCTGTATAGTGCACAAGAAACAATACTTTTCACTGTATCCCGATACATCTCATTGTTCTCTTGGAGCAGCACGGAGAGGCAGCGATTTGGGCGAGTGTAAAGTTCGAGTGTTAAGTAATTTTTAACATTTTCTTTTCAGTTAAAGTAGCGAGCAGTGGTAGTTTTTTGCCGTTTTTTTTAAACTAACTGGAAACCTGAAGTCGTCATTAGGAGGCTTGTAGTTGTAGGAGGTAGTTGTAGTTGTAGTTAGGAGGTAGTTGTAGTTTTTCTCTCTGACTCTATAAATTGGTGTAGAGATGCCGGCGTTGGACTGGGGTAAACTCAGTAAAGTTTTACAACACCAATTTTAAATCTAACCAATTTATTTGATAGTAAATCCGCGAGCTGTCGACACTATGTGCCTTCGTCAGGCACATTTGATATTTACTATCAAATAAATTGGTTGGATTTAAAATTGGTGTTGTAAAACTTTACTGACTCTATAAATTGGTACAGAGAGGAAACCTGATACTCTACACAGATAGAGTATCCCACCCTCCCCCCTCCTCTAACCTAATAATAAGTGTGTGGGAAGTTTTTTTTTCTCTCTCCTAGAAATTAAAGTATCAGGGATGGCAGTGCAGGCAGTACATTGCACCTCCTGCAGTATGTACGAGGTGAGGGACACCAGTAGTGTTCCTGCTGATTATACCTGCAGGAAGTGTGCCCATTTGCAGCTCCTTGAGGATTGTGTTAAGGAGCTGGAGCTGGAATTAGAGGAACTCAGGATAATTCAGGAGGTTGAGGCGGATATTGACAGGAGTTACAAAGAGATAGTCGCTCCTAAAAGTGATTCTTGGGTAACTATTAGGAAGAGGGGTAAGAAGCAATCGGGGAGACAATCCCCCGGGGCTGTTCCCCTCCAAAACAAGTTTTCTGTCCTGGAGGCTACAGTTGAGGAGGAATCAACTGGAGATGGCCAAAGGGAGCAGGTCTCTGGGGGTGAGCCTGCTGGGAATGCTCAGGTGGGTAGGGGGAATAAGAGATTGGGCCTGGTAATTGGAGACTCCATAGTTAGGGGGACAGATAGGAGAGTAAATAGTAATAAACAGGACTCAGGGCTGGTGTGTTGCCTCCCAGGGGCCGGGGTCCAGGATATCTCAGAGCGGGTTTTTAAGATTCTTAAGGGAGAGGGGAGTCAGCCCCAAGTCTTAGTTCATGTAGGGACTCATGATGTAGGTAGAATAAGGGAAGGGGATATTAAACAGAAATTTATGGAGTTGGGGTGGAAGCTTAGGGCCAAAACAGACAGAGTGGTTATCTCTGGACTCTTGCCTGTGCCATGGGATAGTTTAGAGAAGAACAGAGAGAGGGAATGTTTGAACTCGTGGCTGCGGGGATGGTGCAGGAGGGAGGGGTTCAGGTTCCTGAACAATTGGGACTCATTCTGGGATAGGTGGGACCTCTACAAGAGAGATGGTCTACACCTGAACCAGAGGGGAACCAATATCTTGGGGGGAAAATTTGTAAAGGCTATGCAGGGGGCTTTAAACTGATTCAGAGGGGGGGTGGGATCCTGAGTAGTTTGGATGTTAAGAGGGACGAGAACAGGGGGGTCATAGATGAGAACTGTAAAACACAGCAGCGTACGGGTGGAGTAGGGCATGGTTTGAAATGCGTATACTTTAATGCAAGAAGTATTCGCAATAAGGTGGAGGAACTTGCAGCTTGGACAGTACCTGGAACTTCGATGTTGTGGCCATTTCAGAGACATGGATAGAGCAGGGACAGGAATGGTTGTTGCAGGTTCCGGGGTTCAAATGCTTCAGTCAGAGTAGAGAAGGAGGTAGAAGGGGGGAGGAGTGGCATTATTAGTTAAAGACTGTATCACAGTGACAGAAAGGAAGTTTGATGAGGACTTGTCTGTTGAGATGGTATGGGCTGAGGTTAGAAACAGGAGAGGAGAGGTCACCCTGTTGGGAGTCTTTTATAGACCTCCTAAAAGTTCTAGAGAGGTAGAGGAAAGGATTGCAAAGTCGATCCTGGACAGGAGTGAAAGTAATAGGGTAATTGTTATGGGGGACTTTAACTTTACTAATATTGATTGGAATAGCTATAGCTCTAGCTCGTTAGAGGGGTCAGTTTTTGTACAAAGTGTGCAGGAAGGTTTTTTGACTCAGTATGTAGATAGGCCAACTAGAGGTGAGGCTACATTGGATTTGGTGCTGGGCAATGAGCCAGACCAGGTGTTAGGCTTGGAAGTTGGTGAACATTTTGGTGATAGTGACCACAATTCGGTTACGTTCACCTTAGTGATGGATAGGGATAGGCATGAAGCTGGGGGCAGTAGTTATAGCTGGGGGAATGGTAATTATGAGGCCATAAGGAAGGAATTAGGGTGCATAGGTTGGACTAGGAAACTACAGGGACTGGGCACATCTGAAATGTGGAGCTTATTCAAGGAGCAGCTACTGCGAGTCCTTGATAAGTATGTCCCTGTCAGGCAAGGAGGAAATGGTCGAGTAAGGGAACCATGGTGTACGAAAAAAGTTAATTTGCTGGTTAAAAGGAAAAAGGAGGCTTATGTCAGGATGAGGCTTGAAGGCTCAGTTAGTGCAATGGATAGCTATAGATTAGCCAGGAGGGAGCTAAAGAGTGAGTTGAGGAGAGCTAAAAGGGGACACGAGAAGACTTTGGCTGATAGGATCAAGGAGAATCCTAAAGCTTTCTTTAGATATGTTAAGAATAGAAGATTGGTTAGGGCAAGATTAGGGCCAGTCATAGACAGCAGTGGGAAGTTGTGCGTGGAGCTGAAGAGATTGGAGAGGCACTGAATAAATATTTCTCTTCGGTATTCACGCAGGGAGATGTAAATGTAGTTGTGGAGAACACTGGGATACAGGTTTGCAAACTGGAAAGTATTGAAGTAGATAAGGAGGATGTGCTAGATATTCTTGAGGGTTTGAAGTTAGATAAGTCCCCTGGGCCGGACGGGATTTACCCTAGGATTCTCTGGGAGGCAAGAGAGGAGATTGCAGAGCCTCTGGTTCTGATCTTCAGGTTGTCGTTGGTTACGGGTGTGGTTCCGGAGGACTGGAGGATAGCGAATGTGGTCCCGTTGTTCAAGAAGGGGAAGAGAGACCTTCCAGGGAATTATAGGCCAGTGAGTCTTACTTCTGTTGTGGGCAAAGTATTGGAGAGAATTATTAGGGATAGGATTATAGTTATTTAGAGAGAAATGAATTGATTGGGGATAGTCAGCATGGTTTTGTGAAGGGTAGGTCGTGCCTTACTAACCTTATTGAGTTTTTTGAAAAAGTGACCAAAGAGGTGGATGGGGGGTAAGGCAGTTGATGTGGTATATATGGACTTTAGTAAGGCGTTCGATAAGGTGGCCCATGGAAGGCTTCTGCAGAAAATGCAGATGTATGGGATTGAGGGTGATTTAGCTAATTGGATTAGGAATTGGCTATCTGGTAGAAGACAGAGGGTGGTGGTTGATGGAAATTATTCATCGTGGAGTTCAGTTACAAGTGGTGTACCTCGGATCTGTTTTGGGGCCCCTGCTGTTTGTAATTTTTATAAATGATCTGGATGAGGGTATTGAAGGATGGATGAGTAAATTTGCGGATGACACCAAAGTCGGTGGAGTGGTAGATAGTGAAGAGGGGTGTTATAGTTTGCAGAGAGACTTGGACAAATTGCAGAGCTGGGCCGAGAGATGGCAAATGGAGTTTAATGCGGAAAAGTGTGAGGTAATTCACTTTGGCAGGAATAACAAATTTGTAGAGTATAGGGCTAATGGTAGGACTCTTAATAGTGTTGAAGAACAGAGGGATCTTGGTGTATATGTGCATAGATCCCTGAAAGTTGGCAATCAAGTCGATAAGGTTGTTAAGAAGGCATACGGAGTCTTAGTTTTTATTGGTAGGGGATTGAATTTCGGAGCCGCAACGTCATGTTGCAACTGTACAAAACTCTAGTGCGGCCGCACTTGGAGTATTGTTTACAGTTCTGGTCCCCACATTATAAGAAAGATGTGGAGGCATTGGAGAGGGTACAGAGGAGGTTTACCAGGATGTTGCCTGGTATGGAGGGCAGGTCTTATTAAGAGAGGCTGAGGGATTTGAGGTTGTTTTCGTTAGAAAGGAGGCGGCTAAGAGGGGACCTTATTGAAACATATAAGATGATTAGAGGTTTAGATAGGGTGGACAGTGATAGCCTTTTTCCTAGGATGGAGAAAGCTAGCACTAGGGGACATAGCTTTAAATTAAGGGGTGGTGGTTTTAGGACAGATGTCAGAAGTAGGTTCTTTACCCAGAGGGTGGTAAAGGTATGGAATGCCTTGCCTGCGTCAGTTATAGATGCGCCAAGTTTGGTGGCATTTAAGAGGTTAGTAGATAAGTTTATGGATGAAAAGGGAATGGTTTAGTTTAGAGGGTCACTGCTTGTTCCTAATTGGTCGGCGCAACATCGAAGGCCGAAGGGCCTGTTCTGCGCAGAACATATAATGTTCTATGTTCTACATCTGGCAATAATAAATCAGATTAAATCAAAAATCATTCCAAGTACACCTTGTTCCTGGACTGATCGTGGATTTATACAATTACCCTCTTGTTCCGGATGATGATTTGAATGTCCAGCTGGAGCTGAAATGCAAGACAAATGCCCAAAACAGTTGAGACAATCAGACCTCCCTCGTGTGAGAAAATCACTCATTGTTTGAATGAGGAAGCCTGAATTAATTGGATGTGGGGGAACTGTGAGGACAGCTTCAATTTAGTCCCTAGTGAGAGGGCTCTTCTCCCGAACACAGGCCCAAATCAGTCACTAATCGGGCAAATAAAAGCAAAGTACTGCGGCTGCAGGAACTCTGAACTGAGAACAGAAAATTCTGGATAATTTGAACTAGAAACAGAGTGACACAGAAGAAAGGAGCAGGAGGAGGCCATTCGGCTCTTTGAGCCTGCTCCACCATTCATCACAATCGTGGCTGATCATCCAACTCAATAGCCTCATCCTGCTTTCTCCCCATGATCCCATTCGCCCCAAGTGCTACATCCAGCCGCTTCTTGAATACATTCAATGTACGAGGAAGGGAAACAGGGTTGGCAAGCTTGGCAAGTGGGATATATTTCATTAGTGCAGTAAAGGATGCTCATCTAGTTATCATAGAATTCCCACAGTGCAGAAGGAGGTCATCAAGTCTGTACTGAAAGCAAACCCACCCAAGCCTTATCCCCATAAACCCACATATTTATCCAGTTTAAGCTCCCTGACACTAAGGGGCAATTTAGCATGGCCAATCCACCTAACCTGAAAACACTCTATGATGCATCTGTAAAAGTTGGTGAGAGTCGTAGTAGATATGTTGAATTTCCTTAGCCTCCTGAGAAAGTAGTGGCATTGCTGGGCTTTCTTAACTATAGTGTTGGCATGGGGGGGATCAGGACAGGTTGTTGGTGATGTGGACATCTAGAAAAATGAAGCGCTCACCTCTTTCTACTTCGTCCCCATATTCTTCTCAATTCTTCATGAAGTCAATGACTTCATTTTATTGACATTGATAGAGAGATTGTTGTCATCGCATCATTTCAGCGGATTCTTTATCTCTTGATGGTGGATAGATGGATACGTGTAGATAGATGTACTCGATATACTTGGATTTGTAGAAGACGTTTGATAAGGTGTCACAAAAAAATAAGGGCTCATAGTGTAGGGGGAAGCAAATTGATAAGGGATTGGTTATTTAATAGGAAGCAGAGAGTACCGACAAATGGGTCTTTATTGGTTCGACAAGCTGTACTTTATGTCATGCCACAGAGATCAGTTCTGGGGCCCCAGTTATTTACAATCTACAGCAATGATTTAGGTGAAGGGCCTGAATCTATGGTAGCTAAGTTTGTTGGTAATCCCAAAATAGGTAGGAAAATAAGTAGTCAAGAGGAGATAGATAGTCTGCAGAAGGATTATGGGTTGGCTAAGTGAGTGGGTAAAATTTGTCAGGTAGAGTATAAAGTGGGAAAATGTGAACTTTTCCACGTCGGCAGGAAGAATAGAAAAAGATCAGGGGTGCAGAGGGATCGGAGCATCAGAGTACATGAATCACAAAAAGTTAGAACGCAGCTACAACAAATGATTAGGGAGGAAAATGGAATTATTACGAGTGGAATGGAATATGGAAGTCAGATGTTCTGTTACAGAGTGTGGACGATTGAGAAAATTTTGTGCAGCTTTGCACAAAGTTAAGAAAGTTACTACAGTTGAGAAAACCCACCAATGCCTCTACTTTCTCAGAAGACTAAGGAAATTTGGCATGTCAGCTACAACTATCACCAACTTTTACAGATGCACCATCTTCTGGTTGTATCTGGTTGTATCACAGTTCAGTATGGGCTCCTGCTCTGCCCAAGACTGCAAGGAATGACAAATGATCATGAATGTAGCCCAATCCATCACGCAAACTAGTCTCCCATCCATTGACTCTATCTACACTTCCCGCTGCCTCGGCAAAGCAGCCAGAATAATTAAGGACTCCACGCATTCTCTCTTCCACCTTCTTCCTTCGGGAAAAAGATACAGAAGTTTGAGATCACGTACCAATTGACTCAAGAACAGCTTCTTCCCTGCTGCTGTCAGATTGTTGAATGGACTTACCTCGCATTAGTTGATCTTTCTTTACGGCCTAGCTATGACTGTAACTCTACATTTGCACTCTCTCCTTTCCTTCTTTATGAATGGTATGCTTTTTCTGTACTGTGGGCAAGAAACAATACTTTTCACTGTATATTAATAGATCTGACAATAATAAATCAAATCAAAAGTTTCCTTGTTTGAAAAGAAAGATACAATTGAGTCAGAAACAATTCAAAGAAGATTTATTTGACTCAATCCTTGGATAAGGAGCTTATCTTAAGAGGAAATGTTGACAGGTTGGGTCTGTAACCATTGGAGCTTCCAAGAAATGCTACGTGATTTTATGGAACCTTCCACACACCTGATGAAGGAACAGCGTTTCCGAAAGCTTGTGGGATTATTATCAAATAAACTGACTGGACTTTAACTTGGTGTTGTGAGACTTCTTACTGTAGAGATTAGAAGCAGCGGGTCACAGTTATAAAAATAAGGGGTTTAAGATGGAGATGAGGTTTTTTTTTCTCTCTGAGGCACAATGGTTCGCACTGCTGCCTTACTGCGCCAGGGACCCAGGTTCAACCTCAGGTCACTGTCTGTGCTCAGTCTGCACATTCTCCCCGTGTCTGCTCGGGTTTCCTCCGAGTGCTCCAGTTTCCTCCCATAGTTCGAAAGATGTGCTGGTTAGGGTGCATTGGCTGTGCTAAATTCTCCCTCAGTGTACAAAGTGGCGGCTTGGGGATTTTCACAATAACTTCATTGCAGTGTTAATGTAAGCCAACAAAAACGGAAAATTCTGGAAAATCTCAGCAGGTCTGGTAGCATCTATGGAGAGTGAATAGAGTCAATGTTTTGAGTCTGGATGACCCTTTTTCAGAGCATTGATCAGAGCATTGCACTGATGAAAGGACATCTTGAAACGTTGGCTCTATTCTCTATCCACAGGTTTGTCAGACCCTGTTAAGATTTTCCAGCATTTTCTGTTATACAATCCTGACAGTGCCGAAGGAGGCCATTCAGCCCATTGAGTCTGCACCAACCACAATCCCACCCAGCCCCTTTTCCTGTAACACCACACGCATGTCTTTGGAGTGCGGGAGGAAACCAGAGCACCCAGTGAAGACATGGGGAGAATGTGCAGACTCTGCACAGACAGTGACCCGAGGCCTGGAATCGAACCTGGGGCCCTGGCACCGTGGGGCAGCAGTGCTAACCACTGTGCCATCATACCACCCCTGTTCTTGTTTCAGATTCTAGCATCCGCAGTATTTTGCTTTTATCTTAATGTAAGCCTACTTGTGACACAAATAAATAAACTTCAAACAACGAAGAACCCCAGCGTCTTAGAAGCTAGTGAGCATCAAACCCAATAACCAACCTTCCTGGGCCATGGTTGATGCAAGCACCAAGGTGGGTAAAGGGTTAATCTCTCGCCCTCCTCCACTCAATAAACTAGAATGTACTTTTTACATTTTAAATGGGACAAGCTTTACTAATGATGTTCCGAGTAGCTGCCACTTAAAAAGCTGCTACCAAAACAAGTTTACTTAAAGTATTGGTTACATCTAAAATAAGGGAAATCGATAAGACATTTCTTTGTCCGCCCCAGCCTCTCTCCCCGCAATCCCTACAAAATCTCTGATTGAAGATGATTATTAAATATTAATGAATGAGCACATGAGCTGACAGCTATTTAATCTGATGTTAACCTCTGAACAGCCTCAAAGGGTTTAGAAACACTGGAGTCCATCTGGAGAGCTAATCGCTCCATTAACTCCCCAGCGAGGCTGAGCCTACTCCCCCCCAGCTGGAGTTTACAAGGCTCCAGCCTACAAGCTGGAGCAGCATGGCCTCGTGCAAGATGCAGACCTGAGAAATCGTAGGTTCAATCCCTCCTCTCTCCTCTGTGAGCTGTGCTAAGTCACTGATTCACCCTCAGTGCAAGTGCCATTGAGTTATAGAACCCCTAAGGGCAGAACGAAGCCATTCGGCCCATCATGCTTGCACCCACAGCAATCCAATCCAGCCCTATTCTGGAACCTCACATGTTTACCCTGCTAATTTTTAAGGCACAGTTCAGATGGATGGTCCATGCTAAGTTGCCCCTTAGTGTCCAAAGATGTGCAGGTTAGATGGATTGGCCATGCTAAATTGCCCCTTAGTGTCCAAAGATGTTCAAACTTACCCAGCCTTCAGGAGAACAGTGACCACAACAGCACACAACCCTGCACAGCAACCTCTGCAAGACATGCCGGATCATCGACATGGATGACATCACTTATGTGACAACACCATCCACCAGGTACACGGTACATAGTCTTGCAACTCGGCCAACGTTGCTTATCTAATATGCTGCAGGAAAGGATGTCCTGAAGCCTGGTACATTGGGGAGACCACACAGACACTACAACAACAGATGAACATCGCTCGACAATCACCAGACAAGACTGTTCCCTTCCTGCTGGCAAACACTTCAGTGGTCACAGGCATTCGGTCTCTGATCTTCTGGTAAGCATTCTCCAAGATGGCCTTCATGACACACAACAGCGTAGAGACTGATAGCCAAGTTCCCCACACGAGCATGGCCTCAACTGGGATCTTGAGTTCGTGTCTCACTATCTGTAACCCCCATGACTTGCCTGGGCTTGTAAAATCTAACTTACTATCCTGTCTGGAGACAATGCATATCTCTTTAACTTATGCTAATGGTATCTCGACTCACATTGTCTGCATCTTTAAGACTTGAATAGCAGGTTGGCTGTAAAGCCTTGCATTCTAATCAGTATTCTGTAAACTGTGTGTGACTTTATCTACCTTTCTCTGATCAGAATCTTCCACACACCTGATGAAGGAACACCGTTTCCGAAAGCTTGTGAGATTATTATCAAATAAACTGATTGGACTGTAACCTGATGTTGTGAGACTTCTTACTGAGAATCTCGAACCCAGAACATTGTGATTCAGAGGTGGTATTTAAATTGTTAATAAAATCTCGAAGTTTACTTTACAAAATTAGTTTCAGTACTGGTAACCATGACAACTGTCATCAATTGTGGGAAAAAAATCTCATTCACTAATGTCCCTTTAGGTAAGGAAATCTGCCATCCTTACTCGATCTGGCCTACGTGGTCTCCAGAGCCTCAGCAATGGTTCTCAACTGCCCTCTGAAATGGCCAAGCGAGACACACAGTTCAAAGGGCAATTTGGAATGGACGTAATGCCTACACCCTGTGAAAGAATAGAAGTAAAAAAATAAACAACCATTCAATATATTGTGTCTGTGCCCACTCTTCGCTTGAAAAATCCATATTGAATCCCACTGCCCAGTCCACTCCCCACAGTCCTTAATCCCTACAATCTGTCCACTAAATGGTCACTGCCTGACCAGTCCCTGTGGGAAGCCAGTCAATATTTCTCCAACCCTCTGTGCAAAGAGATTTCTCTTTAGGCCAAAGGATGTAGGAGCAGAGGTAGGCTATTCAGCCCATCAGGTCTTCTCCTGATCTCCTCTCTTATTAAACTGTTGGGCTCTCATCATCAATACCCCAACTAGGGGAGATTTTCCCCCTCTTTCACAGCACAAAGCCCTTCATCATTAAACATGTCGTGATCTCATTGAATGGCAGAGCACACTTGATGGGCCAAATGGCCTCCTTCTGTTCCTATGCTTTATAATCTATGAATCTTTTAAATCCCGTCTTACTTTCTGCTTTGCTGGGAATAGTTTTGATTTCACCCCCCCATATATATGTGTAAAATACACATATATACACACATTTATAGTGTATATTTACACTGTAGACTTCAAGCTGGCACTGATTTTTCCTTTAGTATCCAAAGATATGCAGCTAAGGTGGATTAGCCATGCTAAGTTGCCCCTGAGTGTCCAAAGATTTGTAGGTTATGTGGATTGGCCATGTTAAATTACCCCTTAGTGTCTAAAGATGTTCAGGTTAGGTAAATTGACCGTGCTAAATTGCTCCTGACTGCCAGGGAGATCACAGTAAGAAGTCTCACAATCACAGGTTAAAGTCCAACAGGTTAGTTGGACCTTTTGGACTTTAACCTGGTGTTATAAGACTTCTTACTACACTTACTCCAATCCAACACTGGCATCTCCATATCATGACCAGGGAGATCAGCAGGGTAAATATGTGAGGTTATGGGGATAGGGCCTGGGTGGATTTGTTGGTACAGGCTCAATGGGCTAAATGGTATCCTTATGAGTCTCACTGTTCCTACGTTTGTTTATTATCTTGAATTGTGTTTGAGAAAGTGATGGTGAGCTACCTTCTTCAACAATGCGAGCTGTGTTCCCAAACATGTGTTATGTTTGCTGCAACTCCACTGATTGGCCTGAGAAGGGGTTAAAGTAGTAGCCTCCTGGCTTCTAAAGCTCAGTTATCAATGAAAAGCCTCAAATACAAACCTGAATGTCAGCCATCGTCATGGCAATGGGGTGTACTGTTGCCACGAATGAATATTAAAGAGCCCTCAGAGACTAACCGTCCCCAGAGAAGGAGCTCAGCTTTGCCAAGTGGACTCACTTAATGAAACCGATCCTCGTCACAGTTTGTATCAACCGTTTGCCGTGTAACCCAAACCCAGGTACTGGCAGCGTTGTTTTACACAGGGCCGTGGCGGGGGGAAAGGCCAGATGTGAACTGCTGGAGCAACAGACTGTCTGGTAAAGTGCCCCTTAACCCAGACCTTAGAGCAGTCAATACTATAGACAAACATAGCAGAATCATCAGTGTTACTGTGAGGGGGTGTGGGGGATATCAGAGTGTTACAGTGAGGGGTGTGGGATATATCAGAGTGTTACAGTGAGGGGTGTGGGGTATATCAGAGTGTTACAGTGAGGGGTGTGGGATATATCAGAGTGTTACAGTGAGGGGTGTGGGGTATATCAGAGTGTTACAGTGAGGGGTGTGGGATATATCAGAGTGTTACAGTGAGGGGTGTGGGATATATCAGAGTGTTACAGTGAGGGGTGTGGGGTATATCAGAGTGTTACAGTGAGGGGTGTGGGGTATATCAGAGTGTTACAGTGAGGGGTGTGGGGTATATCAGAGTGTTTACAGTGAGGGGTGTATGATATATCAGAGTGTTACAGTGAGGGTGTGTGAGGGATATCAGAGTGTAACAGTGAGGGATGTGGGGTATATCAGAGTGTTTACAGTGAGGGGTGTGGGATATATCAGAGTGTTACAGTGAGGGGTGTGGGGTATATCAGAGTGTTACAGTGAGGGGTGTGGGGTATATCAGAGTGTTTACAGTGAGGGGTGTGGGATATATCAGAGTGTTACAGTGAGGGGTGTGGGATATATCAGAGTGTTACAGTGAGGGTGTGGGGTATATCAGAGTGTTACAGTGAGGGGTGTGGGATATATCAGAGTGTTACAGTGAGGGGTGTGGGATATATCAGAGTGTTACAGTGAGGGGTGTGGGATATATCAGAGTGTTACAGTGAGGGGTGTGGGGTATATCAGAGTGTTACAGTGAGGGGGTGGGGTATATCAGAGTGTTACAGTGAGGGGTGTGGGGTATATCAGAGTGTTACAGTGAGGGGTGTGGGATATATCAGAGTGTTACAGTGAGGGGTGTGGGATATATCAGAGTGTTACAGTGAGGGGTGTGGGGTATATCAGAGTGTTACAGTGAGGGGTGTGGGATATATCAGAGTGTTACAGTGAGGGGTGTGGGATATATCAGAGTGTTACAGTGAGGGGTGTGGGATATATCAGAGTGTTACAGTGAGGGGTGTGGGATATATCAGAGTGTTACAGTGAGGGGTGTGGGATATATCAGAGTGTTACAGTGAGGGGTGTGGGATATATCAGAGTGTTACAGTGAGGGGTGTGGGATATATCAGAGTGTTACAGTGAGGGGTGTGGGATATATCAGAGTGTTACAGTGAGGGGTGTGGGATATATCAGAGTGTTACAGTGAGGGGTGTGGGATATATCAGAGTGTTACAGTGAGGGGTGTGGGATATATCAGAGTGTTACAGTGAGGGGTGTGGGATATATCAGAGTGTTACAGTGAGGGGTGTGGGATATATCAGAGTGTTACAGTGAGGGGTGTGGGATATATCAGAGTGTTACAGTGAGGGGTGTGGGATATATCAGAGTGTTACAGTGAGGGGTGTGGGATATATCAGAGTGTTACAGTGAGGGGTGTGGGATATATCAGAGTGTTACAGTGAGGGGTGTGGATATATCAGAGTGTTACAGTGAGGGGTGTGGGATATATCAGAGTGTTACAGTGAGGGGTGTGGATATATCAGAGTGTTACAGTGAGGGGTGTGGATATATCAGAGTGTTACAGTGAGGGGTGTGGGGTATATCAGAGTGTTACAGTGAGGGGTGTGGGTATATCAGAGTGTTACAGTGAGGGGTGTGGGATATATCAGAGTGTTACAGTGAGGGGTGTGGGGTATATCAGAGTGTTACAGTGAGGGGTGTGGGGTATATCAGAGTGTTACAGTGAGGGGTGTGGGATATATCAGAGTGTTACAGTGAGGGGTGTGGGGTATATCAGAGTGTTACAGTGAGGGGTGTGGGGTATATCAGAGTGTTACAGTGAGGGGTGTGGGATATATCAGAGTGTTACAGTGAGGGGTGTGGGGTATATCAGAGTGTTACAGTGAGGGGTGTGGGATATATCAGAGTGTTACAGTGAGGGTGTGGGGGTATATCAGAGTGTTACAGTGAGGGGTGTGGATATATCAGAGTGTTACAGTGAGGGGTGTGGGATATATCAGAGTGTTACAGTGAGGGGTGTGGGATATATCAGAGTGTTACAGTGAGGGGTGTGGGATATATCAGAGTGTTACAGTGAGGGGTGTGGGATATATCAGAGTGTTACAGTGAGGGGTGTGGGATATATCAGAGTGTTACAGTGAGGGGTGTGGGATATATCAGAGTGTTACAGTGAGGGGTGTGGGATATATCAGAGTGTTACAGTGAGGGGTGTGGGGTATATCAGAGTGTTACAGTGAGGGGTGTGGGATATATCAGAGTGTTACAGTGAGGGGTGTGGGATATATCAGAGTGTTACAGTGAGGGGTGTGGGGTATATCAGAGTGTTACAGTGAGGGGTGTGGGATATATCAGAGTGTTACAGTGAGGGGTGTGGGATATATCAGAGTGTTACAGTGAGGGTGTTGGGATATATCAGAGTGTTACAGTGAGGGGTGTGGGAATCAGAGTGAGGGGGGGTATGTACATGAGGGGTGTGATATATCAGAGTGTTACAGTGAGGGGTGTGGGATATATCAGAGTGTTACAGTGAGGGGTGTGGGGTATATCAGAGTGTTACAGTGAGGGGTGTGGGATATATCAGAGTGTTACAGTGAGGGGTGTGGGATATATCAGAGTGTTACAGTGAGGGGTGTGGGATATATCAGAGTGTTACAGTGAGGGGTGTGGGATATATCAGAGTGTTACAGTGAGGGGTGTGGGATATATCAGAGTGTTACAGTGAGGGGTGTGGGGTATATCAGAGTGTTACAGTGAGGGGTGTGGGATATATCAGAGTGTTACAGTGAGGGGTGTGGGGTATATCAGAGTGTTACAGTGAGGGGTGTGGGGTATATCAGAGTGTTACAGTGAGGGGTGTGGGATATATCAGAGTGTTACAGTGAGGGGTGTGGGATATATCAGAGTGTTACAGTGAGGGGTGTGGGGTATATCAGAGTGTTACAGTGAGGGGTGTGGGATATATCAGAGTGTTACAGTGAGGGGTGTGGGATATATCAGAGTGTTACAGTGAGGGGTGTGGGGTATATCAGAGTGTTACAGTGAGGGGTGTGGGGTATATCAGAGTGTTACAGTGAGGGGTGTGGGATATATCAGAGTGTTACAGTGAGGGGTGTGGGATATATCAGAGTGTTACAGTGAGGGGTGTGGGATATATCAGAGTGTTACAGTGAGGGGTGTGGGATATATCAGAGTGTCATAGTGAGGGGTGTGGGGTAAATCAGAGTGAGGGGTGTGGGTGTATGTGTGTGTTACAGTGAGGGGTGTGGGATATATCAGAGTGTTACAGTGAGGGGTGTGGGGTATATCAGAGTGTTACAGTGAGGGGTGTGGGGTATATCAGAGTGTTACAGTGAGGGGTGTGGGATATATCAGAGTGTTACAGTGAGGGTGTGGATATATCAGAGTGTTACAGTGAGGGGTGTGGGTTATCAGGTGTTAGTGAGGGTGTGGGGTATATCAGAGTGAGGGGGTGTGGGATATATCAGAGTGTTACAGTGAGGGGTGTGGGATATATCAGAGTGTTACAGTGAGGGGTGTGGGATATATCAGAGTGTTACAGTGAGGGGTGTGGGTATATCAGAGTGTTACAGTGAGGGGTGTGGGATATATCAGAGTGTTACAGTGAGGGGTGTGGGATATATCAGAGTGTTACAGTGAGGGGTGTGGGGTATATCAGAGTGTTACAGTGAGGGGTGTGGGATATATCAGAGTGTTACAGTGAGGGGTGTGGGATATATCAGAGTGTTACAGTGAGGGGTGTGGGGTATATCAGAGTGAGGGGTGTGGGTGTATGTGTGTGTTACAGTGAGGGGTGTGGGATATATCAGAGTGTTACAGTGAGGGGTGTGGGATATATCAGAGTGTTACAGTGAGGGGTGTGGGATATATCAGAGTGTTACAGTGAGGGGTGTGGGGTATATCAGAGTGTTACAGTGAGGGGTGTGGGATATATCAGAGTGTTACAGTGAGGGGTGTGGGATATATCAGAGTGTTACAGTGAGGGGTGTGGGATATATCAGAGTGTTACAGTGAGGGGTGTGGGGTATATCAGAGTGTTACAGTGAGGGGTGTGGGTATATCAGAGTGTTACAGTGAGGGGTGTGGGGATATATCAGAGTGTTACAGTGAGGGGTGTGGGATATATCAGAGTGTTACAGTGAGGGGTGTGGGTGTATCAGAGTGTTACAGTGAGGGTGTGGGATAATCAGAGTGTTACAGTGAGGGGTGTGGGATATATCAGAGTGTTACAGTGAGGGGTGTGGGATATATCAGAGTGTTACAGTGAGGGGTGTGGGGTATATCAGAGTGTTACAGTGAGGGGTGTGGGATATATCAGAGTGTTACAGTGAGGGGTGTGGGATATATCAGAGTGTTACAGTGAGGGGTGTGGGATATATCAGAGTGTTACAGTGAGGGGTGTGGGGTATATCAGAGTGTTACAGTGAGGGGTGTGGGATATATCAGAGTGTTACAGTGAGGGGTGTGGGATATATCAGAGTGTTACAGTGAGGGGTGTGGGATATATCAGAGTGTTACAGTGAGGGGTGTGGGATATATCAGAGTGTTACAGTGAGGGGGTGTGGGATATATCAGAGTGTTACAGTGAGGGGTGTGGGATATATCAGAGTGTTACAGTGAGGGGTGTGGGATATATCAGAGTGTTACAGTGAGGGGTGTGGGATATATCAGAGTGTTACAGTGAGGGGTGTGGGATATATCAGAGTGTTACAGTGAGGGGTGTGGGGATATATCAGAGTGTTACAGTGAGGGGGTGTGGGATATATCAGAGTGTTACAGTGAGGGGTGTGGGATATATCAGAGTGTTACAGTGAGGGGTGTGGGTATATATCAGAGTGTTACAGTGAGGGGGTGTGGGATATATCAGAGTGTTACAGTGAGGGGTGTGGGATATATCAGAGTGTTACAGTGAGGGGTGTGGGATATATCAGAGTGTTACAGTGAGGGGTGTGGGATATATCAGAGTGTTACAGTGAGGGGTGTGGGATATATCAGAGTGTTACAGTGAGGGGTGTGGGATATATCAGAGTGTTACAGTGAGGGGTGTGGGGTATATCAGAGTGTTACAGTGAGGGGTGTATCAGAGTGTTACAGTGAGGGGGTGGGGTATATCAGAGTGTTACAGTGAGGGGTGTGGGATATATCAGAGTGTTACAGTGAGGGGTGTGGGTATATCAGAGTGTTACAGTGAGGGGTGTGGGATATATCGAGTGTTACAGTGAGGGGTGTGATAGAGTGTGGGTGTGGATATATCAGAGTGTTACAGTGAGGGGTGTGGGATATATCAGAGTGTTACAGTGAGGGGTGTGGGATATATCAGAGTGTTACAGTGAGGGGTGTGGGGTATATCAGAGTGTTACAGTGAGGGGTGTGGGATATATCAGAGTGTTACAGTGAGGGGTGTGGGATATATCAGAGTGTTACAGTGAGGGGTGTGGGGTATATCAGAGTGTTACAGTGAGGGGTGTGGGATATATCAGAGTGTTACAGTGAGGGGTGTGTGGGGTATATCAGAGTGTTACAGTGAGGGGTGTGGGATATATCAGAGTGTTACAGTGAGGGGTGTGGGATATATCAGAGTGTTACAGTGAGGGGTGTGGGATATATCAGAGTGTTACAGTGAGGGGTGTGGGGTATATCAGAGTGTTACAGTGAGGGGTGTGGGATATATCAGAGTGTTACAGTGAGGGGTGTGGGGTATATCAGAGTGTTACAGTGAGGGGGTGTGGGGTATATCAGAGTGTTACAGTGAGGGGTGTGGGGTATATCAGAGTGTTACAGTGAGGGGGTGTGGGGTATATCAGAGTGTTACAGTGAGGGGTGTGGGATATATCAGAGTGTTACAGTGAGGGGTGTGGGATATATCAGAGTGTTACAGTGAGGGGTGTGGGATATATCAGAGTGTTAAACTGAGGAGTGTGGGATATATCAGAGTGTTACAGTGAGGGGTGTGGGATATATCAGAGTGTTACAGTGAGGGGTGTGGGATATATCAGAGTGTTACAGTGAGGGGGTGTGGGATATATCAGAGTGTTACAGTGAGGGGTGTGGGATATATCAGAGTGTTACAGTGAGGGGTGTATCAGAGTGTTACAGTGAGGGGTGTGGGGTATATCAGAGTGTTACAGTGAGGGGTGTGGGATATATCAGAGTGTTACAGTGAGGGGTGTGGGGTATATCAGAGTGTTACAGTGAGGGGTGTGGGGATAATCAGAGTGTTACAGTGAGGGGTGTGGATATATCAGAGTGTTACAGTGAGGGGTGTGGGATATATCAGAGTGTTACAGTGAGGGGTGTGGGATATATCAGATGTTACAGTGAGGGGTGTGGGATATATCAGAGTGTTACAGTGAGGGGTGGTGGGATATATCAGAGTGTTACAGTGAGGGGTGTGGGATATATCAAGAGTGTTTACAGTGAGGGATTTGGGATCTAATCAGAGTGTTATAGTGAGGGGGTGTGGGAGTATCAGAGTGTTACAGCGAGGGATGTTGGGTATTCAGAGTGTTTACAGTGAGTGGATGTGGGGTATATCAGATTGTACAGTGTAGTGTGTTTGTGGGTAATCCAGGGGGTTTAACAGGAGGGATGTGGGAAATCAGAGTGTTTACAGTGAGGGATGTGGATTAAGAGAGTGTTTACAGTGCTGGGGGGTGGGATATATCAGAGTGTTACAGTGAGGGGTTTGAGAATATAAAATTGTTACAGTGAGGGGGTGTGGATATATCAAGAGTGTACAGTGAGGGGTGTGGATATATAAAATTGTTACGTGAGTGGGTGTGGGATATATCGAGTGTTAGACAAGTGAGGGGGTGTGGGTATATCAAGTTTAAACTTAGGAGTGTGGTGTAATATCAGAGTGGTACAGTGAGGGGGTGTGGATATATCAGATTGTTACAGTGAGGGGGTGTGGGATAATATCATAGTGTTTAGCAGTGAGGGGTGTTAGGGTATATTCAGAGTGTTACAGTGAGGGGGTGTGGGGTATATCAAGTGTTAAACTGGAGGAGTGTGGGGGTATATCAGAGTGTTACAGTGAGGGGGTGTGGGTATATCGAGTGGTTAAGTGAGGGGTGTGGGGATATATTCGAGAGTGTTACCTGAGGGGTATGGTTTAGCGAATGTTCAGTGAGGGGGTGTGGGTATATCAGAGTGTAAACTGAGGAGTGTGGGAATATATCAGAGTGTTACAGTGAGGGTGGTGGGCTATATCAATATTGTTCAGTGAGGGTGTGGGGGATATATCAGAGTGTGACAGTGAGGGGGTTGGGATATATCAGATTGTTAACGCTGAGGGTGTGGGATATATCAGAGTGTTACAGTGAGGGGTGTGGGATATATCAGAGTGTTACAGTGAGGGGTGTGGGATATATCAGAGTGTTACAGTGAGGGGTGTGGGATATATCAGAGTGTTACAGTGAGGGGTGTGGGATATATCAGAGTGTTACAGTGAGGGGGTGTGGGATATATCAGAGTGTTACAGTGAGGGGTGTGGGATTATCAGAGTTTACAGTGAGGGTGTGGGGTATATCAGAGTGTTACAGTGAGGGGGTGTGGGATATATCAGAGTGTTACAGTGAGGGGGTGTGGGTATATCAGAGTGTTACAGTGAGGGGTGTGGATATATCAGAGTGTTACAGTGAGGGGTGTGGGGTATATCAGAGTGTTACAGTGAGGGGTGTGGGATATATCAGAGTGTTACAGTGAGGGGTGTGGGGTATATCAGAGTGTTACAGTGAGGGGTGTGGGATATATCAGAGTGTTACAGTGAGGGGTGTGGGATATATCAGAGTGTTACAGTGAGGGGTGTGGGATATATCAGAGTGTTACAGTGAGGGGTGTGGGGTATATCAGAGTGTTACAGTGAGGGGTGTGGGGTATATCAGAGTGTTACAGTGAGGGGTGTGGGATATATCAGAGTGTTACAGTGAGGGGTGTGGGATATATCAGAGTGTTACAGTGAGGGGTGTGGGATATATCAGAGTGTTACAGTGAGGGGTGTGGGGTATATCAGAGTGTTACAGTGAGGGGTGTGGGGTATATCAGAGTGTTACAGTGAGGGGTGTGGGGTATATCAGAGTGTTACAGTGAGGGGTGTGGGGTATATCAGAGTGTTACAGTGAGGGGTTGGGGTATATCAGAGTGTTGGGGGGTGTGGGATATCAGAGTGTTACAGTGAGGGGTGTGGGGTATATCAGAGTGTTACAGTGAGGGGTGTGGGATATATCAGAGTGTTACAGTGAGGGGTGTGGGATATATCAGAGTGTTACAGTGAGGGGTGTGGGATATATCAGAGTGTTACAGTGAGGGGTGTGGGATATATCAGAGTGTTACAGTGAGGGGTGTGGGGTATATCAGAGTGTTACAGTGAGGGGTGTGGGATATATCAGAGTGTTACAGTGAGGGGTGTGGGGTATATCAGAGTGTTACAGTGAGGGGTGTGGGGTATATCAGAGTGTTACAGTGAGGGGTGTGGGGTATATCAGAGTGTTACAGTGAGGGGTGTGGGATATATCAGAGTGTTACAGTGAGGGGTGTGGGATATATCAGAGTGTTACAGTGAGGGGTGTGGGGTATATCAGAGTGTTACAGTGAGGGGTGTGGGGTATATCAGAGTGTTACAGTGAGGGGTGTGGGGTATATCAGAGTGTTACAGTGAGGGTGTGGGGTATATCAGAGTGTTACAGTGAGGGTGTGGGATATATCAGAGTGTTACAGTGAGGGGTGTGGGGTATATCAGAGTGTTACAGTGAGGGGTGTGGGATATATCAGAGTGTTACAGTGAGGGGTGTGGATATATCAGAGTGTTACAGTGAGGGGTGTGGGATATTCAGAGTTAAGGGGTGTTGGGTATATCAGAGTGTTACAGTGAGGTGTGGGATATATCAGAGTGTTACAGTGAGGGGTGTGGGATATATCAGAGTGTTACAGTGAGGGGTGTGGGGTATATCAGAGTGTTACAGTGAGGGGTGTGGGATATATCAGAGTGTTACAGTGAGGGGTGTGGGATATATCAGAGTGTTACAGTGAGGGGTGTGGGATATATCAGAGTGTTACAGTGAGGGGTGTGGGGTATATCAGAGTGAGGGGTGTGGGGTATTGAGTGTTACAGTGAGGGGTGTGGGATATATCAGAGTGTTACAGTGAGGGGTGTGGGGTATATCAGAGTGTTACAGTGAGGGGTGTGGGGTATATCAGAGTGTTACAGTGAGGGGTGTGGGATATATCAGAGTGTTACAGTGAGGGGTGTGGGGATTATCAGAGTGTTACAGTGAGGGGTGTGGGTATATCAGAGTGTTACAGTGAGGGGTGTGGGATATATCAGAGTGTTACAGTGAGGGGTGTGGGATATATCAGAGTGTTACAGTGAGGGGTGTGGGGTATATCAGAGTGAGGGGTGTGGGTATTGGTGTTACAGTGAGGGGTGTGGGATATATCAGAGTGTTACAGTGAGGGGTGTGGGATATATCAGAGTGTTACAGTGAGGGGTTGGGGATATATCAGAGTGTTACAGTGAGGGGTGTGGGATATATCAGAGTGTTACAGTGAGGGGTGTGGGGTATATCAGAGTGTTACAGTGAGGGGGTGTGGATATATCAGAGTGTTACAGTGAGGGGTGTGGGATATATCAGAGTGTTACAGTGAGGGGTGTGGGGTATATCAGAGTGTTACAGTGTGGGGTATATCAGAGTGTTACAGTGAGGGGTGTGGGATATATCAGAGTGTTACAGTGAGGGGTGTGGGATATATCAGAGTGTTACAGTGAGGGGTGTGGGGTATATCAGAGTGTTACAGTGAGGGGTGTGGGGTATATCAGAGTGTTACAGTGAGGGGTGTGGGGTATATCAGAGTGTTACAGTGAGGGGTGTGGGGTATATCAGAGTGTTACAGTGAGGGGTGTGGGGTATATCAGAGTGTTACAGTGAGGGGTGTGGGGTATATCAGAGTGTTACAGTGAGGGGTGTGGGGTATATCAGAGTGTTACAGTGAGGGGTGTGGGGTATATCAGAGTGTTACAGTGAGGGGTGTGGGGTATATCAGAGTGTTACAGTGAGGGGTGTGGGGTATATCAGAGTGTTACAGTGAGGGGTGTGGGATATATCAGAGTGTTACAGTGAGGGGTGTGGGGTATATCAGAGTGTTACAGTGAGGGGTGTGGGGTATATCAGAGTGTTACAGTGAGGGGTGTGGGATATATCAGAGTGTTACAGTGAGGGGTGTGGGGTATATCAGAGTGTTACAGTGAGGGGTGTGGGGTATATCAGAGTGTTACAGTGAGGGGTGTGGGATATATCAGAGTGTTACAGTGAGGGGTGTGGGATATATCAGAGTGTTACAGTGAGGGGTGTGGGGTATATCAGAGTGTTACAGTGAGGGGTGTGGGGTATATCAGAGTGTTACAGTGAGGGGTGTGGGATATATCAGAGTGTTACAGTGAGGGGTGTGGGATATATCAGAGTGTTACAGTGAGGGGTGTGGGATATATCAGAGTGTTACAGTGAGGGGTGTGGGATATATCAGAGTGTTACAGTGAGGGGTGTGGGATATATCAGAGTGTTACAGTGAGGGGTGTGGGGTATATCAGAGTGTTACAGTGAGGGGTGTGGGGTATATCAGAGTGTTACAGTGAGGGGTGTGGGGTATATCAGAGTGTTACAGTGAGGGGTGTGGGATATATCAGAGTGTTACAGTGAGGGTGTGTGAGGTATATCAGAGTGTTACAGTGAGGGGTGTGGGGTATATCAGAGTGTTACAGTGAGGGGTGTGGGATATATCAGAGTGTTACAGTGAGGGGTGTGGGGTATATCAGAGTGTTACAGTGAGGGGTGTGGGGTATATCAGAGTGTTACAGTGAGGGGTGTGGGATATATCAGAGTGTTACAGTGAGGGGTGTGGGATATATCAGAGTGTTACAGTGAGGGGTGTGGGATATATCAGAGTGTTACAGTGAGGGGTGTGGATATATCAGAGTGTTACAGTGAGGGGTGTGGGATATATCAGAGTGTTACAGTGAGGGGTGTGGGATATATCAGAGTGTTACAGTGAGGGGTGTGGGATATATCAGAGTGTTACAGTGAGGGGTGTGGGATATATCAGAGTGTTACAGTGAGGGGTGTGGGATATATCAGAGTGTTACAGTGAGGGGTGTGGGATATATCAGAGTGTTACAGTGAGGGGTGTGGGGTATATCAGAGTGTTACAGTGAGGGGTGTGGGATATATCAGAGTGTTACAGTGAGGGGTGTGGGATATATCAGAGTGTTACAGTGAGGGGTGTGGGATATATCAGAGTGTTACAGTGAGGGGTGTGGGATATATCAGAGTGTTACAGTGAGGGGTGTGGGGTATATCAGAGTGTTACAGTGAGGGGTGTGGGGTATATCAGAGTGTTACAGTGAGGGGTGTGGGGTATATCAGAGTGTTACAGTGAGGGGTGTGGGGTATATCAGAGTGTTACAGTGAGGGGTGTGGGATATATCAGAGTGTTACAGTGAGGGGTGTGGGGTATATCAGAGTGTTACAGTGAGGGGTGTGGGATATATCAGAGTGTTACAGTGAGGGGGTGTGGGATATATCAGAGTGTTACAGTGAGGGGTGTGGGATATATCAGAGTGTTACAGTGAGGGGTGTGGGATATATCAGAGTGTTACAGTGAGGGGTGTGGGATATATCAGAGTGTTACAGTGAGGGGTGTGGGATATATCAGAGTGTTACAGTGAGGGGTGTGGGATATATCAGAGTGTTACAGTGAGGGGTGTGGGATATATCAGAGTGTTACAGTGAGGGGTGTGGGATATATCAGAGTGTTACAGTGAGGGGTGTGGGATATATCAGAGTGTTACAGTGAGGGGTGTGGGATATATCAGAGTGTTACAGTGAGGGGTGTGGGATATATCAGAGTGTTACAGTGAGGGGTGTGGGATATATCAGAGTGTTACAGTGAGGGGTGTGGGATATATCAGAGTGTTACAGTGAGGGGTGTGGGATATATCAGAGTGTTACAGTGAGGGGTGTGGGATATATCAGAGTGTTACAGTGAGGGGTGTGGGATATATCAGAGTGTTACAGTGAGGGGTGTGGGATATATCAGAGTGTTACAGTGAGGGTGTGTGGGTATATCAGAGTGTTACAGTGAGGGGTGTGGGATATATCAGAGTGTTACAGTGAGGGGTGTGGGTATATCAGAGTGTTACAGTGAGGGGTGTGGGATATATCAGAGTGTTACAGTGAGGGGTGTGGGGTATATCAGAGTGTTACAGTGAGGGGTGTGGGATATATCAGAGTGTTACAGTGAGGGGTGTGGGATATATCAGAGTGTTACAGTGAGGTGGGGATTATCAGAGTGTTACAGTGAGGGGTGTGGGATATATCAGAGTGTTACAGTGAGGGGTGTGGGATATATCAGAGTGTTACAGTGAGGGGTGTGGGATATATCAGAGTGTTACAGTGAGGGGTGTGGGATATATCAGAGTGTTACAGTGAGGGGTGTGGGATATATCAGAGTGTTACAGTGAGGGGTGTGGGATATATCAGAGTGTTACAGTGAGGGGTGTGGGATATATCAGAGTGTTACAGTGAGGGGTGTGGGATATATCAGAGTGTTACAGTGAGGGGTGTGGGATATATCAGAGTGTTACAGTGAGGGGTGTGGGATATATCAGAGTGTTACAGTGAGGGGTGTGGGATATATCAGAGTGTTACAGTGAGGGGTGTGGGGTATATCAGAGTGTTACAGTGAGGGGTGTGGGGTATATCAGAGTGTTACAGTGAGGGGTGTGGGGTATATCAGAGTGTTACAGTGAGGGGTGTGGGATATATCAGAGTGTTACAGTGAGGGATGTGGGATATATCAGAGTGTTACAGTGAGGGGTGTGGGATATATCAGAGTGTTACAGTGAGGGGTGTGGGATATATCAGAGTGTTACAGTGAGGGGGTGTGGGATATATCAGAGTGTTACAGTGAGGGGTGTGGGATATATCAGAGTGTTACAGTGAGGGGGTGTGGGATATATCAGAGTGTTACAGTGAGGGGTGTGGGTATATCAGAGTGTTACAGTGAGGGGTGTGGGGTATATCAGAGTGTTACAGTGAGGGGTGTGGATATATCAGAGTGTTACAGTGAGGGGTGTGGGATATATCAGAGTGTTACAGTGAGGGGTGTGGGGTATATCAGAGTGTTACAGTGAGGGGTGTGGGGTATATCAGAGTGTTACAGTGAGGGGTGTGGGGTATATCAGAGTGTTACAGTGAGGGGTGTGGGGTATATCAGAGTGTTACAGTGAGGGGTGTGGGGTATATCAGAGTGTTACAGTGAGGGGTGTGGGGTATATCAGAGTGTTACAGTGAGGGGTGTGGGATATATCAGAGTGTTACAGTGAGGGGTGTGGGATATATCAGAGTGTTACAGTGAGGGGTGTGGGATATATCAGAGTGTTACAGTGAGGGGTGTGGGATATATCAGAGTGTTACAGTGAGGGGTGTGGGATATATCAGAGTGTTACAGTGAGGGGTGTGGGATATATCAGAGTGTTACAGTGAGGGGTGTGGATATATCAGAGTGTTACAGTGAGGGGTGTGGGGATATATCAGAGTGTTACAGTGAGGGGTGTGGATATATCAGAGTGTTACAGTGAGGGTGTGGATATATCAGAGTGTTACAGTGAGGGGTGTGGATATATCAGAGTGTTACAGTGAGGGGTGTGGGGTATATCAGAGTGTTACAGTGAGGGGTGTGGGGTATATCAGAGTGTTACAGTGAGGGGTGTGGGGTATATCAGAGTGTTACAGTGAGGGGTGTGGGGTATATCAGAGTGTTACAGTGAGGGGTGTGGGATATATCAGAGTGTTACAGTGAGGGGTGTGGGGTATATCAGAGTGTTACAGTGAGGGGTGTGGGATATATCAGAGTGTTACAGTGAGGGGTGTGGGGTATATCAGAGTGTTACAGTGAGGGGTGTGGGGTATATCAGAGTGTTACAGTGAGGGGTGTGGGGTATATCAGAGTGTTACAGTGAGGGGTGTGGGATATATCAGAGTGTTACAGTGAGGGGTGTGGGATATATCAGAGTGTTACAGTGAGGGGTGTGGGATATATCAGAGTGTTACAGTGAGGGGTGTGGGATATATCAGAGTGTTACAGTGAGGGGTGTGGGATATATCAGAGTGTTACAGTGAGGGGTGTGGGATATATCAGAGTGTTACAGTGAGGGGTGTGGGGTATATCAGAGTGTTACAGTGAGGGGTGTGGGATATATCAGAGTGTTACAGTGAGGGGTGTGGGGTATATCAGAGTGTTACAGTGAGGGGTGTGGGATATATCAGAGTGTTACAGTGAGGGGTGTGATATATCAGAGTGTTACAGTGAGGGGGTGTGGGATATATCAGAGTGTTAAATGAGGATGTGGGATATATCAGAGTGTTACAGTGAGGGGTGTGGGATATATCAGAGTGTTAAGTGAGGGGTGTGGGATATATCAGAGTGTTAAACTGAGTGTGGGATATATCAGAGTGTTACAGTGAGGGGTGTGGATATATCAGATTGTTACATGAGGGTGTGGGATATATCAGAGTGTTACAGTGAGGGGTGTGGGATATATCAGAGTGTTACAGTGAGGGGTGTGGGATATATCAGAGTGTTACAGTGAGGGGTGTGGGATATATCAGAGTGTTACAGTGAGGGGTGTGAGATATATCAGAGTGTAACAGTGAGGGGTGTGGGATATATCAGATTGTTACAGTGAGGGGTGTGGGATATATCAGAGTGTTACAGTGAGGGGTGTGGGATATATCAGAGTGTTACAGTGTGGGTTATAGCTGCGTGTTAAGGATGGAAGTTTTATCAGGGACTGTTGCGGTGCAGACTGGCTAAGATTATAAAGCCTCTGACAGTTGCCCATTTCACTGAGAGGGAATATGACTGAGTCTTTCAATGCGTGAGAGAGCATGCAATGCTCCAAGACTGTCATTGCTTCAAAGCGTGTACTTGTCTGGGAGAGAGAGGGAGAGAGAGAGAGAGAGAGAGAGAGACCAGTTGGTGCAGGAGATAAACTAATAAACAAGGTCAACTGAATGAAAAGTGATACTGCACACTTAAACTGCCTCTCCATCCCTCCTGTCCCCCAAGGTGACAGACTGTAGCATTGTGCCTTTAAGCAAGAAATGCTATAGGCCCCATCTTGAATTTCAATGTCTGCTGTTCTGCTTCTCTCTATGTACAAGCCTCCTATCCATCTCTCTGCTACAACCTTAAACTGAGGTCTCCTCCTGCCCCTCGCTATAATATCCCACAGCCAGGTTCCCAGGAGTCCCTACCAATATTCATCCCTCATCCAACAGTTACTAAAAACAACAGATTTGATGGTCATTGCTTTCTTTTGGGAGCTTGCTGTGTACAGGTTGCTCACCCCCATCCCCCACAAGTCCTGTGTTACAACAACTTACAGAGGTATTTCATTGACTGTGGAGCAGCTGGGGATGGTTTTTTGGGGATAGCACTATCGATAGTCTTGATGTGTTTTACGAATTTTCTTCTCTGGTCAGTGTAGACCTTGCTGCTACTCCTGTGATATTCATAACCATTCGTCAGACATGTTTGGTGGCCTCGTGGCACAGTGGTTAGTATTGCTGCCTCACAGTGCCAGGGAGCCCCTGGTTGAGTTCTGGCTTGGGTCACTGTGCAGAGTTTGCACGTGCTCCCCGTGTCTGCATGGGTTTCTTCTGGGTTTCCCAGCTTCTTCCCACAGTCCAAAGATGTGCAAATTGGTTGGATTAGCCATGTATCTAAAGATGTGTAGATTGTACATGGCCAATCCACTTAACCTGCACATCTTTGGACATTAAGGGACAATTGAGCATGGCCAATCCACCCAACCACATCTTTGGACACTACGGGGCAATTTAAAGTTAAAATGTTTATTTATTAGTCACAAGTAAGGCTTACATTCACACAGCAATTAAGTTATGTGAAATTCCACTAGTCGCCACATTCCAGCACCTGTTTGGGTCAACGCACTTAACCAGCATGTCTTTCAGACTGTGGGAGCCTTTTTCCTAGGATGGAGAAAGCTAGCACGAGGGGACACAGCTTTAAATTAAGGGGTATGAGTTATAGGACGGATATCAGAGGTAGGTTCTTTACTCAAAGAGTGATTAGGGAGTGGAATGCCCTGCCTGCAGCTGTTGTAGATGCGCCAAGTTTGGTGGCGTTTAAGAGGTTAATTGATAAGTATATGGAAGAGAAGGGAATGGTTTAGTTTGGAGGGGCATTGCTTTTTATTTTGGTCGGCACAACATCGAAGGCCGAAGGGCCTGTTCTGTGCTGTATTGTTCTATGTTCTATGTTCTATGTTCTAAAACTGGAGTGTTCGGAGGAAACACACACAGATACTGGGAGAACATGCAAACTCCACACAGACAGTGACCCAAGCTGGAATCGAACCCAAGTCCCTGGCACTGTGAGGCAGCAGTACTAACCACTACACCACTGTGCCACTGGCAAAGTACCTAACCTGCATCTCTTTGGACATAATAGGGCAATTTAGCACGGCCAATCCACCTAATCTGCACATCTTTGGACTGTGGAAGGAAACTGGATCACCCTTCAGAGCAATAAGACATCTAGATTTTTCATTATAAGATTATGGGCCATTTGGCCCTTTGAGTTGCTTCCCCTGGCTGATCTGAAGTGGTCTGGTGTTACACTCTCTGTAGAGGTACAGGTTGCTGTCGTATCCAAATCACTAGCTCCAGGAATGAGAACATTTGGAGACATCATTGTCAGGGTCATAACCTGACCTTGTTCTCAGGTAACCAGATTCAGCCACTGGAGAGCTCAGATTGATCCTTAGCAACAGAAGGTAATGTAATGAGGATAGACAGGGTCAAGCACGGAGGTTAAAGAGAATCAATCAATCGCCAGTTTTTCTCTCTCCTATTAGTGACAGAGTCAATAAAGTGCTCTCTGCACTGAAACCGTCACAGAATGGTAGATCAGCCTTGGACATAACCGCGACTTCATCCTCATCACTGTATGACTGAGAGGGCACGAGTGGCTCGAGAACTGGGTCACCTCAGCACGCAGATCACTGACCCAATGAGAGTCCAGGAGGGGCAGGGAAGAGGGGAATGTGAGGAGGAAAATGGATGAAGAAGAGCTGCGTGCGAGGGTGGAGGAGAAAGAGAGAAACTGAAACTGAAGGGTTAGAGGTCAGCAAAAGGAGAATTGTGAGGAAGGAGAGAAAAACAGAGGCAGCAGTAGGGAGGGAGGGGAAAACAGAGAGGATGGTGAGGCAGGCAAGGAGAAGAAAGAGAGTGATAGAAAGAGGGGGGCACAGAATGACTGCACATTTCTGCCGTGGGTTTCCTCCAGATGCTTTGATTTCCTCCCACAGTCCAAAGACATGCAAGTTAGGTGCATTGGCTGCGCTGAATTCACCCTCAGTGCACCAGAACAGGCGCCAGAGTGTGGTGACCAGAGGATTTTACAGTAAATTCATTGCAGTGTTAATGTAATGCTACTTATGATATTAGTAAATAAACTTGAATCTAGAAAGTGGGAGGCACAGAATGAAAGGGCGGCACAATGCACAGTGATTAGCACTGCTACCCAACAGTGCTGGGGACCCAAGTTCAGTTCTGACCTTAGGTGACTGCGAGGAGTTTGCATGTTTTCCCCGTGTCTGCATGGGTTTCCTCCCATAATGCAAAGATGTTCCAGTTAGGTGGATTGGCCATGCTAAATTGCCCCTTAGTGTCCAAAGATGTGTAGATTGGGTAGATTGGCTGTGCTAAATTACTCCTTAGGGTAAGATACTCTGTTGGAGACGTGATGGACTGAATGCCTTCTCCTACATTATATGGATTCTATGAGAGAGAGAGAAAAGCAGAGAGGTAAGAAAGAAAGCAAGAAGGCGAGAGATACAGACTTAAAGAGGAAAAAATGGAAGCGGAAAGAGAAGAATGAAGGGATAGAAGGGACAGATAAAAAGAGAGAAGGGAAGACTAGGAAGGAGGGAGAGCGAGGGAAGAAGATCGAGAGAGGCAGAGGAAAGGAGCTGAGTGAGTCAGATTTTTACATCTATCAGAAAGATTTTTAAGGAGAATATTGTCTCACCGGATTTCTTAACAGAAGTAGGTAAATTGAGCTGTCTGAAGGATGGTTCAGTGGCGGGGTCGGGTGGGGGGGGTGGTGGTGTTGGTTTGCGGGAGGGAGAAGGTGAAAGTCACTCGGTGATGGAAATGAAGAACTTGCATTTAATACCTGGGGGGGGGGGGGGTGGGGGGGGGGGGGGGGGGGGGGGGCCTTGCTCACAGCCAAGGGGGAACAGTGTGTAATAATTTATAATACTGAAGGTTTTGGCTGTAAAGGGATCCATCAGCAGCGTGTGCCCCTTCCATCGTGTCCTGTAGGACACACAATGAGGCAGCAGACTGTGCTGATAGATTTCATACCCTGGCAGGATGAGGCCGGTGCTGAGGTTTTAATCAGTAATACTCCTGCCAAAAAAGACAAGCCTCCCTTCAAACAATTCGCACAGAACTGACAGTGACTGACAGTTCTGCAGGGGGAACAGAGATCTAAATATTTGAACTGAAGAAGTTTCGAATACACTGACATTAGACCCCGACCCTCTCCAAGGACTGGACTGTCATTTCAGCAAGCCAACACAAAATACACCCAATCTCACCTCAAATTGTTTCATTCCCTGAGCACCTTCTCAAGTGCTTGTAAAGTTTATTTGTTAGTCTCACAAGTAAGGCTTACATTAATACTGCAATGAAGTTACTGCGAAATTCCCTAGTCGCCACACTCTGGTACCTGTTTAGGTCAGTACATCTAATCAGCATGTCTTTGGACACTAAGGGGCAATTTAGCATGGCCAATCCACCTAACCTGCACACCTTTGGACACTAAGGGGTAACTTAGCATGGCCAATCCACCTAACCTACACATCTTGGGACACTAAGGGGCAATTTAGCATGGCCAATCCACCTAACCTGCACATCTTTGGACACTAAGGGGTAACTTAGCATGGCCAATCCACCTAACCTACACATCTTTGGACAGTAAGGGGCAATTTAGCATGGCCAATCCACCTAACCTACACATCTTTGGACACTAAGGGGTAACTTAGCATGGCCAATCCTCCTAACCTACACATCTTTAGACACTAAGGGGCAAATTTAGCATGGCCAATCCACCTAACCTACACATCTTTGGACACTGAGGGGCAAATTTAGCATGGCCAATCCACCTAACCCACACATCTTTGGACACTAAGGGGCAATTTAGCATGGCCAATCCATCTAACCTGCACATCTTTGGATACTAAGGGGCACCGTGGAAAGGTCTGTCAAAGTCAGGCGAGGTTTTCCAATTTCGGGGCAAGCATGGCTGGAAAATCCTGCCAACAGAAACAATCCCAGCTCTGGCGTCCCTGCGATCCGGATAAATCTCTGCATTGTTTGGGATGTAGTCTAACTTCTGATGAGGAACGCTGAGGGAGATCTACTAGCAAGGTGGATGGCAGAGGGTACTGCAACACTGGCACGGAGAGTTCATTAAGGCCACCAGCTCTGCCTTTTAAGCAACAAGCTTCTGTATTTTAACAAAGACTAGCCTGCAGCAGGAAAGGAAGGAGCACAGTTAAAAAAAACCTGACATTTGAAAATGAGAAATTAAAGTTTTCACACCTGGCCTGCCATTGTGGGAACTTTTGACAGATTTATGCCCCATGATTTTATCAACAGGGAATCATTAATCATTCGGCCTCTATCCTCGCCTCTCCTGAAGGTGCTGAATCATGCTGGGGTATTGGTTTCGTGGCCGATCATCTCCCCTCATGGCTCCTCACCCGAGAGGTCAGTCAGCGGACAACACTCCCGGCCTCCAGGAATCAGGAGGCTTCTCGGTTTCGAGCCCCATTCAAATCCAAACCAGGGGTGGGCAAACCTGGCCTGGGAGGGGTGGAGTCACACGCGGCTCATCTGGCTTCTGAGTGCGGAATATTTTGTTGACCGTTACCTTTGCAAGGGGTTGCCACATTCCGTTGATCCCCAGCTGCGTAATTTTTTTCCTACTTACGTAACTGGTGTGATTTGCACTCAGTAAATGCGCGTTTAGAAGAGTGACAGGGGAATCTCATAGAAAGTTAGGAAATTCTAACAGGATTAGACAGGGTGGTTAGTATGGCTGCCTCGCACAGCCGGGGACCCGGGTTCGATTCCTGGCTTGTATCACTGACTGTGTGGAGTTTGCATGTTCTCCCTGTGTCTGCATGGGTTTCCTCTGGTTTCCTCCCACAGTCTGAAAGATGTGCTCATTAGGATGCATTGACCTGAACAGGTGCCGGAGTGTGGCAACTAGAGGAATTTCACAGTAACTTCATTGCAATGTTAATGCAAGCCTTATTTATGACTAATAATTAAAATAAAGATTCAGACAAAACTTTCCCAAAGGTGGGGGAGTCCAGAACTAAAGTTTGAATTTACCTATTAGTGTCACAAGTAGACTTATTTTAACACTTCAATGAAGTTACTGTGAAAAACCCCTAGTCAACACACTGGCGCCTGTTTGGGCACATTGAGGGAGAATTTAGCACGGCCAATGCACCTAACCAGCATGTCTTTCGGATTGTGGGAGGAAACTGGAGCACCTGGAGCAAAGACATTGGGGGAACATGCAGACTCCATACAGCAGTGACCCAGGCCAGGAATCAAACTTGGGTCCCTGGCACTGTTTCCTCTCGGTAGGTTGAGGACTTTGGAACTCTCTTTCTCAAAAGAAGCAGAGTCTTTGAATAATTTTAAGGCAGATTCTTGATTAACAAGGAAGATAATGAGAGGGTTGGCAGGGACGTGGGATTGAGGTTGCAATGAGATAGCCATGATCAAATTGATTGGCGGAACAGGCTTGAGGGTCGAGTGGCCCACTCCTCCTTCTGTATATTTCCACAGAGTATTACCTTGAATCCAGTGACAATACAAACTGCGCCATCGCTATTACCTGCTCTGAGCTGGTATCTCTGACTTACACTCAAATAAACTGGTTGGATTTAAACCTGGTGTTGTGAGACTTCTTATTCTGTTTACCCCAGTCCAATGCCAGCATCTCTACATCATTATACCTGAATTAACCAGGAAAGGGATGTGGCCAAATATCCAATATTCCCCTCTTCCACCAGTCCCCTTACACCAATTGAGCTGCCCAGACTTTGGCAGGAGCTAGGAGAGTGAGCAGTGGGCAATGCCGGGAGTGGAGGGGGTGGGGGGGGGGTTTGCAGGGAGGGAACTGGAACAACCAAGGTCCTTCCTTACCAAATCTAATTAGTATCAATAGGTACATCATGAAATGAGTTTAATTGTTGTGAGTGAGAGGCCCAGCAATAATGCAATCATAATAAGTCCACCAGGGAATTCTGACGTGCCTGAGAAAGCAATGTATTTATCTAACAAAGCAGAGAAAGGTGGTGGGGAGAATCAGGCAGCAATGTATGCAATTTGCGGGTAGGAGATTGAATTTGAAATGACTGCAAAAACATCTTGCCCCCTTCACGACCCCGATACCCACCCACAGGCAGCCTCAAAGGCAGGGTGGAGGAAGAGGATTGTGTTAACCACAACATAGGTACGTCAAACCTGATCCAAGAATGGTATTAATTTCCTTCTCTCGACTTGGATTAAATCAAAGGCAACTCCACCCACGATAGTTGTCTCACATCCCGGGCTCTGCTCCTTGGTTCTACTGAGTGTGCCGTGAGACAACTTGAGTGTTGGTGTGTAACCGGTGGGGTTGGTTCGGGTTAAGTACATTTGCACGAGCGATCGCAGCACTCCTCCAGCAGAGTATGTGGTTCCCGAGTCGCTGGGATAAAAATACCTGTTAATATGCATCACCTCCTGAAAAGTGCTGGGAAAACTCTGAAATCTTTTTATTTCTGAATTTACTTGTCTCCCGTTCTACCAAACCCATTCCCTCCCTGGGTCTCACACATTCCTCCTGACTCCCTGGGTGACACGCACACTCACCTTGGGAACAATCATTTTTACTCCATGTAGCTCAAGCACTGGAACCATATATAACCAAAGCAGATAGTCCAGTGCAATGCCCAGGGAGTGCCACATAGTCAGAGATGTCGTCTTTCAGAGGATAGTCAGAGATGCTAAGCTAAAGTCAGGCAGAAGATTCCATGGCCGCTACTCAACAAAGGAGCTCCACTGGTCACTATATATTCCTGAATAAACACCACATACAAACAAAACCCACACAAATGATCGGGTCATAATCACCTTGCTGATTGTGGTACCCATTGATACTAATTAGATTTGGTAAGGGAGGACCTTGGTTGTTCCAGTTCCTTCCCAAACCCCCCTCCTCCCCCGGCATTGCCCACTGCTCACTCTCCTAGCTCCTGCCAAGTCTGGGCAGCTCAATTGGTGTAAGGGGATTGGTGGAAGAGGGGAATATTGGATATTTGGTCACATCCCTTTCCTGGTTAATTCAGGTGTAATGATGTAGAGATACCAGCGTTGGACTGGGGTAAACACAGTAAGAAGTCTCAACACCAGGTTTAAATCCAACCAGTTTATTTGAGTGTAAGTCAGAGATACCAGCTCAGAGCAGGTAATAGCGATGGCGCAGTTTGTATTGTCACTGGATTCAAGGTAATGCTTTGTGGAAATATGCAGAAGGAGGAGTGGGCCACTCGACCCTCAAGCCAATCAAGTTGATCACGGCTGTCTCATTGTAATCTCAATCCCACGTCCCTGCCAACCCCCTCTTCCTTGTTAATCAAGAATCTGCCTTAAAATTATTCAAAGACTCTGCTTCTTTTGAGAAGGAGAGTTCCAAAGTCCTCAACCTACCAAGAGAAAACAGCACCAGGGACCCAAATTTGATTCCCAGCTTGGGTCACTGCCTGTGCGGAGTCTGCATGCTCCCCCATGTCTTTGCTCCAGGTGCTCCAGTTTCCTCCCACAGTCTGAAAGACATGCTGGTTAGGTGCATTGGCAACGCTAAATTCTCCCTCAATGTGTCCAAACAGGCGCCAGTGTGTTGACTAGTTTTTCCTACTAGTGGAAACATTCTCTCCATGTTCACTCTGTCCAGGTATCACAGTATCCTGTAAGTTTCAATAAGATCCCCTCATCCTTCTAAAGTCCAACAAGTACAGATCCGGAGTCAATCATTCCTCATACGATAAGATCTTCATTCCAAGGATCATTCTTGTGAACCTCTGGATCCTTTCTCAGGGTCTTCCTTAGATATGGGGCCCACAACTCTCAATACTTCAAATGGGGTCTTACCGCAGCATTATACAGCTGCAGAAGTATGTACCTGGTGTCACTTCAGGACCCTCTGCCATCCACCTTAAACTGGTGCCCCCTTGCTCTCACTGTGGCCCTGGGGGCCCAGTGGTTAGCACTGCTGCCTTACAGCACCGGGGTTCAATTTTGGCCTCAGGTCACTGTCTGTGTGGAACCAAAAGAGAAATGCTGGAAAATTTCAGCAGGGGCTGGCAGCATCTGTAAGGAGAAAAAAGAGCTGATGTTTTGAGTCTAGATCACTCTTTGTCAAAGCTCAAACGTCTATGTGGAGTTAGCATATTCTCCTCGTGTCTGTGTGTGGTTTCCCCAGGTGCTCTGGTTTCCTCTCTCGATCTGAAGATGTACAGGTTAGATAGATTAGCCATGCTAATTGCCCCTCAGAACGATTAGCAGCGTAAATGTGTGAAGTTATGGGAACAGGGCTTGGGTGGGATTGTGGTCAGTGCAGGCTTGATGGCCTCTTTTTACACTGTAGGCATTCTCAGAAACCTGACTGTACAGGAGGTAGCCATTTGGCCCATTGAGCCTGCACCATCAACAATTTCTACAAGAATCCCTGCAGTATAGAAACAGGCCCACTGAGTCTGCACCTAGAACAATCCTACTCCAGGCTCTATCCCTACAGTCCCACACATTTAAGCTACCCAGCTAATCCCTCTAACCTACGCATCCCAGGACAGTAAGAGACAATTTAGCACGGCCAATGAACTTAACCCACACATCTGTGGAGTATGGGAGGAAACTGGAGCACCCGGACAAAACCCACACAGATATGAGGAGAATGTGCAAACTCCGCATAGGCAGTGACCTGAGCCAGGAATCGAACCAGATCCCTGGCGCAGTGATTCTACGATTCTATTCTACGATTCCATGACTTACTCCCAAAACCACATTGTTCTGGGTCCACCTCGGGTCAAAGAGCTCAATCTCATATACAGTCCCTTTGATAGGGCCAGCGGGCCAGGGACCTGACCTCCCCCTCTCTACTGCCATAGTCTCCTCAACCGCCTGTCATTCAGACCTGACAAAAGGCAAAAAAAAATTGCCAACAATAAAAAAAAAGAGGCTGAAAGGCAATCTGTGCGGAGATGTGCGACCCGATCGATATGTTGCTGAGATCCCCTCCGGTTTGTGTAACAGAGGGCGAGATAGTGTTGCAATAAACTATTGACGTGCGTGCTGCCAGTTACTGGCTCTTGCCTGGTGTTGAACAGTCCTTTATCTGCCTCTTATCTGTCCCAGCTTCCCCATTTTCTCTTGAATTAATAATAGTCGTATTACCAGTTTCCTGTAAGCCCTGACAAAATGAAGGCAGTGTGGGACGCGGTAATACAACACCCGCATCCTTGAAGTTCAAACACAACAGCACTTTTCACTTTGCAATAGTTCCCACCCCGACAAACAGCCATCACCGCATCCTCATTTTTGTAGGCTAGACCAACGGAAAGTCACTCTTGATACATCGCCCCTTTTAAGGTGGTGCTTTTCAGGTTGTAACTCACTGCAAATTTAGTTTTTTTTTTAAAAAAGACAGAGACTCACTTCACCATCGAATTTTGTCAGTTCTTTGAAAATCGAATCCCTCGTACCACGGGAAAGTTCCCGATTCACTCTGTCAAAACAACCCCCCCCCCCCCCCTTTCAAATTTCCACCACATCTAAATCTAACCTGAACATCTTTGGACGCTAAGGGGCAATTTAGCACGGCCAATCACCGAAGCTCATGTCTTTGGACTGTACAGGGAAACCGGAGTGCCCGTAGAAAACCCATGCAGACATGAGGAGAATGTGTAGACTCTACACAGACAGTGACCCAAGCTGGGAATCGAACCCAGGTCCCTGGTGCTGTGAGGCAGCAGTGCTAACCACTGTTCTGCTTTGCGACCTTTCCCACTGAGGAGAATGATCCCAGTCAGTCCACATGGCCAGTGCTCCTTCATCCCTGGCACCTGGTAAATCTCCTCCATTAGTATTTATTAGTATCACAAGTAGGCTTACATTAACATTGCAATGAAAATCCTCTAGTCGCCACACTCCAGTTTCTTAACCTTGCAAATGAGTTTTTACCAGTCCAAAACCAAGTGTTTTTTGTATGTTCCCACAAAGCCTGCTCCCACAGACCCTGCTCCCATCACCCATCACCTTTTCAGGTCAAGCATTTGACAGTTTTGACTTCTTCCTCCTTGGTTGTACCGTATAATCCCCCATTCTGGTCATGGCATAGACTTCACATGATGTGCACTTTCAAGAACAGAACATAGAATTCGAAGCAGAAGCAGGCCAGACCAGCTTGCCGCACCCATCAGTCAACACAACGCCTGAACTTCCGTCTCAGCTCTACTTGGCTGCCCTTCACAGCCAACATCTTCTCGTGTCCCCTCTTAGCTCTCCTCAATTCACTTTTTACCTCCTTCCTAGCTAATCTATAGCTATCCATTGCACTACCTGAGCCTTCAAGAATTTGAAGCCCTTCAAGGAGGTTTACTAGGATGTTGCCTGGTATGGAGGGCAGGTCCTATGAAGAGAGGTTGAAGGATTTGAGGTTGTTTTCGTTAGAAAGGAGGCGGCTAAGGGGGGATCTTATTGAAACATATAAGATAATTAGAGGTTTGGATAGGGTGGACAGTGATAGCCTTTTTCCTAGGATGGACAAAGCTAGCACGAGGGGACACAACTTTAAATTAAGGGGTATGAGTTATAGGACGGATATCAGAGGTAGGTTCTTTACTCAAAGAGTGATTAGGGAGTGGAATGCCCTGCCTGCAGCTGTTGTAGATGCGCCAAGTTTGGTGGCGTTTAAGAGGTTAGTTGATAAGTATATGGCTGAGAAGGGAATGGTTTAGTTAGGAGGGGCATTGCTTTTTATTTTGGTCGGCACAACATCGAAGGCCGAAGGGCCTGTTCTGTGCTGTATTGTTCTATGTTCTATGTTCTATGTTCTATCCCCAGATCTCTTGGATGATCTCAGTCCTGAGTATAGTTAACAATTGAGCAACCATACCTACAGATTGGAGTGTTGCAAAGATTCCCAGCCATCTCAGTGAAGAAATGTCTCCTCAGCTCAATCCTAAATAGGTAGCTCATCAACTGCGGGATTGTGAGCTTCCTACTGAAATTGCACCAGCTGAATGATAGGGAGTGGGATAACTTGATCTGGGTTTAGACATAGCTCCACACAACATTGAGGGCTGAATGGCCTGTACTGTGCTGTACTGTTCTATGTTCGAGTAAGAGAATCTGGCATGGCCAATCCACCTAACCTGCACATCTTTATAGAACATAGAACATAGAACATAGAACAATACAGCACAGAACAGGCCCTTCGGCCTTCGATGTTGTGCCGACCAAAATAAAAAGCAATGCCCCTCCTAACTAAACCATTCCCTTCTCATCCATATACTTATCAACTAACCTCTTAAACGCCACCAAACTTGGCGCATCCACAACAGCTGCAGGCAGGGCATTCCACTCCCTAATCACTCTTTGAGTAAAGAACCTACCTCTGATATCCGTCCTATAACTCATACCCCTTAATTTAAAGTTGTGTCCCCTCGTGCTAGCTTTCTCCATCCTAGGAAAAAGGCTATCACTGTCCACCCTATCCAAACCTCTAATTATCTTATATGCTTCAATAAGATCCCCCTTAGCCGCCTCCTTTCTAACGAAAACAACCTCAAATCCTTCAACCTCTCTTCATAGGACCTGCCCTCCATACCAGGCAACATCCTAGTAAACCTCCTCTGTACCCTCTCCAATGCCTCCACATCTTTCTTATAATGTGGCGACCAGAACTGCACACAATACTCCAAGTGCGGCCGCACTAGAGTTTTGTACAGCTGCAACATGATGCTGCGGCTCCTAAATTCAATCCCCCTACCAATAAAAGCTAAGACTCCATAAGCCTTCTTAACAACTTTATCCACTTGACTGCCTACTTTCAGGGATCTATTGACACATACACCAAGGCACTAAGTGTATGGGCACTAAGGGAAAACTTAGCATGTAGTACAGTAGTTAGCACTGCTACTTCACAGTGCCAGGGAACCAGGTTTGATTCCTGGCTTGGATCACTGTCAGTGCAAACTCTGCATATTCTCCTCATGTCTACATGGGTTTTCACAGTAACTTCATTGCAGTGTTAATGAAAGCCTTACCAATGACACTGATAATAATAACCTGCACATCTTTGAACACTAAGGGCAATTCAGCACAGTCAACCCACCTAACCTACGCATCTTTTGGATTGTGGGAGGAAACCGAAACACCCGGATGAAACCCACACAGACATGGGGAGAATGTGCAGACTCCACACAGACCCAAGACCTGCAACCCTGGCACTGTCAGGCAGCAATGTTAACCACTGTGGCACCATGCTACCCTGACGTTCTTTGATATAAGCGCTCTGGACACATTTACATCCACCTCAGTTTAACTTGTCCACTAAGAGACTGCATTGCTAACTCTGCAGCCCTCCCTTCCCTCAACCTTCTCAAAGGACAATTAGGGATGGGTATTAAATGCCGGGTCTAAGCCACATAGCAAGAATGAATGAAAATAATCAAAAGTTGAGTCTTGTGATGCTGACCGATGTAGCCGGTTAGCTCAGTCGGTAGAGCATGAGACTCTTAATCTCAGGGTTGTGGATTCAAACCCCATATTGGGTATCATTAGTTTAGGGTGGCACAGTGGTTAGCACTGCTACCTCACAGTGCCAGGAACCAGGATTCGATTCCCAGCTTGGGATACTGTCTGTGCAAAGTGTGCACATTCTCCCCAATGTCTGCGTGGATTTCCTCTGGGTACTCCAATTTCCTCCCACAGTCTAAATGTGTGCAGGTTAGGTGGCTTAACTGTGCTAAATTGTCTCTCAGGTTAGAGGGATTAGCAGGGTAACTAAATGGGAAAAGGGCCTGGCTGAGATTGTGGTTGATGCAGGCATAATGGGCTGAATGGCCTCCTTCTGCCAAGACAATTCTTAGTTAAGATTTTCTGGTCATTATCACATTCAAAATGGTGTAACTTACTGAATTCAGAGGTTTGGAACAATTAAAAACTATATCCACCCAGAAAGTTAAAACCAAACGTCCTTAAAAACTGTTTAAGATTATTCTGCAATTGCATAAGATGAATTATTGCAAAAGAATCATCTTGCTGCCCTCTACTGTTAATATTAAACTCACCATTGCTCTGTTGCATCAAGATAGCACAACAGTACAGCAATTAGCACTGCTGCCTCTCAGCTTCAGGGACACGGGTTTGATTCCAGCCTCGGGTCACTGTTTGTGTGGAGTCTGCACATTCTCCTAGTGTCTGCCTGGGTTTCCCCCCCACAGCCCAAAAGATGTGCTGGTTAGGGTGCATTTGCCATGCTAAGTTCTCCCTCAGTATCCAAACAGGCACCGGAGTGGAGGATTTTCACAGTAACTTCATTGTAGTGTTAACATAAGCTGACTTAGAACATAGAACAATACAGCACAGAACAGGCCCTTCGGCCTTCGATGTTGTGCCGACCAAAATAAAAAGCAATGCCCCTCCTAACTAAACCATTCCCTTCTCATCCATATACTTATCAACTAACCTCTTAAACGCCACCAAACTTGGCGCATCTACAACAGCTGCAGGCAGGGCATTCCACTCCCTAATCACTCTTTGAGTAAAGAACCTACCTCTGATATCCGTCCTATAACTCATACCCCTTAATTTAAAGCTGTGTCCCCTCGTGCTAGCTTTCTCCATCCTAGGAAAAAGGCTATCACTGACCACCCTATCCAAACCTCTAATTATCTTATATGCTTCAATAAGATCCCCCCTTAGCCGCCTCCTTTCTAACGAAAACAACCTCAAATCCTTCAACCTCTCTTCATAGGACCTGCCCTCCATACCAGGCAACATCCTAGTAAACCTCCTCTGTACCCTCTCCAATGCCTCCACATCTTTCTTATAATGTGGCGACCAGAACTGCACACAATACTCCAAGTGCGGCCGCACTAGAGTTTTGTACAGCTGCAACATGATGCTGCGGCTCCTAAATTCAATCCCCCTACCAATAAAAGCTAAGACTCCATATGCCTTCTTAACAACTTTATCCACTTGACTGCCTACTTTCAGGGATCTATTGACACATACACCAAGATCCTTCTGTTCATCAACACTATTAAGAGCCCTACCATTAGCCCTATACTCTACACATTTATTGTTCCTGCCAAAGTGCATTACCTCACACTTTTCCACATTAAACTCCATTTGCCACCTCTCGGCCCAGCTCTGCAACTTGTCCAAGTCACTCTGTAAACTAAAACACCCCTCTTCACTATCTACCACACCACCAACTTTAGTATCATCTGCAAATTTACTGATCCATCCCTCAATACCCTCATCCAGATCATTTATAAAAATTACAAACAGCAGGGGCCCCAAAACAGACCCCTGAGGCACACCACTCGTCACCGAACTCCACGATGAATATCTCCCATCAACCACCACCCTCTGTCTTCTACCTGCTAGCCAATTTCTAATCCAACTAGCTAAATCACCCTCTATTCCACACATCTGCATTTTCTGTAGAAGTCTTCCATGGGTGACTTGTGACTAATAAATAAAATTTAAACTAATGGCTATGTTTACTATGGGTCAGTGTCCCCCTATACGTCCCTTAAGTACCAGCAGGGTAAATACGTGGGGTTACAGGAATAGGGCCTGGGTATGATTGTCGGCACAGGCTCGATGGACCGAATAGCCTCCTCCTGCACTGTAGTGATTCTATGATCCTGTAGGCTGAGGATTCACTCAGATGAAAGAAGACCCTGAGCCGAGGCAAACCAATTTCAACTGAGGGCAGCAGGCTCAGTAAAATTGGAGGATAGCTGGTGCTAGCAACAGACTCTGACCACCAGCCTGGGTTTCACTCTCCTAGACACATGGTAGACTGTGACAATCATAAAAGATCATAAGAAATAGGGGCAGAAGTAGGCCATTCATCCCATTAAGTCTGGTCTGCCATTGGATTATGACTTTAGTTCCATTTGCCTATCTGCCCCCCCCCCCCGGCCAATAATGCTTGACCACCCCACCTCTCCTTGTCGATCAAAATCCTGCCGAACTCAACTCTGAATATATTCGATGACCCACTATTTCCCTCCCTACTGCACTCTGCGAGAGTGTGTTAGGAGACTAGAACAGAATTGTTATGAAGTCGGACTGGAATCCAATTATCTTTGTTTCCTTTGTATCAGTGAGGGTTTCACTCTAGCTGTGATTTCATAGCACACTTAGCAAGCTTTTATCAAAACAAACTTCACTTTAACAACACAGTTTAAATACAGTGAATAAATTTACTTGCTCATAGAATCCCCACAGTGTAGAGGGAGACCATTCAGCCCATTAATTCTGCATCAACTGACAGAGTATCTTATTCAGGCCTTCTCTACCCCTGTTATCTACTGTAGCTAATCCATCTGGTCAGCATTCCTGCCTCACAGTGCTAAGGATCTGGGTTCGATTCACAACTTGGATCACTGTCTGTGTGGAGTTTGCACATTCTCCCTGTGTCTGCATGGGTTTCCTTCGGGCACTCTGCTTTCCTCCCACAGTCCAAATGACGTGCTAGGTAGGTGCATTGGACATCAAACCCTACACATCTTTGGACCCTAACGGACAAATTAGCAAGGCCAATCCATTTAACTCACACATCTTGGGTACTAATATGCAATTTAGTATGCTTAATCTACCTAACCTGCACATCTTTGGACACTAAAGGGCAATTTAGTATGGCTAATCCACCAAACCTGCACATCTTTGGACCAAACTGGAGGCCTGTGACCAGTGATGTGCCTCAAGGATCAGTGCTGGTCCACTGTTATTTGTTATTTATATTAATAATTTGGATGAGAATATAGGAGCCATAGTTAGTAAGTTTACAGATGACACCAAATCGATGGCTTGGTGGACAGTGAAGGAGGTTATCTCCAATTGCAACGGGATATTGATCAATTGGGTCAGTGGGCTGAATCTTGGCAGATGGAGTTTCATTTAGACAAAAGCCAGGTGATGCATTTTGGTAGACTGAGCCAGGGCAAGATTTACTCAGTTCATGGTAGGGCGTTGGGGACAGTTACAGAACAAAGGGACCTTGGGGTACATGTTCATAGCTCCTTGAAAGTGGAGTCACGGGTGGAAGAGTGGTGAAGAAGGCTTTCAGCATGCTTAGTTTCATTGATCAGAACATTGAATACAGGGATTGGGACATCTTGTTGAAGTTGTACAAGACATTGGTAACGTCATACTTGGAATAGTCTGTGCAGTTCTGGTCATCCATAGAAAGGATACTATTAAACTAGAAAGAGTGCAGAAAAGATTTACTAGGATGCCACGGGGGACATCATAATTTGAGTTATAAGGATAGACTGGGATTTTTTTTTCTCTGAAGCGTAGGAGGCTGATGGGTGATCTTATAGAGGTCTATAAAATAACGAGGGGCACAGATCAGCTAGACAGTCAATATCTTTTCCCAAAGATAGAGGAGAGACATAAAAGTGTCCAGAGGGACAATTATTTCACACAGAGGGTGGTGAGTGTCTGAAACAAGCTGCCAGAGGTAGTAGTAGAGGCAGGTACAATTTTGTCTTTTAAAAAGTATTTGGACAGTTACATGGGTAAGACGGGTATAGAGGGATATGGGCCAAATGTAGGCAACGGGTATCAGCTTCGGTGTTTTAAAACAAAAGGGTGATATGGACAAGTTGGAATGAAGACCCTGTTTCCATGCTGTAAACCTTTATGACTAAGGGACAATTTAGCATGGCCAATCCATCTCAACTGCACATCTTTGGAGTGTGGGAGGAAACTTGAGCACCTGGAGGATACCCATGCAGATACAGGGAGAGTGTGCAAATTCCAGTCACCTGAGACTGGAATTGAATCTGGGTGCTGTTTAGATTCTCTTTAAAGACAGAGAACCTAGTCATTGCCTTCTCACTGGCACTGAAAACCATATCTCAAGCAGCATTTGTACCCCTTACATTTATCTTTCACCTCCCAAGGTTTTCACAAGTTAATTGTAGGAAATTCTCGTACACGAACACACAATATAAGAACATAAGAACTAAGAGCAGGAGTTGGCCATCTGGCCCCTCGAGCCTGCTCCGCCATTCAATAAGATTATGGCTGATCTTTTCATGGACTCAGCTTCACTGACCCGCCTGCTCACCATAACCCTTAAATTCTTGACAGTAAAGGAATTATCTATCCTTGATTTAAAAACAATGAGGTAGCCTCAATTACTTCACTGGGCACGGAATTTCACAGATGTGTGTGTGTGTGAAGGAAGTGGTAGAAGTCTGGAATTCTTCTGAAAATAGTGACTGATCCTGAACTGTTAATTTTAATTTTGAGATTGGTAAGATTATCTTCAGTCAACAGGGCACGATTTAGAAGGTCACAAATCACCTCATAGAATGGCAGTTGAGGGCTGAATGGCCTCCTCCTGTCCCTAAGCGCTCTGCAGCTGTGTTGCTGATGTTAAGCTAGCCAACAATGCCAGCCAATTTACACACAGCAAGATCCCACAATCAACTGGAAGAATTGCGGGCCAGTGTGTTGGTCGAGAGAAGACTCTGAAACAGTTTCTAAAATAATAACTGGATTCTGACACGAGAATGTCAAACTCCTCAGCATCTGGTGACCATGGGTTACATGAAGCTGCTGATTTGGAGTTTAACAGATCGTATGAGCAGGGCAGATCGAACACTGCAATTTCTCTCAAAAATTATCTAACAGTAACGGGTGTGTGTTTAAACTTGGACTGTTTATTCAATAGAAAAGCATATACTTTTCTACAAAGAAAAATATGTTTGAGATGACACACACAGACCCAGAGAGAGAGACAGACGGACACAGAAACCCAGAGAGAGACAGTCAGACACACACACACACACACACACACACAGAGAAACAGACACACACAGACCTAGAGAAAGAGAAAGAGAGTGTGAGAGAGAGAGAGAAAAAGAAAGACACGCGCACACATACATACACACAGACAGATTTATGGAACACACCTTTTGTGCAATATAATAGAAGTAACAGGATTGAGATCTTTTTGCTACCACTGACCTGGACAAATTCAAAACAAAACCTAGAAATAGTCATCCCCTAGAGCCACTCAGAGAGTAGGCCAGGTCCTGAACCCCTCCACATGGGCAGAGGGGAGCAATGGAGAAAGGCATGTAAGGTTCCCCCTTCCCTCCCACTCACTGAGAGGGAGCGAGGGACGTGCACAGACCACAGACATCAATCCTGGACAAGATCAAGAGCACCTAGGATGCCCTCCCAAGCCAAATAGTTTGAAACATTCACCCTCTGGGCGAGGTTCTAAAGTAGAGTCTGATTCTAGCGAGAAGCTATTCCACTCGGGGAGAAAGTGAAAGTGGAGTGACACTTGGGCCTACAAGCTCCTGGCAGAGTGACAGCATCCTCCACCCCACCTCCCCTCATTGAACCCTGGCTGGTGTTGCATTGCTCTGCTGAATATGAAACTTGACCGGGAGTGTGCGACGCTCAGCTCGGTTTGTCTGTGCAGCAAGGGCAGCCTGAGAGACAGGGCCCAGAAAAAAAAAAAGAGGGCTCTTGCGTGTTCAGGTGACAACTCCGTCTCGTGAGAGAGAGCGCCACGCGCTCTCATTCCGTCAGTTGCTGCAGAATGTCTGCACCTCCCTCCCCCCACATTAAATTAAAACAAATTTACCCAAAGACACTGAGACATTGGCGTTCTGTCCTGGCCATCACCCAAACACAAAAATCCTTCCTTTCTCTCACACATACACACACACACATTACAGAAACAGGAAAACACTAAACATTCTTTATATCTCAGGCTGGAGTCACTACATACGTATGTACAATATGTATATAAATAAAAATAAAGAAACGACTGGCAGCATTCACAATATGAAGGAATGCCCTCGCCAGAGCTAGTTCAGCTTACAAACCATTCTTGCCTCCCCCCCCCCCCCCCCCCCCCCCCCAACTCCCGACCCACTTGCCCCCATGGGTATGCCAGCCCACACACTTCATCCGCTTGATTTGATCATGGCCACAACTTTTCACTCCAATACTTTGTACCCATCCTCCTCTCACCCTCCCCCCTATCCAAAGATCCAGGCTTCAGTGAGGGTCTCTGTCTCCGGCTAAGACGCCGGTTCCCACATCATTAGTCAGCCACTGTGGAAATGGCAGCATTGCATCCCTGGGCTTAATGTCTCATGTTGGAGCTCTGTGAATCAGTTGGGTGGACGAGGGGGGTTTGGGTTTCAAATAGAGTGTCTTCCCACCATTCGCCCTGCCCCACCCAACCAAAATTCCATCTGGGAAACAGCGACCAAATTGGACCTGAGCCCCAACCGGACTGGGAAGCACCCACCCCAGCTCCGCATCCCCCCTCCCAGTCAACAAGCCGACTAACACTCACTACTCAGATTTGGGAATATTGTTTGGGGTCGGCAGCCAGGCAGGGGGAGAAAAAAAAAAGGGGTTGGGGGAAAAGAGGGAAATTTGTGAAAGCCTTTATAAAAATAGTTAAAATATTCAAACCTCTTAAAAGTTTATAGCTGCCTTTTTTTGAAGGCAGATCACACTATCCACACTATCCCCTCCCCGCAATACAACCTCCCCAAATAAGGTTATCCTTTCATGACCCCCGTCACTCGCCCTACTGATGGGAGATTAGCAGCTTGGCTCAATGGCCAGTAACAATATTCCAGTAACCAACCCCACTTCTCAAACGCACCCCAACCCTTCCCCCACCCAACTGAGTTTAATTTCGGAGGGTATTTACAGGTTTCCTCCCTCGCATCCATCCACGCATAAATAGATTCTCATATTCTCAAGAGTACATCTTGTGATCCCAAATGCCAGCAGAATGAGCGTGGGTCAACGGTTGAGCTTAGTCCAAATGCAGTCAGTTCCTCTAATTAGTTTTCCATCCTTAGAGACTCGGTGCCAACTCCACCTGTGATTCACACCCAAAAATTTCCTCAACATCACAAGATGCAACACTGGAGTGTGTGTGGGCGTACGCATGTGAGAGTGTGTGTGTGTACTCATGAGTGTGTGTCTTATGCCTATGTGACAGTTTGTACACGTGTGCATGCCCATGTAAGAGTGCATGTCTGCATGTGTGTACATGTGCACGTATGAGTGCGTGTGTGTGTATATGTGCGCCTGTATACACCTGCGCACGTGCATATGTGTGCTTGTACATGCGTGCTTGTACATGCGTGCATGTGTGGTGATAGGTGAGAAGAACAACAACTTTCATGGGCTGAGTTCATAGGACGCTGACCCTCTCGCTGAGTCTCTGTACGTCGTCCCCTCCAGGACGGGGCTGACTGGCCAAGTGGGGCAGGTACGTGAGGTTGCGACTCTGGCTGAACTGCTCCCAGCGCGAGTCATCACTCTCATGAGTCAGGTAGCGCTCCCCCATCTTACACTCCAGCTCTCTCATGTCCAGCCATGTCTGGTGATCCTGTAATGGGGAGGGGGACGGAGAAAACACAGTCGTCAAGAATCAAGTTCGAAGGCAGCTCATGTTCCTGTTCTCGGGTTTGCCAGTTGATTAAATGTATTCCTGGAGATTCCATCACATGACTTTCCCCCAGGTGGGTTTCATAACAGAAGCACCCCCATCCCACCCACCCTCCTGGCCATTACCTGGGGATGTTCTTATGGATGGACCACCCCAGCATTCAAGAATATAGAAGTGAACTGTACAGACACATTGAAAGGGAAGTTCAATTAGCACAGAAGAGTTGAAAGAAAGAGGGCAAGGGGGCCATGGTCAGAGTGTGAAAGAGAGAGTGCGAAAGAGAAAGAGGGAGACAGAGAGAGTGGCGCAGTGGGAGGGAGATGGAGGGGAACACAGCAGTTAGTACTGCTGCCTCAAAGCGCCAGGGACTCGGTTCAGTTCCAGCCTCAGGTTACTGTCTGTGTGGAGTTTGTATGTTCTCCCTGTGTCTGCGTGGGTTTCCTCCAGGTGCTGCAGTTTCCTCCCACAGTCTGAAAGACGTGCTGGTTAGGGTGCATTTATCCAAACAGAGCTGGAGTGTGCTGTTTTCGTTAGAAAGGAGGCGGCTAAGAGGGGACCTAATCGAAACATATAACATGATTAGAGGTTTAGATAGGGTGGACAGTGAGCCTTTTTCCTAGGATGGAGAAAGCTAGCACGAGGGGACACAGCTTTAAATTAAGGGGTGATAGTTATAGGACGGATATCCGAGGTAGGTTCTTTACCCAAAGGGTGGTTCGGGAGTGGAATGCCCTGCCTGCAGCAGTTGTAGATGCGCCAAGTTTGGTGGCGTTTAAGAGATTAGTTTATAAGTATATGGAAGAGAAGGGAATGGTTTAGTTTGGAGGGGCATTGCTTTTTATATTGGTCGGCGCAACATGGAAGGCCGAAGGGCCTGTTCTGTGCTGTAATGTTCTATGTTACAGCAACTTCATCGCAATGTTAATTTAAACCTACTTGTCACTAATAAATAAACTTTAATTTTTAAACTTTGAGAGAATGAAAGAAAGGGAAAGAAATAGAGAAAGAATGAAGTAGAGAAAGATGAAGAATATATGATAGAATGAGGTGAAATTGGAGGTCCACATATAAGTGCATAGGTCCATATATAGCATAAGTGCAAGGACAAATCAGTTGGGCTGAATGGCCTGGCTCACTGCTGGAAAGCCACTGGAAATCCCATTTGGCCACTTTGCACTGAGCAAAGATCTGATAAGCAGCAACAAGATAGAATTGCAGTCCGGAGACCCTGAGAGCCCCCAGAATTTTTTTAAAAGGTAAACTGGCATTATTAACATGCAACTGAATTGGCAAACTGATGTGAACCAGACAGTGTGGCATGCCCTCAGTACTGCACTGAAGTGCCAGTTGAGGTGATAGGATCAGTTCCTGGAGTGGGACTTGAACCCATGATCACCTGGCTCAAAGTCTACCATCAGGCTATGCCCATCACACACACAACTGTACACAATCATTACCTGTAAGAAGGGATGACTCAAAGACTTGTCCACGCTGTATCGCTTCCTCATTTTAACCTGGAGTAAGTTGTTGATGAGGTCAATGCCTAAAATAAAAAGCAGACAGTCTTCAGTATGGCTGAAAATAGAGACATGCTGTCAAAACTTTTCATCTTGTACTCATCAGGCCAGATGCAAAAATACCAACTTTCAGAAGAAATAATTTGTAATGCACGTGAATGAGACGTTGGCAAGTCTGTTCTGATTTCAGTACCTCTCTCCTCTACGTTTATCAAAATAATGTTGGTGGTTGGATTATAAACCATAGTATGCACCCACTCTCCCCATCAAACATTCTCCCCAGGTACAGCACGGGGTTAGATACAGTGTAAAGCTCCCTCTACACTGTCCTCATCAAACACTCCCAGGACAGGGACAGCACGGGGTTAGATACAGAGTAAAGCTCCCTCTACACTGTCCTCATCAAACATTCCCAGGACAGGGACAGCACGGGGTTAGATACAGAGTAAAGCTCTCTCTACACTGTCCTCATCAAACACTCCCAGGATAGGGACAGCACGGGGTTGGATACAATACTCCATCCAATACCATCTTGCGGCATAGTATCTTAATGGTAAGTACTGCTGCTTCACAGTTCCAGGGACCTGGATTCGATTCCCGGTTTGTGTTACTGTCTGCGTGGGTTTCCTCCCACAGTCCAAAGATGTGCAGGTTAGGTTGATTGGCCATGCTAAAATTCCCCTTAGTGTCCTAGATGCATAGGTTAAAGGGATTAATGGGTAAATATATAAGGATAAAGGGTTAGGGTCAGGATGGGATTGTAGTCTGTGCAGTCTTGATAGGCCAAATGGCCTCTTTCTGCACTGCAGGGTTTCTATGATTCTATGATCTTGCTAAAAAAATTTACACCCCCAGCCGCCCCGCAAAGTTTGCCACACTCACCTTCCCGAGAAATCTCCTTCCAGGGGTTTGGCGGGTACATAAAGGCAGCATTCTGGATCTGGTCGTTGATGTCCTCATCCTCGTTGAAGGGGAAGGTGCCGCTCAGGCTGACGTACAGGATCACCCCCACTGACCACATGTCCAGCGAGCGGTTGTAGCCTTTATTCAGCAGAACCTCGGGGGCCAGATACGCAGGTGTCCCAACCACCGACCGACGGAAGGACTTCTCCCCAATGATACGGGCAAATCCAAAGTCACAGAGTTTTACCTGGGAACAGCAATGGTTGGGGATAGGAGTGGAGAAGGAGTGGGGGTCGAGGGGGAAGAAGGAAGTATTTATTACAGATACAACAATAAGTGCAAATTATTCTATTTCCTGCAAACTCTGTCCCTCACACCAGATTTTACTTTCATTCGTTTGTGGGACACGGGCTTTGCTGGCTGGACACTCATTTATTGCCCATCCCTAACTGCTCATTTAGAAGGTGGTGAGTGAGCCACTGTCTTGAACCCGCTACCATCCATGTGGTGTAAATACACCCACAGCGCTGTTAGGGAGGGACTTTCAGGATTTTGATCTAGCAACAGTGAAGGAATGGCCAATATATTTCCAAGCCAGGATGGTGAGTGGATTGGTCGGGAACCTACAGGTGGTAGTGTTCCCCAAGTATCTGCTGCCCTTGTCCTTATTGGAGGCCACGTTCATGGGTTTGAAGGAACCTTGGTGAGTTGCTGCCATGCATCTCATAGATGTAACACGGCTGCCACTGTGTGTCAGGGGTGGAGGGAGTGAATGTTGAAGGTGGTGGGTGGGGTGCCAATCAAATGGGCTGCTTTGTGCTGGATGCTGTCGAGCTTCTTGAGTGTTGCTGGAGCTGCACTTATCCAGACAAGAGAGAATTCCATCACACTCCTGACTTGTCTCTCATAGATGGTGGACAGGCTCTGGGGAGTCAGGACTGAGCTGCTCTCTGCAGAATCCCTAGCCTCTGACCTGTTCTGGTAGCAAACGCAACAAGCTTTCAGAACTCTGTTCCTTCGTCAAGTGAGTGAAGAGTTCTGATCAGAAACAGGGTATATAAAGGCACACACCTGATCAGAACTCTCCACTCACCTGATGAAGGATCAGCATTCTGAAAGCTAGTGGCGTTTACTACTAAATTAAACTTTGGACTTTAACCTGGTGTTGTGAGACTTCTATGTTTTACCCCAGTCCAATGCCAGCATCTCCACATCTGTTCTGATAGCCACAAAGTTTAAATAGCAGGCCCAGTTTCTGGTCACTGGTAACCCCAGGGTGGTTGACAGTTTGCGACAACTCAGAACTATAAAAATTCTTGGTCTTGGCTGGAGGGAGTGTATAGACACCAAGTTGAGGGAGGAGATTGATCCCTGATGAGATGGCCAACAGCCCACCAAACCAGGCTGCGGGACACGTGAATGTGTTACTGGCCTGCGGGAAGTGTCCATAGAACTCCGTCTCGAAGAGAAGGTGGTCAGTAAGCCACCCAAGGAGGGGCCACGACGGTGGCCAACCTGATCGCCACGGTTACCTACCTGAGGAAGGGGTTCAGCTGATGCCAGTAGTACATTTTCTGGTTTGAGGTCGCAATGCACGATGTTCTTGAAGTGAAGGTGTCGGAGCGCAACAAGAATCTGTGGAGACCAAACACAACAGGAGGAGCCACCTCGTCAATGACAGTCTATGGGTTCACTCAACCAGGAACTGGTCTTGGAGGCCTTTGGCTGGTCTCCGCCCCACTGTATCATCGTCACACAGCTTCAGCACAACACCTCTCATCCCCCTGCCACCCCCCCCCACCCCCTCAAAGTGCTCCCTCCCAACCCCCCACATCCTTTTTGATCAACAATGGCATCTGTTGTCAATGGTTGCTGTGCATTCAGTTACAGGGCTTCAACCATTCAGCATTCTACCCAGTTTGAGACTTTAAGTAAATAAACTTTATTTATTAGTGTCACAAGTCGGCTTACATTAACGCTGCAATGAAGTTACTGCAAAAATCCCCTACCTGCTGCAGTCCGGCGCCTATTCGGGTACACAAGAACTAGTGGCAGGAGTAGGCTATCTGACCCCTCGAGCGTGCTCCACCATTTGATAAGATCACGGCTAATCTTTTTGTGGACTCAGCTCCACTTACCCACCGCTCACCATAACCCTGAATTCCTTTACTGTTCAAAAATTTATGTATCCTTGCCTTAAAAATATTCAATGAGGTAGCCTCAACTGCTTCACTGGGCAGGGATTTCCAATAGATTCACAATCCTTTGGATGAAGAAGTTCCTCCTCAACTCAGTTCTAAATCTGCTTCCTGTTATTTTGAGGCCATGCCCCCTAGTTCCAGTTTCACCCGCCACCGAGACAGAATTTAGTACGGCCAGTGCACCCAACCAGCAGGTCTTTCGGACTGAGGGGGAAACCGGAGAAAACCCATGCAGAGACGGGGAGACCGTGCAGACACTGACACTGAACCAAAGCCAGAATTGAACCCGGGTCCCTGGCGCTGAGAGGTAGCGACGCTAACCACTGTGCCACCACTCTGCGACTGAAGTCTCCAGGCAAAGTGTGTCGAAGCTAAATTGGGTTCCTGACTGCCACCTCCCTGGTGAGCATGTGCAGATGGGATTGGCCCAGATTGAAAAACCACACTCCGATCCTTCAGGAGAAAGGAGAAAATATTAACTCCATTTTCACACTGCGATAGATTTGTGTGGTGCCTAAATCTTCAATCTTTCCTATTTCTGTAACCTCGTTTAGCCTTACAGCCTCCGTTCTCCAACGTGGCTTCTTGCACTAGTCCCATTTTAATTTTCATCATTGGTAAACTTGCCTTCAGCTGCCTGGACCTCAAACTTGGAAATTCTCTCCCTAAACAATTCCCTAAACAACTCCCTAAACAAGGTGAACGTAACCGAATTGTGACCACAATTCGGTTACGTTCACCTTGGTGATGGACAGGGATAGGCATGAAGCTGGGGGCAGTAGTTATAGCTGGGGGAAGGGTAATTATGAGGCCATCAGGAGAGAATTAGGGTGCATAGATTGGACTAGGAAACTACAGGGAATGGGAACATCTGGAATGTGGAGCTTATTCAAGGAGCAGCTGCTGCGGGTCCTTGATAAGTATGTCCCTGTCAGGCAAGGAGGAAATGGTCGAGTAAGAGAACCTTGGTGTACGAAAAAGTTGATTTGCTGGTTAAAAGGAAAAAGGAGGCTTATGTCAGGATGAGGCTGGAAGGCTCGGTTAGTGCAATGGATAGCTATAGATTAGCCAGGAGGGAGCTAAAGAGTGAATTGAGGAGAGCTAAGAGAGGACACGAGAAGACTTTGGCTGATAGGAGTAAGGAGAATCCTAAAGCTTTCTTCAGATATGTTAAGAATAGAAGATTGGTTAGGACAAGACTAGGGCCAGTCATAGACAGCAGTGGGAAGTTGTGCGTGGAGCCTGAAGAGATTGGTGAGGCACTGAATAAATATTTCTCTTCAGTATTCACACAGAGTGCTGGAAATGTAGCTATGGAGAACACTGAGGTAAAGGGTTGCAAATTGGGAAGTATTGTAGTAGATAGGGAGGATGTGTTAGAAATTCTCGAGGGTTTGAAGTTGGATAAGTCCCCTGGGCCGGACGGGATTTACCCTAGGATTCTCTGGAGGCAAGAGAGGAGATTGCAGAGCCTCTGGCTCTGATCTTCAGGTCCTCGTTGGTTACGGGTGTGGTTCCGGAGGACTGGAGGATAGCGAATGTGGTACCATTGTTTAAGAAGGGGAAGAGAGACCTTCCTGGGAATTATAGGCCAGTAAGTCTTACTTCTGTTGTGGGCAAGGTATTGGAGAGAATTATTAGGGATAGGATTTATAGTTATTTAGAGAGAACTGAATTGATTGGGGATAGTCAGCATGGTTTCGTGAAGGGTAGGTCATGCCTTACTAACCTCATTGAGTTTTTTGAGAAAGTGACCAGAGAGGTGGATGGGGGTAAGGCGGTTGATGTAGTATATATGGACTTTAGTAAGGCGTTTGATAAGGTGGCCCATGGTAGACTTCTACAGAAAATGAAGATGTGTGGAATAGAGGGTGTTTTAGCTAATTGGATTAGGAATTGGCTGGCAGATAGAAGACAGAGGGTGGTGGTTGATGGGAGATATTCATCATGGAGTTCGGTGACAAGTGGTGTGCCTCAGGGGTCTGTTTGGGGGCCCCTGCTGTTTGTAATTTTTATAAATGATCTGGATGAGGGTATTGAAGGATGGATTAGTAAATTTGCGGATGACACCAAAGTCGGAGGAGTGGTAGATAGTGAAGAAGGGTGTTATAGTTTGCAGAGAGACTTGGACAAGTTGCAGAGCTGGGCCGAGAGGTGGCAAATGGAGTTTAATGTGAAAAGTGTGAGGTAATGCACTTTGGCAGGAACAATAAATGTGTAGAGTATAGGGCTAATGGTAGGGCTCTTAATAGTGTTGAGGAACAGAAGGATCTTGGTGTATGTGTCAATAGATCCCTGAAAGTAGGTAGTCAAGTGGATAAAGTTGTTAAGAAGGCTTATGGAGTCTTAGCTTGTATTGGTAGGGGGATTGAATTTAGGAGCCGCAGCATCATGTTGCAGCTGTACAAAACTCTAGTGCGGCCGCACTTGGAGTATTGTGTGCAGTTATGGTCGCCACATTATAAGAAAGATGTGGAGGCATTGGAGAGGGGACAGAGGAGGTTTACTAGGATGTTGCCTGGTATGGAGGGCAGGTCCTATGAAGAGAGGTTGAAGGATTTGAGGTTGTTTTCGTTAGAAAGGAGGCGGCTAAGGGGGGATCTTATTGAAGCATATAAGATAATTAGAGGTTTGGATAGGGTGGACAGTGATAGCCTTTTCCCTAGGATGGAGAAAGCTAGCACGAGGGGACACAACTTTAAATTAAGGGGTATGAGTTATAGGACGGAAATCAGAGGTAGGTTCTTTACTCAAAGAGTGATTAGGGAGTGGAATGCCCTGCCTGCAGCTGTTGTAGATGCGCCAAGTTTGGTGGCGTTTAAGAGGTTAATTGATAAGTATATGGAAGAGAAGGGAATGGTTAGTTTGGAGGGGCATTGCTTTTTATTTTGGTCGGCACAACATCGAAGGCCGAAGGGCCTGTTCTGTGCTGTAATGTTCTATGTTCTATGTAAACCTCTCTCTCTCTCTGTCTCATCTTTTCAGACACTCCACAAGGTTATATCAATGGTAGGAGACAAATTAAGGTAGGAGGCAACTGGTGTGAAGCATAAATGTTGGCAGAGAACTTTATGACCCAATTGGCAGATAATGCCACATAAACGCAAGCTGTTGGGGTAGCAAGATGGATAGAAAACTGGTTGGCAGACAGCACTGGGGTCAGTGCTATGTTAATGATTTAAATGAGGGAACTAAATACATCACCACGACATTTGCAGATGATACAAAGCAGGGTGGATGCAGAGATGTTTCAGTATGATTTGGATAAGTTGAACGAATGGATAAGTGAATGGCAGATGCAGTATAATGTCAGGCTATCCACTTCGGTAGCACAAATGGGAAGACAGGTTACTATCTGAATAGCCATAAATTCGGAGAGGGGAGTGTGCAATGAGACCTGGGTGTCCTCAAACATCAGTCGCTGAAGGTAAGCACGCAGGTACAGCAGGCGGTAAAGAAGGCAAATGGTACATTGTCCTTCATAGCGGAAGGATTTAAGTATAGGGATAGAGATGTTCTGCCACACCTGGAACATCATTTGCAGTTTTAGTCTCCTCATCTGAGGAAGGATGTTCTTGCTCTAGAGTTGGTGCAGAGAAGATTTACCAGAGTGATTCGTGGGACGGCGGGACTGATGTATGAGGAAAGATTGACTGGGTTAGGACTGGTTTGCTGGAGTTCAGAAGAACGATCTCATAGAAGCTTATAAGATTCTAACAGGGTTAGACAGGAAAGATGAGGAAGAATGACGGGGTCATCCAGAACCAGAGGTCACAGTCCGGAGATGCAGGGTAGACATATTAGGACAGAGATTAGGAGAAATCTCTGCACCCAGAGTGAGTGGTGAGCCTGTGGAACAGGGAACAGTTGAGACCAAAACATTGAATGTTTCCAAGAAGCAGTTAGAAATAGCACTTGAGGCAAAGGGGACAAAAGGTTATTCGGGGGCAGGGAAGACAGGGTTAGGCAGAATCAGGCTATGAATTGGATGATCGGCCACGATCATAATGAATGGCAGAGCAGGCTCGAAGGGCCGAATGGCCTCTGCCTGTTTTGTGTTTCTAAATCAAAACTGTTGCAATACAACCAAATTCTCCCTGGCGGCGATGTAGAGTCACCAACCCACAGATCTCAGCATCACCATCTGCTGGGCTAACGCAATACTGCAGTTTAATTCTATTTAAATATTCTGCCTGCTTATCAATTAACTTTCAAAATAAAAACAAAACGCACACAAGTTCTCAAACAGAAAATGCAAATTCCCTGAAGAAAAAGAGTGGTAAGAGGGTGGGGTTTGTGGTCAGGAAGTGGATAAGCAGCCAGTTAGTTACCTGTGTGATCATGAATTTGGTGATTCTCTCGGGTAGACGTCCTCTCTCACTGGACAGGATCATTTCTAACATGTCCCCGTGAAGCTTTTCCATCACGACAAAGACCTTCTCGGGTGTCTCAAACATACATTCCAGGTTAACCACTCCAGGATGACGCAGACCCTGTGCAGAAGATGGAAAAAAGAGTGAAGAACAAAGAAAATTACAGCACAGGAACAGGCCCTTTGACCCTCCAAGCCTGCATGGACCAGGCTGCCTGACTGAACCCCTACCCTTCCAGGGACCATTCTCTCTATTTCCATCCTATTCATGTATTTGTCCAAATGCTCCTTAAAACTTACTATCGTATCTGCTTTCACTACCTCCCCCGGCAGCGAGTTCCAGGCACTCACCATCCTCTGTGTAAAAAAAACTTGCCTCGAACATCCTTTCCCCTCGCACCTTAAACCTCTGCCCCTAGTAATTGGCTCTTCCACCTAGGAAAAAACTTCTGACTATCCACAGGGTGCATGCCCCTCAATCTTGTAGGATCTCATAATCTATCAGGTCTCCCCTCAACCTCTGTCATTCCAGTGAGAACAATCTAAGTTTCTCCAACCTCTCCTCGTAGCTAATGCCCTCCAAAATCTTTTCTATATCCTCTCCAAAGCCTCTACATCCTTCTGGTAGCATAGCAACCAGAATTAAACATTATATTCTAATTGAGTCTAACTAAGGTTCTATAAAGCTGCAACATGACTTGCTAATTTTTAAACTCAATGCTCCAGCCGATGAAGGCAAGCACGCCATATGCCTTCTTGACTACCTTCTCCATCTATATTGCCACTTTCAATGATGTGTACCTGTATACCCAGGTCCCTTTGTCCATCTTAAGAACTCTTAGGGGTTCTGCCATTTACCGTATATTTTAAAGTTTATTTATTAGTGTCTCAAGGAGGGCTTACATTAACACCGCAATAAAGTTACTGTGAAATTTACCTGGTTGCCACACTCTGGTGCTTGTTCAGGTCTATGCACCTAACTAGCATGTCTTTCAGAATGTGGGAGGAAACCCATGCAGACATGGGGAGAATGTGCAGCCTCCACACAGACACTCACGCAACAGGAATGACTTCTTCCTGAGCCAGAGCTCACCTGAAGGATGGCCACCTCATTGCGTAGCTGACTCTCTTGCTTGGTTGGGAACCGCAACTTGTCAATCACCTTAATAGCCACATCCCGTCCGGTTTCTCGATGTTTGCCTGGAAAGGAAGAGCAAGGTGTCAGTGTATAGGATTAGGCAGTACAATAGGAGGCCCTTCAACCCATTGCATTCATGCTGGCTCTTTCAAGACTGAATTACTTCATGTATATGGCACAGAAAAAAGCCACTCAGGCACGTGTGTCTCAGCTTTTCCTTATGAAGCTTTTATTGAAATAGAGGCATGTTGTCAATGTTTTTCATCTCGCACTTACTAGGACAAACACAAGAGTACCAAATTTCAAATGATCACAATTTATACTACAGGAGAAAAGGATGCTGACTAGTTGACAAGTCAACTTTGATTAGCTGAGATATTACCAGGCTTCCAAAGCTTCCTGATAATTCAAAAAAGGTACGAAGCTTCGACAGATTCTTTTTGTTTGCAGAGGATAGTTCCCTATGTATGAACCGTCCAACAAGCGAAAATGAGCCACATTATGAGCTGGACTGATGATCTTGCATGGGTTGTTAGTGTAGCTACTGACGCACTCAGGATTGTGCAACAAGTGCTGTCCAGAATTCTCTAATGGTAAGTGTTTTGTTCTGGCACTTTGCAAGGGTGGGTTGGTTGGCTATGGTCTGCCTATTAGTAGCAACTGGAAGGACAAGCGGTTTAATTCGACTAGTCAATTAGTGCAATGTATGACCGTACCTAGCATCATACTGGCACTGAGGTCCATTGCTCAGTCAAAATGATCAACTTTGAAAGTTGCTACCTGCTTTCAGCAGCTGGACGCAAGGCTCACGAAGTGGCTACAACAGGCCCAGACTTGTAGCTCCCTCATCAACACACACACAACACACACACACACACAAACACACACACACACACACACACACACAACACACACACACACACACACACACACACTCCAAGTCTTGAAGTCTGTCAAAGAGTGGTCCCAACCCCATTTTGCTTCACCCACATTGCATGGTTATTCCAACTATCAGTGGTCCTCTTTGGGATCCCTGGCTAAAGACCCATGCCCCTGAGGCTCCTTTTGTGGTTTAATATAACATTCCATCCTGATCCCCACACATCTGCCCTCTCCCAAAGCTGTGGATTTGAGTTTCACTCACCCAGCTTCCACCCCTATTTGTCCCTGAAGGAGGGAAATAATATAAAAGCCCCTCATTTTAAATTTAAGTACATTCTCCATGTATCTGCATGGATTTCCTCCCACAGTCCAGGGTTCATTGGTCATGCTAAATTGCCCTTATTATCCCAGAATATGTAGATTAGAGGGATATAATTGGGTAAATGTACAGGATAGGGCCTGGAGTAAGATTGTTGTTGGTGCAGGCTTGATGGACCAAATGGCCTCTTTCTGTGCTATAGGGTTTCTATGAAGTAGAATGAAGTAACCCAGTCTCCTATCCATTGATTCTGTCTACACTTCCTGCTGCCTCAGTAAAGCAGCTATCATAATTAAGGACCCATGCATCCTGGACATTCTCTCTTCCATCTTCTTCCTTAGGGGAAAAAGACACAAAAGTGAGAGGTCACGAACCAACCGACTCAAGAACAGCTTCTTCTCTGCCACCAGATTTCTGAATGGACTTAACTTACATTAAGTTGATCTTTGCCTACATCCTAGCTATGACTGTAACACTACATTCTGCACTCTCTCCTTTCCTTCTCCCTATGTACTCTATAAATGGTATGCTTTGTCTGTACAGCGTGTAAGAAACAATACATTTCACTGTATCCCAATACCTGTGACAATAATAAATCAATTCATTGAGGTAGATAGAGAGATCTGGCTGCATTAACTCCTCCCAAACTCAGGAGGCACTGCTGCTGTGGTCAAATATGGAGAAGATCTTTATGCTAAGGGCTGGTAGGAATCTGGAACTCTGTCTCCCTCAGAGGGCTACTGAGGCTATGGGATGGGGGCAGGGGGCACTGTAGGATGGTCAGTTGGAAGATTTTAGACCTTTATTAGGCATAGCATATAGACCAAACGTAGGAAAGTAGGATCTAACTGAAAAACAATTTGAGAGGGGTTGCATGGATTATTTATGTTCTAATGTTCATGAAGCAGCCAACAGGAAGAGTTAGATTAATGTTGGCCCTCAGATTTACACTAGTCCTCAGTCTGAGACTTTGGGCCAACTACCCACAAGCATCCAACTGGCTAGTAACTGAAAGACTCACCTCCATAGACAATGCCAAACTGTCCGGATCCAAGAACCTCATCAGCAAAGATCTGATAGACGGTAGCAATATCCTAGAGAGCAAAAAACAGAGTGAGAGGGGCCCCAGGCAGAATGCAAGTGTCTCCCAGAGTGGTGGCTGGGAGACAACAGTCAGTGTACAGAAAGTCCGCTGTAGTAGAGGAATTGAGAAAATCCCACTACATCACCCAGATGCAAGGACAGCACAGAGTTAGATACAGAGTAAAGCACCTTCTACACTGTCCCCATCAAACACTCTCAGGACAGGTACAGCACAGGGTTAGATGCAGAGTAAAGTTCCCTCTACACTGTCCCATTTTTCCATATCAGATTGAATATATAATCACATTGAGATTGGATGATTGTCATATTATGAACAGGTCTGTGCTCCTGCTCACTGAATCATGAGCTGGTATCACTGAGGCTGTTTAGTACTCACCACATTCTCCAGGATTTGGCTGTTGCTCACGGAGAAATTAACTGATGCCTGTCCTGCAAAGCGAAGGAGAGATAAAGGCAATTCAGAAACGGTCACAGTGACTGGGGTGGCACACTGGTTAGCACTGCTGCCTCACAGTGCCAAGGACCCAGGTTCAACTCCCAGCTTGGGTCACTGCATGTGCCGAGTCTACACATTCTCCCCATTTCTGCATGGAATTTTCTCCAGGTGCTTCAGTTTTCTCCATCATCTGAAAGACGTGTTGGTTTAGCTTTCAGTTTTGTTTATTTATTGGTGTCACAAATAGGCTTAACTTAACACCACAATGAAAATCCCCTAGTCGCCATATTCTGACATCTGTTCGGGTACACTGAAGGAGAATTTAGCACGGTCAACGTACCTAACCAACAACACCTAATCTGCACGCCTTTCGGACTGTTAAAATGCACGGCTATGCTAAATTTCTCCCTCAATGTATCTGGAGAGGTGCTGAAGGGTGTTAACTAGGGGATTTTCACAGTAACATTAATGTAAGCCCTATTTGTGACACTAATAAAATAAACTAAACTAAAAAGCTAAACTTTAACGTAACATGACTTGCCAAGGCATGTCACTGGAGCATTACTGAACACAATTCAGACTCCAAGACACAGGAGGAGATAGTGAAGCAGGTGACCAAAAGGGGGGGAGGAGAGAGAGAGAGAGGAGAGGAGGGGGTGGAGAGAGGGAGGGAGGAGAGGCGGGGAGAGAGGGAGGGAGGAGAGGAGGGGGGTGGAGAGAGGGAGGGAGGAGAGGAGGGGGGGGAGAGGGGGGATAGAAAATAGAACATTACAGCACAGAACAGGCCCTTCGGCCTTCGATGTTGCGCCAACCAGTATAAAAAGCAATGACCCTCCAAACTAAACCATTCACCTTCTCTTACCATATACTTATGAACTAACCTCTTAAATCCACCAACTTGGTGCATCTACCACTGCTGCAGGCCAGGGCATCCCTCCAGACACCCTTTGGGTAAAGTAACCTGCCTCTGATATCCGTCCTATTAACTATCACGCCCCTTATCTTTAAGAGCTGTGTCCCCTCGGCTAGCTTTTTTTTTTGATAGGATAGGCGGGGGGTTTTGACAGGGGAGGATGTAGGGGGGGGATGTGTGGAGAGTAAGGGGGGACGGGGAGGGAGACAGGAGAGGGGTTGTGAAGGCGAGGAGGCGGGGGGGGAGAGAGGTGGGGATAGGGAGGGAGGGCAGCTGGGAGGTAAGCTGTTGATGGGATTTTGAAACAAGTCTGAGAGTCTTGCAAACCAGTTATTGAATAGGATGTGCAGTGAGGGACACAGCAAAAAAACACAGCGAGAGACGGCGGGGAAAGCAGACACCAGTGAGAGGCAGTGGGGGCAGGACTCAGTGCGAGTTAACGCATGAAGAGCAGTTATGGATGACTTCAGGATTCTGAACATGCAATGTGGGGGAGTTAGCAGTAAGAGATTGGAATCGTTAAGTCTGCAGGATGAGGGTGAGGATTTCAGCATTAGATAAGCTCAGGTAATAGTGAAGATGAGTGAGGAAAGTAGAAATAGGCAACTTGAGCAATGGTACAAACATGAGGTCAGATTTGAGCTGAATGTGACACGGAGGTTGCAAAGATCACAGCCCATTGCCAAGGGAGAGGGATGGTGCCAGTGTTCAGGGATTTGATTTTGCGAGTGTGTGTTGAAAACAACAGTTTCAGTTTTCCCCGATATTTAACCGCAGAAGGGTTAGTCAGTTCTTACTGCGCGGCGTCTGTTCCTGCGTGCTGACTGTGTCCTGGAAGATGACTGGTTTTAAGGCTTGTCGGATGGCATTCTCCCACGCTTTGGCCTCCTCAGCGCCCGCCATGCCACACAGCCCACCAGAGCTGGATGGCGGCTGCGAAGTGGTGGAAGCACTTTCGCCGACAAAGTACACCACGCTGCCAGTGCGGATCTCGAAACAATGAGGGTTCCCTCCTTGGGGAACGGAGGCAAAGTTCTGCGCCGGCTCCACGGCCAGGATCTCGGAGAGTGGGATTTCCTGAGCAGGGAGGAAAAGGGTTGGGGAAGAAATAAAAAGATTTAGAAATGGGCTCTTTCCCACCTCCCACTTCAAACCCAAACTGTGCTTGGAGACTGGGTGTGTGTGTGTGTGCAGCAGATGGAGTAAAGCTCCCTATCAAACAGGTACAGCACGGGGTTAGATACAGAATAAAAGCTCCTTCCATTCCGTCCCCATTAAACTCCTAGGACAGGTATGGCATGGGATTAGAAACAGAGTAAAGCTCCTTCTACAGTGTCCCCATTAAACACTCCCAGGACAGGTACAGCATTGGTTTAAATACTGAGTAAAACTTCCTCTACACTTGCCAGTTGATTTTACCTTGTAATACTTGTTTCCTGTGTCATTGTGAAAGAGGGTGATGCACTTGCAGTCCAGTCTCCAGTAGTGCCTCTTCCGCTGCAGGAGGGGAGGGAAAAAGACAACACCAGATCATCTACTGTCCAACAGGAGCAATAAAGGAGCAAACAGGCTGGAGGGTGAACTAGTGTGGGAGAGGGCTAATACGGGACAGACGGGTTAACTAATGATGGCTTCACTACAATATTATCAGGATTAGTAGGGTCCAATGGGCTTCCATCCATTGGGAAGGGGGTAGATCCACTGGGCTTCTGTTCAGTGGGAAGGGGTAAGATCAAGAAGGCTAACATCCAACGGGAAGAGGGTAGATTGGATTACATCCAATGGAATGGGGATAGATCCACTGGCATTTTATCTCACTGGAGTCAATGAGAAGGGATGGATCCATTGTAACTGCTCCCACTAGGACTAAACAAGAAGGGGTGGATCGTTGGAACAGACATGATGGCTAGCACTGCTGCCTCACGGCGCAAGAGGCCCGGTTTGTTTCTGGCCTTGGGTGGCCGGCTGTGTGGAGTTTGCGTATTCTCCTTGTGTCTGTATGGGTTTCCTCTGGGTCTCTGGTTTTCTCCCACAGTCCGAAAGACATGCTGGTTAGTGGGACTGGCCATACTAAATTGCCTCTCAGTGTCCCTAGATGTGCAGGTTAGGGGGATTCGCCATGCTAAATCCATGGGGTTACAGGGATGCAGTAAGAGTCTGGTGCAACCTGCACATCTAGGGACGCTGAGACAATTTAGGAAGTATGGCCAATCCCACTAAGCAGCATGTCTTTCTGACTGTGGGCGAAAACCGATGCCTTTTCAGAGAATTGGTGCAGACTTGATAGGCCGTCTGACCTCTTTCTGCACTTTAGGGATTCTATGGTTCGAAGTTTGTTAGAACAGGAGCAGTGCAGTGGAATACAACCGTCCCAGCTTCTGCAGACATTCAAACTCAAAGTTGAATATCTGTGCTGTCCTCAAAACATATCAATAACAGGAAAGTGCACCACATCAGACAGAGTGAGACAAAATCCCCATTACGAGGGAAGTTGGGAGATGAGCTAACGGTGGTTGGTACTTGGTTTCTTTACCAGAGCATCCCGGTTACTGTAGTGAACCACCCAGCCCTCCTTCAGCGTCGTGCTGAGTTTCCGCTTGGTTTGCTTCACGGACTGCACCACACGCATCAGTGGAATGTTACTGGCCATGGGGTCGCTGCAAGAGAGGGCAAGACAAAGACCAGAGAGTTTAGGTTCCTCAGCACACCATATACAACCACGTGCTGGCAGCATCTCATTCAAACTGGGTTGCCCACCTCACAATAGCCCAGACATCATCATCTCCAGCAGTGAGTGTTTCATACAGAACTGGCCGGCTTGCAAGGTCAGATTGGAAGAGAATTAGGAGACAGTTACCAAGTGTGGGACAACACTCATGTGTAGGTCAGAATTTGTTCTTTAAGTTTTTTCATGGGATTTGGGCATCGCTGGCTGGGCCCAGCATTTGGTGCCCATCCCTAATTACCCCTTGAGGTGGTGGTGGATGACGCGTCATCTTGAACCCGCTGCAGTCCCAGCGGTGGCAGTACACCCACGGAGCTGTCAGGGATGGAGCTCCAAGATTTTGACCCAGTGGCAGTGAAGGATGGCGAATGGCTTGGAGAGGAGCTTCTTGGGTCAAAAGACAGGTAAATAGGATGGTGAAAAAGGCACATAGCACACTGGCCTTTATCCATCAGGGTATAGATTACAAAAGCAAAAAGGTTGGGGTGGAGTTATATAGAACTTCGGTGAGGCCATAGCTGGAATAGCGTGTGCAGTTCTGGTCACCACATTATAGGAAGGATGTGATTGCACTAGAGTGGGTGCAGTGGAGATTTACCAGGATGCTGCCTGGGATGGAGCATTTAAGTTATGAAGAGAGGTTGGATAGGCTCGAGTTGTTTACACAGAGCAGAGAAGACTGGGGAGTGACCCAATCAAGGTGTACAAGATTATTAGCGGCATGAACAGAGTGGATAGGGAGCAGCTGTTCCCCTTGGTTGAAGGGTCAGTTACAAGGGGAGGGGAGGGGGTGAAGGAGGAATGCCCCACATCCTTTAAAAAGTACCTGGATGAGTACTTGGCATACCCATATCATTCAGGACTATGGACCAAGTGCTGGTATGTGGGATTAGATGGGCAGACCCAGGCCTTTAATGAGTTGGTGCAGACTCAATGGGCCAAAGGGCCTCTTCTGCACTGTGGTATTCTGTCTTTTGGCTGAGATCAAATCCAAGACGGAGTGCAATCCCTCATCTTGTCAGCTTGGATCTGGTTTGTCTCTCAAGTGGGGACCAGGAATTGGATTCAGTTCAAATTTGGATTTGGTTTTTACAGCAAGCAAGGAATGGATTTGGGTTTGCCCAGTCCATCCTGAACATTGACTTTGTAACTTTAAGGATGGGATAAAACATTTTTTGAAAAAGGGAACTTGCAGATGGTGTTGTTACCACGTATCTGCTCCCTTTGTCCTTCTAGACAGCCGTTCTTGTGAGTTTGAAAGGTGCTCTCAGGAGTCTCGGTGAATACACACGGTACATCTTGTTGTTGTTGCAACTATACAGGGCCTTAGTGAGGTCACACCTAGAGTATTGTGTACAGTTTCCGTCTCCTTTTCTAAGGAATGTTTTTGAGCTATATGCAAGAACAGGGTCTTGTAGCAAGTTCTGTGCACTCAGAGCTGCCCTGTATATCGGTATCTTCTATTGTTGCTACTACAATATAATTGCTTCTAATGGTTTTCCCCTGGGAGCAGAATTAGGCCACTTGGTCCATCAAGTCTGCTCTGCTATTCAATCATGGCTGATACTGTTTTCATCCCCATTACCCTTGGGCCCCTTATTAATCAAGAACAAAGGCCTCTATAGCCCTCTGCGGCAAAGAGTTCCACAGATTCACCATTCTCTACCTGAAGAAATTCCTCCTCATCTCTGTTTTAAAGGATGATCTCTTCAGCCTGAGGTTGTGCCTTCCGGTTCTAATTTTTCCTACTAGTGGAAACATCCTCTCCATGTCCACTCTATCCAGACCTCGCAGCATCCTGTAAGTTTCAATAAGATCCTCCCTCATCCTTCTAAACTCCAATGAGTACAGACCCAGAGTCCTCAACCGTTCCTCAAACGACAAGCTCTTCATTCTTGAGAACCTCCTCTGGACCCTGTCCATTCAGCCCCGTTCGAAACTGATCAGCTAGGTTACCTCATCATTCTGTTGGGACTGTCATCATCTCCAGGGAAACCGTTCTCCGGGTTGACACCGGGGCTGGAGGACACATCTTCAAAGTCTTCCATTGTCAGGGTCTTGTCTCCATCTCCATAGTCACTTACATCCTCCATGTTTACGTCCACGTCAACACCCGGACTCATCAAATCTGAAATGGGACAAAAATTCAAACTCCTCAGATCTCCAAATCAGGACAACAATAACATACACATAACTATATAAAAAACAGCCATCTCAGTCTGAACTTCTTGGTGTGAAAAGATAAGTGGTGACTTGATACAGAACTTTAAGATTCTGAAGGGGGTCGACAGGACAAGACAGACTTATTTCCACATATCATTTTTCTTGGGATGTGGACATTTGCTGCCCATCCCTAATTGCCCCTGAACTGAAGGGCAGTTTCAAAAAGGCAGTTAAAGGTCACGTGTAGGCCAGATTAAGTGAGGACAGCAGATTTCCTGCCCTAAAGGGACATCAGTGAACCAAATGTGTTGTTAATGGTTCCATGGTCATCGTTAGCCTTTTAAGATTTTGAGTTCAAATTTCACCATCTGCCATGGTGGGATTCGAACTCAGATCCAGCTGGATTACTAGTCCACTGACAATAGGACAGTAATGATTCAGTGCTTTGTGGATAAGTCCTGAATTAAGATCCACAGATATGAAATATGGTCACCAATAAATCCAGTAAGGAGTTCAGGAGAAACTTCTTTCCCAGAGAACGTAGAATTTGTTCCATGAAAGATAATGGCTTAGCGGTATTATTGCTGGACTATAAATCCAGAAACTCGGCTAATGTTCTGGGGACCTGTGTTCATATCCCAGCACAGCAGAGAGTGGAATTGGAATCCAATGAATCAGAATTAAGAATCCACCAATCCCATTTAGGAAGGAAATCTGCCATCCTTACCTGGTCTGGCCTACACATGACTCCAGAGCCATAGCAATGTGGTTGACTCTCAACCGCCCTTAGGAAACTAGGGATGGGCAAAAATGCTGGCTCTGTCAGCAATGCCCATGCCCCACGAACGAATTTAAAAAAAACAAGCAGCGGTGGAGGCAAATCGGATAGATGCCTTGAAGAGAAAGTTGGATAAAGACATGACGGGGGAAAAGGAATATGAGGAGATAAAAAGAAGAAGGCACGAAGCTAATGTAGTGCATAAAGACCAGTGTAGGATAGTTAGGCTGAATTCTGTGTGGCACATTCCTCCTGATCCCTAGGCTTCAGTCTCTACTCAATGTGCTTTGAAGCATCCACACATTAACAGGGTTATTTACTGCGAAGCAGCAGCAGCTATTGAATCCATGATTCCAGCAAACCCATCTCTCTCTTCACTAATTTATTTAATCAGATTAGGAAAAATAAATCAAGAAACAACCGAGATGGATTAACAGGAATGAAATAAGATGCAAAATTACTGCAAATCAATCAAAATACATTCAGATGCTATCACAGGAGAATTTGTGCAGGACAGGGCTCAATGTCTGTGGACCTAAAAAGGTACACGTAGAAAACAGTAGACAGATGTTAAAAAGATGAAGTAGTATCAGTGGTTAGCACTGCTGCCTCACAACTCTAAGAACACGGGTTCAATTCCACCCTCGGGTCACTGTCTATGTGGAGTTTGCGTGTTATCCCCGTGTCTGCGGGGGTTTCCTCCAAACTCCAAAGACGTGTAGGTTAGGTGGATTGGCCATGCTAAATTGTCCCTTACTGTCCCAAGATGTACAGGTTTGGTGGATTAACCATGCTAAATTCCCCCTCAGTGTTCAAAGATGTCCCCTGGGGCTGTTCCCCTCCAAAATAAATTTTCTGTCTTGGAGGCTACAGTTGAGGAAGAATCAACTGGAGCTGACCAAAGGGAGCAGGTCTCTGGGGGTGAGCCTGCTGAGAATGCTCAGGTGGGTGGGGGGAATAAGAGATTAGGCCTAGTTATAGGAGACTCCATAGTTAGAGGGACAGATAGGAGGGTAAATAGTAATAAACAGGACTCAGGGCTGGTGTGTTGCCTCCCAGGGGCTGGGGTCCAGGATGTCGCAGATCGGGTTTTTAGGATTCTTAAGGGTGAGGGGAGTCAGCCCCAAGTCATTGTTCATGTGGGGACACATGATGTAGGTAGGACAAGGGAAGGGGATATTAAACAGAAATTTATGGAGTTAGGGTGGAAGCTTAGGTCCATAACAGGCAGAGTGGTTATCTCTGGACTCTTGCCTGTGCCAAGGGATAGTTTAGAGATGAACAGAGAAAGGGATAGTTTGAACTCATGGCTGCGTGGATGGTGCAGGAGGGAGGGGTTCAGGTTCCTTAACAATTGGGACTCATTCTGGGATAGGTGGGACCTCTTCAAGAGAGATGGTCTACACCTGAACCAGAGGGGGACTAATATCTTGGGGGGAAAATTTGCTAAGGCTATGATGGGGGCTTTAAACTGATTCGGGGGGGGGGTGGGATCCTAAGTAGTTGGGGTGCTGAGAGGGATGAGAGTAAGGGGGTTATAGAGGAGAGTTGTAAAACACAGCGGCGTACGGGTGGGGTGGAGCATGGTTTGAGATGCGTATACTTTAATGCAAGGAGTATTCGCAATAAGGGGGAGGAACTTGCAGCTTGGACCAGTACCTGGAACTTCGATGTTGTGGCCATTTCAGAGACTTGGGTAGAGCAGGGACAGGAATGGATGTTGCAGGTTCCGGGGTACAAATGCTTTAGTCGGAGTAGAGAAGGGGGTAGAAGGGGGGGAGGAGTGGCGTTACTGGTCAAAGACTGTATCACGGTGATCGAAAAGAAGTTTGATGAGGACTTGTCTGTTGAGGTAGTATGGGCTGAGATTAGAAACAGGAGAGGAGAGGTCACCCTGTTGGGAGTCTTTTACAGACCTCCTAATAGTTCTAGAGAGGTTGAGGAAAGGATTGCGAAGTCAATTCTGATTAGGAGTGAAAGTAGTAGGGTAATTGTGATGGGGGACTTTAACTTTGCTAATATTGATTGGAATAGCTATAGCTCTAGCTCGTTAGAGGGGTCAGTTTTCGTACAGAGTGTGCAGGAAGGTTTTTTGACTCAGTATGTAGATAGGCCAACTAGAGGTGAGGCTACATTGGATTTGGTGCTGGGCAATGAGCCAGACCAGGTGTTAGGCTTGGAAGTTAGTGAACATTTTGGTGATAGTGACCACAATTCGGTTACGTTCACCTTAGTGATGGACAGGGATAGGCATGAAGCTGGGGGCTGTAGTTATAGCTGGGGGAAGGGTAATTATGAGGCCATCAGGAGAGAATTAGGGTGCGTAGATTGGACTAGGGAACTACAGGGACTGGGAACATCTGGAATGTGGTGCTTATTCAAGGAGCAGCTGCTGAGAGTCCTTGATAAGTATGTCCCTGTCAGGCAGGGAGGAAATGGACGAGTAAGAGAGCCTTGGTGTACGAAAAGAGTTGATTTGCTGGTTAAGAAGAAAAAGGAGGCTTATGTCAGGATGAGGCTTGAAGGCTCAGGTAGTGCAATGGATAGCTATAGATTAGCTAGGAAGGAGGTAAAAAGTGAATTGAGGAGAGCTAAGAGGGGACACGAGAAGATGTTGGCTGATAGGATTAAGGAGAATCCTAAAGCTTTCTTTCGATATGTTAAGAATAGAAGATTGGTTAGGGCGAGATTAGGGCCAGTCATAGATAGCAGTGGGAAGTTGTGCGTGGAGCCTGAAGAGATTGGCGAGGCACTGAATAAATATTTCTCTTCGGTATTCACGCAGAGTGCTGGAAATGTAGCTGTGGAGAGCACTGAGGTACAGGGTTGCAAATTGGGGAGTATTGTAGTAGATAGGGAGGATGTGTTAGAAATTCTCGAGGGTTTGAAGTTGGATAAGTCCCCTGGGCCGGACGGGATTTACCCTAGGATTCTCTGGGAGGCAAGAGAGGAGATTGCAGAGCCTCTGGCTCTGATCTTCAGGTCCTCGTTGGTTACGGGTGTGGTTCCGGAGGACTGGAGGATAGCGAATGTGGTCCCATTGTTTAAGAAGGGGAAGAGAGACCTTCCTGGGAATTATAGGCCAGTGAGTCTTACTTCTGTGGTGGGCAAGGTATTGGAGAGAATTATTAGGGATAGGATTTATAGTTATTTAGAGAGAAATGAATTGATTGGGGATAGTCAGCATGGTTTCGTGAAGGGTAGGTCATGCCTTACTAACCTCATTGAGTTTTTTGAGAAAGTGACCAGAGAGGTGGATGGGGGTAAGGCGGTTGATGTAGTATATATGGACTTTAGTAAGGCTTTTGATAAGGTGGCCCATGGAAGACTTCTACAGAAAATGCAGATGTGTGGAATAGAGGGTGATTTAGCTAATTGGATTAGAAATTGGCTGGCAGATAGAAGACAGAGGGTGGTGGTTGATGGGAGATATTCATCGTGGAGTTCGGTGACGAGTGGTGTGCCTCAGGGGTCTGTTTTGGGGCCCCTGCTGTTTGTAATTTTTATAAATGATCTGGATGAGGGTATTGAGGGATGGATCAGTAAATTTGCAGATGATACTAAAGTTGGTGGTGTGGTAGATAGTGAAGAGGGGTGTTTTAGTTTACAGAGTGACTTGGACAAGTTGCAGAGCTGGGCCGAGAGGTGGCAAATGGAGTTTAATGTGAAAAGTGTGAGGTAATGCACTTTGGCAGGAACAATAAATGTGTAGAGTATAGGGCTAATGGTAGGGCTCTTAATAGTGTTGAGGAACAGAAGGATCTTGGTGTATGTGTCAATAGATCCCTGAAAGTAGGCAGTCAAGTGGATAAAGTTGTTAAGAAGGCTTATGGAGTCTTAGCTTTTATTGGTAGGGGGATTGAATTTAGGAGCCGCAGCATCATGTTGCAACTGTACAAAACTCTAGTGCGGCCGCACTTGGAGTATTGTGTGCAGTTCTGGTCGCCACATTATAAGAAAGATGTGGAGGCATTGGAGAGGGTACAGAGGAGGTTTACCAGGATGTTGCCTGGTATGGAGGGCAGGTCCTATGAAGAGAGGTTGAAGGATTTGAGGTTGTTTTCGTTAGAAAGGAGGCGGCTAAGGGGGGATCTTATTGAAGCATATAAGATGATTAGAGGTTTGGATAGGGTGGACAGTGATAGCCTTTTTCCTAGGATGGAGAAAGCTAGCACGAGGGGACACAACTTTAAATTAAGGGGTATGAGTTATAGGACGGATATCAGAGGTAGGTTCTTTACTCAAAGAGTGATTAGGGAGTGGAATGCCCTGCCTGCAGCTGTTGTAGATGCGCCAAGTTTGGTGGCGTTTAAGAGGTTAGTTGATAAGTATATGGATGAGAAGGGAATGGTTTAGTTAGGAGGGGCATTGCTTTTTATTTTGGTCGGCACAACATCGAAGGCCGAAGGGCCTGTTCTGTGCTGTATTGTTCTATGTTCTATGTTCTATGTGCAAGTTAGGGCGATTAGCATGGTGAATGTGTGATGGTATGAGGATAGAGCAGAGGGGTGGGTCTGGGTAAGATATTCTGTGCGTCAGTACAGGCTTGTACTGAAGGGCTGAATGACCTCTTCTGCACTGTAGGGATTCTACGATTCTAGGGGCAGGTGTATGAATGCACCATTGCCTCTTAAATATTCTCCTCTAATTCTTAGACCATTCTTGGTTGGGAACACATCACCATTCCTTCCATTCTCAATGTGGGGGGGGGTCAAAAATCCTGGAGTTCCCTTCTTGAGACAGTTTGATAAGACAATCTTCACCACAGGGTCTACAGCACGGAAGGCGGCTTGCCACCAAGCTCTCAAGGACAATTAGGGTAGGACAATAAGTGCTGGCCTACCCCTCAATGCTCCTATCCCACGACTGAATCAAAAAAAAACTGGCAAATGGTTCATTATTCACCTCCATTGAGAACTGTTTCTCCTAAGCAGTCATTGGGGACTTTCTCTGCGCATCGCTTGTGACAGTTAAACTTGCAGTCTGAGGAAAGCAAAATGGAGAGGAATCAGCACACACAGCTTTATAACACGGCTCACCAAAGAAGCAACAGTATTTAATTTCATTACAAAAACACAAACTCTTCAAAGTTCTCCAAAGTTTGGAAGATTTATGCATTACGATGTACCAGAATTGTTTTGCTCGTTGTATAACTTCTTGTCTCTTCCGAGATTTTCCTCTCCCCACCAAGACTTTGCTCTTCCTTCAATCTTATTTCCTCACCACAACACCCCTCCCCTCCTCCAACCAATTCCTGCCAGGACTTTGCGCTTGCCTCCATCTCTCCAGGGAGTTGCCCTCCTCCTCCCTCCCCCCCCCCCCCCCCCCCCCCCCCCCCATCATCAAGACTTTGCTCTTCCCTTCACCACCTCCCCCAAGACATTCCTCTCCCCTCCCCCTTCTTCCCCACACCACTGAGACTGATGGAGACACGGGGCCACCAATCACGCACTGACCTTTGCACTGCAGTCCCTGTCGGAACAGCCCCTTCAGCAGCTTTTTGCAGTACTGGCAGACAGTGGGCCGGGTGTACGAATGCACGGCAAACGTGTGAGGGACCTTGACTTTCGACAGGAAGATTTTGTCCAGCTCAATTGGCCGTCCGATGTAGGTGCCCAAGTTCAAACGCTTCTCCTTCAGAGATAAGGTTTCTGCCAACATCTTCTGTACTTCGAGAGAACCAGAGGGGACAGGGATGGGGGGTGGGGAGAGAATGAAGGGAAAATGAGAGAACAAACAATTAGAGAGAGAAAAGAAAGGATCAAAGATCTAATAGCCTTGGAAATGCAGTCAAGGAAATTTTGTTTTTATTAATTCATGGGATATGGGCATTGCTGGCTGGCCAGCATTTATTGCCCATCCCTAGTTGCCCTTGAGAAGGTGGTGGTGAGCTGCCTTCTTCAATTGCTGCAGTTCCTCTGATGTCTTGGCCAACGCTCATTGCTCTATCATCTAAAGTATCACTAACTGACACACTCCCTATACCACCCTCAGAAATAACCCCTTTATTGTGACACACACTGCAACTTTCTGTGGATATGTTACGATGCTAAATTACTGCCCTGGTCAACACTTAAGAGGGGCAGTGGCACAGTGGTATTGTCGCTAGAGACCCAGCGCAATGCTCATTACATACTCGGTTTCCAAATCAATGCCTGACTCCTCCAGCAGAACCCTAGTGAATAGACACAGAAACTAACAATAACTTGTATTTACATTTCTTTGAAGATGCTATGTTCCCAAGATCCCTCACTAGGGCTAAATTTGACAAAGTCACATAAAAAGGTTTGGATCAGGCAAACAAAAGCTCGGACAAAGGGATGGGTTTTAAGGAATGCTGTAGAGCGCAGGGGAGAGATTAGGGAGATAATTCCAGAGCTTCGGATATAGGTGGCTTGTTGCAGGGCAATATCAGAAAACCTGTCTTTTATATTTTAATTTATATGTCCGTTGATATTTTGTTTAATTTAGTGTAATACAGAGTAACATAGGGCAAGCCCAGATCAAATCCCACCATGGTAGATGATGAACAATGATGCCTGGCTAAACTAAAACTGTATGCACTTATAGAGTCCGTATCTTTCCATTCCCATCCTATTCACGTATATGTCCGATTGCCTCTTCAATGTTGCTATCGCACCTGCTCCCACCACTTTCCCACGCAACGCGTTCCAGACATTCATCACCCTCTGCTTCGCACATCGCCTCTAATCTTTTCCCCAAGCAGGCCTATAGGTGAAGGAAAAGGCCATTTGACCCATTGAGCCTGTAACAGCAACAATCCCATCCAAACTCTATTCCTGTAACCTCAAGAATTTACCTGCTAATTCCCCTGCCACCAAGGGGCAATTTAGTATGGCCAATCCATCTAACCTGCACAGCATTGACACCAAGGGGCAATTTAGTCTGGCCAATCTACTTCATCTGCACTTGGAGTGGGAAGAAACCAGAGCTCCCAGAGGAAACCCATGCAGACATGGGGAGAATGTGCAAACTCCACACAAGCAGTGACCCAAGCCAGGAATGTAACCCAGATCCTTGGTGCTCTGAGGCAGCAGTGCTAACTACTATGTCACCCCCACCCCTCCACATCCACAAACCTGTTCCCCAGACCATCTGAAGGCCAGTGAACAAGACACATGTTGGTATCACTAGGAAAGATGGTGCACATTAAACAGAGCCAATATGATTGGATGAATAAAGTGAGGAATTTACCATTGGGTTGTCACTGGGGGAGGATGGCAAGTATTCCGTGACTGATAGCCGCGAGGTGATGGAACCGGTAAGCGAGGTGTTGGAGAGTCTTCTCTTCCTGGCACCGCTGCAGTTATTGGGGATGCTGAATGCGCATCTCTTGTGGTAGTTCAGTCCACACCCTGTTTTCAAAGTCAAACAAAAAGATCACTCACTACGCACCGGGTTTCCAAATCAATGCCTGGCTCCTCTGGCAGACCCCTGGTGAACAGACATGGAAACTAACAACAACTTGTAATTTACATAGCACCTTCAAAGAAAGATGCCTTACCGGGGCATCAAATTTGACAAAGCCACATAATGAGGTTTGGGTCAGGTGAACAAAAGCTCGGACAAAACGATGGGTTTTAAGGAGTGCTGTAGAGCGCAGGGTGAGAGATTAGGGAGATAATTCCAGAGCTTGGGATATAGGTGGCTTGTTGCAGGACAATATCAGGGAACCTGCCTTTTACATTTTAATTTATACGTCTGTTGATATTTGGTTTGGTTTTAGTGTAATACAGAGTAACACAACATGATTAATGCATGCTATCAACCTCTAATGCGCAAAAGAACTTTTCAAATTATCCAGGAGACCAGCATTAAGACAGCTAGGCTCATTATAGTCTAGGGAGATCGTAGTCTTCTGGAAGACAAGATCACCGAGCAGGAGGGGGGGCAGCGATTAACACATTGCTGTAGATTGGTTGGACAAATACAATGCTTTGACATTATATTGGGTAAGCGGAATTGTACAGAGAAATGATTAACAGATATACTGAACAACGCAGTCCGCATATTGTGATTAAAAGAACCATCTTGTGTCCAACCCGAGGAATTAATATGATAATGTAAACCTCTGCAACTCAAAAAATGTATAATAACCTATACAAATCTATGATGGGCAGAGAGAACTCACGGGCAACTGGAGATTCCAGGCCCAAGTTCAGCTCTCCCTCAAGCATTTGGAATAAAAGTTTTACTCAAAGTTCTACACAGTCTCCAAGACTCGATTTGTTTTATTTCCATCCTTCACAGCTGAAGACACAACAGGAAATTGCGGAGTAAATAACAATCGGGGATGTGCAAGAGGGGAGAATTAGAGGAGTACAGAGATTTCAAAGAGCCGAAGGACTGGGAGGAATTATAGAGATAGGGCAAGGATGAGAAGTTTAACAACAAAAATGAGCATTTTATTTAAAAAATCAAGGCATTGCTTGACCAGAAGTGAACGTAGGTCAGTGAACACGAGTGGAATTTGGGTTCTCAAGAGATGTACAACATACAATTTATGTTGGTTCCAGATTTGCCCAACTCCCATTGTTGGGTGAATATTTCAGCCATCTAGCCCTCCAGCTCTTGAATTCCCTTGGCTAAAGCCACTCTCCGACAAAGAACAAAGAACAGTACAGCACAGGAACAGGCCCTTCGGCCCATGCCAATCACGATGCCCCAACTAAACCACACACTAAAAAAAAAACCAAAAGAAACTCTCTCTTCGCCACCTTCTCAAGAAGCCATAGAATCTTCAAGCACAGGAGCCCATTCAGCAGTGGATATCAATAATGGATATAGACTGGACTGCTCCAGGGAAGGCTGGTATAGACTCAATGGGCCAAATGGATGTAAACGACTCAATAACACCAAGGCGGCGCTACAGCTAAGAAAGCTCATCAATGCCTCCACTTTCAAGGGGGGGCTAAGGAAATTTGGCATATCCACCAAAGATGCACCAGGGAAGGCACTGTTTCTGGTTGTATCACAGCTTAGTATGGATTCTGTCTACAAAGGGTTGTGAACGTAGCCCAGTCTGTCACACAAACCAGCCTCCCATCCATTGATTCTATCTACACTTGCCGCTGCCTCGGCAAAGCAGCCAGGATAATTAAAGACCCCCCACGGAACTTGGATACTTCCGTGGGGGGTCCTTGGAACTCTTCCACTTTCTTCAGTTGGGAAAAAAATACAAAAGACTGAGGTCACATACTGACCGACTGAACAGCTTCTTCCCTTTTGACTGGACCTAACTGGCATCAAGTTGATCTTTCTCTACACCCTAGCTGTGAGTGTAAGATTACATTCTGCACTCTCTCCTTTCCTTCTCTATGAAGGGTATGTTTGTCTGTATAGCACGCAATAAACAATACTTTTCACTATATCATATATGTGACAATAATAAAATCAAATCAAAGAATGATGCTGCTTTTCATAGAATCATAAAATCCCTACAATGCAGAAAGAGGCCCTTTGGCCATCGAGTCTGCACTGACTACAATCCCACTCAGACCATATCCCCATAATCCCATTACCCTGCTATTCCCCAACACAGTGGTCAATTTATTAAGGCCAATCAACTCAACATAGCATCATGGAATTTTTGATGTCCACCCAAGAGGCTAGATTGGGGGGTCTGCTTAACATCTTGTTCAAAGGACAGCACAACTGACAGTGCTGCCCTCCCTCAGTGCCAAGAGTGGGAGAGGGTCAGCCCAGATTGTGCACACAAGTCTCTGGAATGGGATTAGGACCTACAGTCTTCTGATTCAGAGGATCCCTGATCTCCAGTCCCTGCAGGCTTGCGGAGTTAGCTGTGGGACAGATGCAGAGCCTGAGCTTCAGGAACCTGCCATCGCGAGCACTGGCCACACTAAAGACAGACAGAGTCTTTGGAAATCTCACAGAGATGTGACAAAACTATTCCATAAATGGAAGTGCTTGGCAATGTCACACTTAGGCTCCTTTAAGTATGTGTTGCGAGTGGCACAGTGATTTGCACTGCTGTCTCACAGCACCAGGGACCTGGGTTCGATTCCTGGCTTGGGTCGCTGTCTGTGAGGAGTTTGCACATTTTTCCCACGTCTGCGTGGGTTTCTCTGGGTGTTCTGGTTCCTTCCCAATCTGAAAGACATGCTGGTTACAGCACACTGGCCATGCTAAATTCTCTCAGTGTACCCGAACAGGCATCGGATTGTGGCGATCAGAAGAATTTCACAGTAACTTCATTGCAATGTTAATATAAGCCTTACTTGTGACTATTAAATAAACTTAATTTAAGACATAGACAGTTTGGTTAAATGGGCAGATAAGTGGCAGATGGAATTTAGCCCTCAAAAGTGTGAGGTGATACACTTTGGAAGGAGCAACTTGACAAGGAAGTACTCAATGAACGGTAGGACACTAGAGATTCTATGGAACAAAGGGCCCTTGGAGGTATTTGTCCACAGATCTCTGAACACGGAAGTGCACATTAGTAGGGTAGTGAAAAAGGCATAAGGGACACTTGCCTTTATCAATCGAGGTATAGATTACAAAAAGCAGGAAAATCACATTGGAGATATAGAGAACGTTGGTGCGGCCACAGCTGGAGCACTGTGTGCAGTTCTGGTCGCCACCAGGAAGGATATGATTGCACTACAAGGGATGCAGAGGAGATTCACCAGTTGCTGCCTGAGATGGAGCATTTAAGTTACGAAGAGAGATTGGGCTGTTTCTGTTGGAGATTGAGGGGCGAGGTGTTCAAAATTATGAGGGACATGGACACAGTGGATAAGGAGCAGCTGTTCCCCTTAGTTGAAAGGTCAGTCACAAGGGGACATATGTTCAAGGTGAGGGGCAGGAGGTTGGGGGAGGGGATGCGAGGAAAGACTTTTTTTTTTACCCAAAGAGTGGTGAGGGTCTGGAATGCACTGTCTGGGAGGGTGGTGGAGACAGGATGCTTCACATCCTTTAAAAAGTATCTGGATGAGCACACTTGACACATCATAACATTCACGGCTATGGAACAAGTTCTGGCAAGTGGGATTAAAAGTACTTGTTTGGGTATTTCTAATGTGTAAATGCTGATTCGATGGGCCAGAGAGCCTCTTATGTGCTAGATGATGCTACATAGTTACGTTAAAGGAGGATACCATTCAGCCCATCAGGTCTTTGCTCGCCTTCTGCGTGAACTATGAGACTGTAGAAGCTTTCCCTTTTCAGATAATTATCCACTATTTAGTTGTCTTCAGTCTTCAGAGTTTGGACAGAGAAGGGAAGACAGGAGAAACCTTTCACCAATCCCTACACGTAATTGGAACCCAGAGTTTGGTACCAAGGTGAGGCTGAGAAAATAAACCACACGCATAAAGGTTCAATCAAAACGAACTAAACAAGTTTTCTGCAGAAATAGGCATTCACAAGACCAGGCTCAAGGTAAAGGGATCAGGCAATAAACCCTTTCAGTTTATCATCCTATTGTACCGCAGTTATGATGCAGAGATGCTGGCGTTGGATTGGGGTAAACACAGTAAGTAGTCTCACAACACTGGGTTTATTTGGCAGCAAACGCCACTAGCTTTCAGGGCAAAGCCTGACGAAGGGGAAAGACTCGAAAGCTAGTGGTGTTTGCTTCCAAATAAACCTGACGAAGAGGATAACCTCAAAAGCTTGTGAGTTTACTGTCAAATAAATCAGTTGGTGTTGTCAGACTTCTTACAGTGTGTACCGCAGTCAGCCAGCAGATGGGGCCCAGGGACTACATGGCAAAACTAAAGTCTCCAGTTGAGTGTTTATTACAAGGGATGAAGTGAGGGGTTATCACAGGAAATGGAAGTAGGCCATTCAGCCCTTCGAACCCCTGCAGTACAGAAGAAGGCTATGTCTGCGTGAGTTTCTCCAGGTGTTCTGGTTCCTTCCCAATCTGAAACATTTGCATTGGAGATGTTGAAGAACCTATTCCAAACTGCTAATTTTTTGAGAAATTTCTTCTCATCTCAGTCCTATGAGATCCCCTCTCACTCTTCTGAACTCCAGTGAATACAATCCTAACTGTGTTAGTCCCTCCTCATATGAGAGATCTGTCACCCTAGGAATCAGTCTGGTAAACCTTCTCTGTACTCCCTCTCTGGTGAGGACATCCTTCCTCAGATAAGGACACCAAAACTGCACACAATACTCCAGGTGTGGCCTCACCAACATCCATCACAATTGCAGCAAAACATCCCTATCTCTATACCTATATCACCTTTTATCCCTATATCTCGCGATGAAGGTCAAACATACCATTTGCCTTCTTTACTGCCTGCTGTACCTGCGTGCTTACTTTCAGTGACTGATGCATAGGTGGCACAGTGGTTAGCAATGCTGCCTCACAGCTCCAAGGAACCAGGTTCAGTTCTGCCCTTGGTCATTATCTATGTGGAGTTTGCACGTTCTCCCCACGTCTGCACAAGTTTCCTTTGGTTGCTCTGGTTTCCTTCCACAGTCGAGAGATGTGCAGATTATGTTGATGGGCCAATGTAGCATGGCCATTGTGTTAGGCAGATTAGCAGGATAAATATGTGGGGTTACAGGGAATAGGGCCTGGGGGGGATTGAGGTTGGTGCAGATTCAATGGGCTGAATGTGATAGGCCAAATGGCCTTCTTCTACACTGTAGGGATTCTATGATTCTAAAAACAAAATCCCTCCTTCGATAAGCATCTGGTGTGGAGTAAGGCATGAAAAGGGAGTTGTAATGAGGTAACAGGGAAATCACCATTAGCATGATTCAAGAACTTTCTCACAAGGGAAAACACAGAAAACAAAATAACAACTGACCAACTCTGGGCTAGGTGCAAATAGCATATGCAAAATGTTCCTACCAAATGTATGACCATGTTCAGATAGAGAAAGTTTCAACAGAGCAGAGAAGTTCAATTAAATCTCTCTGTAATAAATATGGCAAAGCTGAGGGAAATGGGCTGTGGTGGTGGTGGGAAGGAAGGAGAAAGGTAGGCAGGTACCTGCTCAGTACCACATCAGTGATTTGCTGCAAAGGAGGGCCTCAACAACATAAAGGACTGCTGTTTCAATCTCTCAGGAAGTTGGGAACAGTGTAGAGGGAAAGAGAGTGTAGAGTGTTTGATGGGAACAGTGTAGAGGGAGCTTTACTCTGTACCTAACCCCGTGCTGTACCTGTCCTGGGAGTGTTTGATTGAGGGACAGTGTTGAGGGAGCTTTACTCTGTATCTAACCCTGTGCTGTACCTGTCCTGGGGAGTGTTTGATTGAGGGACAGTGTTGAGGGAGCTCTATTCTGCTCAGTTAAAGTACAGGTCAGATACAATTTTCCAGATTTCTTACTGTTGATTGTGGTCTGGTGCCTCTTGTTGAGAAGTGGTGGATGCCAGGCGGGAATTTGACATCCCATGGTTGAATTGCCAGTCGAGACTCAGATGAAGAGGAGTTAAGGTAGTGGGGAGTGCTCACCAGTGGTGAAATCAGCAAAGGTATTGCCTTATTGAAACATACAAGATGATTAGAGGTTTAGATAGGGTGGACAGTGATAGCCTTTTTCCTAGGATGGAGAAAGCTAGCACGAGGGGACATAGCTTAAATTAAGGGGTGGTAGTTATAGGACGGATGTCAGAGGTAGGTTCTTTACCCAGAGGGTGGTAAGGGTATGGAATGCCTTGCCTGCGTCAGTTGTAGATGCGCCAAGTTTGGTGGCGTTTAAGAGGTTAATAGATAAGTTTATGGACGAAAAGGGAATGGTTTAGGTTAGAGGGTCATTGCTTTTTCCTAATTGGTCGGCGCAACATTGAAGGCCGAAGGGCGTGTTCTGCGCTGTAATGTTCTATGTTCCACAGAAGACCAAGAGTAAAAAAAAATCTTACCATCGCATTTCAGCCCCTGCCTCACCAGGCCAAACAGCATCTCTCCACAATGATCACAGAATGCTGGAGCACGGTACGAGTGCACATTCAAGGTGTGTGGGCGAATCTGGAAGTCCTCAAAAGTTGCTGCACCTGATAGAAACACAAAGATAACTAACGTTAATTCATTGAGGCAGTGCAGAGGGAGCTCTATATTGCATTGCAGATCACAGGGGCAGTGCAGAGAGAGTTTTGTAGCACATCCCAGATCATAGGAAGCTCTGTAACACATCCCAGATCACAGAGACAATGCAGAGGCAGCTCTATGGCAAATCCCAGATCACAGGCCCAGTGCAGAGGGAGCTCTGTAACACATCCCAGATCACAGGGACAGTACAGAGGGAGCTCTACATTGCATCCCGATCACAAGGACAGTGCAAGTGCAGAGACAGCTCTGTATAGCATTCCAGATGTGGAGATGCTGGCGTTGGACTGGGGCAAACACAGCAAGTCTCACACCACCAGGTTAAAGTCCAACAGGTTTATTTGGTAGCAAACTCCATTGGCTTTTGGAACGCTGCTCCTCCGTCAGGTGGGTGGGAGATCTGTTCACAAACAGGGCAAATAAAGATACAAACTCAATTTATGGCATAATAATCAGCATATGAGTCTTTACAGGTAATCAAGTCTTAAAGGTACAGACAATGTGAGTGGACAGAGCATTAAGCATAGGATAAAGAGATAGAACATAGAACATTACAGCACAGAACAGGCCCTTCGGCCTTCGATGTTGTGCCGACCAAAATAAAAAGCAATGCCCCTCCAAACTAAACCATTCCCTTCTCTTCCATATACTTATCAATTAACCTCTTAAACGACACCAAACTTGGCGCATCTACAACAGCTGCAGGCAGGGCATTCCACTCCCTAATCACTCTTTGAGTAAAGAACCTACCTCGGATATCCGTCCTATAACTCATACCCCTTAATTTAAAGCTGTGTCCCCTCGTGCTAGCATTCTCCATCCTAGGAAAAAGGCTATCACTGTCCACCCTATCTAAACCTCTAATCATCTTATATGTTTCGATCAGGTCCCCTCTTAGCCTCCTCCTTCTAACGAAAACAACCTCAAATCCCTCAGCCTCTCCTCATAAGACCTGCCCTCCATACCAGGCAACATCCTGGTAAACCTCCTCTGTACCGTCTCCAATGCCTCCACATCTTTCTTATAATGTGGGGACCAGAACTGCACACAATACTCCAAGTGCGGCCGCACTAGAGTTTTGTACAGTTGTAACATGATGCTGCGGCTCCTAAATTCAATCCCCCTACCAATAAAAGCTAAGACTCCATATGACTTCTTAACAACTTTATCCACTTGACTGCCTACTTTCAGGGATCTATTGACACATACACCAAGATCCTTCTGTTCCTCAACACTATTAAGAGCCCTACCATTAGCCCTATACTCTACACATTATTGTTCCTGCCAAAGTGCATTACCTCACACTTTTCCACATTAAACTCCATTTGCCACCTCTCGGCCCAGCTCTGCAACTTGTCCAAGTCCCTCTGCAAACTATAACACCCCTCTCACTATCTACCACTCCACCGACTTTAGTGTCATCTGCAAATTTACTAATCCATCCTTCAATACCCTCATCCAGATCATTTATAAAAATTACAAACAGCAGGGGCCCCAAAACAGACTCCTGAGGCACACCACTTGTCACCGAACTCCACGATGAATATCTCCCATCAATCACCACCCTCTGTCTTCTATCTGCCAGCCAATTCCTAATCCAATTAGCTAAATCCCCCTCTATTCCACACATCTGCATTTTCTGTAGAAGTCTTCCATGGGCCACCTTATCAAACGCCTTACTAAAGTCCATATATACCACATCAACCGCCTTACCCCCTTCCACCTCTATGGTCACTTTTTCAAAAAACTCAATGAGGTTAGTAAGGCACGACCGACCCTTCACAAAACCATGCTGACTATACCCAATCAATTCATTTCTCTCTAAATAACTATAAATCCTATCCCTAATAATTCTCTCCAATACCTTGCCCACAACAGAAGTAAGACTCACTGGCCTATAATTCCCTGGAAGGTCTCTCTTCCCCTTCTTAACAATGGGACCACATTCGCTATCCTCCAGTCCTCCGGAACCACACCCGTAACCAACGAGGACATGAAGATCAGAGCCAGAGGCTCTGCAATCTCCTCTCTTGCCTCCCAGAGAATCCTAGGGTAAATCCCGTCCGGCCCAGGGGACTTATCCAACTTCAAACCTCGAGAATTTCTAGCACATCCTCCCTATCTACTACAATACTTCCCAATTTGCAACCCTGTACCTCAGTGTTCTCCATAGCTACATTTCCAGCACTCTGCGTGAATACCGAAGAGAAATATTTATTCAGTGCCTCACCAATCTCTTCAGGCTCCACGCACAACTCCCCACTGCTGTCTATGACTGGCCCTAATCTTGCCCTAACCAATCTTCTATTCTTAACATATCGAAAGAAAGCTTTAGGATTCTCCTTAATCCTATCAGCCAACATCTTCTCGTGTCCCCTCTTAGCTCTCCTCAATTCACTTTTTACCTCCTTCCTGGCTAATCTATAGCTATCCAATGCACTATCTGAGCCTTCAAGCCTCATCCTGACATAAGCCTCCTTTTTCTTCTTAACCAGCAAATCAACTTTTTTCGTACACCAAGGCTCTCTTACTCGAACATTTCCTCCCTGCCTGACAGGGACATACTTATCAAGGACTCGCAGCAGCTGCTCCTTGAATAAGCACCACATTCCAGATGTTCCCAGTCCCTGTAGCTTCCTAGTCCAATCTATGCACCCTAATTCTCTCCTGATGGCCTCATAATTACCCTCCCCCCAGCTATAACTACTGCCCCCAGCTTCATGCCTATCCCTATCCATCACTAAGGTGAACGTAACCGAATTGTGGTCACTATCACCAAAATGTTCACTAACTTCCAAGCCTAACACCTGGTTTGGCTCATTGCCCAGCACCAAATCCAATGTAGCCTCACCTCTAGTTGGCCTATCTACATACTGAGTCAAAACACCTTCCTGCACACTCTGTACGAAAACTGACCCCTCTAACGAGCTAGAGCTATAGCTATTCCAATCAATATTAGCAAAGTTAAAGTCCCCCATCACAATTACCCTACTACTTTCACTCCTAATCAGAATTGACTTTGCAATCCGTTCCTCAACCTCTCTAGAACTATTAGGAGGTCTGTAAAAGACTCCCAACAGGGTGACCTCTCCTCTCCTGTTTCTAATCTCAGCAGGATGCGTAGTGTCTCCAGATTAGTCAATTAATGAGGCAAGTTGTGCAGGTTCCAGACAGCGTGACATGAACCCAAGGTCCCGGTTGAGGCCATCCTCATGTGTGCAGGACCTGGCTATCAGTCTCTGCTCAGCGACTCTGTGCTGTCACGTGTTGTGAAGGCCACCTTGGAGAATGTTATAACCGCTGAAGCATTCCCAACAGGAACAGAACAGTCTTGCCTGGTGATTGTCCAGCGGTGTTCATTCATCTGTTGTCGTAGCGTTTGCATGATCTCCCCAATGTAGTTGTAAGTGCAGTCATTAGTAGACAGAGTGGTGAAGAAGGGGTTCAGCATGCTTGGTTTCATCGGTCAGAACATTGAATACAGGAGTTGGAATACCTCGGGATGCATATTCCATGCTGTGATCGCTGTAGGAAAAGATGTTCTGAGGCATGGTACATTGGGGAGGCCATGCAGATGCTACGACAACAAATGAATGAACACCGCTCAACAATCACGAGACAGGACTGTTCTCAACCTGTTGGCGAACACTTCAGCTGTCACAGGCATTCGGCCTCTGATCTTTGGATAAGCATTTTCCAAGGCAGCCTTTACGACACACGACAGCACAGAGTCCCTGAGCAGAAACTGATAGCCAAGTTCTGCACAAGGACAGCCTCAACCGGGATCTTAGGTTTACGTCACACTATCTGTAATCCCACGACTTGACTGGACTTGCAAAATCTCACTAACTGATTTCTCTGGAGACAATACACATCTCTCTAACCTCTGCTTAATGCTCTCACCATTCACACTGACTTGATTAGGTGTAAAGTCTCTCTTTTCAATCATTATTCTGTAAACTGAGTTTTTGTCTTTACATGCCCTGTTTGTGAATAGAACTCCCAGCCACCTGATGAAGGGGCAGTGCTCCGAAAGCTAGTGACATTTGCTACCAAATAAACCTGTTGGATTTTAACTTGACGTTGAGAGACTTCTTAAGTATTTCAGATCACTGGGGCAGTGCAGAGGGAGCTCCGTACAGCATTCCAGATCTTAGGGGCAGTGCAGAGAGAGCTCTGTACAGCGTTCCAGATCACTGGGGCAATGTAGAGGGAGCTCTTCAGGATTTCCCAAATTAGAAGCCATCTCTCTGGACCCTGAGTATAATTTATGAGTGCAAAAAGCCCCTCAAACCTTCACTTAGAATAAAGGCTCATTTATTCCATCATGAACATCTGACCACTGTTTGCTCTACTGTAAGCCTATAGACCATTAAATCAAACAATGGCAGAAACGTCTGCTTAATTCACAAAACTATTCAATATTTGGCACCAAGCGAGAGTGCATCTGTGCAGGGAGCACAACAGAAACAGAAGTGATTTGTTAATCAGTTGGGTGAGACAAGGTTGTAGAGATTTTATCCTAATTTCCAAAACCAACCCACAACATTAAAGTGAACATGAGCTCATTCCTGGCAACAACACAACAGGATAGTTCGACAGAAAGAAAGAGTCTATTATTCCACCCTGCACTCTGTTTCCCCTGCCTAAACAGAGTTCCTCACTGCACTGTTCTAAAGAGAGGCAAATCTGGGAATCAGGATCATTATTTTGCTGACAATGGATAGAAAGAGCCCACAGACTGACTACAACTTAAAACTTTGCTGGGAGATAGAATAACCTTTCATTGCTGAAACACAAGTGCCATTGTGAAGTATTCCCAAGACAGGTACATCACAAGGTTAGATACAGAATAAAGCTCCCCCTACATTATTCCCACCAAACATTCCCAGGACAGGTACAGCACAGGGTTAGATACAGAGTAATGATCCCTCCACACTGTCCCCCACCAAACATTCCCAGGATAGATACATCACGGGATTAGATACAGAGTAAAGCTCCCTTCACACTGTCCCCATCAAACACTCCCAGGACAGGTACAGAGTTCAAAAGAGCCTCACAATATTCTCCTCCTCTCTATTGCCTCTGTACACAGATCAACTGGTATGTCCTCTATCTTTGTGCATAAAACACAGCCCAGTGCATCTACTCAAGTGCCACTGCAGCTCAGACACTCAGAGGTTCAGGTTGCATTGATGCCTTCTCAACACTGCCCCTTGTCTGAGGTGTGGTGACCCTTGGGTTAGATTACCACCCTCAAAGGGGAAAGCAGCCTTGGTCATCTGGGACTGTGGCAACTTTACCTTTACTCAAACAATGTTCCCCGTGTGTTAGAAGCAAATAACATTGGGCTCACCTCAGCTGGCTCTGGGTTCAGGTCCACTTCTGAGACTCTCAATCATCATGCAACTGGACACTCAATGAATTGTGCCAGTGGGCTGACGAATGGACGATGGAATTTAATTTAGACAAATGCGAAGTGATGTATTTTGGTAGATTAAACCAGGGCAGGACTTACTCAGTTAAGGATACAATATTGGGGAGAGTTACAGAACGAAGATCTAAGGGCACATGTTCCTAACTCTTTGAAACTGGAGTCACAAGTGGACAGAGTGGTGAAGAAGGCATTCAGCATACTTGGTTTCATCAGTCAGAACATTGAATACAGGAGTTGGAACGTCTTGTTGACACTGTACAGGTGAAAGGGGAGAGATACAAAAGTGTCCAGAGTGGCAATTTTTTCATACAGAGGGTGGTGAGTGTCTGGAACAAGCTGCCAGAGGTAGTAGTAGAGGGGGGAAAAATTTTATCTTTTAAAGAGCATTTAGACAGTTACATGGGTACAATGGGTATAGAGGGATATGGGCAGTTGGGACTAGCTTAGCAGCTTTAAAACAAAAGGATGGCATGGACAAACTTGAGCCAAAAGGCCTGTTTCCATGCTGTAAACCTCCATGACTCCAGCACTGTACTGAGGGAATGCCACACCCATCAGAGAACAGATGAAAATGTTAAACTGTGGGCCCATCTGCCCATTGAGGCAGAGATCTGTGTTATTATAATTCCCCATGTCCTGGCCAATATTTATTTATTAATTATCGCTTCAAAGGGGGACTTATTGCTTTCAGTCGAACAGGCTGTGTGCAAAATGGTGGCCACATTGTTTACTCTACAACAGAAACTTCAAGACCATAAGACGTAGAAGCAGGAAAAGATCGTTCGGCCCATCGTATCTGCTCCACCAAGCAATCACATCATGGCTAATTTGATGTCATAATCCTTAATTCCATTTACCCACATAACCTCGTAATTTCCTTACTGATTAAAAATCCATCTCAGCTTCCTAGCCTCTACAGCCCTCTGTGATTAAGAATTCCACAGATTCATTCCCCTCAGAAGAAATTCCTCGTCATCTCTGTCTTCAATAGAAGGCAACATCCCCCCCCGCCCCCTCAAGACTGTCACACAAGAGAAAAACCTCTCAGCCTCTACCCTGTCAATGCCCCTGAGATTTTTCTCAACAAGCCTCTCATTCTAAGCTCCAATGAGTACAGGCCCAACCTACTCAACTTCTCCTCATAAGAAACTCCCGCCACACCCAGAATCAACGTAGTAAACCTTCTCTGGACTGCCTCCAACAACAGCATATATTCTTTGCTAAGTATGCTTTGAGAAAATACTTCATTGATTGTAATCAAAGCTTGTGAAAGGTGCTATATAAATGCAAGTCTCTTATTACACTAATTACTCCCTGGATAATGGTGCACAGTTATACAATCACTGAATCCAGTCCCTAACCGCCAAAGTGGAAAATAGCTGATGGCAACTGAACCATGCAAAAATCAAATCCAGTCTGGTGTTAAACCCAAATTTTATGTCTAGGCACTATCTAGCTTTATAGAATTAGGAGCAGGAGGATGCACTTTGGAGGCTAACGGGCAATTTAGCATGGCCAATCCATCTAACCTCCACATTTTTGGAGGATGGGAGGAAACCCACATCGACTTGGGAAGAATGTGCAAACTCCACACAGACAGACACCTGAGGCTAAAATCAATTCCAGTTCCTTGGCGCTGTCAGGCAGCAGTGCTAACTGTGCTGTCCCATCTCCTGATGTGTGTGTTAAATGGGAGGCCAGTTATTTTCAAACTGTGTCCCCTAGTTCTAGATTCCCTGAGAGAGAAGTGCATCGAAGTGCAGATGGAGGCCAGTCGGCCCATCGAGCCTGCGCCAAGTCTCAACATTGCCTCTTAACCCATTCCCCATCACATAAACCCACATATTTACTCCACTAATCCCTCCAACCCGTACAGATTGGGACACTAAGAGGATATTTAGCATGGCCAACCCATATACCCTACACATCCTTACTTGCTAAGGGACAATTTGGCATGGCCAATCCACCTAACCTATCAACATTTATCCTGTTGTGATAAAACTACCACATTCCAATGACCAGACGCTGAACTTACTCATCCTTTCCTCATGAGACAAACACCTCATCCCAGGAATTAGACAGGTGAACCTTCTCAGAGTTGCTTCCAATGCAACTGAAGGTGGGAACTGTAATGCCGCTGGACCTGAAGATGATACTTCTCAGCTCCGGCCTTTTGTCTAGTTTCTTCCAGTGTGATACTGTTGACACCCAGAGGATTGTCCTAACCAGGATAGGTTAGGTGGATTGGCCATGCCAAATTGTCCCTTAGCAAGTAAGGATGTGTAGGGTGTATGGGTTGGCCATGCTAAATATCCTCTTAGTGTCCCAATCTGTACGGGTTAGAGGGATTAGTGGAGTAAATATGTGGGTTTATGTGATGGGGAATGGGTTAAGAGGCAATGTTGAGACTTGGCGCAGGCTCGATGGGCCAAATGGCCTCCATCTACACTGTAGGGATTCAATAATTGTAACTTTGCTCTCCGAGAAAGACCTCAACTTGCAGAGTAAGCAGCATGCAAAACCGCGGGGCAGAGGAAGCCAAGACTTCCTGCTGCAGAGTGAAAAAGAAAAGCAGCAATTTGCAGATGAAAAATAACCCCCTCCCCGCCTTCCCCAACACTCAACCCTACCCTCCAGTCACAATAGGTTCCAAACCCTGGGGTGCTTACAGCATTAAACAGACTGCACACTAAGGAAACAGTGTGTTTGAGATTAAGGCCACACTCCATTCCAGAACATTCCCTTCTTTCCTTAACCCTTGTGTTTGCATTAAACTTCCCCTTAAGCACATCTGCACTATTCGCCTTGAAGACTTGTGGTGGTGAGTTCCACATTCTAACCACTCTGATTTTCTCCCGAATTCCCTGAGGTAAAGTCACCATAGTCCCACATGGCCACAAGCCACAGGGGGAAAACATGGAGGAGAATAGTGAAAGCCAAAGACTTGGCGAAGAAATGGCAGATGGACGTCAAGCTGATAAACATGCAGTGGTCCATTTTGGCAGGTCCAATGGGATGAAGGAGTACAATATCAAGGATAGGACTCTTAGCAGTGTTGAGGAGCAGAAGAACCTTGGGGTCCGGGTCCATAGAAATTGGCCTCGGAGGCAGAGGATGTGGTCAAGAAGATGTATGGTGTGCTAGCCTTCATTAATCGAGGGATTGAGTTTAGGAGTCGGGAGGTAATGCTGCAACTTTATAAGACCCTTGTCAGAACCCACTTGGAGTACTGTGCACAGTTCTGGTCGCCTCACTACAAGAAGGATGTGGAAGCTATTAAGGGGGTGCACAGGAGATTTACCAGGATGTTGCCTGTGTGGGAGTCATGCCTTATGAGGTTAGGTTGAGGGAGCTAGGTCTCTTCTCCCTGGAGAGACGAAGATTGAGAGGCGACCCGATAGAGGTTTATAAGATGTTGACAAGTATATGTAGGGTAGATTCTCAGAGGCTATTTCCCAGGGCTGAAATGGTCGCTACGAGAGGACACAGGTTTAAGGTGCTGGGGAGCAGGTACAGACAAGATGTCAGGGGTAAGTTTTTCATTCAGAGGGTGGTGAGTGAGTGGAATTGGCTGCCGGTGGTGGTACAGGCAAATTTGCTGGGGTCTTTTAAAAGACTTCTAGATGAGTACATGGGATTTAATGGGATTGAGAAAGTTATAGATAGGCCTGGTAGGTATGGATATGATTGGTGCAACATGTGGGCTGAAGGGTCTGTTTGTGCTGAAGTGTTCTATATTCTATGTTCCAATGCAAATAGGGGTGGCATAGTGGTTAGCACTGCTCTTCACAGCTTCAGGGATCCAGGTTTGATTCTCCGCTATGTCACTGTCTGTGCGGAGACTGCACTCTCTCTCCAAGTTTGCATGCGTTTCCTCCAGGTGCTCTGGTTTCCTCCCACGGTCCAAAAGATGTACTGGTTAGGTCATGCTAAATTCTCCCTCCGTGAAAATCTCCCTCTGTGAAAACCCCCTAGTCGCCACACTCCGGCACCTGTTCAGGCATAGGAGCGTGGCGACTAGGGGGTTTTCACAACTTCATTGCAGTGTTAATGTCAGCCTACTTGTGACACTGATAAACTGTTCTAAACTCAAATAAGGGGAATTATGAAGGCACAAAGACAGGAGATGGCTAAAGTGAAATTGGTGCAAGTTTAACAATTCCATCAGGGCTGATTAGATTGTGGCACTGGGGTTGGGAATCCCTAAACAGTAACAATCCTCTCACAATATGGAGGCCTGATCTGTGCCTTTGTACCTTTCTACAAGATAACACGGCACTGATAAACAATAGAAGTGATGTTTTAGAAGCATAATCACTGTGGTAATGCAGGGTACGTGGCAGCCAAATGTGTGCACAGCAAGGTCCCACAAACAGCCCCTTTCAATGATTTTGATCGCAGGCTAAATATTGATCAAGATACTGGACAGAACTTATCTTGCTCTGCCTTTGTTCAAATTATATTTGACAGTCATAAATAAAAATAATTGCCAGATAATCCATTTAGTAATGAGGAATAATTTAATTAACTGGACTATTGCTCTTTAGTTCAGTAATCGATGCGTGCAAGGTCCAAGCCTAGGCTCCTGGATTGCAATAAATGATCAAGGTTTGATTTATGAGCTGTTGTTTTAACATTTTCAACGACGCAACTTTAATTAGCTCAATCTCAGTCTGCCCATTCGAAATCAAGGGTGTGCCAGGGTCAGAAATGGAAGGTGGAGACCTCAATGAGGCATAGAATCTCTGAGTGAAGAAGAGGCCATTCAGCTGATCAAATCTACAGCGACTATCTAGCAGAGTAACTTACCTACCTCCACCACCCCCCACCCCACCTTTTTTGGTTTGGTTGGCACAGTCATTAGCGCAGTGCCACAGACCATGGCTTGACTCCTTTGATTGGGTCACTGTCTGTGTGGAGTTCGCATGTTCTCTCTGTGTCTGCATGGGTTTCCTCCAGGTGCTCTGGTTTCCTCCCACAGTGCAAAAGATGTGCTGGTTAGAGTGCATTGGCCGTGCTAAACTTTCCCTCAATGTACCCGAACAGATGCTGGAATGTGATGATTTGGGGGTTTTCATAGTAACTTCACCACAATGTTAACCTAAACCTACTTATGATACTAATAAATAAACTTTCCAGTAACCCCATACATTTACTACGGCTAATCCATCTGACCTATACAACTTGAGACACAAAGTCGAGTTTATCATGGCCAATTCACCTAATCTGCATATCTTTGGATGTTAAGGGGCAATTCAGCATGGCCAATTCCCCTAGGCAGCATGTCTTTAAGATGTGGGAGGAAGCTAGAGCACCCAGAGGAAACCCAAGCAGATACGGGGAAACATACAAATTCCACACAGACAGTGATTCCAAAGTGGGAATCGAATCCAGATGCCTGGCACTGTGAAGGCAGCAATGCTAACCACTGTGACATTGTGCCATCAACTTGAGCCTCCAGACTCGAATGTGGTAGAGGCTGCCTCTTACCTGACAGAACGACTTCAATCAGGTCCCCTTCCTGGATGTCGCCAGCCGATTTCACCAACTGGAGGATGTTGTCGCAGGTCGGGTTGTGTCTGAAGAGGAGGATTTTGTCGTACATTCCATAGAAGCCACATTCTGGGAACTAGGGGAGGGAGGGACAGCAGGTCAGACTGGTCGCGATACAGGAGTGTTTGTACAGAGCACTCCCTCATCCACAACTGTATGAAATTGCAGCACGATCACTTAAAATCCTGAAAAATGTGTTAATTATTATAGGAATATCTTTCTCTCCCCTAGAAAGCCAACCCACCATTTGAGGCTTACCAACACAGGATAGTAAAGGCTATTATCTCTACCAAGGACATGTCTCTGGCCCAGGCACTGACACAAAATACTGTTAATGCACAATGAGGAGAGGGTGATCTCATGGCACAGTGGTTAGCACTGCTGTCCCACAGCACCAGGGTCCCAGGTTCAATTCCCAGCTTGTGTCACTGTCTGTGCGGAGTTTGCATATCCTCCCCATATTTTCTCCCACAGAAAGACATGCTGGTTAGGGCACACTGGCCGTGCTAAATTCTCCCGCAGTGTACTCAAACAGGTGCCAGAGCATGGCAACTAGGCGAGTTTCACTGCAGTGCAATGTAAGCTGACTTGTGACTGCAATATTAAAAAAAACTAATAAACCATTTGTAAACCTGAAGATTGAATTAAGCAAGCAAAGAGCCTCAAAACAGCTCTAAGGGTTTCTAACAGGAATGGGAAATATTATCTTGAATATCTGTGCCTTGCGAATGGAAAATTGAATAAGTAAGCCTCCCAGGAAGAAAATAAAATTACTTAAATGGACTCCGGGAGCAGGGAAGATAGAGAGGAGCTCCTCAAGGGGGACCAATGCTGTTTCTGTCTAGCATCTAGGTTAGTTCAAGATGATTTTGCAAAGCTTTTTAAGTAAAGGAAATTATTTATTAGCCACAAGTAAGGCTTACACTAACATTGCAATGAAGTTACAGTGAAAATCCCCTAGTTACCACCTATTTGGGTACACAGAGAGAATTTAGCATGGCCAATGCATCCTAACCAGCATGGCTTTGGAATGTTGGAGGAAGCCGGAGAACCTGGAGGAAACCCATGCAGACACGGGGTGAACATGCAGACTCCAAACTGACAGCAACCCAAGTTGGAATTGAACCCGGGTCCCTGGCACTGTGAGGCAGCAGGGCTAACCATTGTGCCGTTGTACCACCCAAATCTGTGAATGCTAGACCAGGATCATACAATGCCATATGATAGAAGATTAGAAGTTTGATTCCAAGCCTTGTGGAGGACGGCTCATTAAACATTGTTAAGGTCACGTTGGACAGATTGTTGATCTACCGTGGCGTCAAGGGTTGTGAAAACATGAAGGAAAGGGGAGTTAAGACCATAATCAGATCAGCCATGATCTTACTGAATAGTTGCAGCAAGCTTAAAAGGGACGAATGGCTTCCTGATGAGCTATTGCTTATGAAAGGGGTTTAATTGTATCAACCTGTTCAGTGGATAGGTTACAGGAGAGGAGAAACACAATAACTTGAATTCATACAGCACTCTAAAGGCAGCAAGACATCTCAATGCAATATAAATCAGTCAAAACCTAGCAAAACCACGTTGAGGAAATATCAGACAAGTGAGCAAAAGCTTAAATCTTAGAAGAAGAGACAGATAAGAAGAATACACAGGGCAAAGGGGAGAGAGAAAGAGAGAGTGAGCAAGAGAGAGAGAAAAAAAAGAGAGCGAGCGCACAGGGAGCAAAGGGAGGGAGGGAGAGAGGGAGAAAGAAGGAGAAGAAATCATGTGGAAGTAAAGGGGAAGAGAATGAGAGAGAGAGTGAGCAAGGAGGCAAATGGGCAGACAGAAGGGGGGGTGGCAAAGGGTGGGGGGGAGAGAGAGAACACTCGAGTGAAGAGCAAAGGGGGAGCAGAGAGCGAGTGAAAGGCAAAAAAATAGAGAGAGAGAGAGAGAGAGACAGAGGAGTGAAGGGGCAAAGGGAAAGAGAGAGCACAAGAATAAAAGGACAGACAGAGAACGAAAGAGAGAGAGAGAGAGAGAGAAAATGTAGGAGGGTGGGTGAGCCAAAGAGAGAAATTATCACATTTCTCTGAAAAGAAGAAAAAGCTTCATTTGCATCAAAGTGCAGTGCCTTCTCTGTCAGGGGAGTAAAGGAGTTTATTTTGAGCACAGCCTGATTGTGTAGGCCTCACACAGGAAAAGCGACCTACTCTTGTTTTTCAATGCTTGTGGTTTGAAGGAGCAAAGGGTTTCTTGGGGTGAAAGGGAGATGAATTCCTGATTCACCACAAGAGGTTAAAATTCCTGAGATGCGCATTACTGGTGACAAAAACTTATCAGAGATCACTGGCACCAGTTACGCACAAGTTTGACACAAAAACCGTCACTCCACTATGAGCAACGTCTCTGTGTCCATGCGTAAGTTGTCTGCCACCTGCCACCCTCCCCCCAGCCATTGTTTTTATCTGGAGTCCTCAGAGTTTTCTTTGTTTTGCATTTAACAAGGGCCCAAAAGTGCAAATGATGCAGAAGGAAAAGGCAACCAAAGTTCTGACAATGTTTTCAATAGAAAGAGACCTTTTTTTTAAAAAAAATACAATGGTGCCTTGCTTCCAGTCAAAGCTCCTCCCTTCAGGAATTTCTCTCCTGGCAATTTCTAGAGAGTTCGCCTTGATCATCTTATCAGCAGGTCTAGGGGCCCCCCCACTCAACCTCAGAGTGTCAACAACAACCCCCCCGCACCTCCCATAGTGCTTCACCACAGTGTTGCCAACCCAGCAGCCAACCTCCAGAATACCCAGTTAGCCCAGGAGGAATAGACTTTATGAGATAAGGAAACACAAATTGTGCCTCCCTCTTTCCCTCATCCATTAATGAATTAGTCACAAAAATAAAATCAGCAACAGTAAATAACCTCCTCCCCCCCCGCAAGTTCCGGCACTAATCAAGATTATTCCAACTGCATTTTTTAAAAATTCATTTGTGGACATGGGCGTCTCGGGCTAGCCAGCATTTATTACCCATCCCTAGTTGCCCCTTGAGAAGGTAGTGGTGAGCTGCCTTCTTGAATTGCTGCAGTCCATGTGCTGTGGGTTGACGTACAATGCTGTTAGGGAGAGAATTCCAGGATTTTGACCCAGCAACTGCAAAGGAATAGCCAATATATTTCCAAGTCAGGATAGTGAGTGGCTCAGAGAGTCTATTCCAGAACGTTGCTGAAAAGAAAGGCCTATCAAAGTTGCTTTGTCTTCTGTGCATCAGGACAAATACAAGATCAAATTTCAAATCGTCACAACAACTCATGCTTACAGGAGCAAAGGGCGATGATTTGATAGCAAGTTGATTGCGATTGTTTTCTCCATGGCAATGATTCAGCCAATGGGTGCCCCAAGCTCCCAGGTAATTCAAGGGGTTGGGTTGAACACATTCCTTTTATTTGCAGAGGATGCATCTCTATGTACGCACGTACGTCACTTCTATCCAGTGAAGATGACTTCTGAATTTGACAGATTATCTTAAATTGATTGTTAGTGCATCTCCATAGAATCCCCAGTGCAGAAGGTGACTATTTGGCCCTTCAGCCTGCACACAGTCTCCAAAACAGCAGCTTATCCAGTCTCAGCACCCCTCCGCCCTGTCCCAATAACCCCACACATTAGCTATGGCTAATCTACCTACACATCTTTTGAACACTAAGGGGCAATTTAGCACGGCCAATCTACCTAACCTACACACCTCTGGGTATGGGAGGAAACCAGAGAATCCAGAGGAAACCCAAGCAGACACCCATGCAGAGAATAGGCAAACTCCTCATAGACAGTGACCCAAGGCCAGAATTGAAATTGAGTCTCTGGCACTGTGGTGCAGAAATGCTAACCATTATGTCACTATGCCCTCTAGTACACTATTGATGCACTTAGGATTGAACAGCAAATGCTGCCCTATAAAATTTAGGACCTTACAGTGCAAAAAGAGGCCATTCAGCCCATTAAATCTGTAATGACTACGATCCCACCCAGGCCCTCTCTCCACAACACCACTTGATCTCTGACAGCAAGGGACAATTTAGCATGGCCAATCCACCTAACCTGCACATCTTTGGACTGTGGGAGAAAACCAGAGCGCCCAAGGAAACCCATGCAGACTCAGGGAGAACAGGCAAACTCTATGCAGCCAGGTCACTTGAGGCTAGAATCAAACCTGAGTCCCTGGCACAGTGATGTAAAAATGCTAATCACTGTGTCACCGTGCCACCCTGATGATGCACTTAGGATTGTTCAGTAAATGTTGTGCGATCACTCAGAACTCCTACAGTGCAGGGTAGTGCTTTCCCTTGGAGCAAGAGGTTGCAGGTTCAACAGCAAAACAAAATTTCAAGGCAGACGCTTGGGGACAGCATTGAGGGAGTGCTGAACTGTCGGAGGCACTACCTTTTGAGCCATTAAACCAAGGCTCTGTCTGCCAGTTCAAAACGAGTTAAAGGAACCCTTGGCTACTACAGCAGAGCTGGAGGAAGTCCTGCTTGAAGTTTATCTCTCTAACAAACTGACCAAAATAGATTACCTCATGCTAGTCGTGGGAGCTTTCTCTGTCCAAATTGGCTGCCAGATTTCCAAAACTGCAACACTCCCAAAACATTTCCTACACTAAAATGCTCTTAAAGGCAGCGTAGAACTCTTGTGATGCAGTGGGTTAGCATCCCACCTCTGAGCCAGAAGCTCTGGGTTCGAGTCTCACCCCAAGCCATTCTAGCGCTGTTAAACAAGATGAATAATCACCTGTAAATCCTTCCAAACATGCCAATGGCTCCTGGTCAGCCATGCTTGATGCGTAGTGGTGCCCCTTCAAGTTGTGGGGGCAGACTGTTCTGGGAATTACTAGCTATGGAAAAGTCTAGGTTGTAAAGAATTGGGAAAGGGTAGTGTAAAAGCATTCTGGGGCCTCCCAAGGTTATAGAAGTGCTATTTAAATGCAAACACCTAAGTTCTTTGCTAAAATCCAGTGCACAACTCCTTTAATCCACCAAGTGATTTAACTTGGGGGCCCCCCCTACCCCCACGTACGTGGGTCACCATCAAACCAACATAGCACCTGCTGGGAAATTATGAAAGAAATCTAGTGATTGGCGTCAACTTGATGTCTGGCAAGCCAAGAGCTGTGGGTGTGGTGGTAAAACAGAAAGCTACACTGGCAGTGACCCACAGCATTCTTATTAGTAATCGACAATTGCCACCCACATAAAAAAATTCCTTGAGAAACAGGTCCATCAACAAAATACTCCGATGACAAACGTAGATTTCTTCGCAAGCACATTGGAGGTTTGTACCTCAGACTGCATTCTGCATGCCTTTGCAATTGTCTGATTCTTGATCTAGAAAGCAAGAGGAAGTTGGTGTTGAATTGAGATTAACCAAGATATGGTTGGTTTATGCTCAGCACTGACATCATATACTCCCAGTTTAAATCTGTAGCAGAGTCCAGCTTCCTTTATACTGCCTGAACAAACCTGCCTCAGTGCCGTAAAGCACTTCCAGTTGACATTTCAGAAGCAACTTGCATTGATATAGGGCTATGTAGCAATATTGCTATGGATTGCACTACATTTAAAACCCACCAACACCTCTACTTTCTCAGGAGGCTGCACGTCAGCTACAACTCTCACCAACTTTTACAGATGCACCATAGAAAGCATCTTTTCCAGATGTATCACAGTTGCTGTGGCCCCTGCTCTGAACAAGATCGCAAGAAACTACGAAGGGGTTGTGAATGTAGCCCAGTCCACCGCACAAATCAGCCTTCCATCCACTGACTCCATCTACACTTCCCGCTGCCTTGGAAAAGCGGCCAGCAGAATTAACGACTCCACACACCCCGGACATTCTCTATTCTATCAGGAAAAAGATATAAATGTCTGAGGACACGTACCAACTGACTCAAGAACAGCTCCTTCCCTGCTGCCATCAGACATTTGAATGGACCTACCATATATTAAGTGATCTTTCTCTACACTGTAGCTATGACAGTAATACTAGATTCTGCACTCTCTCATTTACTTTTCTACAAATGGTATGTTTGTTTTTTTTTAAACGCGCTATACAAGACTTTTCACACTATGCCAATACATGTGACAATAGTAAATCAAATGGCTGACATCCAAAATTCCAACCCTGGCTTTCCACCTTTTAAGACACTCCTTAAACTGTATCTCTTTAACATTTAATCAAAGAGCTAAGTTTTTTAAAAAGGGGAAAGGGTACTCTCTCTCTCACCTTCACTATCTTTCAGATGGACAACCTCAAAAGATAAGTTGTTCCTGCTTTTGTCTTGTGGTCTGGGGTTGAGGGGAAGGTCCTAAATGCGGTTGAGTGTAGATCTTCAAGAGGAGACCGTTAACTTCTCAGTCGCAGGTGGAATTCAATCCCCGATTCCCAGAGATGAACCTATTCAGACTGTGATATGCACATTTTACACCTAGGTAAACAGCAACACACAAGGTCTCAAACACAAGGACTGCCAAGCTCCCAACCTGGAAGAACAGCAAACTCAAACACTGGTTTTTCAACAGACATTCATGCCCACTAGCACGGTGGCACAATGGTTAACGCTGCTGCCTCACAGCACCGGGGACCTGGAAGAAACTACCATCCAGTGGTTCTAACATCCATCATTATGAAGTGCTTCAAAAGACTAGTCATGGCACCAATCAATTCTGGCCTCCTGAACTACCTGGCTCCACTACAGTTTGCCTACTGCCACAACAGACACCATCTTACTGAACCTGCAATCAACCCTGGAACACCTAGATAACAAAGACACATCAGACTCCTACTTATTGATGACAGTTCAGCCTTCAACACCATTATTCCCACAAAACTTATTTCCAAGTCCTGTGGCCTGGGCCTCAACTCCTTTTGTGACTGGATCGTGAACTCCCTGACTCACAAACCACAATCAGTAAGAATAGGCAACAACATCTCCACGATAATCCTCAACACCGGTGCCCACAAGGCTGTGTTCTCAGCCCCCTCCAATATTCCTTTTACACCCATGACTGTGCAGCCAAATTCCCCTCCAATTCAATTTTCAACTTTGCTGACAATACCACCGCAGTGAGACAGATCTCAAACAATGACAAAGACAGAGTACAGGAATGAGGCAGAGGATCTGATGAACTGGTGCAGCGACAATAATTTCTTTCTCAATGTCAACAAAACTAAGGAGACTGTCAGTGACTTCAGAGGAGAATATGCCCCTGTCTACATAAACAAAGACAATGTATAAAGGATACCTAAACCTGTTAGGTATCCAGATCACCAATAAACTGTCCTGGTCCTCCCATGCCAATACTATAGTTAAGATAATCCATCAACACCTCTACTTTCTCAAATTCGGCATGTCAAGAACAACTCTCACTAACTTTTACAGATGCATCATAGAAAGCATTCTTTCTGGTTGTATCACAGCTTTGTATGGCTCCTGCTCCATCCAAGACCACAAGAAACTACAAAAAGTTGTGAATGTAGCCCAGTCCATCATGCAAACCAGCGTCCCATCCATTGACTCTGTCTTTACTTCCAGCTGCCTTGGCAAAGCAACCAGCATAATTAAGAACCCATGCACCCCAGCCATTGTCTGTTCCACCTTCTTCCATCGGGAAAAAGATACAAAAGTCTGAGGTCACATACCAACCGACTCAAGAACAGCTTCTTCTCTGCTGCTGTGAGACTTTTGAATGGACCTACTTTACATTAAGTTGATTTAGCTACGATTGAAACACTACATTCTGCACTCCTTTCCTTTTCCATGAACGATATGCTTTGTCTGTATAGTGTGCAAGAAATAATACTTTTCATCGCATACTAATACATGTGACGATATTAAATCAAGTCAATTCCTGGCTTGGGTGACTATCTCCAGGTGCTCCATTTTCCTCCCACAGTCCAAAGATGTGCAGATTAGGTGGTTTGGTCATGCTAAATTGAGTGTTGGGGGTTAGCAGGATAAATATGTGGAGTTATGGGGATAGGGCCTGGGTGAGACAGTTGTATGTGTAGACTCGATTGGCTGAATGGTTTTTTTCTGCCCTGTAAGGATTCTATGATTCTAGCTGTAATGAATGTCTGTGGAGGGCTATTTTCTCTCTGTACCACTCCCAATTGCAGCACCATCTCTCTCTCTCTCTAAATTGTCCAACACTCTCCTCATGCAATTTAAATAGGTCTCATGATCCATCTGTTTGGCCATAAGCTCAGTCACCTCCCAACACTTCCTTGTTTGGGATGACCACCATTTTCCTGCAGCAGGATCAGAGAATATAAAGTGCATTCAACGGCTGGGTTAACAAGACCTTAGAGTTGGGCTAACAAGGCTTGCTTTGAGACAGATGAGTTAATGTTGCTAATTGCAAAGTCATCTGGGTCTTCAGTCAAGCCGCACTACACAAGCACTTACTTTCCCAGGTTTAATGTTATACACCCGAGTAACATTCTCTCCAGAGTCAGTAGGTCATGGATCCATGTCCCACTCCAGAGACCTGAGCACATAACCAAGTCCGTACAGTAGTGTGGCACTGTCTGACGTGCTCTCTTTATGATAAGATCTTCAATTGTGTATAATAAATCCTCCATTTCAAAGAGAAACGGGAAGTTCTCACAGGTGTCCTCATTCTATATTTATCTTTGAATATCACTGGAAAATACTTCTGATTTTTAAAATCACGTTGGTTCACAAGGATGATCCCTGGAATGAAGAACTTATGGTATGAGGAACAGTTGAGGATTCTGGGTCTGTACCCATTGGAGTTTAGAAGGACGAGGGGGGGGGATTTATGAGCAGGGGATTTTATTGAAACTTACAGGATACTGCGAGACCTGGATATGATGTGGATATGTGTTTCCACTAATAGAAAAAACTAGAACCGGAGGGCACAACCTGAGACTAAAGGGACAATCCTTTAAAACTGAGATGAGGTGGAATTTCTTCAGCTAGATTGGTGAATCTGTGGAATTCTTCGCTGCAGAAGGCTGTGGAGGCCAGGTCATTAGGTTCTTGATTAATAAGGGGGTCAGCGGTTATGGGAAAAAAGGCAGGAGAATGGGGATAAGAAAAATATCAGCCATGATTGAATAGCACAGCAGACTCAATAGGCCTAATTGGCCTAATTCTGCTCTTATGTCTTATGGACTTATTGCTGTCTGTGGCAGCTTGCTATGCACAATTATCTGCCACATTACAACAGTGACCACACATTGCATTGACAGGTTTGGAGGATTGTGAAGATGTTACATAAATGCAAGCCTTTTTTAAAACATATTACATCTTAAAAGTTAAAGTTTATTTAATAGTCACAAGTGAGACTCATCTTAACACTGCAATGAAGTTACTGTAAAAATCCCCCAGCCTCCACACTCCGCTGCCTTTGTTTGGGTACTCTGAAAGAGAATTCAGCATGGCCAATGCATAAACCAGCAGATCTTTGGGACTGGAGGAAACTGGAGCAACTGCAGGCATGGGAGAGAACGTGCAGACTCCACGCAAGCAGTGACTCAAGCAGGAATCGAACCGGGGTGCCTGAGGCTGTGAGGCAGCAGCGCTAACCACTGTATCACCATGCAGCCCAGGGTCAATACAAGTCAAATCCAAGTTGTTATGCCCAGATGGTTGGGCGAGGCGACTCAGGAACAAATTATCAATGGATTTAGCTATTACCTTCTTTAAGCCACGGGCCCCAATGCCCATTACGACATGCTGGGGCAGAACAAACCCACAGAACTCCTGATCTCTTAAAAAGGGGCACCAACGTGAGCTGTGTCTGCCGGCAAATTCCAGGTGCTGAGAAACAACTCACTTCCTTTCTGCGAACACAAAAATTGCTCCCACGCCAGGGGAAACTAAACTTGACAGCAGCCGAACATTACTGAGGACCGCAAGTGGGGGCTGAATAGGCAGTCGTGAAACCACAGATGTAGTCCAAGTGGGAAACCACCGATTCAGCAGGGAAACGAGACCGGAAATCAGAGATTGAGGGGGGGTGGTTTAGCAACGAGGCTTGGCAGGACTCGAAACAAACACCTATCCTCCTCCTTCCTTCCCTCTCCTGCAATTATCTGAGTCTGTAGCTAACACAGACATATGATTGCTAGCATACCAGGGCCAAACTAAATGTTGCCCTCATCCAACTAATGTGGTACACTCTTGCCTCAGTTGAATCTCACTTCAGAGGCTTCAGCATATAATCCAGGCTGATCCTCCCTGTGCAATCATTCTGGGTGGAGTGCTGCACTGTCAAGTGCTATCTTTCAGATGAGACAATTGATTGCAAGGGTCGGCACAGTGGTTAGCACTGCTGTCTTATAGCATTACCTGTAAAGACTCACATTCCAACCATTATTTTATAAATTGAGTTGGTGTCTCTATACGCCCTGTTTATGAACAGAACTCTTACACACCCGATGAAGGGGCAGCACTCTGAAAGCTAGTGGCTTGTGCCACCGAATAAACCTGTTGGACATTTAACCTGGTGTTGTGAAACTTCTTGCTGTGTTTACCCCACTCCAACACCGGTGTCTCCACATCATGCCTCACAACGCCAGGGATTCGGGTTCGATTCCTGGCTCGGGTCACTATCTGTGTGGAGTCTGCATTTTCTCCCCGTGTCTGTCTAGGTTCTCTCTGGGTGTTCCGGTTTCCTCCAGTTCCGGAAGACTGGAGTATAGCAAATGTGGTCCCATTGTTCAAGAAGGGGAAGAGAGACTTTCCAGGGAATTATAGGCCAGTGAGTCTTACTTCTGTTGTGGGTAAAGTATTGGAGAGAATTATTAGGGATAGGATTTATAGTTATTTAGAGAGAAATGAATTGATTGGGGATAGTCAGCATGGTTTTGTGAAGGGTAGGTCGTGCCTTACTAACCTTATTGAGTTTTTTGAAAAAGTGACCAAAGAGGTGGATGGGGGTAAGGCGGTTGATGTGGTATATATGGACTTTAGTAAGGCGTTTGATAAGGTGGCCCATGGAAGACTTCTGCAGAAAATGCAGATGTATGGGATAGAGGGTGATTTAGCTAATTGGATTAGGAATTGGCTAGCAGATAGAAGACAGAGGGTGGTGGTTGATGGGAGATATTCATCGTGGAGTTCGGTGACGAGTGGTGTACCTCAGGGGTCTGTTTTGGGGCCCCTGCTGTTTGTAATTTTTATAAATGATCTGGATGAGGGTATTGAGGGATGGATCAGTAAATTTGCAGATGACACTAAAGTCGATGGAGTGGTAGATAGTGAAGAGGGGTGTTATAGTTTACAGAGTGACTTGGACAAGTTGCAGAGCTGGGCCGAGAGGTGGCAAATGGAGTTTAATGTGGAAAAGTGTGAGGTAATGCACTTTGGCAGGAATAATAAATGTGTAGAGTATAGGGCTAATGGTAGGATTCTTAATAGTGTTGATGAACAGAGGGATCTTGGTGTATTTGTGCATAGATCCCTGAAAGTAGGCAGTCAAGTCGATAAGGTTGTTAAGAAGGCATATGGAGTCTTAGCTTTTATTGGTAGGGGGATTGAATTTCGGAGCCGCAACGTCATGTTGCAACTGTACAAAACTCTAGTGCGGCCGCACTTGGAGTATTGTGTGCAGTTCTGGTCCCCACATTATAAGAAAGATGTGGAGGCATTGGAGAGGGTACAGAGGAGGTTTACCAGGATGTTGCCTGGTATGGAGGGCAGGTCTTATGAGGAGAGGCTGAGGGATTTGAGGTTGTTTTCGTTAGAAAGGAGGCGGCTAAGAGGAGACCTAATCGAAACATATAAGATGATTAGAGGTTTAGATAGGGTGGACAGTGATAGCCTTTTTCCTAGGATGGAAAAAGCTAGCACGAGGGGACACAGCTTTAAATTAAGGGGTGATAGTTATAGGACGGATATCAGAGGTAGGTTCTTTACCCAAAGGGTGGTTAGGGAGTGGAATGCCCTGCCTGCGCAGTTGTAGATGCGCCAAGTTTGGTGGCGTTTAAGAGGTTAGTTGATAAGTTTATGGAAGAGAAGGGAATGGTTTAGTTTGGAGGGTCATTGCTTTTTTCATAATTGGTCGGCGCAACATCGAAGGACGAAGGGCCTGTTCTGCGCTGTAATGTTCTAGAGTCTGAAAAGATGGTGCTGGTTAGGTGCACTGACCAGGCTAAATTCTCCCTCAGCGTAGCCAAACAGGTACCTGAGTGTGATGACTCGCAGATTTTCAGAGTAACTTCACTGCATTGTCACTATAAGCCTACTTGTGACACTGAAGGATAAATTTAAACTGTTTTAAAAGTTAAATAAGGACAATTATGAAGTCACGCAGAGGTGACTAAAGTGAACTGGGAAATTAGTTTAAGAACTAGGCCAATAGAGATACAGTAGCAAATGTTTGACGAAATACTTTGGATTACTCAGAAAAGATACATTCTAAAGGAAGGGAAACAAAGTTCTTTTAAAATGTGTTAGTCACAAGTAAGGCTTACATTAATATTACAATGAAGTTAATGTGAAATTCCCCTAGTTCTGGCACCTTGCTTGAGTCAACGCACCTAATCAGCACATCTTTCAGAATGTGGGAGGAAACGCCAGGAGAAAATCCACGCAGACGCAGGGAGAACATGCAGACTCTGCACAGACAGTGACGCCAAGCCAGGAATCGAACGCAGGTCACTGGCACTGTGAAGCAGCAGTGCTAACCACTGTGCCACCATGCTGCCCCCAGCAAAGGATTCAAATTAAAAGTTACCAATCACCTATTCATGCTAATACGCTACTCCCTACATCACGTAGGGATCTTTAATTGTGGCAACTTGTCTAATTTATTCAGAATTCATTGAGGAAGTAACAAGCAATGTGGTTAAAGCAGAACCTGTGGAAGTACGTTACTTAGATTTCCAGAAGGCATTTGAGAAGGTGCCACATCCAAGGTCACCATGTAACATAAAAGCTCTTAGCGTAGGGGATAACATATAACAGACAGAGATTCATTTAGCTAACAAATAAAAACAGACAGCAGATATTAATGGGTCATAAGTTGCGATGAGTGATGCACCACATGGCTCAGTGCTGGGATCTCAATTATTTAAGTTTATGAATCAAGTAAGGTAAAGCTTAAGTTTAGTTATTAGTCACAAGTAAGACTTACATTAACACTGTAATGACATTACTGTGAAATTCCCTGGGTCACCACATCACACTCCAGCGATTGTTCGAGTCAATGCACCTAAACAACACATCTTTTAGACTGTGGGAGGAAACTGGAGCATCAGGAGGAAACCCACACAGACACAGGAAGAACGTGTAGAATCCACATAGACAATGACCCAAGCTGGAATCAAAACCGGCTCCCTGGCGCTGTGAGTTAGCAGTGCTAACCACTGATGTGCTATCAGTGTCACAAGTAGGCTTACATTAACACTGCAATAAAGTTACTTGAAAATCCCTTAGTCGCCACACTCTGGTGCCTGTTTAGGTACACCGAGGGAGAATTTAGTATGGCCAAAACACCTTTGGAGTATGGGAGGAAACCCACATACACACAGGGAGATTGTGCAGACTCCGCATGGTGATCCAAGCCGGGATTCAAACTCAGGTACCTGGCACCGTGAGGCAGCAGTACTAACCACTGTGACTTTGATGAAGGGACTGAATGCATGGCTACTAAATTTGCTGCAAACACCAAGGCAGGTAGGAAAGGAAGTTAGCAACTCCACAAGTGTGTGGGCAAAAATTAGCCACATGGAACATAATGTACGGAAATGTGAACTTGCTCACTGGAGCAGCTTTTTTTTAAACTTAAGTAACAACAGAGACCTCGGTGTCCTGGTAACGAATCAAGAAAAAGTTAATCTGCAGGTACTGCAAGCGATTAGAAAGTCTCACAGAATTCGTTATTGCAAGAGTAACGAAGTGAGGATGCTTTGCTGTAGTTGTGCAGTGTTCTGGTCTCCTTACTTAAGGAAATAATATAAATGCATGAGAGAGAGTTGAGTGAAGGTTCGTTCAACCGTTCCCTTGGAATGGGGGAGAAGTGGAAGCAGAAAGAAAAGCTTGATCTTGTCGAAACATACAAGATGTGGTGGCCTGGTGGTATCGATAGCCTATTAATCCAGAAACTCAGCTAATGTTTTGGGCAATCCAGGTTCAAATCCTGCCATGGCAGACAGTGGAACTGAATTCAACAAAAATATCCAGAATTAAGAATCTACTGGTGACTATGAAACCACAGTTGGAAAAACCCATCTGGTTCATTAATGTCCCTTTAGGGAAGGAAATTGCCGTCCTTACCCAGTCTGGCCTACACGTGACTTCAGAACCACTGCAATGTGGTTGACTCTCAACTGCCTTCCAAGTACAACTAGGGATGGGCAATAAGTTGACATGGTGGGGGGAGGAGTAATCTCACATTTAAGATGGAGATGAGAAGAACATGTTTCTCTCAGAAGATCGTGGCTGGGTAACTGAATAATTTTAAAAAGTTAAAAAAGTTTATTTAATCAGTCACAAGGCTTACATTAACACTTCAATTAAGTTACTGTGAAATTCCCTTAGTTACTATACTTCAGCACCTGTTCTGGCTGATGCACCTAACCAGCATGTCTTTCAAAATGCAGGAGGAAAACCGGAGCACCTGGAGGAAACCCATGCAGACACGGAGAGAATGTACAAATCCATACAGATGGTGACCAAAGTTGGGAATCGAACTTGGGTCCCTGGAGAAGTATGCTCCCATTCTTGGCCCTAGGCCGAGTCAGATAGATTCTTGACTGCTTTTTTTGGGGAGGTCAGCCACGATCTTACTGAATAGCGGAGCAGGCTTGTGAAGTCTAGTAGTCTGCTCCAGCTCCTAATTCGTATTTGCCTATGAAACACATGCAACAGCAGGATATAGATAGGCTGGAAAATTGGGTAGAGAAATGACAGATGGAATTTAACCTGGACAAATGCATTTTGGTAGATCCAATTCAGGGAGGAGTTATAAAGTAAATGTTCTAAATGGCACAACCGTCAGGAGCATCGAGACACAGATCTGGAGCACATGTCCACAAGTCCTTAAAAGTGTCAGCACAGGTGGAAAAAGTGGTGAAGAAAGCAAATGGCATGCTTGCCCCATCTGATGGGGCATTGAGTATAAAGGCTGGTAAATTATGTTGTATAAAATATTGGTTAGGCCACATTTGGAATACTGTGTCCAATTCTGGTCACCACACTTCCAGAAGAACATGGAGGCTTTAGAGAGAGTGTAAAAAAAGATTTACCAGGATGTTGCCTTGTATGGAGGGTATTCGCTAAAAGGAGAGATTGAATGAACTGAGATTGTTCTCCCTGGAAAGATGGAGGCAAAACCTGATAGAAGTTTATAAAATTATGAGAGGTACGGATAGAGTGAACAGTTTGAAGCTTTTTCTCAGGGCAGAAATGACAATTACAAGGGGTCACAAGTTCAAGATAAGGGAGGGGGAAGGTTCAGTGGAGATATGCAGTTAGAGGGTGGTGAGGGCCTGGAATGCACTGCAAAGAGAGATGATTGAAACAGTTACATTAGCCATATTTAATACTTGCCTGAATAGACACATGAAGAGGTGGGGAATACAAGAGGGATATAAGCGGCTTGTCTCGACAGGTAAATGTAATTGGTGCAGGCTTGGAGGGCCAAAGCGTCTGTTTCCTGTGTAGTACTGTTTCTTTGACTCTTAACAGGAAACTAGTTATTCTTCATTTGCTGAAAAGCCAGGTACCAGAGGCAACAGGTTCAACACAGTCAATGCTGTTAAAAGATCTCAATGTGAACAATGTGGTGTATGTTTTAACAGTTGTGTTGAGATTTGAGGGGAGTTGGGAAGATCAGCGAGGATTTTTGCCATTTCATTTTTATTCAGTAGTCCTTGTGGGACAGTGCTGTTCGTCAATTTGTGTGAACACAGATATATTAGCAATTATATAGCAAATTAAGGATGCCCCAGACTACTTTTTCTACAACAAGGGTGTCGTCGCTGTTGCATTTTTGGAAACATGACAACCAATTTGCGTACAGCAAGCTCCCACAGTCAGATAATGACCAGATTCATTATTCGTGAAAGCAGAGTGCTATCTCACTCTTCTTCAAAATCACAGAATCCCTGAAGTATATTCAGCCCCTCAACTCTGCACCCACTCTGCAACACAGCATCCTAACCAGGCCCTATCCCTGTAATCCCACACATTTACCATAGCCAAGCCACCTAACCAACCTCCCATCTGTTGACTCTGTCTACACTTCCCACTGCTTCGGCAAAGTAGCCAGTGTAATTAAGGACCCCACGCACCTTGGACGTTCTCCCTTCCACCTTCTTCCGTCGGTAAAAAGATACAAAAGTCTGAGGTCACGTACCAACCAATTCAAGATCAGCTTCTTCCATGCTGCTGTCAGACTTCTGAATGGACCTACCTCGCATTAAGCTGATTTTCTCTAAACCTTAGCTATGACTGTAACACTACATTCTACACTCTCTCATTTCCTTCTCTACGAATGGTATGATTTGTCTGTAATAGAACACAAGAAACAATGTGTTTTTCACTGGATGCTAGTACATGACATAAGACCACAACACCTAAGACATAGTGGCAGCACTATGCCACTCGGCCCATAGAATGGCGGAGCAGAGTCAATCATGGCTGATATTTTTCTCATCCCCATTCTCTCGCCTTTTCCCCATAACACCTGATCCCCTTATTATCAAGGCCCTATCTTTGTCTTAAAGACACTCCAATGACCTGGCCTCCACAGCTTTCTGCAGCAGAGAGTTCCACAAATTCATCACTCTCAATGAAAAAATTCCTCTTTATCTCTGTTTTAAAGGATCGTCCCTTTAGCCTGAGGCTGTGCCCGCTGGTTCTAGTTCCTCCTATTAGTGGAAACATTCTCTCCAAGTCCATGCTATCCAGGTCTCCAGTATTCTGTAAGTTTCAATGAGATCTCCCCTCATCTAACTCCACTGAATATAGACTCAGAGTTCTCAATTCTTCCTCATGTGACAAGCTCTTCATTCCAGGAATCATTCTTGTGAACTTCCTCTGGACCTTATCCAAGGCCGTCACACCCTTCCTTAGATACAGGGCCCAAAATTACTCACAATATTCCAAATGAGGTCTGAGCAGTGATAATAATAAATTAAATCAAACTTACACATCTTTGGACACAAAGGGCAATTTTAGTATGACCAATCCACCATCTTTGCACTGTGGGAGGAAACTGAAGCACCTGAAGGAAACCCACACAGACATGGAGAGAACACATAAACTCCACATAGACAGTGACCCAAGGCTAGATTCGGGCCAGGATACCTGGCTGTAAGCAGCAGCGCCAACCACTGTGCCACCATGCCACTTAAGAAAATAAAATAGCACCAGTGGGTCTTTTTTATCCATGATGTGGAGATGCCCAGCGTTGGACTGGAGTAAACACAGTAAGAAGTCTCACAACAACAGGTTAAAGTCCAATGGGTTTGATCGGTTGCAAATGCCACTAGCTTTTGAGACTCTGACCCTTTGTCAGGTGAGTGGGGAGTTCTGATCACAAATAGAACATATAAAGGCGCATACAGTTTACAGAATACTGATTAGAATGTGAGCCTTTACAGCTAACCAATTTTAAAGGTGCAGACCATGAGAGTGGAGATAGAAGATATAAAATCGTCTTTTATATCCATCAGAGATGGTGGATGGAGACTCAGTCAATTGTGTTAACTCTCAAAGATGGCACTGCTGACGTTGCAGCAGGCCAGAGTACCACACTGCTCAAGTCTCTGGACTCTGGAGTGCAACCTGAAACTACAATCGTGCACTCAAAGGCGAGGGTGCATGGCCCACAAGTGACACTCCCCCCACGTCTCTCCCCAGGTTGGAGAGAAGGGAATGGCAAACTGAAAAACAGCTGGACTGGATGCTCCGCTAGGAGAAAGTCACTGTTTTTTGGAAGGCACACTGCCACGCCAAATACTGGCTGTCTGCAAATGTTTGCTGTTCAGCAAACTTAACAGTTTGATGAACTTATTTGGAAATTTAATGAGATAGAACAACTCTCAGCAAGGGAAACAACCACAGGATATTACTCATGGTTATTACTGAGAATCAAAACACTCCAAAAGGAGGTTGTGACGGTCATCTGAAGAGCAAGAGAGCGCGTATGTGCGTGTGAGAGAAACACCAAGAAGGAACCAGTGGTGGGTTGGTAGTAGGGAATGTATAAACTCTGCCAGATCAAAGTATGAGTATATTCAGAGTCATGATGTAGAGATGCCAACATTGGACTGAGTAAACACAGTAAGAAGTCTCACAACACCAGGTTAAAGTCCAACCAATTTATTTGATAATAATCCCACAAGCTTTCTGAAACGCTGTTCCTTTGTCAGGTGTGTGCAAGATTCTGATCAGAGAAGGGCATATAAAGTCACACACAGTTTACAGAATACTGATTAGAATGCAAGTCTTTACAGCTATTCAAGTCTTAAAGATGCAGACAATGTGAGAGGAGGTAGCATTAGCATAGGTTAAAGATATGTGTGTTGTCTCCAGACAGAAGTGAGATTTTGCAAGCCCAGGCAAGTCATGGGGGTTACAGATAATGTGACATGAACCCAAGATCCCAGTTGAGGCCGTCATGTGTGCGGAACTTGGCTATCAGTCTCTGCTCAGCGACTCTGTGCTGTCATGTCTTGTGAAGGCAGCCTTGGCAAATGCTTACCAGAAGATCAAAGGCCAAATGCCTGTGACCACTGAAGTGTTCACCAACAGGAAGGGAACACTCTTGCAGGAAAGGATGTCCCGAGGCATGATATATTGGGGAGACCATGCAGACACTTCGATAACAGATGAATGAACATCGCTCGACAATCACAAGGCAAGACTGTTCCTTTCCTGTTGGCGAACACTTCAGCAGTCACAGGTATTCGACCTTTGACCTTCAGGTAAGTGTTCTCCAAGGCGGCCTTCACAACACATGACAGCGCAGAGTCAAAGAACAGAGACTTGATAGCCAAGTTCTGCACACATGAGGATGGCCTCAATTGGGATCTTGGGTTCTTGCCGCACTGTAATCTCCATGACTTGCCTGGGCTTGCAAAATCTCACTTACTGTCCTGTTAGAGACAATACATATCTCTCTAATCTATGCTAATGCTATCTCCACTCGCATTGTCTGCATCTTTAAGACTTGAAGAGCAAATTAACTGTAAAGACTTGCATTCTGATCAGTGTTCTGTCAACCGTGAGACTTTATCTGCTCTTCTCTGATCCTCAGTGTTTCCGAAAGCTTGTGGGATTACTATGAAATAAAGTGGTTGGACTTTAATCTGGTGTTGTGAGATTTCTCACTAGATTCAGAGTAACAGAGCAGGCTTCCATTTTCGCTGTTTCCAGCGAAAGGGTGGGTACAGATTGGAGTTCCCTTAATCTCAGTTGAGTGTCCTTTCACTCAACGTCTGTGTTATCACAGCACAGAGACGCCATTCAGCTCAGCCAGAGTGAAGCTTTTCTTAAATCCTTCCCCAGTTCCCATTCCTATAGCCTTTCGAAACAAATGCCATTGAATTTGGTGATGTTGGTGTTGCTTTACTTGTGACCAATAAATAAACTTTAACTTTTTTAATATTTATTCCTCAAACAACAATACAACACTTGGGTTATCTAGGATCTCAACTGTTTGCGAAATGTTTCAATGCTTTGTGGGTTGTGATGAAAGGTAGTTTTGAGAGGAAACATTTTCTCTACAGATGCTGCCTGATCTAATCAGCATTCCCAAAACTTTCTAAGATTTCCAACATTTGCAGTTTTTTTTTCCCCTTTTGTACATTTATTTATTAATGTCACAAGTAGGCTGACATTAAGACTTCAATGACATTACTGTAAAAATCCCCTGGTTGCCACAGTCCAATGCTTGTACACTGAGGAAGAATTTAGCACGGACAATACAACCCAATCAGCATGTCTTTCAGATTGTGGGAGGAAATCGGAGCACCCAAGGAAACCCAAGCAGTCATGGGGAGAACTTGCAGACTCCAGATAGACAGTGACCCAAGCCAGGAATTGAACCTGGGTCTCTGGCGCTGTGCCACCGTGCCAGTATTAGCATTTAGCGCTCCTCTTCTGGAGCTGCCTACCTTGAAGAAGTTCTGCCCTTCTTTCCATCTACCTTGTTCACCTCTTTGTGCTTCATATTCCTTCTCACATTTGGTCAGGTATCCAAAAAAACCCTCCTATAGTCATATTCTCTTCCTCGGCATATTGTATCCAGCTTTCACTTATTCCACATAGATTCCAACTTAAAATTCACTCATTATTGTAAAAAAAAGAATCCCCACATGGGCTATTCAGCCCATCAAGCCTGCACCAACAACAATCCCACTCAGACCCTATCCCCATAACCTCACGTATTTATCCTGCTAATTTCCCCAACACCCTAAGGGGCAATTTATTACGAACAGTGCACATCGCTGGATTCTAAAGGGCGATTTAGCAAGCCAATCCACCAAACCTGCACATCTTTTGGACTGTGGAAGGAAATAGTGGCACAATAGTTAGCACTATGCCTCATAGTACCAGAGAGCTGGGTTCAGACTCCACTGTCTGTGTGGAGTCTGCACATTCTCTCTGTGTCTGAGTGGGATTCCTCCAAGCGCTCTGGTTTCCTCCCACACTTCAAAAGATGTGCGAGCTAGGTGGCTCACGATGGGCCTGACAATCAATGCCATCGTGGCCACCCCAGCCATCAACTGTGGTCTATATCGGCTAAGGTACAGGCTGGAATTTGGGGCTTCTTGGCTCAGTGAGACAACAGCACCATGTTCACTTGCGTTACACATGTTATCAGAGTGGACCTTAGAATCTCTCTCAGCACGATGGCGCAGTGGTCAGCACTGCTGCCTCAGAGCGCCAGAGACCGGGTTCGATCCTCAATGGCCAAAGATGTGCAGATTAGATGGCTCAGCCCCTTACTGTCCAAAGGTGTGCAGGCTAAGGGGCTTGCCCTTGCTAAATTGCCCCTTACTGTCCAAAGATGTATAGGTCAGGTGGATTGATTGTGCTAAATTGCCCCTTAGTGTCCCTAAAAAATGTGTAGGAAAAGGGGCCTGCAACACTACCCTCCCACAGTTGAATAGCAATTCCCGCCAAATACCACTGAGGCTTAAACAATAAACACCTCAAACAATATCGGCTTGGAAAGGTCAGGGAGGTTCCCATAGAAACCACATCCAGGCAACTTGTGCAGCAGAGGGTAAAACGGTCATTGAAAAAAAAAAGCCCCCAAGAGGCCAATATAGAAAGGGCCAAAATTACACCCAAGAATATTCTGACAGAGAGAGATTGCAGGCAGTCTGTGAATATAAAAAGCTATTTCACCTTTCACTGCACTGCCCCAGGGTACACGTCAATAAAACCCTACAAGCTGTAGAGTGGAATAGAAAGTGCACATTACATTAATATATTCCACAGTTTACATACCCCAAGGGTCTCCATTCTACCAAATAGAGTACACTGGTCAAAAGTCAACCACTAATCATCCCCTATCTTACTTAGAATCCTAATAGTGCAGAAAGAGGATATTCGGCCTCTCGAGTCTGCACAGGCTCTTTGAGAGAATCTTACCTTGTCTGCCCTATCCCCATAACCCACACATTTACCATGGTTACCATGACTAACCTGCACATCTTTCATACTAAGGGACAATTTAGCACAGCCAATCCACACAACCTACATATCGTGGGAGGAAACTGGAGCACTCAGAAGAAACCCACACAGATGTAGGGAGAATGTGCAAACTCCACACAGGTTGTGACGTGAGGCTGGGACTCCCCCCTCCTATATACACACACACACACACACACAAGTTGGCACTCGAGCCTCGACTGCCAGGCACGGCTATTCAATTGTGATGGGCATCACAGCGAGCTTGATCATGTTTCTCTGTAACACCCCAGCAGCAAGTGAATCACTGGCCAAGCATTTGGAAGTAGGTACTCACGATGGGCCTGACAATCAATGCCATCGTGGCCACCCCAGCCATCAACTGTGGTCTATATTGGCTAAGGTACAGGCTGGAATTTGGGGCTTCCTGGCTCAGTGAGACAACAGCACCATGTTCACTTGCGTTACACATATTATCAGAGTGGACCTTAGAATCTCTCTCAGCATGATGGCGCAGTGGTTAGCACTGCTGCCTAAGAGCGCCAGAGACCGGGTTCGATTCCTAGCTTGGGTCACTGTCTGTGCAGAGTTTGCACATTCTCCCCATGTCTGCATGAGTTTCCTCAGGGTGCTCAGGTTTCCTTTCTCACTGCAAAGATGTGCGGGTTAGGTGGACTGGCCATGCTAAATTGCTCCTTAGTGTTAGGGGGACTAGCTAGGGTAAATACATGATGAGGTTATGGGGTTAGGGCCTGGGTGGGATTGTAGTCTATGCAGACCTGACGGGCTGAATAGCCTCTTTCTGCACTGTAGGGATTCTATCATCATTCAAACCATGAAGAAATGGTTTTGGTTGAAAAAGGGGAAGTTGGCAACTCCCTTAGGTTCTTATATACAGACCTTAGCCATGCTTTATTTAAGCTTACTTCTGTTTACGGTTAAAATTCCCAGCTCAATTTTCTTGGTGTTAACAGTACGAGCTTGGAATGCAGAATATTGTAAACACAACCTCCATAAACAATTCCACAACATCCCCCTCACAGGAATGCATCAGTGAAAGTTAAAACCAGGACATGAGACACCCTCCGTTCAGCACTGACCACCAGCCAGGAGTTTAAACACAACTTATATTTATATAACGCTTTCACCGGAGCATGATAAAACAGCACGACACCAAGTTGCACAGGTTGGTATTAGGTCAGACAGCCTAAAGTTTACTGAAACAGACATATTTCAAAAAGAACCTGTTTTAACGTTAAATTTTATTTATTAGTCACAAGTCAGCATACATTCACAATGCAATGAAGTTACTGTGAAAATCCTCTAGTTGCCACACTCCAGCACCTGTTTGGACACACGCAGGGAGAATTTAACATGGACAATGCATCTAACCAGCACATCTTTGGACGCTAAGGGGCAATTTTAGCATGATTAATCCCGCACAGCTTTGGACTTTGGGAGGAACAGTAAGAAGTCTCACAACACCAGGTTGAAGTCCAACAGACTTATATGGCAGCACAAGCCACAAGCTTTTGGAGCGCTGCCTCTTCATCAGGTGAGTGGGAGTTGTGTTCACAAACAGGCATATATATGTATATAGTCACAAACTCCAATCTGTGGGAGGAAAGTGAGCACCTGGAGGAAACCCGTGCAGACACACACACAGACAGTGACCCAAGCTGGGAATCCAAACTAGGTCCCTGGCACTGTGAGGCAGCAGTGTTAACCACTGTGGCACCATAACACACCTCCCCACCCCCCAGGAGGAAAATGAAGTCAAGAGAGAGGGAAAGCGTGTAGGACAGGTATTCCACATCTTGCAGCCCAGGTAACTGAAGCACGATCACCAACTGTGAAACAATTAAAATCAGGGATGCTCAAAAGGCCAGGATTAGAGAAGATCATGGAGTATGGGTACCGCTGGCAAGGTTAGCATTTAATCCCCATCCCTAATTTCCCCTCGATAAGATGTCACTTTACTAGCCAGCTCACAGGGGTAGTCAAAAAAAAAGTCAATTACATTGAAGAAGATCTGGAGTTAGACCAGAAGGAATGCCAGGTTTTATTTTTTGAAGAACATGGGGCTGGCACAGTGGTTAGCACTACTGCGTCACAGCACTAGGGACTCGGGTTCAATTCCAAGCTTTGGTTACTGTCTGCATATTCTTCGTGGGTTTCCTCCATGTGCTCTGGTTTTCTCCCACAGTCCAAAGACATGCAGGTTAGGTTGATTAGCCATGCTAAATTGCCCCTTAGTGTTTATGAATTAGAAAGGTAAATATCTGGGTTACGATAATAGGGCCTGTGTGGGACGATGGTCATAACGTCATAGATGTTTACAGCATGGAAACAGGCCCTTCGGCCCAATTTGTCCATGCCGCCCTTTTTTTAAACCGTGAGCCAGTCCCAATTGTCCACATTTGGTCCATATTCCTCTATACCCATCTCACCTATGTAACTGTCTAAATGCTTTTTAAAAAACAAAATTATACCTGCCTCTACGACTACCTCTGGCAGCTTATTCCAGACACTCACCACCCTGTGTGAAAAAAAATTGCCCGTCTGGACACTTTTATATCTCTCCCCTCTCACCTTAAACCTATGCTCTCTAATTTTAGACCCCTCTACCTTTCAGAAAAGATATCGACTATCTAACTAACCTGTGCCCCTCATTATTTGTAGGCCTCTAAGATCACCCCTCAGCCTCCTACACTCCAGAGAAAAAGGGTCGGTGCACACTTGTGATGGGCCAAGTGTACTGTATGGATTATATGACTCTATAAGCTACATTTCCATGGGAGAATAAACAAACTAGGAAAATAGACCAACGAAATGGAACAGTGAGCATAGCAACCAGTGTTTGGTTGGAGGAGGGGAGGGTGGGGGGGGTCGTGTCAGTCTATGGAAAACGGGGACCAACGCATTTGTTTTCAGTCCCATGGGTTAAATATTAAGCAAAGTGCTTTAACTTCAACGATGAAATTATAAGCGCCTCCTGCACAGGAATATAATGTTCACTCATAAAATTTACTGCCCGTGCACCGAAAGGGACTGTGCATCAAATCCATCATTAAAAAAAAACTGCTCGTTAAAGAAAATAAAAAGAGTTTCAATCAACTTTCAAGCCACGATTAAAAAGTTACATTTCCCACAAAGGGAGACCTTAGGCCCCCAACTTGGAACTTCCAGGGAAATCGCTAACCTGCGCTACATGCAGGGGCTTTACAATTGCTTACAGCCCAAGACGCTTTGGGACCACTGAAAATTGTCAGCAAAAATTCAGGCACGTGTTCAGAAGACGCTGGAGGAACCCAGCAGGTCAAACAAAATCTATGCAGAGAGAGGAGAATAGAGCCAACATTTGAAATGAAGTGCTGGCCCTGTGATGAGAATAGGGTCTTGGTGGGATTGTTGTTGGTGCAAGCTCGATGGGCTGAATGGTCTCCTTCTGCACTATAGGGATTCTATGATTTCTGTGCAACGTGGAGCAGTTGATGGCCATATTGTACTGAAACAAATGATCTTGACATTATGTTTGCGCATAAATTGGCTGCCTCATTTCCTGCACTTCAGAGCTTGACTTTGAAGGACTTCCAGACACCAGAGACTTATGAAAATCATTATAAAGTAAAAATGTGCATTTAAATAAAGTTTTTATTTATTAATGTCTCCAGTAGGTTTACGCTGCAACTTCATTGCAGTATTAGCGAAAAGCCCCTCATTGCCACATTCCGGCACCTGTTCGGGTACACCGAGGGAGAATTTAGTACAGCTAGTGCATCAAACCTGCACATCTTTGGATTGTGGGAGGAAACTGGAGCACCTGGAGGAAACCCTCAAGATACAAGAGAATGTGCACCACAGCGCCAGGGAAACGTGTCCAATTCCCGGTTTGGGTCATTGTGTATGTGGGTTTCCTCCAGTTTCCTTCCACATTTCAAAAGGCATGCTGGTTAGGCGCACTGGCCATTCTCCCTCAGTGTACCCGAAAAGGTCCTGGTGTACGGCAACTCAGATTTTCACAGTAACTTCACTGCAGTGTTAATGTAAGCCTCCTGACAATAGTAAGTAAACTTAAAACTTAATAGAACATAGAACATAGAACATTACAGCACAGAACAGGCCCTTCGGCCTTCGATGTTGTGCCGACCAAAATAAAAAGCAATGCCCTTCCAAACTAAACCATTCCCTTCTCTTCCATATACTTATCAATTAACCTCTTAAACGCCACCAAACTTGGCGCATCTACAACAGCTGCAGGCAGGGCATTCCACTCCCTAATCACTCTTTGAGTAAAGAACCTACCTCTGATATCCGTCCTATAACTCATACCCCTTAATTTAAAGCTGTGTCCCCTCGTGCTAGCTTTCTCCATCCTAGGAAAAAGGCTATCACTGTCCACCCTATCTAAACCTCTAATCATCTTATATGCTTCAATAAGATCCCCTCTTAGCCGCCTCCTTTCTAACGAAAACAACCTCAAATCCTTCAACCTCTCTTCATAGGACCTGCCCTCCATACCAGGCAACATCCTGGTAAACCTCCTCTGTACCCTCTCCAATGCCTCCACATCTTTCTTATAATGTGGCGACCAGAACTGCACACAATACTCCAAGTGCGGCCGCACTAGAGTTTTGTACAGTTGCAACATGACGTTGCGGCTCCTAAATTCAATCCCCCTACCAATAAAAGCTAAGACTCCATATGCCTTCTTAACAACTTTATCCACTTGACTGCCTACTTTCAGGGATCTATTGACACATACACCAAGATCCTTCTGTTCCTCAACACTATTAAGAGCCCTACCATTAGCCCTATACTCTACACATTTATTGTTCCTGCCAAAGTGCATTACCTCACACTTTTCCACATTAAACTCCATTTGCCACCTCTCGGCCCAGCTCTGCAACTTGTCCAAGTCACTCTGTAAACTATAACACCCCTCTTCACTATCTACCACTCCACCGACTTTAGTGTCATCTGCAAATTTACTGATCCATCCCTCAATACCCTCATCCAGATCATTTATAAAAATTACAAACAGCAGGGGCCCCAAAACAGACCCCTGAGGCACACCACTTGTCACCGAAGACCCCTGAGGCACACCACGCAGACACAGTCTGCGCAGATAGAACATAGAACATTACAGCACAGAACAGGCCCTTCGGCCTTCGATGTTGTGCCGACCAAAATAAAAAGCAATGCCCCTCCAAACTAAACCATTCCCTTCTCTTCCATATACAGATGTGCAGACTCCACGCAGACACAGTCATCCAAGCTGGGAATTGAACTCAGATCCCCAGCACTGAGACAGCAGCTCTAACTACTGTGCCACCATGCTGCCTCCATTCCTTTTGCATGTTTTAACTGTTTATCTGATTGCTGTTCAGAAGTTCCTCCTGGATCTGTTTCAGGCAGCGCCTTCCAGATCAACAACAACCCCACTGTGTGTAAACATTAAAAAAAATCTACACATTGGCAACGAGTTTCAATCCAGATATCATCTGGCTGGCACACGCAAAGCTGTTTCACCTTATCTAATCTAGCAATAAGACTGTGTATGCTTCCCTTTCAAGAGTTGTTTTCAAACACAATGAAAAAGGTGCTCAAATTTTTTTGTTTAAAAAGGATTTAAAAGCATAGGATAAATTCTGAACATTTACTCTGAAATGGATTGTAAGAGTAAGTTCTGGGTCATATTGTTACACTATTATACACCAAAGGGCAAAAGGTCTGTGCCAGAAATATACGCAGCAGCGACCATAGAAATTGCCTTTCTGTTTTACAGCTACGAACCCTCAACTCATCTTCTCCATTGGTTCACAGCCGAAGGGTTGCCAACTCTCCTGAAGATTTATCTAGAGACTCCTGAAAATAAAACAGACTCTCAAGAGCAGTGCTGTGAGCAACAGCCAGGGAGAAAATTCACAGGGAGAGTGGAAAAAAAAAAAAATCGCTCTCATTTTCTTGGAGCACTTTGATTTACAAAAATAGGTTTACAAAAAATTACAAAAATTTACAAAAATTGATTTACAAAAAAAGGCCTGTTTGCCTGTGCGATGGCACAGTGGGTTAGCACTGCTGCCCCACAGTGCCAGGAACCCGGGTTCAATTCTGGCCTTGGGTCACTGTCTGTGTAGAGTTTACACGTTCTCCTCATGTCTGTGCAAGTTTCCTCCTGCTTGCTCTCACAATCCAAAAATGCGTACGTTAGTTGGACTGGCCATGTTAAATTGACCCGAATGTCGGGGTAATTGCAGAATAAATGTGTTGGGTTATGAGAACAGGGTCTGGGTGGGACTGTGGTTGGTACAGACTCGATGGGGTAATGGCCTCTTTCTGCACTATCAGGATTCTATGGGATTGTCTGAGTATTAATATGCTCATTGGCAACCGTGGGGCATCAAACCACAATCTCTCTGCAGCTAGGAATACACACATAGTGGCTCAAAAATTACATTAACCTTATAGCTGCTTACAAGTACATTATCTCCACAGCGTTCCTTTTGAAGTCTCTTATTCTCAAAAATTTGCAGTAGTTCTGACAAAGGTTCAATAGTTGCAGAAATAGCTTGACTCCACAAACAGATTTGAAAATCCAACAGCCCCCTAGACCATTGTACACCCAATCATTAAATTTTCATTGCAGCGGTGTGAAAAAATTGTTTCATTTAGGTAGCACCTCTCGCAACCTTGGGCCTTTACACGCCAAATGAAACACAGCTGCCCCAAGAGGGAAGACTGTGCCTTGTTTTAGTATCTCACTGGAGATGAGGCACTTCTGACAGTGCATCATTCTGTCAGTATTGCCCTGGAGCTGTGAACCAAGTGAAGAAGTGGAGATGCTGGCGTTAGACAGGGGTAAACACTAAGAAGTCTCACGACACCAGGTTAAAGTCCAACCAGTTTATTTGATAGCAAACCCACAAGCTTTCAGGGTTTGCCCCTTCGTGAGGTGATGGAGAGTTTACATGCTCTCTGAGACCAGGACTCCACTTACCTGACGAAGGTGCAAACCCCAAAAGCTTATGGGTTTACTATCAAATAAACTGGTTGGACTTTTAACTTGGTGTTGTAAAACTTCTAACCAAGTGAAGAACAGACAAGTCCCTCTTGCCTGTGCACCCGCCCTTTATGCCAGACCTACATTTATCCCTAAAAGCAGTCAAACTGGTTATTTATCTCCCTGTAATTTGAGAGACAAAAAGAAACCTTTTCTTGCCTTTGCACTGTCATCTTAATTGGGAAATTGGTTAACTTGACACCGGCCGAAAGTCCTGCCAGAATCTCTCCTGGTCCAAAAGATTCAATGTCTCATTATGAATACCAAAGCTCTCAAGTCAACAGAAAGTGCGTGTAGAAGCTAAACTACTCAATTCGGGGTGAACAATTTGCCTCCTTATTTGGGCAGAATGGATATCTAAACCTAAACAGCTGTTTCCACTTCACCCAAACATGAGCCTGGAGTGCTCTCCTGGCAACAGAAGACATAAACTTATTGATTAAAGTAATCCTCATTTTGTGTCGTTGGCAAAACGTCAGTAAGACACGGTGGAGGGTTTGAAATTTTCACTGTGCAAAGCCCAACTTAACCAAATATGGAGTTGCTACATCTTGGGTTTACAGGCCAAGGGTGCATCTGCTGAGATTTTCCAGCATTTTCAAGTTGTGCATCCAAAGAGGATGTTTGGGGCTGTTTTCCAAATGAGAAAAAGTTTCCATCAAAAAAGAGAGATTTGTGGATTCAATCCAAATATAAAATCAGGGGACACAGAAAAAAACTCAACCGAGAGAGCATGTGTAATGAAACTACAATCTAAACATTCTGGCTATCGTATAATTGGATTTGATTTGATTTATTATTGCCACATGTATTGGGATACAGTGAAAAGTATTGTTTCTTGTGCGCTAAACAGACAAAGCATACCGTTCATAGAGAAGCAATGTGACAGTGCAGAATGTAGTGTTACAGTTATAGCTAGGGTGTAGAGAAAGATCATCTTAATGGAAGTCTTGGTATGTCATGTGGACTTAACGTATCAGCATTTTTCTCTCCTTACAGATGCTGCCAAACCAGCTGAGATTTTCCAGTGTTCTCCCTTTGGTTTCAACTAATGCAAGGTAGGTCCGTTCAAAAGTCTGACGGCAGCAGGGAAGAAACTGTTCCCTGTTGGTTGGCACATGACCTCATACTTTTGTATCTTTTTCCTGACAGAAGAAGGTGGAAGAGAGAATGTCTGGAGCGTGTGGATCCTTAATTATGCTGGCTGCTTTGCTGAGGCAACGGGAAGTGTAGCACTTCTTGCCCAGTTAGCAGGGCCTGGTTTCCAGCTCAACTCCAGGGACATGAACACAAAATTCAGGGCAGTCAGAGAAACTGAAGGGGGGGGATGAGAACTTTCCCAAAGGTCCATTGACCTCAGATAGGATTTTCTCATCTTAGGGCAAGGGCAGCCAGAAAACCTCATCTCAATTCAGATGTGACATCAAAACGGTGACCCTTGGGTGACAGAAACCCTTGGGTGGATTGGCCATGCTAAATTGCCCATAAGTGCCAGGGAGACAAGCAGGGCAAATGCATAGGGTTATGGGGTTAGGGCCTGGGTGGGATTGTAGTTGGTGCAGACTCAATGACCAAATGGTCTCTTTCTACACTGTAGGAATCTATAATTCTATCTTCAGTCCAGTCCCTGTAAATCCAGGCCGTAACACCTGGGTAGACTGCTGTCCAACAGCTATCACTGAAGTTGCACGTGACACCAATTAAGTCTTATGCTCCGATCTTAATCAAGAACAGCTTAGGTATTCCCACTGTGCAGGCAAAACAACTTCAGATGCATATATTTACTTTGCAAACATCTATAGCCAGTTGCTATCAAAACAGTAAAACTACCCACCAATGATCACTTGTATGTCCTGCTTCCCATTTCACCGAACAACGCCCAATAGGCTGAAGTTCACATGTGTAAATATGAATCATAGAATAATAGAACCTTACAGAAGCAGGTCATCTGATACTTCACGTCTGCACTAGATCTTGGAAAGAGAACACTGAGAACTTTCATAGGTCACAGACAGTGTGTATTATATAGTTTTTAAATTTGCTAAGCAGGAATGCAGTTACACACATCTGGATTCCCAATTCGCCAGGTGGCTAGTGGTTAATGTTCTAAGTTTATTTATTAGTCACAAGTAGGCTTACTATAACACTACAATGAACTTATTGTGAAAACCCCCTAGTCGCCAACTCTGATGCCTGTTTGGTATAATGAGGGAGAATTTAGCATGGCCATTGCACCTAACCAGCAAATCTTTCAGGCTGGAAGGAAACTAGAGCACCCAGAAGAAACCCACACAAATATGGGGACAATGTGCAGTCTCCACACAGACAGTGACCCAAGCTGGGAATTGAATCTAGGTCTGTGACGCTGTGATGCAGCAGGGCTGACTACTGTGCCACTATGCCACTCAACTGGAGGTGGCGCAGTGGTTAGCACTGCTGCCTCACAGTGCCAGGGACATAATTCAAGCCTTGGGTCACTGTCTGTACGGACTCTGCACATTTTCCCCGTGTCTTCATAGGTTTCCTCCAGGTGTTCCAGTTTCCTCCCACACTCCAAAAGACAAGCTAGTTAGGTAGACTGGCCATGCTAAATTCTCCCTTAGTGTATCCAAACAGATGCCGGAGTGTGGCAACATGAGGACTTTTGCAGTAACTTCATTGCAGTGTTAATGTAAACCTAATTTGTGACTAATAAATAAACTTTAACTCGTGAAACATTGATCTCTGGATCCTGAGATGATGTTGGTGTTATAGTTCACACAGGACATGCTACGGGAGATGCTATAGCAACATACAAACTTTATTACACGCTTTAGCCTGGAGCTGTGGATAATGATGGCTGAACTTTCTTTCCATTACCTATGCTGACTAGGAGTCTCTTCCATTCTTACTGCCAGCACTGGTGCATTTGGAAGCATTTTGAAAGTTGACACTCAACTTTTTGACTGCATTGTGAACGACCTTCCTCGGCCATCAAATCCTGGAGTGGGACTCAAACCCGGAGCTTCTGGTTCAGAGGTAGGGTCACCATGCAGTGCACCACTAAACCTCCCAACAAAGGCAGCAGAAATAATTTCAGCTTTAACACTCCCAAACAGAACCCCTTTCCTGGGGCCCGGTGTCACTCCAAGCAGCAATAGATCACTTCTGTACCCAAACAGGTGCCAGAGTGTGAGGACGAGAGGAATTTCACAGTAACTTCATTGCAGTATTAATACAAACCTTACTCCTGCCTAATAAATAAATAAATAAATAAACTTTACTTTTAGATAAAAGATTTCTTTGAACAAAGGCATTTACCATCTCAGTCCTAAATGGTTGACATATTTTCCTGAGGGCATGGTCCCTAGAAAGGGCCATCACACTTTAGGCATCAGAATTACTCAATGAATTGCCACCAAAATTATTTCAAAGGAAAATACAATAGCCAATTTCTGCACAGCAAGATTTGAAAATTGCAATGAAGTAATGAATTGACTTGCTTCAGAGATGGTATCTTTGTCAGAATAGGGTGGCATGTTGATTTGCACTGCTGACCTATAGCACCAGAGATGTGGGTTCAAACGTCCTTGGGTCACTGTCTGTGTAGAGTCTGCACATTCTCCCCATGTCTGCGTGGGTCTCCTCCAGAAGCTCCGGTGTTGTCTCACAGTTTCAAGATGTGTAGATTAGGTGTATCAGCCATGCTAAACAGCCCCTTACACTGCTGATTCACAGCACTAAGGATCCAGGTTGGAGTCCTACCTTGGGTCACTGTCTGTATGGAGTTTGCATGTTCTCCTTGTGTCTGCATAGGTTTCCTCTCACTGTCCAAAGACGTGAGTGTGTTAGGTGGATTGGCCAAGCTAAATTGATCCTAGTTAGGCAAGTACCAGGGTAAGTATGTGGGGTTACAGAAATAGGATCTGGGTGAGATTGTGGTCGGTGCAGACTCAATGGGCCGAATGGCTCCTTCTGCACTGTAGGATTTGATGAACTTCCTGCTGTCTGAATCTATGTCTGTCTCAAGAAGCTAATGTTCAAATTGATATGTTAATCTAGATTAAGAAATCAAGTTTAATCAGTTAAGCTATCTGACTCAGGGCAAAGTATAATCACTTCTACCGACATGGCACAAATGAATAAGATCTTCCAATTTTCCACTGGATTCGATCTAGTTCTGGCAAACTAACAATCACAAAATCCCTACAGTGCTGAAGAGGCCATTCAGCCCAATGAGTCCCTCCCTCCCTCCCCAGGAAATTGCAAGTTGGGGGTTGGAGAAAGCAGAACACTGTTAGATTCTCTTATCTGTCTTTAATGCAGGCAGCTATGTGGGACATCACAGTCCCCGACACTGCATCTGCAGGAAGTGCTCCCTAGTCTTGTGGCTTGAACGTAGCCGCTCTGTTTTTGCAATGGTGATTGAGGCATGACTATCTGCCACAACATAAGGGAGGACTTCCCTACACGTTTTTTTAAAAAAGTGTCAAGGACTATTGTTTTAAAAAAAAACGCCTGTCTGAGGCAGGGAGAAGACCAAGGCCTAAGTCTGAAACCTCATCTGAGATGACAGTCAGTGCCGATGACAGTGCAGCACTCCTTCAGTGCCCCACTAGTAGCGTTAGCCTGGATTGTAGGCATTGGATTTAGTGGATTTAGTGTCAGTGGGACCAGCTAAGGTGAATGCATGGGGGATAGGGCCTGCGTGGGATTGTGGTCAGTGCAGACTTCATGGGCCAAACGGCCTCCTTCTGCACAGTAAGGATCCTGATCTGTGACTTGAATCCACAAGCTTGCTGACTCAGAGGTGAGAGTGCTACCCACTTGAGTCACAGCTGAAACCAAGCAGAAGCTGAGGACTGAAGGTTGGAAAGTGACTGTTATGCGGTGGTAATATACTTAACAACTGCACTCTTTCAGCAGGATAAGTAATGGAAGGAAGCTTTAACGCAAGGTCAGATTCAACCCAAATTGGCAAACCAACAAGTCCAGTATTGACCCAAAAGGCAAGCCAGACATTAAAGATGGACATATGATTCATTTACAGAATCAATTTCTTGCGTTCCACAAGTCCTTAACGAGCAAGTTTCTTTTGGCCTGGAATTGAAACCATTCAATTAGTCGCTTGGGGTCTATTATCCCAATGAAAAGGGCAGGCAGGGCTTTTGGGTTAACACAGCATCTAAAAAAAATGGCACCCTAGGGCAGTACAGCACTTTCTTTTGGTTCTGCACCAAAGCTTTGGCCTCGATTGCATGCCGACATCTCTGCACAGAACCTGATCTGATAACCTTTTAACTCAGAGGCATGTGAACCAGTTGAGCTGTGACCAGGGAGGTTGAGTGCCTGGTGTGTCTTAAGTTAGTTTCACTCCCTCTGTGAGGAAAAGTCTGGCAGGTAATTTCTGCACTGCAACAGTGACAGTACCTTGGAATACTTCATAGCAGCACTGTGCAACCTAGACCGGTGAGTGGCCACGTAGCAGCCCTCCTTCATCTCAGTGGGCAGCAAGAATGAAATCAAACTTGATCACTAACCAGAGCAGTATGGTGCACAATGATCAGTACAGCTGCAGCACAGCTCCAGGGACTCAGGTTTTTTTTAATATTTGTTGTAAGTAGGGCTTATATTACCACTGCAATGAAGTTACTGTGAAAATCCCCTAGTCGCCACACTGCTGTGCCTCTTTGGTGCAATGCGCCTATCCAGCACCTTTCAGATTGTGGGAGGAAACCAGAGCACCCAGAGGAAATCGATGCAGACCCAGGAAGAACGCATAAACTCCTCACAGACAGTCACCCATGCTGGGAATCAAACCCAGGTCGCTAGCGCTGTGAGGCAGCAAGGCTAACTACTGTGCCATCATGTGGAGTTTGCATATTCTCCCCTGGTCTGCGTTGATTTTCTCCGGGTGCTTCAAAGATGTTCCGGTTATGTGCGTTGGCCACGATGAATTGCCCCTTAGTGTCCGAAGGTTAGGTGGATTAGCCATGTTAAATGTGTGGGGTTATGAAGGTGGGAAGGGGGAGAGAGTCTGTGGAAGATACTCTGACAGAGTCAGTGCAGATGCAATGGGGCAAATGGCCTCACCTGCACTGTAGGGGTTCTATGAGCCTGATGAATAAAATAAAATCCATTTTATACGCACCAAGTAGTTCACGATGAGTATAGATAGGACTATCAACATTCAATGATCAAAACAAATAAGTATTTATGCTTTTTAGTTTTAAAAATTTTACTCCATTCTTAAAGTACAAAGCCAATGCACAGACCAGCCAGAGCAAGGCCCGATTAATCCTCTTGTCACTCCAAATTCCAATTCACATTCCCCACAAGAGAGACAGGCAAGATCCAATCTGACAAGATAAGGCATTGCGCCCCATCTTGAGCTTAATCATAGCCAAAAGGCCGATAAGTATCTACGCTTTGACTGGATACACAGAGAGCGCACAGCTCTCTTAGTCAACGTTGTGAGAAATCAACACGCAGCTCACTTGTGGGGAGGTGATGGCCTTGCGATATTATCGCTAAACTATAAATCCTGAAACTCAGCTAATGTTCTGGGAACCCGAATTTGAATTCTGCCACGGCAGACTGTGGAATTTGAATTGAATTCTTAAAAAAAATCTGAAATTAAGAATCCACTGATGACCACGAAACTATCGTCGATAGTTGGAAAAACCCATCTGGTTCATTAATGCCCCTTTAGGGGAGGAAATCTGCTGTCCTTACCCGGTCTGGCCTATGTGTGACTCCAGAGCCACAGCAATGTGGTTGACTCTCAAGTGCCTCCTGAATAAGGGCAATAGGGACGGGCAATAAACGCTGACCAGCCAGCGACACCCATGTCCCCTGAAAGAATAAAATAAATTTCACTTGCCATTGCTTTACATGTGAATCACTTCAGTCACACCAGTAGGGAATAAAAACTACAGGGATGGAGATCAGGGAATGTGGCTACCTAGCACATGGGCAACAGCTAACAAAATGTCTCGGCCACGACCTTACAGCCAATTAGATATTTTTGGAAGATTCAAAAGGGTTTACATAAATGCAAATCTTCTTGTGAGGGTTGTACACAATCCTGCATAACTCAAGTGACTTCCAGAGTGCAATAGTGAGGTACAGAAAGTTCTCCAGGACCTGATGACACTCTCTTCTACCATCTACCACCATCCCCCATACTGCCTGGTAGAAGAGGCTAGCCAACATTTGTTGCCCACCCCTAGTTGCCCTTGGAGTTTTTCTGACAATGGTTTGATGGTCATCAGTAGATTCTTAATTCCAGATTTTTTTTTACTTAATTGAATTCAAATTTCACCATCTCCCAGGGCAGGATTTGAACTCTAGCCCCAGAAAATTAGCTGAGTTTCTGGATTAATAGTTAATGCTGCGGCATACGTATGTGTGTGTCTGTGTGCGTGAGGGGTAGAGGTGGGGGGGGGGGGTCCCAACGTGCAGTTTCAATAATAGCTTACACTTAATAAATAAAGTCCCCATTTTCCTCCCCAATGAGCAAGGATTTCTGATGGGTTCAGAGTTCATTCACTTCAGGGTAGGTACAAGATTGAGGGACGTGGACAGAGTGGATAAGCAGCAGCTGTTCCTGTTAGTTGATGGGTCAGTTACAAGGGGTCACAGGCTCAAGGTGAGGGATATGAAGTTTGGCGGGAGGCAGTGGGGGTGGTGTCAAGAAAAGCTTTTTTTTTAACCCAGAGGGTAGCGGCGGTCTGGAATGCACTGTCTGGGAGGGTGGTGGAGGCAGGTTGTCAATATGTCATAAAACATGTGTATAACAGCCAGGTATCACATATGCCCGTAACCATTGAGCACAGTAGCACAGTGGTTAGCACTGCTGCCTCACTGCACCAGGGACTCGCGTTCGATTCCCACCTTGGGTCACTGTCTGTTTGGTGTTTGCATGTTCTCCCCACGTTTGCGCAGATTTCCTCCAGATACTCAGTTTCCTCCCAATAGTCCAAAGACGTATGGGTTAGGTAGATTGGTCATGCTAAATTGCCCCTAGTGTTAGTGGATTAGCAGTGCAAATATGTGGGATTACAGGAATAGGGCCTAGGTGGGATGTTGGCTGGTGCTGACTCGATGGGCTGAACGGCCTCCTTCTTTATTGTAGAGATTCTATGAAATGAGATAATGAACCCAATCTGAGGCACTGAGAAGAGCAAAGTTGTTCCCCCAGGGTCCTGGCCAACATTCCTCCCTCAATCGATAGGGGCCGCTAGAGGGACCTTGCTGTGCACTAACTGGCAGTCTCTTTCCCTGTCCAGCATTCCTGGGTTGGGAAGCCCCAGGCAAGTTAGCCAGGTGCCATTTAAAGATAGTAATGGAATAGTCTGCACAATGTTCGCCATCTAACCTTAAATAACAGGAAAAGTTTTTGCTGGCGGAGTTGTGGGAAGAGTAAGAAACAATGGGGTCTCCATCTTAAGAGAAGTTAGTAAAAAATTTAGGGGGTTTCTTTTTTAAAGTAGCAATTTCCATTAGAATTTCACAGCGCAGGAAGGGACCTTTCAGGTTAAAGTCTATCAGTGTCACAAGTAGGCTTACATTTAACACTGCAATGAAGTTACTGTAAAAATCCCCTAGTCGCCACTCTCTGGCACCTATTTGCGTAACACAGAGAGAATTTAGCACAGCCAATCCACCCTACCAGCACGTCTTTCAGACCATAGGAGGAAACTGGAGCACCGGAGGAAACTCACGCAGACACAGGGAGAATGTGCAGAGTCTGCACAGACAGAGACCCAAGCTAGGAATTGAACCCGGGTGCCTGCCGCTGTAAGGCAGCAGTGCCAACCACTGTGCCACCCTTTGTTTCTGTGCAAGCTCTTTGAAAAGAAAACTATCCAATTAATCCCATTACTCCCCCACTCCTGCCACATCTTTTTTTCCTTACTGAATTTCCTTTTGAACATTACTATTCAATCTGCTTTTACTACCTTTTCAGACAGAGTTGCTTAAAAATCTCATTTCCCTTCTAACATTTTTTTCTAACAATTATCTTTTTTTTCTAAAAAAAACAGTTGTCTTTGAGAAGGATTCTGCAGTCCCTGTGCATTCTCACACAACTATATTCAAAACCAGTGCCCACAAAGGATGGGTGTGAACCATAACATCACCTCACGCAACCCACAGTTCAAGGACTTCAACTGAGATTCAACATCAACCTGAAGTTTATTTATTAGTCGCATGTAGTCTTACACATTAGCAGTGCAATGAAGTTACTGTGAAAATCTCCTAGCCACCACACTCCGGCCCCTCTTTGGGTACACTGAGGGAGAATTTAGCACGGTCAACGCACCCAACTCCAGCACATCTTTCAGACCTTGGGAGGAAACTGGAGCACCTGGAAGAAACCCACGCAGACATAGGGAGAACGTACAGACTCCACACAGACTGTGACCCAGACCAGGAATCGAACCTAGGTCCCTGGAGCTATGAGGCAAGGGCTCCAGCCAATGTACTCTCTCCCCACAACTCCCTCCCCATGCCTGACTCATAACTCAGAGTTCTCCTCAACCCTGACAGAACGACAGAATTACCACTCAACTTGAAACGCTATCTAAAGCCCATTCCCAATAAGTAGGCTGTGATTCTCAGAGTTAAAGAGAGAGAAAGAGTTATAGACTTAAAATGAACTTCTAAAGCAGCTCACTAATAGAAATGCATTCCACATCGAGTTACATGGCTTTAAAACTTTTTATTCCCAATGTGGCACGGTGCCACAGTGGTTTGCACTGCTGCCTCACAGCGCCAGGGACCAGGTACAATTCCAGCTTCGGGTCGAGTCTCACATTCTTCCCCTGTCTGCATGGGTTTCCTCCGGTTTCCTCCCACACTCAAAAGACACGCAGTTTAAGTGGATTGGATGTTAACATCCCAAAGTGTGTATCTTAAGGGAATTAATGGGATAAATGCCTGGTGTTATGGGAATAGGGCTTAGGTGAAATGCTCTATTAGACAGCTGGTGTAGACTCAATGGGCCAAGTGGCCTCCTTCTGCACTGTAGGGACTCTATTCTACAAATGCCTGACTGTGTTAGGAGTTAAAAGAAAGAGAGTGAACCAGACTTAAAATACAACAGTGATTAGCACTACTGTATCAAAACATGAGGGTTCAGGGTTCAATTCCCAACTTGGGTCACTGTCTTTACAAAGTCTGCACCTTCTCCCCACGTCTGCGAGGGTTTCCTCCCACAGAGAGACACGCTGGTTAGGTACATCGGTCATGCTAAATTCTCCCTCAGTGTACGCAAACAGGCGCCAGAGTGTGCCGACTCGGGGATTTTCACATAATTTATTGCAGCGTTAATAGAATCCTTAAAGTAGAGAGGAGGGCATTTGGCCCATCAAGTCAACATTGATCACAATCCTATCCAGACCCTATCACCACAACCCCATACATTTACGCTAGCTAGTCTTCACGACACTAAGGGGCAATTTAGCATGGCCAATCCCGCACATCTTTGGAGTGTGGGAGGAAACCCACACAGACATAGCGAGAACATGCAGGCTCTACACAGACAGTGACCCAGGCCTAGGAATTAAACCCAGGGCCTTTGCGCCATGGGTTTAGCAGCAGTGCTAAACCAATGCGCCATCCCTATTGCAAGTCAACTTGTGGCACTAATAAATAAACTTTAAAAAAAATTAAGTTTAACTAAATTAAAAATAAAAATCAGGTCTCTAAAATAACTGCATTTTGCATGAAATTCCAGGGCTTTCAAAGGTGGGGGGGGGGCAAGAAAAAATACTTTTCATTTCCAATTCTTTTGACTCTGATCCCGGGCTATCAAATTGAGTCAAAATGCCCATCAAACCATATGAGTGCAAAGGGAGCAAACCTGCTTTAAAAATGTGTGGTTAGGAAACACTTGGGGGACGGCGCGGGGAGTGGGGTATGGGAAGCCACATACACACACATTAAAAGAGAGATTGCATTAAATAGCCCGCACAGAGCGGCAGGAAATGATTGGAAATTGCTATCAAGCCAAATCAGAATCTTCCTCAAAACACAGAGCGGGTTAAGCCAGCAAGGGGTGGCATACAGCTCCTGGAAGAAGCAGATTCCAAAAACAAAAAATCACAAAAGTTGTCAGCACACGGGAGAAAAAAAGTTTTAAGTTTCCAAGTGAAATTGACACTCCTAGCCTGAAGTTGTTGAATACGAATGAGTTTTTTTTTGTTTCTAATCACTCGGCTGAAGATAAAACAACTGATCCAAAGGCAAAGGGGTCACTTCTCCTTACCTTCTGGTCCACGATGGAGCAGGCAAGTTCCTTGACTCTCGCTAAGGTGTTGTCTCCGCAGTGTGGGAGCAGCACAGATTCCCTGGTCAGTCCGATCTGGATGATGAAGGATGTGCCCACACAGCTTGGCGGATAGAGGCTAGCGCTGCTGCTGCTGCCTCCATGTCCCAGGCAAGAAGGGGGGCTGGTGGGACAGGCTAGAGGTACAGAACTCATCACCTGTAGCCCCTTCCCGTGCCCAGAGGCAAGTCAGGCGTGTTGGGAAAGTCTCAGAGGAAAGGTGGTGGGGGGGTGAATTTTTAAAAAAATGACCTCAAACAAAAAAAACACAGCGTCAAATCAGACAGAAACAAAGCTCTCTTTGCAAACAGCCTCCCCGCAGCAAACTCTGGCTGGATTCACTCAGTTTTTGATAGTTTAAAGCAACAAAAAATGGCGTCAATTACAAAAACAGGAAACACCCTGTCACTCACGCTACTCTGTCTGACTCTTTCAATAACTTATTAGCTTATAATGCCGAGAGGGGGGCGGGACTGTGGCGTGACAGGCAAGGGCTCCAGCCAATGTACAACTGCGTTCCTGTCCTAACACCAGGCGAGCTCCCTAAACTCTATTTTTTTAGTGGAGAGGACCAGCCTTTGGGGTTCTCACGTTCAAGTTGGGATTTTGGCTCCTTGTAGTTTCATTGAAGTGACTTCCTTCCCCAGTTGATTCAAAGCAACCTCGCCCTCTCTACTCCATCTTGACATTACTACAATCTTTTTTTAAAAAAATAGATCAGGGCAAGCCCCTTTCTCTCGAATGTTGATCTTGTGGGCAGATAAGCTGAACAGACCAGTTTTCACATCAGTTTGGGAAAATTACTTGGGCGTCACTGTATTTTAAACAAAACAATTGCTACCAGTCACTTGATTCTAACTGGGAAAGGGAGATGTGGCTAATTGTTTGATGGAGTTCTACAGCAAGAAAAGATGCCCTTTGGCCCATACCATGTGCTGGCCATCCAATACCAGTTTGTTTTAATCCCACCTTACAGTACTTGGTCCGTGGGTGCTAGGGCATTCCTGTCCTCATCCAAATGCTTCTTAAATGTTGTGATGGTTCCTGCCTCCACTACCCTTTTGGGCAGCAAGTTCCAGATTCCCACCACCCTCTGGATGAAAAAGATTACCCTCAAATCCCCTCTAAATCTCCTTCCCCTTACCTTAAATCTCTGCCTCCTGTTTATTGATCACTCTACTTAGGGGAAAAGTTTCATAGAATCTTAGAGTGCCATTCGGCCCATCTAGTCTGCACCAACCAAGCCATATCCTCTTAACGCCATGCATGTTACACTAGCTAGTCCCACTAGCTAGGGGCAATTTAGGATGGCCAATCCACCTAACCCACACATTTTTGGACTGTAGGAGGAAATCAGAGAACCCGGAGGAAACCCACGCAGACATGGGGAGAACTCCACACAGACAGTGGGAATCAAACCCAGGTTCCTATCTTCTATGTTTCTAAAACAGGAAAGATAGGAGTGGAAGTAGGCCATTAGGCCCCTCGGCTCTGCTTTCCTGTCCTAGAAGATAATAGCTGATTTACCTTGCAGGATAGATTCGGAAAGAATGTTCCAGATGGTGGGGGGAGTCCAGAATTAGGAGATCATAGTTTGAGGATAAGGGATAAAACATTTTAGGACTGAGATGAGGAGAAATTTCTTCACTTAGAGTGTGGTGAATGTGTGGAATTGGCAATGATAGCCACTGTGCCAGCCCATCTCCTATCTACCCTATCTATATCCCTTGGAATTTTGTCTATCCCAATCAGGCCTCCCCCCCACCCCCATCCCCCACCCCCCTCAGCCTATTCGGCACGGTAGCACAGTGGTTAGCACTGCTGCTTCACAGCTCCAGGGATCTGGGTTTGATTCCAGCTTGGGTCACTGGCTGTGTCAAATTTGCACATTCTCCTCGTGTCTGCGTGGATTTCCTCCAGGTGCTCCGGTTTCCTCCCACAGTCCAAAGATGTGCAGGTTAGGTTGTTTCGCCATGCTAAAAATTGTTCCTTAGAGTCCTGAGATGCATAGGTTAGAAGGATTAGCAGGTAAATATGTAGGAGTATGGGGGTAGGACCTGGGGTGGGATTGTGGTCAGTGTACTCTCAATGGGCTGAATGGCCTCTTTCTGCACTGTAGGGTTTCTATGATTCTAGTCTGCTCCAGCCTCCCAGCCTCAGCAGCCTCTCTTCATAGCTGAAGTGTTCCAGCCCAGGCAAACACGCTGGTGAATCGTCTCTGCACCCTTTCTATTTCCCATCATGTGGCAACCACAGTTGCACACAATAATCTAGCTGTGATCTCATGAACAACTGTAATTTTTATTCACAAATGAAAGATGAGTATTAATCTTTTTCACCCTGAGGTTGAAGGGAACCTAGAACTTGCTGCCGAAAAGGGTGGTGGAGGCAGGAAGCCTCACAATATTTAAAAAGCATGTAGATGAAACACCATAACGCACAAGGCTACGGGAACAAGTGCTGGAAAATTGGATTAGGATAAATGGATGTTCAATGGCAAGCACAGACATGGATGGACTGAATGGTCTCTCGCTTTATTATGAAACTCTATGGGCAGAATTTTCCCGTCCTGCCCACCACAGGAATCATAATGGGTGGGACATGAACCATTTTCATAAATGACCTGGATGAAAAAGTGGAAGGATGGGTTAGTAAGTTCGCTGATGATACAAAGGTTGGTGGTGTTGTGGATAGTCTGGAGGGATGTCAGAAGTTGCAGCAAGACATAGATAGGATGCAAGACTGGGCGGAGAAGTGGCAGATGGACTTCAACGTAGATAAATGTGTAGTGGTCCATTTTGGCAGGACCAATGGGAAGAAGGAGTACAATATCAAGGATAGGAATCTCAGCAGTGTTGAGGAACAGAAGGATCTTGGGATCCAGGTCCATAGGACTCTTAAATTGGCATTTCAGGTGGAGGATGTGGTCAAGAAGGCGTATGGTGTTTTGGCCTTCATTAATCGAGGGATTGAGATTAGGAGCCGGGAGGTAATGCTGCAACTTTATCAGACCCTAGTCAGACCCCACTTGGAGTACTGTGCGCAGTTCTGGTCACCTCGGTAGAGGAAGGATGTGGAAGCAATTAAGAGGGTGCGGAGGAGATTTACAAGGATGTTGCCTGGATTGGGAAGCATGCTTTCTTAATCTACCCTGTCTAACCCTGTTTGAATTTTATAAGTTTCTATGAGATCCCTTCCCTCTTTTAAACTTCAGTGAATATATTCTTAACCAACTTAGTCTCTTTTCATAAGGCAGATCTGCCACTCCAGGAATCAGTCTCATAAACCTTTGCTGTTTTCTCTCTATAGCAAGAACATTCTTCCTCAGATAAAGACACTCAAAACAATACTCCAGGTGTGGCTTCACCAATACTCTATACTACTGCAGCAAAACATTTTATTCCTATACTCAAATCCTCTCACTATAAAAGCCAATATACCATTTGCCTTCTTTATTGCCTGCTGTACCTGCAACTGATGCACAGGACTCCAATGTCTGACAATGTCCACCTCTCTCAATTTATCCCCATTCAAGTAATAATCTGTTTTCCTATTATTGCTACCAAAGTGGATAACTAGACATTTATCCACATTAAACTGCATCTGTCACGCACATGCCCACAAACTCAGCCTATCACAATCATGCTGAAGCATCCCCGCATCCTCCTCACAGCTCACCCTCCCACCCAACTTTGTATCATCTGGAGATAACTTGGAGATAATACATTCAATTCCCTCTTCCAAATCATTGTGTAATGTGAACAGCTGAGGTTCTGGCACAGATTCCTGCAGTACTCCACTAGCCACTGACTGCCAATCAGAAAAATACCCACTTATGCAACTCTTTCATACATTGTTTTTTCCCCTCCTAAACCAATCTTTTGCTTGTCCATTGCTGAACTTTAAACTCCTCCCAAGGCTGTATACTTTTTCTCTTGCCAATTCTTTAATTCTGATACTATCTCTGATTTTCCTTGTAAGCCATGGTTTGGCCACTCCCTTACCACTCTTGCGCCAAACAGGAAGAAACAACTTCTGGAGTTCACCTATTGATAATGTTAATGCCTGCCGTTGCCTGCCCACTATAATACACTGAACAAATTCATAGGTTGCCACTGCTGCTTTCAATTTTCAATGTTTGTTTTTCTTCTCCATGGCCCGAGCAAATACATTTCTCTAAGTTACTCCAACTGACATGTCAGAAAATAGAACATAGAACATAGAACAATACAGCACAGAACAGGCCCTTCGGCCTTCGATGTTGTGCCGACCAAAATAAAAAGCAATGCCCCTCCTAACTAAACCATTCCCTTCTCTTCCATATACTTATCAACTAACCTCTTAAACGCCACCAAACTTGGCGCATCTACAACAGCTGCAGGCAGGGCATTCCACTCCCTAATCACTCTTTGAGTAAAGAACCTACCTCTGATATCCGTCCTATAACTCATACCCCTTAATTTAAAGCTGTGTCCCCTCGTGCTAGCTTTCTCCATCCTAGGAAAAAGGCTATCACTGTCCACCCTATCTAAACCTCTAATCATCTTATATGCTTCAATAAGATCCCCTCTTAGCCGCCTCCTTTCTAACGAAAACAACCTCAAATCCTTCAACCTCTCCTCAAAAGCGAGAAGGGATGAGCAGACTCATTAAGATTGCTCCATCTTAAACCTCTTTCAATAATCACAGAACCTACAGCGCAAAAAGACCCCATTGGACCCATCAAGTCTGCACCTTCAGCACCCAGTTCTGTCCCGGCCATTGGCAGGATGGCATATTATAATTTATTTAAATTGATGGTAATTAGGTTCACACTCTTGCTGGACGTGAGCCTGATGATATCACCACTGGATGATATCCCATTTTGAGATGTCCCCCAACACCAAACACATTCTGGCCCGCTTGCAAGAGTCTCCGGCCAGCATGGGATTTGAACCTGTCAAATCTCAATCACTGTCTTTTTTTAAAAAATTCATTCATGGTTGGTGAACATGGTTGGCTCTGCTACCCATTTGCAGGTTTGGAAGGTGCTGTCGGAGGAGCCTTGGTGAGTTGCTGCAGTGCATCTTGCAAGTGCAGGATGGCACAGTGACACAGTGGTTAGCACTGCTGCTTCACAGCACCAGGGTCCCAGGTGCTGGGCCTCGGGTCACTGTCTGTGTGGGGTTTCCTCCCACAGTCCAAAGACGTGCGGGTTAGGTTGACTGGCTGTGCTCAATTGCACCCAAGTGTAGAGTAAATACATGAGGTTGTGAGAATAGGGCCTGGGTGGGATTGTGGTCAGTACAGACTTGATGGGCTGAATGGCCTCCTTCTGTACTGTAAAGATTCTGTGATTGTAGATGGCTGCCACTGTGCAAGGGTGGTGGAGGGATTGAATGCTTAAAAGCAAAATACTGTGGATGCTGGAATCTGAAACAAAAACAGAAAATGCTTGAAAATCTCAGCAGGTCTGACAGCATCTATGAGGAGAGATTAGGTCTAGATGACCTTTAAATGCTGTTATATCTCTGTTTTTGTTGGAGTGAACATTTATGAGTAGGATGCCAATCAAGTGGGGCTGCTTTGTCCTGGATGATGTTGAGCTTCTTGATGGAGCCACATCTAGGCAATTAGGGAGTATTGTAGCACAGACTGACTTCCATAGAATCCCTAAAGTGCATAAGGGAACCATTTGGCCATTGAGTCTTCACCAACAACAATCCCACCCAGGTCCTATCCCTATAACCCCATGTATTTACCCCCTTACCTATACATCTGACACCGGGGGACAATTTGGCATGGCCAATTCACCTAGCCTGCACATTTTTAGACTGTGGGAGGAAATGGGAGCACCCAGAGGAAACCCACACAGGCATGGGGAGAATGTGCAAACTCCACACAGAGTCACCCGAGGCCAGAATTGAACCCGGGTCCCTGCTGCTGTGAGGCTGCAGTGCTAACAACTGTGCCATTGTGCACCGGGCACTTGTGCCTTGTAGACGGTGGCCAGGCTTTGGGAAGTCAGGAGGTAAGCTACTCATCAGAGGATTCCCAGCCTCTGATCTGCGCTTGTAGTCACAGTATTTACATGGCTGGTCCTAAAGTTTATTTAGTAATCACAAGTAACATTGCAAAGAAGTTACTGTGAAAATCCCCTAATCACCACAATCTGGTGTCTGTGTGGGTCAATGCACCTAACCAGCATATCTTTTAGACTGTGGGAAGAAACCGCGGCACCCAGAGGAAACCATGCAGGCATGAAGAGAATGTGCAGACTCTGCACAGACAGTGACCCAAGCCAGGAATTGAACCCGGGTCCCTAGCACTGTGAGGCAGCAATGCTAACTACTGTGCTGCCCTGTCCCGGTCCTGTTCAGTTCATGAAATAAGTATTAAATTGGGTGTCTGTCCTTTGTAAATGATCAAATAGCACTATTTGAAGAATAACAGGACAATTCTCTCCAGTGTCCTGGCCACAATTTTTCTCAGTAAGAAGTCTGACAATACCAGGTTTAAGTCCAACCAATTTATTTGATAGTAAACTCACAAGCTTTCGAGGTTACCCTCTTCGTCAGGTGAAAGAGGTTAACCTCGAAAGCTTGTGAGTTTACCATCAAATAAATTGGTGGACTTAAACCTGGTGTTGTCAGACTTCGTACTGTGTTTACCCCAGTCCAACGCTAGCATCTCTACATCATCACTATTTTTCTCCCGACATGCTCACTATCCATTTATTGAATTGGGCAACAGAAGATGTTCTGTGTTTCACAACTGTTTTATTGTTACACTCTGGTTCAGTACAAATACCAGTTTTCCCTCTAACACTCTGGATCGTCTCCTTGTAGGACAGCATGATGACACAGCAGCTAGTACTGCTGCCTCACAATGCCAGGGACCCAGTTCAATTCCCAGCTTGGGTCTCTGTCTGTTTGGAGTTTGCACATTCTCCCCGTGTCTATGTGGGTTGCCTTGGGGTGCTCCGCTTTCCTCCCACAGTCCAAAGATGTGGACGTTAGGTAGATTGGTCATGTTAAATTACCCCTTAGTGTCAGGGGGAAACTAGCTAGGGTAAATGAATGGGGTTATGGGAACAGAGCTTGGGTGGGATTGCAGTCAGTGCAGATTCAATAGGCTGAATGGCTTCCTTTTGCACTATAGGATTCTATAATTCTGTCCAGAAGCAACAGCTCCCAACTGGGAGAGACGCAACTACTAAATACAGCCTTAAATAAGCACCATCTACTCCAACTCACTCTGAAACTTGCCTTGGTTTTCTCTTAAAGGGATCTGTAGTTCCAACATTGTCAATCGCTGAGAAAGGAAGTGTGGTGTGTTGTTCCATTGCTATTTGTTGGACCTTACTGTGTTCAAATTGGCAGCTGTGTTTGTTACTCTTTGCGGGGATGGTGGTATAGTGGAATTACCACTGGACCAGAGATCTAGGGTAATGCTCTGGGGACCTGGGTTCGAATCCCATCACGGCAGATGGTGAAATTTGAATTCAATAAAAAAGATCTGGAATTAAGGGTGGGATTTTACGGCCTCGCTAGACCCAAGACCGGAAAATCCTGCATTAAGTCAACAAACCTTCCCAATCTGGGTGCTCTGGATTCCTCCCACAGTGCAAAGATGTGTGGGTTAGGCTAAATGACCATGGTAATTGACCCTAGCGTTCGGGATAGGAGGGGTTAACACAGGGTAAATATGTGGGGTTATGGAAATAGGGGCTGGATGGGGTTGTGGTCAGTGCAAACTCGATGGGCCAAATAGCCTCCTTCGGCAGTGTAGGGATTATATGAGTGTCCACCCCTTGCTTATCCCGATTCCCGTGGCAGGCAGAGCAGTAGAATTCCAGTGTAAAACTCTAATGATGTCCAATTATCGATTGTCGGGAAAAACACATCTGGTTCACTAAAGTTCTTTAGTGAAGGAAATCTGCTGTCCTTATCCGGGCTGGCCTACACATGACTCTAGACCCACAGTGATGTGGTTGACTTTCAAATGCCCTGAAATGGGGTGGGCAATAAATGCTGGCTCTGTCAGTGATGCCCATATCCCGTAAAAATGAAATTACAATGAATTATGGCCAATGCAGGAGAGACAGCAAGGGGATAAAGAGTGAATGGGACTTGGTGAAGTTAAAGTTAAAAGTTTATTTATTAGTCACAAGTAGGCATATACGAATACTGCAATGGAGTTACTGTGAAAATCCCCTAATTGCCACATGCCTGTTTGGGTACACTGAGGGAGAATTTAGCATCGTCAATGCACCAAACCAGCATGTCTTTCAGAATGCGAAAGGAAACCGGAGCACCCGGAGGAAACCCACACAGACCCAGGGAGAATGTGCAAACTTCGCACAGACAGTGGCTCAAGCCAGATCACTGGTGTTACAAGGCAGCAGTGCTCACCACCCTAGTTAGGATGCAGGCAGCAGAGTTGTGAATGAACCCAAGTTTGCAGACAGGCGAGTCATGAATGCAATGTAATAATCAAGTTTAGGTATAATAAAATGAGAATTAATTATTCAGGGTAAGATTATAACCCCTACCCCATCCCACTGTGTGTTTTCCAGCATCGGAGGATTGGATGTGACTTGCCATTGGCTAGCAGTGGGATCTTCCCGTAGTCTTGATGTCTACAGCATTTTGTGTGGCTTGCTCGTCCCTCACTGCTGGGGAACTTGTCCCGGTGGGGAGTGTAGTGGGCACATTCAGCGGGAGTGGAAAATCCCACTGGCGGAAAGAGCTGGAAAGTACTGCCCTCAACGTCTGTCAGCCAGCTTTTAACTTCCTCCCCGCCCCACCCCAATATTTTAATACTAAATAAACAACAGACTTCAAAGGCATCGGGAAATTAAAATTTCAGTTCAAAGCCCTGATGTTTTTACTCTCCGGATTTTGCCCGTAACAACGTCCTGGGAATTAGTCTTCAGTTACTGGAAGTTCCAGCACGTTCCTGACATGCTGGCAAGCACAAACGAAATCAGGATCTGTCATGAGCGAATTTTGTATTTATAAGGGATGACTTGATTTCCCTGTCTGAGGGGCGTTCCTCATTCTTAGATCAGGCGGCTAAATTGTGGAAGGGGTTTAGACAACAGGAAAGTCCCGAAAGAGCTGATGTGACTTCCTCGAGTTGTGTTTTCAAGGAAAGGCAATTGGGTAGGTGGGGGGCGTCATTGCTCACACGATCAATGTTGCAATAATCATGCAATGAATGGAGCTGCACTAGAGTTAAAAATGAAAACATACACAACTTCCTTTTTGGCTGCCTACTGTGAGGAGGGAACTTTCTGCTTCCACACTTATCCAGCGTTGCTTTTGAAATTAATTGTTCTTAGATGAATGTAACAGAGCCAAAGAGTTGCTTTGTTTCATGCTCCTGTTGGCAGCCCTAGCTGATATCCTCAATCAAGATCTGGCCATTCTGTGAGGCAGCCCTTTGCTGCTTTTGGCAGGCACAGTAAGAAGTCTCAACACCAGGTTAAAGTCCAACAGGTTTATTTGGTAGCAGAAACTTGCGGAGCACTGTCCCTTCATCAGATGAGTCACTGTGCTGACCCCAGTCCAACACCGCATTTCCACATCATGGTTTTTGGTAAGGCCAGTCACATGCAGAGCCAGCAATTGTTCCTCTTTACAGCTGCTGTGTATTATATAAATTTCATACTAACTCCCTTTTCTGGGTCCTAAGCTTGTAGATGTCCCAAAGAGCTTTACAGCCAATTGAGTAGTTTTGATACAGTCATTTGTGCAATTGTTCCCACTGTTGCTGGGAATAACCACCTACAACTTCTCTTCCAAGCTATTTGCCATCCTGACTTGGAAACATATCAGCTATTGCTTCATTGTTGCTGGATTTAAATAGATTTTCACAGTAACTTTATTGCAGTGTTAATGTGAGACACTGGGTGGCACAGTGGTTAGCACTGCTGCCTCTCAGCGCCAGCAACCTGGGTTCGATTCCCAGCTTTGGGTCACTGTCTGTGTGGAGGTTGCACGTTCTCTCCATGTCTGTGTGGGTTTCCTCCAGGTGCTCAGGTTTCCTCCCACACTCTGAAAGATGTGCCAGTTAGGTGCATTTCTCCAAAAAAAGCACTTAAATGTGATGACTAGGGGAATTTCACAGTAACTTCATTTAAATGTTAATGTAAGACTTACTTGTGACTAATAAATAAACTTTAGTTTCATTTTTCTTCACACATGTAGGTAAGAGACCTGACACATTTTTGAGCCTCCTTCCACAAATGTGCTCCACCTTGAGGTAAAAAAAATCAGCACTCAGTAAAATTGAATGTAGGAACGCTGCAAAATTTTCACATTAATCTACCTGAATATGAAGTCTACTTTACGGGCAGCACAATGGTTAGCATTGCTGCCTCACAGTGCCAGACACTCCAGTTCAATTCCTGGCTTGGGTCACTGTCAGTGTGGAGCTTGCATGTTCTCCCTGTGTCTGCGTGGGTTTCCTCAGAGTGCTCCTGTTTCCTCCCATAGTCCAAAGGTTTGCAGGTTAGGTTAATTGGCTGTGCTAAATTGCCCCTTAGTGTCGGGGACAGGGTAAATATGTGGGGTTACAGGGATAGGACCTGGGTGGGATTGTTGTCGGTGCAGGGTCAATGGGCCAAATGTCCTCCTTCTGTACTGTAGAGATTCTATGATTCTATGATCATAAAAGGACAGTGTTCAATTATGATCACTTTGCTAATTGTGGGAGCTTGCTGTGCACAAATCGGCTGCCACATTTCCCTGCATTTTTCACTGATGCGATTTGGCATTGCTGGCTAAGCCAGGATTTGTTGCTCATCCTTAGTTCCCCTTGAGAAGGTGGTGGTGAGTTGCCTTCTTGAACTGCTGCAGTCCCTAGGATGTAAGTACCTCCACTGTGCTATTAGGGATGTGAGGCAGCAGTGCTAACCTGCTGTGCTGCCCCAGGAAAAGGGAAAGAAATGAAGAATTATGAGACGCCCATTGAGCTTTGCAGCCAATGAAGTACTTTTGAAGTATAATGTGGAAAGATCACGGCCAATATGTGCACAGCAAGCTCCACAAGCCGGAGAGTGATGACAACCAGGCCATTTGGGTTTCATTTCAGTTCTGTTGGTTGAACGATAAATATTGGTTAGGATACACGGGAGGAACAGGATCAGGAACTAATGAACCAGGGGGTCAGTAAAGAATGTGGGAGCATCGAAGAAAGTAGCTGGGAAGAGATTGAAATAGTATGGTCATCTGTTGTGTAGAGAGAAATGTGGGCTGGAATTTTCTAACCGTTCACACACTAGCCTCCCCCAACCTTCACTGCAAGCAAGGATGAGAATTTGGCACTCAGCCAAATCCCAGTTTTCATAGAATCCCTACAGCACAGAAAGAGGCCATTCAGACTTTTCGGCCTGCACCAACAACAATCCCCTATCCCCATAGCCTGTATTTACCCCTGCTAGTCCCTTTGACACTAAGGGGCAATTTAGGATGGCCAATCCACCTAACTCACACATCTTTGGACACTAAGAGGAACTTACATGACAGCACAGACTCGCTGAGCAGAAACTGATAGCCAAGTTCTGCACACATGAGGACGGCCTCAACTGGGATCTTGGATTCATGTCACACTATCTGTAATCCCCAAGCTTTGCCTGAACTCGTAACATCTCACTTACTGTCCTATCTGGAGACAATACACATATCTTTAACTTATACTTAATGCTATCTCCATTAATATTATCTGCACCTTTAAGCTTGAATAGCAGATTAGCTGTAAAGACTCACATTCTAATCAGTATTCTGTAAACTCTGTATGCCTTTATATGCCCTGATCAGAACTTTTCACTCACCTGACGAAGGAACAACGTTCAGAGAGTTTGTGGGTTTACTATCAAATAAACTTATTGGACTTTAACCTGGTGTTGTGAGACTTCTTACTGACTGACAGAAACCCAGGAGGAGATATTGAAGGGCAATTAACTAACGTAATGGTGTTGTCAAGTAAAATGGGAGAAGTTGGAAGAATAAGAAGAAGATATGCAGGAGACGTTTCTCCTCTTCAAGAGTAAAATGGCAAAGAGGGCAGCAATAGGATGCAGTCACACAGAAGAGAGACAAGGTGCACAGAAAACTAGGACAGACAAACAGCAACAGGGCAAATAATAGTGTAGAAAGAGTAGGAATTAGATGGTTGAAGTAAGCATGGAGTTGGAGTGAATATGTGTTAACGCTAGGAGCATGACTAATAATGTTGATGAGTTCCAGGCACAACCTGGGATTAAAATACAGTGACTATAAAAAGGGGTTCTGGCTTAAAGGCAAGCAAGTCTTTTACACAGAGGGTGGTGGGTGCCAGGAACTCACTGCCAGAGGAGGTAGTGGAAGCAAGTACAATAGTGTCTTTTAAGGGCCATCTTGTCAAATACATGAATAGGATGGGAATAGAGGGATACAGTCTCCAGAAGAGTAGGGGGTTTTAGTTTATCAAGGCAGCATGATCAATGGAAGGCCAAAGGACCTGTTCCTATGCTGTAATTTTCTTTGTTTTAGGAATGGGAACTAATTATTCCTGCCTGCAATTTACTTGGCAGAAAAAGGGAAGAAAAATAACAGGAGGAATGGTCACAGTATTGAGCATGAACAGAATCACAGGAGCCCTACAGTGCAAAAAGAGGCTATTCCGCCCAATGAGTCTGCACTGAAACTCTGAAAGGTGTCCCAACATGATCGAGGGGGGGGGAATTAGATTATGGGGATATAGTCTGGCAATCTTTCCACATAATATCCTCTGACTTGGAGACATTCTTCATCTCATTGCTGGGCTTTTTAAAAAATTCCTGTAACTTTTTTGCAGTAGCTGGTGCTGGAGTAAAATCAAAATTAAAAAATACAAGATGATTACCTGGCACAAAATGGACTCTGTAAAAAGACATTAAGATGTGCTGACTTAGGCACAGACATTGCACAATGAGTTAAATCCTGTTAGCGTCTAATTGCTGCAGGAAATAAATCAGACCCTGAGGCCCAGATGATCACCTTAGCTTAAGAACATAAAAACATAAAAAATAGGAGAAGGGGTAGGCCATCTAGCCCTTTGAGCTTGCCCCACTATTCAACAAGATCATGGCTTATCTGAAGTGGATCAGTTCCACTTTCCCACTTTCTCACCATAACCCTTAATTCCTTGTCTATCAGAAACCTATCTACCCGTGATTTAAATATATTCAGTGAATTGAATATATACTCAGCGACTATTAGCTTGAAATAAAGCAGAGCTAAAAGAATGAGTTTTGGGAACAAGATCAGTCATTGATGGGGGCAAGAATGAATAACGATGTGATAACTGCTAATGTCCATACTTGTCTACTCTATGTCAGAGTAGGATGTCAGGATGTCAGAGGCAGGTTCTTTACACAGAGGGTGGTGAGAGCGTGGAATGCCCTGCCTGCAGCAGTTGTGGACTCGCCTACTTTGGGGGCTTTCAAATGTTCGGAGGATAGGCATATGGATGATATTGGAATAGTTTAGGCTAGAGGGTCCACTGACCGGCGCAACATCGAGGGCCGAAGGGCCTGTACTGCGCTGTAATGTTCTATGTTCTATGTATAACAATGTGTAACTGCTGATGTTTGTCCTCGTCTATTGTATGTATAACGATGTGCTGAGTGCCAAATTCTCTGTTTTTGCTGGCAGTATTGCCAGAACCTATGAGATCGGAAAAGAAACTCAGCTGCCATTTTAAAATTGAGAAATGACTACAAGCACTGCGGAGAGCCCAGCGTTTCTCCCAAAGCTTTGTCCGATAAACTGCATGTTGAATCTTTAAATCTGACTCCGAGTGGTGATTTTCCCACATCACCAGTAAGTGTTGAATGATTAAGGACATATACGGGGCAGCATGGCAGCACAGTGGTTAACGCTGCTGTCTCCCAGCACCAGGGACCCTAGTTCAATTCCTGGCTTGGGTCACTATCTGAGATCTGAGATCACGTATTAACCGACTCAAGAACAGCTTCTTTTCTGCTGCTGTTAGACTTTTGAATGGACCTACCTCATATTAAGTTGATCTTTCTCTACATCCTAGCTATGATTGTAACATTACGTTCTACACTCTCTCCTTTTCTTCCCTGCAAATGGTATGCTCAGTCTGTATAGCATTCAAGAAACAATACATTTCGCAGTACACTAATACATGCGACAATAATAAATCAAATCAAATGTGGAATCTGCACCTTCTCCCCTGCTTGCGTTTCCTCTGGGTGCTCCGGTTTCCTCCCATGCTAAATTCTCCCTCAGCGTACCCAAATAGATGCTGGAGTATGGTAACTAGGCAATTTTCATGATAACTTTGTTGCAGTGTTAATGTAAGCTTACTTGTGACACTAATAAAATAAAATTTAATGTTAAACCTAAAAATAAACCTTCTCAATGAAATGTAAATCCTCTTTTTCAGGTTCTTCTGATGGTATTTGTGACAGTGCATCTGTCATTGTTTGATACTTTTCTTGCACATACACTGTGATGGAGTCACATCTCATCAATATTAATCTAAATCATTGGATTCTGACTGGCATCTTTGCAATTAATTGCGTACTCAAAAGGACGAGGAGTGTTTTATGGTTTGTTTCAATTTTGAGACGCAATCCTATTGTTTGAAATTTTTTTGCAAGCCAATGCTTTTTCTGTTGTGTTGTCATAACTGTTGTATGTCTGTTAATGACCCAAAGGTATAGGTCAGAATTCTTGGACCTTGCCCACGGTTAGGATTCTGTGGTCCCGCTGCACTGAATGGAATTTTGGCGGAGCACCAAATTCTTTGTTCTTGCTGGCAGTGTTGGCAGAGCATATAAGAGAATTCCAGCCATTGTAGATTAGGTTACGCTTTCAATCTCTCTGCACTTGAAATTAAGCTGTGTTCAGATGAGTAGATGATGTATCTGCTGCTTTTATGGTTGGAAATTCCAGATAATAATATGCCAAGACTTCAGAAGAGATTAAAAGATGCTTAATCCTTTGGAAAACATTTTGCCAGTCCCCATCTCAGCATAACTATTGACTCTATCCTAATAGCTGTCTCAAAGATGCATTGACTTCTGCTAAATTTGGGAGGAACTTGCCTTCTTGGTTGACCATCCTAAGGAATTTTTAAAGCTCAGTTATGTTCCTAGGTTGTGAAATCCCTCTGGCTACTTCCGTATTTTGTGGATCAGCTACAATTCCAGTGGCTTGTAATATGTAAGCTAGAAACTTGATTATCAGTTTGTCAAACTCATGATTTTCCTTAATGTTAGACCTCCATCCTGTAAGACTTTCAATGCTGCTCTTACTCTGTGATCATTCTCTTCTCTTATGAAGCCATATGTAGGTTGTCCATATGGTGCATTAATTCTTCCATGTCCTCTGGAACGTGAATCATTATTCTTTGTAAACTCTCTGGAGTGAATGGTATGCCAAAGAGCAATTTATTAAAACAATAGTGGCTGAATGCCATAATAAATGTTTTAATTTCCTGTAACATTTTTGCAATAGCTGCAAATGATTAAGGATGTACATGGTTCAACCTTTGCAATGGAGTGTACACCCTATTGCTGGTTTCTTCTAATGGTATTTGTGATCTTGTGTCTGTCATTGTTTGATACTTCCATTGCTCATACTCTGTGCTGGAGTCATATCTCATCAATCCTAATCCAGACCATTGGATTCTGAGTGGCATCTTCGCAATTTACTTCATGTTTACAAGGGTGACTAGCAGTTTATGGTCTGTTCCAACTGGAAAGTCTGGATTTTTTTTTTATCTAGAGGCAGCTGCTAAAATCCACTGTTCGCATCCACATTGGTAAATAAAGGAATTTTGGCAAGCTCTCATCCACTGAGTTTATTGGGTAGACCTCATGTTCCACTAATTTGTTTAGTTGAGTTAAATCCATGAAGATTCTTATAGATCTAGTTGGCTTTGGGACTGTGACCATTCCTGATCACCATTTTGTTGGCACGTTGAATCACAGAATCCTACAGTGCAGAAAGAGGCCATTTGGCCCATAGGGTCTGTACCGACCACAATCCCACCCAGCCCAATCCCCATAACCCCATGCTTTACCCTAGCTAATCCCCCTGACACTAAAGGTCAATTTAGCATGGCCAATCCACCTAACCCGCATATTTTTGGATTGTGGGAAGAAACCAGAACACTCAGAGGAAACCCGCACAGACATGGGGAGAATGTGCAAACTCCACACAGACAGTGACCCTACCTGGGAATTAAATCTGGGTATCTGGCGCTGTGAGGCAGCAGTGCTAACCACTGTGCAACTATGCCGTCCAATGAATGGTGAGATAACCCTGCATCTTTGCAATTTCATTCTTGACTGTCCAAGAGTGGGTGAGGAAGTTTCCACCGTTTAAGTAGGCAAATTGGTTTATCATCAGCTCATGGGATGAAATTTTATCATTCATTAACTCCCCTCCCTCACTAGTCCTGTCCAGTACAAAAATAAGGGTCACAGTTTGAGGATAAGGGGAAAACCTTTCAGGACTGAGGTGAGGAGAAATTTCTTCACCCACAGACTGGTGAATGTGTGGAATTCACTACCACAGAAAGAAGCTCAGCCCAAAATGTGGTGCCATTTTAAGAAGAAATTAGATAAAGCTCTTGGGGTTAAAGGATCAAGGTGTATGGGGGGAAGAAAGCATTGTTTCTGGTTGTATCACAGAATGATATGGCTCTTCTCTGCCCAAGGCCACAATGTATCCATTGACTCTACGTACACTTCTTGCTGGCTCAGCAAAGCAGCCAGCAAAATTAAAACCCCTTGTATCCTGGACATTCTCTCTTCCACTTCTATCGGGAAAAGGATGCAAAAGTCTGAGGTCACGTACCAACTGACTCAAGAACAGCTTCTTCCCTGCTGCCATCAGACTTTTGAATGGACCTGCCTTGCATTAAGCTGATCTTTCTCTACACCCTAGCTATGACTATAACACTACATTCTGCACCATCTCCTTTCCTTCTCTATGAATGGTATGCTTTGTCTATATGGAGCACAAGAAACAATACATTTCATGAATGAATACATTATTCATACAATAATAGATCAAATCAAATCAATGATCAAAATGAATGGTGGAGCAAGCTCAAAGAGTCGAATGGTCTATTCCTGCTTCTAGTTTCTACATAAACAATTTTGGAAATTCATTTGGAAATGTGTTTCTATTTTACTTTTAGCATTGGCATCCATTTTAGAGATTAATTTTGGTTTCAGGCACGCTTTTCTGCATAGCATCAAGCACATTTGACTTTCAATGGCAGAAAGATATTCCAGGATTTCTTGATCTTTATATTTTTAGCATTGACATCAGTTGGCCTTTCGCATTTAACATTGTCCCACCAGACCCTTGTAAGTCTGAAGATTGAGGGTTGCAATGCAATCTGTTTGAGCCATTTGTCTGAGGCGTTCAAGTCAGCAATCCTGAAAGCCAGATACAATCTATGGAGATCCATCAAAGATGTCAAAAGATCAATACTGGACCAAGCTAGAGTCTTAAGCTAGCCACGCAGACTCCCACTGACTATGGCAAGGTCTGCAAGGCATAACAGGCTACAAGGTAAAGGCATGTAGAATCGTCAGTAGCAGTGCACTCTACACGATGGCCTCAATGCATTCTATTTAGAGCAAGAGGTCAGTGAAAGCATGCCCTCCATCACAGAAGCTTCAGTCAAACAGATATCCAAGGACACCATTGCAGATGTCAACCCACGGAAAGCAAATGGCCCCGATGATGTACCCAGATGAGCACTCAGATCACGTGCGGACCAGCTGGCGGGGGTACTTGCAGACATCTTTAACATCTCTTCACACTAATCTGAAGTCCCTTCCTGCTTCAAGAAGACAATTATCATCCCTGTATCAAAGAAAAACCAAGCAGCGTGCCTTAATGACGATTGTCTGGTGGCTCTGACTCCATCATTATGAAGTGCTTTTACAGGTTAGACATGGCATGAATCAATTTCAACCTCCCAGATTGTCTGGATCCACTACAGTTCACCTATCGCAGGTCCACAGACACCATCACCCTGGCCCTGCACTCAACCCTGGAATACTTGGATAACAAAGACATCTATTCTAGACTCCTATTTATTGACTACAGTTCAGCCTTCAACACCATTATTCCTACAAAATTAATCTACAAACTTCGTAGCCTGCGGCTCCTCCCTTTGTGACTGGATTCTAGACTCCTAACGCACACACCGCAATCAGTGAGGATAGGCAACAACATCTCCTCCATGTTCATCCTCAGCACTGGTGCCCCACAAAGCAATGTCCTCAGCCCTTTACTATACTCCTTAAACACCCATGACTGTGTGACCAAATTCCCTTTCAGCTCGATTTTCAAGTTTGCTGATGACACAACTATAGTGGGTCAGATCTCAAACTATGATGAGACAGAATACAAAATTGAGATAGAGAATGTAGTGAACTGGTGTGGCAACAATAATCTCGCCCTCAATATCAACAAAATGAAGGAGATAGTCATCGACTTCAGGAAGCGTAAAGGAGGGCAAAGCGTAAAGGAAGGATGAAGTGGAAATGGTTGAGAGCTTCAAGTTTCGAGGTGACCAGATGAACAACAAACTGTTTTGGTTCTTCCACGCTAATGCTATAGTTAAGAAAGCCCATCAAGTAGCTTCTACTTTCTCAGGAGGCTAAATAAATTTGGCATGTCCATTATGGTTCTCATCAACTTTTACAGATGCACCATAGAAAACATCTTTTCTGGATCTATCAGCTTGGTATGCTCCTGCAAGAAACTACAACAGGTTGTGAACATAGCCTATCCATCACACAAACCAGCCTCCCATCCATTGGTTCTGACTATATTTCACACTGCCTTGGAAAAGTAACATAATCATGGACCCCATCCTGGACATACTTTCTTCCATCAGGAAAAAGATACAGAAACCATCCAATTCAAGATCAGTTTTTACCCTGCGGTGTCAGACTTTCTGAATGGACCTAGCTCATATTAAGTTGTTCTTTCGCTACACACTAGCTATGACTGTAACACTATATTGTGCACTTTCTCTTTTCTCTCCTATGTACTCTAGCTACAATATGCTTTGTCTGTATTGTGAGCAAGAAATTAAACTGACCTTTCTCTACGCACTAGCTATGATGTAACATTTTTCTTTCCCACTGCTCTTTACCCCTACTTTATCCCTCTTCCCATATCTTTTCTCCCCCTTTGCTTCCCCTTTTCTAAATTTTACATCTGCCCCATCCATTTCCCCTTCTCCCTCCCCCAACTTCTTCATCTTAGTTTCTCTGCTGTTTGGTCATTCACACCCTTTATTCTTTCTATGGGCTGCTATTAGCAATCTTTTCCCCTGGTTTCTGTGGCTACAACTCATCTTTTATTCCCTCACTCTGTGGTATAAATATCTCCCACTTTTCTATGCCTTTTAGCTTTGACAAAGGATCAGCTGGACTCGAACGTCAGCTCTTTATAGATGCTGCAGACCTGCTGAAATTTTTGAGCATTTTTTCTTTTGAATTCAGATTCCAGTATCTGCAGTATTTTGCTTTTATCCAGTGTTTTACAATGTCTCATTAATCACTACTTTGCCATCATGTCATTAGCAATAGGTCGTAATTGAATAAAGTAATGTACTGATCTGATTTCTGTTTTGTGTAATCTTGAAGCAATTTATTTATGTATTATTATTAATCACAAGTGAGGCTTACATTAATACTGCAATAATTTATAGTGAAAATCCATTAGTCGCCACACTCCAGCACCTGTTCAGATACATAGAACGTAGAACAATTCAGCACAAAAAGGCCCTTCGGCCCATAAGTTGCGCCAATCACATCTATACCTACTAAGCCATAGACCTATCTATAACCCCCAATCCCATTAGATCCCATATAGTCATCCAGAAATCTTTTAAAAGACCCCAGCGAGTTTGCCTCTACACCACCGACGGCAGCCGATTCCATTCACTCACCACCCTCTGAGTGAAAAACTTACCCCTAACATCTCCAAATACACTAAGGGAGAATTCTGCACGGCCAATTCAGCTAACCAGCACATTTTTCAGACTGTGATAGGAAACCAGAGCATCCAGATGAAACCCAGGCAGACACGGGGAGAACTTGCAGTCTCCATATTGACAGTGATCCAAGCCGGAATTGAACCCAGGTCTCTAGCACTGTGAGCTTGAAGTGCTAACTACTGGCCACCATACTGTGAGTTTATTGCGTTGGTCCAAACAAATGCCAGAGTGTGGTGACTAGGGGAATTTTGCATAACTTCAATGCAGTGTTAATGTAAGCCTTACTTGTGATTAATACACAAACTTTTACTTTATTTATTAGTCACAAGTATGTCTTACATCAATGCTGCAATGAAGTTACTGTGAAACTCCCCTAGTCACCTGTTCAGGTCAATGCACCTAACCAGCATGTCCTTCAGACTGTGGAGGAAACTGGAGAACCTGGAGGACATGCATGCAGATGCAGAGAGAAAGTGAAGACTCCACATAGGCAGTGGCACAAGCTGGAAATCGAACCTGGGTCCCTGGCACTGTTTGGCAGCTGTGCTAACCACTGTGCCACCCTGTTCCTTTCTCTCCAATTCTCTCAATTCTGGACCTGTTGTGAGGATTGAGTGCCCTGGAATGGTTCTGCCAGTTGACAGAGTAAATTCATGCTTCAACTGAGCTTTGGAGTTGGTCTTGCTTCTACCTATTGCTTTGGAGCTGTGCCCACTACATTTGCTGTTCCTATGATGTCATGAATGTCTAGGTCAATCTTAATATTTCCTTTTGTCCTTTTATTGAGAATTTTTTTTGTTCTTGCCAGACCTGATCTGCTTTTTACAGTTTGCTGGGTATTTCACTTGCTGCCACCATGTTTTGTTGTGTCGGGGTCTAGATGGGGTTTTGAGGATTTGCTACTGTCCTAAAGAGTAGCATCTGTAGAGGAGGCGATGGCCTGGTGGTATCACTAGACTATAAATCCAGAAACTCAGTTAATGTTCTGAGGGACCTGGGTTCAATTCTCACTATGGCAGATGGTGGAATTGAATTCAATGAAAAAAATCTGGAATTAATTAGGAATGAAATCATTGTTGGGAAAAACTGTATCTGGTTCACCAATACTCCTTCAGGGAAGGAATCTGCAGTTCTTGTCTGGCCTATATTTGACTCCATTGCCACACCAATGTGATCAACTCTCAACTGCCCTCAGGCAGATAGGGATGGACAACAGAAGCTGGCCAGCCATGTCCTACGAATGAATAAAAAAAAGCATTCTCAAAGCTATTACTCTCTATTTTCACATTTGAACCTCTGCACAAGATTGGATCTTCTCCCTCCATGTGTGACCTGCCATCATTATTACATCAGCATCACGTATGCTTTCGATATTAACCCTCTACTCTGCAGCTAATGGGGTTGAGTAGCTTACTCTTGTTCCTTAATCATACAGGACACTAGAATCTATCTGATCAGAGTTAAGCAATGGAAAAGGAGCTTTTAAATTGCCAGAGGTCCATCCAGTGCCAGAGGAAATCACTTGGAAAATTTCAAAGGAATGTTAAGACAACAGAGCAGTCGTAACAGGAGATTTCAATTAACCTAATATAGGCTGGGAATAGAGATTAATGGACAAGTGGGTTGAATTCCAAAGATATGTGCTGGAAAAACTTCCTTAATCAGTATGATTCTATCCAACAAGCAAGGAAACAGTGCTGGATCTGGTTCTGAGAAATGAAGTAGGTCAAATGGAATGTATTGCAGTAGGAAAAAAGTTCTGGTAATAATAATACATTGGCTCCAGTTAGACAGTACCTCAATTTGACATTTCTCATCCTTGTTTTCAAATCCCTTAACAGCCTCGAGCTCCCTACCTCTGTAATGTTCTCCAGTCCCTTAACCCTCCGAGATGTCTGCGCTCCTCTAATTCAGGCCCCTTAAACATCTCCAAACTTAAACACTCAACATTAACATTGATGGGGGAGGGAGGACGTGCATTTATTTAGCTGCTTGAGCTGCAAGGTCTAGAATTCCCTCCCTAAACTTCTCTGCCTTTAAAACCTATCTGAATAACCAGATATTTGGTCACCACCTAACATGTCCTCATGTATCAAACTTTATCTGATTATATTTGCATGACGTGGCAAGGAAGGTTTGTTGATGTTTCTCTGGCAGGGGCTGGCATTTTGCTTTGTTTGCTATACAGAAGTGACCAGAGATGACTTTGTGCTAATCTAGTGGTACAGAGGGTCTAGACTAATGCTCTGGTAACACAATACAGCAGAAAATGCTGGAAAATCTCAGCAGGTCTGACAGCATGTGCAGAGGGGAAGAATAGAGCTAATATTTCAACTCTGGATGAGCCTTTATCAAAGTTTAAGAACGTAAGAACTAGAAGCAGGAGTAGGCTAAGTGGCCTCTCGAGCCTGCGCCTCCATTCAATAAGATAATGGCTGATCTTTTTGTAGACTCAGCTCCATATAATCGCTTGCACACCATAACCCTTAATTCCTTTACTGTTCAAAAATCTATCTATCCTTGCCTTAAAAACATTTAATGAGGTAGCCTCATCTGCTTCATTGGGTAGGGAATTCCACAGATTCACCACCCTTTGAGTGAAGAAGTTCCTCCTCAACTCAGTCCTAAATCTGCTTCCCCTTATTTTGAGGCCATGCCCCCAAGTTCTAATTTCGCCTGGCAGCGGAAACAACTACCCTGCTTCTATCTTATTTATTCCCTTAATAATCTTACATGCTTCTCTAAGAACTCACCTCATTCTTCTGAATTCCAATGAGTATAGCCCCAGTTACTCAGTCTCTCCTCATAAGCCAACCCTCTCAGCTCTGGAGTCAACCTAGTGAATCTCTTCTGCACCTCCTCCAATGCCAGTATATCCTTTCTCAAGTAAGGAGACCACTACTGTACACAGTATTCCAGGTTTCATCAGATCTTGTGACATGGGTTCAAATCCCACCATTGAACCTAGTTAATAAAATCTGCAATTGAAAGACAGTCTTAGCAATGGTGACCATGAAAATATAATTGATTGATATAAAAAAAACCCATCTGCTTCAATAATGTCCACTTTGGGGAAGGAAATCTGCCATCCTTAACTGGCCTGACTCCACAGCCACAGCCTCACAGCCCCAAAGACCCAGGTTTGATTCCTGGCTTGGGTCACTGTCTGTGTACAGCTTGCACCTTCTCGTGTCTGCATGGGTTTTTCTCCAGGTGCTCCGGTTTCCTCCCACAGTTCAAAAGATGTAGGTGGATTAGCAATGCTAAATTTTCCCTCAGTGTACCCGAACAGATGCCAGAGTGTGGTGACTAGGGGATTTTTACAATAACTTCATTGCAGTGTTAATACAAGCCTATTTGTAACACTAATAAGTAAATAAAACAAATAAATGTGTGGATTCTTAACTACCCCTCTGAAATGGCCAAGCAAGCCACTCAGCTCAAGGGCAATTAAGGATGGGCAGCAGATGCTGGCGTTGCCAGTGATGTTCATACCCCATGAAAGAATTAAGAATAAAAAAAGTTGAGTTTAGTGAGTGTAGTGTTGAGATTTGGCATTGTAGTAAATAGATATATCCGTAGACATCTAGAGGACAAAAATCTCCAATTAAATGGGCAGACATTTGTAAAGTAAAAGTTTATTTATTAATGTCACAAGATTTACATTAACACTGCTGTGAAAATCCCCTGGTTGCCGCAGTCTAGTACCTGTTCGGGTGCACTGAGGGAGAATTTAGCATGGCCAATTCATCTAACCTGCACATCTTCGGATTGTGGGAGAAAACCGGAATGCCCGGAGGAAACCCACTCAGGCACGGGATGCATTAATTTGGCTGAGGCACTATAATATGAGTGAAGAGAAACATGGAGAGAAACATCGTAATCTAAATGGTACTACTTTGAGGGTTGCAAGAACAGAGAGACCAAGTTGTCTGTCTTCTCATATCGAGTGGCACACAAGCAGATTTTCATCTGTTCCCACAACTAGTCTTTTCTTAAACAGGTCACTAGCTTGTCACAGCTTGAGACACATGTATCAAACATGGCAGCACAGTGGTGATGGCATAGCGCTTAGCACTGCTGCCTCACAGCGCCAGGGACCCAGGTTTAATTCCTGGCTTGGGTCACTGCCTGGAGCTTGCACGTATCTGTGTGGGTTTCGTTCAGGTGCTCTGGTTTCCTCCCCCATTCCAAAGGTATGCAAGTTAGGTGGATTGGCTATGCTAAATTGCCCCTTATTGTCCAATGATGTACAGGTTAGGTAGATTGGCTATGCTAAATTGTCCTTTAGTGTTCAAAGATGTACAGTTAGGAAATTGGCCATGCTAAATTGCCCCTTCATGCCAGGGGAAATTAGCAGGGTAAATTCCTGGATTTAAGGGGATAGTGCCTGGGTGGGATCGTTGACGGTGCAGGCTAGACAGGCTGAATGGCCTCCTTCTGCATTGCAGGAATTCTATGTTTCTATGGCTGACCAGGAGTCATCTGCCGTTGGCATGTTTGAAAGGATTTTGCAGGTTTACACAACTTGTTTGGCCGAGTTATGAATGCACTTTCCTTATCCATCCAATCCCGAGATTCGTACACATCGTTTCTGTCCCAGAGGCATAGACACTGCCACGTGACCTGTGGAAGAGACTACACATTCCTGAATCCTTAAGAATGACAGGGTAAATTGATAAGGCAGTTAAGAAAGCATATGGGAAGTGGGCTTGTAAATAGGTCATTGAATACAAAAGCAAAGACCATAAGATCATAAAACATAGAAGCAGAATTTAGGCCACTCGGTCCATCGCGTCTGCTTTGCCATTCAATCATGGCTGATATTTTTCTCATCTCCATTTTCCTCCCTTTTCCCTATAACCCCTGATCCCCCTATTAATCAAGAACCTATCTATCTCTGTCTTAAAGACACTCAATGACCTGGCCTCCACAATCTTCTGCGGCAATGAGTTCCACAAATTCACCACTCTCTGGCTGAAGAATTCCTTCTCATCTCTGTTTTAAAGGATCGTCCCTTTGCCTGAGGTTGTGCCTGGTTTTTCCTCCTAATGGAAACACCCTCTCCACGTCCACTCTATTCAGGTCTTGCAGTACCCTGAAAGTTTCAAAAAGATCCCCCCTCTATCCTTCTAAATTCCAACGTGCACAGACCCGGAGTCCTCAACCATTCCTCATTTGACAAGCTTTTCATTCCAGGGATCATTCTTATGAACCTCCTCTGGACCCTCTTCAAGGCCAGCGCATCCTTCTTTAGATACAGAGCCCAAAGGAGTCATGCTAAACCCTTACAAATCACTATTTAAACCTCAGCTAGAGTACTGGATGCAATTCTGGGCACCACATTTTAAGAAGTATATCAAGGTTCCTTGAAGAAGGTAGAGAGCAGATTTAATCAAGACGATACGTAGGACAAAAGACTTATGTAGAGAGATTGGAGAAGCTGCGATTGTTATCCTTAGAACAGTAAGTGTTAAAGGTAGACCATAAAATAGGATAACTTAAAGGGAAAGAAACTCTTTCCACAGCCAAGTGGACCAGAGATCTAAAATAATTTCCAAAAAAACTAGAGGGAAAATGAGGTGGATCAATTTCACACAGAGTTTGTTATAATTTGAAACACATTACCTAAAATGGCAGTAGAATCAAATTCATTAAGAACTTTCAAAAGACAATTTGTCATTTAGTTGAAAAGAACAAATTCCATATAGTGCGATGGCACAATGGTGAGCACTGCTGCTTCACAGCACCAGGGATTCGGATTCAATTCCAGCCTCAGATCATTGCGTGGAGTTTGTATGTTCTCCCCATGATAATGTGGGTTTTCTCAGGTTGCTCTGGTTTCCTCCCACAATTCAAAGATGTGTAGGTTGGGTGGATTGGCTATGCTAAATTACCTCCACGTGTTCAAGATGTGTAAGCTGGGTGAGTTGGCTATGCTAAATTGCCCCTCAGTGTCCAAAGATTTTAAATGGATTGGCTATGCTAAATTATCCCTTAGTGTCCAAAGATGTGTAGACTGGGTGGATTGATCATGCTAAATTGCCCCTTAATATCCCAAGAATTGGAGGTTAGGGGGAATTAATGAGGTAAATATGTAGGGTTACAGGGATAGAGTCTTGGTAAGATACTCCGTCAGAGATTCGGTGAAGATTCGATAGCCCAAATGGCCCCATTCTGCTCTATAGGGATTTTATAATTCTATGAATTACAGGATTGCTGAGGAGAAAGCAGCAGTGTAGGATTAAATTGGACTTTTTCCTCTGTCAAAGAGCCAGTATCAGCACAAGACGCTTTGTGGACTATAAGATTCTACGATTCTAATGCCAGGGATTTTTTTCATACTCTGCTGAGATAGTAGATGGATTCTCTGTTTAACTTCCCATTCACTGTGAGAAGTTCCCATCCACTCTGACTGCCACACTGTCTGACACTGCAGTGGGCAAGTATTCACACTGGGACTATGAACACAAAACCTTCTCACTCAATAGTGACAGCATTTGGGGTTAGCACTGCTGCCTCACAGCGCCAGGGATCCGGGTTCGATTCCCAGCTTGGGTCACTGTCTCTGCAGAGTTTGCACATGCTCCCTGTCTCTGTGTGGGTTTCCTCCGGATACTCCAGTTTCCTCTCACATTCTGGAAGAAGTGCTGGTTAGCCAGACATCAGAGTGTGGCGACTCGGGAATTAACACTGAAGTTACTGTGGAATGTAAGCCTTACTTGTGACTAATAAATAAACTTTAATTTTAATTTACTTTAGCTGGGAGGACACCATAGGTTGGCATGGACCGTTGGATCAAAAGGCTTGTTTCCATGCTGTATTGCTCTATGACTCTATTAGGGAATTTTTCCCATTCCACCCTTGACGGGAAACATAGCAGACAAGGGGCGGACCATGCAGACATGCACATTCCAACCTCAGGCGGGATTTTCCGATTTGAGGTTGAGCGTGAATGGAAAATTCTGCCCTAAGACTGAACCTCAGCAGACACATCAATGATTGGGACATCTGTGGACTTGATAAGATGCTTTGCAAATACAAAATCCTTCCTTAATTCATATGTAGAACTTTAACAGAAGGTGACTTAGTACAAGATGCAAAGATTTGATAGGTAACTTTCTCTTGAGGTTTGGGCGCACTTGACAGTGGTCAGATAAGACAGACTGCGGAGGTGATTTGTCACTAGCATTTCCTCTCTGCCTCGAATGCTAACTGAATAATAATTTATTTACCAGAGTAATATATTGTTGTGTGGACTGTTTAGAAGAGTAATGCACACAAATATAACAAACAAATAGATAACAATAAACTACATGCGGAGGCGGTGGCCTTGCAGTATTATTGCTAGACTATTAATCCAGAAACTCAGCTAATGTTTTGGGGACCCGGGTTCAAATCTTCTCACAACAGAATTTGAATTCAATAAAAAATATCTGCAATCTACTGATGACCATGAAACCATTGTCGGAAAAACCCATCTGGGTCACAAATGCCCTTTAGGGAAGGAAATCTGCCATCCTTATCTGTTTTGGTCTACATGTGACTCCAGAGTCACAGCAATGTAGTTAACTTTCAACTGCCTTCCATGGGCAACTAGGGATGGGCAATAAATGCTGGCCCAGCCAGCTACACCCATGTCCCATGAATGAATAAAAAAAATTCAAAAACTGTGCAATTTTAGTGTCCTTGGAGGTGGTTCTCCGAAACAAATTCTAAATGTGGAAGTAGCGTGAAAACAGGCGTAACTCTCACCAATTTCCTTTGGCACAATTTTCAGAATGAATCTCCAACACTCGGAGCACTGCTGAGTGGAGAGGCTGGCAGTATAGTGCTGACCACTGGCCAATCACTGGCTAGCCCCACGACACTGCATCTCTGCTCCCCCATCCCCCAATCGCTGGCATCCCAAATGTCTCCGGGCGAGAACCAACATCCCCCACACCCCCAGCCAGGCCTAATATCCCTGACCCCCGACACCTGCGCTGGCAGTCCCCAGCCTCCTCCAAACTGGATGCCCAGCCCCAATCTCTCCTCAGATGTTAGTCCCACCATCCCAGGAATCAGTCTAGTAAAGCTTCTCTGGGCTCCCTCAAGAGCAGGAATCCGTGCTTCCTGATGTGACTTCTGAATGGCCTGATTCTATTCTTAAGGTTATGCCCCCAATAGGTTCTGTTTTTCTGCCCTACTGAGTCCTTTAATTCTCAAATATTTCAGTTTGAATATCCCTTAGTCATTTGTATTTATCTCTGAAAAAGAATTGTCTAGTCATGCATCTCACTACTTTTTAGGGGATTTTGCAGTGTGCCAAACAGCTGCTATATTTCTGAAAGCTATAACTGTGACAACATTTCTAAATGACTACATTGGCTGAAAACTATTATAGAGGACATTGAAGGCTGTCTCCTCCTCAAAAAAACAAGATTACTGTTGCAACTATCCAAAGGTATGCAGGTTAGGTTGATTGCCCATGCTAAATTGACCCCAGTATCAGGGGATTAGCTGGGTAAATATGTGGGATTGTGGGTGTAGGGTCTGGGTGGGATTGTGGTCAATGCAGATACAATGGGCCAAATGGCTTCCTTCTGCACTGTAGAGATTCTATGATTCTAAATCATCAGTACTTTCACATCTCAAATTGTTTCCCTATCTCCCTCTCTCATACCAGGTAAGTTACATTCCACGTAAATGTCAGCCAGTTGACGGATATCCTAACTTAAAGACAGCTGTGTAGTTACCAAGACGATAATATTTTCCGACATTAAATAAATACAAATCTTTCTTTATGCAGTGTCTTTTACAAAACAGGTGTCTCAAAGCGCTTTACAGCCAATGATATACCCTTTGATTAAAGATGAATCATAGCCACAGAAACAAGGGGAAAGGCTGCTAACGGTAGCCCACAGAGCAAATAAAAGGTGTGAATGACCAAATGGCAGAGTTGCCATTCTCTCTATGGACTGCTATTAGCAATCTTTCCCCTTGATTCTGTGGCTATGACTCATCTTTCATTCCCTCTATACAATATAAATACCTCCCACTTTACTGTGCCTTTTTCCTTTGACAAAGGGTCATCTGGACTCGAAACATCAGCTCTTTTCTCTCCTTACAGATGCAGCTAAACCTGCTTAGATTTTCCAGCATTTATTTTTTGAAGTGCAGTGAATACTGTATAGTTGGAAGCACATGCCTAATTTGCACACAGCAAGACTCCAAAAACATCAATGACCAGTAAACTGCTCTAAATGGCATTCATAGAAACCCTACAGTACAGAAGGAAGCCATTCAGCCCATCGAGTTTGTACCTACCACTAATTGGCAAAACAAATTCTCTTTAAATTGTCTCAAATTTGGTTTTTAAACCATAGATCTATAAACATAGACAGGGATCACAGGTAGAGGTGGGAACATCGGGGTGGCAGCGCGGGCTCATTGGGCCAAAGGGCCTGTTTCCCCGTGCTGTTTTGTTCTTTGTGATTCTATGAAGGGATAAATATTGGCTAGAACACAAGCGAGAATTGCTCTTTAAAATTGCGCTTCGAGTACTTTGGGACCTCAGTTTAGAGTCTCAGCCAAAGAATGGCACCTCTGAAGGTGCGGCACTCCATCATTACTGGATTGGAGCTTTGATTTTTGGAACGGGACTTGAACGTTAACATGTAGAGGCAAGAACACTACTCAGAGCCATAGCTCATAAAACCAAATTAGCATTTGAAATATTTCAGCCCACGTACCAACCAGATGTTATCGAACAGATATGAGATCATGTTGATTTTAAAAATCTCAGCTGCTATGTTACAGGAAGTAGGTAGGGAGGGGAGGAGCATCACAATTTGGTTAGCACTGCTGCCTCACAGCGTCAATTCAATTCCAGCTTGGGTCACTGTCCATGTAGAGTCTGCACGTTCTCCCCATGTCTGCGTTGATTTCTCCAGGTGCTCCAGTTTCCTCCCAAAGATGTGCAGGTTAGAGAGATTGGGCATGCTAAACTGACCCTTAGTATCCAAAGATGTGCAAAATACAGGAATGAGATAGAGAATCTGGTGAACTGGTGCAGCAACAATAAAGAACAAAGAACATAATCTCTCCCTCAATGTCAACAAAACGAAGGAGATTGTCTTCGACTTCAGGAAGCATAAAGGAGAATGTGCCCTATCTACATCAATGGGGACAAAGTAAAAAGGGTCAAGAGCTTCAAGTTTTCAGGTATCCAGATCATCAGCAACTTGCCCTGGTTCCCCCACGCTGACACTATAGTTAAGAAAGCCCATCAATGCCTCTACTTTCTCAGATGACTAAGGAAGTTTGGCACATCAGCTACAACTCACCAACATTTACAGATGCACCATAGAAAGCATTTTTTCTGGTTGTATCCAGTTGTATCACAGCTTGGTATGGCTCCTGCTCTGCCCAAGACCACAAGGAAGACAAAAGGTTGTGTATGTAGCCCAACCTGTCATCCCAACCATTGACTCTATACTCCTTGCTGCCTTGGAAAAGCAGCCAGCATAATTAAGAGTCCTATGCATCCCGGACATTCTCTCTTCTGCTTTCTTCTGTCGGGTAAAAGGCACAAAAGTCTGAGGAACCATGCCCAGATTGTTTCTTCAGAAGAAATTCTTCAAAATGCAGCTGATGAAAATACAACAAAACTTACTCCAACTTATAAATCAAAGAAAGGATTTAATAAAGAAACATCATTATACCAAATTTGAAACTTTACCATGGGCCTCTCCAAGTTCTCCACAATTCTACAGCATTCCTTATTTATAGTGAAATTAGCTGGTCAACTGACTATTACATCACTGTAATTGGCTCCATTGTTTACTGGGTCAGCTGACCCTTACATCTTGTTCTCATTGGTCACATTATATCCAATACAAAGGTGTCACCAGTTACATTCTAACACAAATCATGATGCAGACACCCATACTGATAATTGGGCACAATGTTGTCGAACGAGTTCAAGGAGATTCCCAAAGTTTCCTGAAGATGTGAAGAAGGTCTATAGTGTGTTAGTGTTTATTAACAGGGGGGTTGAGTTTAAGAGCCGTGGGGTTATGCTGCAACTGTATAAGACCTTGGTGAGACCACATTTGGAATATTATGTGCAGTTCTGGTCACCACACTATAAAAAGGACGCAGAAGTATTAGAGAGAGTGCAGAGGAGATTGACCAGGATGTTGCCTGGTTTAGAGCGTAGGTCTTATGAGGAACGGTTGAGAGAGTAGGACTTTTCCCTCTAGAGTGGAGGAGGTTGAGAGGTAACTTAATAGAGGTTATAAGATGATGAGTGGACATTCACAGACTATTTCCTCAGGTGGATGTAGTTGTTACTAGGGAGCATAACTATAAGGTTCATGGTAGGAGATATAGGAGGAATGTTTGAAATAGGTTCTTTACTCAGAGAGTGGTTGCAATGTGGAATGGACTGCCTGCTGTGATCATGGAGTCAGACACTTTAGGAATTTTCAAGCGATTATTGGATAAGCACGTGGAGCACACCAGAATGATAGGGAGTGAGATAGCTTGATCTTGGTTTCGGACAAAGCTCAGCACAACATCAAGGGCCGAAGGGTATTATGCTGTACTGTTCTATCTTCAGACCAAGATTTGTTGGATGGCATTTTCAAGTGAGGAGTTGACCAGTTACTTATAAGAAAATGGTATACTGGCATGATTGAGAGGAGAATCACCCAGTGTTGGGTGCGGGACTGGAAGATGACTACACCTATGATGTGGTACCCAAGTAAAGTGTTAAAACCTTAGGGGATGGGAGAAAACAGAACAAAAGCTCTAGTGGCCACTTCATGTTGCATTTAAACTCAGCTTCAGACACAACTCGCCAGGAACTTCAAAAGGTCATGAATGTAGCCCAATCCATTACACAAATCAGCTTGCCATCCACTGACTCTGTCTACACTTTACATATGGTAAAGTAGCCAGCAGAATTAGGACCCCACACACCCTGGACATTTTTTCTCCCACCTTCTTCCTTTGGAAAAAAGATACAAAAGTTTGAGCTCACATACCAACCAACTCAAGAACAGCTTCTTCCCTGCTGCCGTCAGAAGTTTGAATGGACTTACCTTGAGTTAAGTTGATCTTTGTCTCACCCTAGCTATGACTATAACACTACCTTCTGTATTCTTTCGTTTCCTTTTCTATGAATGGTATGTTGTGTCTATACAGCAAGAAACAATATTTTTCACTGTATGTTAATATATATAATACTAAATCAAATCAGCCTTGCCCACTCTCTCTTTGAGCTTTTTAACCCCCCTACTCTCTCGTGCCTACAGACCAGTATTCTGACTCTATTTTGTGCATCCATTCCCTTTACCTACTTTTGGCAATCTTCGGTTGCATTCTACAATTCTCAAACTCCTCCCTCGAGCCTCTTTCCATTTTTTTGCCCTCCTTTAAAAGCCTGCTCAGAACCATAATTTCTATCAATCTTTCAGCCACCCCTCTGCCTCAGTTTGGCATTCCCCCCCCACCACCGCCTCCGTTTAGCTGAACATTGAAAGCACTTTATGAACCCTTCATTATCTGATTTACGATAGCTCTGATATAACCCAGAGAGTTTGCAGCTCCTTTATGGATCAAGTAATAAACTACATCCCTCCCTGCCATGTGCCACTGTGTTACACACCCTCTGTGATTCAGGAATACGCCCAATGTGACATGCCATTCCAACAAAAACAGGAAAGACCAAATGGGTAAAAGATACAAAGTGATAGTGTTCATAAGATATAGGAGCAGAATTGGGCCATTCAGCCCATCGAGTCCATTCTGCCACTGGATTATGGCTAAGATGCTTCTCATCCCCATTTTACTGCCTTTCCCCTTTCAGCCCATTACCAATTAAAAATCTGTCTAATTCCTTCTTAAATTTATTCACTGTTCCAGCATCCATCAAATTTTGGGGAAGCAAATTCCACAGATTCACAAGCCTTTGGGAGAAGTAGTTTCTCCTCAGCTGTTTTAAATTTACTACCCCTTATCCTAAGACTATGATTTCCCATTCTGGAATGCCTCACAAGAGGAAGCAGCCCTCCACATCTACTTTATCCATACCTTTTATCATCTTGTATGCCTCAATTCAATCTCCACTCATTCTTCTAAATTCCAGAGAATATAGGCCTAAATTCATAGAAATTATAGAACATAGAACATAGAACAATACAGCACAGAACAGGCCCTTCGGCCTTCGATGTTGTGCCGACCAAAATAAAAAGCAATGCCCCTCCTAACTAAACCATTCCCTTCTCATCCATATACTTATCAACTAACCTCTTAAACGCCACCAAACTTGGCGCATCTACAACAGCTGCAGGCAGGGCATTCCACTCCCTAATCACTCTTTGAGTAAAGAACCTACATCTGATATCCGTCCTATAACTCATACCCCTTAATTTAAAGCTGTGTCCCCTCGTGCTAGCTTTCTCCATCCTAGGAAAAAGGCTATCACTGTCCACCCTATCTAAACCTCTAATCATCTTATATGCTTCAATAAGATCCCCTCTTAGCCGCCTCCTTTTTAACGAAAACAACCTCAAATCCTTCAACCTCTCTTCATAGGACCTGCCCTCCATACCAGGCAACATCCTAGTAAACCTCCTCTGTACCCTCTCCAATGCCTCCACATCTTTCTTATAATGTGGCGACCAGAACTGCACACAATACTCCAAGTGCGGCCGCACTAGAGTTTTGTACAGCTGCAACATGATGCTGCGGCTCCTAAATTCAATCCCCCTACCAATAAAAGCTAAGACTCCATATGCCTTCTTAACAACTTTATCCACTTGACTGCCTACTTTCAGGGATCTATTGACACATACACCAAGATCCTTCTGTTCCTCAACACTATTAAGAGCCCTACCATTAGCCCTATACTCTACACATTTATTGTTCCTGCCAAAGTGCATTACCTCACACTTTTCCACATTAAACTCCATTTGCCACCTCTCGGCCCAGCTCTGCAACTTGTCCAAGTCACTCTGTAAACTATAACACCCCTCTTCACTATCTACCACTCCACCGACTTTAGTGTCATCTGCAAATTTACTGATCCATCCCTCAATACCCTCATCCAGATCATTTATAAAAATTACAAACAGCAGGGGCCCCAAAACAGACCCCTGAGGCACACCACTCGTCACCGAACTCCACGATGAATATCTCCCATCAACCACCACCCTCTGTCTTCTATCTGCCAGCCAATTTCTAATCCAATTAGCTAAATCACCCTCTATTCCACACATCTGCATTTTCTGTAGAAGTCTTCCATGGGCCACCTTATCAAAAGCCTTACTAAAGTCCATATATACTACATCATATACTTTGGTTTCGTGAAGGGTAGGTCATGCCTTACTAACCTCATTGAGTTTTTTTTTGAAATTATAGAAGCATAGAAACCCTACAGTGCAGATGAAGGCCATTCAGCCCAATGGGTCTGCACCAACTGTAATCCCCACCCAGGCCACATCCCCATAACCCCACATATTTATCCCGCTATCCTACATAGCCCACGACACTAAGGGGCAATTCAGCATGGCCAATACACCTAACACGCACATGTTTGGACTGTGGGAGGGAAAAACAAAGAACAATACAGTACAGGAAACAGGCCCTTCGGTCCAATGAGCGCACGCCACCATTTTAATATTATAAGTGCCCTCCTCTACTTATGACCAAAAACCAGCACATCTGGGGGACGTGCAAACTCCCACAGGCAGTGACCCGAGCCAGGAAGTGAACTTGGGTCTGATTAGTCACAAGTAGGCTTGTGACACTAATAAATAAATAAATTGAAACTGTTCAAAGTCTTTTCATACGACAAACCCCTCATTTGTGGAATCAATCCAGTGAATCTCCTCTAAGCTGCCTCCAATGCCACTACAGCTTTCCTCAAATACAGGGACCAAAACTGCGCACAGTGCTCCTGGTGTGGCCTCACCGATGCCTTGTATAGCTGCAAGTGCAAACGTTGACTAGTGAACTCAAGAGGTGACAGGAAGAGCAGCACATAGAGTGGGATTGAATCCTCCGGTATGTTGCCACAGTTCGAAAGACACTGGTTAGGTGCACTGGCTATGCTAAATTCTCCCTCAGCATATGCAAACCCTGTTGAGGTAGGTGGTCAACGATGATCTAACTGAAAGGCTTCCTCCTGCTCCTCTGTTCAATATAAGCGTAATGATGTGGAGATGCCGGTGTTGGAATTTTGCTGCCAAATACACCTGTTGAACTTTAACCTAGTGTTGTGAGGATGGCGGCGCGGGCTTGTTGGGCCAAAGGGCCAGTTTCCCGTGCTGTTTTGTTCTTTGACTCCTTATAATATAAGTATATACATTGGAGGAAGGCAGTATAGCTAATGTTAAACTTCTGATGGTCAGTTGGTAAAGGAGGAGACCAGAAGCCAATCTGTACTTCAATTTAGATTTATTTGCAATTAAGACATCATAATAATAAAGCAGAGTTAGTCATTCTGCAACCCAATGTCAATAAATGTCTCTTTAAAAGTTTATTTATTAGTTTCAAGTGACGGCACAATAGCACAGTGGTTAGCACTGTTGCTACACAGCATCAGGGACCTGGGTTTCATTCCCGGCTTGGATCACTGTCTGTGTGGAGTTTGCATGTTCTCCCCCATGTCTGTGTGAAGTTTGCATGTTCTCCCCCGTGTCTGTGTGGATGCAGCTGAGTGTTGTTATGTTAAATTTATTTATTAGCCACAAGTAAGGCTTACACTGCAATGAAGATACTATGAAATTCCCCTAGTCACCACAGTCTGTGGTGGCTAGTGTTCAGATCAAAACACTTAACCAGCATGTCTTTCAGAATGCAGAAGGGAACCAATACGCTTATGTTATAAGAAGTCTCACAACACCAGGTTAAAGTCAAAAGGTTTATTACGTAGCAAAATCTCCAGTCCAGTGCCGGCATGTCCACATCATTATACTTATATTGAACAGAGGAGTGGGATGAAGCCATTCAGTTAGATCATTGTTGACCATTACCTCAATACCACTTTCCTGCAACATCCCCATATCCCTTGATGTCATTAGTGTGCAGAAGTACTACCCATATTTGTCAATTCTACATCATTCTTGTCACACTAAGAATTTTCTACATTTCATAGAAACATACAAATTATGAACAGGGCATTCAACCCCTCGAGCCTGTGCTCTCTGCCATCATGGCTGATCTGATTATGGCCTTCATACCACATTCCATCTACTCCAGATAACCTTTCACTCTTTTGTTAGTCAAGGAACTATCTACCTCTGCCTTAAAGGTATGCACTGACTCCTGTCTCCACCGCTCAAATTGTCTCACAAGTCTTAAATAAGAGACGCCTTATTTTTAAACCATCTCTCCTAGTTCTGATCAGTGACACAAGTGGTTAGCACCACTGCCTCAAAGCACCAACGACCCACATTTGATTCCAATTTCGGTGAGAAGTTTGCGTATTCTCCCCATGTCTGCCTGGGTTTTTTCTGGGTGCTCTTTTTCCTCCAATGTTCCAAAGAAGTGTGGGTCGAGGGGGCAGGGTTTGCCTTGCTAAATTACCCCTTGGTGTCCAAAATATACGTAGGTTATGGAAATTAGCAGAGTAAATGCATGGAGATATGGGAATGCTCTATCAGAAAGTCAGTGCAGACTTGATTGGCTGAATGGCCTATTTCTGCACTGTGGGGTTCTATGATTCTATAAAGGACATCCTTTGGCCATCAGCACTTCCCAACTTCATTTGAGCAATATTCTGCTTATACTTGGAGACCCATTCCCACCTCAGTAAAGAAGTGCTGGACATGAACCCTATTCCAGCTAGTCCCAGTGAGTGGAAGGCAAAGTGCTAGTTCTCATTGACATCATGCAGGCTACTTGTGTCTAGTGGATGTGAATGGCAGAAAAATTCAGGGAACCCTTAAAACCCAGTAGCCACATAGGACTAACCTCAATGTTCGCTGCTACGAACACAGCTATGGGTATTTTCACAAAGGAATTTTCACACTGTGGCCCATCAGAATGAAGATTCTTTCATTGCTTCACACTGTTCCCCAAGAGAGTGAGGAAAGAAAACCAACAACTTGGGTAATATGGTGGCATAGTGGTTAGCACTGCTGTCTCACAGCGTCAGGGATCCAGGTTCAATTCCAGCCTTGGGTCATTGTCTACGTGGAGTTTGCATGTTCTCCCCGTGTCTGCATGGGTCTCCACTGGGTCCATACAGTGTAGAACGAGGCCATGCTGTCCATCAAATATGCACTCACTCTCTGGCAGTGTAGCTCACCCAAACCCTCTTCCCCACCTTATCCCTATAATCCCACATATTGACCACAACCATTCCATTTAACCTACACATCATTGGACAGTAAGGGCAATTTAGCATTGCCAATCCTCCTAACTGCGTATCTTTGGACACTGGAGATGGGGTTGGGGGAAATGAATTCAATAAAAATCTGATGACTGTGAAACTATTGTCGATTATCATGTAAAAAAACCCAACTGATCCTTTAGGAATGAAATCTGTCGTTCTTACCTGGTCTGGCCTACATGCAAGTCCAGACCCACAGCAATGTGGTTGACTATTAACTGCATCCACAAGGGCAATTAGAGATGGGCAATAAATGCTAGCCCAGCCATTGCGTCCATGTCCAATGAACAAATAAAAAAACTAAGGGACAATTTAGGATGGCCAATCAACCTAACCTGCACATCTTTGGACAGCTAAAGGGGCAGTTTAGCATGGCCAATCCATCTAACCTGCACATCTTTGGACACTAAGGGGCTATTTAGCATGGCCAATCCATCTAATTCACACATCTTTGGACACTAAGAGGCAATTTAGTATGGCTAATCCACCCAACCTGTATGATTTTGGACACTAAAGGGCAATTTAGGATGGCTAATCCACCTAACCTGCACATCTTTGTATTGTAAAAGATTGGGATGTTTAATTTCTCATGTCCCACTGTTTTGAACTAGCCGTGTATGCTTTAAATTTTCTCCCGTTGGTGTTGGCTCTTTCATTTTAGCACACTCTGGTAATTTCAGCAGATTTGTTTTACATAATTCAACACCCACAACTACAATGAAGGCTGTGAAAGGACACATCTTCCTCAGCAGCATAACTGAAAGCACTTAGTGCTGAGGTGTCACGTGCTAAGAGATATGAGATGCAAATTCATTTCACTGAAGAGGAGGAGGAGAGTTTCAGGCAAGGCAGGAAATGCAGCCTACATTGCAGCGGTTCCCTCAGGTATACTAAATGAGCTGGCACTTGTTTCGGGTTCCATCTTTCATCTGTGCCGATGTTGCCGATCACAGCTGTGGCAACAGTTAGGGTGTTACAACTAGCATCAATGTTCGGAAGAAAAGGAGCAGGCTGGGTAGTGAACAAACTAGCCAACGCTTGTTTGATCACCACCTAGAGACCCCGAACATGTGAATGAATGTTGGGTGGGAACTAGCCACACTCTCATCCATTTGAGAAACCTCTGCCAACACTCAGTCTAAGCTCAGACATGAGGAAAGGTGCACTGAGGAAATCGATACCTGTCAATAATCAGTGCTTTTAAGAGAAGAACTTAGCAGAGTGATAAAGACAGTATGAGATAGAGAGAAGGAACCAAATGCTCAAGGGAGCTACGCTTTTAGTTTTTATTGGGAGGGGATGTTAGTAAAGGCTGAGAATGGTACAAAGAGCATTCATGAAAAGCAATGAGTTTACTCAGTAGATCAACATGTTGTCTTCCCTACAATGAGAAGTTTGGAAGAGTTGGAGCAAATGATCCCCACCTCCCCAAAGGGATATTAAATTAACATTTTCAAGTCTTGAAAACCAGTATAGGTATATAGAATCAAAGTCAGATAAAAGATTTGGTGCACAGACCAGCCATGATCTAACTGGATGATGAAACAGACTTGATGGGTTGAATGGCCTCCTACACTTTGTATAAAACTTAAGACTTAAGGTGTTTGGGGATGGGTGACGCTGAACAAATTTGAGGAGATAGATTGGTTTTTAATTAGTGGTGGGACGAAGAGTTTTGGGGAATGGGCAGGAAGGTGGAGGTGAGGCCAAGTTGAGATCAGCCATGATAATATTGAATGGCAGAGCAAGTTTGTAAAAGGAATAGGTTGAGGGCAATGGTTGACACATGGAAGTGTGATATAGTAGCCATCACAGAGACATAGTTGAAGGAAGGACACTATTGGCAACCCAACATTCCAAGATATAGAATCTTCAATGAGGAGGTAAAAGAGGAGGTGATGCTGCATTATTAGTTTAGGACTCAGTTAATGCAGTAAGGTGGGATGATTGGCCCTAAATTGATGCTAGGGTAAATACGTGGGATTAAGGGATAGGGCCTCAGTGGGTTGTGGTCGGTGCAGACTCAATGAGCTGAATGGCCTTTGTCTGCACTGTAGGGATTCTATGATATTTTGGAGGCAGCATCAAATGAAGCTTTGTGGGTAGAGCTTGGCAGCCACATTAATAGGTGTTTATTATAGACCCTCACATAGTGAGAGAGATTATTGTGCTCAGTTTATGGAGGTATGCAAAAATAACAACAGGGTTATAACATTAGGTGATTTCAACTTTCCCAACATTTACTGGGATAAGGGCTTGGGTGGAGCAAATCTCTTGAAATGGATATAGAGAAACGTTTTAAATCGATATGTGGAAGGTCCAACAACGGAAGGAGCTGTGCTGGACCTAACTGAAGGAACAGTCACAAGGGAACATAGGTCCAAGATGATGGGTAGGAGGTTTAGGAGGGAATGTGAGGAAAAACGTTTTACCCAGAGGGTGGTGAAGGTCTGGAATGTGCTGTTTGAGAGGGTGGTGTAGACGGGATGCCTCAAAACCTTTAAAAAGTATCTGTATGAGCACTCGGTACGGCATAACATTCAAGGCTATGGGCCAAGTGTTGGCAGATAGAATTAGGTGGGTCTTCATGTGTTTCTAATGTATCAGTGCAGACTCGATGGCAGCATTGTATGATTGTATGATGATGTGGAGATACCAGCGTTGGACTGGGGTAAACATAGTAAGAAGACTCACTCGCCTGACGAAGGGGCAAAGCCCTGAAAGCTAGTGACGTTTGCTACCAAATAAACCTGTTGGACTTTAACCTGGTGTTGTGAGACTTCTCAATGATTTTATGATATGCGAGGCTGAATGGTCTACTCCTGGCTCCTATGTCCTGAGGCGAGGGATTGTAGAGGTGGTAGAAAGAAAAGCTATTTAAGTTAACAAGGATGGTAACAATGGTCAGGTAATGATTGGTATGTGATAAAATATCAGAGTTTTAGATAAGATGATATTTGGAAGATAACAAAATGACCTGGAATGGGGTGACAGTGGCGTAGTGTAGTAGATTAGTCAATGGATTAGTAATCCAGGGACCTGTGGGCCCAGGCTTGAATCCGATCACAGGGCAGATGGCGGAATTTGAATTCAATAAATTTGAATTGACTTAATCCTAACCATCTAGCTCACTAATGCTCTTTAAGGAAGAAAGTCTGCCATCTTTAGGCAATCTGGCCCACACACGGAACCTTAAAATAGTCTACCAAGTCAATCAGTTTAAAGTCAATTCGGAGTGTGCAATAAACACTGGGTTCAGCCATGGTGCCCACAAATGAATTTTTTTTATAAAGAAGCTTTGGAGATAGCAATTTCATATTGGGGTTTATTTTTAAAAAATGACATTCCATGAATACTGCCCACTCCTCTACTGGACTCGAGTGACTTTCATCCTAATCTGGTGCAGAACCACTTCCCAGAGATAAATGTCAATGTTCCAACTCAAGGCACCGCCCAATCCCTCACAATGAATTGTAACTCAAACCAAGATCTATTATCAAATTGCTTGCGTGTTTCAACAGTGCTTTGCTAAGGAAGTTCACGAAGGTGTAGCAGCCATTCCCAAAAGACTGATATGGTTACTTTCAGATGCAAACTAGTCACAACATTTTACATTAAAAACAGAACAACAGGTCTGTCAGCATCCATTCTGATTTAGCTGCTTTGTTGATTTAATACAAGAATCATAGATTAAAGCTCAACAAATAGAATAAGATCATAGAATCCATACAATGCAGAAGGAGCTGTTTGGCCCATCAAGTCTGCAGCAACTCACTGTCAGAAGATCCCACCCAGGCATTTCCCCCACATATTTAGCCCGCTAATCCCCCTAATCTACATCTTTGGACACAAGGGGCAATATAACCTGGCCAATCCATCTAACCTGCACATCCTTGGACACTAAGGGGCAAGTTAGTATGGCCAATCCAATCAACCTTCACATCTTGGAATACTAATGGACAATTTAACTTGGCCAAACCACCTAACCTACACATCTTTTGGACACTACAGGGCAAATTAGCACGGCCAGTTCACCCAATCTGTACAGCTTGGGACACTAATGGGCAATTTAGCTTGGCCAATCCACCTAACCTATTGGGCGGCACAGTAACTGAGTGGTTAGCACTGCTGCTTCACAGCTCTAGGGTCCAGGATTCGATTCCTGGCTCAGGTCATTGTCTGTGTGGAGTTTGCTCATTCTCCTTGTGTCTGTGTGGGTTTCCTCCGGGAACTCCAGTTTCCTCCCACAGTGCGGGTTAGGTTGATTGGCCATGCTAAGAAATTGCCCTTAGTGTCCAGGGATGCATAGGTTAGCGGGATTAGTGGATATAATATGTAGGGATATGGGGATACAGCCTGGGTGGGATTGTGTTCAGTGCAGACTTGATGGACCGAAGGGTCTCTTTCTGTACTGTAGGATTCTATGATTCTATCTTTTGGACACTAGGAGGCAATTTAGCACGGCCAATCTATCTAACATACACATCTTTGGAGTGTGGGAAGCAATTGGAGTACCCACAAGAAATCCACCCAAACGGGAAGAATGTTCAACTCCACATAGTCATCCAAGGCTGGAATTGAAATAGGTCTCTGGTGCTCTGAGGCAGCAGGAATAATCACTGGGCAATCTGTCTGTGCTACCTTGCTGCCCTCAAAGGATATTAGTGAACTACATGGCTTCTTATTGCAAATTGGCAATGGTGTCATGCCATCTTTAGCATTTTGGATTTTTATTTCAAACTTCCCTAGAGAATAGCTTTGGCTCTCTGGAAGACTAATACAGTGACTAATACTATGCCATCACTGCCCCATTAAGGGACAGATCCATGGAGCCATACAGTATCACATTATGAAAAATTCTGTATTTCTAATGTTCATATATCATTGTACCTGGCCTCTTACCCTGGGATCATCCAGTATTTCTCCATGGAAAGAATTCTCCAGCCATTACATACCCTTCCACCTCTGCCAGCCAGAACAGAGAATTTGGCACTCAGCCAAGTCTCCTTTCATTGCAGCAAGACTGGAGACTTCAGCCATAGGCAAGGTCAGAGAATCCGACTCATTGCTTCTGAAACTTAAAAGAAAAATGCAGATCATTAAGGACATGGAAAGACTGTTTTCTCTTGTGGGTGGGTTCAGAACTAGAGGGTTCAGAAGAAGAGTCATACAGACTCAAAACACTGGGGGCCATTCCCCCATCTCACTGTGCCAGATTTTTTAGCCGGGAGAATTGCATCTGGATGGAGTTAAAGGGAGAGCAGTCAGGGCCTCCTATGGGATTGGCAGCAGGAGGTGGTGCACCCTGGCAATGCATTTCAAAAGGGCAAAGTGCACATGCCCAGAAGGCAGCTTGGTACTGCCCCTCAATCCACAGGAGTGGAAGGGGGTCCCACTGTCACACTGCATAAGGATCGGTCTGAGCTGGAGGGAGGCCAGTGACTGGGGTGGCGGGAGTAGTGGTGGTGTGGTCCGTCTCCCATAGTTGTGATAGAGTTGTGGGGTGGGAGGATGGAGGTGCGTTCTGCTGGGGTATGGGGATGTCTGCCTCCCAAGGCAGGAAGAGGAGTGGTTTGAGATTGGGGCACTTCAGGATGGGACAGTGGGTCCAGGACTAGTCCTTGGATTGACTGGAGGGGCCGCTCTGTGAAGGTGATGGGCTGGCCAGCAAACTGCAAGTTGATAGTTCAGGTTTTTAACGCAGATAGAAGGTTATCAGGATAGATGGGGATGTCGAACTTAAAACACAAACAAATCAGCCATGATTTTATTGAATGTGAAAAAGGCTTGGTTGGGCCAATGGATGCACTTCTGCTCCTGTTTTATAAGTTAATAAATTGTAGATTTTCAGCAGGTACTTTGGTATCTAAAGTAAGCAGTTCATGCCCCACTGGTGGAAGGATTGTTTGCTAATGACAAACATTAAATGTCTTTAATTGCTAAATTCTTACTGGTTTAAAACTCAACTCTTTAACAAAGCTTTTGTCACCTTTCTTAATATTTCAGTGCCAAAATCTATTGCGTAGTTTTTTTTTGTTTGTTCATAGGATGAGAGTGCCTTTGGCTGGGTCAGCATTTAGTGCCCACTTCTAAGAACATTTAAGAGTCAACCATATTGCTCTGGATCTGGAGTCACATATACGCCAGCACAGGTAAGATTTCCTTCTCTAAAGGGCATCAGTGAACCAGATGGATTTTTACAATGGTTTCATGCTCATTACTGGTCTTCCAATTCCAGGTATTTACTGCATTCAAATTTCACCATCTGCCATGGTGGGATTCTAACCTGAGTCCCTGTAGCATTAGAAAAAGTAAAAAGTTTACTTATTAATCGCAAGTAAAGCTTACATTAACACTGCAATGAAGTTATTGTGAAATTCCCCTAGTCGCCACAGTCTAGTGCCTCTTTGGGTCAATGCACCTAACCAGCACATCTTTAGAATGTGGGAGGAAACTGGAGCACCTGGAGGAAATCCACGCAAACATGAGAAAAACATGCAAATCCACACAGACAGTGACCCAAGCTGGAAATCAAACCCGGGTCCCTGGCAATGTGAAGCAGCAATGTTAACGACTGTGCTATTGTGCCACTTTGGGTCACTGGATTATTAGTCCAGCAACAACGCCACTATGCCACAGACCCCCTCACGGAGTTAAGTACCATCTTCATTTTGTAAAGAAAAATTCAATTAATCTTTCTGTCTTTGCAAATTTAACTTGAAATAAATTTAATTTGTCATTTAGCCTGAATGATACTCTACTCCATGTATTTTTATGCCTGGTTCAGAACTATCAAGGGCACACAGGTATATTGTTTACAATTTCAAGTTCACATCTCAATGAATAATGTCGCACACAAGCTTGGATATTTTGTACACAGAATCATGATTTGGTTCCAAGGAATTACACATATGTGGCACAAATGTGGCTCATTCTTGCCTCTGAATCAAAAGACTGCGGGTTGAAGACTCACTCTGGGGGTTTGAACATAAAAATCTATAATGACACTCCTGGTGTAGTCCTGAGGGACTGCTGCACCGTTGGGAGATGCTTTCTTGTGGGTGAAACATTAAACTAAGACTCCATTTGCCTCCTCACACAGTTGAGAAAGTTCTCATGGCACTATTTCAAAGGCAAGCTGGAGAATTATTCCCAGCACTTTTGTCAGCATTAAACAGACACCACTAAAACAGATTATCTGGTCACAACCATACTTCTATTTGCTGTGTTTAAGTTGGCTGCCCTCTTTTTTTATATTGCCATAGTGATTATCAGGGATGGTAGCACAGTGGTAACATTACTGGTTCAGTGACCCAGACTATATGATTGTGAGCCAGCACCTGCAGGAGAGAAGAAAACGGAGCAATAAAGGGAAGTCTATCGAGCACGAGTCCTCTCTGCTCTACAATAGTAACTTGCCTGGGTTAGCAAAAAAACCTCACTCGCTGTGCTGTCTGGAGAAAATACACAATTCTCTAACCAATGCTCAGGATTTCTTTCACACACATTGTTAGCCACTTTAACACTTGAATAGCAGGTTAGATGTAAGGATTTGCATTCTAATCAGCAATCTGTAACTGTCTGTGTGGATATGAGTGCTATTGCAGACCAGAACACTGCATTTGCCTGACGAAGGCTATAAAGTCGAAAGCTCGCGAATTTACTATCAAATAAATTGGTTGGATTTAAAATTGGTGTTGTAAAACTTTACTACAATAGAGCACAGCACCCTCTTCTGGGCACAGATTGTGTACTTTTCTAGTAAATGATCAGAGAATCCCACAGTGCAGAAGGTCGTCATTCGGCCCATCAAATCTGCATTGACTCTTATCCAGATCCCATCCCTGTAACCACGCGTATTTTATCCAGCTATCTCCCATCCTCCCCATACATGTCTTAGGACACTGAGGGCAATTTAGCATGGCCACTCCTCCTAACTTGCATCTTTGGAATGTGGGCCCAAACCGGAGCACTGGGAGAAAACACGCAGAAACGGGGAAAACATGCAAACTCTCCATGGGGGGCGGGGGGCAGGAATTATCCAATGCTGGAATTGATTCCGAGTCCCTAGCACTTTGAAGCAGTAGTGCTAACCACCGTGCCAACCTAAACAATGTGGAAGTTGTGTGTTCAAATTACTGAGATAAAGTAAAAGTAAAGTTTTAAAGTTTATTTATTAGTCACAACTAAGGCCTACATTAACACTGCAATGAGGTTACTGTGAAATCCCTCAATTTGCCACATTCTGGTGCCTGTTTGGGTCAATGCACCTAACCAGCATGTCTTTCAGACTGTGGGAGAAAACCGGAACACCCAGAAGAAACCCATGCATATACAGGGAGAACTCCACACAGACAGTGACCCAAGCCAGAAATCGAACCTGGGTCCCTGGAGCTGTGAAGCAGCAGTGCTAACCACTGTACTAATACCGCTGGTGCCAGTTATATTTATGCAATTTTTTTGAATTCCCTCATGTGAGGCTAACATTTATTGCCCAATGCTAATTGCCTTTGAGAAGGCAGTGACGAGTTGCCATCTTCAACTGCCACAAGTACACCCACAGTATCGCTGGGAAGGGAATTCCTGGATTTCAAACCCAGGACAGAGAGTGACAGCGATATAGTTCCAAGTCAAGAGGGAGTGTGGCTTGGAGGGGAACTTGGAAGGATGGTGTTTGGATGCATCTGCTGTCTTTTTCTGCAGTCTTACTGGTGAGCTTGTCCTGTTTGAATTTCATTAGCCGCAGGTTTGGAAAGAGCAATTCTTAGCAGTGGGTCTCATTGGCTTATAAACCCCAAGTCCAAAATTAAGGACTAGAAGTATCAGGGTCATCAATTAAATCAGAGGGAATTCAGAAGAAATTTCTTTGAACATAGAAACATACCAACACCCAATACAATTGCCATAAAACAACTCAATTCCTGTACTCAAAACCTCTTGCTATGAAGGCCAATATACCATTTGCCTTCTCTACTGCCCGCTGTACCTGCGCGCTGACTTTCAGTGAATGATGCACGAGGACACCAAGGTCTTGTTGAGTATCCACCTCTCTCAATTTACACCTATTGAAACAATAACGTCTTCCTATTATTACTATCAAAATGGATAACCTCACTGTTATCCTCATTATACGGCATCTGCCATGCATATGCTCACATATTCAGCCTATCCAAATCACACTGAAGCACCCCCACATCCTCCTCACCCAACTTTTTATCATCTGTAAATCTAAAAATAATACATTGAGTTCCCTCTTCCAAAACAGCACACCCTGCCACCCAACATTGTATCATCTGCAAATTTGGGAATAATATTTATTCCCTCTTCCAAAATATTAGAGCCATAGAAAAGTTACAGCACAGGAGGTGGCCACTCAGTCCATCTTGTCCATGTCAGCTCAGTGAGAGGAGCAAATGTGGAACTTGATACCACATGGAATGGTTAAGTTTAGGGGAATGATCTCCTTCTGTGCTATTCTATTTAATATAAATTCTATATTCAAATCATGTGAATAAAGATCAAGGGCACAAATGGACCCAGTACAAATGTCTGGACATCTGCTACAATATGCAGCTCAAGAAATACATAACTTCATGGGAACATTCAATTAAACTTTACATTCATTCTGTGAGGTACTAATAGTATAAAGTAGCTCTCCAATACAAAAATGCCTGAACACACTGTGCTAAGAATATGAGAACAGCAGTAATAGAGTCATAGAGGTTTATAGCATGGAAACAGCCCCTTTGGCCAATTTGTCCATGCCGCCTTTTTTTCTAAAACCGCTAATTCCAATTGCCCGCATTTGGCCCATATCCCTCTATACTCATCATACCCATGTAACTATCTAAATGCTTTTTAAAAGATAAAATTGTACCTGCCTCTACTACCACCTCTGGCAGCTTGTTCCAGACACTCACCATCCTCTGCATGAGAAAAGTGGGTCAAGGAATGGGCTAACAAGCTTGCTTTGACACGTAATGACAGCTGATCTTCAATCTAACTCCACATTCCTGCTTCTACTCATATCGCTTAATATCTTTGGTTACAGTCTCAGCTTTTAAAATCAAACAATTGAGTCAGCAGCAATTGCCATTTGCGGAAGAGGGTTACTAACATTTTTTTTTAATTCAATCATAGGACCTGGGTGTCACTGGCTGGGCCAGCATTTATTGCCCATTCCTAGTTGCCCTTGGAAGACAGTTGAGAGTCAACCATATTGCTATGGCTCTGGAGACATATGTTGGCCAGACCACGTAAGTACAGCAGATTTCCTTCTCTAAAGGACATTAGTGAACCAGATAAGGGTTTTCCACCAATCATCACAGTCATCATTAGATTCTTAATTCCAGATTTTTTTGTAATTGAATTCAAATTGCACCATCTGCCGAGCAGGATTCGAACCTGGGTCTCCCAGAACATTATCCCTTTGTGTATCAGAATGTTTCCTCTGGATCTGGCTCTGATTTTTAGGCTATGACCCCATCCTGTTCAAGCAGCTAGCTCTATGTGACCGAGCAGAATAAATTGTATTAAGCAGAAGTTAATCTTGGCTTTTTGTTTTTTTTTGGGTAACGTATGGTTGACCAAGCAGCAAATGTGTGACATGAAGTCTCAGCCATGACATGTAAATATCGATATGCACCTGTAATCCGGCAGAGCAGAGAAATGCTATCAGTTTCACCACACAAGAACAGCCGTAAGGTTCAATGCAGTGTGTCTAGGCTTTTTTTGTGGGTTCATGGGCTTTAGAAGTAAAAAATGTAGGGAGGAAGTTCCCGATTGGGGGTTTAGGTGGGGGGAGTCCAGAACCAAGCGTCACAATTTCAGGCTAGATCATTTAGGACAGAGGTGAGGAGACATTTAAAGTTTATTATTAGTCACCAAGTAAGGCTAACATTAACACTGTAATGAAGTTACCCTAGTCACCGAAGTCCGGCAGCTGTTCAGATCAACGCACCCTAACCAGCATATCTTTCAGAATGTGGGAGGAAACTGGAGCACTTGGGGGGAGCTCATGCAGACAAGGGAGAACATGCAAACTCCACACAGATGGTGACCCAAGCTGGCAGTCAAACCCGGTGCCTTGGCTCTGTGAGGCAGCAGTGCTAACCACTGTGTTACTGTGCCACCCCCAAGAGTGGTGAGCCTGTGGAATTCATTACCATAGGAAGTAGTTGTTGCCAAAACATTGAATGTACTCAAGAGGTGGCTGGATATAGTACTTGGGGTGAATGGGATCAAAGGGGAGAAAACAAGATTAGGTTATTGAACTGGACAATCAGCCATGATTGTAATGAATAGGGGAGCAGGTTCAAAGGGCCAAATAGCCTCCTCCTACTCCTATCTTTTATGTTTCTAATTACTAAGGAATCTCATGGACTGCAAAGAGAGAATGCACAATAATATAATTGGTCCTGATACTCACTAACAACTCACATTGTATGCTCAAACCTTGTTAGGGGAAGTTCACAGAATCATAGATCCCCGCAAGTACGGAAGGTGGTTATTTGGCCCATCAAGTCTGTACTGACTCTGACAGAATAGCTTATCCAAATCCTTGGTGGGACCATATTTTGCCTCTCAGTGCCAGGGCTGGGGTTCGATTCCTGGCTTGCATCACTATCTGTGTGAAGTCTGCGCCTTCTCCTTCTGTCTGCATGGGTTTCCTTCGGATGCTCTGGTTTCCTCTCAGTCTGAAAGACGTGGTTAGGTGAATTGCCTATGCTAAATTCTCCCTTAGCATTACCGAACAGTTGACACAAGGCGGCGATTAGGGGACTTTCACAGTAACTTCACTGTCGTGTGATTGTCAACCTGGTTTCTGTGGGCTAACATCAGGAGTAACTTCATTAAAACCAACTGATTTATTAAAATCCATTATGTCAAAAACCTTGACTCCCATTTGCGGCCTGATTAACGTGACTCCAGTTTCACATGACTCACTTACAAAATGCATTTTTTTTATTTAGTAAATCCCAAAATGCAGAAGAATGAGAGGTAATTTAAACAGAAGCATAAAATTCTTAAAAGGTTGACAAGGTACATGTGGAAAGGTTGCTTTCCCTGGCTGGTGAGTATAGAACTAGAGTTTTTAAAAGTTTAAACAGTTTTGAAGTTTATTAGAAGGCAGCACAGTGGATAGCACTGCTGCCTCACAATGCCAGGGACCCAGATTCGATCCCTGGCTTAGGTCACCATCTATGTGGAGTCTGCACGGGTTTTGTCTGGGTGCTCTAGTTTCTTCCCACAATCCAAAGATATGCAGGTTAGGTGAATTGGCTATGCTAAATTCTCCCTCAGTGTATATGAATAGGCGCCGGAATATGGCGACTAGGAGATTTTCACAGTGACTTCATTAGCGTGTGACGTAAACCTACTTGTCACTAACAAATGAATTGTACTTTACTTCGTGTCACCATGCCGCCCAGAACTAGGGAATAACTCTGGTTATTAACTAAGAATAAAATGTCACCTGTCATTAGATGAGGAGAAATTTCTTTAAAGAATTGTGCATCTTTGGAATTCTCCATCCAGAAGGCTGTGGGTGCTCAGTTTTCAAGTACACTTAATGCAGGGACAGATGATGACAATAAAGATTTTGAATAGTAAAGAACTTAGAAGATCAAGATGGAATTGAGACAGATCAGCCGTGGACTTGCAGGATGACTTGGGCGGCACGGTAGCACAGTGGTCAGCACTGCTATCTCTCAGCTCCAGGAACCTGGGTTTGATTCCCAGCTTGGGTCACTGTCTGTGTGGAGTTTGCACACTCTCCCTGTGTTTGCATGGGTTTCCTCCAGATGCTCTAGTTTCCTCCCACAGTCCAAAGGTGTGTGGGTTAGGTTAATTGGATATGCTAAATTAAGTCTTAGTGGCCCAGGATGTGATATGTTAGAGGGATTAGCAGGGGTAGAACTTGGTGGGATTGATGTTAGTGCAGACTCAATGGGTTAAATGGCCTCCTTCTGCACTTTAGGGATTCTACAATATTTGAACTTTAACTTGGTAAATGAGACTTCTTATTATGTTTACCCCAGTCCAATGGTGGCATCTCCACATCAGGGTTTCTATGATAGCAGGGCAGGCTCCAAGTATCACCCACTCTTGCTTTTATCTTACTAAAAGGTTAGCAGCTTCAGGCTATCTCAGCACACCTAGAAATGGGCAAAATGCTCATTGGTGAGACTAACAAGGCCATGTTAGTTTCAAAAAGGAATTATAATCTGAATCATTATCAGATGAGGAGGCAATGACCTAGTGATATTATCACTTGACTATTAATCCAGAAAGTGAGCTATCGTTCTGGAGACCAGGGTTCAAATCCCGCCACATCAGATGGTGGAATCTGAATTCAAATTCAATGAAAAATACCTAGAATTAAGCATCTACTAGGGTAGTACAGTAGCACAGTGGTTAGCACCGCTGTCTCACAGCGCCAGGGACCTGAGTTCAATTCCAGCCTTAGGTCACCATCTGTGTGAGTTTGCACGTTCTCCCTGTGCCTGCGTGGGTTTCCCCTGAATGTTTTGGTTTCTTCCACACTCCAAAGATTTGCAGTTAGTTTGATTGGCTGTGTTAAATTGACCCTAGTGTCAGTGGGATTAGCAGGGTAAACATGGCTGACTTTCTGGATTAATAGTCAAGTGATAATATCACTAGGTCATTGCCTCCTCATCTGATAATGATTCAGATTATAATTCCTTTTTGAAACTAACATGGCCTTGTTAGTCTCACCAATGAGCATTTTGCCCATTTCTAGGTGTGCTGAGATAGCCTGAAGCTGCTAACCTTTTAGTAAGATAAAAGCAAGAGTGGGTGATACTTGGAGCCTGCCCTGCTATCATAGAAACCCTGATGTGGAGATGCCGCCATTGGACTGGGGTAAACATAATAAGAAGTCTCATTTACCAAGTTAAAGTTCAAATATTGTAGAATCCCTAAAGTGCAGAAGGAGGCCATTTAACCCATTGAGTCTGCACTAACATCAATCCCACCAAGTTCTACCCCTGCTAATCCCTCTAACATATCACATCCTGGGCCACTAAGACTTAATTTAGCATATCCAATTAACCTAACCCACACACCTTTGGACTGTGGGAGGAAACTAGAGCATCTGGAGGAAACCCATGCAAACACAGGGAGAGTGTGCAAACTCCACACAGACAGTGACCCAAGCTGGGAATCAAACCCAGGTTCCTGGAGCTGAGAGATAGCAGTGCTGACCACTGTGCTACCGTGCCGCCCAAGTCATCCTGCAAGTAGGGTTACAGGAAAAGGGCCTGGGTGGCACTGTTGTTGGTGAAGACTTGATGGGCTGAATGGCCTCCTCCTGCACAGCAGCGATTCTATGAAAATGCCGATATTAGCATACAACTTAAAAGGTGTGGGAGCTGCAAGAGGAAGAGGATGTCGTGAGAAAATAAATAAAGGTGAATGTAGAGAATAGACTGCTAAGAGGGGTACTGTGGTTTGATTTTATCATAAGATTCAATAGTTGAATACGTAATTCGAGAAAGAAATTGACAGAGATCTACTAGGGGTACCTGAGGTACCTCACTTAAATTACTATTGTTCATGTTTATTTCGGTCGGCACAACATCGAAGGCCGAAGGGCCTGTTCTGTGCTGTATTGTTCTATGTTCTATGAATCCCTTATGTGGCTCTTATGAGTATAACACTACATTCTGCACTCTCTCATTTCATTGTCTCTGAACAGTATGCTTTGTCTCAATAGCACGCAAAAAACAATACTTTTTACAGGATGCTAATATGTGTGACATTAAATCAAAACAAATCAGTGGTTAACATTGCTGCCTCTAGTGCCAGGGACGCAGGTTCAATTCCTGGCTTGGGTGACTGTATGAAATCTGCATGTTGTCCCCATGTCTGCAGTGGTTTCTCACACAGGTCAAAGGTGCATGGGTTAGTCTGACTGATCAGACTAAATTGCTTCATTTTGTCAGGGGGATTAGCAGCGTAAATACATGGAGTTACAGAGTTAGGGCCTGGGTGGGATTGTTGTCAGTGCAGGCTCCATGGGCCAAATGGCCTCCTTCTCTACTGTAGGGGTTCTGTGACTCTACTGCAGCTTCAAGCTATTAAATGGTATGGGAGACGGACTGAGCCCAATCTCACCTTCACTGGAATAGCAACACATGAGCAAATTCCAGCAGTGTTCACTCTTTAGTGATTGTGAGTAGGAACTCCTTTTCCTTATCTTTGTCACCCAAACCAGTAACCCAGCTCAGACCACAGATTCCCTACGTTGCCAAAGGTGGCCATTCAGCCCATTGAGTCCGCACTGACCACAATCCCACCCTATCCCTGTAACCTTGGTCCTTGGTGCTGTGAGGCAGCAGTGTTAAATACCGTGTCGCCCATGCATTCATGAACAATAGTAACTTAAGTGGAGTACCTAGGGCACCTCTGGTAGATCTCTACCAATTTCATTTTTGAATTTCATGTTCAACATTTCTCTTGAATCTGCTGATGGAATCAGACCCCCTCTTAGCAGTACCTTCTATACATCCTATCCCTGTGACCCCACGTACTTACTTTGCTCATCTCCCTGACACTAAAAGGCAATTTATAATGGCCAATCTAGCTAACTTACACATCTTTGGAGTCACTTAACTAGCCTCTCACATGTGAATGGAGATGTCAGTGAACTGTGCAGAGATCATCATGCAGGGCCTGTTCTTGCCTTCATTGGGAGCACAGGAGTTTTAGGGCTGATGCCCAGAAGCAGGAATTCCGTTTATTTTCTTCCCCAAACCAAAGGTCAAAAATCTTACAGTACGCAATATGTACATCCCCAGTAATTTGGTGGGGAAGAAGGAAAGTTCACCAAGTTAAATCTTGAATGATATGTCTATAAACATGCATACACGAAATGGTGTTAAGATCATTTCCAGCGGTGTACAGCTGTTCTTTTTTTACTTGGAGCAGTTTTAATCATGAACCACTGAAATCTGACAGTTTCCTGTCTCATTAATTTTCAAATAGCAGTTAGTCCTCCGAACACCTTTATTCACTTAAGAAATCACTCAAGGCTTACAGGGCACTACACAAATACACCATAACCTTCAATATGGTCCAATTTCCCTCTGCTCACTGACCCCCAGGCATAGGAGGATCATCAATCAAAATTTGACCAAATGCAAAAGAATTGTGGGCAGCACGGTGGCACAGTGGTGAGCACTGCTACCTCACAGTGCCGGGGACCTGGGTTCTATTCCCAGCTTGGGTCAATATCTTTGTGGCCTCCCAGTTTCTGCATGACACTCCAAAGATGCATAAGCAAGGCCAATCCATCTAACCTGCACATCATGGTGCCACAATGGTTAGCTCTGCTGCCTCACGCCGCCAGGGATCCAGGTTCAATTCCTGGTTTGGGTCACTGTCATTATGGACTCTGCACATTCTCCCTGTTGTCTGCGTGGGTTTCCTCTGGGTGCTCTGGTTTCCTCCCACAATCTGAAAATTAAGTGCACTGATCTGAGCAGGCACCAAAGAGTGGCACTCAAGGAATTTCACACTAACTTCATTGCAGTGTTAATGTAAGCCTCACTTGTGACTAATAAATAAGCTTTATTTTAAAGACATTGGAGCAGGTGATAAAGGAAGGAAACAGAAAATGCCAGAAAAACATGTCTGACAACATCTGTGGAAAGAGAAGAGAGCTAACATTTTAAAATTTTGAGGGCAGCACGGTGGCACAATGATTAGCACTGCTGCCTCACAGCGTTAGAGACCTGGGTTCGATTCCCAGCTTGAGTCACTTTCTGCGCAGTCTGCAAGTTCTCCTGTGTCTGTCTGTGGCGCTCTGGTTTCCTCTTACAGTCGAAAGACATGCTGGTTAGATGCGTTGGCTGTATTAAATTCTCCCTCAGTGTACCTGGCACTGGAATATGATGACCAGTGGATTTTCACAGTAACTTCATTGTGACTAATAAATAAACTTTAAAAAGGCACAGCAGAAAAGTTTAGGGGTGAGTTCCAGAGTTTAGGGCCAAGATGATTGAAACATAGCTGCCAGTGGAACTCTGGGAGTGTATTAGAAGTCAGAATTAAAGCAGCACAGAGATTGGGAAGAATTGTAGAGTTGGTGGAAGCCAGAGAAAGGATCGTTGATGCCATGGAGAAACTTGAAAACAACAATGGTTATGTTAAAGTTGTGGCATTGCCAGATCGGGGCCAATGTAGTTCAATGACAAGGTGAGTTGAAGCAGACATAGTTCGAACTAGGAAACAAGCAACAGAATTGTGAATAAACTTGTGTTATGTTTTAGAATCCCTACAGTGCAGGAAGCCATTTGACCCATTCAGTTTGCACCAAAAAATAATCCCATCCAGTCCCTATTCCCATATATTTATCTCTGATCCCTGACACTGAGGGGCAATTTAGTATGACCAATCTACCTAATCTACAAATCTTTGGACATTAAGGGGCAATTTAGCATGGCCAATTCATCTAACCCTCACATCTTTGGACATTAAGGAGCAATTGAGCACGACAATCCATCTAACTTGCATATCTTTGGACTGTGGGAGGAAACTGGAGCACATGAAGGAAATCCATGCAGGCTCTGGGAGAAATGCAGACTCCACATAGACAGTCACCCAAGGCCAGAATTGAACCTGGGTTCTTGGTGTTGTGAGGCAGCAGTGCGAACCACTGTGTTGCTGTTTTCAGGGGGTACAATGTGGAAAATTGCTAGAAAATCATTGCACCGATTCAGACCACAGGTAATAAAGGCTTCGATAAAGATTTCAGTGGGTAGATGAGCTTTAAAAACATTTCTCAACCAATAAGTTACTTCGAAGTTCAACCACTTTCACGATGTAGGCAAACATGGCAGTCTTCCATAGCAAGGTCCCCCAAATAGCAGTGAGATAAAAATCAGTTAATCATTGTTCTGCTGGTATCTGCAGGAGTAATGTTGACCAAGGTAATAGGACAAGCTCCCTCAGTTTTCTTCAAGTAACATCATGGGATCATTTACAACCATTTGAAGAAGTCAATCAGGCAGCTTGGTTTCATATTTGATCTGAAGGACAGCAAAGCTGCCTTCCCTTGTGACTGCACTCGACTATCAGGATAGACTAAGCCCTCACAAACACAAGATCTACAGTGTCACATCGTACCATTGCTGATTAGGATACACTTGTCAATCCTTTAATCATCCTTTGTTGCAAATACAGACATATCTAAACATTTATTACAATCTCGTGGAAGCAAGCCCTTCCTGTTATGGGTTTTGGTCACCCTTTTAATGATAACATTTAACAATGAGACTACATAAATATTTAGAATGAAAAACCTGTATGTAAACAGTTACCTGTAACCATCCAATTGCAGGGTCTGACCAGTAAAGAGCCCCAGTGTCACAATCTTGTTTATAAAAGGAAAGTTATATTCATCAACCAACAGAGGGCAATGCGAAAGCGAGTGTTCTGATTAAGTAGGAATGCAGTTGCATTACTAGGACAGACTCTGTAGAAAACAAACACTTTATTTTCAGACATTTTCACTTACGGAACATCACTGATTAATTAAGACAAAAGTAAAATAAATAGACATGGAAACAAGTGCCATAAAAAAGAGTTACAGTAGTCTTTGATAAATACACAACTATTTGAGATACAGTGAGATGTACAAAATATCACATATTTAAAATTTTACACAATATACAGTTGGTTTGCAATAAGTTCATAGATAAAGAAAAAGTTATTTTTAAAAAGGGATTGAGAGTTTAATCGCGTCCCATTGAGAACCTGCAAACAAGACCCCAGTCGCGCACTTTCTAAAGTCCTGCGTTTATTTATTTTTAAGAACTGCAAAAATAACATTTTTTTCAAACCAGATATTTTTCAGAATTAGTTTGCTTATTGTTGGCAGTGCTATTGAGCTCAGGCGCTATTGTGTGTTTTCCAGAAAGAAGAGGGGAGGAGGGGTGTGGAATCATTGGTGAGGGGTGGGGGGGGGGGTGGGGTTAAGAGGCCTACTGGCTCCCAAAACGAGACCCGGGAAAACAACAATTCCTGCAAATTTGTGCAACAACCAACTTGTAACCATTAAAGAAAAGGACTTCTCTAGAAATTAAATTTTTCTCCTAGTTTTAATAAAAATCTGGTAGTGGGAACCTCACACTATTGTTTGAGAAGTGGGAGGAAAGGTTTAATAGCTTAATCTATGACATCCTATTTTGGTCAAAGCAAGGCAATGCTGAAGTCAAGACATTTAACTAGGCAAGAAAATAAGATGTGGAGTAACGTAACAGCTGTCTCCTTGTATGATTTCCTACTGGACAGTTTAATATTGGCAAAGAATTGGACTGATCTCCCACTTGCCTCTTTCAATGGGAGTTGCAATAAAAATGACTTCAAGGGCATCAATAAGATGTTGACAGCAGTAAACTGGAAGGCTCCTCAACCAACAGCTATCGTTGGATGAAGTTCCTTCCAGCACATTCATGTTGGCTACCATCTACTTAAAAGAAACCAGAACATTTGCCGTAAGGCATTAATTTATTTTTAATCAGGATACATTCAGGAGGACATCATTAGATGAACCAGGATCCTGAGTAACAAGTGCAGCAGGGAAGCCGTTCTGAGGTTTCTTTGTGTTACAAACAGCTGACTGCAAACAAGTGCTCCACTGTTGACTGCACATCTGACTGTAAGAAAACAGGACATGCAATAAATCGACCGTACGATAATGACCCACAAAAATGCAGTCAGCAGTCAGCTGGCTGGTTGGAGCTGCTGGTTTCACAAAGAGGAATTTAGAGTAAGGGACAGAGTCAGGGCTCCTCCTGGAGTTTTCTGCTCCTTCAGGCTGAGACTGGATATTGAATGTTTTTTTAAAAAAAAGGGGATGGGCGGGGGAATGGAGAGGGAGGAGGATAGCACATGCAGCAGTGACAAAGAAAAAAGGCAGAAGGTAAAAAGAGCCTTTTGAAAACAGGGGTGGTCCAGAATGTGAATGTTTAGATTCACACATGCCAGTGTTATGTCCAGGGTCTCATTTTTCCAAAATATAACCAGTCTGAAATTTGAAACTCATTCCCTGATCCTGAAGTAATGATTTTATGTTGGTGGAGGAGGGAGGGGGGAAAAGAGAGAGAGAGAGAGAGAGAGAAAGAGAAAGACACACATTCTGAAAAGGAAAGGCTAGTTGATAGTTACCAATTGAATAAATTAGTTATGGTTTTCGTTGACCACACTCTGTTTCGTTATCACACTGGGGTCCACCTGAACTAACATCAAGAAGGAAACCGGTGACAAGACATCGAAGAAGAAAACAAACAAATCAAGGTTAAAAACATAAACTGAAATATCAAATCTGGATTTAAGTAACCAGCAGTTTATTCCCTCTACAAAATCCCAATGCTGCCTTGAATTTCCTGCTTGTGGCAGGAATCCCTGTCACCAGGTTCTGGAGTCAAATGACCCTGGCTGCTTACAAAGTTAAACTAATCCTGCAAAACCCAACTCTTTTTAACATTAAAAATAACCCTCTGTAGTGGGTTACAAATACACATTTGTATAAAGACCCCACTCAAATTGTTCCAGGTAGCATTTCGTTTTGTTCTCTGCATTCACTGAGCTGGCCTGCCAGCCTGCGTTCTATTATTAAACAACCTCACTTGCAAAAAAAAACTCCAGGGATGGTTATGTTCAAGAACCTTGTTGACAGGAACTTAATAACAGATACACGATTTGCACAGCAAAAGGGATTTAAGCCAGAAGACCTCCGACTGGGAAATGCACCTATATGGATGTCCAAAACACAGCCCACAAGTCTTAGACAATTCAATCTTTACCAGCTATTTGTTATTTGCTAGCTTGCCCTGTTTGAATTTTGTGGATCTGGAGTTTTGGGAAAAGGTTGGTTCTTGGAGCTGTTGCCTCACTGAAAGATGAATCTAAAAATCAGAATATCAAGCCTCCAGTAGCAGCAGTTTTGGACAGATGGGGAAAAAGGATTTAAACTTTCAACACAGCCCCTAAGACAGATGCACCTAGTCAGCTCGTGGAGGCAAAAGCTTTGGACAGTCCACTGAACAGAATATAGTTCTGAATTCCACAGAATAGTTATTATACCTTTTACAATATAAACAAACTGAAAATATATATATATATAAAATCATTGTCAAAGTCTTTTGTGCGAACTGTATTTGTTATGTAGGTTTTGCTTCCTAGTTTGCTACACAGCTCGGTAATATTTGTTAAATTCCACATGAAGAAAATGTTAGTCCTGAAATAAACAAAGGTCAATGTCACCTTGAGGCATTTTGTTCACATTTATGTAAGAACTTAAACATTTGCTTAGCTCACAATATCATAAAAATACTTTAATTTTTCACAGCTCACCAATACTCCCTTGCCTCTCCTCTTGAAGGTTATACTTGGCTGAATAAGCCAGTTCCATATCTCTGACATTAAGTGTTGTCAGGATATTTGTCTGTGACCTGTGGACCACAGGAGAGGTGCCACATCACAGCAACACTAATACCAAGGTCATCTGGAGACTACACATGTGCACTTTCCAGCACAAGTCAAAGGCAAGCAAACTGAAAAGCTATCTGAATTTCCCATCTCTTTTATATTCAGAGATCCGGAGAGGATTGAAGTCAAAAGCATTCCTCATCTGTATGGCTCACCACATTAAGCAAGTGCATTCTCCTATTGAAACACGAGGATGAAAGTATCCGTCAATTTTACAAGCGAGCAGAAAAAAAACATTATGAGACAAAATATATTTTGACCGAGAAAACAAAGATTTTGGTTGCCAATTTAGCATGAAGAGGATTAAGTACTGGTGAGCTAAACAAACAGAGGTCTTTGGAGTCAAAGATTGATCTGCCCACATACCCCTATCCCTCTCAGGCCTGCACTCATTAAATTATCATCACTTTCCTGTGATCCCCTAACTCTGCAACTTTATAGCAACCAATAACAGCAGGATTTTTGTCCAATTATCCTACCTTAGCATTGAGGCCACCTACAGCATGCCAACTCCTGCCCCAACTAGAACTGCCAAACACTGCTTACAGAGAACTGAATGGAGGACACGCTTGGTCTGTCCAGCACAGCTACTCAGAGAAGTTAAAGGAGCCCAAAGAATTATTAAATAAATCCTGCTGGATGTGAGCCTACCTAGAAGCAACAATGGTGTAGAAAGCAAGCAGTATTTAAAACATCTATGATAGGATGCCTCTTGGTGCTACTGTCCACTGTGTATTTACATTTCATACTGTATTTACTTTTAAACATTACTGTCTATAGTTTTATTTAGAAAACACTGACTTCGTACTGACTAATTAAATGAATTACTATTCTGTAATTTGAACGTATGGTGCAGAATTAACAGTTGACTGTAGCATTGGTTTTCTGATAAATAATCTATATGTGATTAATAAGATATGAAGATGGAAGGTTGCCATTGTTTGTTCACCTAGTGGTGAGCCTAGTTTAAAGTAAAAATATATAGTAACTTCCCTTTTTCTTCCTCTTCTGAAGGCGACACTCTTGTGTTGAGGTACGAGTTCCACTAGCAGCTCTCCAGCACTTCACCCAGGGGTTAGTCTGGATAGTGAGTGTTAGCAGGTTGCTTCACTGCAGAAAAGCATTAGAATGAACACCAATCCCGACTTCGCCCTAGTACCAGCAAGGATCACTTGATAGTGATCAGGAGCAGCATATCACGCTGGTATATAACCTTAGTTCAGGGCATGGGGGCCAGTTATATTGTCTTGGCTGAGAACAACTAACTCAGCACAGAACACAGCCTAAATGGGAGACCCTCTTAGTACCACCACTGAGTGGACTCAAGAAACAGACTCCTAGAGAAGGTGCTCAATCCACATCTTTAAGGGGAGCAGAGACTAATTCTCAGTTAGGCAGGAGGAGCAGGTAAGTGTTATGGAGAAATTACATGACTTAATTTCCTCCCAATCATCTAATGGAAGTGAACTTAGTGTTCCTTCATTAGGGAACCAGCAAGTGATGGATGTCAAATTCCTAGATAGAAAAGGCTTGATAGCCGAAACATTTTATTGTTTACTCATCCTTGAAGTCCTTTTGTGTGGCTCAGCATCATTCAATTTACCAACCAAGTAGCTTGGGGAAGGTTGGGGGGCACAATAGCAGAGTGGTTAGCACGGTTGCCTCACAGCTCCAGGAACCCAGGTTTGATTCCGACTTGGGTGACTGTGCAGAGTCTGCATGTTCTCTCTGTATCTGTGCAGGTTTCCTACGGGTGCTCCGGTTTCTTCCCACAGTCCTGAAAGACGTGCAGGTTAGGTGAATTGGCTGTGCTAAATTCTCCCTCTGTGTACCCAAATAGGCACCAGAGTGTGGCGACTAGGGGATTTTTTTCCTCTGTAACTACACTGCAGTGTTAATGTAAGCCTACCTGTGACTAATAAATGAACTTTACCTTAAGTTAGCCAGGAAGGCACTTGTCATTATACCTCACTTTAAACCAGCATATTTAACCAATGTTGCAAACTGATTAACCCCAAGGGAACAGCAAAGGTATACTGACAGGGATAACCGCTCACTGCATTTCACCTGCATTCTGGAAGAACGGTCAGAAATAGGTTAAGATTTTCCCGTGTTGATACTTGTGAGACTTCTCATAACCCACCTTCCTAACCGTGTAATTTAATGTATTCCTGAATATCCAGATGGGAACGCTGGAATAGTGAGAGAATGGCACAGGATGAGATCCCCATTGCTCCACGCTGCAGATTTCTCAGCAAATGCCTTCAATAACTACTTAGTTCTGGCAGTACTTATATCCCAGAACAAAAAACACGAGGGGGGAGAATTTCTACAGGATGCTTCTAACTAACTACCCACCATTACCTTGGCTCGACCTCCAGGGAAGTGACATTTATAACCGGACTTTCAAAATTCCACTGACCATCATGGTTTAAGGTAAGAGATCTGGAAAAACTCCACAGAAAATTCCAGGCGATCTGCGTTTTGATAAAGTTTTTCTCTAGACACTGCGGTGGAATGTTCTAGAATTCTGCTCCAAATTGACTTTACAGATTTTCAGCATTTCAAATGATGTGACAGGATACGAAAGGGCTCTTTGTCTTTCCGGAGAGGTTTTGCCCATGCTCCCAGGCTTCAAGAGTGCCACTTCTTCACCTGTCCCACCTTCAATCCTCTCTGCTTGAGGATGGCTGAGGGTCCAGCTCACCACTGAGCTTAATCCTGACCTCAACCAGCATCTATATCTTTCAAAGGAGCGGAAGTCAGTGAACAAGAGAAGCTTAAACCGTGGGCAATAGTCTCACTCTCCAATCCTGAGGCTAAAGTGACAGCTAACTCAGAGCAGATTGAGCAACTGAACCTGGGACCTTCTTGCTCCACATATGGCTCAGCTGGAGACATCATCTCAAACCAATGGCAAGTCACTTGCAGATATACAACATGAGCTGTACTTTGGCCTTCATGATTTTTTTTTCACCCAACTTGCCAAACTTTACCTACTGGGATGACAATTTGGGAATTTGAACATGACGTTAACTTTAATATTACAGGGTTGACTTAAGGACAGGTATGCTGCAGTGACCTCTGCAGCAAGTCCCAAAATAGATTCCAAAAACAATCACAAATTGAATAAATGCACTCTTTCACTCCATCTTTTCAAGTGACTAAAATAATTCAATTTTGCCCTTTCCAAGATGCTCTTCTCCCTGGATAAGGAGCAGATAATCCCTGAAGGAATATTTTATACAAACAAAACTTCCAAATTGGTCACCACTGTTGCGGTACCAGCATAATTTCAATAACGACAAACATGTGACACTTTCATTCCTGTTCCAACAGTGGTTACCTTATAGGCATACCATGGGCCACATGGACCTGGAAGGTTCCAGATTTGATTCCCCTCTGTGCTGAGTTACCACATCACAAAGTGTCTAACCACTGCGAAACAGTAATCGATAAATCTAACGGAACTGTGAAGTATATGAAAGTCGGGAGAAGTCACGGTCAAACTTTATAGCTTTCCTGTCAGATCAAGTCAAACATTTGGGTAGGGAGCGAAGCAAGCCTGTTCCCTCATATCAATGGTCTGAGTATCAAGAAGACATTTGGAGAAGCGTGAGCTTTACTGTTTCGAAAGGAAGCATCAGATTGATAGCCTCCAGAAGATAATGAATGGTGTGGGAAATGGTTCATTCAGGAAAACTATTTTAAATTAAATTGTCCAGAGTAGGAGCATTTGTTTGTTAATCCAATTGGGTAGGTTTTATAGGCTACATTCAACACCGTCGGGTGAAGTGATCCTCAGATTATGAGGGGATAGGTAGCTATAAGCCACCCTTAACTAAACATTACTACATTCATATTCTTTTGAGCCCATGTTGGGGGACCTTGGTTCACTTCTATGTGTGTGTGTCCCCTAGTCATACTACCCAGTGCTGTATTATTAAGGGAGGGAGGGGGGGGGGAGGAGGAGAAGAGAAAGGGCTAAAAGAAGAACGTTTAGCCCTGTAATGTGTGCCTGCTGCGATATTCCATATCAATATTAAACTGGGACAAGATGGATAACCGGCCAGGGAAAGAAAGCATTACCTTGCCAGTGGCAGGCTGTATTAAAAAAGTAGTCCAATCATTAAAAATAATTTATACCAGCACAAAACACGCTCTTGCACCTTTATACGATTCAACCTACACCTTTGCTAGTTATTTTACTTATTTCACACAGCCCACAATTGGGTAACTATACAAAATTTACCAAACCTTTTTTTTCTGGAAAGTTTAAAACATATACACATGGTGTAGAAAGTTCAGTGAACTCGTGCCCCTGAAAAGGTTTAACGCAAATCCTGAGTTTTGCTACGAAAAGTGTGGAGGGGCGGGCACAACCCAGGACTGCGAACCCAAGATTCTGAACTTGATGGTTGGAGGGCAAGTCATCTTCATTCACTGATTCAAAGGCAACCGTTCTGAGAGGAATGTGGGATCAACCCTTATAGACGAGCAGATACCAGTCTGTGAAACACAAATTAAGAGGAAAGATTAAATCAGATAGATACTTTTCCCTTTAAATGCAAATAGTATTTTTACATAGCCACACAAAGAAAATACTTGACCACTGGGCGGCAGGAGTGAGCTTTTGAAACAATTTTGATTCTAGGTTTTTAGTAAAATTACAATTTCCCTACTTCATGGCAGTGCTTATGTGTCACAACACAGGCTTTACATTGCTTTAAGTTGATCTTTCTCTATACCTTAGCTATAACTGTAACACTACATTCTGCACTCTCTCCTCTCCTTCTCTCTGAGCAGTATGCTTTGTCTTTATAACACACATGAAACAATACTTTTCACTGTATGCTAATACATGTGACAATAATAAATCAAATCAAAGGTTTCCATCATTTTGTAATTCAGTGCATCTCATAACTACACCACCACCCTCACATCTGGTTTGATTCTTGCAAATGAGAGGTGTTAATGTCACTGCCACCCCTTCCCAATGCCTCGCTCAAAGGGCTTTACTTCATGCAGTTAGCATCAGGGCTATTTGACCAGACAGTGCTATGTTCAACCCCAATCTCAACAGCCATTACGTAGTCACCTATGTACTGACAAAAAGCAGGAACTTTAACTAAGATCTGAACTCTTAGCCAAAATGCAGACCACAAAAATTGTGTAAGAGATTATTTAAACACTAGCTGGTACAATTACCTAATGGCACAGTCTGACCAAGCTCTCATCACTGCTACATAAATCCTCTACACCACTGGACTCAACAAATAATCCCTCATCTTCTTAGTTGCGCACAGCCTATTTACTTCAATGCGCAGCACATTTTCTTTTTTGCATGGTACCAATAAGGGACAGTTTGCAAGTGGCCTTCATGTTATCTTCATGAGCATCTGTGTCTGCATGTAGCTTAGAGTGATCATCAATCCCAGCCTCCCTTCTCCATCACTGTAAACAGGAAACAATAGACAGCTTTGCAGTGTTGAAGCTCACCTGCTCAGAGGAATGAGGCCGGGGGAAAAGGTGATGCGGTGTCATACAAACACCTTGGCGAGGGCGTCTGCTCCTGCACTAGCAATGTAAGCTTTGCTCGGGTGAAAGGTAACATCATGGATTGCCTCATCGTACTTCTTCCGGTGCGCTGTGATTTCTTGAACGCAGGTCTTGTTGTCCAGGTTCCAGAGTCGGATCGAGCAGTCATGACCTGTTCAATTAGGGACATGCAAGAAACTTAAGATCTGTATAATTGGCAAAGAAGCTAAACAAAAAAATCATGCATTTTTTATAGGACCATCATTCCCTCAGGACATCCCAAACTGCTTCACAGCCAATGAAGTGCAGTCACTGTTACTGTTACTACGTAAGCAATTTCAAAAGTCAATTTTTACACAGCATGGTTCTGCAAACAGCAATGAGATAAATGTTCAATCCGGTGGTGTCAGTTACGAAAAGAAATAGAAGGATAAATGATCAATTGGTAAATTCATGGCAAACATTTCATTTCATAACCACTGATTTTTTTTTTAAATGTGTCAATCTCTTAAATCTACTCAACCAATCATCCGCAACTTGCTGCAGTACAGAAATCCAAAGATTCACAATCCTGAGTCCCTTCTCCCTTCTCCTCAGTCCCTTGTCCTGAAACTGTACCCCTTCATTCTAGACTGAGAAGTCCATTTTTAAGTTTTTTGCTCTTTCACATAGCAGAAAAGACAGGCAGGTAGCTTGACAATTAGGTGTCCAAAACAGGTTGGAGTTCAAAATTGCTTGCCCCATATTTTCCTATGCTTTTAGCATGAGCTGGGATGCCTCGACTTTGTACTTCTCCTAGGCTCTTCTTTCACTTCCACTGGAATTGGTGAAATTAAGCAGCAAAAATCAATATAGAGTCATAGAGGTTTACAACATGGAAACAAGCCCTTCACAGCCCAATTTATCTATGCCACCCTTTTTTTTAAATAACCCTTAAGCTACTCCCAATTGTCCGTAACTGGCCTACATTCCTCTACACCCATCGTACCCATGTAACTACCTAAATGCTTTTTAAAAGCTAGAATTATACCCACCTCTACTACTGCCTCTGGCAGCTTGTTCCAGGCACTCACCACCCTCTGTGTGAAAAAAGTGCCCCTTGGACACTTTTGTATCTCTCCCCTCTCACCTTAAACCTATGCCCTCTTGGTTTAGACTCCCTTATCTTTGGAAAAGATATTGACTATTTATCTGATCTCATTAGTTTACAGATCACCTCTTAGCTTCCTACACTCCAGAGGAAAAAGTCCCAAACTATCCAGCCTCTCCTTATAAATCAAACCATCAAGTCCTGGTAGCATCCTCGTAAATCTTTTTTGCGCTCTTTCTAATTCAATAATATCCTTCCTATAATGTGACCAGAACTGCAAACAGTATTCCAAGCATGGCCTTACCAATGTCTTGTACAACTTCAATAAGACATTCCAACTCCTGTATTCAGTGTTCCGACCAACATAACAAAGCATGCCGAATGCCTTCTTCACCACGCTATCCACCTGTGATTCCATTTTCAAGCAGCTATGAACAATTACCCCTCGATCTTTTTGTTCTGTAACTCTCCCCAGTACCATATCATTAAGCCCTGCCCTGGTTCAATCTACCAAAATACATCACCTTGCATTTGTGTATATTAATATGTTATCAATCTGTGTCAATTAATTTAGAAATGCCAACACACAGCATTTTTCCATTCTATACGGCTTTATTTTTTCTGGTCCACTCTTAAAGGCTCACTCTTGCTGAAGAACCAGCCCAACAATTCCAGGTGGTCATTCTTCATGGCTCGGAGTCTGAACAATGAATGCCCACACGGATGGCATGGTAGCACAGTGCCTAGCACTGCTGCTGCACAGAGCCAGGGACCCAGGTTTAATTCCTGCTTGGGTCACTGTTTGTGTGGAGTTTGCACATTCTCCCTGTATTGTGTGGGTTTCCTTCAGGAGCTCCCACAGTCTGAAAGACGTGCTGGTTTGGCGAATTGAACCAAACAGGCGTAAGACCGTGGCGACTAGAGAAACTTCAGAGTAACTTCATTGCAGTGTTAATGTAAGCTTTACTTGTGACTAATAAATAAACTTTAACTTTACTATTCTTGCAAGGTAGCGGAGATGACAGAGAAACCTGCTCCTATCCTTGGGCAACAAGTGTTAGATACGGATAAGGGGAGAGAACACTGGCTTCTCCTCTCTAACCCAAAGAGATAAGTCCCACTGTAGTGCTGCAGCAGTGGCTAAAGTTAGTCAATTCAGTGAGGACTGGAGTCAGAACCTATGGTCTCTCTGGGTTCACCACTAACCATTGGGGGAGCTGTGAGTTGCAGATGCTCTCCCTCTGACAATTGCTGTTCCCTATTTAGTGCTTCCTCCCAGTTCACCAATCAGATTCAGAAAAGTGTCAGCTCTCTGCAGTTGTATGCTGCATCACCAGTGCTTTCTTCGATTGATTTGCAATGTAAACAGTTTTAGTGAGTATTGGTTAAAAAAAAGCCATCACTAATGAAGCACCAACTAATGGTCGGTCTGCTGTCTCACAGATAACCTTATAACCTATCAAAATTGCCATCTAAAAAAATAATAGTGTGAGCATACAAAGCAAATTTAACTACGATTATAACCAACGTCTCCAATTTAGCATCTCCGTTCTTAATGTAAGAAGTGTGAGATAACTCAATCCAACATCAGTCTTGACTTTTCCTGTGCACCAAGCTATTTGGTCATCGATCTCATTTTTATTTGTTTGATCTTGTTGTTTGTATACTCAACATAGATATTTCCTAACAACAGGAATATTCTTCAAAAGAAAGACTACTAAATATATTGAGTCGTCCTGAAAAAGATCAAACATAAAGTAAAGTTTATTTATTCATCACAACTGGACTTACATTAACACTGCAAATAAATCATTATGAAAATCCCCTAATTGCCACACTCCGGCGCCTGTTCGGGTACACTGAGGGAAAATTTAGCACAGCTTAACTGTGCTAAATATCTTTGGAGCGTGGGAGGAAACCGGAACACCTTGAGGAAATCCATGCAGGCACAGGAAGAATGTGCAAATTCCACACACACACCCCCCTAAACCAGGAATCGAATTCCAGTCCCTAGTGCTCCGAGGTAACAGTGCTAATCATTGTGCTGCCACAACATGGTTTATAAATTCAGGTTTCTTTAGGCTGTGGACTACATCAAAATGAACAATCTCCAGGCAATAACAGTAGGTTATATATTTTTGTTACAAACAGGAACTGCTTTGAGTAGTACTTACTTCCTGACATTAGAAAAACACCGTTTGGATCTACAGCAAGAGAGGTGACTGCATCCAAGTGAGCGACCATTGAATGGATCATTTTGCCTAAAAGAAATGGATCAAAGAACATCACAGGAAAATATCACTCAGTCCATCCAGCTGATTAGTGTTAGATCCACAGAATCCTACAGTGCAGAAATAGGCCATTCGACCCATCAAGACTGCACTGACTCTCCAAAAGAGAATCTAACCCCATGCATTTACCATGGCTAATCCACCTAATCTACACAACTTGGAAAACTAAGGGGCAATTTAAAGTTTATTAGTGTCACAAGTAGGTTTACACTAACACTGTAATGAAGTTATTGTGAAAATCCTCTAGTCACCACACTCCAGTGCCTGATCAGGTACACTTAGGGACAATTTAGCACAGCCAATGCATCTAATCACCACGTCTTTTGGAACATGGAAGGAAACCGGAACACCCAAGGAAATCCATGCAGACAAAGGGACAACGTGCAGAGTCTGCACAGTCACCCAAGCTGAGAATCAAACTCAGACTCCTGGCGCTGTGAGGCAGCAGTTACTCTGCCATCATGCAAGGAATAGCATGAATGTCACCCTCTGTCCACCCTATCATGTTCACTTTGTACATTTCGTTTTTCGATTTCCTTCCCCAACTCTCAAGAGCATTGACCCATGCATGGATTGAAAGACATCTGGTTTCACAGACATCACCTGATTCCTCTTCCAAATGTTTAAAAATTTGGCCAAAATGTACTTCAGGAAATGAACCTGGCAAATCACAAGTAACACAATTTGCATCAAAATCATGCTAGGGCAAGTATGTGCATCCAAAAGAATAAATTCTTCCATCCAGATATTTAAAACTCTTGGGTGATACAAGAGACAGTTGGATGCTGAGAAGGAGAGGAAGTGTAGATTTGTACTAGAGGATGAACAAAAAGCCGCAACTGGTCACTTTCCTTTGTATGTTAAAGTTTACTAGTGTCACAAATAAGGCTTACATTAACACTGCAGTGAAGTTACTGTGAAAATCCCCTAGTCGCCACACTCTGGCGTCTGTTCAGGTACACTAACGGAGAATTTAGCATAGCCACTGCATCTGGCCAACACGTCTTTTGGACTGTGGGAGGAAACCAGAGCACCTGAAGGAAACATATTCAGATGTGGGGAGAAGTGCAAACTCCACATGACCCTAGCTGGGAACTGAACCTAGGTCCCTATCGTTGTGAGGGAGAAGTGCTAAATTCTGTATCACCATGCCGCCCATCCAAAGATGGATATCATTCAGATTACCCTGCTAAATCAGACCTTTCAGAGTCAATAGAATTGTCACAGCCCATGCTTAAGTACATGATTTAAGCATTGTTCATTACACTATTTCCTGCAGGTAGATGCTGCCAAGTCACCTCATTCTGAACTCCTTCCCATCTCAGTCATCTTGCCTGATCACAGGCTACAAATTACATCATTCAGAACAATTTAATAGGTTCTGGTGTCAGTTGCCATATCTTTAGCCTTGAAACTAACAAATAAGTTTTCTTTTTACCTGTCTTGTTGTCAAAGAACCGAATACACCTGTCGTCATGTGCGGTGATGGTGACCGGCAACGTGGGGTGGCTGACAACCCGATTAATCTGATTAGCAGCTAAAAGAGAGCGAGAGAGAAAAAAATTCAATTCATCTAACTAGATCTTCAAAATTACTTTTTCATTAAATTAACTGGAATCAAGTAGAGACAGTGGTAAAACCAGATTTTCTAATTCAAAGTTCAATATAGTTTCAGAGTTTTGTAGATTGGAAGGATGGCACAGTAGAAATATGTAATGAAACCTGCAATTTGTTTTGATGTAAAGTGGCAGATTGGTGTCTGTCTGCACTCTCAATTCTGGGAAATGTCTACTTTCATTCATTATAGCACATAGACAGCCATTCAGCCCGACTGGTCCGTACTGATCTCAGAATCATAGAGTGCAGAAGGAGGCCATTCAGACCATCAAGCCTATACCAACCACAATCCCAACTAGGCTCTTTCCCCATAGTCTCATTGCATTTACCCTAACTAGTCCTCCTGACATTAGGATCAATTTAGGACAGCCAATCTACCTAACCCACATATCCGGTGGAAACCCATGCAGACATGGGGAGAACATGCGAACTCCGCATAGGCAGTGACCCCAACCCGGGGCCCAGGCAATGTGAGGCAGCAGTGCTAACTAATGCACCACCGCGCCATCCCATTTCCTCTGTGACTGAGTCAATTATTCAACATGTGACTCCAAAGGACACAATTTGTGGAAAGTGATTTATTTTTAGCATGCAGTTAATTTACAAAGCTTGCATGTAGCTGGACTGTGGATGAAGAAATCATATTCAATAGCCAATCAAAAGTAGACCACACTTTCTATGCACAGCCTTATTCACCCCTCTGCTGACATGACACACATGCATCTGATTTCATAAACATTCTAACAAAATGGAAACAGAGTGCAAAATGAGCAAACAACTGCAAGTAAGAGTTGTGGGACAGGACTGGGGGGGTGGCTAGGGCAAACAGGAATCCTATACAGATTTGCAACTCTTTTCCATTAGTCCAGCCTGTCAGCTTACCAGCGTCAGATGTTTTAGAATCTAGAGTTGTCACTGGCTGCAAAGTCTGCAGATCATATATGATAACATCCCCGCTAGTGAACGAGGCTACGGCCTGAGCAGGATCACTCACAAAGGCAACAGAGGTAGGAATTCCATTTTCTGGAGAAGAGAATAAAAATCAAAATTTAGAAACCAAATAAAGCTGATTATGAACAGTTATATGTTAGTGCATTGTTCTTCCACCTTGCAGACTTGAAGCATTATAAGAGGCTATTAATATCTATTTCAATAAACAGCAGCTTATTGCGCAGAATTTTACAGAGACAAATCGGAAGCCACCCTAACCTCCCCTGCACTCGTGACGCAATGACAATCCAACCTCATCGCAACAGCCCCCAAAATCAGAACTCCACCCACTTCTGTGAAAGTCAAAGACTATCTGCCTCTCGCGGGGAGGTACACAGGACAAAATTTGAGCTGAGTTATGCCAGGTATGCAGGGGCAAAACAACAGTGCATGAAAAGGCCTCCAAACAGGGTCCCAAGGCTGTGTGCAGCAACAAAGGCTGCAGCTGAAGGGGGCAGCATTTGGCTGTTAATAAACTTGACTTGTTCAGTGCGACCAGCTGACAGTAGAACTAGGGGCGACAGTGAGAGGGGGCAAATGAAAGAGAGAAAGAGAGACAGAGACGGATAGACAGACAGAGACAGAGAGGTTGGGGTCGGGGGTGGGGGACAGTATATCTCTTTAAATTGAAGGCTAGGAGTGACTTCCAGTCGAAGGCTTAAAGCTCCATTTCCTGCCAGACATCCCACCATAGATGCTCAATTTGACACATCCTTCACCAAGCTAAGTAGCCAGCATACCCGTTAGCCAGTTGGTCAATGCTTGACTGACAACATGACCAAACCGCAGAGGCATGAGTGAGGAGGCCACGCAGTTCCTTTTCTGTCTCCTTAATCCCACTGTTAAGCACAAGTTTGGCCTACATTGTTTAATGTGATCTAAATAGAAACTTCACTGATTACATCAGCCAGCTGAACTATGTGTAGCTAAGAATACAGACCAGCTAGGTCCCACATTAGTCAATTACCTAATCTGAGCCAACCGCAAAATAGCCACAAATGGCCCATGGATTAAGGAAACAGAAATGTGACTGCTCTTGAATACTCTCCAGTGCTTGGAAAGTACATACTGTGTGCACGTGAGTATGTCCATTTTACAGCCTACAAGATTACGAAAGGCACGAACAGAGTGGATAGTCAGAAGCTTTTCCCAGGATGGAAACATCAATTACTAGGGAGCATAAGTTTAAGATGCAAGGGGCAATGTTTAAAGGAAATGTACCAGAAGATTTTTTTTTTGTTTTACGCAGAATGTAGCAGGTGCCTGGAACTCATTGCTGGGGAAGATACTAGAAGTGGATATGGTAGCAACCTTTAAGGCACATCTTAACAAGTATCTGAATAGGATGGGAGTACAGGAATACGGTCCTGGAAAGGGTAGGGTTTTAGTTAAGTTGAGCAGCATGGTCAGTGCAGGCTTAGAGGGCCAAAGAGCCTGTTCCTGAGCTGCAATTTTCTTTGTTCTTTGGCTTCAATATCTTCTGGTGTTAAACAGTCTGCCGTTCTTTGTTTAACGCTCACAGGTCAACAAAACGACGACTCTGGTAAAGCATCAGGGTCCCAGAATGGCCTGTCCAAAGGCACAAAGTCTGAGTAATGAGTGTAGGATAAAGGACTGTACAGGGCATCGCAGGCTAGGCTAGCTTTTGTTGTCCATTCCCAACTGCTTCGAGAAAGTGACGGTGAGTCACTTAAACCACTCCAGGCACGAAGTATAGGAAAATCCAGAATGCTGCTAGGGAGTGTGTTCAAGGATTTTGACCCTGCGACAGTGAAAGTCAGGATGATGTGTGACCTGGAGGAGGACTTGTAAGTGGTGATGCTCCCATGCACCTGCTGTCCTTGTCCTTCTACGTAGTACAGGTCACAGGCTTGGGAAGTGATGTTGAAAGAACCTTGGTGAGTTGATGCCACATATCAGTGATGGAAGGGATGAATGCTTAATGCCCATATTAACATCTTATTTTCTCCTGCTTGTTTTAGACCTTCTGATATGCTACATCTTCCCCTAGCTGTAAGAAACAAGTTTCTCTGAAGAGCTGAAAGAAATCAGCTTTAGTAGAGAAATGGTATCAGGGGAATTGAAGATGGATCTCCAGGTCCTGTTAACCTTCATCCCAGAGTATTTCAGGAAGTGACCATGGAAACAGTAGTTCCATTGGTGGTCATTTTCCAAAGTTCTTTGAATTCTGAACTGGTTCGTAAAGATTTAAAGGTAGCTAACGTAAACCCACTTTTCAAAAAGAGAAGTGGAGAGGTAAATAGGGAACTATAGACCAGCGAGTCGAACATTGGTATTAGGAAAGTTGTCCATTATAAAGGATTACAGAGTGTAGCATTTGGAAAGGAGTGGTATAACAAGACAAAGTCAGCATGGATTTAAGAAAGGGAAATCATGCTTGATAAATTTACTCAAATTCTTTGAGGATGTAACTAATAGAGTTGCACGAGCAGAACCAATGGTTTGTTTATCGACTTTCAGAATGCTTTCAACAAGGTCTTACATAACAGACTATTATGTAAAGTTGAAATACATGTGGTTGACTTGTGGGACCTCTAACTGTTCACATTATATATTAATGATTTTGAAGAGGGAACAGAATGCATTATCTCCAAATTTGCAGATGATACATAGTTGGGTGGGAGGGTGAGCTGCGAGGAATTTGCAGAAATGCTTCAGTGTGATTTGGACAAGCTGAGTGCGTGGGCATATGCATGGCAGATGCAGTATAATATGAATAAATGTGAGGCTATCCACATTGATAGCAATGATAGGAAGACAGATTATTACTTGAATGGGTGTAAATTGAGAGAGCTGAATTCTCAACGAGATCTTGGTGTCCTTGTGCATCAGTTGCTGAAAGTAAGTGTGCAGGTACAGAAGTCAGTAAAGAAGGCAAAGATGGTATGTTGACCTTCATAGAAAGAGGATTTGAGCATAGGTTTGGGATGATTTACTAAACTGTATAGTGAGGTGGCAAGGCCACACGTGGAGCATTGTGTACAGTTTTGATATCCTTATCTGAGAAAATATGTCCTTGCTATCGAGACAGTACAGCCAAGGTTTACCAGACTAATTCCAGGCTGGCAGGTCTGTCATGCCAGAAGAGATTAAGTCTGTTAGGATTATATTCACTGGATTTTAAATGAGCTAGAGGGGATCTCACAGAAACTTATAAAATTCTAACAGGGTTAGACAGGGTAGATTCAGAAAGAATGTTCTCAATGATTGGGGAGTACAGAACTAAGGGTCATAGTTTGAGGATAAGGGGTGAACCTTTTAGAACTGAGGTGAGGAGAGATTTCTACATCCAGAGGGTGGTGAAAGTATGGAATTCACCACCACAGAAAGTAGTTAAGGCTTTAGTTGTTGGGGCTGGTGCTAAATTCTGTGGCCTGTAGCTCGGCTCCTCCTGCTGCGAAATTCTTAATGCACAGACTGCATTCAGTAATCATCTCCTTCACAAGCATCAACACTGGTGCCCCAGAGAGCTGTGTCCTTAGTCCCTTGCTATACTCCTTATACCTTTGACCATGGCAAATTCCCCTTCAAATCGATTTTCAAGTTTGCTGACAACACCACAGTAGTGGATTGGATCTCAAACAATGTTAAGACAAAATACAGGAAAGACAGAATCTGGTGAACTGGTGCGACAACAATAATCTCAATGTCAACAAAACGAAGGAAATAGTTATCGACTTCATGAAGCTCAATGAAGAACATGCTCCTATCTTCATCAATGATGATGAAGTAGAAATGGTCAAAAGTTTCAAGTTTTTAGGTGTCCAGATCACCAACAACCTGTCCTGGTCCTACCATGCCAACACCGTAGTTAAGAAAACTCACCAGTGCCTCTACTTAGGAGCCAAATGAATTTTGGCATGCCAGCTATGACTCTCACCAACTTTTACAGAATAACCATAGAGTGTATTCTTTCTGGTTATATCACAGTATGGTGTGGCTCCTGCTCTGACCAAGACCGCAAGAAACTACACAGGGTTGTGAATGAAACCCAATCCACCATGCAAACCAGCGTCCCATCCATTAACTTTGACTACACTTCCCACTGCCTCGGGAAAGCAGCCAGCATAATTAAGGACCCCACATACACTGAACATTCTTTCTTCCACCTTCTTCCATTGGGACAAAGATACAAAAGTTTGAGATCACGTATCAAATGACTTAAAAACAGTTTCTTCCCTGCTGCCTTCAGACTTTTGAATAGACTTAGTTTGCTCCAAGTTGATCTTTCTCTGCACCCTCGCTACGTCTGTAACACTATATTCAGCAGCCTCTCCTTCCTTTTTCTATGAACAATATACTTTGTCTGCATAGCGCACAAGAAACAATACTTTTCACTGTATACTAATATATGTGACAATAATAAATCAAATCAACAGATGACAGTCCTGCCTCTTCCTTTCCGGTAGTTGATCCGCATCTCCCCCCTGCCTCCTCCCCAAAAAAGATGGTTCCTTATTTTGACCTTCCATGTGCCCAAAAGGACAGTCTCACAATTCTACCCCACGTTCTTCCCCCCACCATTCTTCTAATCATCCACACAGCACCAAACGCTTTTCTTGCAATGCCTTTACTCACCCTTATCTTTGTTGTATGTCCCAACACAGGGTGGATTTGCAGTTGCATCCCACAACCTAACAGTTCCATCTGCTGAACATGAAATGAGGCGGTTCTTCGGGATACTAAACGCAAGCCCCCAAACCGTGTCAGTGTGACCATTTAGTGTTCTGGAAAGAATACTTTCATCTGTAAAAAGCAGAATGAATTGCTAATCGTCAATTGTGATACAATTCTCTCAGGACAACAGATGCAGATTTAGCTATAAGACAAAACGAAAAGAGGTCTTGTGACACAGAAATAGCATCTCTGCTTCTGAGCCAGAAGCTACGGGTTCAAGTCCCACTTCAGGACTTGATGGCCAAGGAAGGTGAGGTGATAACATGGCCATTAGGCTTGAATATCAATCTGCAAATCTTTCCATTGTACATTAATGGCAGGCACCAACAGTAGCAGAGATTTCTGGTCAGCCATGCGATGGAAAGAAATCAGCACCCCTATCATCACTATCTATATTAAAAATAAAATGTTTATTTATTAGTGTCACAATTAGACTGACATTAATACTATAATGAAGTTACTGTGAAAATCCCCTGCTTGCCTGTGTGGGTACACTGATGGTGAATTTAGCATGGCCAATGCACCTATCCAGCATATCTTTGGACTGTGGGAAGAATCCTACGCAGACACAGGGGGAATGTGCAAACTCCACACAGACAGTGACCCAAGCCAAGAATTGAACCTGAGTCCCTGATGCTCTGAGGCAGCAGTGCTAACCATTGTGTTGCTCCAGTTCCAACTTACAACATGCATATAAGAGTGTATGGTGTCACGGTAACTCGGATCCCTTGTAGGTCAGTTGCTGGATGACCAGTGTGGATCAAATTGGTGCTAACAACATGATGTTTGATTTCTGTTCCAACTGGCATGGACTAATGACCAATCTCCTTATCCTACTCAATGTGGAGATCATAACATTCTGGGGCAGACCTGGCTTTGAGCAGTGAACTCAAATATGTTAAACTTTATGGAAAACTAAAGCCCATGGAAGCACAACATCAGTGTGCAGGAACTTCACCCATCTGGTTCACTAATGCCCTTGTGGGAAGGAAATCTGCTTCCTTACTTGGTCTGCCCTACATACTCTCAGTAATGTGGTTGACACTCAACTGCCTCTGAACAAGGGCAACTACAGAAGGTCAATAAATGCTGTCCAGCTAATAATGGTCGATGAATAAAAAAAAACTTAGATCCGAAGAATGAAAGTTAGCACATTTAGGAGAGATGGGTAAAAAGAAAAAAAAAACCAGAAGAACTAACTAAAATAAGTAAACAAAAAACTATAATACAACATTACTATTCATAAATTATTCAAACATCACTCCATTACTGCTAAAATTAACTCTATTTGCCTACCATTATTATACAAAATCAGGAATCCTCGGTGATCTTACACGAACATTATATTAAGTTCTACTTAGTACATACCATAAGTGTCGTATGGGTCAATGTTCAAACTTGGAATATTCCAGCAGCAAATTGTGCCATCAAGTCCTCCACTGAAGCACTGATCCCCTTTAGAGCTAACTGCTAACGATAACACCGGGTCTCTGTAACATCAGGAGAGACAGAGATTTTTCAAAAAAAAGCCATGCAGTGAAAATGACTGGACAATCAAGTATTAACAGAATTGCTGCAACATTAGCAATTCAATGAAGGACTGTAATCGCCCTCTGTTGTAAAAGAGCTGACCCATTCTGGAATACAGTCATAGAGTCACAAGCAGTTTATTTATTAGTCACAAATAGGCTTACATAACACTGCAATGAAGTTACTGTGAAAATCCCCCATTTGCCAATCCCTGTTTGGGTACACTGAGGGAGAATTTAGCACAGCCAATTCATCTACCCTGAACATCTTTGGACTATGGGAGGAAACCAGCGCAACGGAGGAAACCCACGCAGACAGGGAAAGAATGTACACACTCCAGACAGTGACCCAAGCTGGGAACGAAATGCAAGTCCCTGGTGCTCTGAGGTAGAAGTGCTACCCTAAGCAGGGTAGTCTACTTCAACAGAGGAGCAGAGACTGACTTTTGCACCATTGCAGCTGACTGGAACACAAAATACAAATGAAATCTGGGTCCTAGTCTGGGATAGAGTAACTCCTTCATATCTAAACACTACTCCTGATGATGTCCACTAGAAGTACTGAATTATCCAAGAATGTGAATTAATTCAAGTAACAGCAGCTACATTAGGGAATTTAGAATGAACAAATAATTTGCCTTTTCTCTAAGATTGATGGGATAATTGACTGCCGTATACTCACACATGTCCCCTGAACGTATATATTGGTTCTACATCCAATGCCGTACTCCTGGAACAAAATAAAATTGAATACTTGTGAACGGACATTTTTCCATCCAGTAACATTCCACCCGGAATTTTTTTTCTAAACAAATACTTTTGTCCATTTAACATTTCTAGTGACTTTTTATGCAATATGAATGCTCCAGTTTCCATTCTCCAACAGCCAACTGAACACAGGGGGCCAGAGAAGAACTATTTTCTGTCTGAATTCCAGAAGGTTCACTGACTGGTTGTTGAATGAGTTGTTTCAGATCCAGATGTCAACTACTGGTGATAAATACTAACTTCACATGTTAAAACAGTAACTTCAAAAAAATGACTATAAAATATGACCAAACAAAATGAAACTAACGCTCAGCTCATTTGTCCCATTCCACAAGGAAACGCACAGTGTGGAATTTTCCAAACATCCTCGCTGGCGGGATTTTCTGGTCCCGCTGCAATGAACAGAGATTTGGCCGAGTGCCAAATTCCCCGCCCTCACTTGCAGCAACGGGGTACGAACAGCCGGAAAGGTCTAGCCTATGATCTCCTACTAGTATTAAATATATTCAAGAGGTAGCTGGATATAGCACTTGGGACAAATGGGATCAAAAGCTAAGGGGAAAAAAGTAAGATTAGGTTACCGAGTTGGATGATCAGCCATGATCGTAATTAATGGCAGAGCAGGCTAGAAGGGCTGAATGATCTTCTCCTGCTCCTATCTTCTATGTTAACTGCCCCTGAATGATTCTGAATTTTATTGGTGAGAAATGTTACCACTGGGAATTGCAGAAGTTTCCAACAGTTCCACCTAACACCAGTAATGTGCACTCTCAGATTAGATGCAGAGGAAATCTCTGCCCCTGATGAGCTGCACCCTCGTAAAAAAACACGCCTACTGCAATACTTAAGAACTATTTTTCATACCAGCCGCTGTTTCAGAACGAGATCATTCATTTAATACAAATTAGCAACTTACATTGAACACACATTTTGTGCAGGACCAAAGTTTGGTTTTGAAACTGGCCATACTTATTTCATGATGTACAGATGCCGGCGTTGGACTGGGGTAAACTCAGTAAAGTTTCACAAGACCAATTTTAAATCCAACCAATTTATTTGATAGTAAATTCGCGAGCTTTTGACACTATGGCCTTCGTCAGGCAAATGCAGTGTTCTGGTCTGCAATAGCACTCATACCAACACAGACAGTCTTAGAATGCAAATCCTTACATCTAACCTGCTATTCAAGTGTTAAAGTGGCTAACAATGTGTATGAAGGGAATCCTGAGCATTGGTTAGAGAATTGTGCATTTTCTCCAGACAGCACAGTAAGTGAGGTATTTTGCTAACCAAGGCAAGTTACGGGGGTTACAGATAGTGTGTCATGAAGCCAAGATCCCTATTAAGAGTGTCCTCATGTGTGCGGAACTTGGCTATCAGTCTCTGCTCAGCGACTCTGCACTGTCGTGTGTCCCGAAGGCCCCCTTGAAGAACATTTACCTGCAGGTCGGAGGCCGAATGCCCATGACTGCTGAAGTGTTCGCCCACAGGAAGGGAACTGTTTTGCCTGGTGATTGTTGAGCGATGCTCATTCATCCGCTGTCGTAGTGTCTGCATGGTCTCCCCAATGTACCATGCTTCGGGACATCCTTTCTTGCAACGTATTAGGTAGACAACGTTGGCCGAGTTGCAAGAGTATGTACCGTGTACCTGGTGAATGGTATCCTCACGTTTGATGATGTCGTCCATGTCTATGATCTGGCATGTCTTGCAGAGGTTGCTGTGGCAGGGTTGTGTGGTATTGTGGTCACTGTTCTCCTGAAGGTTGGGTAGTTTGCTGCAAACAATGATCTGTTTGAGGTTGTGCGGTTGTCTGAAAGCAAGAAGTGGGGGGGTGGGGATGGCCCTAGCGAGATGTTCATCGTCATCAATGATATGTTGAAGACTCCGGAGAAGATGTCGTAGCTTCTCCGCTCCGGGGAAGTACTGGACAACAAAGGGTACTCTGTCCACCGTGTCTCGTGTTCGTCTTCAGAGGAGGTCAGTGCGGTTTATCGCTGTGGCACGTTGGAACTGTCGATCGACGAGTCGAGTGCCATATCCTGTTCTCACGAGGGCACCCTTCAGCATCTGGAGGTGTCTGTCACGATCCTCCTCATCTAAGCAAATTCTGTGTATACGGAAGGCTTGTCCATAGGGAATGGCTTCTTTAACGTATCTAGGGTGGAAGCTGGAGAAGTGGAGCATTGTGAGGTTGTCTCTGTCGGTTTGCAGTACAATGAGGTGCTGAGGTGACTGTCCTTGATGGAGATGCGTGTGTCCAAGAATGCAACTGATTCTGGAGAATGGTCCATGGTGAGTCTGATGGTGGGATGGAACTTGTTGATATCATCATACAGTTGTTTCAATGATTGTTCACCATGAGTCCAAAGGAAAAAGATGTCATCAATGTATCTAGTATATAACCTTGGTTGAAGATCTTGTGTGGTGAAGAAGTCTTGTTCGAACCTGTGCATGAAGATGTTGGCATACTGAGGTGCGAATTTGGTCCCCATGGCTGTTCCGTGTGTCTGGATGAAAAGCTGATTGTTGAAGGTGAAGACATTGTGGTCCAAGATGAAGCGGATGAGTTGTAAAATTGCATCCGGAAACTGGCAGTTGTTGGCATTGAGTACTGAGGCAGTTGCAGCAATACCATCGTCGTGGGGGATGTTGGTGTAGAGCGCCGAGACATCCATTGTGACAAGGAGTGTCCCTGGTTCTACTGCTCCATGTGTGCTGAGTTTCTGTAGGAAGTCCGTAGTGTCAAGACAAAAGCTGGGGGTTCTTTGTACAATGGGTTTCAGGATGCCCTCGACATAGCCGGAGAGGTTCTCACACAGGGTCCCATTGCTCGATACGATGGGACGGCCGGGTATGTTTGCCTTGTCAACATCTTCATGCACAAGTTCGAACAAGACTTCTTCACCACACGAGATCTCCAACCAAGGTTATATACTAGATACATTGATGACATCTTTTTCCTTTGGACTCATGGTGAACAATCACTGAAACAACTGTATGATGATATCAACAAGTTCCATCCCACCATCAGACTCACCATGGACTATTCTCCAGAATCAGTTGCATTCTTGGACATACGCATCTCCATCAAGGACGGTCACCTCAGCACCTCATTGTACCGCAAACCGACAGACAACCTCACAATGCTCCACTTCTCCAGCTTCCACCCTAGACACGTTAAAGAAGCCATTTCCTATGGACAAGCCCTCTGTATACACAGAATTTGCTCAGATGAGGAGGATCGTGACAGACACCTCCAGACGCTGAAGAATGCCCTCGTGAGAACAGGATATGGCGCTCGACTCATCGATCGACAGTCCAACATGCCACAGCGATAAACCGCACTGACCTCCTCTGAAGACGAACACGGTGGACAGAGTACCCTTTGTTGTCCAGTACTTCCCCGGAGCGGAGAAGCTACGACATCTTCTCCGGAGTCTTCAACATATTCATTGATGACGATGAACATCTCGCTAGGGCCATCCCCACCCGCTCACTTCTTGCTTTCAGACAACCGCACAACCTCAAACAGATCATTGTTCGCAGCAAACTACCCAATCTTCAGGAGAACAGTGACCACAATACCACACAACCCTGCCACAGCAACCTCTGCAAGACATGCCAGATCATAGACATGGACGACATCATCAAACGTGAGGCTACCATTCACCAGGTACACGGTACATACTCTTGCAACTCGGCCAACGTTGTCTACCTAATACGTTGCAAGAAAGGATGTCCCGAAGCATGGTACATTGGGGAGACCATGCAGACACTACGACAGCGGATGAATGAACATGACTCAACCAGGCAAAACAGTTCCCTTCCTGTGGGCGAACACTTCAGCAGTCATGGGCATTCGGCCTCCGACCTGCAGGTAAATGTTCTTCAAGGGGGCCTTCGGGACACGCGACAGTGCAGAGTCGCTGAGCAGAGACTGATAGCCAAGTTCCGCACACGAGGACACTCTTAATAGGGATCTTGGCTTCATGACACACTATCTGTAACCCCCATAACTTGCCTGGGTTAGCAAAAAACCTCACTCACTGTGCTGTCTGGAGAAAATACACAATTCTCTAACCAATGCTCAGGATTCCCTTCATACACATTGTTAGCCACTTTAACACTTGAATAGCAGGTTAGGTGTAAGGATTCGCATTCTAAGACTGTCTGTGTTGGTATGAGTGCTATTGCAGACCAGAACACTGCATTTGCCTGACGAAGGCCATAGTGTCAAAAGCTCGCGAATTTACTATCAAATAAATTGGTTGGATTTAAAATTGGTCTTGTGAAACTTTACTGACCATACTTATTTCAAACAGGACCACTGCAGTGAACAGTACTTGCGTCCCATCTGGGTGTGTTTGAAACCTGGCCCCAAAAGGTTCAAGGTTAATGTATAATCCACTGAAAAGGCCATCCCAACAGGATTGTATTCAGCCCAATATCTCAAAATAGTTCACCCATGAGATCGTCTCTGTCCTAGTCAGAAACAAATAACACTTCCAATTAAAATACTTCACCACGTAAAATAAAAATTTACTTTTTGGCAGGAACTGTTTTCTGCAGGTTCCACAGCTTCAGAGTACGGTCTTCTGAGGCAGTTATGAGCACGGGCTCCACTGGGTGAAACGCCAATGCACGGATCCCATCAAAATGACTCCGCAATGTATACTTGGGATTCCATGTCTTCCTGAAGGCATCTTTACCATCAGAAAGCTGCAATAAGAAAGGTATATTCTGATGAAGGATCATCAAACTGAAGCATCAACTCTGCTTTTCTTTCCTGGGTGTTGCCTGACCTGCAGAGTGATCCAGTATTTTCAGCTTTCATTGAAGACAAACATCTAGCTAGATTTGTATCCAAATCCCTCTCACCAGTAGTTGCAGCATTTCTGACTGCTGAACAGCACTCTCAGTGGATAAGGAAAACTTTGAAAAGAAGGTGACATTTAGCTTCCATTGCAACACACCATTAGATTCCTGAGGTTACAAACAGAACCATAGATACCACAGAATACTTATATGCAGAAAAGGCCATTCAGGCCATTGAGTCTGCACCAGCTCTCCAAAAATGCATCTTCCCCAGGCCCATCTCCATCCTATCCCTGTAACTCCATACATTTTACTCTGCTAACCTACACATCTTGGGACAATAAGCAGCAATTTAGCATGGCCAATCCACCTAACTTACGTATCTTTGCACTACGAGGGGTACCGGAGCACCTGGAGGAAACCCCAGAAGACACAGGGAGAATGTGCAGACTCCACACAGTCACTTAAGGCCAGAATTGAACCTGGGTCCTGCTGCTGTGAGGCAGCAATGTTCCATCACGCCGTCCAAAATGTTTTCAAAAATATCAGTCACATTCTATGGCTTTATTTGGGGCATTGAAATTGACCTTCTCGGCCCTGGACTTGAAGCTGGAGTGAAAAACCCATGGTTCACACTTTGAATACTTGCCCACCAAGTTGAAAGGTGTGTGAAAAGTTTATGGTTCAGTTGAGATGCTCTCCAGAATTAAACAGTCTGCAAACTCTCTGTGAGCTGACCCTTGAAGAATAATCACTTACTTATGGAGGACTGGTGACACCAATGGAACTGCGCACCAGCAAGAGCCAGTGCCTTCAGGAGGGGAGGGAATAAAAATACATCCTTTTAAAGACAGACAAAAAGGTCTGGTTTTAATGCAATTAATCCTTCAAAATTCAAGAGTCCTACAAGTTGCAAACTTATGCATGTGATTCTGTTCCATGAAGAGCTAAATTGGGTTAAGGATTTTTAGTCTTTGAAAAGTACTCACATCATTGTCGTTAGTGACAGTCAGGTCTGCCAGCTCACCCAGACTCATTTCTCCCTCACCAGCATTCTCCACCCCTAATATAAATGGCTTATTGACGTGCGGGGAAAACACTGCAATGGAAACACAGCATTAGCAGGACATAAAAAAAAATTCAGCCATCAGTATACCAGGTACACACAGTTATTGCTGCTTTTAGAACCAGAGAATCCCTAAAATGCAGGAGGAGGCTATTCAGCCCATCAAGCCTGCACCAAGAACACCATCCAGGCCTATAACTATATCCTATATATGCTAATCCCCCTGATTCTAAGGGGCAATTTAGCATGGCCTCACCCACCATCTTTGAACTGTTGAGGAAATTCACGGAGACACAGGAAGAATACGCAAACTCTACACACACAGCCACGTGAGGCAAGAAACGAACCCGGTTCCCTGACGCCGTGAGTCAGCAGTGCTAACCACTATCACTCAAAGTGATAACAAATATCAGAATTCAGTTATATAAAAACACTGCAGCTCCTCTGAATAATTCTGCTCCACAAGTGGGAGTGATAGGGTTGGTCCTGAATTCCGTGAGATTTCTTAGAATGCCTGTTGGAGTGTGCAATAATATATACAAATATTGGCCAATCTTATCCTCAGTAATCAGTTGCACGTTATCATATTTTCAACCAGCAATCTGAGATATGCTAACTCAGCGCAGCGTATATATTGAATTAGGAACATGCTGCCTGCATGGTTCACAAATTTTTATGTGCTCTTTAAATACAAACTGATTAAGCAGGATAACAGATACTTGCTAAGAGTATCAGCGTGCATCAACCACATACAAGATTCCGGTCTTGGCTGTGGAGGATGAGACAAACATGGAGGATTCCATCCCAACAAAAAAAAACTTAAAACCACAAAGTTCACAATATTGTAAAGAAAACTTCACAAGAAAAATGGGTGCAATCATGAGATTGTATCTCAGGAATCAGCTAATTGTTGTGAACACCATCTTGTTGTGACACCATCTGATGTTCATAGAATCCCTACAGCACAGAAGGAAGCCATTCAGCCCATCAAGCTTGCACCGACAACAATCCCAACCAGACCCTATCCCCGTAACCCCACATATTTACCCTACTAATCCCCCGACACTAAAGGGCAATTGAGCATGGCTAATGCATCCAACCCACACATCTTTACACTGTGGGAGGAAACCAGAGCAAACCCATGCAGGCACAGGGAAAATGTGCAAACTCTGCATATTCACCCAAGCTGGGAATCGAACCTGAATCCCTGGCACTGCAAGGCAGCACTGCTAACCACTATGCCACCGCGCTGCCCATTTTCAGTTACTTCTGGGGATTGGGTAGGGCATTTCTTTGCAGATGAAGGAAAGCTGGTACCTTCGCTTGTCTCAGGTTGACCAATCATCCCAGACGGAATGGAAGGCAAACCGTCGATGTCTGTAAAATTAGTCAGCACATCTTGAAGCTTAGAGCGATGATTTCCTAGAAATGCAATCATGGATAAGACATTACACAATCAGTAGGAAGTATCATTCACATTATTATAGACAGCTAGACAACCTCTGTGATCACAGCAAGTCAAACTTGACCTTTTGGTCATGGGTAGTTTGAGATCAGCGAATGCAGAGTAGTTTAAAAGTTTATTTATTTAATAATGTCATAAGTAGGCTTACATTTACACTGCAAAGAAGTTACTGTGAAAATCCCTTAGTCACCACCCTCCAGTACTGGTTCAGGTACACTGAGGGAGAACTTAGCACCTAGCCAGCAGATCTTTGGACTGTGGGAGGAAACCAGAGCACTCAAAGAAAACCCACACAGACACAGGGAGAATGCGTTAATTCCACACCGACAGTGACCTAAACCAGGAATCGAATCCTGTGAACAGCAGTGCTAACCACCGGAAACCTTCTGAGCTTGTGCGGGTTCAGTTCCACATCAATGAGTGAATTCATTGACCAAGCTACTTCTTTTAAAAAACAAATCATTCTTGAGAAGTGTGTGTCACTGGCTAGGCCAGCTTTTACTACCAACTCTGATTGCCCTCGAGAAGGTGGTGGTGAGCCACTTTCTAGAACAGCTGCAGTCCACGTGGTGTAAGTACACCCACAGTGTTGTTAGGGATTCTAGGATTTGGACCCAGCAACGGTGGAAGGAACAGTGATATAGATAGGCCAACAAGAGGTGAGGCTATATTGGATTTGGTATTGGGTAATGAACCAGACCAGGTGTTAGACTTGGAGGTGGGTGAGCACTTTGGTGATAGGACCACAATTCGGTTACGTTTACCTTAGTGATGGAAAGGGATGGGCACGTACCGAATAACAGTAGTTATAGCTGGGGGAAAGATAATTATGAGGCTATTAGGAGAGATTTAGGATGCATAGGGTGGAGCAGGAAATTGCAGGGGCTGGGGACATCTGAAATGTGGAGCATATTTAAGGAACAGCTTCTGCATGTCCTTAATGAATATGTACCTGCCAGGCAGGGAGGAAGTGGTCGAGTGAGGGAACCATGGTGTACTAGGGAAGCTGAATCTCTGGTGAAGAGGAAGAAGGAGGCTTATATAATGATGAGACGTGAAGGCTCAGTTAGGGCAATGGAGAGCTATAAATCAGCCAGGAAGGAGCTAAAGAGGGAGTTGAGAAGAGCTAGAAGAGGACACGAGAAGACTTTGGTGGATAGGATTAAGGAGAATCCTAAAGCTTTTTACAGGTATATAAATAATAAAAGATTGGTTAGGGCAAGATTAGGGCCAGTCAGAGATAGCAGTGGGAAGTTGTGCGTGGAGCCTGAGGAGATAGGAGAGACACTGAATGAGTATTTTTCGTCAGTATTCACGCAGGAGAAAGACAATGTTGTCGGGGAGAATACTGCGATACTAAGTTGTAGACTGGGCAGGATTGAGGTTCATAAGGAGGAGGTGTTAGCGAATCTTGAGGGTATGAAAATTGATAAGTCCCCTGGGCCAGATGGGATTTACCCCAGGATTCTCTGGGAGGCTAGAGAGGAGATTGCAGAGCCTTTGGCTTTGATCTTCATGTCGTCGTTAGCTACAGGTATAGTGCCGGAAGACTGGAGGATGGCAATAGAAATGTTGTCCCTTTGTTCAAAAAGGGGAGTAGGGACCATCCTGGAAATTATAGACCAGTGAGCCTGACTTCTGTTGTGGGCAAGGTCTTGGAAAGAATTATAAGAGATAGGATTTATAAGCATCTAGAGAGAAATAAATTGATTAGGGATAGTCAGCACGGTTTTGTGAAGGGTAGGTCGTGCCTCACAAACCTTATTGAGTTTTTTGAGGAGGTGACCAAAGAGGTAGATAAGGGTAAGGCAGTTGATGTAGTGTATATGGATTTTAGCAAAGCGTTTGATAAGGTTCCCCATGGTAGGCTACTGTAGAAAGTGCAGATGCATGGGATTGAAGGTGATTTAGCAGTTTGGATTAGGAATTCGCTAGCTGATAGAAGACAGAGGGTGGTGGTTGATGGGAAATATTCAACCTGGAGTGCAGTTACAAGTGGTGTACCTCAAGGATCTGTTTTAGGGCCACTGCTGTTTGTCATTTTTATAAATGACCTAGATGAGGGTGTAGAGGGTTGGATTAGTAAATTTGCTGACGATACCAAAGTGGGGGGAGTTGTAGACAGCGAGGATGGATGTTACAGTTTGCAGAGGGACATAGATAGGTTGCAGAGCTGGGCCGTGAGGTGGCAAATGGAATTCAATACGGATAAGTGTGAGGTGATTCACTTTGGTAGGAATAACAGGCATATGAAATATAGGGCTAATGGAAGGACCCTTAATAGTGTTGTCGAGCAGAGGGATCTTGGGGTACAAGTACATAGCTCTTTGAAAGTTGGCACCCAGGTTGATAAAGTTGTTAAGAAGGCGTACGGTGTGTTAGCTTTTATTGGTAGAGGGATTGAATTTAGGAGCCGTGAGGTTATGTTACAACTGTACAAAACTCTGGTGCGGCCGCACTTGGAGTATTGCGTACAGTTCTGGTCGTCGCATTATAAGAAAGATGTGGAAGCATTGGAAAGGGTGCAGAGGAGGTTTACCAGGATGTTGTCTGGTATGGTGGGAAGGCCTTATGAGGAAAGGCTGAGGGACCTGAGGTTATTTTCATTAGAGAGAAGAAGGTTACGCGGTGACCTAATTGAGGCGTATAAGATGATCAAAGGATTGGATAGGGTGGATAGTGAGAGCCTTTTTCCTCGGATGGTGATGACCAACACGAGGGGACATAATTTTAAATTAAGAGGTGGTAGTTATAGGACGGATGTCAGAGGCAGGTTCTTTACACAGAGGGTGGTGAGGGCGTGGAATGCCCTGCCTGCAGCAGTTGTGGACTCGCCTATTTTGGGGGCATTCAAATGTTCGGTGGATAGGCATATGGATGATATTGGAATAGTTTAGGTTAGAGGGTCCACTGGCCGGCGCAACATCGAGGGCCGAAGGGCCTGTACTGCGCTGTAATGTTCTATATTTCCAGGTTGATATGGGTGACATGGAGGTGCACTTCCAGGTGACATTATCTCTTACATCTGCTACCTTTGTCCTTTTAGATGATTCTGGTTATGGTTTGACAGGTAGTCTAAGGTGTTTAACTGTATTGGGACAAATGGAAATCCAGGAATCAAATGGCTTCTTTATTCTGTTTGCTGTTATTGTGTTTTGCTCAGCCTCCCCCCTTTCACTTGCACAAAGCTTGTTACACTTCTACCTTCCTTCAGTTCTAGAGAACCGTCCTGAACTTGAAACATTAGTGAAATTTTCTGGCAGTTCCCATCGGCAAGTTCTCTTGGTCCCCTCGACAGCAAACCTCACTAAGGCCAAGAGATCTTGCCATCAACCAATGGCAGGCTGCCTCCGCTGCCACAAAACTCATGGCAGGGGGTGTGGAAAATCCTGCCTTTTAACTCAGTTTCTCTCTCTACAGATGCTGCCAGACATACTGAATATATCTAGCATTTTTTATTTTTAATTTCAGGTTTCCAGCATTTTGCTTTTGTTTTAATGGCAGAACACTCACGTAGCAAATTTCAATACGCCCCATTATTGGCTTTTTTTTTTACCTAGTTCTTTGCCATCCCCCATGCTTCTGGAGTCTTCAGCCCTGTCCTCTTCCTCCCCCGTCTCCAGGAAGTGAAATTCACTCAAAGCATCCACTGTCTCGCAGTCCATGGCGGGATCAGCAGGTGTCATCTCTGTGCCTATCTGTAATGACATACATTTTATAAATAAGGTCAGTTGGTAAGTCCCACTGGAAATCAAACTAATGTGTTGAATTGTCAAAGCACCAACTAATTGCCAAAATGACCACTGTGGTCAGCGTGCCAGCCAAACAGATTTTTAGTAGACCGTGGTCCGTAATGTTGCCAGCTAGGAAGGAGCATAGGAGATACAGGTCAGTGGACTGGAAAACACTTTGCAGGCCGTCCACCCAGTTTGAAAAATAAACATACCATTGCTTATACCCTCCAACTCATAGTTGACTTTTTCCCCTACCTGCACTGTGTTCCAGCACCCTCATAACTTTTAAAGTTTATTATTAGTCACAAGTAGGCTTACATTACTGAATAAAGTTACAGCGAAAATCCCCTAGTTGCCACATCTAATGTCTGTTCGGATACACTGAGGGAGAATTTAGCATGGCCAATGCACCCTAACCAGCACATCTTTCAGACTGTAGGAGGAAACCAGGGCATCCAGCGGAAACCTATGCAGACACGGGGAGAACGTGCAGATTCCACATGGACAGTGATACGAACCGAGAATGGAACACAAGTCTCTGGTGAAGCGAGGCAGCAGTGCGAGCCACTGTACCACCACATACCATTGTCTTTTTCAATCTAGCTCATTACCAATTGCCGTAGTATTTGAGTCAAAATAGATCTTGGTTTCTGATTTTCCTTTCCAGGAACGAAAAGGATCAATCTCAGCTTCTGTTCCAGTGAGCCCTGAGCTAACATTAAACGTGGCCAGTGAGCAGAGTTTAATACATGTAGGCTAGGAAACAGGAAGAAGCTGAATAAAACCCTGGAATCTTTAAAGTTTATTTGTTAGTGTCACAAGTAAGGCTTACATTAACACTGCCAGGAAGCTACTGTGAAAATCCCCTAACTACCACATTCCTACATCTGAGGGAGAACTTAGCACCTAACCAGCATGTCTTTCAGACTGTGGGGGGAAGCCGGGGCATCCGGAGGAAACCCACGCAGACATGGGGAGAATGTGCAGACTCCACACAGTGACCCAAGCTGGGAATCAAATCTGGGTCTTTGGCAATGTGAGGCAGCAGTGCTAACACGATGATTAATATTTCATTCAAAAAGACAGCAATTCTGACAGTGCAGTGCTCCTTCGGAATCGAACCCAGATTCCTGGCACTGTGAAGCAATAAGACCATACGACTTAGGAGTAGAATTAGGCCATTCGGCCCATCGAGAAAATAAACGCCACTATTTTTAAACCTGCTTGCAGCTTGAAAGAAAGTACATAACCCATGGGTACCTGTCAGAAAACTCCTTCACATTCTGAACAAACAAGTAGCACAATGACAATTTTTGCACACCTCACATCCAGGGGATCTCTGCCTTGGTCAGGAGGAGCTTCGCAGGATCCAACCTGGAATTTAATTCAGAAACTGAGCATGGGAGAACCTCAGCATTTGTACAGACGGGCAGCCATAAGAACCCTAGGAGGTGAGAAGGCTAAAAGCTCCAACCATTACCCTTTGTTTCTTGCTTAGTCTCTGTGTGACAGAGAGTTCTGAAGGAACGCTATCCAATTCATCATCATCCTCATCACTATCATCGTCCACATTCTGAAGGAAAGGCATCTTCTCCAGTACCGATTTTCGTAACCCATCTCGTGTCTCACTGCCCGCATTTCTGTAAAGAAAAAGCGCCATCAAACTGGGTTGACACAAAAATTAATTAGAAAGGGAATCATGACTTATCTTCCACTTCCTAGCCCAGAAATACAGGCTAATTGTGACATTAGAACGTACATAAGAAATATGAGGAATAGATCATTAGGCCACTTGAGCCTGGTCTATCATTCAATAAGATCATGGCTAATCTGATTATGGCCGTGACCCCACATTCCCACCTGCTTCCATGACCTGCGATTCCCTTGTCAATAAAAAATCTGACTAACACAGTCTTGAATATATTCAAATAACCAGCCCATACTACTTGGAGTAGAAGAGAGGTCCAAAGACTAATGAGAGTGCAGAACGTAGTGTCACAGTCTTAGCTAGGGTGTAGAGAAAGATCAAGTTAACGCGAGGTAAGTCCATTCATAAGTCTGACAGCAGCAGGGAAGAATCTGTTCTTGAGTCGGTTGGCACATGACCTCAGACTTTTGCATCTTCTTCCCGACAGAAGGTGGTGAAAGAGAGAATGTCTGGGGTGTGTGGGGTCCTTCATTATGCTGGCTGCTTTGCTGAGGCAGTGGGAAATGTAGACAGATTCAAAGGATGGGAGGCTGGTTGCATGATGGATTGGGCTACTTTAACCATTTTTTGTAATTCCTTGAAGTCTTGGATAGAGCAGGAGCCATACCAAACCATGATACAACCAGAAAAAATGCTTTCTATGGTGCAGCTGTAAAAGTTGGAGAGAGTTATAACCGACATGCCAAATTTCCTTAGTCTTTTGAGAACGTGCAGGCGTTGGTGGACTTTTTAACTATAGTGTTTTTTTTTGTTTTGTTTTTATTCCAATTCAAACAAATCAAGTCCAATTCAGAGTTTCAACAAATTGAGACATTCCTGATCCAAGCTGACAAGACAGGACTCTCACTTTCTGTTTTGAGCTTGATCTGTGTGATCCAAGCTGATTGGAGTAGGCATAGCTCCTCCTTCAAGGCTTGATTTCATTTGCATCTTAGCCAAAAAGCCGAGATGGCGCTTTTAAAAATTGCTTCAAATGAAACTAAAATGTAACCAAATTACTTCAACCAAGCACAGCGTGTCGATACTACACTTGATCTTAGCCAAAAGGCCAACTATAGTATTGGCATGGGGGTCCAGGACAGGTTGCTGCTGATCTGGATATTAAAAAAACTTGAACCTCTTGATCTTTTCTACTTGTAGATAGGAAAGGGGGGTTCAGCATTACTCTCTCAAATCCCCTGTTCTTTCCAGTCTGACAGAGGATGGTATTTGATGGGATATATTCGACCTGGAGTTTAGTTACTAGCGGTGTACCTCAGGGATCTGTTTTGGGGCCACTGTTGTTTGTTGTTTTTCTAAATGACCCGGATGAGGGTGTAGAGGGATGGGTTAGTAAATTTGCTGACGACACCAAAGTCGGAGGAGTTGTAGACAGTGAGGATGGACGTTACAGTTTGCAGAGGGACATAGATAAGTTGCAGAGCTGGGCCGAGAAATGGCAAATGGAGTTTAATGTGGAAAAGTGTGGGGTGATTCACTTTGGTAAGAGTAATGTGTGCAGAATATAGGGCTAATGGTAGGACTCTTAGTAGTGTAGATGAGCAGAGAGATCTTGGTGTACAGTTGCATAGATCTCTGAAAGTTGGTACTCAAGTTGATAAGGTTGTTAAAAAGGATATAGTGTGTTAGCATTTATTGGTAGAGGGACTGAATTTCGGAGCCGAGATGTTATGTTGCAACTGTAGAAAACTCTGGTGCGGCCGCACTTGGAGTATTGTGTACAGTTTTGATCGCCACAGTATAAGAAAGATGTGGAGGCATTGGAAATGGTGCAGAGGAGGTTTACCAGGATGTTGCCTGGTATGATGGTTAGGTCTTATGAGGAAAGGTTAAGGGACTTATTTTCATTAGAGAAGAAGGCCAAGAGGTGACTTAATTGAGACATACAAGATGATCAGATAGGATGGATAGTGAGAGCCTTTTTCCTCGGATGGAGATGGATGGCATGAGGGGACATAGCTTTAAATTAAGGGGTGGTAGTTATAGGACAGATGCTAGAGGTGGGTTCTTTACTCAGAGGGTAGTAAGAGCATGGAATGCCCTGCCTGCAGCAGTTGTGGGCTCGTCAAGTTTAAGGACGTTCAAATGGGCAGTGGATAGGCACATGGATAGCACTGGAATAGTTTAGGACAGAGGGTCATAAAATTGGTTACATTGGTCGGCACAACATCGAGAGCCGAAGGGCCTGTACTGCGCTGTAACGTTCTGTGTTCTATATTCTTACTTTTGGATGGGGAAGTCTTGCTACAAGTGTACAGGGCAGTGGTGAGACGACACTTAGAGTGTTGTATGCAGTTTTGTTCTCCTTACCCAGGGAAAAATATACTTGCAGTGGAGACGAATCACAAAGTTGACTAGGCTGATTCTTGGGGTGGAGGAGTTGTCTTAAGTGGAAAGATTGAACAGACTGGCTAATATTCATTTGAGTTTAGAGGAATGAGCAATGATTGTATTGAAACATGGAAGAATCTAAGGAGGCTTGACAGGCTGGATGCTAAGAGGATGTGTTCCCTTATTGGGATCTAGAATTAGGCAGCAAGTTTAAAAATAAGGGGTCTCCCATTCAACGCAGATCATGGAATTATAGGATATCCTACAGTGCAGAAGGAGGCCATTCAGCCATCATGTCTGCACCAACCACAATTCCACCAGGCCCCATCCCTGTAACCCCACGTATTTACCCTGCTAATCCCCCGACACTAAGTTTCCTCTTGCCGCCCAAAGATGTGCAGCTTAGGTGGATTGGCCAAGGAAAATTGCCCCTTAGTGTCGAAGATGTGTAGGATATGGGACATTAGCAGGACAAATACGTGAAGTTACGGAAATAGGGTTTTGGGACGCTCCTTTGGAAAGTTGGTGTACACTCAGCTGAACCCGGGTCCCTTGCAATGTGAAGCAGCAGTGTTAATTACTGTGTACTTTCCACTGCATTTCACTGCATCTTCATGTTGCCACCATTCCGAAACTGCTCTACAATCGAAGCAAGTTTATCTGACATCACCAAGCTTAAAATAATTTCATGAACATTGAATTGAAAGAGAAATTTAATGTAGGGCATCGCTCATCTCTGAAACTCAGCAGCTGCCTGATTTTCAGACTCTGCAATACAAACAGCTTCAGGAGCTGCTTTCCTTTTTGCTTTCCAATTTGCAGCCAGGTTCATTCACAGCTCCATCCTCCTGTATGTCAGTTGAATGACCATTCTTTTGCAGGCACGTGCTTTCAGGTAATCTGATCCTGACCTGACCAGCTGCCTAAGCACATGCTTTCATCAGTGGTCACCACGTAATGGTCACAGAATAAAATCAGAATTCTTATAGCGCAGGATTTAGCCCATCGAGCCCACACTGACAACAATCATACCCAGGTCCTAACCCTGTGACCCCACATATTTCCTACTACCCCTACTAATTCCCCTGACACAAGAGGCAATTTCCCATGGCCAATTCATCTAACCTACACATCTTTGGGACACTAATTGGCAATTCAGCATGGTTAATCCACCTAACTTGCACATCAGGGGACACTAAGAGGTAATTTGCCATGGATAATCTACCTAACCTGCACATCTTTGGACACTGAGGGGCAATTCAGCATGCCCAATCCACCCAACCTGCATGTGTTTGGACACTTAGGTGCAATTTGCCATGGATAATCCACTAACCCTGCACATCTTTGGATTGTGGGAGGAAACCGGAACATCCAGAGGAAACCCATGCAGACATAGGGAGGACATGCAGATTCCACACAGATAGTGATCTGAGGCCAGAATTGAAACTGGTCCCTGGCACTGTAAGGCAGCGTGTTAATCACTGTGCTGCCCAGAAACAAAAAGCATGGCTGATTTTTCTCCTCTTGAGCCCACGAGCTCTGAGGTGAATTCCAGCACCTCTTCTTACTTGCGTTGTAACCGGAATTGTCTGATTTGTCTAGCAGGCTAGACTATGCTTTGGCCACTGGAACAAATTTTTATGCTTGATTGTATTGAATTTTCTTTGCAGTGTTGAAAATTACAGTAGCTGTTAAAAAAGGAAAAATCTGCTTTTGGCACTGTGGCTATCACCTTACAGAACAGACGTATTAACCATCTGTTTCAAACCACAAGAATCCTTCCTTCTGTACTGCATATTATCCTGTTAAGTCACATCTCGCAGCACGACTTCTGGTAATGTGTATTGAACTGAACCTTCCCCAAAAAGGCTGCTAAATGCTTGTTGTGGCCCAGTAATTAATTATAACATCAGAAACCAGAAGGTTAATCAACCAAATGTAGAGTAGTGCCGAAGGTTAATAGATGAAGGGCCACTAACCTTAAGCGGTCCAAGTGCTAGTAATGATGTTCCTCCAGCCTAATTCACATCAAATGCATTTTTCTTCCCTGTTTTTAAACTACCTCTTCCTATTTCCTTTCTGTGCAAAACACATTCCATGAAGCTTATTTGCTCTCATCTTTCTGCCAGAAGGTGCATAAAAGACTGAGGTGATTGCCAAGAATTTTGCTTTCTCCTCTATGCAACTGCAGTAACCATCATGCTCAAAGGTGGGAACTGCATTGCTCAGCTAGTGTACAGTCATAGACATATCCAGCTTTTTGTCTTCAATGGTGAATCCTAACAGATAGGAAAAAAGGTCTGTAACTGGCAGTACTTATACAAAAGTGAGTCTACTTCAGGTACTTGCCTTTTAATCTGTTCTTCTATCTGTTTGACTAAAGGAGAGTCTCCTCCATTTAGGATCTGTCCCAAGCTGTTGGACTCTGCTGCTCCGTTGTGCTCTGGGCTGGAATGGCCCAACATGGATCTGACCCGCTTTGTTCGTACATCCAAGATAGTGTCTGTATAGCCCACCTCCTGCAAATATCTAAAAGCATAGCACACAGCAGAATTAAATGCATATAACTACAGAAAAGAGTGCAGCAACTTTGTAGTGGCTTTCACGTATCTTAATCCAATTTTAGAAAATAATAACAAGTAAATATTACAAGATGCTTCATTGGTGAGAAATGGAAATCAAGTATTAAAGGAGCCAGGAGGAGCTAATGGAAAGTATGCTTGAAGACTCCAATTACACAAATCCTGAAAATAATGACAGGGGCACTAAACCAGAAGGATTTAGGATGGAGATGTCAAAGAGTGGCACAGTGGCTCTAGGCGCTGGAGACCCAGTTTCGATTCCCAGCTTGGGTCACTATCTGTATGGAGTTTCCACACTCTCCTTGTATCTGTGTGGGTTTGCTCCGGTTTCCTCCCATATCCAAAGATGTGTGGGTTAGGTACATTGGCCATGCTAAATTGTCCCTTAGTGTCAGAATGCAAGAGGTTATGGGGATAGGGCCTGCATGAGATTGTGGTTGGTACAGACTCAATGGACTGAATGGCCTCCTTCTGCACCATAGGAATACTATTTCTATGAAAAACGACTTAAGGATGCCAGCTCCAAAGGAGGATCGATGGAGTTACTTCTGGAGGCCAGAATCAAACAACTGGAATGTATTGAGTTATTGAAGCTATCAATGCTTTGGCAGAGATTGCCAAAATTAGAAAAGTTAGTACTTGGAGCACTGAGCAAAGGTCACAACAGTATCTTGTATCCAAAACAGTCCTAAAACATCTTTATTCCACATGTCATAATAAATGATGCATCAAATTTCACCAGAAAAATCAGCTCTCAAGTCTGAAATGAATGTTGTCCTGGGAATGTATGCTTAGTTCAGAATATGCACATACCTGATGAGTTTTTTGCAGTAATCATTAACTCCAGTTAATAAAGATCTGCAATATGTTTGGATTTGGTGTGACCCATTTCATTGTTCTTGAAACATACCACTCATACCATTTTCCTTTTCTTGCCAAAGCAACCTCTGAATATAGTGTCCATGTTTCCAGAACTCTGGGGTAATTCTCCCAGCTAACTGCCGGTCTTATGAAGAGAGGCTGAGGGATTTGAGGTTGTTTTCATTAGAAAGGCGGTGGCTAAGAGGAGACCTTATTGAAACATACAAGATGATTAGAGGTTTAGATAGGGTGGACAGTGATAGCCTTTTTCCTAGGATGGAGAAAGCTAGCACGAGGGGACATAGCTTTAATTTAAGGGGTGGTGGTTATAGGACGGATGTCAGAGGTAGGTTCTTTACCCAGAGGGTGGTAAGGGTATGGAATGCCCTGCCTGCTGCAGTTGTAGATGCGCCAAGTTTGGTGGCGTTTAAGAGGTTAGTAGATAAGTTTATGGATGAAAAGGGAATGGTTTAGGTTAGAGGGTCATTGCTTTTTCTTAATTGGTCGACGCAACATCGAAGGCTGAAGGGCCTGTTCTGCGCTGTAATGTTCTATGTTCTAACTGCGGCGCTGGTTGTGTTACGCAGCTGTTTGGGAGACTCAAGCAAAGCTGTTCTGTGAGCTTCCTTGCTGGACGCCACTGGTAGCTAGAATTCTGGCACTGTTAGCTCCATGCCAGAAATTGGCTTGGAGTTGCACAAATTATTTAAATCACCATTTCAAAATGTAACTACCGGGCCTGGGACTGAAACCTCCAGCCCGGTAGCCAAAGACCCAATGCTGAATGAGGGCAGGCAATGGAGAGGAGCGGTGGGGATCAGATCCTGTTGCCACTTGGCTGTAGGGATCAATGAGGGAGGGAGGGAGGGAGGGAGGGAAGGGAGGAGTGGGGGTAGTGATTTGTATTGGCCAGCGGGGTTTGATGCTGCAGGGTTGAGGGGTGTATGTATCATCACCTAAACCATCTACTTCCACCATCATCATATTTAAACAATGTCTATAGGGGAGATGATTAGTCTAGTAGTATTATTGCTAGACTATTAAACCAGCAACTCAGCTAATGTTCTGGAAACCCGGGTTTGAATCCCGCCACAACAGGAATTTGAATTCAATAAAAAATATCTGGAATTAAGAATCTACTGGTAACCATGAAACTATTGTTGATTGTCAGAAAAAACTCATCTGGTTCACCAATGTCCATTTAGGGAAGGAAATCTGACATCCTTACCCTGGTCTGGCCTACATGTGACTCCAGAACCACAGCAATGTGGTTCAGTCTCAACTGCCCTTGGGCAACTAGGGATGGGTAATAAATGCTGGCCCAGCCAGCGATGTCCATGTCTCGTGGATGAGTAATGAAAAAAAACTGGAGTGGCAAGGGAGTTACAGTGCTCAGAAACAACATCCAATGCATTGCTAAGCCTGTTAACAACCTGTTTGCAGGGGGGTGTTATACTGTTGCCATGTATGTTTTCACACACACACAGTACATTGTATACGGTTTGAAAATGATTGCTGATACTTAGCATATAAAGTACAAGATGATCATAGTCATGCATGTAGTTTATAGAACAAAGAGCAACACAGCACGGGAAACAGGCCCTTCGGCGCAACGAGCCCACACCGCTGTCCTAACGTCTTAATGACATATCCTTGGCTTTAGGCTATGCCTATTGTTGAAGATTCCCATATAGGGACCAATATAGGGACAATTCGTTACCCAATCAGCCTAAGAGCACATTTTTGGGATGTGGGAGGAAACCGGAGCACCCGGGGGAAACCCACGCAACCACGGGGAGAACGTGCAAACTCCCACTGACACAGGCCCAAATCCATGTGTCAGCACAGGAACAGCGATAGTCTCTGAGCTGTCATGTTGCCCATCAGATGGTCCAGTTTAAGCATACGCTGACGACGTGAAGCACTAGGCCCATCAGATGGTCCAATTTAAGCATACACTGACGATGTGAAGCACTAGGCCACTCCTGAAGCAACCTCCAAGAGCAGCTCTCGCATGACATGCCGCATGCATGCCCCTTTTTGGTCAACAAGGTGGACCAAATTGCTTGCGGAAACAAATAAGACTTAATTAAACATGCTAAAAAAAACTAAGACATTCCCGAGACAAAACTAAAAGACAGTCTGCTACAATATGGTCCTCCCGATATTCAAACAGTCCTGCTATATCCCTCTATCTGCAGACCGCTCATGTGTCTGTCCAAGAGACCCTTAAACAACCCTAGCGTGCCTGCTCTCACCACCTTACTCGGCAGTGCATTCCACACCTCCACTACCCTTTGTGTGAAAAACTGGCCTCTAATATTCGTCTTGTACATAACCCCCCTCACCCTGAGCCCGTGACCCCTCGTTCTATCCATTTCTAATGGTGGAAAAAGCTTACCACCATTTACTCTATCTATACCCCTCATAACCTTATATACCTCTAAAAGATCCCCTCTCAGCCAACGTCTTTCAAGGGAAAACAACCCCAGTGTTTTCAATCTTTCCTCGTAAGACAGCCCTTCCATACCAGGCAGCATCCTGGTAAATCTCCTCTGCACTCTCTCCAGGGCCTCTACATCCTTCCTGTAGTACGGCGACCAGAACTGGACGCAGTACTCCAGATGAGGCCTAACCAACGTTCTATACACCTGCAACATCAGACTCCTACTCTTGTATTCTATACCCCTTCCTATGAAGGCTAACATACCATACGCTTTTTTTTAACCACATTCTCCACCTGTACTGACACCTTCAGAGACGTGTGAACTTGCACCCCCAGGTCTCTCTCTGCATCTCTATACTCCGGATAGTTTTACCTTTTATCCTATAACTCCCCTCTACATTATTCTGGCCAAAAATGCATCACCTCGCATTTATCTGGATTAAATTCCATTTGCCATCTATCTGCCCAATCTACCAGCCTATGTCATGTTGTATTGCCAGGCACTGCTCCTCAGTACCCGCCAATCCAATCATTGGATCATCAGCAAATGATGGTCAGCAAATTTGCTGATCACACCACCTACTCCCTCTTCCAAGTCATTTATATACACCACAAATAGAAGGGGTCCTAGTACAGAGCCCTGTGGCACACCACTAGTGACAGACCTCCAGTTGGAAAAAGAGCCTTCCACTACTACCCGCTGTCTCCTCCTCCCAAGCCAGTTCTCAACCCATCTACATACCTGGCCCTGTATACCATGCGCCTTCACCTTTTCTATCAGCCTACCATGAGGGACCTTATCAAACGCCTTACTGAAATCCATATAGACGACATCAACGGCTTGTCCTTCATCAACCGTTTTTGTCACCTCTTCAAAAAATTCCACTAGATTCGTAAGGCACGACCTCCCCTTAACGAAGCCATGCTGCGTATCCCTGATCAGATCGCAGCGCTCCAGATGCTCATACATCCTGTCCCTGAGAATCCTCTCCATTAGCTTACCTATAACTGAAGTCAAGCTCACCGGCCTATAGTTCCCTGGGTTATCCCTCTGACCCTTTTTAAACAATGGTACTACATTTGCAATCCTCCAGTCCTCTGGGACCTCCCCTGTGTCCAAAGAAGAGACAAAGATTTGCGTCAGAGGCCCAGCAATGTCATCTCTCACCTCCCTTAGCAGCCTGGGATAAATACCATCAGGCCCCGGAGCTTTATAAGTCTTTATGCTACCTAAAAGCCCCAACACTTCGTCCCTCGTAATGATTATTTCCTTTAACGGGTCCTCAAATTCCTCAAAGCCGGCATCAGACATCAGGCCCCTCTCCCGCGTGAATACCGACGCAAAGTATTCATTCAGGATCTCCCCCATTCCCTCAGGCTCTAAGCATAGTTCCCCTCCTCTGTCCCTGAGAGGTCCAATCTTCCCTCTAACCATCCTTTTGCTTACATAGGAGTAAAATGCCTTAGGATTTTCCTTAATCCTATCTGCCAAAGCCATTTCGTGGCCCCTTTTTGCCTTTCTGACACCTCTTTCAAGATCCCATCTACACTCTCTATATTTTTCCAGCGCTGCCTCTGTCCCCAGTTGCCTGGATCTAACGTACACCTCCCACTTCTTCCTGACCACGTCCTCAACATCCCTAGTAACCCACGGTTCTCTAATCCTACCTTTCCCATCCTTCCTCCTTACCGGTACGTGTCTTTCCTGCAAAAATTTTAGTTTTCCCTTGAAAGACTCCCACATGTGCAGTGTCGACCTACCCTCGAACAGCTTATCCCAGTCGGTATCCCTAAGATCCTGCCTAATCTGGCTATATCTAGCCCTCCCCCAGTTTAACACCCTCCCCTTAGGGCAGGCTTCATCTTCTTCCATTAATACCTTAAAGCAGAATATATATGCTGAATATATGCTGAAAAGTCAACAGTACATTATAAATGTAAAGATACATTTGTCCAAGGTAAAGCAACAGATGATTGCAGACAAATTTAATATTGTTGCCTTTTAGTTGTGCACTGTGGCGCAAAGTAAATAGGCTCCACTGCAGATACATGAATGATTCCAACATGTAGGGACAGGTAGAGACACTCTACAGCAAATACTCAATATCAGAGCTTGCAAATCTTTTATCTATGTGGGTCATATAGCACAGAGACTTGGAGACCCAATATAGTTAAACTTCAGGTTCCCATTAAAATGTACATATCTCAAAGCACTGGTACAAAACAGATCTTGACATTTCAGTCTGGGATATGTCCATCACTGAGGCAACAATGCGAAGAACAGCCTTTTCCAAACCTCGAGGGCATGGAATTCATTCAGATCTAACCAGCCAACAAGTGTGAAGAAAACAGAATCATTTAGGCTTTGTGAGCTGGGCAGGCTGCTTTCAGCCCCATGGGCCTCAATTTGGGACTACAGATAATAGTGAGGTGTACTTACTGTCTCAGCAGCTGCCGCCCTTCTTTCCAGGATAATGGACTATTCTGTTCTATGGTTGATGTATCAGGACCATTATTTATAACTAGAAAGAGAAAATATAATGTTGATTTATAGCTGCACTACCATGCATCCCAAAATAGTCTTAGATTACAAATTATGAAATATCAGATAAAACTCTTGTTTAAACCTGTTAAATACATTTTTGGCAACTTAGATTGCTAACAATAACATTCCATTTTTATTATGTCACGATAAAGCTAAGGTATAATTAAGAAACGGGCTTTTGAAAGGAGATAGGAGTGGCAAAGAGAGAGCGAGCTAGACAAAATGTTTCAGACACTCGTTCAGTAGCTGCCTGCAAGTTTATTGCTAGTGGGGCAGCATGGTGGCTAGCACTGCTACCTCACAGCGCCAGGGACCTGAGTTCGACTCCTGGCTTGGGTCACTGTTTCATGTGGAGTACTTTCTGCCCATGTCTGCCCTCCGGGTGTTCCGGTTTCCTCCCACTGTCTGAAAGACGTGCTGGTTAGGTGCATTGGTCATGCTAAATTCTTCCTCAGTGTAGCCGAACTGGCACCCCAATTTTCACAGTAACTTCATTTCAATGTTAATATAAGCCTACTTGCGACTAGTAAATAAACTTCAATATTTAAACCAAGTAGTGACGTCTTGAGGAATATACGTATTACAGAGAAGGTGGTGCTGAAAGTCTTAAAGAGCATCTAGGTAGATAAATCCCCTGGACCTGAAGAAGTGTATCCCAGGACACTGGGGGAGGCTAGGGAGGAAATTGCGGGTCTCCTAGCCAAGATATTTGAATCATCGTTAGTCACAAGTAAGGTGCCTGAAGATTGGAGGTGGCAAATGTGGTCTCTTTGTTTAAAAAGGCTGCAGGAAAAAGCGTGGGAACTACAGGCCAGTGAGCATCACATCTATACAGGGTAATTTGTTGGAAGGTATTTTGAAAGACAGGATCTACAGGCAGTTAGAAACACAAGGACTAATTGGGGATAGTCAGCATGACTTTGAGAGTGGAAAATCATATCTCACAAATTTGATTGAGTTTTGTGAAGAGGTAACCAAAGAAGGTAGATGAGGGCAGTGCAGTTGATATTGTCTACATCGACTTTTTGATAAGATACCACATGGTAGGTTGTTGCATAAGGTTAAATCTCACGGGATCTAGGCGAGATAGCTAAATAGATACAAAATTGGTTTCATGACAGAAGCCAGAGGGTGGTTGTAGAGGGTTGTTTTTCAAACTGGAGACCTGTGGCCAGTGGTATGCCTTGGCATCAGTGCTGGGTCCATTGTTATTTGCCAATGGCCTGACGAATTGCACATGGAGTTTAAATAAATGCCAGGTAATGCATTTTGGCAGACTGAACCAGGTTAATGATAGGGCATTGGAGAGAGTTACAGAACCAAGAGATCTCCAGGTACAGGTTCATAGCTCCTTGAAAGTGGAGTCAAAGGTGGAAGAGTGGTGAAGAAGGCATTCAGTATTCTTGGCTTCATTTGTCAGGAAATTGAATACAGAAATTGTTGAAGGTCTACAAGACATTGGTAAGGCCACACTTAGAGTACTGTGTACAGTTCTGGTCACCCTATTATAGGAAGAATATAATTAAACTAGAAAGAGTGCAGAAGAGATTTACTAGGATGCTACCAGGACATGATGATTTGAGTTATGAGGAGAGGCTGAATAGACCGAGAATTTTTTTCCTCTGAAGCGTAGAAGGTTGAGGGGTGATCTTACATGGGTCTATCAGAAGGGCATAGATCAGCTAGATAGTCAATATCTTTTCCCAAAGGTAGGGGAATCTAAATCTAGAGGTTTAAGGTGAGGGTCCCCAGGAGCAATTTTTTTTACACACAGCTGCCAGAGGTAGTAGAAGAGGCATGTAAAATTTTGTCTTTCAAAAAGCATTTAGACAGTTACATGGGTAAATTGGGTATAGAGGGATATGAGTCAAATACGGGCAACTGGGACTAAGGGGCTAAAAACAAAAGCGCAGCATGGACAAAATGGGCCAAAGGCCCTGCCATACTGTAAACCTCTTTGAATCAACAGTGCAGCAACATAAGCTTATGATATTCAAATGGAAATAAAAGGATCATGTTACTCCATTATCCTTGGATGTGACTATTACTCCACACTGCAGCCAACAAGTCTATTCTAGGTGTTAATATACAGTAAAAGGATTTATAAAAAAGGACCAAGTGATACTCCAATGGTCGACGAAGAGCCGTTATGGATTTCAGTAAGGCATTTGACAAAGTCCCTCATGGAAGGTTAGTTGAAAAGGTCAAGGCTCATGGGATACAAGGACAGGTAGTTAGATGGATAAGTAACTGGCTTAGTTATAGGAGAAAGAGAGAAATAGTGGAAGGGTGTTTTTCTAGCTGGAAGTCGGTCACTAGTAGAGAGCCGCAGGACTCGATACTGGGACCTCTTCTATTTGTAATATATATAAATGACTTGGAAGACAGAGTAAGTGGAGTGATCAGCAAGTTTGCAGACGATACAAAGATGGCTGGACTTGCCAATAGTGAGGAAATAGATAGGCTGGTAGCTTGGACAGATAGACGGCAGATGGAATTCAATCCTGATAAATGCAAGGTAATGCATTTTGGGAGAAAGAATGTAGGGGGGGAGGTATATGATAAAGGGTAGATCTATTCAGAGTATAGAAATGCAGAGGGACTTGGGGGTGCAGGTGCACAAGTCTCTGAAGGTGGCAGAGCAGATGGAAAAGGTTGTGAAGAAAGCATATGGTATGCTAGCCTTTATAGGAAGGGGTATAGAGTACAAGAGTAATGTTGCAGATGTATAAAATGTTGGTTAAACCTCATTGGAATACTGCGTCCAGTTCTGGTCGCCTTACTACGGAAGGATGTGGAGACTCGGGAGAGAGTGAAGAGGAGGTTTACCAGATGCTGCCTGGTATGCAAGGTCTGAGTTATGAGGAGAGGTTAGGAAAATTGGGACTGTTTTCCTTAGAAAGACGTAGACTTAAGGAGATCTAATGGAGGTGTACAAGATTATGAGGGGTATACATAGAGTAAACAGGATTGAGCTTTTTCCTAGGATGGACTCGAATAGCACGAGGGGTCATGGGCTTAGGGTGAGGGGGGCAAGATATAATTTGGATGCTAGAGGGAGTTTTTTCACACAGAGGGTGGTGGGAGTATGGAATGCGCTGCCAAGTAAAGTGTGGAGGCAGGCATTCTGGAGTTATTAGAAATACTTAGATGGGCACATGAACAGAATGGGAATGGAGCGGTATAGAAAACTGATTTAAAATAGAGATCATGAGCCTTGGGAGTCCTTGGGAAGTGTGTAAATAGATGATGATATTGATGTACTTGTTTCTAATCCTACAGGTGCTTTGGTCCACCTTGTTGTCTAACAAGGGGCATACACACGATGGGTCGCGAGAGGGTTGCTCTTGGATTTTTCTTTCGAGAGTATCCTAGTGCTTCACGTTGTTAGTGTACGCTTGACCCGGACCATTTGATGGGAAACACAACAGCTCAGTGCCTATCGCTGTGCTGTGCAGATACATGGATTTGGGCCTGTGTCTGTGGGAGTTTGCGCATTCTCCTTGTGCTTGCGTGGGTTTTCTCTGGGTGCTCTGGTTTCCTCCCACATCCCAAAAATGTGCTCTTAGGCTAATTGGCAAAACAAATTCTCCCTAAATTGTCTCAAATTTGGTTTCTAATCCATAGATCTATAAAAATGGACAGGGATCACGGGTAGAAGTAGGAACATCAGGATGGCGGCACAGGCTCGTTGGGCCGAAGGGCCTGTTTCCCGTGCTATTTTGTTCTTTGTTCTTTATTCTGTGACAACAACTAACATTTCTCATGTTGTGAAAGCAACTATATCTATTTGTTCCTGAGATGTGGGCATAACTTGCCATTTACTGTCCAACCCTAGTGTTTTTCTTGGACATCCACCTTTGTGAACCACAATGCTCCCACACTGGTGTTAAGTAGGGAATTCAAGGATACTGAAATAATGAACACAAAGCAACGCTGATACATGTTCAAGTTAGAATCATAGAAACCTAACAGTGTAGAAGGAGTCCATTCAACCCTTCGAATCTGCGCTAAGTCTCGGATGTGTTTGAGAGCTCAGAGATGATTGCAATTTCACAACACTACTTTCATCCTTGTCAGTGGTAGAAATCAAGGTGAAGAAGGTGATATTCGTCAGTAGATGGTGTTGAGCTTCTCAAGTGTTGTGACTGCAAGTGAATAGCAAGTAGTTTATCATTTCTGTCTTGGAAATGGTGACAAGGCTTTGAAGGAGCAGGAAGGAAGACAACTAATTGGCCAGATGCTCTGTTGAAGGCAACTTCTGCTGAGCATTTGGCCAATGGTGGCCCTCAACATATTAATGGTAGGGTCTCTGTAGTGGTGGTGTTATGAAAGGTTAAGAAGCTATTGACTGAGATTTCTATTGTTCAAGATGGTGTTTACATGCCACTGATGCACCCAATATTCATAGTGTATCAGTACTGGTCATACTGTAGTGTGACATAGGCACTCTAAGGAATTGTGACTAGAATTAACACTGAGCATATGGAGGCAGGGTTCAGTAAAGGTCACTAACCAAAGACGCTTCTCTAAGAAACTCCTGCAGCAATGTCCTGCAATTGTGTTGAACGGCAATCACCTCTTTCACTAGCCACTTTCTAGCCACTGAAACACATTGCTTTTGGTTCCCATCACCGAATAAGTTCAATTTTGCCTGAGCACCTGGGTGCCATATTTAACTAAATACTACCTTGATGTAGAGGATAACTGAACTGCCATTTTAATCTTCCACCTACATCCAAGTTAAGACGCTGGAGTTGAGTGATTCTGGTTGAATCCAAACTGACCATGTTCATGGTGAGTAGCTGTCACCTGAATACTGGAATCGCTTTACTAATAATTAGGAGAAGGCCAATGCTGTGGTACCAAGAGTTGGGGGGTTATATCTTTGCTATTTTTTGTGGACAGAACATAATTTTCCAGTATTATATCTATACTGAATCCTTCATACCTTCTACCAAAGTGTTAAATAGCAACCGGAAGCATTGCTTTGAAAATCTGCAGTACCTCCAGTAGGCAAACCTAGAACTATGCAAGAAGCAGTGTCAAATTCTAATGTGTTTACTTTATGGTCTGGAAATCTAAGTAGTTACTCCACCCACTTTTACTTCACATCAAATCATGTTGGAATTTCACATCAATTGTGTTTATAAGAGAATTCAACCTATACAGGTCCAGACTTATCTCTATTCTTACAGCTGCTTCGTCAAGTGCAACAACAAATCTTACTATCACATGCCACATAGTGTCTCACATTGAATTCCTAGTCTGATCGAGGTTTATTGATCCCCACCCAGGAAGGTTGATGGGGTTGCTGCAAGGGGCTCAAGTTATGGAGGACTGAAAGAAAAAGCTAGATAAAGATCAGCCAGCCAAACTGGAAAGTGACGTGTGTGCACCATATGTGGCGATGGGCTTGAAGGCAGCTACTGTACCCTCCATAGCCAAATAACCTACCAACAGTTACTGTCAGAAAGTACATTGGTGTGATGGAAAATATAGAAAAATCACTGCAGTTCCAGCTTTCCTGCATTTGTTTACTACGAGTACAACGTAGATCTGCTATCTGTTCCTTCCCCATTACAAACTGGATCACTCAGATTTTAATATGAAACTTTGACGTAGTAGATACATAAAGACAAGGACATGAGCTCTTATAGGTCATCTGAATTGATTAAAGTAATAAACTATGGACATCCTTCTTGACTTGGATTGTGCCTGACAAGGGCACTTCAAGTTGCATACCATCACAGCTAACCAGTATAAGTTATGGGTCTGTTACTGTGGTCATGGAATCTATTTCAGTTTAAGAATTAAGAGCATTAGAGAGATTTATGTATGTTTGTATTCTTAGTAGTAACACGATACTAAATGAACCTACTGAAGGCACTGTACAAATGTGGTTTTAATTAGAACAATGATTTATCATAGGTTGACAATTCATGGTAAATAGCGATCAATATATACGATAGTCCTGGATAAAATAATAAGTCAGGATCATTTAATAACAACTGGGTATGACAATAAAGAGTTGATTGAGTTTCTCTGGATAGAATCATACAATCTTTACAATGTAGAGGGAGGCCATTCAATCTGCACCAACTTTCCAATGGTGCATGCCACCCAGGCTCTATCCCCATTTATCCATGCATTTGCCCCGCTAATTCCCCTAACCTACGCATCTTGGGGCTCTAAGGGTCAAGTTAGCGTGCAAAAATAGAGGTAACTAGAGCACACACAAAAAACCCATGCAGTCATGGGGAGAATGTGCAAACTCCACAAATCACCCAAGGCTGGAATCGAACCTAGGTCTCTGATGCTGTGAGGCAGTCGTGTTAACTACTGTGCTGCCATGCTGCCCAGTTGGATAGCTAAACTAAGTTGGGCCAAATGGTCTTCCTCACCTTTAATGTCTTGCAAATTCCACCAATTTCTATCTTTACAACAGTTGACACAACTTTACAGAAAATGCCAAAGGATTGCTCTGTCAGAGGGGGTAAAGTTGTTAGATTTGCCAAGTGGTTGCTATTGCCTCAGTGTCCATTCTGAACACTAACTTAACGAAATGCATTTTAAAACAGCCAGGAGAGGGACTCATCTCAAGAATGCAAGTGGCAATGCACAGTAATAAGGAAGAGTAAGTGCAGCACCAGGCTCGAGTTAACATGGATATTTTTCTATGTTAAAGCTGCTATATAAACCATCACAACTGGAACCAGTTGAGCAGACAGATGTGGTGGGAACAGATTGACATAAAGAGTGTGGCAGGAAGGGAAAAATAAATGTAGAAATGGGAAAGCACTTACCTATATTGTAGACGTGCAAGTTACTTTCAATTGAGGTATTAATTAGTGTCAGGCAAATGTGCATCTTATTTCTCAACATACCTGAATCAGGCGCTTCTGTCTTTGAGTCACCTTGAACTGGTTCTGTTCCATACTTCAGTTTGTGATATTTTGCCCTAGAAAAAATAGTGAAATGAAAAAAATGTGCTAATGTAAAATTAACAAGCGATAGTTATATGAATAGAGCACCTAACTTGGGAAAAGGAAAATACAAAATATGTATAATTGAAATTTGGACATGTTCATCTTCCTGACATAGCTTGGGGATTGGTTCCCACAAATCCCAATGCTTCCAGCAATTAAGCCCATGCTAAATTTAAAGGGCATTTTTAATTTTCCTTCCTTTTACAGTAAGTTGCTTTTAACACATCTTTTACAAGATTAAAGAGAGACTTTCACCGTCATCAGCAGCCCTTAAGTACCTCCTCTTCTTTACATAAATGGTGGCAGAGTTATTATTTTGGAAAGCAGCACAGCAGAGACCAATCTTATGGTCACTAAAGACCATCTCGTGCTCCTGAAAGGGCAGTGGGTTCCAACTAATCAGGCATAGAAACTTTGGTTGACATATCTTACAAGAAAACCAAGAAATCTTGGTGAAAGACCAAGATCTTTACCAGCAAAAAGAATTTACCATTGATTGTTCAAAACAGGTTCCTTTCTCTCTCACCATCAACTTAGTTATACACATTCATAGAATTATAGAGGTTTACAGCATGAAAACAGGCCTTTGGCCCAATTTGTCCACACTGCCCAGTTTTTTTTAAATCATTAAGCTAGTCCCAATTGCCCCCATATTCCTCTGTACCCATCTTACCTATGTAGCTGTCTAAAAGCTTTTTAAAAGACAAAATTGTACCTCTTCTACTACCAAAATATGCTGCTAGAGATTGCAATTTGTGAAATCAGTTACAGCTACTATTTAGACATTAGGAGCTGTCCAGCAGGTTGGAACAGGAGACTGCAGAGGAGGTTTACCAGGATGCTGCCTGGTATGGAAGGTTGAGTTATCAGGAAAGATTGGACAAATTGGGGCTGTTTTCCTTAGAAAGACGTAGACTTAGAGGAGATCTAATAGAGGTGTACAAGATTATGAGGGGTATAGATAGAGTAAACAGGGTTAAGCTTTTTCCTAGGATGGACTCGAATAGCACGAGGGGTCACGGGCTTAGGGTGAGGGGGGTAAGGTATAATTTGGATGCTAGAGGGAGTTTTTTCATACAGAGGGTGGTGGGGGTATGGAATGCGCTGCCAAGTAAAGTGGTGGAGGCAGGTACTCTGGAGTTATTTAAGAAATACTTAGATGGGCACATGAACAGAATGGGAATGGAGGGGTATAGAAAACTGATTTAAAATAGGGATCACGGGCCTTGGGAGTCCCTGGGAAGTGTGTAAATAGATGATATCGACGTACTTGTTTTTATCCTACAGGTGCTTTGGTCCACCTTGTTGTCTAACAAGAGATATACACATGATGGATCATGAGAGGGCTGCTCTTCGATTTTTTGAGAGTATCCTAGTGTTTCACATCGTTAGTGTACGCTTGACCTGGACCATTTGATGGGCAACATGACAGCTCAGTGACTATCGCTGTGCTGTGCAAATATATGGATTCGGGCCTGTGTCTGTGGGAATTTGCACATTCTCCCCATGCTTGTGTGGGTTTTCTCTGGGTGCTTCGGTTTCCTCCCACATCCCAAAAATGTGCTCTTAGGCTAATTGGCAAAACAAATTCTCCCTAAATTGTCTCAAATTTGGTTTTTAATCCATAGACATATAAACATAGACAGGGATCACAAGTAGAAGTGGGAACATCGGGGTGGCGGCACGGGCTTGTTGGGCCGAAGGGCCTATTTCCTGTGCTGTTTTGTTCTTTTGCCCCCTTCCCCCATCCCGATTTGTTACTTCACAATTTGCTGATGTTCATTCTTCATACACACCCCCTTCCCAATCTGGTCACTGCATGCTGATTCATTGCAAATGACACACATTTACTGGGTACAGATTTTATCTTATTAGATCATAAGACATAGGAGCAGAATTAGGCCACTCAGTCCATTGAGTCTGCTCTGCCATTCAATTATGGCTGTTTTTTTCCTCATCCCCATTCTCCTGTCTTTTCCCATAACCCCTAATCCCCTCATTAATCAAGAACCTACCTATCTCTGTCTTAAAGACACTCAATAACCTGGTCTCCACAGCCTTCTGCAGCAAAGAATTCCACAGATTCACCATCCTCTGCCTGAAGAAACGCCTCCTCATCTGTTTTAAACGATTGTCCCTTTAGCTTGAGATTGTGCCCTCCGATTCTAGTTTTCCTATTATGGAAACATCCTCTCCATGTCCACTCTATCCAGGCCTTGCAGCATCTTATAAGTTTCAATAAAATTCCCCCTCATTCTTCTAAACTCCAACAAGTACAGACCCAGAGTCTTTAACCGTTCCTCATACGACAACCTCTTCACTCCAAGGATCATTTTAGTAAACCTCCTCTGGATCCTTTCCAAGGCCAACGCATCCTTCCTTAGATACTGGCCAAAATACTCACAATACTCCTGATGGGGTCTGACCATAGACTTATACAGCCTTAGAAGTACATCTCTGTTCTTGTATTCTAGCCCTCTCGACATGAATGCTAATATTGCATTTGCCTTCTTAACTGCCAACTGAACCTGCACATTAACCTTAAGAAAATCTTGAACAATGACTCCAAGTCCCTTTGTGCTTCTGATTTCCTACGCATTTTCCCCATTTAGAAAATAGTCTACACCTCCATTGCTCCTTCCTAAGTGCATAACCTCTCACTTTTCCACATTGTATTCCAACTGCCACTTCTTTGCCTGCTCTCCTAACCTGTCCAAGTCCTTCTCCAGCCCCCTGCTTCCTCAATACTACCTGTCCTTCTACATATCTTTGTATCATCTGCAAACTTAGCAACAGTGCCTTCAGTTCTTTCTTCCAAATTGCTAAAGTACATTGTGAAAAGTTGTGATCCCAGCACTAACCCCTGAGGCACACCACTAGTCACCAGCTGCCATCCTGAAAAAGAGCCCTTTATCGCCACTTTTTGCCTTCTGCCATTCAACCAATCCTCTATCCATGTCAGGATCTTAGCCATAACACCATGGACACTTATTTAACAGTCTCCTATGCAGCATCTTGTCAAAGGCCTTCTGGAAATCTAAGTATATCACGTCCAGTAGTTCTCCTTTATCTAACTTCCTTGTTACAACTCTAACAGATTTGTCAGACATGACCCACCCCTTGACAAAGCCGTGCTGACTCAGTCCTACTTTATCATGCATTTCCAATCACTGTGAAATCTCGCCTTTAATAATGGAGTCTAAAATCCTGCCAATGACTGAAGTCAGGCTAACCAGCCTATAATTTCCCATCTGCTGCCTACCTTCCTAAACAGCAGCACCACATAAGCTACTTTCCAGTCTTCTGGTACCCTCTCTATTACCACTGATTATTTTTATTGATCAGAACCTATTAGGACTGAGCTTTTGAAATGTTATTTCAAAGCCAATTTTTTTTTTGGGTAATTCTCATTATCCCAAAGTAGCTTTCGATGCAAATTTTAAAGCAAGATAAATCATGATTTCTCATCTCAAGTAGCTATACAGTAGGACTTTTGAGGAGGACTTAAAAGTCCAGAGTTTGCAAGGCTTACCTTTCTTGCCTTAAGGCATATTCCAGCATCTTAATTCTCCGGACCAGATCCTTCTTGAGATTCTCTTGACCTTTCCTTTCTCCTTGGAGAAAGGCGACACGTGCCTTTAAATATTCAAAAACAGATACCAATTAGTAAATAGTTCAAGAGCTTGCTGCATTTAAATTTCTTCCATGGAACAGGTGGATGTATTGCATTATTTGGAAGAGGAGCAGGAGTTATCCCTGGAGTCCTGGCAACATTTATCCCTCAAATAAAATTATTCTTTGGTCATCATCCTATTGCTGTTTATGGGAGCTTGCTGTGAACAAGTTGGCTCCCTCTTTTACAACAGTGGCTTCGTAAGCACTTCACGGGATTCAAAGTGAAGAACTTTTTGATGTCCCAAGGTGTTAGAACATAACCAGTGACAAGTTTCTATTGGATATAATGTGAGCAATGGTAACAAGCTGACCAAATAAACTATGCAACTAATTATAGAACGATGTGATGATTAGCTGGCTAGCTGACTCCTATAAATAAGAATATGCTGGGAATCTTGGAGAGCTTGGAATGGCCCACGGCAAGTCCCAAGTTTGGAATAATGAAGTTTCTTTAGTAAACCTTTTCTTTGATTTGTAAGTTGGAGTAAGTTTTGTTATATTTCCATTGTCTGCGTTTGAAGAGTTCCTTTTGAAGAAACACTAAGATTCTGAAAGTCGCAATATAAATTCAAATCTTTTCTTTAATCCAATGTGTTGTCAACCCTGATTGGGGACACACTAAAGGAAAAGCAGTGGACGGCTGACTGAAAAACAATAAAGATGTTGGAAATTTGAAATTAAAAACAGGAAGTGCTGAAAATACACAGCAAATTTGTCAAAATATGTCATGTGGAAAGACAGAGGAGGCACTTCCTTACAGACAACTAAAAAAATGGTGTGGGCGCTCGACTTGCGTTAGGATGCCTGCCCACTTAAGAGAGGGACAAGGGGAAGCAAGGGGGGAGCTGCAGAAGAACTTGAACACGTTAGGGCAGTGGGCAAGAAAGTGCTAGATGGAATACAATGTGGAAAAGTATAAGGTTATGCACTTTAGAAGGAGGAATGGAGAGATAGGCTATTTTCTAAATGTGGAAATAAATGCTCAGGAATTCAGAATACAAAGGGATTTGAGATCACTGTTGAAGATTTTATTAATGTTAATGTGCACGTTCAGGCAGCAGTTAGGAAGGCAAATGCAATGTTAGCATTCATGTCGCGAGGGCTACAATACAAGAGCAGGGGTGTACTTCTGAGGTTGTATAAGGCTCTGGTCAGGTCCCATTTGGAGAACTAAGAGTGGTTTTGGGCCACATATCTAAGGAAGGGAAGTGCTGGCTTTGGAAAGGACCCACAGGAGGTTCACAAGAATGATCCATGGAATAAAGAGCTTAAAACTATGAGGAATGGTTGAGGACTATGGATCTGTACTCAGAGTTTAGAAGGATAAGACGGGATCTTATTGAAACTTACAGGACACAGCGAGGCCTGGATAGAATGGACATGAAGAGAATGTTTCCCCTAGTAGGAAGAACTAGAACCAGAGGACACAACCTCAGGCTAAAAGAACAATCCTCTAAAACAGAAATGAGGTAGAATTTCTTCATGAAGAGAGTGGTGAATCTGTGGAACTCTTTGCCACAGAAGGCTGTGGGGGCCAGGTCATTGAGTGTTTTTAAGACAGAGAAAGATAGGTTCGTGATTAATAACAGGATCAAGGTTATGGGGAAAAGGCAGGAGAATGTGGATAAGAAAAAAAAAAATCAGCCGAGTGGCCTAATTCTATTCCTATGTCTTATGGTCTTAAGAGTACATGCCAAGACAAGTTCCAGTGAAGGACAGCAAAGTACATAAAAACAAAATCCTGTAGATGCTGGAAATCTGAAATAAAACCAGAAAACACTGGACATAATTCAGCAGGTCTGACTGACAGTATCTGTGGAGAAACAGAGTTAATGTTTCAGGTATGTGACCACAGATCAAAACTGGAAAAAAGTGAACAACATAAATAGCTTTTGAATAAGTGGAGAAGATTAAAAGGAAACATCAGGGTAGCAGGAAGCAGAGATATGTAATTTTGTTGAAATCAAAGGTAGTGATATAGCAAGTATCCCAAATGGTAAAGGGAGAAAATGTGTATGGGAGATCTGCACAAGGCCAACCAATGGGTGGTGAGAGGGCCATTGCTCTGAACACATGGAGTTTTCCATACCTCTTCCTAGTAAAAGGAACAGCAAGCTTAGAATCAAAGAATTCCTACAGTGCAGAAGGAGTCCTTTCACCCTATTGAATCTGGAATATTGAGTGGAACGGCAGCTGGTAACACTGTAGAGCATCCGCGAGGTGGGACTGTCAGGGATAGCACAGAGAGGGGTGGTCACACCACAGGCTATAACTCCAGAGGCAGGAAGGGAATGGGTAACCGCCAGGCAGAACAAGAGAGCTAGGCAAGCACTGCAGAAATCTCCTGTGGCTATTCTCCTATAAAACAAATATACCATTCTGGACACAGTTGAGGGGAATGACGTGTTAGGGGAAAATAGTAACACCAAACCATTGCACCACAGTTGGTTCTGTTGCAGAGGAGAGAAGTAAAAGGTGTGGGAATGCAATAGTTACAGGGATTTAATTATAAGGGGAATAGTAGGAGTGGCTGCAAGCGAGACTTCAGGATGGTGTGTTGCCTCCCGGGTACTAGGGTCATGGAGCCGCTGCAGGACATTCTGAAGAGGGAGGACAAACAGCCAGTGGTTATAGTATATATTGGTACAAACGACAAAGGTAAGAAAGAATGAGGTCCTAAAAGCAGAGTAATAGGACCTCAAAAGATAGTGATCTCAGAATTACTACCTGTGCCACATGCTAGTCAGAATAGAAATAGTAGGATACATGGGATGAAAAGATCACGTGAGGGAGAGGAAAGATTCCTAGGGCATTGGGGCCAGTTTTGGGGGAGGTGGGATCTGTACAAACTGGACAGGTTACACCTGGGCAGGACTGGGACTAATATCTTTGGGAGCGGTTTAATATAACATGCAGAGGGATGGGAATCATTGTAATGATTCAGAGCAAGGGGAATCGAGAACAAAAGGAAAAAAGAATAAGGATAAAAGGAAAGTGACAGGCAGAGAAATCAAGGGCCAGAGTCAGATAAGGGCTGAATAAAAAAATAGAAATGTTAGACATACCCACCTTAAGCTTCTGTACCTGAATGCTCAGAACATTCAGAGCAAAATGGATGAACGAGTTACAAAGATAGGTATAAAGGGGTATGATATAGTTGGCATGATGTGGCTCCAAGGTGAGCAAGGATGGGAACGAAACACTGAGGACAATTCAGTGTTTATGAAGGACAGAAAGGGAAAAGGTGGAGTTGCATTCTTGGTTAAAGATGATACTGACACAATATTGAGGAAAAATATTAGCAAAGATTATGTGGAATCTGTATGGGTTGAGTAAATAAACAAGGGGCAAAAAACATTGACGGGAGTGGTATACGGACCACCAAAGTGTAGGAAAAGCAGTAGAAAGGAAATCAGAGATGCATGTGTTAAAGGAACATTGTGATTGTTTGACTTTAATCTGCATATAGATTGGGTAAGTCAGTGTAGTCACAGAACAATAGAGGAGGAATTTCTGAACTGCATACGGGATGATTTTCTGCAGCAATACACTGAGGAACCAAGAGAGCAGGCCATATTGGACTGGATGTTGTGCAATGAGAAAGGATTAGTTAGCAGTATGGTTCAGAGAGACCCCTTGGGGACGAGTGACCATAATATGCTATTCAAAAACGGGAGGGAGAATGAAAACAATAGGCCTAACATCAGTGCTGGGGAAGTTACTAGAGCCATCAAGGATTTCATAACTCAGCATTTGGAAAGCAGTGCTATAATCAGACAAAGTCAACATAAATTTATAAAGGGGAAATCTATTGGAATTCTTTGAGCATGAAACTAGTAGAGCTGCCCAAGGAGAACCAGTGGAAGTGATTTATTTAGATTCTCAGAAGGCTTTCAACAAAATCTCAGATAACAGACTACTTTGTAAAGTTAAAGTGCATGGGATTGTAGGTGATGTCTTGAAACAAAGTTGGGTGGGAGGGTGAGCTGTGAGAAGGATACAGAGATATCTCAGACTATATGTGCTGGCAAGTGCATGGCAAAGGCAGTACAATGTAGATAAATATGAGATTATCCACTATGGTAGCAACAATAGAAGACAGATTATCACTTGAATGGGTGTAACTTGAAAGGAGTGGATACTCAAAGCGTCCCCGTGCATTGATTGCTGAAAGTAAGTGTGGAGGTACAGCAGGCAGTAAGTGGTATGTTGGTCTTCAGAGCGAGAGGATTTGATGTAGGAATAGGGATGTGTTGTTGCAATTGTGCAGGGCGTTGGTGAGGCCACATCTGGAGTATTGTATGCAGTTTTGTCTCCTTATCGGAGGAAGGATGTCCTTGCTGTAGAGGGAATACAGTGAAGGTTTATCAGGCTGATTCTTGGGATGCCAAGTCTGTCATGAGGAAAGACTAAGTCAGTCAGAATTATATTCACGGAGATTAGAACAGTGAGAGGGGGTCTCATAGAAGCTTGTAAAATTCTAACAGGATTTGACAGGGTAGATTCAGAAAGAATGCTCCCAATCTGGGGAGAGTCCAGAATCAGGGGTCATAGTTTAAGGATAAGGGGTAAACCTTTTAGAACTGAAGTGAGGAGAAATTTCTTCACCCAGAAGATGATGAATGTGTGAAATTCACTCCCACAGAAAGTAGTTGAGGCCAAAACATTATGTGATTTCAAAAAAAAAAGATATAGCTCTTAGGGCTAAAGGGATCAAGGGATATGGGAGGGAAGGTGGGGCGGAAATCAGGATATTGAATTCAATGACCAGCCATGATGAAAATGAATAACAGAGCAGGCTCGAAAGGCTAAATGGCCTACTCCTGCTTCTAGTTTCTATGAATCTGCACCGACTTTCCAAAACAGTATCTTACCCAGGCCCACCACCCCTCTGCTCTATCCCCATGCATTTACCATGGCTGATTTAACTAACCTAATATCTTTGGACTGAGGGGAAATTGAAGCACCTGAAGGAAACCCATGCAGATGCAGGGAAGTCATACAAATTCCACATAGACAGCGACCAAAGGCCAGACTCGAACCTAGGTGCTTGGCACAGTGAGGCAGCACTGCTAAACATAGTGCTACCATGCTACATTTATCTAGTCTTTCATGATCTCTGGTTCCAAAGCAATGTGCAGACAATGAGGTGCTTTTGAAGTATAATTCCTTTTGTAGCAAACATGGCAGCCAAGGTGCACACATCGAGTTCCCACATATGTCACAATGGCTATATAATCTGATTAACTGATGTTGGTTGAGGGATAAATATCAGCCAGGATATCAAGGAGAACTCCCCTGCTGCTCTTTAAAATAGTACTGAAGGATTTTTATGTCCACCTGAAAGTGGACATTATCTCTGTTTAACACTTCTAACATTGCAATATTCCCTCAGTATCATCCAAGAGTGCTGATTGCTGAGGCCGTGACACAAGGCACTGCTGGCAACTGGGAAAATTGTGGCAGCTAGAATCACAGCCTTTGAACAATGGTTTAGCGCCAGTGCCATAAAATCTTTCTTGCAATGTAAAAGAAGACACTACACAAACTGAGACCTACATTGTTACAGACCACTTTTGTAAAATGAAACCTGTGAAGAAATTTAACACATCACAAAGTACTTGGCGCCCCAAGTTACTGCAGGAGTTAAAAAAATACTTTTATGTAGCTATGTTGGTAATATGACTGCCATTCTGCACCAGTACCATACTATAAATAGCAAGGAGGTGAATGACTAGTTGATTTGTATTTTTTGTTAATGTGCCTGAGGACATATCAGCTGAACTCTCTGCTCTTCCTCATAGAGGCACATTGGTTAGCACTGCTGCCTCTCAGCACCAGTGATCCAGGTTCGATTTCTGGCTTGGGTCACTGTCTGTGCGGAGTCTCATGTTCCCCCTGTGTCCGCGTGAGTTTCCTCTGGATGCTCCAGTTTCCTCCCACAGTCCAAGAATTGTACCGATTAGGTGCACTGGCCATGCTAAATTCGCCTGCATATACCCGAACTGGCTTGGGAGTGTGGCGAGTAGGGGGTTTTCACAGTACCTTTTTATAGTGTGAACGTAAGCCTTACTTGTGACTAATAAATAAACTGACTTTAAAAACAAGCAGTTCTAACAGATCAGCTTGTCAAATCATGCAGCATATCCTCATTACAATAGAGATTGTGAACTTGAGTCTTGGAGTAAGGCTCCAACGTTAATCAGGTATGAACGTGTACTATTTGAGGAACGTAAAAATAATTGGAACCAAATATTTACCCGAATAACGAGGACCGGGGAGGAGGGGGAAACAGGATATTAAATTCAATGGTCTGCCATGATCAAAATGAGGGACAAATAACATACTCCTGCTTCTAGTTTCTAAGATTGTATAAAATTATGATCAAATAACAGTCTGGCAATAATTTGAAAGCATTTTTCAACAAATAAAAGGTGCATTATCCCCTCATTCAAACCAAGGTTTTCTTCAATAACATCAGCAAGTAAAATGTCATGTTATTTTTATTGATGGACGTCTCCTGTTATTTAGACCGTTTGATAATGCCCTGGGCAACTCTGTCAGTTACTGACTGCATCTTAAGATTGGCCTTGGATCAATTTCAGTGAAGTGTAACAAGGGATATGCTAAATTATTTCCACTTGAGCTGTGGAAAGTACTGACAATATAATTAACTGCAAAGATCTTGACCTCCCAAATTTGGCTGCTGTACAAACAAGCATTTTGAGTTTCATAACAATACTATAGAGTCAAGTGCTGGGATATTGTACAGAGTAGGTTTTCACTTACATTAACATACATTGGCTTAAGAGTATTTTTGTCTAAAATGCATTAAATAAACCAATGATAACATGGTTCAACAGTAGTTAAAATTGTATTATTCAAGATGCACTCTTGGCAATCTAAAGCACTGCAGGGTTTGTTATAGTGTGCCATACCACTGGTGCAATTTATAGTGACCGAATTCCCACAAACCCAAATCATTGCTCAGTTTGAAGTTATTTTTTTCTCTCCCTTGTTTCCTGAAAACATTAATATTTTCAAGGACATGATTTAATATAGCAGCAGATATCCAATGCTATAGAGTCCTACATTTCATTGAGAAAGCTAAGCTTTTACTCAATGGCTGCACTCTCACCCAAGTGAGTTCCAACTTCCCAATCTAAAGATTTTATGCACATAAGCTAGGCCAAAAACACCCCATTATAGCACTTCAAGAAGTACCACTTATTTATTTTATTGTTGAATTGAAGTCCTGGCTGCTCTCTCAGATGAAAGCTATTGAAAGAGTGCAAAGGAGATTTACAAGGATGTTGCCTGGATTGGGAGGCATGCCTTATGAAGATAGGTTGAGTGAGCTGGTACTCTTCTCCCTGGAGAAACGTAGGTTGAGAGGTGACCTGATAGAGGTTTATAAAACGTTGAGAGGAATAGATAGGGTGGATTCTCAGAGGCTATTTCCCCGGGCTGAAATGGTCGCTACGAGAGGACACAGATTTAAGGTGCAGGGAAGCAAATACAGAGGAGATGTCAGGGGTAAGTTTTTCACTCAGAGGGTGGTGAGTGAATGGAATCGGCTGCCATCGGTGGTGGTAGAGGCGAACTCACTGGGGTCTCTTAAAAGGCTTCTGGATGAGTATATGGGAACTAATGGGATAGGGGGTTATAGATAGGTCTGTGGCTTGGCAGGTATAGATGCGATCGGCGCAACTCGTGGGCCGAAGGGCCTGTTTGTGCTGTAGTGTTCTATGTTCTATGACCATTGAAGATCCAATAGCAATGCAGAAAAACAAGGGGAGAGTTTTTCACTGGTATAAAAGTAAATGTTTATTTGTCTCAAATAAGGCTTACATTAACACTGCAATGAAGTTACTGCAAAATTCCTCAACTCGCCACATTCCAGCACCAGTTCAGGTCAATCTACCTAACCAGCACCTTTTTCAGATTGTGGGGGGAAAATCGGAGCACCCAGAGGATACAATGAGAACGTGCAAACTTCACACAGTGACCCAAGCTGGGAATCGAACCCAGGTCCCTGGCACTTTGAGGCAGCCGTGCTAAGCACTGTGCCGCCCCTCGACTAACATTTATTCCCCAGCTACTCCTCCAATCAGAAATAAATGACCATCACTGTTGTTTGTGGGACCTTGCATTGAATTAAATGCAACCCGAAGTCATGAAAGGAGATAGCTAAATGCAACAGGCTACCTGGTCGTAATGAGCACCATGATGGAGTCCAATAAACTCTCATCACGCGTTCAACTCTCAGGATTTCCAGTAGACAAATTTTTTTTGTATTCATTTATGGGACATGGGCATTGCTGGCTGGCTAGCATTTATTGCCAATTCCTAGTTACCCTCAGAGGGCAGTTGCTGTGGCTCTGGAGTCGCATGTAGACCAGAAAAATAAAGCATGGCAGATTTCCTTCCCTGAAAGACATTAATTAGTGAATGACCTGGGTTTTTCCAACAATTGACAACAGTTCGTGATCATCAGTAGATTCTTAATTCCAGATTTTTTTTTTGCTGAATTCAAATTCTACCAATTGCTGTGGCGGGATTCGAACCCAGGTCCCCAGAACATTAGCTGGGTTCATGGATTAATAGTCTAGCAGTAATACCACTAGGCCACTATCTTCCCCTAGGACAATACAGATAAAATCAGCCATCCCAGTGGCCAATATAGATAAAATCAGCCATCCCAGCACACACTGAGAATAACACTTGGAAACCTTCTTGGCTATGTGGCTTAGCTGCATGTTGTCTCTATCAAGAGGGCCAATGGGACAGCTTCTAAAAGGGTTTATTTTACACTTACTGTCCTTTAGCACAAAGCTGGCAATGAGAGAAACATGCTCACAAAACGGTACCTTCAGAGAATTCCCCCAGTGACTGTTACTCTAATACAATGGTGCTATTAACAACCATCTGTCATGTAAAAGGTACAAAACTCTGTAGCATATGCCAGGTTCCTTCTAATTTACAAGATGGACCACTGGCATCCATTATTGCTGGCTACAATCCACAATGTCTGGGATCATTAGCTTAAACCAGCCTAGACCTTTGAACAGGAAAAATGGCAGACAGTGGTAGTAAAATGTGCAAATCACCAACTTGTTTATTTCAAAATAATGTTATTTCATATGAGTGTCCAATAAAGCCAAAGCTTGCGTATATTCAGAGAAATTAATTTTTTGCCAAAGCTTTAGATGATGTTATTTGGCTACTCCCCCAGCACAGGAATAGGAAGGTCTGAATAAGGGAAAAGTTATAGAAAGTATGAATTTTTAAAAATGCTAACTCCCCTGATAACTTACTGGAGAAATGAACCGCTTTCACTCCAACACTGTAGCAGCTATTAGACCCTTCATCCTGTTCACTGGAACTCCTTCTGGCAAATCATCTCCCTAGCTGCTTATAAAAATCGTCATACACCCTTTTCCACAAATCAGGTCATTTTCATTATCCCTACCATCGCTCTATTTTTCCCTTTCCTTCCTACTCTGCCTCCACAGTAAATCCTTTTATGGATTTGATTGTTTGAGTTATAAGGAGAGGCTGGATAGACTGGAACTTTTCTCCATGGAGCATAGAAGGCTTAGGAGTGATCTTAGACGTCTATAAAATAATAAAGGGCATAGATCAACTAAATAGTCAACATCTTTTCCCAAAGGTAGGGGAGTCTAAAACTAGAGGGCATAGGTTAAAAGGCGAGAGGGGAGAAATACAAAATGGATCCAAAGGGCAATGTTTTCACACAGAGGGTGGTGAGTGTTTGGAACAAGGTGCCAGATATAGTCATAGAAGCGGGTACAATTTTGTCCCTTATAAAGCATTTGGTAACTAAAAAGTATTACATTCAACAATGAGCTGTGTACCTATAAATTCAAAATTATTTATTGCCATATGCATGACTATAAAACTTCTTTCCTGTTTGTTTTATTCTCATCAAGGCTTGATGGAGCAACATTATTATTTGATTGCTGGGTTTGGTCTACTATACTCGTAGATGGGCTGTGTGGCTATATGCAATGATGCCACTAATCACAATACACACTGATTTGTATCAGCCCAAGTCAGCTGTTTGCCCTGAAAGTGTTCAGTTGCACTTTCAGCATGGACAGTGGAGGTGAAGATGTCATCCCTAGATTCCGCTACTATCTCTATCCAGTGCTTCTGACCAGAAAATGTGAATTTTGGGTACGGACAGACTCAGGATCAATTTCTCGTAGGATGATGTGGACACCTGTTTTGAGTTACTGAGGAAATTGGGAGAGAAGAAACAGAGCTAGTACTTGGGATTAAAATAGTCAACTCTTAAACTGGAGGGTCAAGTAGAAAATTAAGTAATCAAATATGTTTCATACAGGCATCATTCACATTTGATTCCTACCAACCTTCCTCTCCCCATTCGTCTTTCTTCTTATCTGTCAGCTTAGACAGTATGTTGGTAAGATATGCACTGATGAAATTTTTGTCTAAACATGCTTTCACCGAATATACTCACAAAGGTATGAAGGAGGAGACACTATAGTCATCAGGAACAGGAAATCTCACCAATCTTCCGTGACCCAGAAATATTGAATCCAATTGCAAATACTTCGGCTGAGATCATCTGACTGCAGGCCCAAGGCAGAACCTGGCAACTTCCTGACTGGATGTCTGAACACTGCAAGGCAACTCACCCACCTCTTTCCCCACAAGTGCATGTATTTTTCATTAGCTAATGGGAACTTCTACTTAGTAGAGAATACACAATTTACATCATGTTTCTGCCTCTGGTTATCTGTGTTTGGTCTGTTTAGTTTACCTTTTGGTTTAACCCAAATCACGCTGAATTAAAATTTAAATCTTTGACCATCCATCCACTCTATTAACTTTGTGAATTAATGGTACATAGGGAATTCCACAATATTAATTTAATTAATTTCATGAGACAGATGGGTAGAATTAACAAAGGAAGATATTGTTAAAAGAATATTTAGTATCTTTCTCTCCATCCTTGAGTCAGTTATCATTACAGCTGGCAAAGACCAGGTCCCTGCAAAAGCTATTTTGAATCTGCCTACACCAGCCCCCTGCTCTACCCAAAGTTGAACAATAAAGATCAGGATGTGGCTAGATTCAAACCATAGTCTGTGCCATGTTAGGCACCACAGCCTTCGATAAAGTGACATTCCTTGCCAGCAGTTGTAATCAAAGAAACAATTGAGTCATGGCAGTAACTTTATAGATTGAACTAAAAATAAAAACTACACATTTGAAAGCTGTTTAGATAATTCTGTTGATTCTCATTACATTTACTTGATCCATATAAACTGGAAGACTCCCAGTTGCGATCTGAGTTAATAGTAGCAGAGATACTAAAAGTAACTTATGCACTTCTGTCTTCTTCCCTGTTCCTACTTTACAACAATGTACTTCCACCGCTTTGGGATATCCTGGGATTAAGATAGGTCATATAGAAATTAAGTCCTTCTTTGAATTATCATTCAGCAAAAATGGCCTCCACTCTCAGATAAAGAAAGGCCATTCATCACTGTACCGAGTGAAGGATGACCAAAGTTCATGCAGGCATTTCCCAGCAGGTCCTTGTACTTCCATATGAAGAGAAGAGAATAGTTGGCAAAAGAGGCAAAAGGGAATCTATCTAAACCACAGAATCCCTACTGTTAAAAATTTCTGGGATTCTTGGTATTGGAAAAGTTGTATTTTTGGGAATATTTTCTTAAAAAGCAACTTGAGTCTAACAGATAAACCTGAGTGATACATAATCCCAGAATCTGAACTTCTTGAGCTCGTAACTGGAAACCAAGCTGTCAAATACTTAAAGTACTAGGCTAAGCACTGTTCATATGTTTTAATCTTCAAATATCAAGGAATTACTGCCACCAAGTCCCTGACCATCAACATTCCATTGATCAGGAACTAAGTTGTGCCAGCCAGATAATGATTTGACTACCAGAGGGCGTAGACTGGCTGTTCTGAGACAAGTGGCTCACGTTCTGACTTCCAACAGCATCTCTATCAATTACAAGTCAAGACAGAGGTAAAATACTCTCCACTTGCTTACATATGTGTATCTCTAATAAGCACTTAAGAAACTCTAGGACAGAAGATCCACTTAGAACATGGAACATTACAGCGCAGAACAGGCCTTCCGGCCCTCGATGCTGTGCCGACCAATTAAGAAAAAGCAATGACCCTCTAACCTAAACCATTCCCTTTTCATCCATAAATGTCTTAAATGCCCCCAAACTTGGCGCATCTACAACTGCAGCAAGCAGACCATTCCATACCCTTACCACCCTCTGGGTAAAGAACCTACCTCTGACATCCTTCCTTGACCCGCACTTCATCCACTAACTTAAATAACCACTCCTATCACTGGTGTAGTTTGAGGTATAGACTGTCCACATGGTTTACTGCCAAAACAATTTGCCAAAGATTGTCAGGAGTACCTCCCAAACCACAGACTTCTTCCACCTGCCAAGGGCAAGATGGCAGATGCACAAAATACCCTCACCTCCTAAATCACACACCATCATGACCTGGGCTTATAATCATCATTCCTTCACTGTCATTGGGTCAAAGTCCAGGAATCCTTACTTAACATTGTGACAACACATTTACCACATGGACACAACAGTACAAGAACTATCACCACCATTGGGACAGCACGGTGGCACAGTGGTTAGCACTGTTGCCTCACAGTGCCAGGATCATCTTTCAATTCTGGCCTTAGGTCACTGTCTGTGTGGGGTTTGCATGTTCTTCCCATGTCTACACAGGTTTCCTCCAGGTGCACTTCACACATCTGAACATGTGCAGGTTAGGTTGAATGGCTATGCAAAATTGCCCTTAGTGTCAGGGAACTAGCTAGCGTAAATTTGAGGAGTTACAGGGATAAGGCCTGAGTGACATTGTCGAAGCAGGCTTGATGGACCAGGGATTCGATGTATGGATTTTCATAGAATAGAAGATCATAGAAACGCTACAGTGCAGAAAGAGGCCCTTTGGCCCATCAAGTCTACATCAAACACAATCCCATTCAGGCCCTACCTTCCATATCCCTACATATTATACCCATTAATCCCTCTAACCTATACATCCCAGGACACTAAGGGGCAATTCTTTAGCATGGCCAAATAACTTAACCCACACAGCTTTGGACTGTGGCAGGAAACCAAAATACCCGGAGGAAACCCATGCAGAGATGAGGAGAATGTGCAAACTCCACACAGATAGTGACCCAAACCGGGAACCGAACCCAGGTCCCTGAAGCTGTGAAGCAACAGTGCTAATAACTGTGCTACTGTGCCACCCCAAAGTATCATGGGGGAAGAGAAGGAGGAACAATGGGTCACTGACCTACTGGTCAAGACTTTGTTTACATTGCTGCTTAACAATTGAGTTGAAAGCATTTGGTATTATCTCAGGGCGTCTGTCTCAGATTATTTCTCCTCTTCATTTCTCCCTCACCCTCATCCCTTTCCACCTTAATCCTCCAGTTTGCCACATCTGAAAATAATTCCATGTTAGGAGTCCAAATAAAGATCCATGAATGGATAGGTGGAAAGAGATGCAAATTTTCTGAGTCCCCATATTTAGGATCTCTGGCGAAAGTTGGACTTGGGGCACAGCATTCACATCTACCCCAGTGTATTATTTTTTATATTAATATATTTGTCAAGGCTTGCATTTATTTTCTATCCATGGTTTGCATGAAGATCATAGATTTATAGAAATCCTACAGTCCAGAAAGAAGCCGTTTGGCCCATCAACCTGCACCAACAACAATCCCAGCAGGAAGCATAAAGGAGAACATGCCCCTGTCTGCATCAACGGGGACGAGAGCTTCAAATTTTTAGGTCACCAACTTGTCCTGGTGCCCCCATGCTGACACTACAGTTAAGAAAGCCCACCAACTCCTCTACTTTCTCAGAAGACTAAGGAAACTTGGCACGTCAGCTACTACTCTCACCAACTTTTACAGATGCACCATAGAAGTCATTCTTTTTTGATTTATATCACAGCTTCGTATGGCTCCTGCTTTGCCCAAGACCGCAAGGAACTATAAAAGGTCATGAACGTAGCCCAATCCATCCACACAAACCGTCCTCCCATCCATTGACTCTGTCTACACTTCCCACTGCCTTGGCAAGGCAGCCAGCATAATTAAGGACCCCATACATCCCGTACGTTCTCTCTTCCACTTTCTTCTGTTGGGAAAAAGATACAAAAGCGTGAGGTTGTGTACCAACTGACTCGAACAGCATCTTCTCTGCTGCTGTCAGACTTTTGAATGGACCTAACTTGCATGAAGCTGATCTTTCTCTACACCCTAGCTATTAGTGCAGAATATAGTGTTGCAGTTTCTCATTTCCTTCTCTATGAACGGTATGTTTTGTCTCTATAGCGCACAAGAAACAATAATTTTCATTGTATAAGAATGCATATAACAATAATAAATCAAATCAAAGTCATGCAAGGCCAGAATTGAATCTAAGTCCCTGGTACTCTGAGGCAGCAGTGCTAACTACTGTACCACCATGATGGCACACATAACCAATTCTCTTTTCTTCAGTCGATGTATGATTACTTAATAAACATATTGTTTTTACTTCGTGCTAAACATTCAGAGAAACTGCATGCCTTTCCGATGATCCACTGTTAAGAGGATGGAGATCTTTATTTGGGAGTTCCATCAGCCACACGGAGCTATGTCAGATGTGCAGCATGGTGGCACAGGGGCGAGGGTCCCAGGTTCAATTCCCGTCTTGTGTGATTTGCCTGTGTGGAGTTTGCATGTTTTCCCCGTGTCTGCATGGGTTTCCCTGCACAGTCCAAAGATGTGGGTGGATTAACTATAGCACCACTGAGATTACAGGGATAGAGCTGAAGGGAGGGCATAGGTGGTATACTTTTTTTGGAAAGTCCATGCAGACTCAATGGGCCAAATGGAGTCTTTCTACACTGGTATGCTTTACTGTATGAAGGATCCACTACTTTTCCCACATCGATCTCAATTTGATACAATACTTTGATATAATACTGAACTGATCTAAAATTCCTAACAGTTTATAAATCTGATGATTTACATGAAGGTGATGCCAATTGTTTAAAAAAAATGTAATTGATTGCTCCAAATTCAGGAATCTGTCCTAGTTTATAACTGGCTCTGGGGTCTATAGGAACAAGCGTCACCATACAGACTAGAGGGTGATTAAAGAATGGCTGCAGATCACGTTTCAACAGCTACAATGCAGCAGGAACAAAAGACAACCTTAAGCATAAATATCAAATCAGAGTTATGCTGGGGGAGAAAAGAAATCCATCAAGAAAATTACTGTCATAACAGGACTAGCATTATATTTACACATGTTCAGGTCTGACCTTTCACCTATATGTTCAAGGCCACTTTTTTAAAGCCAGGTAACAGTAACCTAAAAGGTGCATTAACCTTAGGAAATGCTAAAATGCTTTGAAGCTGAACACAATTTAACAAATGCAAAATGCCAAGTGATTTTAGCAGTTGACTTTTTTTTTTCCAGTTTTTGTACAGTGAAAGTGTTGAAAATCTGTTTGCTGGTGAGCTGAATGAAATGTAGCTGGGAGGATTCTGGCACCCCTCCAAATTGCACATATAAACGCAAACCAAAAGCTCATGACAGGGCTGCAACTCAAAATCACCTCAGAAAATGCTGGAAAATCTCATCCGATCTGACAGCATCTGTGGAGAGAGAATAGAGCCAATGTTTCAAGTCGAGATGACCCTTCGTCAAAAGATCCGGCACTGACAAAAGGTCTTCTTGACTTGAAATGTTGACTCTATTCTCTCTCTCCACACATGCTGTCAGCCTTGCTGAGATTTTCCAGCATTTTTGTTTTTGTTTCAGATTCCAGCACCCGCAGCACTTTTGCTTTTCTCAAAAATCATCTCAGCTTGCTGCTTCCATGCTGGCCCAGGCAACGCATGCATCTATCTATCTCTCTTGAGGCAGTGACAGAAGACCACCAGTAAGTTCTGCAATTTTTTTTTTGCAAAATCACTGCAACTCCTGTTTAAAAACCAGAGCAGGGCAGAGCCCAAATTCTCAGAAGACAGAGCACGGTGGGAGGAATCTTTGACAGTTTGGAGAGGCAATTCTAACCAGGCATGACACGTAAATTTTACGAGCAAGGTCAGACTCCACACATGGGCAGCACTGATTGCAAATAATTTTTTTTTTTAAAAAAGTGTCAATATTTCCAATAGGGTTTCTTTTTTGGGGGGACTAATGACATGACCACAATCCGCCATCTTTAAATTCAAGATGGCGGCGCACCACCGACCCCTCCGCAACAATAGAAGGTAATTTTTTTAAAAAATTCTTTACAAAGCGCGTTTTCGACCTGGCTTTTCTTCAGATATCGACGGCTTTCGACGTCGGGGATCGACCGAGGTGGAGAAAACAGAATTCGGTTCTGATTTTTTTTAAACACACCCATACCACCACCCCCCCCCCCAATCTCTCTTTCTCTCTCTCACACACACACACACACTCACTCACTTGCAGCTCGGCTTTTTCCGCTTCCCATCGCGCCTTTTCCATCTCGAAGCGGCTCCACTCGTGCTGGATGAAATGTAAAATGCCCGGCACTGTGTAAGAGTCCGGCTCGTGAGGGTTGTCTGAGGTGATTTTCTCCGGGCTAGGTGAGGAGGAGGAAGAGGAGGAGGTGGCCGCCGCCGGGTTGGGGCCACCGAGTGTCGAAGCCATGGCGGCTGGCTGCTGCTGTTGCTGCTGCCCTTCCATCTCTCGGCCGCCCTCGTCCTTGTCTCGGCCCCCCTGCCAGATAGTGAGCTCCCCGTCCGCCTGAACGGGCGGCGCATGCGCTCTAGCCGCGGCGGAGGGCAGACTTCCTGCCAAATAGTGGCCACCACAACATCCTACACCTTCCCCTTTAGTCAAGAGTTATTCATTGAGAAAGAAAGGATCTGAGTGGTGGTATGTATGTGTGTGTGCATATGAGAGAAGCATCTCTTTATTGTGCAAATCAAACCAACTGAAAGCAAAAATGTTAAGGATGATGGAATGTGAAACTAAAGCAGAAAATGCTGGAAAATCTCAGCAGGTTTGTGGGGAGAGATTAGATGTGGAGACGTCAACATTAGACTGGGGTAAACAGAGTAAGAAGTCCCTCACAACACCAGGTTAAAGTCTAACAGGTTTATTTGGTAACAAACATTGCTAGCTTTAGGGGCTCTGCCCCTTTGTCAGGTAAGCGGGAATTATGTTCACAAATAGGGCATATAAAGACACAAACGCAATTTACAGAATACTGATTAGAATGTGAGTCTTTACAGCTAATCTCTCTTACTGTCCTATCTGGAGACAATACACATCTCTTTAACCTATGCTTAATGGTATTTCCACTCACACTGTTTGCACCTTTAAGATTTGATTAGCTGTGAAGACTGGCATTCTAATCAGTATTCTGTAAGTTGAGTGTGTGCCTTTACATGAAAGGTGTGACAGGTTCAAAGGGCTCACTGGTCACCAACAAACATGATGTGGAGATGCTGGCGTTGGATTATGGTCACCACTATAAGGAGTCTCACAACACCAGATTAAAGTCCAACAGGTTTATTTGGTAGCAAACGCCACTAGCTTTCGGGCTCTGCCGCTTTGTCAGGTGAATGGGGAGTTCTGATCACAAATAGAGCATATAAAAGCACACGCTCAGTTTACAGAATACTGATTAGAATGTGAGTCTTCACAGCTAATCTTAAAGATGCAAACAGTGTGAGTAGAGATAGCATTAAGCATAGGTTAAAGAGATGTGTATTGTCTCCACACAGGACAGTAAGTGAGATTTAGTGTTAGAAGTAAGCTTATACTAACACAGCATAATTTGGCCTCTTTTAAAGTCAAACTCAAATAAACAAACTCAAGTTAAATCAGGACAAAATAAAAGGGGCAGCTCCCCAAAAGGAAGGAGAACAGTCCAAACAAAGTCAAAGTACAAAGAAAACTTGAAAATATCGAATTGAAATGTGATTATTAGGGTCAATAATGCACCCTAGCCCCTGTGGTGCCCAATGGGCGCAGAAGGTGACAGCATGATTTAGAGATGCCGGCATTAGATTGGCGTGAGAACTCTCACAACAACAAGTTTACTTGGTAGCATGAACTTTCAAAGGGAGCAGCACTCTGTAAACTTGTACTACCAAATAAACCTTTAATTTGATTAATGTACAATGAAGTTTAACTTGATTAACGCACAATCACTGTGAAAATCCCCCCCCAAGTCGCCACGCCTCTTTGGGTACACTGAGGGAGAATTTAACGTGCCAAATGCACCAAACCAGCACGTCTTTCAGACTGGGAGGAAACTGGATCACCCCAAGTGCTATACTTAATTTATTCTTGAAATCACACAACGTTTTGGCCTCAACTATTTCCTATGGTAGTGAATTCCAAACAATCACCTGTTGAAGAAATTTCTCCTGTTCTGTCCTTTACCCCTTATCCTCAAACTATGATTCCTCCCTAGTTCTGGACTTCCCTGCCATTCAGCAATATTCTGACTCTATGTTATTGAATCCTGTTGGAATTTTAAGTTTCTATGAGATATCCTTTTCTGAACACCAACGAATATAATCCTAACCAACTTAGTGTCTCCACATATGACAGTCCTGCCATCCCATATTATCCTGGTAAACATTTGTTGCATTCCCTTTATCGCAAAAACATCTTTCCTCAAATAAGGATACCAAAACTGCACATAATACTCAAGTGCTCACCAATGCCCTAACATCTCTATTCCTATACACAAATCTTCTCGCTATGAAGGCCAACACACTATTTTCCTCCTTTAATGCCTGCTATACCTAAGTGCTTACTTTCAGTAATTGATATATGAGGACACCAAGGTTCTCATGCATGGGGAAGTCAAGCCCTTGTTCACATCAATGGGGACGAAGTAGAAATGGTCGAGAACTTCAAGTTTCTAGATCACCAACAGATCACCAACAACCTGTCCTGGTCCCTCCATGCCAACACTACAGATAAGAAAGTCCACCAACTCCTCTACTTTCTCAGAAGACTAAGGAAACTTTTACAGATGTACCATGAAAATAATCCTTTCTGGAAATATCACAGCATGGTGTGGCTCCTGGTTTGTCCCATGCACCCCACACATACTCTCTTCACCTTGATCCATTGGATAAAAGGTATAAAATTCTAAGATCTAAAATTCTGAAGCTTAAGAACAGCTTCTACCGCACTGCCAGACTTTTAATGGACCAATCTCACATTAAGTTGATATTTTGATCTTTTTCTACACCCTAGCTATGCAGGTAACACTAGATTCTGCACTCTCTCCCTTCCTTCTCTATGAAAATATAAATTAACCATATTCACCTGTTCTGCCTGATCAACTCTACTAGTTACATCCTCAATGAATTCCAGTAGATTTGTCCAGCATGATTTTCCTTTTGTAAATCCATGCTGACTTTGATTAAAGCACTGTCTTCCAAATGCTTGATAATGCTCTCCAGCAACTTCCTGACTACCAATGTTAGCTCACTGGTCTAAAGTTCACTATTTTCTCTCTACCTCCATTTTAGAATAGAGACCACAAATTTGATACTCTCCAATTTGTAGGAACCATTCCAGAGTTCGAAGTGTTTTGGAAAATGACCACCAATAGATATACTATTTGTAAGGACAATTCCTTAATTATTCTGGGGTGAAGATTATCTGTCTTCAATCCCATTAATTACTGCAAAGCCATTTCTCTACTAATATTGAGGTCCTTCAGCTCCTAAATGCTTCTCAGAACTCACGGAAAATTGTTCATGTCTTCCTTTTGACAGAAGCAAAGTACAAAAGTAGTTCCTCAGCCACTTTGTTCCTCTATGAATTCTCCCCTTTCTGACTGTAAGGGGCTCACATTCATTTTTGTCAATCTTTTTCTCTTTACATATCTATAGAAACGTTTACAGTCAGTTTTTATGTTGCCTGTTAGCTCACTTTTTTAATCAACCCTTTAGTCTGAATTTTAAACTGATCCCAATCCTTAGGTCTATTGACTTTTTTTTTGCCAATTTGTATACTTGTTCTTTGAAGGAATACAATCTCTAATTTCTTTGTAAGCCCTTGTTTGGCCACAGTTTCTTTTACACTCTTGTGCTAAAGAGGAATAAACTATTTTTGGAGTTCGCCTATTCATTTCTTGAATGCCTACCATTGCCTGTCACTGTTCATCATAGCCAACTATCATGCTATCATAGTTACCTTTATTGAGATTCTGGACCCTGGTCTCAGAATCAATTACTTCACTATCAACTTTGATAAAGAATTCTATCATATTATGGTTCCACATACCCAAGAGTTCTCTCACACTCAATTGCCAATTATTCCTGTCTCATTGCACAATACCTAGTCCAAGATAGCTTGTTCCCTTGTTGGTACCTGAACGTATTTGCCAAGAAAACATCTTGTATACACTTCAGAAATTCCTCCTCTATTGTTCAGTGACTAATTTGACTCATTCAATCTGTATGCAGATTAAAGTCACCCATAATCACAGATGTTCCTTTATCACATGCATCTGTGATTTCCTGCCGATTGCGATTCCCAACACTAACATGATAGTTTGGTGTTATATCTACCTCAAATGTTTTTTCCTTCTTAGTGTTGCTTATTTCAACCAATGCAGATTCTATATTGTCTGTGCTAATATCTTTCTTCAGTATTGTATCAATAAGCAACAATGCAGCTTTGCCACCTTTGCCTTTCTGTCTGTCCTTCCTAAACATTGAATAGCTCTAACATCTAGCACGAGGGGACACAGCTTTAAATTAAGGGGTGATAGTTACAGGACGGATATCAGATGTAGGTTCTTTACCCAAAGGGTGGTTCGGGAGTGGAATGCCCTACCTGTGGCAGTTGTAGATGCACCAAGTTTGGTGGCGTTTAAGAGGTTAGTTGATAAGTATATGGAAGAGAAGGGAATGGTTTTGTTTGGAGGGTCATTGCTTTTTATATTGGTCGGTGCAACATGGAAGGCCGAAGGGCCTGTTCTGTGCTGTAATGTTCTATGTTCTATCTTGTTCCCAGCCTTGGTCACCTTGGAGCTTTGTCTCAGCAATCCTAACTATATCATACACCTTTGCATCTATCTCCACAGCTAATTCATCTATTTTATTTCAAATTCTCCGAGTGTTGAAATTATTAAAGAGGGCCAGAAGTAGGCCATTTGACCCTTTAAGCCTGCTCTGTCACTCAACATGATTGTGGCTGACGCAGTGTGGTTGTGATGCCCCAGAAATGGATCTTTCGAGGCAAGAGTTTAGTCTATAGGCAATGATCTGACTTTATGGTTATTGTCGCAATTTAAATTGTTCCACTTGCATAGCAACTGGCCTCAGCTTCTCTGAACTGTCCTCACGCTGTTGGGGATTCTCCAGATTTCCCGTGGAAACCTGAAATCTCTTCTAAGTCCTGTGTTCCTAAGTTCCCACCACTTGGCTCGGTCAAGTGCTTCAAGTTTTTAGACGTCAGGAGTATAAGAATTGGAGCAGGAGTAGCCATCTGGCCCCTCAAGCCTGCTCCTCCATTCAATAAGATCATGGCTGCTCTTTCCATGCACCCAGGTCCACTTACCAGACCCCCTCACCATAACCTTTACTTCCTTTACTATTCAAAAATTTATCAATTCTTGCCTTAAAAACATTCAATAAGGTAACCTCAACTGCTTCACTCGGCAGATTCCACAGATTCACAGCCCTTTGGGTAAAGAAATTCCTCCTCATCTCATTCCTCTTATTTTGAGTCATGCCCCGAGATCACCAACACCTGTCCTGGCCTCCTGATACTATTGTTAAGAAAGCCCACCAATACTTCTACTTTCTTAGAAACTTAAGGAGATTTAGTATGTCAGCTACGACGCTCACCAACTTTTACAGATGCACCATAAAATTTATTTTTCTGGTTATGTCACAGCTTGGTATGGCTCCTGCTGTAACTAAGACTGCAAGAAACTGTAAGAGGTCGTGAATGTATCCATCACGCAAACCAGCCTTTCATCCATTGACTCTGTCTACACTTCCTGCTGCCTCAGCAAAATAACCAGCATAATTATGGATTTCATGCACCTCGAACATTCTCTATCAAAGAAGATGTGCAGTTTAGGTGAATTGGCCATGATAAATTGCCCCTTAGTGTCCAAAGATGTGTGGTTTAGGTGGATTGTCCATGCTAAATTGTCCCTTAGTGTCACGGAGATTTGTGCAGGGTAAATATATGAGATTATAGAGATAGGGTCTGGGTGAGATTGTTGTCAGTACAGGCTCAATGGGCCAACTGGCCTCATTCTACACTATAGGGATTGTATGATTCTATGAAATGCTGGCTTTGGTAGCAGTGGTCACAGCTGGGAGTGATTACAAGGTTCATGACACCACAAACAACAATAGAAATCAATCCTCTTGTTTTCTAATCTATCACTGAACAGCAAGTGAAATTATAGCTGAACATTTACAGGCAAAGTTACATAAGTACCAAGATTAAGTATGTAATTGTTTAAAAAAGATATTAAAAGATATTGGGCAGGGAAAGGAGAATGGAATTAAGTCATATGGAGAACCAATATAGTCTTGATAGATGTTTTGGTCTATTTCTGTGCTGAAATCTTATAAAAGTACAGCAAAGACACACTAGAAAACATGTTAAGTGATCACAAGAGTGGACTTGCATTTTTGAAGGTAATCTATATAAATCCATTGTCAATATGCTAAACGTAAGTTGTGGCAGACTTAGCTGCGTGTGGGTCGTATATTGTTATGCAACTCTTCCTGAAGGTCTGATCGTGTGATCTCTGACTGCAGAGTGCTGATCACAAGACATTTGCTGACAGCTTATAAATGGCATTATATTTATGTTTAAAAGGTCAGGCTTCTTGTAGTTTATTAATGTGCCTGTTGGTTGTGTGCTTAGCACCAGAAGGCCTTTCCCAGAGAAGACAGAAAAAAAACATATGGGCTCAAAACTCCAGGCTGCTCATAACAGTGCCCAGGAAATTAAAACCATTAGTCCAGACCTTTGGATTATTAGTCCAGCAGTATAAGCACTCCTTTGTGAATATTGGGATGGCATGGTGATTAGCACTGTTGCCACACAGCACCAGGGACCCTGGTACGATTCCAGCCTTGGGTTACTGTAGAGTTTGCACGTTCTCTCTGTGTCTGCATGTGTTTCTTCCGGGTGGTCTGATTTCCTCCCACAGTCCAAAGATTAGTCATGCTAAGTTGATACTTAGTGCCCAAAGATGTGCTGGTTAGATGAATTGGCTATGCTAAATTGACCCTTAGTGCCCAAAGATGTGCTGGTTAGGTGAATTGGCCATGTTAAATTCTCCCTCAGTGTACCCGAACAGGTGCCAGAGTGTGATGACTAGGAAATTTTCACTGTAGCTTCATTTCAGTATTATTGTAAGCCTTACTTAGGGACTAATAAATAAACTTTGCTTTAATATTGACTGAGACACAAGGAAGGATACCCTCCTTCCTCTCAAAATGTGCCAAGGCCTTGTTTTAAAATCTCATATGGAAACTGGAATCTCCAATTCTGCGACTCTTCCCTCAGGGCTGCATTCCAAATGTCATCCTCGATCATGTCTGAGTGGAACTCAAGCCCACAATCTTCTGCCCTAGAGGCAAGAGTGCTATTCACTGAACCACACCTTGCTTTAGATATAATGGGAACAATTTTACATTCAAGACCATGATCATTAAAGTTTATTTATTATTGTCACAAGTAGACTTACATTCACACTGCAATGGAGTTAGTGAAAATCCCCTAGTTGCCACATTCTGTTGCCTGTATGGCCACACTGAGGGAAAACTTAGCATGGCCAATGTACCTAACCAGTACATCTTTCGGACTGTGGGAGCACCCAGAGGAAACCCATGCATCTTGTGGAGAATATGCAAACTGCGCACAGACAATGACCCAAGCCGGGAATCGAACCTGAGTCCCTGGTATTGTGAGGCGGCATTGCTAATCACTGTGCCACCATGCTGCCCATTAGTAACTAATTTGTGTAAAAAAAAAGGTCCCCATCACATCCCATCGCAAAGTGGACATGTCTAAATTGTACTTTAACATTATTTGCTTGGACAGGAATAAACGTGGCCAAAGATGGATTAATTCCAAATTGCTTTGTGGGTAATCCTACCAGTCACAAAGAACCAAGTTCTGGAATGCACTGTAACAGGAAATCCGTCGTAAAGATTAGAAACGGTAAATCAAAGATTACGAAAGTACTCTGAAGAGGGTTGCCAACTATAGTCGAAGATATTCCTGGAAGTTTCATAATATGAGCCTGTATCCATTGATACATCTCCATCGGTAGCCAACATGTCTGTCCTCACAGCAGCCTATCCTCCCCTGGCAATCGGAGAATTTGGCACTTAGCCAAATATCGGTTCACTGCAGGGGGAATAGGGAACCCCAGTGTGAGCAAGGTTGGAAAATCCAACCCACTATCTTTAAATTTTTTTATTTAACTACAGAAGTTAGGTCCTCCCTTTGGAATTTTTTTTTCTCGTTGGAATGTGTTTATTTGATCCAACTAAATGTTCTTCCTCACGCAAGTTTCCTCCCATTCCATCTGCCTCATCTCAGTCAAGATATCTTTATATTCCAGCTTCTCTCATGTACTCTTCTAATTTTACATTAAAATCAATTTAAAGCTACTTGCCTCAACCTCCTAAATATAGAGTTTGTGAACGGCACAATGGCACAGTGGTTAACACTGCTGTCTCACAGTGCCAGGTTCAGTTCCTGGCCCAGGTCACTGTCTGTGTGGAATTTGCATGTTCTCCCCGTGGGTTTCCTCCAGGTGCTCTGGTTTCCCCATATAGTCCAAAGATGTGCTGGTTAGGTTGATTGACTGTGCAAAATTGTCCCTTGGTGTCAGGGGGATTAATGGAGTCATGGTGATAGGGACTAGGTGAGATTGTTGTCAGTGGAGCCTCAAGGGGCTGAATGGTCTCCTTCTGCACTGTTAGAATTTTATGATTCTATATTCAAACTACTCTGAGTGAAGAAATTTCTCCTTTTTTTCCTATTGGATTTATTAGTAACTACCTTGGATTTATTCCCCTGCAGCTGCTAAGATTTGAGTTCTCCTAAAGTTATAAAAATTATTGTCAAAAGTAGGCTTCTGTTAACACTTCAATGAAGTTACTGTGAAAATCCCCTAACCGCCATACTCCGGTGCCTGTTCAGGCGAACTGAGGGGGAATATAGCGCGGCCAATCCACCTAACCTGTGCGTCTTTCCAACTCTGATACTTTTATAACTAACAAATTGGAATGTTAGATTTTTTTAAAAAAAAATACAATAATTTTTTTTTCCCAGCATTTTCTCACACCAATGTCCTGGAGATTAATCATCGATTCCTGGAGATTCCAGGCCAATTCTGAAGGATTTGAAACCTTGCCCCTCTATGGAACACTCCAGCTTGCATCCACAGACAGACCCTCAAGCTGGGAAGCTCATGTATGACAGCAGGAACTGAGTCTATTCATTCACAGCCAACTATAGTGAGACAAGGTATTATTGATTAATTAAAGATAAGTTATATTTAATATTAATCACTTTGACCATAAATGTATGCAAGTGAAATTGAAATTGTAAATATGGTTACTATAAGTAACATCAGATTCCTTGTCTTGGATGCATTGTGGAGAGCACAGCCAATAATACAATTATAATATACTATTTAACTGTATAATTTCTAGAGATTATCAGGTTCCTTTGAGTGCCAGTTTTCAGCTATTGGGGAGAATGCTCTTCAGCTGGACCTGAAGTGTTGAAGGGTGGCACAGTTGTTAATGCAGCTGCCTCACAGAACCAGGGACCCAGGTTCATTTCTGGCTTGGGTAACTGTGTAGAGTTTGCACATTCTCCCTGTGTCTGCATGGGTTTCCTTCGGATGCTCCAGTTTCTTCCCACAAATGTGCAGGTTAGGTTGATTGACCACGTTAAATTGTCCTTTAGTGCCCAAAGATGCATAGGTTAGATTGATTAGCCGTGCTGAATTGCTCTTTAGTGTCCAAAGATGTGCAGGTTAGGTTAAAAACAAATTACTGCAGATGCTGGAATCTGAAACCAAATTTTGTCAAACCAAGCTTTGACAGAAAAGATATCTGGACTCAAAACATAAGCTCTTTTCTCTCCTTACAGATGCTGCTAGAACTGCTGAGATTTTCCAGTGTTTTCTCTTCTGTAGGTTAGGTTGATTGGCCTGACTAAAAATTATCCCTTAGCATCCCAAGATGTGTAGAATAGGGGGTATTAGTGGGGTAAATAAGTGGGGTTATGGGGTCTGGGTGGAATGTTCTGTTGGAGAATTGGTGTTAACCTAATGGGCTGAAAGACCTGTTTCTGCACTGTAGGGTTTCTGTGATTTTCTGATCACTCAGTGGTCTGTGGTCTCTACCCTTGGCTAACTGACACAGGACTTAACAGCTGCTGATCCAAGTTGATTAAAATGCAGTGAGCAAGGGGAGATGACCTGTAGACAACATGGAGATTAGAGTTGTGGGGAGAAGGCTGGCCACCCAAGTTCAGCTGAAGGTAAGCGTTGAAAACTTGCCTCATCTGGGTTTGCTGTCTTTTGATTTGATTTATTATCACATGTATTGGAATATATGTTTCTTGTGTGCTTTACAGATAAAGCATACCATTCATAGAGAAGGAAAGGAGACGGTGCAGAATATAGTGTTACAGTCATAGCTAGGGTGTAGAGAAAGATCAGCTTACTGCAAGGTAAGTCCATTCAAAAGTCTGACAACAACAGGGAAGAAGTTGCCCTTGAGTTAGTTATTAAGTAACCTCGGGCTTTTGTATCTTTTTCCCAACAGAAAGAGAGAATGTCAGGGGTGCATGGGGTCCTTTATTATGGAGGGTAATTGTTGGAGATGTGGAGCTCAGTGTGATGAGATAACCAGTCTGTGTGTGTGCAGGGATGAACAAGCGCTTTATTAGTTGGTCTGTGTGAGCTCTGCCAACCTGTGATTCTCACCCACTTTGCAACTCAACGGATCAGATGCTGAAATATAAAAGCATTTGTCAGTGTTCCTCATTTTTGAAAATAAGCAGAAGTTTGAAGATTTGCTGCTATATTTCTTATATTACAACACTTCAGAAGTACTTAATGAAAATGGAAAATACTTTAGGACTTCCTGTGGTCTTGAATGTACAAAATAAAAATGTCTCACATTCATATGACACCTTTCATGATCTCAGGGCATTCGAAAGAGCTTCACAGCTAATGAACTACATTTGTAGTGAAGTTCTGTTGTAGAAAATGCAGTGGCCAATTTGCACACGGCATTCTCACGTAAGCAGCAAGATCATCAGTTTTGGCAATGTTATTGAGAGATAAATATGGCTGGTACGTTAGGAAGTTGTCCCCTGTCCTGGAAGAGAGCAGTCAGACCCTCAGTTTAATGCCACCCCTCGTTGCACTGGAAGTGACAGTCTAGATTTACGAGCTTCGTGAAACTAAAGAAAAAGCCCTTTGGTCCATATCCCTCTATTTGCTCTCTATTCATGTACCCATCCAGGTGCTTCTTAAATGTTGCTAATGTGCCCGCTTTCACCACCTCCTCTGGCACCACGTTCTAGGCATTCACATGCTATGAAAATCTTCCCCCGAACAGATGTTGGAATGTGGCGACTAGAGAATTTTCACAACAACTTCATTGCAATATTAATGTGAACCTGCTTGTGTCACTAATAAATAAACTCTGAAAAAAACTGTATCTAACTCCATACTCTACCTGTTCTGGGAGTGTTTGATGGTGACAGTGTAAAGCAAAACTTTATTCTGCATCTAACCCCATGCTGTACCTGTCCTGGGAATGTATTATGGGGCCAATGTAGAGGGTGATTTACTCTGTATCTAACCCTGTGCTGTACCTATCCTGGGAGCGTTTGGTCCTGACGAAGACAAAAGCTTGCAGATTTACTATCAAATAAATCGGTTGGACTTAAAATTTGTGTTGCCAGATTCTTACTGCGTTTGATGGGGACAGTGTCAAGGGAGCTTTACTCTGTATTTAACCCTGTGCTGCACCTGTCCTGGGAGTATTTGATAGGGGACAGTAGCGGGAGCGGGAGTAAAGCAGGAGCTTTACTCTCTATCTAACCCCAACTGTACCCTTCCTGGAAGTGTTTGATGGGAACACTGTAGAGGAAGTGTTATTCTGTATCTAACCTGTGATGTATCTGTCATGGTAGGGTTTGATGGGGACAGTGTAGGGGCAGCTTTACTCTGTATCTAACCCCGTGCTGTACCTGTCCTGGAAGTGTTTGATGGGGGACAGTGTAGACTCTGTATCTAACCTCTTGCTGTACCTGTCCTGGGAGTGTTTGATGAGGATAATCCTCTGATTCAGAGTCGAGAGCACTACCAACTGAGCCACGTTAACACATTCATTTTTATTTTTATGATGCCAAAGTATCTTAGTCGTTTATTCAGTTTTCTTATCCTCTCATCAAAAAAAAAAATTAACGTCCTTCTCCTGAAGTTGCTGACTGTTATTGGTGCATAGTCCTATTGGTGCTGGCACTTTGATCAAATGGTTAAGTTCTAGAATAAGCCTCATCCTTTCCTCAAACCAGCAGATAATTTAATAATAGACTGGAGAAGGAATTACAGTTTTAATGTTTATTTATTAGTGTCACAGGTAAGGCTTACATTAACACTGCGATGAAGCTTCTGTGAAAATCCCCTATGCTTATGGAGAATTTAGCGTGTCCAAAGCACCTAACCAGGAAATCTTTCGATTTGTGGTAGGAAACCAGAGCACCTGAAAGAAACCCATGCAGATTCAGGCAGAATGTGCAGACTCTACATAGATGGTGAACCAAGCTGGGAATTGAATCCCTGACACTGTGAGGCAGCAGATTTACCACCGTGAATACAGGTACAACTTGGAGTTAGATAGAGAGTAAAGTTCCCTCTATATTGTCCCCATCAAACACTCCCAGGACAGGTACAGCACGGGGTTAGATACAGAGTAAAGTTCCTTCTACAGTGTCCCCATCAGACACTCCCAGGACAGGTACAGCTCACAGTCAGAGACAGAATAAAGCTCTCTCTACGCTGCTCCCCATTAAACACTCCCAGGACACGTACAGCAAGGGTTAGATACAGAATAAAACTCTCTCTATACTGTTCCATGAAACATTCCCAGGACAGATAAAGCAGAGAGTCAGATACAGTTTTTTTAGAGTTTATTTATTAGTGTCACAAGTCAGGTTTATATTATCACTTCAATGAAATTGCTATGAAAATTCCCTAGTTGCCACACTCCGGCATCTATTCAGCGGAAGTTTTTCATGCAGAAGGTAGTGGGAGTCTGGAACACGCTGCCAGAGGAGGTGGTGGAAGTAGGCATGTTAGCAACACTTAAGAGGCATCTGATGGGTACATGAATAAGAGGGGATACGGGCCAAATAAGGGCAGGAGGTTTTTTCTTTTGTTAGAGCATTATGATCAGCACAAGCTTGGAGGGCAGAATAGGCTTTTCATGTGTAGTTTTTTTTTTCTTTGTCCTACGTAGAGGGATTTAGCATGGCCAATTCACTTAACCAACACATCTTTCGGACTACGGGAGGAAACCAAAGCAACTGGAGAAAACTCCGACAGACATGGAGAGTATGTGCAAATTCCACACATGATGTATTCCATACAGACAGTGACCCAAGCCAGGAATCGAATCTGTGAGGCAGCCATGCTAACCACTGTGCTCCGTGCCACTACTGTGAAGACTGGTTATAATTTTTCTTTCTTTGTTAACTCATTGATGACTAACTAGTTTATAGAACTCCCCTACATGTGCCTCAGTAGTTCTGTTATTACACTGTACCTGTTTCCGTTTAGTAACTAATTTGGTTTAATTTCAGACAATCCAGCATTTATAGCCATTTGGACATGAGTTATAATGCGCAGAAGTCAAACTGGAACTGACAGTGTGAAAGATGCGTCTAGACTAAAAGTGGAAGAAATAATTTCTTAATTTCAGGTAAATCTCTGTCTACGTTTTGTTTTTAAGGATGAGTAACCCAGCTTTAATCTTCGTCTGCTGAATAAACAAGACAGCACTCAGGGTTTCAGGGTGCTAGAGCATCCCTGAACCAGAGGGGAGAGAATCAGCCAAGGTCATTGTACCTGAACTCATTCTAGAAATTGCATGTGTGCGCACATCAAGTGAATTGTATCATGAACGTGCCTTCCATGGCCAGCAAGACCTAATGTGGGATTTGAACCCAAAGCTTCCGGCTCAGAGGCTTACTAAACCACATGTCCTTGTAGATAGAAGAAGGCTATTAGACCACAAAATGTAGTGGCAGAAGCAGGTCTTTTGGCCCATCATGTCTGCTCTGTCATTCAATTAGATCATGCCTGATCTGATATGGTAATCTTCAACTCCACTCTCCCGCCTTATTCCCATGACCCTCGATTCCATTTTCTCGATTGGAGAAAATAAGATTTCACTCAGAGTGGTAGGAATCTGGAATGCACTGCCTGGGAAGGTGGTGGAGGCAGTAAATCTTACAATCTCTAAAAAGTATTTGAATGAGCACTTGAAATATCTTAACATTCAAGGACATGGGACAAGTGCATGAAAATGGGATTAGTGTAACTTTAGTGGTGGTTACTGTTAGTGCAGACTTAATGGGCCAAAGGGCCTTTTCTGCACTGTATAACTCTATGACTGTTACTCTGTAATTAAAAATCTGTTTACCTCAGACTTGAACATACTTAATGACCCAGCCTCTACAACCCTCTGCGGTAAAGAATTCCACAGATTCACTCCCCTCTAGGAGAAGAAATTGCTCCTCATCTCTCTCTTCATTGAGTGATCCCCTTACTCTGAGATTTTGTACTCTGGTCCAAGACTCTCCCACAAGGAGAAACAACCTCTCAGCAGCTACCCTGTCAAATCTACTCTGTCTCAATAAGGTTGTCTTTCATTCTTCTAAATTCCAATGAATACAGACGCCAACCTACTCACTCTTTCCTCATAAAGAAATCCCTCCATACTCGGGATCAACCTAGTGAACCTTCTCTGGACAATGTCAATTAGTATAATGACATAATGTCAATATATCTCTCCTTAGATAAGGGGACCAAAACTGCTTGCAGTATTCCAGGTGTGGTTTGACTAGTGCCTTGTATAGTTGTAGACTTCCCTGTTTTTATACTACATTTCCTTTGCACTAAAGGCCAACTATCCATTTGCCTTCCCTATTATCTGCTGAACATAGAATCATAGAACCCTACAGTGCTGGACAAGGCCGTTCAGCCCTTGGGCCTACACTGAAAACAATCACACCCAGAAAAGATTACAAAAGTCAAAATGCATGTAACCTGACATAAAAACAGAATCTGCTGGAAATACTCAGCAGGTGAGGCAACGTTGGTTAAAATATTGTGTCCAGCTATTTGCACTGCACCATCAGAAGTGCCATCTTTCAGCTGGATGGCACAGTGGTGTTGCCTCACAACGCCAGGGACTCGAGTTCAATTCTGGCCTTAGGTGACTGTGTGGAGTTTGCATTTTCTTCTTGAGTTTCCTCCTCGTGTTCCTATTTCTTCCACAATCCAGAGATATGTCGGGTAGATGGATTGACCATGACCGTGAGAGGGCTGCTCTTGGATCTTTTTCGAAGTATCCTAGTGCTTCGCGTCGTTAGTGAATGCTTGACCTGGTCCATTTGATGGGCAACTCGACAGCTCAGTGACTATCGCTGTGCTGTGCAAATACATGGATTTGGGCCTGTGTCTGTGGGAGTTTGCGCATTCTCCCCATGCTTGCGTGGGTTTTCTCCGGGTGCTCCGGTTTCCTCCCACATCCCAAAGATGTGCTCTTAGGCTAATTGGCAAAACAAATTCTCCCTAAATTGTCTCAAATTTGGTTTTTAATCCATAGATCTATAAACATAGACAGGGATCGCGGGTAGAGGTGGGAACATCGGGGTGGCGGCACGGGCTCGTTGGGCCAAAGGGCCTGTTTTCCATGCTGTTTTGTTCTTTGTTCTTTGAAATTGCCCCTTAGTGTCCAAAGATGTGCAGGTTAGATGGATTAGCCATGCTAAATTGCCCTTTAGTGTCCAAAGATGTGCAGGTGAATTGGCCATGCTAAATTGCCGCTTAGTGTTCAAAGATATGATGCTCAGTTGGAAATACTCAGCAAGTGAGGCAACATTGGTGGAGAGGGCTTTTATTAAAATATTTTGTCCAGCTATTTGCACTGCACTATCAGAAGTGCCATCTTTCAGCTTGGTGGCACAGCGGGACATTGGTGTTGTCTCACAATGCCAGGGACTCGAGTTCAATTCTGGCCTTAGATGACTGTGGAACTAAATGCATGGGGGTATGGCTGGGATGGAGAAGTGTGGTGGACTTGGCTAAGTGCCCTTTCAGACCCCCAGTGTAGACTCAATGGGTCGAAGATGTGTAGTTTAGAGAGGTTAGTGGGGTAAATGTGTGGGGTGAGGTCCCAGAGGGCTGGAGGATTGCAAATGTAGTACCATTGTTTAAAAAGGGTCAGAGGGATAACCCAGGGAACTATAGGCCGGTGAGCTTGACTTCAGTTATAGGTAAGCTAATGGAGAGGATTCTCAGGGACAGGATGTATGAGCATCTGGAGTGCTGCGATCTGATCAGGGATACGCAGCATGGCTTCGTTAAGGGGAGGTCGTACCTTACGAACCTAGTGGAATTTTTTGAAGAGGTGACAAAAACGGTTGATGAAGGACAAGCCGTTGATGTCGTCTACATGGATTTCAGTAAGGCGTTTGACAAGGTTCCCCATGGTAGGCTGATAAAAAAGGTGAAGGCGCATGGGATACAGGGCCAGGTATGTAGATGGGTTGAGAACTGGCTTGGGAGGAGGAGACAGCGGGTAGTAGTGGAAGGCTCTTTTTCCAACTGGAGGTCAGTCACTAGTGGTGTGCCACAGGGCTCAGTACTAGGACCTCTTCTATTTGTGATTTATATAAATGACTTGGAAGAGGGGGTAGGTGGTGTGATCAGCAAATTTGCTGATGACACTAAGATGCCAGGCAATACAACAGGACATAGATAGGCTGGTAGATTGGGCAGATAGATGGCAAATGGAATTTAATCCGGATAAATGCGAGGTGATGCATTTTGGCCAGAATAATGTAGAGGGGAGTTATAGGATAAAAGGTAAAACTATCCGGAGTATAGAGACGCAGAGAGACCTGGGGGTGCAGGTTCACAAGTCTCTGAAGGTGTCAGTACAGGTGGAAAAAGTGATAAAGAAAGCATATGGTATGTTAGCCTTCATAGGAAGGGGTATAGAATACAAGAGTAGGAGTTTGATGTTGCAAGTGTATAGAACGTTGGTTAGGCCTCACTTGGAGTACTGCGTCCAGTTTTGGTCGCCGTACTACCGGAAGGATGTGGAGTCCCTGGAGAGAGTGCAGAGGAGATTTACCAGGATGCTGCCTGGTATGGAAGGGCTGTCTTACGAGGAAAGGTTGAACGCACTGGGGTTGTTTTCCCTTGAAAGACGTCGGCTGAGAGGGGATCTATTAGAGGTATATAAGATTATGAGGGGTATAGAAGAGTAAATGGTGGTAAGCTTTTTCCACCATTAGATTCGGATAGAACAAGGGGTCACAGCCTTAGGGTGAGGAGGGCTATGTATAAGACGAATATTAGAGGGCATTTTTTCACACAAAGGGTAGTGGGGGTGTGGAATGCACTACCGAGTAAGGTGGTGGGAGCAGGCACACTAGGGTTGTTTAAGGGTCTCTTGGACAGCCACATGAGCGGTCTGCAGATAGAGGGATATAGCAGGACTGTTTAAATATCTTATTTGTTTCCACAGGCTGTTCGGTCCACCTTGTTGACCAACAAGGTGCATGCATTCGGCAGGTCGTGCGAGGGCTGCTCTTGGATGTTGCTTCAGGAGTGGCCTAGTGCTTCAAGTCGTTAGTGTATGCTTAAACTGGACCATCAGATGGGCAACATGACAGCTCAGAGACTATCGCTGTTGCTGGCAGACACATGGATTTGGGCCTGTGTCTGCGGGAGTTTGCGCGTTCTCCCCGTGGTTGCGTGGGTTTTCTCCGGGTGCTCCGGTTTCCTCCCACATCCCAAAAATGTGCTCTTAGGCTGATTGGGTAACAAATTGTCCCTATATTGGTCTCTATATGTCATTAAGACGTTGGGATGGCGGCGCGGGCTCCCGTGCTGTGTTGTTCTTTGTTCTTTGTTTGTTCTTTGGGTTACAGGGATAGGGCCTGAGTAGGATAAAAGATGGGTTGGTTCAGACTCGATGGGCCGAATTGCCTCCTTGTGCACTGTAGGGATTTCATGATTCTATGTTACTCCAGTCTGTCTCCTCAGGTGGCTGTAAAAGATCCCCTGGCATACTGGAAAGCAGGGGAGTTCTCCCCATGTACTGGCCAATCTTTAAATCTTTAACCAACATCAGGGAACAGATGATTTAAGTTTGTGGGAACCTTGCTGTGCGCACATGGCTGCCAAATTCTCCTACGTTACAACAGTGACTACACTTCAAAGTAAAATGTTTTGGAAGGTCCCAAGATCTGAAAGACACTACAACTGCAAGCTCTTGTTTTATCCCTTTTATTGCAGCCAGAAAGGTACAGTCTATGTCTGATTCTGATGTTAAATCAGCTGCCAGGAAATTCGGCTCTTCATTCAATTCATTGAAGTCTTGGAAACAGTAAGTGCCAACACCCTATGAGTCTGAACTGACCAGCCTGAACATATTCTTTAAAGGATAAAGTGCTTTCAGTGCCAAAAATTTGTATGCAAAGCACCTGCGTGTTTTTCTATTTTTAACACCCCAATGATTCTCGATTGAGCTGGTCACAATGGATACTTCCACACCACATTTCCATCCTTGAATTTTAATTAGGACCAAGTGTGGGAGGTGTCAGTGCACTGTCAGTCTGACCAGGTAATTTACATTTTGCTCAATCAGCTTGTGTTCATCAGAGAATGATAAAATCTCAACAGTACAGAACAAGGCCATTCAGCCCATCAAGATTGCACCCAGAACAATTCCACCTAGGCCCTATACCTGTAACCCCACGTATTTTCCCTGCTAATCCCTCTGATCTAAGGATCAATTTAGCCTGGCCAATCCACTTAACGGGCGCGTCTTTGGACACTAAGGGGTAATTTAGCATGATCAGTCCACCTAACCTGCACATCTTTAGACACAAAGGGGCAATTTAGCCTAGCCAATTCACCTAACCCGCATGTCTTTGGACACTAAGGGGTAATTTAACTTGGTCAATCCCCCTAACCTGCACATTTTTGGACATACCGTCCCACCTTCTTCCGTCAGGAAAAAGATACAAAACTCTAAGGTCACATAACAGCTGATTCAAGAACATTATCTTCCCTGCTGCTGTCAGACTTTTGAATGGATCTACCTCGTGTTAAGTTGATCTTCCTCTACACCCTACCTATAACTTAACACTATGTTTTGCACTCTCTCCTTTCCTTCTCTATGAATAGTATGCTTTGTCCATATAGCGCACAAGAAACAATACTTTTCACTGTAGGGTTCATACATGTGGCAATAAATAAATATCAAAACTTCATTTGACCTCCTTTACCGTTCCAATTTGTCACACTGCTTATCTGATGTTGGTTAGGCACAAATTTCCTCCAGCTCGATGTCAGGAAGACCAAAGATATTATCCCATGCAAACTCCACTGTGACAAGGCCAGACTTTTTGCAAACTTAGTGTAGGTTTGATCTCAGGACAAACCTCCAATCACATAGCTGCATCATCACAGAAACCATTGATTTCCATCCCTACAACATTATCTGACTGCCCTTTCCTCAGTTCACAGAATCCCTACAATGCAGAAGGAGCCATTCGGCCCACTGGGTCTGCACCGACAACCATCCCATCCAGGCCCTATCCCCATAATCCCATGCATTTACCCTAGCTAGTCCTCCTGACACTAAGGGGAAATTTAGCATGCCCAATCACCTAATCTGTGCATCTTTGGACTGTGGGAGGAAACCAGAGCACCTGGAAGAAACCCATGCAGACACAGGGAGAACATTCAAACTCCACACAGATAGTGATCCAAGTTGGGAATCAAACCCTGGGCACCTGGTGCTGTGAGGCAGCAGTGCTAAGTACTGTGCCACCCTCATCTACTGCTGAAATCATCATTCGTGAATTTGATATCTCTATACTTGACCATTTCAATGCAATTCTAACTAACCATAACTTTGAGTTCATACACAACTTTGCTCCCTGCATCCTAACTCACAGAAAGTTCTGTCCACCCATCACCTCTGTGATTATCTCCTGGTTAAACAAAGTCTCAATTCTAAAATAACCAGTTGTCTCCCTCTAATGGAGAAAAATGTCTATGGGATCTTGTGAACCATAGTGAATTACCTTCCTGTACTTTACTATCAGGCCCAGACCTGCTCAGTCTTTCCTGATAGTTGTACCTTCTCAGGCCTGGTAAAATCTTTTTTTACATGTTCTCCAACGATTCTAAATTCATTTTGCAAGATGGGGACTAGAATTATGCACAGTACTCCAAATGTAGTTTAACCTAGGTTCTATACAGTTTTAACTCAGGATGGCACAGTGGTTAGCTCTGTTGTCTCACAGCGCCTGGGACCCAGGTTCGATTCCAGCTTGGGTCACTGTGAAAAGTTTACACGTCCTCCTCTGTGTCTGCACGAGTGCCTTCCATGTTCTCCGGTTTCCTCCCAAAATCCAAAAGACGTGCTGGTTTGGTGCATTGGCCATGTTAAATTCTCCCTCAGTGTACCCAAACAGGTGCCTGAGTGTGGCGATTTTCACATAACTTTATTGCAGTGTTAACGTAAATCTACTTGTGACACTAATAAATAAATAAAAACTCCAGCCCCACTCAACTGGAAGATGGTAGAGAGATGGTTGGAGGCGGATAATGTAGGTAATCGTGCCAAAGACAGCAGGTACATTGAGAAGGACAAGAAATGGAAGCTTACGTTTGTCACACTCCACACGGCATGTCACTTTGGGCTGAATATATGCTTGGAGAGATTCAAATATGAAGTTCCATGTTTTTGGCTCTCTCTATGGCTTCATCCCTTTCCATCTCTGTAATCTCCTCCAAATCTGCAACTCCACTGGATATCCGCCCTTCTCTAATTCAGCTCCGTTGAACATCCACAGTTTTCATCACACTGCTATAGATGGCTTTGCTTTCAAATACCTGGTCCCCAAGCTCTGGAATTCCCTCCCTAAACTTCTGTCTGTCTTTCGTTCTTTAAGATGCTCCTTCAAAAAACTCTTGAACAAGTTTTTGGTCATCTGCTAATGTGGCTCTGTCAAAGTTTGTCCCTTGGGATATTTTAGTACATTAAGGGCACTATATAAATGCAAGATGTTGTTGTTCATTCATAATCTTATTGAATGGTGCAGTGCGTTCAAGGTGCCATGTATAGCCTAATCCTTTTCCTATTTCTTATTTTCTTATGTTTTCTAGTCAGGTATTCTAGAAGTCCAAAGTATTCCCTGCCCTCAGGAATACCAGTAAGTAGTCTCACAATACCAGGTTAAAGTCCAACAGGTTTATTTGGCAGCATGAGCTTTCGGAGCGCTGCTCCTTCATTCAGATGAGTGATAAGTTGTGGTCACAAACGGGACATATATAGGCACAAACTCAATTTACAATAGTTGGAATGCGAGTCTTTACAGGTAATCAAGTCTTAAAGGCAACATGAGTGGAGAGAGGGTTAAGCACAGGTTAAACTTGATTATCTGTGAAGACTCGCATTCTAACCATTATCTTGTAAATTGAGTCTGTGTCTATATATGCCCTGTTTGTGAGCACAAGTCTTCACTCACCTGAAGAAGGAGTGACACTCTGAAAGCTTGTGCTACCAAATAAGCCTGTTGGACTTTAACCTGGTGTTGTAAGATTTCTTACTGTGCTTACCCCAGTCCAATGCTGGCATCTCCATGTCAGGAATACCAGATTGGGGAGATTCCATTCTGCAGGTCTTCACCAGTTGATGACTATTTTGCTCTGTGTGCTCCATAAATATTTCTTTTTGTTTTTAGATCCATTGAAGACCTTTCATTTTTCTGGTGAATTAATTGCAATTATTAGTTGTCCAAGAGTCAGGATCCTGACTTGATTGTTGCGATGTCAAGAGGCAAGAAGAGTGTATTCAAAAAAAGCTGCAACTGGAGCTAGTTTAATTACCAACACTACTGAATTTATTAAAAAGCACAATGCGAGTGAGCTTTTGCCAGATGCTGCTGACTGGTGCAATAATGGTGAATCTAGTCGTGCTTTATTATGTCTCCAGGACTCAGCAACAAATGCTGAGGCACAAAGACCCAGGGAAGGCTGCTTCCAGGAGGCTGGCAATTTCAAGGCTCGCTGGCATCACCGTGTTGATCCGAGAGTTTGAAGACTTTGAGAACTGGGTGTTGGGTGTGGTGCAGTCCTTCTTGAAGGAGCGGCCTGACCAGCCCATTGTGGTGGTGGCAGACAAACTGCCATACCCACCGTTGGGCCTGCCAGTTAAACAGAACGTGCAACTGGTGCTGTTGAAGGCATCTCCTGATCAGCCATACTACGTCAGGAGACCTGAGTTCTACATCAACACCGAGTACACCCTCCTGGTGCCCGATGGAGTGCAGTTGGACTCAATCCAACAGCTTGACCGTCTGCTGCGGGAATTTGAGGCAGACAGGGGAAAGGTTCAAATGTTGGCAGCTCCCATTCAGGATGAGGAAAAGTTTCAGTGCCTAAACTTGCGGGTTAGCCTGAAGGAGTGGAGTGCGGTCTACAGCCCTTCCTCAGCTAGGATATGCGATGCCATTGACGGCGATGCCGTGGTCCTCCTGCGTACAGATGACTTGTTCAACCTCTCCCAACCCATGGAGAGGCCACTCATGACATCCCTCTTTGTTCAGTCCACGCTGCGTGGCTGGAAAGTGAAGGTGGCAGAGAGCTTGGCATTCTCCTCATACCACCGCTCTTTGTTCATGTCAGCCCATAACCGCTGGAAAGCTGACCTTGGAGCAAAGGCGAGGTTGGCCCAACTCTTCAAGGACTTTGGCTTGAAGCGCGTGGTGCAGGCCAGTGGGAAAGAGCAGTGGTACGGATGCAGTAAGGACACTCTTCGCTGTTTTGGCACAGTTCACGATGACACACCCGAGTATCTGTATCAGAACAAGTGGACTCCGCCTTGCTGCCTCAAAGCTTTACGTGAGACCACCAAGTATGTCATAAAGATCTTGGACTCGTCAGGTGTCCGCTATTGGCTGGAGGGCGGAACACTTCTGGGAGCAGTCCGTCACCAGGACATCATTCCATGGGATTACGACGTGGATCTCGGAATTTATCTGGACGATGTGGAGAATTGCGAGTTTCTGAGGAGCCTGGACTCTGGTTCGATTGTGGACGAGAACGGCTACGTGTGGGAAAAGGCGGTGGAAGGTGACTTCTACCGAGTTCAGTACAGTGAAAGCAACCACTTACATGTTGACCTGTGGCCATTCCATTCCAGAGACGGAATCATGACCAAAAACACTTGGATGGATCACAAGCAGGATGTGGAATTCCCAGAGCACTTTCTGAAGCCCCTGGTTCCCATGCAGTTTGCTGGGATAACTGCCCTTGCACCCAACAATTACAGGCGCTTCCTGGAATTGAAATTTGGAGAGGGAGTCATTGAAAATCCTGAATACCCAAACCCAGCCAAGAAAAAATTGGAGAAGATGGATTAAATCTGGAGGAGAGTAGACACCTTGGACAAGGTCACAGGGTTGGTTACTCAAACAACTTCGGATGTGAGACTTTGTTAATGCTGCCTCAAAATTATATTCCAGGTATTTGTTATTTAAGATTGGTTTCCTCCTCCCCAGTCTTTTCCTGAAGGCACTGGATCTCCCTAGGGGACAGTTCTGTGAATATGGGGAGGGCGGGGGCATTATCTGGTCCTTTGTGATTCACAGTCCAGGCAGTGATTGTTAGCAGGTTACTGGAAGACAGAAGGCTTGCGGTCCTAAATTACCTGATATCTGCACTCATGCCCATGTCATCAGAAGACGCTGTATCTACATCACAGCTGGAACTCTGGTTAATCTCATGTCCAACTGAACAGAGAGATCAAACGCAAGGTTTCCTGATCCTCTGTCCTGAACCCGAGCACTACATACATCCATAAAGCCAAATTTACAGTGGGAGCGTGACTCTTTTAATTCTGCAAAATAAAACAGTAGCTTGGATGAACGCATAGGGGGGTGTAAAGACACAAATTTACACAGAGGGAACCAACATTTGAACGGGGTGGGGGTTTCGGAAATTTCAAGACTCCTCGCTTACAGAATTATGGATCTGGTGGAGCTGTGAAAATAATATGACCTAAGTTATTATGTGCATGCAAAATTTGGACTGTAAACATATACAGAGCATTGAAAGTTGCCGTGTGGCTGACTTCTCAAGGCCTGAGCTCAAATGACCTAAGCCATGGTTAACCCATTGATGGACTTCCTGAAAATTGTGCTGTTAACACCATGCCACAATATCACTGTCCATTAAATACAATTCCCAACCCAGGCTTCATATAGTCCCTTGATTTGTATACTCATCTAATGTTTTTACAGCTTGGTCTCTCCAGCTTGTAGACCAGGATCCTAAACACAACTTTGAGCTCACCCAGTATTCTTGACCCGGATTCTGTTGGTGCTGTCATCTTCATTAACTCTCTGCTGTATTAATGTCAAACTGGTAGGTCTTATACTGATGCTGCTATGGCTTCACCCTATTCAAACAATGGTTAACACTGCTGCCTTTCAGCGCCAGAGATCCAGGTTCAATTCCGGCCTTGGGTCACTTTCTGCGAAGAGTCTGCAAGTTCTCCCCATGTCTGTATGGGTTTCCTCTGGTTGCTTTGGTTTCCTCCCACAGTCCAAAGACGTGCAGGTTAGGTGGATTGGCCATGTTAAATTGCCCTTTAGTGTCCAAAGATATGTAGGTAGGTGGATTGGCCATGCTAATTTGCCCCTTAGTGTCCAAAGATGTACACTTTAAATGGATTGGCCGTGCTAAATTGCCTCTTAGTATCCAAAGATGAGGCAAAGTGTATTAACCATATTAAAATGTGTGGGGTTATGGGAATAGAGCAGGGCAGAGGACCTGGGTAAGATACTCTGTCAGAGTTGGTGCAAACCTGATGAGCCAAATGGCTCCTCCTGCACTTTAGGGACTCTGTGAATCTCCTTGGCTCTTCGATGTCACTCTTGTTTCTGAGTTTGAAGGTTGTGCGACACTAACCACACTGCAGACACTCAAATACACCAGAGCAGCTCTGAGGAAGAGTCAAACAGACCCAAAATGTTGAGTCGGTTTCTTTCTCCACACCTGCTGAGTTTTTCCAACGTTTTCTGTTTTTGTTAACAGAAATGCATAAGCCATGTGGTACTTGGGTGTAAAACTAAGAGAGTACCATACTGTTAGGGCTGCTGCCTTTGAGGTGAATAGACCTAAGGCCTGAATGTCCTTTCAAGTGGATGCAAAAGAATCCATGGCACTGTCCAAGAGATGGAGAAAGTTTGTTTGTGTCCTAATCTACATTCACTGGATTATCTTGGCATTATTTCTTGGCCTAATGTAGGAACTGGCAAGTCTCAAATTGGACACGACATTTCCGACATTACTAATATGACTTTAATTCAAAAGTACTTCAGTGAAGCATTTTGGCACACCTTAAGGTGAAGGGGGATAAAAAAATTTCAAGTCTTTTTTGGCTTCCTGCATTCGGTGTCCCTGTAAGAAATCTCACAACACCCTCCCTGATCAGAAATGAGAATGCTAAGATACTGAGTCCAAGAACCTCAGCCATTCTAGTTGTGATGAATTAACTCAGCCCAGAATGCGGAGCTGGACCTTTCCATCCGACGCAGTGCAGTCATTTAACAGAACCCCTTTGTCCAATGGACCCACTAACCATAGTCAAAGCCTTTGCCAAGACAAAAGCACGTTCTAGACATTAATGGTACCGATGCAACTGTAAAACGCTCTGATCTAGACAGATTGCAAGGAGAAAAGCGATTCCCAGCAGTTCTGCCGATTGGCAACTTTTTGTTCTGATCCAAGCTGGAAAATTTCTTGGCAAACACCTCTGTTTTTATAAAGCCAGCTCTTGTGGTCCAACAATATAACTGGCCCACACTTACAGGAAAGAATTGGAACTATGTCAACCATTTCCCTGTAAAGATGAAGTGGTAAAAGTTAACTCTTCACTGTCACTAGCAGGAAAATTCACAATTGTTTTTTTTTTCTCTCTCTTTGTCTCTGTTTCTCTGGTGTGGCACAGTGGTCAGCACTGCTGCCTCACAGTGTGCCAGGTTTGATTTCTGGCTTGGGTCACTATGCGAAGTATGCATGTTTTCCTCATGTCTGCTTGGGTTTCCTCTGTATTCTCTGATTTCCCTCTACAGTCCAAAAGATGTGCGGGTTAGGTGGATTGACCATGCTAAATTGACCCTTAGTGTCAGGCTGTTAGCAGGATAAATATGTTGGACTATGGGGATAAGACCTGAGTGGGATTGTTGTTGATGCAGACTCGATGGGCCAAATTGCCTCCTTTTGCACTATTGGAATTCTATGATTTTCTCCCTCTCTCTCTCTTCCTCACCACAATTTTTCCCCCCTGGCTCATAGCCACAGGTGCTAATTGCCAATCATTACCTCACCCAAGTGGGATGCCTCATTATCCTTTAAAAAGTACCTGGATGAGTACTTGGCATGCCATAACATTCAAGGCTATGTGCCAAGTGTTGGCAAGTGGGATTAGGAGGGCAGGTAAGGGCATTTCATGTTTCGGTGCAGATTCGATGGGCCGAGGTACCTTTTCTGCTCTTAAAGCACCACTAGACAAAGGAAGTCTTGCATTTATATCATGCCTTACATGATCTCAGGACATTCAATAGTGCTTTACAGCCAATGGAGTACTTTTGAAGTGTAGTCACGGTTGTCAGATAAGCTCAGTAACCTCTATGTTTCCAGAGGGCATTGACATCTTTGCATAACCTGTTCCTCTCCCATTGACAGACACACTTTCCAACATAGGGAATAAGGGCAATGCTGTCTTGACCTTTCAAAGAACAGTACAGATCAGGAACAGGTCCACCAAGCCTGCACTGATTCCTAATTCTTACTTATTGTCCATATGTGGTTTCTATCCTTCTATTCACCTCCTGTTCATATGTCTATCAAGATACACCTTGAATGTTGCTAAAATGTCTGTTTCCACTATCTGCACTGGCAATGCATTTCAGGCACCCATCACCATCTGCGCTGTCAGAGATGCTCTCTTCTGGGTGAGACATTATATCAAGGCCCTATCTGCCTTCTAAGCTGTGTGTGAAAGATACCAGGGCATTATTTGATTTGGTTTTGATTTTGATTTGATTTATTATTGTCACATGCATTGGTATATGACAAGTTTCTTGTGTGCTACACAGATAAAGTACACTTTGTAGACCAGAAGTATTATCTCCAGTACCCTGGCTAATATTTATTCCTCCAACAACATTGCTAAATCATTACCTAGTCGTTATTACCTTGCTGTTTGTGGGAGCCTTGCTTAATTTGCTGCATTTTTAAAATACTTAATTCGCTGCAAGACCAACGAACCAGTGAACAGTGCTGTATAAATGCAAGTCTTCCTTTCCCTTGCTCCGATAGCAGCACTTACTTACTGCACTGAGCATCGGAACAACTCACAAACATTTAGCCTGAATTTGTTTGATCACGTCGAATGTACTGACTGGTTCTAAAACTTGCTTCCATTTCAGTTAGACATTGGATTTTCTGTGAGCAATCAGTTTATCACCAGTGACCTGAACAATTATCCTAATCATTAAACGCAGTGCTGTGACAGTAATGACATCGTAAATGGAAAATATGTGACCAGGTTAGATATATTTAGCCAGTGAGTGGACTCAATTCCTCACAAGGTAGCACAGTGGTTAGCACAGCTACTCACAGTGCCAGGGACCCGGTTCGGATTCCTGGCTTGGGTTACTGTCTGTGTGGAGTTTGCATGTTCTCTCTGTGTCTGCATGGATTTCCTTCGGGTGCTCCAGTTTCTCCCCCAGGTTTAAAAATGTGCAGATTAGGCGCATTTGCCATTCTAAATTCTCCCTCAGTGTACCCAAACAGGCGCCTGAATGTGGCAACTAGGGAATTTTCACAGTAATTTCATTGCAATGTTAACATAAGCTGACTTGTGACTAATAAATAAACATAATACAGTGCAGTAGATGAACTTTTGGGAGATATTTAGCAAAAAGCCACAATAAGCTTTTTGGGAAGATTAAATTTGATTTGATTTATCATGATGAAAAGTATTGTTTCTTGTGTGCTATACAGACAAAGCATACCATCCATAGAGAAGGAAAGGAGAGAGTGCAGGATGTAGTGCTATAGTCATAGCTAGGGTGCAGCGAAAGATTATCTTAATACAAGGTAAGTTCATCAAAAGTCTGGCAGCAGCAGGGAAAAAGCTGATGATATGTGACCTCGGACTTTTGTATTCTTCTCCTGACAGAAGAAGGCGGAAGAGAGAATATACAAGGCTACATGGGGTCCTTAATTATGCTGGCTGCTTTGTCAAGGCAGTAGCAAGTGTACAAGAGTCAGTGGATGGGAGGCAGGTTTGTGTAATGGGTTGGGCTACATTCACAACCTTTTGTAGTTCCTTGTGGTCTTGGGCAGAGCAGGAGCCATACCAAGATGTGATACAACCAGAAAGAATGCTTTGTATGATGCATATGTGAAAGTTTGTGAGATTTGTAGGTGACATGCCAAATTTCTTTAGTCTTCTGAGAAAATAGAGGCAATGGTGGGCTTTCTTTACTATAGTGTTGGCATGGCATGGGGGGACCAAGACAGGTTGTTGGTGATCTGGGCACCTAAAAGCTTGAAACTCTCGTCCTTTTCTACTTTGTCCCCATTGATGTAGACAGGAACTCCTTTAAGCTTCTTGAATATATGCAATTCCCTTTATCCTTTTGTAGGATGAATTATTGTGATCTTCCGAATTTTGGTATTCTTGTATTTGTCTTGATGAGTGCCTGATGAAAAGCTTTGACAACATGACTTTCTTTTCAGCAGTATAGAATATAAAGGCAAAGAGATCAGGCTTGAACTGGTTAGATTTCAGCTAGAGTGCAGTAGACAATTGTGAACACAATGGGTGGGATTTTCCAGTCCTTCCTGCTGGCAAGATCATCCAGTCCATCCGAAGGCGACCCCCTACGTCAGGTTCCCGAAGACAGGTGAGCCACTCAAAATGCCTTTGACAGTGGCAGAAGCGGAAAATCCTGCCAATGGCCATAGACAAGCTATCTCCACTGTGAAAACATATCGAGAAGGTGGTCGGGGGATGCGGCGGGCTGTTGTTGCAGAAAATCCTGTGCCACATTTCCGAAATAAAATGGATTGGAAAGGGCTCAGAGATGGTTATCAGGGCATTACCAGAGATGATGGATTTTGATTATTAGGAGAGACTGGAAAGATTATAACTATTCTTGGAATACAGAAGGTTAAGAGGTGACCTAATAAAGGTTTTTCCAGATGTTGCGATGTTTTGATTGAGTCAGCAGGAAAAATGTAGTCATTCTTAGTTAATAACCAGAAAGCACAGATTCAAAATTGTAGGCGAAACGTCTACTGGTACGCTAAGAATTCTTTTCACTCAAAGAGTTATCAGGACCTAGAATTTTGTTTTATTCTTTCATGGGATGTGGGCGACACTGTTAAGATCAGAGATTTGTGTCTATCCCTAATTGCCCTTGAACTGAATGGGTTTCAGCCATTACAGGAGAGAGTTAAGAGTCAACCATGCTCTGGAGTTACATGTAGGCCAGACCAGGAAATTTTCTTCCTTAAAAGTCATTAGTACACCAGATGGGCTTTCCAACAATCGACAATGGTTTCATGGTCATCCATAGATTCTTAATTCCAGATTTTTTTTGAATTCAAATTCCACTGTGTCATCTGTCATGGCGGGATTTGAATCTAGGCCCTCAGAACATTACCTGAGTTTCTGGATTAATAGACTAACGATGATACCTCCCCCAAAGGGGGTGTGGGGCTATGACATGGGCGTATGCACAATAAGAAGTCTGACAACACCAGGTTTAAATCCAACTAATTTATTTGATAGTAAACTCACAAGCTTTCGACCCTATGGTCTTCGTCAGGTGAATGAAGTGTTCTGGTCTCTAACAGCCCACATAACAGCACACACTGGTTACAGATTACTGATTAGAATGTGAATCTTTACACCTAACCTGCTATTTATAGGAAGACCATAGGATCAAAAGCTTGTGAGTTTACTATCAAATAAATCGATTGGATTTAAACCTGATGTTGTCAGACTTCTTACTGTGTTTACCCCAGTCCAACGCTGGCATTTCTACATCATGACTACTATCAATGTGTGCACAATGATGGGGCGGGGAAGCAGAAGCTTATGCAGGTGGGAGCTCTCCAAGGTGGATGGTCAGCGGGATAGATTCCTGCAATAAAAGAAAACCTGGAATTAAATCTACTGATGACCAGAAAAACAATTGTTGACTGTCGGAAAAAACCATCTGGCTCACTAACATCCCTCAGGAAGGAATTCTGCTATTTTTGCCCAGCCTGCCCTACACATGACTTCAAATTCACAATAATATGGTTGATTCTGAACTGCCCTTAGACAACTAAAGACAGGCAATAAATGCTGGCCAGCCAGCAATGTCCATGTATCATGAATGTATACAGAAAAAAAAGTCAGGTCCATCCCCTTGACACTGCTCCTGGCACAGTCAGGATGCCAGGTACGCACTGCCAGGATGGTACTGCCCAACAGGGGCACAGTCACTCCCACAACCACCCAGTGACTTCAGTGACTTTTGATTCACCCCTGGCATAGCCGTGGCACCTGGTCCTATGCGTTTGCAGAACAATAGGATTCTCACCAGAATGATGTCTTGCTGGCAAGAGCAAAAAGTCTGGGGGAGGGAGGGAGAAGACAAAAGATGCCGTGCGGGAGCAGGTGAGTGGATTTAACATAGATTAAGTTTTATGTCAATGGGCTTCACGCCCAGCCAACAAAACAGAGCCAGGAGATGGGTGCGAATCATTTTTTTTATCCTCACCCACTATCTTCACAGCTGTCTACACTGATCGAGCGGTGCAGTGAGATTGTGCCCAAAGATGTGGGACTAAGCATTCCTGCTCTTTCAGCACAGGCTGAATTGCTGCCTTCTGTGCATTAAATTTCTCTGATTCTATGGATCTATTGATTATTGAAAGAATAGCACACAGGGAAATGTTGGAGTTAAGCCTTTTTACACAAGGGGCAGAATTTTCCCATCCCTCCCACCACTGGAATCGTAGCAAACAGGGGATGTGTCATGCAAAGGTCAGCTAACCTCGGGCAGGTCTTGGGGTGAATGTGACTGGGAAACCTCGCCCAAGGTTTATCAAATGATTTTCTTCTCTGTGATTATTCATCTAGCCCGAACATCACCTAGTGTGTCCTGTATCGCATCGGTCACTATTTTGCTACTGTGAGCTATATATTTAGGATAGTCACCATCATCCATCCACAAGCATTCATTTCCTCTGCCACTGACACACAGTGGCAGCAGTGTGCACTACCTACAAAATGCACTGCAGTAACTCACTGCTTCGATAGCATCTTCCAAACCTACAACTGCTACCATCTACTAGATCAAGGGCAGCAGGCATATTGGAAAACTACCATCTGCAAGTTTTCCTCCAGGCCACTCACCATCCTGACTTGGAAATATATTACTGTTCTTTCACTGTCACTGGGTCAAAATCCTGGAACTCCCTCTCTAATAGCACTGTGGATGTACTTACACCACAGGGACGGCAGCGGGTTCAAGATGACTGCTTACCACCACCTTCTCAAGGGCAATTATGGACGGGCAATGAATACTGGCTGAGTCTCTCTCATTCGATGACTGAATAATTTTTTAAAACATATCCAATAGGTAACTCAAGAGATACTACTTTGTCCAGAGACTGGTGACAACATGAGAACTGACTGGTGTGACCGTTGCTACCACAGTGAGTAGTTGAGGCAGATTGATTTAAAAAGAAGCTTGATAGGTAATTGAGGATGAATAGAAAATAGTAGCCAAGTGGTTGGCGGGGGTGGAGGTGCTCATGTGAAACATAAATTATTTCATCCAATCCTTAGAATGCAACTGGAGGCTATTCAGCCAATTGGATCTCCACCTACTCTGACAGGCCCTATCCCATAACCCCACATATTTATCTCAATACTCCCCCTAACCTTCACATCTTGGGACACCAAGGGGCAATTTAGCATAGTCAATCCACCTAACTTGCACATCTATGGAGTGTAGAAGGAAACCGGAGCACCCGCAGGAAACTCATGGAGAAACAGGCAGAACGTGCAAACTCCACACAGTCACCCAAGACTGGAATTGAAACCAGGGCCCTGGCACTGTGAGGCAGCAATGCTAACCACCGTACCACTCCATGAATGGCCTATTTATGTGCTGTAAATTCTGCATATCCCTATGTAATTGATAATTCTAAGCATTTTGCAAAAGGACTGCTGTTTCAATAAGGGAAAATCCACATATTTTTAGTCATCAATAACACTGTATCTTTCAATGACTGAGTGGAATGTCATTAGTATTTCCAACATTTTAGCAGTATGAGTCAATGGGTGAGGGGAAGTGAGGTGCTTGTTGGGCCCCAGGCTCTTCTACATCAGTAAGGCCTCAGGCCAGTGGGGGGGGGGGAGGCCCAGCATTATTAGGAATTGTGTTGGATGGGATTGGCACCTCTATGGATGGCTGATTTTGATTAGATTTAATTTATTATTGTCACATGAATTAACATACATAGAAAAGTCTTGTTCCTTGCATGCCATACAGACAAAACATACCATTCATAGAGAAGGAAAGGAGCGAGTGCAGAATGTAGTGTTACAGTCATAGCTAGGGTATAGACAAAGATCAACTTAATGCAAGGTAGGTCCATTCAAAAGTCTAGCAGCAGGAGGGAAGAAGTTATTCTTGAGTCAGTTGGTACGTGACGTCAGACTTTTGTACCTTTTTCCCAATGGAAGAAGGTGGAAGAGAGAACATATGGGGTGTGTGGGGTCTTTAATTATGCTGACTGCTTTGCCGAGGCAAAGACAGTCAATGGATGGGAGTGATGGATTAGGCTATCATTCACAACCTTTTGCAGTTCTTTGCAGTCTTGGGCACAGCAGGAACCACATCAAGCTGTGACACAACCAGAAAGAATGCTTTGTATAGTGCATTGAAAGGTTTGTTTGTTAAAGGAAAGGGAGGAGTTTTCTTTCATGGTATTTTGATTTGGGAGAATATACAAAGTAACTGGGGTTGGGGTGGTAAGGGGTGGGGGGGGGATGGTTGTGGTGTCCAGAGAGGTCAATGGACAATCATCCAGTAAAGGCACCATGGTCAAGTCACAACAAGACCATGGAATGATTTGAAGTGTGTGCCAAGATAAAGGCTGACAGAGAGATTTTGCAAGGATGGAATGTAATAGTCAGCTCATACCACATCACGGTTAATCTGTTAACTGAACAGAGCAGCTTCACCAAGAAGAACGAAATTCCAGGAATTGATCTGAAGTTGGTTTGAATCCACATTATAACAAAAAACAAGCCGGTTGAATGATAGGTTATAATTTAACCATAGTTAATGTCCGTAAACCATTACCACATTCGACCTTGTCAATGCTCTTGATTACCAATCTCATTACCAATATTAATCACAGACCATTCAACTAGTTTACTGTGCTGATGCATGAGAACATCACCACCTGCCCTTCAAGGCAGGCCCCAATCTGTCTTGGAACTATATCACCGTTCCTTCACTGACCTTGGGTCATACGGGAAATCCACAATAAAGTTTAAGTTTTAAGTTCATTTATTAATGTCACAAGTAGGCTCACATTAACACTGCAATGAAGTTACAGTGAAAATTCCCACACTCTGGTGCCCGTTCGGGGTTTTTTAAAATTCATTTATGGGACATGGGTGTCACTGGCTGGACCAGCATTTATTACCCATCCCAAGTTGCCCTTGGAGGGCAGTTGAGAGTCAACCACATTGCTGTGGCTCTGGAGTCTCACGTAGGCCAGACCTGGTAAAGCCAGCAGATTTCCTTCCCTAAAAAGACATCAGTGAACCAGATGGGTTTTTCCGACAATGATTTCGTGATCATCAGTAGATTCGTAATTCCAGATACTTTTTATTGAATTAAAATTCCACCATCTGCCATGGCAGGATTCAAACCCAGGTCCCCAGAGTATTGGCTGAGTTTCTGGATTAATAGTCCAGCGATAATACCACTAGGCCATCGCCTCCCTACTGAGTGAGAATTTAGCACAACCTATGCACCTAACCAGCACATATATCAGACTATGGGAGAAAACCAGAGCATCCGCAGGAGACCCACACAGACATTCGAAGAAGGTGCAAATTACACACAGAGAGTGACCCAAGCCAGGAATCAAACTAGGGTCCCTGGTACTGTGAGACAGCAGTGCTAACCACTGTGCCACCCATATTAAAGGATTTAATAGCAGTGTTTAGAAGTACATAATATAATCAAACAGAATCAGCATAGCTTCATGAAGGGGAAATCGTGCCAGACAAATTTATTAGAATTCTTTGAGCTGGTATTGGAGCAGAATAGATAAAAGGGAACCACAAGGTGTAATGTACTTGATAACCATTTGATAAGTTATCTGTTACGAATCTCACTTTCATATGAGGGTGTCCCAAAACCCAGAAAGGGTAACTTGGAACACCAGTTCTTAGTAGTGTAAATGATTTTGGTATAATGTGAGGAACGATGGACAATCCAGTGAGGAAACAGTACAGCCATTGTGTGAACAACTAATGAAAAATATTTATTTAATTAAAAAAAACAAACTTAAAACACGTGCGATAAGAAGGACCATAATACAATGTAAGCAGTTAAGTACACTGATTACTATCCACATATCAATTCACATGAAACTGTTCCTTGGTTTCCAATACTCTCCATTACCTAACACTCTGAGACTCCCCTTTTCCTAAACAATATCTATATTACGTAATTCTATGAGTTAAATCCAGCAAAAACAATTACCACATACAGGTTAAGGTGGCTACATCTGGGAAACAGTCGTCTGGTTCAGCAAAGATGGAAAATGGTGACTTTTTTCCAGAGACTATATCTGCAACTGCTATAATTTTGCTATTAGCTGTGTCTCCTTACTTACTTTTCCACATTTATACTATTTCTTTCCCTTTGATGTTATTCACCCTGTGGAGTTGACTTTTGGGAAGTATGTGGCACATGACCACTTTTCCCTGGCTGTTCAGTAGCTCCCATTAACACGTTCTGGAATCATAGAATCCCTACAGTGCAGAAGAAGGCCATTTGGCCCATTGAATCTGCACCAACCATGTTTCCACTCAGGCTCTATTTCTGTAAACCCACATATTAACCCTGCTAATTCCCTGACACTAGGGTCAGTTTAGTCAATTAACCTAATCCGCACATCTTTGGACTATGGAAGGAAACTGGAGCACCCGATGGAAACCCACCCAGACACCAGAAGAAAGTGCAAATTCCACAAGGACAGTCACCCAAAGTCAGAATTGAACCTGTGTCCCTGGCACTGTGAGGCAGCAGCGCTAACCAATGTGCCACCCCCTGCTATCTTAACTTTTTCTTCTCTTAGCACTCTTCATCCCTCAATGACACTATTAACATATGTCTCTTTGACTTATGTCCATGATACATTTGTCAATTTCCCCTTTGTCCTGATCATTCCCTATTAGGAACATGGGAATTAGGAGCAGGAGTGGACAATTCAGGCCATCCGGTCTGCTCCACATGATCATGGATGACCTTATCCTGGTCTCAACTCCATTCCTGACTGCTTCCATAGCCTTTTATCGCAGTTTTCATCGGAAATATATCTATCTACCTCTTTCTTGAATCTGTTGATTGATTCCGACTCCACTGCACTCTGGGGCAGATTCACAACCCTCTGAGAGAAGTAGTTTCTCCTCTTCTTAGTTTTAAACCTATGTCTTCTCACTAAGCTCTTGTTCTAGACAGTCTCATAAGGGGGAACATCAGTTCAACTGTTCTATTCTGCTCCCAGCTCTTCTGCATCCTTTCCAAGTATATAATTATTTTCATCTCCACTTTTCTTCAGTTCTGTGGAAGGGTCATTTAGACTCAAAACATTAAGTCTGTTTCTCTTCACTGTGGCTGCCAGACCTACTGAGTTTATCCAACATTTCCTGTTTTTATTACTAGTTAGACCACACCTGGAATACTGTGTCCATTGGTCCATTTATCTAAGGAAAGCTATAATGGCATTGGAGGCAGTTCAGAGAAAGTTCATGAGGTTGATCCTGGGTACAGAGGGGTTTTCTTATGAAGAAATGTTGAGTAGTTGGGCTTGTACTCATTGGAGTTTAGAAGAATGAGAAGTGGCACAGTGACAAGCACTGCTGCCTCACAGCGCTAGGGACTCAGGTTCAAATCCAGCTGACTCTGTGAAGTTTTGTACCTTCTCCCCATGTCTCCATGGGTTTCTTTCAGGTGCTCTGGTTTCCCCACACAATCCAAAGATGTGCACGTTAGGTGGATTGGCCATGCTAACTTGCCCCTTAGTATCCGAAGATGTGCAGGTTGGGTGGCTTGACCATGCTAAATTGCCCCTTAGTTTCATAACATCTGTAAGGTAGGTGGATTAGAGAGGAAAATATATGGAATCATAGGGATAGGGCCTAGATGGAATGTTCTCTTGGAGAGTCAGTGCAGACTCGATAGGCCAAATATCCTCCTTCTGCACTGTAGGGATTCAATAATGACTTTATTGAGAAATATACGACTCTCAGGGGCTTGACAGGTAGGTGCTGAGAAGTTGGGGAAATTTTTGGAGAGAGTGCAAGGAAGGTTCACCAGAATGTTGCCTGGCCTCGAGGGTATTGGCTATGTGAAGAAGTTGAATAAATTCGGATTGTTTTCACTGGAAAGACGATGGCGAGGTGGAGACCTGATAGGGGTGTACAAAATTATGATGGGTAAGACAAGGTGGATAGTCAGAGGTTTTTTTCCAAGGAAGGAAGTATCAGTTACAGGGGCACAGGTTCAAAGTGAGAAGGGGAAAGTTTAAGGGAGAAGTGCGGAAGATTTTCACGCAGAGAGTGGTGGGTGCCTGGAAAGCGCTACCATAGGTAGTGGTGGAAGCAAGCACATTAGCAACATTTAAGAGGCATTTGGATGGGTACATGAATAGGAAACAAGGGAGACGGATCGTGTAGGGGCAGAATTTTTTTTTAGTTTAGGCATCATGATAGGCAGAGACTTGGAGGGCCGAAGGGCCTATTTCCATGCTGTACTTTCCTTTGTTCTCTTTGTTGTGGGAGAGTTAAGGGCCAGAGGACATAATCTTACAAAGATAGAGATGAGGAGGAATTTCTTCTTTCAGAGGGTATTACCTCTGTGGAATTCTATACCGCAAAGGGCTGTAGGGGCTGGGTCGTTAAGTATATTCAAGGTTGAGATAGACATATTTTTAATCAGCAAGGGAATTGAAAATTAAGGCATAAAAGTGAAATTGAATATCATCATACCAAATCAGTCACAATCTCATTGAGTGGCGGAGTAGACTCGATGGGTTAATGGCCTACTTTCTGCTCCTATATCTTATGGGTCATAAGCCTGGAACTCCCTTCCAAACACTGTTATATGTACCTACTCCACATAAATTGGAGGGGCTCACAAGAAGGCTCACCACCACTTTGTCAAGGGCAATTAGAGATGGGTAATAAATGCTGGCATTGCCAGCGCTGCCCACGTCCCATAAAAGAATAAAGAGAAGTGTGGACTGGATAAGACTCAGTGAGACAATCTGATGTTACCCATTTTGTCAAGGATTCTAATGACTGTATCCCAGGAAATCAGCATCTTCATAGAATCCCCACAATTCAATCCATCATGCCTGCAATTACACCAATCCCACCCAGACCCTATCCCGTAACCCCACATATTTACCCTGGTGGTCCCCCTGACACTAAGGGGCAATTTAGTATGGCTAATCATCTTAACCTGCACATCTTGGAATGTGGGCAGACATGGGGAGAACATGTAGACTCCACACCATCACCCAAGGCCAGGAATTGAACCTGGGTCTCTGGCACTGTGAAGCAGCAGAGCTACCCACTGTATCACCATACTGCCCTCTTCTTCAGGCAAAGGAGGACAAAAATATTATCTTGGATCAGGGAAATTGAGGGGAAAGAAACCCAGCAGCCAATTTGTTCAAAGTCAGTTCCCAGAAAATGCATCAAAATAAATGAATAGGCAATCTATGTTAAACTATGTTGAGAGATAATTATTAGCCAGGAATGCAGGACAGAATGCCCTTGCTTTTCATCCAAACACTGCAATGGAATCTTTTTTGCTATGGATGGCACGGTGACACAGTGGTTAGACTGTTGCCTTACAGTGCCAGTGACCAGGGTTCAATTCCTGGCTTGTCTGTGTGCAGTTTGCATGTTTTCCCTTCTGTCTGCGTGAGATTCCCCTGGGGTCTCCGCTTTCCTCCCACAGTCCAAAAGATGTGCTGGTTAGGTACATTAGCCATGCTAAATTCTTCCTCAGTGTACCCGGAATGTGGCAACTAGGGAATTTTCACAGTAACTTCATTCAATGTTAATGTAAGCTAACTAATAAATAATCTTTACATCCACATGCGGGGTCTAGGATTATTGAGGGCACCTCCAACCGTGCAGCACTCCCACAGTCCCAGCACTAGCACAGTCAGCATGGATAATGTGTTAAAGTTTCCAGAGCAGGACTTGAACCCATACCTGCTGATTCAGTGACGAGAGTCCTACCCACTGAACTATAACAAAGAAATGTTCTTAACAAGTTATCCTCCATTAAAAACACATGCATGCTTAACGTGCAGATAAATCGTATTTTAATTAATTTTTTACTGATTGTGCATGGCCTTTTAACTTGACTGAATGAATACGTGTTTAATGTTATTTTGTCTCACAGCAGAAATTTAACAAAGCAAATTATAAAACCAAAAACACAAGCTGCTTAACTCACAGCGAACTCACTCCACTGAAGAGAGAAATATTTTACACGTGCACTTCACAATTCAAAATTACACTACGCATCCAGAACCCACCTGCTGTATTGTGCTTTGAGGAAACCAGTGATTATGAAAAGCGCTCTATATTTTGTAATTTTATATTATCTCTATTGCCATTAACATATTAAAAATCTTAAACGTGCATGTGTCTATTCCTATCTCCCAACCCACTGTAAATTTGACTGAGCAAATTCTCACTCCCATCTTGTGTTAGTCTGTATTTGTTACCCTCCTGCCAGTGGACATGCTATCCTGGAGGTACTTACAACTGAAGCCAAGTTCCACAGGCAATTTTCAATCCAAGAATAGACATTGAGATTTAGAATGGGACATTGGGAAGATAAAACTTAAAAATGGACTCTGAATTTACCTGTGTGCATGCTGGTCCCAACATCCCATACCTTCAAAACTCTGTTCACCTGAAATCTGACTTACCCCGTGTGGAATGCCCAGGAGAGATTCTGGCCTTGGGAATCTGTGTGAATTTTGCACATTCTCCCTGTGTCTGCGTGGGTTTCCTCCAGGTGCTCTGGTTTTTCTCCCGTAGTCTAAATGTTAAATGGTTAAATGAATTGGCCATTCTAAATTGCCATTTTAAATTGTGTTGGTTAGGTGGATTAAGTTCTCCTTAGTGTCTAAAGATATGCAAATTAGGTGAATTTGTTCTTTGTTCTTGAATTGGCCATGCCAAATTATCCCTTAGTATGCAAAGTTATGCAGGATAGGTGAATTGGCCATGCTAAATTGCTCCTTAGTATCCAAAGATGTGCAGGTTAGGTAGACTGTAAGTAAGGTGGATTGGCCATGCTAAATTGCCTCTTAGTGCTCAAAGATGTGCAGGTTAGGTGGATTGGCCATGCTAAATTGCCTCTTAGTGCTCAAAGATGTGCAGGTTAGGTGGATTGGCCATGCTAAATTGCCCCTTAGTGTCCAAAGATGTGCAGGTTAGGTGGATTGGCCATGCTAAATTGTCCCCTTAGTGTCCAAAGATGTGCAGGTTAGGTGGATTGGCCATGCTAAATTGTCCCTTAGTGTCCAAAGATGTGTAGGTTAGGTGGATTGACCATAGGAAATGCACAAGAATATGGAGATAGGGCAGAGGGAAGGGCCTGGGTAGATGCTGTTTCAGAGAGTTGGTGCAGACTCAATGGGCTGAATGGCCTCCATCTGAACCATAGTTTAAAGGTAACTATAATTAATACATAACTATGTTCTACTTATATATTTGCAGTTGCGACTGGTAGTCCTTCTTTTCACCACCTTTAGTATTGGTTCACACTCCAGTCTACCAGAGTAAGTGACAACAGTCCTTGGTGAGTGATAGGTGACCTGGAACCCGAGTCAATAGAGTTTACATTAAGCTTACAAGTAAGTGATAGCTTTACTTCAATTTCACCCATTTCCTTTCAATCACCCCCAAACATCTGGTTATTCCAACCAAACACGCTTTACATGGAGACACTTTGCTAAACTCAAGAGAAGTGGGAGGAGGAATAGGCCACTCAGCCCATCAAACGTGCTCCACCATTAAGTACAACCATAGCTGATCTTGGGACTAAAAAAATACTTTCACGTCAATATAATATCCAGGGTGGCATGGCGGTACTGTAGTTAGCACTGCTGTCTGACAGTGCCAGGGACCTGAGTTCGATTCTCAGCTTGGGTCACTGTCTGTGTGGAATCTGTATGTTCTCCCAGTGTCTGCATGGGGACACCCCCTCCTCGGTACTCTAGTTTCCTCCCACAGTCCAAAGGTGTACGGGTTAGGTGGATTGGCTGTGCTAAATTGTCCTTTACTGTCAAGGGAACTAGCTAGGGTAAATACACAGTGCCATAGGGATAGAGCCTGAGTGGGAGTATAGTCGGTGCAGACTCATTGGGCTGAATGGCCACATTCTGTACTGTAGGGATTCTATGATTCGAAAACTCACAGATAATGGGTAAGATGCAAACCCCTGTGGACTTGTAGCCCCAGCAAGAAGTGGAATATGTAGAAGAAGAGGGAAGAAGATGGCGAGGAAGGAAATAAATTGAAATTGCGACTTCCTTTTCAGGAGGTTCACTCAGTCTAGGGCCTCAGGCCTCGGAAAAGCAGATGGAGTAAACTCACAACCCTCTAGGCTAGAGAATTTCAGAGAATCAGCACCCTTTGAGTGAAGAAATTACTTCTAATCTCAGTCCTAAATGTTTGGTCTCAATATCCTGAGGCTATAACACAGGGTTTTAGATCCACGACCAGGGGAAACAATCTGTCCTGTCGAACTCCTTCAGAAACTAGTAGATTTCAATGAGGTCGTCTCTTAATCTTCTAAACTCCAGAAAATATAGGCCCAATTTACTTAGCCCCTCATAGAATCCCATTCTGCCCTTCGAGCCTGCACTGACAACAATCTTACCCAGGCCCTATATCCCAATAACCCCATGTATTTACCCAGCTCGCCCTCCTAACATTGAGGGCAATTTAGCATGGCCAATCAACCTAACCCACACATCATTTCAGGGGCAAATCTTGTAAATTGAAGCTGTGCTGCCTCCAAGGCAACTATATCCTTCCTTAAACACGGAGACCAGAATTGTATACAATACTCCAATTGTCACCTGTCCAACTGGAGCAAGACTTCTTTATTCCTCTACACCAATTCTCTTGCAATAAAGGTCAATATGTCACTTTTTTAAATTCATTTTGTAGGATGTGGACATTACTGGCTGGCCCGCATTTATTACGCATCCCTAATTGTTGACAGTCAACCACATTGCTGTGGCTCATGTTTAGGCCAGACCAGGTAAGGAAGGCAAATTTCCTTCCCTGAAGGATATTAGTGAACCAGATGGGTTTTTCCGACAATGATTTCATGGTCATCAGTAGTTCTTAATTCCAGATTTTTTTTATTGAATTTTTTTATTGAATGCCGTGCAAGATTCAAACCTGAGTCCCTCAAAACATTAGCTAAGTTTCTGGATTAATACTAGTGATAATACTACTAGGTCATCGCCTTCTGAATTGCTTGCTATACCCGCATGCTGACTTTCTGCGTTCCTTGTACAAGCACATTTTTTGGACACCAGCACTTACAAGCTTTATACCTTTCAAAGAATATTCTATTTTTCTACTTTTACAACCAAAGATAATGACTTCACATTTTCCCATATTCCATTTGCCATCTTGTTGCTCAATCCTTTAATCTCTCCATATCTCTTTGCGGCCTTTGTGTCTTCCTCACAACTTGCATTCTCCTCTAGCTTTGTGTTATCAGCAAACTTAGATTTGTTACTCTGTTTTTCCATCAAAGTAATTAATGTAGAATGTAAATAGCTGAGGCAGCAGCCCCCTGATCCTTGTGGAACTTTACTAGTCACAACTTGCAAATTCAGTGACACTTGTTTGCAAACCACCTTGAACCAGCCCTGTCCCGCTCACTGGCAACAAGTGGAAGAGGAGGGTGATAGGGTGGAACCTCAAGACAGATCGGTGAAGGAGATTACACTTTATAAAATATCCCAGCACTCTCACAGCTCTGTTAGTAATTCTACTCCTTCGATGCCAATAAGTTCAGACCATGGTTCAATCTCTTAACCATGTATTCCTAGTCAGTGCAGCAGTTGGGAGTGCTACAGCTGGCCTCAGCACATGTGGGCTAGTGGTGATAGGGTTGGTGGTGATGGAGAGGAATTGATTAGGGTACCCATTCCTCAAAATCACATGGGCATTGGGTGGGGTGGGAATTGGGTGTAGCTATGAAGCCCCTTCCCCCAACATGTCTGAACAGGACAGCACAGTGGTTAGCACTGCTGCCTCACAGCACCAGGAACCCAGATTTAATTCCTGGTTTGGGTCACTGAGTTTGCACATTCTCCCCGTGTCTGCGTGGGTTTCCTCTGGGTTATCCAGTTTCCTCCTACAATCTAAAAAACATACTGGTTAGGTGCATTGACTAGAACAGATGCCGGAGTGTGGCGATTAGGAGAATTTCACAGTAACTTCATGGCAGCGTTAGTGTAAGCCTTACTTGTGACTAATAAATGAAATGTAACTTCCTGTGTCTGGGTGGGTTTCCTCCACATGCTCCAGTTTCCTCTCACAGTCCAAAGATGTGTAGTTTAGATGGATTTGCCATGCTAAATTGCCCCTTGGTGTCCAAAGATTAGACGGATTGGCTATGCCAAATTGCCCCTTAGTGTTCAAAGGTTAGGTGGATTGACTATGATAAGTTGCCCCTTCATGTCCTAAATTGTGTAGATTAGAGGGATTAGTAGTGCAAATGAGTGGGTTTACAAGGATAGAGCATGGGTGGGCCTGGGTAAGATACTCTGCTGGACAGTCAGTGCTGATGCAATGGGCTGAAAGGCCTTCTGTATTATAGGAATTCTGTGAAGAAAGGTTACTTGCTGAGGCATTTGTGGAAGCTGTACCCTGGCAATAACATGTTCGTAGAACTCATATCCGAGAGGGTGAGTGGCCACTGAATGTGTACCCCAGCAAGAGTCAGCACCTTCAGGAGAGGGCACTGGGCTTAGCATCATTGGCAAAGAGAATAATTCTGGTGGGGGGGGCGGGGAGAGTTCCAATGTTTGTTAAATTGCAGTAAAGAACTGCAGGCCAGCACACAGGGTGTAGACTGAAAGAAGTTCATTGTGAAATGTCCCAGCAGTGTTTATTTTTAAAAGGCCTCAGCAATGGGCTGGCCAGAAGAGGGCCTTTGGATGAAAACAGTGACTAATTTTGCACTGCTGTTCCAGCCAGGAGCAATGTGTTTTGCTGCAAGCTGATCTGCCTGCTGCTCAACAAGCAGGAATGATTGGAAGGCTAATAAACTGAACACACAAATATTAAAGATATAAATATATCTCACTAGGGAGCTTCACATCGAACCTATTTCAGGATCAGCTATGACTCCCACAGCGAAATGGAAGAGAGAACCACAGAGACAAAGAATAAATGATAGCGATTTAAGAGGGTCTTTGGCCCTTCCTGTCTGTGCTGACCCTTTCAAAGAACTGTCCCGTTAGTTCCAGTCCCTTGACCTTTGCATCAGACATGTGAATATGAACTGGGACAGGCACAAACATCTACGATGCAGTCAGATTTTAAGGTTGATTTTGCCCAATCATTTACCAATCCCCAACCCGCTAGCAGCTTCTTGCTCAGAATCCCAGGTTGCAGACCCCAAGAATAAAGAGAATGGTTCCCCCTTTCCTTTCTCAAATAAGCTGTTCCATCTGGATGAGGTCACGGGTTGAATTGGGCCACTCTGGCATCATGACCTCTTCAAGGGAACAATCCATTCAATAGGATAGGATGGGGGCCTTTTTCTTAATATATTCCAGCATTGCAGGACAGTGACCATACAATCCTGACTGTGCAGAAGAAAGCCTGCACCCATTTCCAAAGAGCATCCCACCCGGGCACTCCCCCGTAACCCCACACACTTACTGTGGCTAATCCAACTAACCCACACTTCTTTGGACACTAAGGGGTAATTTAGCTTGGCCAATTAACCTAACCTGCACATCTTTGGACACTAAGGGCCAATGTAGCATGGCCAATCCATCTAATCTGCACATCTTTGGATACTAAGGGACAATTTAGCATGGCCAATCCACCTAACCTACGCATCTTTAGATGCTAAGGGGTAATTTAGCATGGCCAATCCACCGAACCCACATATTTTTGGAGACTAAGAGGTAATTTAGCATGGCCAATCCACTTAACTACACATCTTTGGTTATTATTTGACATAGCCAATCTACCTAACGTACATATCTTTGGACACTAAGGGACAATTTGGCATGGCCAATATACCTAACCTTTGTGATGACACTTCAAAAAGCACTTGATTGGTCCCTTGTGGTCCTGAATGGTTCTATTAAAAAATACAAGTCTTCCTTTGTATAAAAACAAAATACTGTGGATGCTGGAAATTGGAAATAAAAACAGAAAATGGTTGAAAATCTCAGCAGGTCAGGCAGCATCTGTGATGAGAGAAACAGGACTAACATTTCAAGTCTAGCCATCCAGACTCACAATCTGTTTCTCTCCCCACAGATGCTGCCTGACCCGCTGAGCTTTTTCAGCATTTTCTGTTTTCTTAAGTCTTTTGTGATTTGATGGACAGCACCCTCACCTCTTGAGAAAGAAGATAGTAGGTTCAAGTTCCATTCTAGAGATTGGAGCATATGAGCTAGGCTGATGCTCCTAGTGCAGTGCTGAGAGAATGCTGTGCTAACAGAGGTAGCATTAAAACAATGTCCTAAGTGATTACTCAGATGGATGTAAAGGCATTAGTTTGAGGAACGGGGAGTGGGGTTGGTTAGGTTTGCAAACAGTGATAGTGAAGAACTACAAAGATCAATACTGAGGGCTCAACTAGTTATGATCTATACTAATGACTTGGATGAAGGGGCTACCTGTATTGTAACTAAATTTGCAGATGATTCAAAGATAGGTAGGAGAGGAAGTTGCAAGGAAGATACAAAGTCTGTAAAGAGAGAAAGATAGAGTTTAATTCAAACAAGTGTGAGATATTGCATTTTGGAAGGACAAGGTAAATGGTAGGACACTGAAGAATGTAGTAGAACAGAATAATTCCCTAAACGTGGCGTGACAGGTAGAACATAGAACATTACAGCACAGAACAGGCCCTTCGGCCTTCGATGTTGCGCCGACCAATATAAAAAGCAATGCCCCTCCAAACTAAACCATTCCCTTCTCTTCCATATACTTATCAACTAACCTCTTAAACGCCACCAAACTTGGCGCATCTACAACTGCTGCAGGCAGGGCATTCCACTCCCGAACCACCCTTTGGGTAAAGAACCTACCTCTGATATCCGTCCTATAACTATCACCCCTAATTTAAAGCTGTGTCCCCTCATGCTAGCTTTCTCCATCCTAGGAAAAAGGCTATCACTGTCCACCCTATCTAAACCTCTAATCATCTTATATGTTTCGATAAGGTCCCCTCTTAGCCTCCTCCTTTCTAACGAAAACAACCTCAAATCCCTCAGCCTCTCCTCATAAGACCTGCCCTCCATACCAGGCAACATCCTGGTAAACCTCCTCTGTACCCTCTCCAATGCCTCCACATCTTTCTTATAATGTGGGGACCAGAACTGCACACAATACTCCAAGTGCGGCCGCACTAGAGTTTTGTACAGTTGCAACATGACGTTGCGGCTCCGAAATTCAATCCCCCTACCAATAAAAGCTAAGACTCCATATGCCTTCTTAACAACCTTCTCGACTTGACTGCCTACTTTCAGGGATCTATGCACATACACACCAAGATCCCTCTGTTCATCTAGACTACTAAGAATCCTACCATTTGCCCTATACTCTACACATTTATTATTTCTGCCATAGTGCATTACCTCACACTTTTCCACATTAAACTCCATTTGCCACCTCTCGGCCCAGCTCTGCAACTTGTCCAAGTCCCTCTGCAAACTATAACACCCCTCTTCACTATCTACCACTCCACCGACTTTAGTGTCATCTGCAAATTTACTAATCCTAAGTTGTTGTTGTTTGTCCATCGTTATCGATGAGGACCTCTACACCATTAGTCATTTTGAGGCTGGTTGCAGTGTGTCCAAAGATGACAGATCAAGTCAATTCAGGCACGGAATGTCCTGGCACATATTGGACAGACTTGTGTAGGCACTGTAGTTGTTGAGCTCTGGACTTCTGCAGCTCACACTTAAGTTGTGCTTCAGCAATACACCTTGCTTCGTGAGCTTGACAGCCTTTGTTGATGAGGCAGCGCCTCAGGCAGGTCACAGGTAGATAGGGTCGTAAAGGTACATTGGTCTTTATAAATCAAAGTATTGAGTATAAGAGTTGAAATCTTATGGTGAGTTTGTATCAGACATTGGTGAGGCCGTATTTACAGTATTGTGTGCAGTTTTGATCACCTAATTACGGGAAAAGTATTAATAACTTTGAAAGAGTGCGGAGAATGTTTACAAGGATCTTGCTGGGACTTGAGAAACTGATTTACAGAAAAAGGTTGAATAGGTTAGGACTTTATTCCCTGGAGCATAGAAGAATGAGGAGAGATTTGATAGAGGTGAATAAAATTATGATGGGTATAGATAGAATGAATGCAAGCAGGCTTTTTCCACTGAGGCTAGGGAAGAAAAAAAACCAGAGGGCATGGGTTAAGGGTGAAGAGAGAAAAGTTTAAAGGGAATATTGGGGTGGGGGGGGTCTTTACACAGAAAGTGGTGGGAATGTGGAATGAGCTGCCAAATGAAGTGATAAATGCTGGCTCCCTTTTATCATTCAAGAAAGAGGGGTGTGGAGGGATATGGTCCAGGTGCAAATCAGTGGGACTAGACAGAAAAATGGTTCAGCACAGCCAAGAAGGGCCAAAAGGCCTGTTTCTGTGCTGTAATGTTCTATTGTTCTTTGTTTTATAGGTTAAATGAGTGGGCAAGAAGTTGACAGATGAAGCATAATGCAGGAAAAAGTGAGGAAAAGCAGCAATGTACTATTTAAATAGACTGTAGAATATTCCACAGTATATGTGCACAGTATATAGTGCACAGTATATAGTGCACAGTATATATTGTGCACTATATACTGCACAATATAGTGTGCAGTCTTGGTGTCCTTTCTGAAGAAGGATTGCCTTGCAAGCTGGGAAGGGAGCATCGCAGTTTAAGGATAAATGGTCTCCAATTTAATTCTAAGATGGGGAAGAATTTCTGCTCTCAAAAGCATGGTTAATCTTTGGAATTCAACAGAACAATGGAGGCTAGATCATTGAATACATTCAGGGCTGAGTTCGAAAGACTTGATTGATGAGGGTCAGACAAGAATGGGCCAGCACTGTAGCACAGTGGTTAGCGCTGCTGCTTTACAGCTCCAGGGACTTGGGTTCAATTCCCAGCTTGGGTCACTGTCTGTGTGGAGTTTGCACATTCTCCTTGTGTCTGCATGGATTTTCTCTCATTTGCTCCCACAGTCCAAAGTTGTGTGGGTTAGGCCATGCTAAAGTTGCTCCTTTGCATGTGAGATGTGTGGATTAGTAGGTAAAATATATAGGGATATGGGGGTAGGCCCTGGGTGGGATTGTGGTCGGTGCAGACTCGATGGGCCAAAAGGCCTCTTTCTGCGCTGTAGGGATTCTATGACCTATGAAGGTGCTGCTACAATCGCAATCAGAGGGAGGCAATGGTCTAGTGGTATTATTGCTAAATTATTAATTCAGAAACTCAGCTAATACTTCGGGGACCCGAGTTCGAATCTTGCCACGGCAGATGGTGGAATTTGAATTCAATAAAAACTATCTGGAATTACGAATCTACTGATGACCATGAAACCATTGTTGGAAAAACCCATCTGGTTCACTAATGTCCCTTTAGGTAAGGAAATCTGCCGTCCTTACCCAATCTGATATACATGTGACTCCAGAACCACAGTAATGTGGTTGACTCTCAACTGCCCTCCAAGGACAACTAGGGGATGGGCAATAAGTGCTGGCTCAGCCAGCGATGTCTATGTCCCACAAATGGATAAAAAGATCAGCCGTGACTTTATTGAACAGAGGAGCGGACTCAATGGACTCACAACTTGTGACTGATGTTGACCTTAGTATCGTAGGCAATATTAATCTTAGAAATTCTACAGTGCAGGAGAAGCCATTTAGAACATAGAACATAGAACAATACAGCACAAACAGGCCCTTCAGCCCACGAGTTGCACCGATCACATCTACCAATCCACAGACCTATCTATAACCCCCTATCCTATTCTTTTCCATATACTCATCCAGAAGTCTTTTAAAAGACCCCAGTGAGTTTGCCCCAACAACCTCCGACAGCAGTCGGTTCCATTCACTCACCACCCTCTGAGTGAAAAACCTACCCCTGACATCTCCTTTGTATTTGCTTCCCTGCACCTTAGATCTGTGTCCTCTCGTAGTGACCATTTCAGTTCGGGGAAATAGTCTCTGAGAGTCCACCCTATCTATCCCTCTCAACATTTTATAAACCTCTATCAGGTCGCCTCTCAACCTACGTCTCTCCAGGGAGAAGAGTCCCAGCTCCCTCAACCTATCTTCATAAGGCCTGCCTCCCAATCCAGGCAGCATCCTTGTAAATCTCCTCTGAACCATTGAGTCTGCACCAACAATCCCACCCAGGCCCTATCCCTGAAACCCCACATATTTACCCTGCTAATGCCTCTAACCCAGGACTAAGGGCAATTTAAAATGGCCAGTCCACCTAACCCAAACATCTTTGGACTTGGGAGGAAACCAGACCACGGAGCAAACCCATGCAAACATGGATGAACATGCTGACTTCACACGGACTTGTTCACACAGACAATTACTCAAAGCTAGGCCCCTGGCACTGTGTGGCAGCAGCACTTAGCAATGTGCCACCCATAACAATTATTTGAACAGTGGTCATAATCACGTTGCTGGCTCTGGGATCTTGCTGTGCACATGTTGGTGGTCAGAATTTACCAATCTTGTACGTCCCACCACCAGCGACAACAGATGATTTGGTGTTCGGCCAAACCTCCTTCACAACATCTGCACTGGAGAATCCGGGCCACGGATGAGGTCGGAGAATCCCAGCTACAGACGAGATTGGAGAATTCCAGCCATGGATAAAGTTGGAAAATCTCGGCCTCTTTGTGTGACTAAAGAAGTTGAATTTGCCCCTGCCAGCCAGCAGAGGGGGTTTTAGGTCCTATTCATCTCCGGAAACAAGTTGTATTGCACAGCATCTTTAATCTAGCAAAAGGCCCCAAGGTGCTGGAGTGTTATTAAGCAAAATCTGCTGCTGAACTATACATGAAACTACTAAGATAAAGGCAAAATACTGTTGATGCTGGAATCTGAAACAAGAAAAGAAAATGCTGGAAAATCTAAGCAGATCTGTGGAGACATAATAGAGCCAACATTGAGAGTCTAGATGAGCCTTTGTCAGAGCTAAGGGCAAAGAGAATAAGGAAAGATTTATTCTTAGGGTAGGGAAGGGAAGAGATCAGAATGTGTGAATGGCAGAACAAAGGTGTAGATTGTCAGAAAATAACCTGAGGAATGTGGCAATTACCCCTGTGTGTGTGTGTGTGTGTGTGTGGGATGTGTCTGTGTACATAGCTATGTGTGTCTGTGTATGTAGAATGTGTGTATGTGTGTGTGCTTGCATGTGTGTGGGATGTGTCTGCATATGTAGCGGGTGTGTGTGTGTGTGTGTGTGTGTGTGTGAGTGTATGTGGTGTGTATCTGTGTGCTGGATGTGTGTGTGTGCGCGCGCAGTCTAGGGTGTGTGTGTGTGTGTGTGTGTGTGGGTGTTGTGGTTTGTGTGGTGGTGTTGTGTGTGTGTGTGCGAGTGTATGTGGCGTGTATCTGTGTGCTGGATGTGTGTGTGTGCGCGCGCAGTCTAGGATGTGTGTGTGTCTGTGTGTGTGTGTGTGTGTGTGTGGGATATGTGGGTATGTATGCGCAGGGAAAGACAAGATGCAAAGTAAAAATTCAGAAATGGAAAAATAAAAATGTGAAGCAATAGAAATGGAGAAATAAGAAGAAATGAGATCACAGAATCCCTATAACGCAGAAGGCCATTCAGCCCATCGAGTCTGCACCAACAACAATCCCATCCAGCTCCCATTCCCAAACCTCACATATTTACCCTGTTAGCCCCCCGACGCTAAGAGGCGACTTAACATGGCCAATCCAGTTAACTTATACATCTTTGGAGTGTGAGAGGAAACCAGAGCACTCAGAGGAACCCCACACAGACAGGAAGAATATGACAGTGACCCAAGCCAGGAATCGAACCCGGGTGCTTGGCACTGTGAAGCGTTAGTGTTAACTACTGTGCCACCGTGCTGCCCCATTTTGTTTTGACTTTCAAGATATTGCCTATTAGATAAATCACATAATAAATGGAAATGGGCTGAAGGTGGAAGAGAGAGTTCATTCTTTGAAGTTGTTGGAAATATCAAGACAGATCAGAAATACTTGACCGAGAGAAGTAGATTGTATGAAGTGTTTAAAAGGAGGAGGAGAGGGAGAGTTTGGGGGGGTGGTGTTCAGAGAGGTTTAGAATGAGAATTGCAGCGCCTAGGGCCCAGGTGGGTAAAGGCACATTCACCAACATGTGGAACGATTACAATCAGCTATGTGAAAGATGATACAATAGAAAAAAAATAGAAATGTTTTGAGGTTTGGACATGACAGGAGTTGCTGGATTCTGACAGGTATTTATTCTTGTGTAAAGAATTTGAAAGATCTTTACAAGGATCAAAGCCAAACTGGAGTTTTCTTACATCTCCTTCCTCACCCTCTTCCCTTGTGGTGGCATTGCCCACCATGAGATAGGAATAGAGTTATAGAGATTTACAGCATGGAAACAGGCCCTTCGGCCCAACTTGTCCATGGTTGCCCTTTTTTTAAAACCCCTAAGCTAATTCCAATTTCCTGCATTTGGCCCATATCCCTCTATATCCATTGTACCCATGTAACTGCTTTTTAAAAGATAAAATTGTACCCGCCTCTACTACTACCGCCAACAGCTTGTTTCAGACACTCACCACCCTTTGTGTGAAAAAGTTGCCCCTCTGGACAATCTCTCTCCTCTCACTTTAAACCTATGCCCTCTAGTTTTAGACTCCCCTATCTTTGGGAAAAGATATATAATTGATCTATGCCCCTCATTCTTTTATAGTCCTCTATAAGAACACTCCTCAGCCTCCTACACTCCAGAGAAAAAAGTCCCAGTCTATTCAGCCTTTCCTTATAATGCAATCCATCAAGTCCTGGTAGCATCCTAGTAAATCTTTTCTGCTCTTTCTCTACTTTAATAATATAATTTCTATAATATTAGGGTGACCAGAATTACACACAGTCGTTCAAGTGTGATCTTACCAATGTCTTATACAACTTCAACAAGACATTCTAACTCCCGTATTCAATACAATTGTAAGCCTGTGAATGATAGATTGGAGAAGTTGGGACGTGTTTTCTTCAGAGAGAAAGCTAAAAGGAGATTGATAAAGGTGTTCACATCCAGAAGGGGACTGGACAGAGTAGACAGGGAGAAACAGTTTGTGAGGGGACCGAGAATGAGAGGGCACAGATTTAAAAAGTGACTTGCTAAAGAACCAAATGTGGAAAAAGTTTTCCACGCAGCGAGTGGTTGGGATCTAGAATATCCTGCCTGGGAGTGTGGCAGAGGCAAGTTCAATTGAGGCATTCAAGAGGGCATTAGATTATCATTTGGATAGAAAGTGTGCAGTGTAGGGGAGCTGGTGGGAAAGGCAGGAAAATGGCACTAAGTTATGATGCTCATTTGGAGAGCCACTGCAGACAATGATGGGCCAAATGGCCCCCTTCTGTAATTCTGAATAATGTCCTGAAACTGAAACCCATTGTAACATGGCTAGTTTAGACTGGCGATTAGGAGCCTTGAGCCAATCAATAATCTGGCCATCTTCTAGTGCTAAAAAAGAAAATGATTTCCACTGGAATAGTCTAAGATCAAGCCAAAATATAGAACATAGAACATAGAACAATACAGCACAAACAGGCCCTTCGGCCCACGAGTTGCGCCGATCACATCTACCAATCCACAGGCCTATCTATAACCCCCTAGCCTATTCTTTTCCATATACTCATCCAGAAGTCTCTTAAAAGACCCCAGTGAGTTTGCCTCAACAACCTCCGACAGCAGCCGATTCCATTCACTCACCACCCTCTGAGTGAAAAACCTACCCCTGACATCTCCTTTGTATTTGCTTCCCTGCACCTTAAATCTGTGTCCTCTCGTATTGACCATTTCCGCTCGGGGAAATAGTCTCTGAGAGTCCACCCTATCTATTCCTCTCAACATTTTATAAACCTCTATCAGGTTGCCTCTCAACCTACGTCTCTCCAGTGAGAAGAGTCCCAGCTCCCTCAACCTATCTTCATAAGGCCTGCCTCCCAATCCAGGCAGCATCCTTGTAAATCTCCTCTGAACCCTCTCAATAGCCTCTACATCCTTCCTATAATGAGGCGACCAGAACTGCGCACAATACTCCAACTGGGGTCTGACAAGAGTCTTATAGAGCTGCATCATTACCTCCTGACTCCTAAACTCTATTCCTCGATTAATGAAGGCCAGTACACCGTACACCTTCTTGACCACTTCCTCCACCTGCGAGGCCGATTTCAGAGTCCTGTGGACCCGGACTCCAAGATCCTTCTGCTCTACAACACAGCTAAGATTCCTACCCCTTATATTGTACTCCTTTATCCCATTATTCCTGCCAAAATGGACCACTACACATTTATCTGCGTTGAAGTCTATCCGCCCAGTCTTGCATCCTGTCTATGTCCCGCTGCAACTTTTGGCATCCCTCCAGACCATCCACAACACCACCGATCTTTGTATCGTCGGCGAACTTGCTAACCCATCCCTCCACTTCCTCATCCAGGTCATTTATGAAAATGACAAACAGCAGGGGTCCCAGAACAGATCCCTGGGGCACTCCACTGGTTACCGACCTCCATGCAGAACAAGACCCATCCACAACCACTCTCTGCCTTCTGCTGGCAAGCCAGTTCTGGATCCACGAGGCCAAAGCCCCTTGGATCCCATGCCCTCTCACCTTCTCCAGAAGCCTTGCATGTGGGACCTTATCAAACGCCTTACTAAAGTCCATGTACACTACGTCCACTGCCCTTCCTTCGTCAATGTGTTCAGTCACATTTTCGAAGAACTCAACTAGGCTCGTAAGGCATGACCTGCCCTTGACAAAACCATGCTGACTATTTCTAATCAGTCCAAACTTCTCCACATGTTCATATATCTTATCCCTCAGAAGCCTCTCCATCAGTTTACCAACCACTTAAGTCAAACTCACTGGTCGGTAATTTCCTGGACTATCCCTGTTCCCTTTCTTAAAGATAGGAACCACATCCGCAATCCTCCAATCCTCCGGAACCTCTCCCGTTTCCATGGACGATGCAAAGATCATCGCCAGGGGCTCTGCAACCACTTCCCTCACCTCCCACAATAACCTGGGGTACATCCCATCCGGTCCCGGCGACTTGTCTATCTTGATAGAATTTAACAGGTCTAACACATCCTCTTTCCTAACATCCACATACTCAATCTTTTCCGTATGCCGCAAACCTGCAGTGCAATCTCCCAGTTCACTTTCCACCGTGAATACCGAGGCAAAGTACTTGTTAAGCACCTCTGCCATTTCTTCCGGATTCACACAGACTTTTCCCCCTTCACCTTTTATAGGCCCTATCCCTTCTCTTCTCATCCTTTTACTTTTCACATATTTGTAGAAGGCCTTGGGATTCTCCTTAATCTTCCCTGCCAAAGCCTTCTCATGACCCCTTCTGGCTCTCCTAATTTCCTTTTTAAGTTCCCTTCTACACACCTTATACTCCTCTAGATCCCTAACATCCCCTAGCTCTCTGAACCTTTTATATACCATTTTTTTCTTCCTAACTAGGTTCACCACTACCTTCGTGCACCACGGTTCCCGCGTCCTACCTGAACCTCCTTGACTCCTCGAGACGTTGTCTTGCAGTGCCCTAGACAAATATTCCTTGAAAAACCGCCACTTTCCTTCTGTACTCTTCCCCAAGAACACCTCCTTCCAGTTTATGCGTCCAATTACCTGCCTAATGTTTTCATATTTCCCCTTACTCCAGACATACACCTTCCTAGCCTGCCTGATCCTATCTCTTTCCATTGCTATCGTGAAAGAGATAGAATTATGATCCCCATTCCCAAGATGCTCACCTACCGTGAGATCCGACACCTGCCCTGGCTCATTAGCAACACCAGGTCAATTACAGCCTCTCCTCTCGTAGGCTTTTCCACGTACTGTGTGAGGAAACCTTCCTGAACACACCTAACAAACTCCACACCATCCAAACCCCTTACCCTTGGGATATTCCAGTCGATGTTTGGGAAATTGAAATCTCCCATCACGACAACACTGTTATTTCTATATCTGTCTAGGATCTGTTTCCCTATCTGCACCTCAAGTTCCCTGCTGCTGTTGGGCGGCCTATAGAATACACCCAGCAAAGTTATCGAGCCTTTGCTGTTCCTAACTTCCACCCACAGAGACTCCATAGACAATCCCTCCCCGTCTTCCACCTTCTCTACAGCTATGACACTGTCCCTGATCTACAGTGCACACCACCTCCTCTTTTTCCCCCAACCCTGTCCCTCCTGAAGCACCTGAATCCAGGCACCTGAAGTACCCAGTCCTGTCCCTGAGACAACCAAGTCTCTGTAATGGCCACCACATCACACTCCCAAGCAGCAATCCACGCCCTAAGCTCATCAACCTTATTTACGACACTCCTGACATTAAAACAGACACACCACAGCCCCTCAGTCAGGATATTTCCCTTTTCCACCACCTGCCTAACCCCCCTCTCAGGGTGCCTACAGTCCTTCCCTACCTGGGAACTAACCTCCTTATTCACCGTCCCATCAGTATTCCCACCCCCCCAGCTTTTCTAGTTTAAAGACTCCCCAGTAGCCCTAGCTAGCCTACCTGCCAATATATTAGACCCCTAGGGTTCAAGTGCCACCTGTCCTTACTGTACAGGTCACACCTGCCCCTAAAGAGGTCCCAATGATCTATGAACCTGAATCCCTGCCCCCTGCTCCAGTCCCTCAGCCATGCATTCATCCTCCACCTCATTTGATTCCTGCTCTCATTCTCCCGAGGTGCAGGCAGCAATCCTGAAATTACTGCCTTCGCTTTTTTCCTCAAGGCTTGTATAGAGGCTTGTATTGTTAGAGAATTATCAGCAGAATGATCAGACAAGTGAGACAAAAGGAACCAACTAATGAGTTTTTCTTGGGTTTTTGCTAAGGGTTGGAAAGCATGCTCAGAGAAACTGTTGCTGAAATTTGTTCTTCCCTACCCTAACACCCCATTTCCCAAAACGCCTCCGCCCAGCCATGTAAACCTCTGACAGAGGCAGAAAACAGAGACAATCAATGGTGGGACGGGGAGGGGAGGATGCTTCTCTGCTTCAGGAACCAATCCAGGAGATGACAAGGATACTGCTCACCTTCTGAATGTTGAAGACAACTAAAGATTTAAGAACAAAAAAAAACGATTGGAAATAAGCATGTCAATCGGATTGGGTACAACAGCATTGCAACTGGCATTTTATTTGGAAAGAAAACCCCCACTCAAGTTAAAACAAAAAGATGAAAAAGGAAGCCAAGATCCCATTATAGAAGGGCACCAGATTTGGAAGCATTTGGGCAAATGTAGTCTCATCAAGAGGAAGAACAGGGTGAGAAACATCAACAATTTGTTCCGAACCTGCTGGGTCTTTTTGACAAATCCAAGCAATGCATTTGTCTCAATCCCGCACAATACCTTGGATTACCTTTGTTTTGTGCAGTTTTTGATGTTAGTTCTGGCACTTAGAGAAGAAACACAAGTTTTTTAAAAAAGACAATTTCTCTGAAAGGGTTTGACTCGTTCAGTTGTTTTTATTATCCAAACCTTTTGGAGAATTGTCCACATTGTCGAGACAGATCTCAGAGCCTAACCCTGAACTCCATTCCAGCCTCCTGTCCACTTTTGTGCTCAAATGGGAGGGAGGTAGGATTGGCTGCCCAATTATACCTTACTTTGTACAATTATAAACATATATATATTTAAAAACATATATATGTACACGACACACACACACACACACACACACACAAACACAACACATACATAGTTAACGCACTCTTTCACACATACACTTTTTTAAAGATGCCCACAGACACACGGAGTTGCTACAGCCACAAGATAGACAAAATACAAAAATGAAACAAGAATACTACCACATTTTGAAAAACGTAAAACACTGAACCTCATTCTTGTGCCCAACTGGCATGAATACACGTTCCCTAATGGACCCGCACTTCCAGCCTAAATCCAAAAGCAAACAAAGCCTTTGGTTTACATGGGTTAAAGCATTTGTATCAAGTCCCCAAGGACCAGACTCCCTGCTCCCCAGAATTCCTCAAGTCAAAGCTGTTATTGTAAGGTCAAAAATAAAAGCAAGAGAAAATCTAAGGAAGAAACTCCCCCTCCCCCAAGGCTCTCCAAAACTCAAACAAGACAGATAGGTGGGTGTGAAATTCAGAGGCCGAGGTGGACTGTGGGTGTACCTACACCATGTGGACCACATCGGTTCAAGGGACAATTAAGGGATGGACAATAAATGCTGGCCTTGCCAAGTAAGGTTCACATCACACGAGGGGAAAAGAAAGCCCCACCTCATGAGCCACATTCTCAACATTTAAAGACTCGATCGTGCCCACGGGTCTTTAGACAATCTGTATGCAATCAGCAACTACAAAATATTTTAATTTCAGATCAAAAAACACAAAGAAAATCACAGCACAGGAACAGGCCCTTCTGTCCTCCAAGCCTGCAATGACCGTGCTGCCTGACTGAGCTAAAACCCCTACCCTTCCGGGTTCCATACCTCTCCATTCTCATCCTATTCATGTATTTGTCAAGACAAAAGCCACCATCGTATCTGCTTCCACTACGATTCCTGGCAGTGAGTTACAGGTACCACCACCTTCTGTTAAAAAAACTTGCTTCATATATCTTTAAACCTTGTCTCTTACATCTTAAACCTGTGCCCCCTAGAAATTGACTCTTCCATCTTAGGAAGAAGCTTCTATCCATTATGTCCATGCCCAACATGTTATAACATTTGATGAACCAAATACCCTTTTTCTGCTCTGGAGAGATTCTATGATTCCTGTTCAATGAATTTGACCATTTCCAATCATAGCCATTATTCTCTTTGCTTCACATAGTAGCTACTGGCTCTCCTGTTTACACCTCCTCTACACTCTTCTTATTTCCCTGCAGATATTCCGTTTTGTGATCTGTCTTCCCCTTTCCCTGTAATTCTTAAAATTGTTAAAAGTTGTAATTCCTCCCATATCCAAGGAAAGAGCAATGACATCATGTAATCCTGATTACGAGTAATCATACACAGTAGAATAATCACTACGCTGTCTTATAATCACCTCTTCAAAACCTTCTTGGACAACTGTGTGCAAGGGATACAAAAGAGAGAATCCTGTTCTGTCTAGATAAGCAGCACATAAATCCCTGAACATTTTAGCCTCCTGGTCACTGATGACCAAAAACTAAACATCTTCATTTGAAAGCGTATTTTTATAGTAAATGGCCTATTATTTATATTAGTGACAGTGGAAGTGTAAGTCTTGTTACACAGTGATGGACCTGTACCCCCAGTACTGTAACCCAGTGTTATATAGTGATAGACCTGATCCCCACCAGTACTAGCCCCAGTGTTATACAGTGACAGACCCATTCCCACCAGTACTAGCCCCAGTGTTATATAGTGACAGACCTGTCCCCCACCAGTACTAGCCCCAGTGTTATACAGTGACAGACCCATTCCCACCAGTGGTGTACCCAAGTGTTATGTAGTAACAGACCAATCCCCACATGTATTGTACTTGAATTACACAGCGACAGTCCAGTTACATAGCTCAATATGTTTGTGCCAGGGACAACCCATATTTGAAAAAACACACAACCATGATGAGTCAGCTTGTTGAATTCCAGAAGAATGAACACATTTTATTTCAGAATGGAAGCGGATATCGGATAGAAAAGGGAAAACAAGAGGCGTGGGATTGGAAAAGTTGGCACACAAACCACGGGCCGAATTGCCTTCTTTACGATGATGTAAGATTGTCCCAATGTTTTAAGGAGTGGAATAACTCTATAGGAATGAGTGTGGGTCATGTAATGAGATAATGGCTGGTCTGTGACAGAACTCATGTAACCATTGCCCCAAATTCCTTAATACCTTTGGTTTAAAGAAAAACTATCTTAATATTTAAAATTAATAACTGATCTATCAATTGCTGTTTGCAGAACAGAATTCCAAACTTACGTCACTTTTTATTTGGAAACACAATTTTACCCTAAAATGTCTAGCTCTACTTTCTAGGCTATCTCTGTCTCAGACTTGACTCCCCAGCCAGTGGGAATAAGCCAAATACGGAGAAACTTTTTGTCCCCCGCTCCCATACCATAAAAAAACTTTGATCAAACCACCTCTGCAATCTCCTAAATTCTATAAGCCATGCATAATCAGGCCTCATAATTTAAGGCTCGAAATCCAGATATCATTCTGGTAAAAACGAGAGCGAAAAATGCTGGCAACCTAACAGGAAGGGCCAGAAATACTCAGCAGGTCAGGCGGCATTGATGGACAGAGAAAGAGAGTTCATGTTTCAGGTTTGTCACCTTTCATCATAGATAGCACAGTGATTAGCACTACTGCTTCATAATGCCAAGGTCCTGGGTTCAATTCTTGGCTTGGCTCACTATCTGTGTGAAGTTTGCATGTTCTCCCCGTGTCTGTGTGTTTCTTTCAGGTGGTTCCATTTCCTCCACAGTCTGAAGAACGTGCTGGTTAGGGTGGATTGACCAAACAGGTGCTGGAGTGTGGCAACTCAGAGAATTCCACAGTAACTTCATTGCAGCGTTCATGTAAGCCTTACTTGTGACACTAATAAATAAACTTCACTTTATTCGTTCCAACCTGACATGCAGCTTGCACATCTGAAATCTCAACCATTCTTCTTTTCACAGATTCTGGTATCTCTAGGCTGCACTCCCAGCACTAATTTACATCTTCTAATGGGTAGGTGCCTAGAACTGCTTACAGTGGCTCCAGGTCTGGTCTAATTAAGGCTTCATTAAACTAGTATAACCATAAGACCATTGAGTCCTTACGGTTGTGAAAGAGCCCACAAAGTCTGCATGGATTCTTCAAAAGAGCATTCTACCCAGGACAAATCCCTTCCACCCCCATGGATCCATCATTGTTAAACCACCTAATCTACACAATGACTAGCACTGCTTCAAGGGCCTGCAGTCAATTCTGGCTTTGGGTCACTGTCTGCGTGGAGTTGGCATGAACTCCCCATGTCCGTGTGGGTTTCTTCTGGTTTCCTACCACAGTCAAAAGATATTTAGCTTAGATGGATTGGCCATGTTAAAATGTCCCTTAGTATCCCAAGAATTGTAGAATCCCTATAGTACAGAAGAAAGCCATTCAGCCATCATGATTTTCCCACATGGAATCATAGAAACCCCACAGTGCATCTGCACTGACAACAATCCCACCCTATACCTGTAACCCCATGTATGTACCCTAGTTAGTCCCCCTGACACCCCAAACACTTTGGACTGTGGGAGGAAACTGGAGCAGCTGGAGGAAATCCACACAGGGGAGAAGCTGCAGACTCCTCACAGACAGTAATGTAGGCCAGAATTGAACTGGGGTCCCTGATGCTGTGACGCAGCAGTGCTAACCACGGTGGCACCATGCCATCCAGCAACATATGTTAGGGGGATTGGCAGGGTGGGGTTACGGGAAATGGTCTTCGTGGGATGCTTTGTCGGAGAGCCGGTGCAGACTCAAATGGGCCAGATGGCCTCCTTCTGCAATGTGGGAACCAGAGTATCCAGAGGAAACCCATGCAGACACAGGGAGAATGTGCAAACTCCACACAGTCAGTTACCCAAGGCTGGAACCGAACCTGGGTCCCTGATGCTGTGAAGCAGCTGTGCTAACCTGTTGCCTTTGTGTTCCAGTCTTTTAAACAAAGATTTACATTCCTCTAACCTTCTTGATTACATAATTCTGATTGGTCCATTTTTTTTTAGCCGAAACCACGAATCAACAGTCTCAATTTTGTTTTATTTTGTGCTTGAGGTATTTAGTTTACAGGTAATGCAAAGAAAACCCCTAATACATTTCTACAACATATACAACATTAATCTTACCACCCAATTCTCACACGTGCCTACATTCTGCAACATACTATTTATTCTTTCAATAGATTCTAATTTCCTCCTTGTGTCTTCAAATACACAAATAGCAGGGGATGTTACATCTGGGGCTGCATAAGGTTCTGGTCAGATCTCATTTGGAATACGTGAGCAGATTTGGGCCCAATATCTAAGGAAGGATGTGCTGAGCCTTGGGAAAAGTTCCAAAAGAGATTCACAAGACCCCTGGAATGAAGAGCTTCACGTTATGAGGAATGGTTGAGGACTCTGGGTCTGTACACATTGGAGTTTAAAAGGGTGAAGGAGGATTTTAATGAAACTTACAAGATACTGCAAAACCTGAATAAAGTGACATAGGATGTTTCCATGAGAAGTAAAAACTAGAACCAGAGGGCATAATCTCAAGCTAAAGAGACGATCCTTTAAAAATAGAGAAAAGGAATTTCTTCAGCCAAAGAGTGGTGAACCTGTGGCACTCTTTGCCGGAGAAGACCGTGGAGGCCAGGTCATTGAGTGTCTTTAAGATGGAGACAGATAGATTCTTGATTAATAAAGGGGATTATGGTCATGGGGAAAAGGCAGGAGAATGGAATGAGGAAAATATCAGCCATGATTGAATAGTGGAGCAGACTCAATGGGCCAAATAGCTTCATTCTGCTCCTGTGTCTTTTGGTACACACCAGTTAGAAGGAGAAAATGGCTCAAAAAGTTCATAGCCTTTTCCCAGTCTCCTAAAATGTGGAGGAAATTTCCAGAAAGGGAGTGGTCAATCGTAAAACAAAGGAAGTTCCAAGTCCTAATGAAGGTCCATTACTGGAAATGCAATAAAAATAGAAAATGCTGGAAAATCTCAGCAGATCTAGATGATGAAAGGTCATCTAGACTCGAAATGATGGCTCTTTTTTCTCTCCACAGATACCGTCAGGCCAGTTGAGATTTTGCGGCATTTTCTGCTTTTGTTTCAGATTCCCCTATCCGCAGTAATTTGCCCTAAAAATGCTGGGAGGGCAGATGGTCATCTCTCCATACCTCTCCCTCCGAGAAACTAAAAAATTCTGAAAATTGGGTGGGTCAGCATTCTGAAAGAGAGTGTTAATAGGCCCCAGTACCAGAGACCAACAAACCTGAAACATGTGCATCTTGCCTGTCAGTGCTAACCAAAAAAAAAGTCAATCGGTCTGGGATCTCCAATTCATAGTTCCAACCTGTTCCCCCATCCAGTCTCCGACAGTGACCGGATTTGTGCACATACTGAGATGAACATGCAAAAATGTGCACCAAGTTATCCCCCCACTGACCAACAAAAGCTTTGGTTTCAAATAGAATTCTACATGGACACATTTCATCACATGATGCACTGCTGCTAATCCCACCACACCCGCTCGCTCAATCACTCCTCTTACCAATCTCTCGATTCTTTTCCATTCAACTTTCAAATTAAAAAAAAAACTTGAGGAAAATGGAATTAATAAGAACCCACGTATGCCCCAATCTTTGTCCTAGGTTTTATTCACGGCAGGGTTCCAGGAGATTAAATCTGCAGTTCCTGGAATCTTCAGGGCAATCCGAGGAATTGGCATCCTGCCTGATACCAAAAGGCCCCTGAAATAACTTCTATACCTTTAACACATTGTGTTTCAAGACTGAATGCACGGGATTTAGAGAGAATATCCTGTCAGCTCAAGTCAGTGTGAAGATTCCATAGAGTTAAAAAGTAAAACACAAGAAGTCAGGAAAACACTATTAATAAACACTTGTAATCTGTTTGTCAAGAATTCTGATTTTTGAAGGTTTATAGTTTTTCGCCTCTCTACCCTTCCCATTTTTGTGGTATTTCCCCCATCCTTCAGCATCCTTGTAACAGCTATAGCTCTTAAAGATGTTCCCCCAATTAAATTCCCAAGTTGACAATGTGATGTTAAAAGAACAATAAATACCCTGTGTCCAAACCCACCCACCCCTCTGCATCCACCCCATCCCTCTTTACACCCAAAACAGAAAGAATCTGCACAGCCAATAGAACACTTCTGATGTGTCGTCATAAATATCTGTAGCAAATCTAGCAACCCACTCTGCACAGCAAGCTCCCACAAACAGCATGATCATAACACTTTTTTTTTTAAAAAAGATGTTGGTTCAGGGATAAATAAAAGCAACGAGAAAAACACCTCAGGCTTTTGGCTTATTTATTACTGTCACAAGTAGGCTTACGTTCACGCTGCAATGAAGTCACTGTGAAAATCCCCTAGTCGCCACACTCCTGTTCAGGTACACCAAGAGGGAGTTTAGCACAGCCAGTGCACCCGAACCGGCACGTCTTTCGGACTTTGAGAGGAAACCAGAGCACCTGGAGGAAACCCATACACATACACGGGGAGAACATGCAAACTCCGTACAGATAGTGATCCAAGCCAGGTCCCTGGCGCTGTGAGGCAGTAGTGCTAACCACAGTGCCATTGAGGTACTGACTTGGAATCTTTGCCATCCACTTGAGGGTACAGACAGGATCTGGTTTTAAGCCCCTTACGAAGAGAATGAAACTTCGACGGATGCAGCAGTTCTGAAATTGGCGTATCAGCCTACATGTTGTGTTCATGAGTGGGATTTAAACCCACAACTCCGGACTCGGAGCAATGACAAACACAATGTTTCAGCTGTATCGTTGCTAAAAGTTGCCTCGTGACATCCACACACACACCCCAACCATCCATCCCTCCCCCTCCCCATACACACAAGACAGTCCACCAGTTTCCAGAAGAGGTCAGAGTCGACACTTCAAAAGATGTCATACTACATCGCCATATAAATGCAAATGTTGCTTCACTTTCTCCCTTCTTTGTCATCCTCTACTCCCTCCCATCCTCCACATTAAAAGCAAGAGGAAAAATAGGGGGAAAAATACAGATTGGTCATTCTAAGTTTTATTTCTTCACCACTCCTCCCCCCTTCTACCCCACCCCACCCCACTACTCTCTACAGGTACTAAAAAGCGAAGCTAAGACATCAGCAACACCAGGCACGACACTAATCCACAGCACAGCTGTGCATACAAGACAGAGGGAATCCAGAGACGCTATAAAACCAAGAGGAAGATGGCAGTGTCAATATACAGTGGGATTACACAGCATCCCTAATACACCGTTGGTTATGCTTCATTTTGGAGACAAACTGTCGAAGATGTCAAGGCAGATGCTTTTGTCAGAATCCCCCCCACTACATGGTTCATTGTGAAATTTTGGAACTCACACCACCAGGCACACAAGGTTTCTAGGCCCAGAGATAAGTAGATGCGGCAGTGAAGGGAAAAATAATGTCACTGACTTTCCCAAAAAAAAACAAAACCTCATTCTCCCCCATCACATTCTTCAAACTTTCCCAGGGTAAGAGGCAAGAGGATTTTTCAATGTTTTTCTGAGCAGGAGGTTCTGAAGTAAATTGTCCAAGTGTGGATGTTCCACACAGCTAGGCCTCACATCACTGATTCCTTCTCCAGGGAGCTGTCCCCCGTGTCTAAGGTCACCTTCACGTCTCTCTTGATGAGCGGTGACCCCTCCTCCTCCTCTGTCTTCTCTAATGTCATGGTTTCTGTTTTTACTTCGGTGAGCTGTTCCACCGGCTGGTCCAAATGGTGCTTCTCGGCGTAACTCTGGAGAAGCCCAGCTCCAAAGGCATCGCCTTGCACGTTGAGGACTGTGCAGGTGCGATCCCTGCAACAGAAGAAAAAAAACAACCACAAACATCAGACATGGCTAGATTCTCCTCAAAGCGTAGACACTAGCTTGCAACTATTTCTGGCACCATTTCCATTTCATCCCCACAAGGATCGATGAGTGTCCAATAGGGATGCTGGCTAGCTATTTAGCCCTAGCAGTGCATCTAGGGCAGCACAGTGGTTAGCACTGCTGCCTCACAGAAACCTGGCTTCAATTCTGGCCTCGGGGCACTGTCTGTGCCGAGTCTGTCCCGCTGTCTGCATGGGTTTCCTCCAGGTGCTCCTGTTTCATTACACACTCTCCAAAGATGTTTGGGCTAGGTGGATTGGCCACACTAAATTGCCCCCTAATATCAGGGGGACTAGCTAGGATAAATACATGGAGTTACAGGTATAGGGTGGGACTGTTGTCAGTGCAGACTCGATGGCTGAATGGCCTCCTTCTGCACTGTATGGTTTCTGTGATCCCATGTGAGAAAACCTGAGTCAGCCTGTTTAAAGTTTATTAGTGTCAAAAATAGGCTTATATTAACACTGCAATTAACTTATTGTAAAAATTCTCCTAGTCGCCACAATTCAGCATCTGTTTGGGTACACCGAAGGAGAATTTAGCATGGCCAATGCACACAATCAACATATCTTTTGTATTGTGGGGAGAAACCAGAGCTCCTGGAGGAAGACATGGAAGGATGTACAATCTCCACACAGACAGTGACCCAAGCTGGGAATCGAACCCGGGTCTCTGGCGTTGTGAGGCAGCAGTGCTGACCATTGTGCCACCAAGCTTCCCTTTGGCAAGATGAATAAAAAAAGGCATATTATCTACACAATGAGATATTAATAAGATGCTGAAGGATCCAGATATCTGAGGACATAAGGTAGACTATTTAAAGTGAGCTGAGGGAAAATTTCTTCACTCAGGGAATGATGAGTCTATGGAATTATCTGCCATAGAAAGCAGTCAAAACCAAAACTTTGCATGTTTTCAAGACAGCAGAGTTAGATATAGCTCTTGGGGCCAAAGGGATCAACTGATATGATGAGTTGGAAAAGGAACATGTTACCAAGTTGGATGATGAGCCATTGAGTGGGCTTGAAGGGCTGGATGGCCATCTGTTCATACTTTTTATGTTCTAACACAAACTAATCCAAGTGCTTGCTGGAAGTTCACTTGCCAGCTTAGCTGGGCAGGGGATGCTGGTTAGCTTTCGACAGTGGGAATTCTGGCTGATCCACTGCTTCTCATTGCTGGCCCCTATGCCACGTCAGTCAGAGAGGGGAAGCAGGACTCAGTGCTATATAGCCAAGTTCCGCACACAATAAGGACGGTCTCAATCAGGATTTTGGGTTCATATCACACTATCTGTAACCCCCAAGATGTGCCTGGGCTTGGAAGACCTCACTAACTGTCCTGGTTGGAGACAATACAAACCTCCTTAACCTGTGCTTAAACTTCTCTCCACTCACATTGTCTGCACTTTTAAGAATTGATTAGCTGTAAAGATTCACATTCCAACATTACTGTGTAAATTGAGTTTGTGTCTGTATATGCCCTGTTTGTGAACACAATTCTTCACTCACCTGAAGGAGGAGTGACACCCCGAGAGCTTCTGCTACCAAATAAACTCGATAGACTTTAACCTGGTGTGCTCTGTGCTTACCCCAGTCCAACGCCAGCATCTCCATATCATGACTGCAAGAGCAGATCAGAGGCTGGGAATTCTGTCCATGCCCAAATGGAATAACCCCCATGCACTATCCAGGCTTGGGCTAATGTGGTAAAAAACAATTCCTCCACACAAGTGCCAGGCAGTGCTCATGTCCAACAGAGAATCTAACAATCATCCCTCGACATTCAATGCCATTACTATCACTGTATCCCCCATATCAACGTCCTAAGGGTTACCATTGACCAGAAATTGAACCAGACCCAGCCATATAAATACTGTGGCTACAAGAGCAGGTCAAAGACCAGGGATCCTGCAGTGATTAACTCATCGCCTGACTCCCCAAAATATTTTTGCCAATTAGAAGGCACAAGTCAGGAGTGTGATGGAACATTGCCCCCTTGATTAGACAGGTGCAGCTCCAACAATACTCAAGGAGCTCGACACCATCCAGGACAAGCAGCCCCACTAGACTGGCACCCCAGCTACCAGCTTCAACATTCACTCCTTCCACCACCAGACGACGCAGTGGCAGCAATGAGTGTCATCTACAAAAAAGCTCTGCGGCAACTTATCAAGCCTCCTACCAAATCCCACGATCTGTGGCAACTAGAAGGACAAGACCTGCAGATGCAATGGGAACACCACCATGTGCAAATCCACCTCCAAGCCACACACCATCCCAAGTTCAAACTGTAACACTGTTCCTTCACTGTAGCTGGGTCAGAATGCTGGAGCTCCCCCTCTAACAGCACTATGGGTGTACCAGTCTTCAAGGACTGCAGTGGTTCAAGACAGGAGCTCACTACCATCCTCTCCAAAGATGACCAGTCCAAAGGTGTACGGGTTAGGTGTATTAGGCATGCTAAATTGGGGGATTAGCAAGGAGAATATGTGGAGTTATGGCGATGGGGCCTGGGTGGGATAGTGGTCAGTGTAGACTCAATGGGCCGAGTGGCCTTCTTCTGCACTGTAGGGATGTTATGATTATCAAGGGTAATTAGGGATGGACAATAAATAACCAACGATATTCATATCCTATTATTGAATGATTTAATAAAAATACATCCAATATATCTAGCTAGTGAAGCAAAGCGGAAAAGAACTTTTCAACAAAGAAAGGCTACTTACACTAGCCAATCAACAGCAAGGACCAGGGAGATCTCTTGTGTAGGCAGTCCCACAGCCTCCAAGATGATGGCGAGTGTCAACACACCTCCCGCAGGAATCCCAGCAGCTCCAACACTCGAAGCAGTGGCAGTTACTCTGTCAAACAAAGATTGGCAAGTTTAGAATGAGAGATGATAAATGCAAGGGAACTGGGACCTCCACTCCCAAACTAAATGCGTTTCCCATCCTGGATGGGGAGGATATGGGAAAGTGAGCTGCCTTTTCCCCAACTGGGATATTGGTTAAATTAGTATTCCTTTTATTTATTCATGGGCATCGCTGGCTGGGCCAACATTTAATGCCCATCCCTAATTGCCCAAGGGTGATTGAGAGTCAACCACATTGCTGTGGCTCTGGAGTCACACGTATGCCAGGCCAGGTGAGGACGGCAGATTTCCTTCCCTAAAGGACACCAATGAACCAGAAGGGTTTTTCCGACAATGGTTTCATATCATGCGTGGGATTCCTCCAGATGCTCCATTTCCTTCCAGTTCAAAAGATGTGCAGGTTAGGTGGATTGGCTGTGCTAAATTAGACTAGTTTTCATCCTATAGGACATTGACTGAAAAATAACTGGTTTACCCATTCATGGAACGTTAAGCGTAGCGGGCTTTTATTGTCCATCCCTAATTGCCCGAGGGCAGTTCAGAGTCAACCACATTGCTGTGGCTCTGGAGTCACATGTAGGCCAGACCGGATACGAATGGCAAGTTTCCTTCCCTAAAGGGACATTAGTGAACCAGATGGGTTTTTCCGACAATGGGTCATCGGTAGATTCTTGATTTTTTTTTTATTGAATTCAAATTCCACCAACTGCCGTGGAGGGTCCCCAGAAAAATTAGCTGATCTCTGGATTAACAGTCCATTGACAATCCCACTAGGCCATCACGTCCCTCCACGTATTTGATAACACTGCAAAGCCTTCACGCTCCTGTATTCTGATCTTTTTCCTGTCTCTTTTCGAACCCCCATCCTCACCTCAGTTTGGAAAACTGCTGAAACCCATTGCAGAGGCATTGAGAAAGGATGCATGTGTGATATTCACAATATCCATATGAGGATATTGAGGTACTCGGGCAGAAAATTGGCCTGGTGGTATTATTGCTAGACTATTAATTGAGAAACCCAGCTAAATATTCTGGGGGACACGGGTTCGAATCCCTCGTGGCAGATGGTGGAATTTTAATTCAATAAAAAACTGGAATTAAGAATCTACTGCTAACCCTGAAATTATTGTCGGAAAAACCCATCTGATTCACCAATGTCCTTTAAGGAGGGAAATCTGCTGTCTTTATCTGGTCTGGCCGACCTGTGACCCCAGAGCCACAGTAATGTGGTTGACTCTCAACTGCCCTCCAAGGACAGCTAGGGGTGGGCAATAAATGTTGACCTAGCCAGTGACGCCTATATCCCTGGAATGAATGAAAAAAAAAGAAGAGAGAAGCACAGGGTCAAAGTATGGTCAACACCACAGTGTAGCAGTCTGCTGGTACTCAACATTGGACCTGGCATCAAAGACAGACAGACAGCTTCAGAACTGTACTCCAAAATAATCCATTTCCTTCAGCTGGAGATGTGACTGGCACCAACTCCACCCAGTGTCTGGATGTAGGTGGAGCAGAGATCCTCCAGCCTTGTACAGACTGAAGCGGAGAGGAAGGGTGTTGCGCATGCTAGGAAGTTTGAAGGTTTGCCAAGTTCAAAAAAGTGGGAGATGCAGTGGTTAAGCATTGCTGCCACACAGTACCAGGAACCCAGGCTTGATTCTGGCCTCAGGCGACTGTGTGGAGTTTCCATATTCTCCCCATGTCAGGTGGTTTTCCTCCAGGTGCTCTGCTTTCCTCCTACAGGTTAGGTGGATTGGCCATGCCAAATTGCTCCTGAGTGTCTAAAGATGTGCATATTAAGTGGAATTCCACAGTAAACGCACAGGATTACGGGATGGGGAGCCTGGATAAGATACTCAGAGTCTATGCAAATTCAATGGGCCAAATGGTCTCTTCCTTTCGGGGCTCAATGAAAATGATAAAGATGAAATGTGAATATTGACATTTGACCGACTATTGTCAATAGTTGCAAGTCATTAAACAAACACTTCCTGCCCACATTTTTCAAGCACACATTTCAGATTTACTATTTTTTGATAAACTTTTTCCATCTCTCTTGCCCTGCAAATTCACTTCAGAAACACTTCATCGGCTGTAAAGTACTTTTGGGCATTGAGAGATCATGAATGGTGCTATAGTAATGCAGATTCTTTACCGTATTCACTGATACCCTGTTTCTCATTAACCATCCTATATACACGTCAGCCTCAACAACAATTTTCATTTATATAGCACCATTAATGTGGTTCAACATCTTTGTGAGTGTTACCCAACAACATTTGATATTGAGTCAACATTAGGAGACATTGATCAAAAGCTTGGTCAAACAGTGAGAATCTGAGGGGTGTTTTAAGAAGGTGGAGAGAGAAGGAAAAGGGTTTAAGGAAGGAATTCTAGAGCACAAGTAGAAGGTAGAGTCATCAGTGATGGAGCAACTAAAAATGGGGATGCGCAAGAAGCTTGACCTGGATGCAGAGGCCTCAGCAATGCTCATTAAAAAGGTGCTCTATAAATGCTGGAACTCAACACTGTTGTTGTTGAGGAAGTAAAGGGGAGGCATATAGTGAATGATCCCAAGAAAAAGAGGACTGCAGTATTGAGAATGTTTCCTTTAAACTGTGCACATCACCATAATTCACCTAATTTCAGCCCCATTCCAAACCTCAGTTGTCCGACACAGTGGGCCTTAATCCTTAATCAGCTCAGCTATCAATACCTTCCTTCCCTGCGTTCCCATTCTCGAAGGGCAGCCTTCATGACACGGGATAACACAGAATCGCCGAGTAGAAACCGATAGCCAAAGTTCTGCACACATAAGGATGGTCTCAACTGATATCTTGGGTTCATGTCACACTACTGATGGGCAACACGACAGCTCAGTGACTATAGCTGTGCAGATACATGGATTTGGGCCTGTGTCTGTGGGAGTTTGCACATTCTCCCCGTGCTTGCGTGGGTTTTCTCCGGGAGCTCCGTTTCCTCCCACACCCCAAAGATGCGCTCTTAGGCTAATTCGCAAAAGAAATTCTCCCTAAATTGTCTCAAATTTGGCTTTTAATCCATAGATCTATAAACATGGACAGGGATTGCGGGTAGAAGCGGGAACATCAAGGTGGCGGTGCGGGCTCGTTGGGCTGAAGGGCCTGTTTCCCCTGCTGTTTTGTTTTTTGTACCCGTAACCCCCATGACTGGCAAAACTCTAACTGTCCTGACTGGAGACAATTCACACTCTATAACCTGTGATTAACCTTCTCTCCACTCACATTGTCTGAACCTTTAAGACTTGATTACCTGTACAGACTCACATTCTAACCATTATCTTGTACGTATATATGCCCTGTTTGTGAAACCAAAGTCTTCACTCACCTGATGAAGGGACAATGCTCCATAAGCTCATGCCACCAAATAAACCTGTTGGACTTTAACCTGGTGTTGTGAGACTTACTTATTGTGCCCACCCAAGTCCAACACTGGCAACTCTACATCATTCCTTCCCTGCAGTGGACGAATGAGTATTTTCCTGTCATCACTATATACAGTTTCTTTCCTGCTGCTTTTGAATAGACCTACCTCACATTAAGTTGATTTTCCTTTCCACCGTAGTTATGACTCTAACACTACATTCTGCACTCTCTCCTTTCCTTCTCTATGAATGGTATGCTGTCTGTATAGCGCAAGAAACAATACTTTTCACTGCATGGTAAGAAGTCTTACGCCAGGTTAAAATCCAACAGATTTACTTGGTAGCACGAGCTTTTGGAGTGCTGTCCCTTCATCGGTTGAGCAAGGAGTTATGTTTACAAACACAGCATATGCAGACAAACTCAATTACAAGATAAATGGTTGGAATGCAAATCTTAATAGGTAATCAAATCTTTAAAGGCACAGACAATGTGAGTGGAGAGAGGGTTAAGCACAGGTTAAAGAGGTATGATTTGTCTCTGGGACAGTTAGTGAAATTTTGCAAGCCCAGGTCACAGGGGTTGCGATATTAACCCAAGCTATCTGTTGAGACCATTCTCATAGAAACCCTACAGTGCAGGAGGTGGCCATTCAGCCCACTGAATCTGTATTGATAACGAACCCACCCAGGCCCTACCCCTGCTAATCCCTCTAACCTAACAGTTAATTTAGCAACTCTAACCTGCACATCTTTAGACTGTGAGAGGAAACCCACGCAAACACTGGGAGAATGTGCGAACTCCACAGAGACAGTGACCCAAGCTGGAAATCGAACCCAGGTCCCTGGAGTTGTGAGGCAGCAGTGCTAAGCACTGTGCCACCCCATGTATGTGGTTGTCAGACTTCTTACTGTGTTTGCCCTATATATGCAGAATTGGCTACATTTTCACTATATGTTAGTACATGTGAGAATAATAAATCAAATCTAGTATATATTTGCTTTTATTGGTAGGGGGATTGAATTTAGGAGCCGCAGCATCATGTTGCAACTGTACAAAACTCTAGTGCGGCCGCACTTGGAGTATTGTGTGCAGTTCTGGTCCCACATTATAAGAAAGATTGGAGGCATTGGAGAGGGTACAGAGGAGGTTTACAGGATGTTGCCTGGTATGGAGGGCAGGTCCTATGAAGAGAGGTTGAAGGATTTGAGGTTGTTTTCGTTAGAAAGGAGGCGGCTAAGAGGGGATCTTATTGAAGCATATAAGATGATTAGAGGTTTAGATAGGGTGGACAGTGATAGCCTTTTTCCTAGGATGGAGAAAGCTAGCACGAGGGGACACAGCTTTAAATTAAGGGGTATGAGTTATAGGACGGATATCAGAGGTAGGTTCTTTACTCAAAGAGTGATTAGGGAGTGGAATGCCCTGCCTGCAGCTGTTGTAGATGCGCAAGTTTGGTGGCGTTTAAGAGGTTAATTGATAAGTATATGGAAGAGAAGGGAATGGTTAGTTTGGAGGGGCATTGCTTTTTATTTTGGTCGGCACAACATCGAAGGCCGAAGGGCCTGTTCTGTGCTGTAATGTTCTATGTTCTATATCCTACTTTAGAATCATACAGCCTAGAAGGAGGCCATTCAGCCCATCACACCTCTTTGAAAGAGCTATCCAATTCTTCCCATTCCACTGTTCTTTCCCTCAAAGCCCCCAGAGCTGCTCAAAGCTGCTCATGTATTTATCCTTCTGAACGCGAGTAAAGAATCTGCCCTTTCGAGCGATGCATTGCAAATTGTAACAATTCACCTCGAAGTTTTCTGAAAAGTGGATACTCACAGTATAGTGATGACTTGGACAAAGTTGAGTGAGACACCGTTGAGTTGGGCAATGAACACCGCAGCGACACACTGGAAGAGAGCAGCACCATCCATGTTCACCGTTGCGCCAATGGGCAGAATGAAGCGGCTGATTTGTTTACTGACACCATTATTTTCCTCCACGCACTTCATCATGAGGGGCAGCGTGGCAGAGCTGGGGGAAGAGGAGTGCGAGAAAGCAAGAGGTGGGGAGGGAAGAGGGTGAAAGAAACAGAAAATTCCATTAAAAATAAAAGCATCGGATGATGAAACTCCATCTTACTGCAGCCATGAGACACAGGAGCAGAATTGGGCCACTCGGCCCATCGAGCCTGCTCCGTCATTCAATCATGGCTGATATTTTTCCCTTCCCCATTCTTCGGCCTTGTCGCCATCAACTTATCAATCAATGGTGGCACAGTAGCACAGCGCTTAGCACTGCTGCTTCACAGCTCTCGGGACTGAGTTCAATTCCTGGCTTGGGTCACTGTCTGTGTAGAGTTTGTACATTCTCCCTGTATCTGCGTGGGTTTCCTCCAGATGCTCTGGTTTCCTCTCACACTCCAAAGATGTGCAGGTTAGGTTGATTGGCCGTGCTAAAAATTGCCCCATAGTGTCCTGAGATGTGTAGGTTAGAGGGATTAGTGGGTAAGTGTGTAGGGATATGGGGATAGGGCTGGGTGGGATTGTGGTTGGTGCTGACTTGATAGGCCAGATGGCCTCTTTCTGCAACGTAGGGATTCTATCCGAGTTAAAGACACTCAATGACTTGGCCTCCACAGCATTCTGCAGCAAAAAGAGTTCCACAGATTCACCACTCTCTGTCTGAAGAAATTCCTCCTCATCTGTTTTAAAAAAATCATCCTTTTTGCCCGAGGTTGTGCCCTCTGGTTCTAGTTTTTCCTACTAGCGGAAATATCCTCTCCACGTCAGCTCTATCCAGGGCCTCGCAGCATCCTGCAAGTTTCAATAAGATCCCCCTCATCCTTCTAAACTCAGAGTACAGATCCAGACTTCTCAACCATTCCCCAGGCTCAATGTGTTGCATTCTCTGAGTCAGAAGGTTATGGGCTCAAATCCACTTCTGAGAAGGTGCAGCACAGTGGTTAGAACTGCTATGTCACAGCACCAGGGAGCCGGGTTCAATTCCAGCCTTGGGTGACTGTGTCGAGTTTGCCCACCTTTGCTACGTCTGCACAGAGTCCCCTAGAGTGCAGAAGGAGGGCATTTGCCCCACCGAGTCTGCACTGACAACAATCCCACCTAGGCCATATCCCCATAACCCTACTCCCTGTAATCTATGCATCCTAGAACACTAAGGGCCAATTTAGCACAGCCATTGCACCTAATCAACACACCTTTCAGACAGTGGGAGGAGACCTAAATACCTGGAGGAAATCCACGCAGACATGCAGAAACTAGGGGGTTCAAAAAATAGGGGGTCACCCAGAGATTGGGATGTTTTTTTCTCTTTAAGATTGTGAACCTTTGGAATTCTTTTCCTCAAAGGGTAATGAAAGCAGAGTCTTTGAATAATTTTTTTAAGGCAGAGATGTAGATTCTTGACAAAGGGTGAAATGTTATCAAAAGTAGGCCACTGGGTTGGGGGTTGAGGTTATAACCAGATTAACCCATGACTTTATGAATGGCAGAGCAGACTAAAGGGGCAGAGTGGCCTACTCCTGCTCCTACCGTATGTACCTGTTCTCTTTAGTGAACTAAAAAGAACCAATTCAAAAGAACAACGCCCAATATTTATCTCCCAATCCACACCATTAACAGATTATCCGTCCTTTATCACTTGCAAATTGGCTGCTGTGTTTCCTAACAGTATTTGCATATCAAATAAACACCATTAGTTGCCTAGCAGTCAGGATACTTTTAAATCTGGACAAAAGAAGGGAAAAAATAATCCCTCACTCGCTCCATCCAATTTACCTGGACGCAGTTCCGAAGGCAGTAGCCAGGGCTGTGAAAATGCCCCACAGGAAGCGGTAAGGGTTTTTACGAGTGAAGATAAAGTAGATGAGAGGTAGGACGATTAACCCGTGGATGAAGTGTCCCACAATGCAGCAACAGATGTACTTCCCGAGGCTGGTGAAGAGCAAGAGGACATTTTCCATCTCCACAATCTTCCCGGCAACTAGGAACATGATACCGAAAGGTGCATACCTGACAAGGAAAGAGCATGACATTACTCAAACAGCTACTGGGGCTAGGTCGGTGCTCGGAACTGCCCTCAAGCTCAGCCCTTTTCTTTTGAATTCTAAACATCATCATTAACACAGACAAGAGACAGAGTTAAATGATCTTTAATTAACTACTCAAATGGGTTTTCTATAAGAGTTCTTCCATGAAATCACTAATTGAGCCACGGCGTGCTGGCACAGTGGTTAGCACAGCTGCCCCTCAGCTCCAGGGACCTGGCTTCAATTCCCAGTTTGGGTCACTATGTGTGGAGTCTGCACATTCTCCCCGTGTCTGCATGGATTTCCTCCGGGTGCTCCGGTTTCCTCCCATACTCCAAAGATGTGCAAGTTAGGTTGATTGGTCAAGCCAAATTGCCCCTTAATGTCCTGAGATTGTGTAGGTTAGAGGGATTAGCAGAGTAAGTATGTGGGGTGATGTAGATAAAGCCTGGGCGGGGTTGTTGTGAGTGCAGACTCGATAGGTCAAATGGCCTTTTGCACTGTAGGGTTTCTAAGAAAGTTCTCTATGAGATCACTGATCGAGTGGTTAGCACTGCTGCCTCACAACTCCAGGGACCTGGGTTCGATTCCCAGCTCAGGTCACTGTCCGTGTGGAGTTTACATGTTCTCCCCATGTCTGCATGGGCTTCCTCTGGGTGTTCCAGTTTCCTCCCACAGTCCAAAGATGAGCAGGTTAGGTGGATTGGCCGTGCTACATTGCTCGTTAGTGTCCAAAGAAGTGTGGGTTAGGTGGATGCCACTGAATGCTCTGGTTCCTTCCCACAGTCCAAAGATGCCCTGGTTAGGGCGCATTGGCCGTGTTAAATTCTCCCTCTGTGTACCCGAACAGGCGCCAGAGTGTGGCAACTCGGGGATTTTCACAGTAACTTAATTACAGTGTCAATGTAAGCACACTAATAAATAAACAAATAATAAAAATGGTCAGATATAAAGGCACTAAAATAATAAACAGTTCTAAAAAATAATGTACAAGAGTGCTATGAAGAAACATGGTTTGTTTTCACCTGAACACCAGAGACTGTGGGGCAGCCTGATAGGAATTTGCAAAATGATGAGAGGCGTGGATAGAAGTCTTTTTCCCCCAGGGTAGAAATGTCGATTAGTGGAGGGACATAGATTTAAGATAAAAGAGAGAAGAGTTTGAAGGAAAAGTCTCACAAGTATACTCTCGTTTCTCTTGATCCTATAAATATTTTAGTGCCACAAGTAGGCTTACAAGTCTTTAGTAACACCATGATAACATCCAACAGGTCCATGTCACACACACACACACCTCTCCCACCCACATTGCCATTTGACCTGAGCTTGCAAAATCTCACTAACTGTCCTGGCTTGATTCAATTCATGCCTCTTAACCGGTGATTAACCCTCTCTCCACTCACATTGTTTGTACCTTTAAAGACTTGATTACCTGTTAAGACTCACATTCCAACCATTATTTTGTAATTGAGTTTGTGTCTATACATGCCCTGTTTGTGAACCCAACTCTCCACTCACCTGATGAAGGAGCAGTGCTCCGAAAGCTTGTGATACCAAATAACCTGTTGGACTTTAACCTGGTGTTGAGACTTCTTACTGCGTCTTTAGTTTAGAAAGGCACATGTCTCAGCTCTCAGGCTTGGCGGGCTGAAGGGCCTGTTTCTGTGATGTGTTGTTTTTTGTAAAATTATTCATTCGGCTAACATGGACGTTATTGGCTGGCCAGTGTTTATTGCCCTTCCCCAGTTGAGTTGGTGGTGGTGAGCTGCCTTCTTGAGCTATTGATACAATTGTGTGGCTGGCTAGGCCATTTCAGAGTCAACCACGTTTCTGGAGCTCTGGAGTCACATGTAGGACAGATTGGGTAAGGATGGCAGCTTTCCTTCCCTAGTGAACCAGATGGGTTTTTCCAACAACAGTTTCATGGTTACCAGTAGATTCTTAATTCTAGATTTTTTTTATTGAATTCAAATTCCACCGCTTGCCGTGGCAGGATTCAAACCCAGGTCCCCAGAACATGAGCTGAATTTCTGATTAATAGTCTAGCGATAATACCACTGGGCCATCGCCTCCTCTTTGTTCTAGAGACCGCTTCTTCTGTTATTTCCTGCAATGCTTTAATGTAACCAAGGCGGTCATTATTCACAGTTTATTTTTGTCTAAAACTGTGGATCAGAAGCAAGGCAACTCACAAGGGGTACAATATTATTCCGAATGAGGAATTCAGAACAACTTCAACCAGAGAACGGTTGAAATGTGGAATTTGCTACCACAGGGATTAGTCGAGGTGAATAGGTGTATTTAAATGGAAGCAAATTAGGGGGACAGAATAGCAGGTCCTTCTGATAAAGTGGAATGAATCAAGGTAGGAGGGACCCATTGTTATTCTACACATTCCATACAAAATAAGGGCAACACACACATAGAATCCCTACAGTACAGGAGGCAGCCATTTGGCCCATCGAGCCTGTACTGACCACCCAAGCCATATCACTGTAACCCCACATATTTACCCTGCTAATCTCCCTGATACTAATGGGCAATTTAGCACGGCCAATCAACCTAACCTGCACCTTTTTGGATGATGGGAGGAAATCGGAGCACCCGGAGGAAACCCACGCAAGCGTGGGGAGAACATTCAGACTCTGCGCAATCACCCAAACCGGGAATCAAACCCACACAGACATGGGGAGAAAGTGCAAACTCCGCACTGCAACTTGAGACCAGAATTGAATTTGGGCCCCTGGCACTATTGCAGCAGTGCTAACCACTGTGCCACCATGCCGCCCTTATTTTTAAAAAAGGCTGGTTACTTATTAGTGATAAGTAGGTTTAATTAAGAATGCAATGAAGTTACTGTGAAAAATCCCCTACTCGCCACACTGTGTTGCCTGTTCAGGTACACTAAGGGAGAATTTAGCATAGCCATTACACCCTAACCAGCACGTCTTTGGACTATGGGTGGAAACTGGAGGACCCAGGGGAAACACACTCAGATACAGGGAGAAATGTGCAGACTGCATACAAGCAGTGATATATGAGGCTGGGTCCCTAGCGCTGAGAATCAGCTGTACTAGCCATCATGCACCCCGTAAACATTTCAACAAGCTGATATCCCCATCCTCACTCTTGCTGGGATTAATGTGACCTTTCTAATCCAATCTATATTTCCAAAATTAATCAGCCAGGTTCCCTTAGCATGGCAGCACTATTCTGAAGATTTCACAGCCACACTCGCTTCCTAGCTCTGCTTTTTCTGGGCTGTAACTTCACCCAGGCGATGTCACTGTTCCTGAAAATAAACTCCATGTGCAGAACATTAAAAAAAACCCTGGAGGTGTGGTCCACTCACCATTTCTGTAAACATCCTTACACATGCCACGCTTCCAGCCCAGGAAGAGTGTTGGGAAAAGCCTACTGGTTCACAAACATTCTTTTGAGTCAAGAAGCTGCAACTTTTCCCCAGCCTGGGCCTACATGTGACTCAGTCTCTTACTGGGTTATGGTTGAATGCACTGCAGTACAGAAGAGGTGACGTGATGAAAGCCTTTAAAGATCTTGAGGGATCTTAAGACAGTAAATGTCGGAGAATCTAGAACTAGCGATGTAATGGTGAGCACTGGAGCTTCACAGTACCAGGAACCCGAGTTCAATTCCCAACTTGGATCGCTCTGCGTGGAATCTGCACTGTGTCTGCATGGGTTTCCTCCAGGTGCTGCGGTTTCCTCCCACAGTCCGAAAGACGTGCAGGATAGATTAATTGGCTGTGCTAAATTGCCTCTTAGTATCGGGGGATTAGCAGGGTAAACATGTGGCGTTACAGGGATAGGGCCTGGGTGGGATTATCATCAATGGGCCAAATGGCCTTCTTCTGCACTGTAGAGATTCTATGATTAATTATCATAAGGAAAGTGTTCAATTATGATCACTTTGTTGACTGTGGGAGCTTGCTGTGCACAAATTGGCTGCCATTCCCTGCATTTTTCACTCATGTGATTTGGCATTGCTGGCTAAGCCAGGCTTTGTTGCCCATTGTGCTGGTTAGGGTGCATTGGCTGTGCCAAATTCTCCTTCAGTGTGCCCAAACACTGGAATGTGCTGGAATGTGGCAACTAGGAGAATTTCACACTAACTTCATTGCACTGTTAATGTAAGTCTACTTGTGACTAATAAAGTCTTAATTGAGGGGGGAGGTCAATGCTTCAAAATAAAATGGCTGCTCATTTTCATAGAACCCCTACAGTCCTGAAGGAGGCCATTTGGCCCATTGAGTCTACACTGACTCCCCAATTTTCTGCCCCCAACACTGCCAGTCCACCTAACCTACAGAATTTTGGACTCAGGGAAGAAGCCAGAGCTCCCAGAGGAAACCCACACAGACACAGGGAGAACGTGCAAACAGTGACCCAAGCCGGGAATCGAACCCAGGTCCCTAGTACTGTAAGGCGACGGTGCTAACCATTGTGCTACTGTGCTCACATTGGAATATCTGAAAGTCCAAAGTCCTAGCAAAAAGAGTAGACATTTCAGTGGGTGGAGTGTCCACAGAACAATCCAACTGGTTGGCACATGGCTCCAAGAGCCTTTCCACTCTTTGTAGAACGTGTTTACAATCAGAGTAAAAGTACATGAGCAGTATTGGCAGTGGGGTGGTTGCACGATACATACGGCCCCTGGCCTTCACCAAGTGAATTAATCTCAAAACGGGAGCATGCTGAAGATCTTTGAGGAATAAAATTCGGAATCACAACTCAGAGTCAGCAGGTCTGTATAACACTCCTTCCACCCCTGAATAATAACCATACCGTATTATATCCCAGAACACCAGTTGAAGAACTGGAACCGACCTTTAGTCAGTTATACATTTATTTCTGGAGTTAAAATATTACATTTCCTGAACTCAATCACAAGTTCTACATGCACTCAAGTGAAGACCTAGTTAATACACGACACTACATTAAAAATTAACTATGGCAAAAGTACTGGCATCCAATAGTATGCCAACTCTCAATAGCAGCACAGCATGGCAGCAGCGTGTACCATCGACAGGGCGTGATGAGGCAACTCACCAAGGCTTCTCCCCAAGCACATGCCACCACTGTAACTTCATCAACCTAAGGGCAGCAGTTGCAGTAGAGACCCCGCCAGTGGGTACACCTCCAAGTTTTCTCAAGTCACACAGGCCCAAGCCAACTTGGGACATTTTGCAGGAACAGTCTTCCTAACAGTGCTGTGGGTATACCTTCACCACGCTGCAGTGGTTCCAAGTACAGTGGCACAATGGTTGGCTCTGCTGCCTCACAATGCCAGGGACCCGGGTTCAATTCCTGGCGCGGGTCACTGCACATGCATGGAGTCTGCACGTTCTCCCTATGTCTGCATGTGTTTCCTCCCACACTCCAAAGATATGCTGATTAGGTGGATTAGCTATGGCTATGGGATTAGCAAATATACACGTGGGGTTATGGCAATAGGGCCTGGGTGGGACTGCAGACTCAATGGGCCGAATGGCCTCCTTCTGCACTGTACAGATCCTATGATTCTAAGGCTGAGTTGCCTCATCATATCCTGTAGATGGTACACACTGCTGCCATGCTGTGCTGCTATTGAGAGTAGGCATACTATTAGATAAACTCAGTAAAGTTTTACAACACCAATTTTAAATCCAACCAATTTATTTGATAGTAAATTCGCGACCTTTCGACTCTATAGCCTTCGTCAGGCAAATACAGTGTTCTGGTCTGCAATAGCACTCACATCCACACAGACAGTTAGATTGCTGATTAGAATGCAAATCCTTACATCTAACCTGCTATTCAAGTGTTAAAGTGGCTAACAATGTGTGTGAAGGGAATCCTGAGCATTGATTAGAGAATTGTGTATTTTCTCCAGACAGCACAGTAAGTGAGGTTTTTTGCTAACCCAGGCAAGTTACAGGGGTTACAGATGGCTTTCATGACACACTATCTGTAACCCCCGTAACTTGGCTGGGTTAGCAAAAAACCTCACTTACTGTGCTGTCTGGAGAAAATACACAATTCTCTAATTAATGCTCAGGATTCCCTTCACACACATTGTTAGCCACTTTAACACTTGAATAGCAGGTTAGATGTAAGGATTTGCATTCTAATCAGCAATCTAACTGTCTGTGTGGATGTGAGTGCTATTGCAGGCCAGAACACTGCATTTGCCTGACGAAGGCTATAGAGTCGAAAGGTCGCGAATTTACTATCAAATAAATTGGTTGGATTTAAAATTGGTGTTGTAAAACTTTACTGAGTTTACCCCAGTCCAACGCCGGCATCTCTACATCATGAATACTATTGGATGCCAGTACTTTTGCCACCTTGTTGAAGACAATATATGCTGGTCTCGTCATTAACGTCCATATCCCCAAGCTGTATTCAAAAGAATATATACTCTAATTTCCTCTGACCACAGTGCTGAGCTTTAGCAAACAAAACCATGCCTAGACAGGAAATGCTGGTGGTCTAATGCAGTGGAAAGTTGTCCAGATTGGTCTGATCTTCCCAATACTTGAGGCTCTCCAATCCTTGGCTCTGCTCATGAAAACACTGCTGTGTTATGTAAGCTACACACTCGCGAGGAAGTTAGACTTTAGTCCCACAGCACTGCACTACATGAGTGCTTGATAAAACCCAAGATATGGAGCGAGCCACTTACCACATGATCCAGGACACCAGGACCATGGTGGCCTCGTTGAAGGAGCTGAAGAATCGGATCAGGTTGTCCCCCTCTGGCCCGAGCTTCCGCAGAGCAATTCCAAAGACAATAGCGAAGACAACCAGCCCCAGGATGTTCATACCATCCACGTTGCTTCCGATAGGCATCTGGAGAAAAACAGAGTGCACAAAAAGACAGAAAAAGATTAGAATTTACAACCAATGAAGTGTCATTGCTGCTGAAATGTAGGAAACACAGTAGCCCATTTGTGTAGAACAGGCTCCTACAAACATCAACTTTTACAGATGCACCACAGAAAGCATTCTTTCTGGGTGCATCACAGCTCGTTGTGCCTCCTGCTCTACCCAAGACCGCAAGAAACTACAAAAGGTGGTGAATGTAGCCCAATCCATCACGCAAACCAGCCTCCCATCCATTGACTCTGTCTACACTTCCCACTGTCTCAGCAAGGCAGCCAGCATCATTAAGGACCCCATCACCCTGGACATTCTCTCTTCCACTTTATTTCATCAGGAAAAAGATACAAAAGCTGAAGTCACATACCAATCAACTCAAGGTTCTCCAATCTTTGGCTCTGCTCGTAAAAACACAGTTGTGTTGTGCAAACTGCACACTCCCGAGGAAGTTAGATTTTAATCCCACAGCACTGCAGGACTAAATAGCTTCTTCCCTGCTGCCATCAGACTTCTGAACAGACCTACCTCGCATTAAGTTGACCTTTCTCTATACCTTAGCTATGACTGTAATACCTTATTCTGCAGTCTCTCGTTTTCTTCTCTATGAATGGTATGCTTTGTATTGTATGTGAGAAACAATACTTCCACTGTATGTTAACTAATGTGACAATAATGAATCAAATCAAAAAAAACAAATCAAACCTTTACAAGTACATGGAATCTGTGTTATTTGCCCAGTCTTTTGCACTCACTTTTAATTGTTTAACGGTTTCGCTGACGTTTCCAAACTGGTCAGTGACATTCTTTGTGATTTTGATGATCTTGTAACTTGTAGCATACTAGAGAGAAAATATCGTATATTCATGAGTCTTTGAAAGAAAATGCCTCAACAACACAATAACCTTCATCAAACATAGAACAACTTCTTCAGCAAAACAAAATCATTCAATCCATTGATGCAGTGGATTTATTCAGGTGTAAGCAGAGTAAAGAAATGACATTTCTCTTAATTCTCAAAGTCTAATTCAAGGAGTTTTCTATCAAAGCTGAAGCTTTTCCCCTTGGTGGAGGGATCAATGACTAGCTGACAGATTTTAAAGTCAAGATGCAGAAGGTTTGGAGGGTATGTGGGGAAAAACCTTTTCGTCCAGAGAGGATTGGGAGTCTGGAATTCTCTGCCTGAAAGGGTGGGGGAGGCAAAGACCCTCAATGTTTAAAAAGTGTTTAGATATGCACCGGTGATGCCATAGTGCACAAGGCTCTAGCCAAGTGCTGGGGAATGGTATTAGAACTCAAACCCTCCTATCGACGCCCATCCCTCACTCAGCTGTCCCATTGTAACTACCCCATTGATCTAACTCTCTCATCCCAATTTGGAACTTAAACATTCTGAAGCAGGGTAGACAGAGCTTGTTTCCCTGGGCTGAGGAATCTAATGCCCAGAGTCTTGGTTGGGTTAGGGGGGAGAGTTTGATCCATCTCTTAAGTTCCTTAACAATCCTATATTTCCCCAGTCCAAGGCTGTGGACATAAATGGCAAGAGCAACATTTATTTTTCTTTTTATTCCTTCATGGGTGTCGCTGGCTGGGCCAGCATTTATTGCCCAAACCCAATTCCCTTTGAACTGGGAGTATCACTCGGCCAGAGAAGCACATTGCTGGGGCTCTGGAGTCACATGTAGGCCAGACCGAGTAAGGATGGCAGATTTCCTTCCCTAAAGGGACACTAGTGAACCAGATGGGCTTTTCCGACAATCGACAATGATTTCGTAGTCATCGATAGACTTTTAATTCGAGATTCTTACTGAATTCTAAATGTCTCTATGACCCTATGTATTCAAACGTCACCATCTGCTATGGTGGGGATTCGAGCACAGGTTGCCAGAGCATTACCGTGGGTCATTATTCCATTGACAACATCACTACACCATCGCAATATGTTAGCAATCAGTGATGAGCAATGTGAAGGGCCTTCTTCTTGAATTGCCGTGAGGCACTGAGCTTGCTACAACTAAATATTTTGGTGACCCATTTCAGTGAGGGGTTCCCTAGGAGCCCGGGTGGCACAGTTAGCAGCATCCCTACCTCTGGACCAGAACCTCTGGGTTCAAATCCAACACCAGTACTTGTTGGCAATTCAACAGGCTAATAATCAACTCGGAGGATCCTTCCTGCACTATTTGGATCACACACTGATTAACTCTGCCGCCTCATAGCGCCAGGGACCCGGGTTCGATTCCCAGCTTGGCTCAGTGTGTGTACATGGAATTTGCACATTCTCCCTGTGTCTGCGTGGGTTTACTCTGGGTGCTCTGTGGATTTCCTCCTACAGTCAGAAAGAAGTGCGGTTCGGGCGCGTTGACCCGAACAGGCACCAGAATGTGGCAAGTAGGGGAATTTCACAGTAACTTCATTGCAGCGTTAATATAAGCCTATTTGTGATTAATAAATAAACTTTACTTTTAACTTTAATTTACTTATTATTTAAATGGAAAAGCAGTGTGGCTGCAAAGATGCATTAAAAAAATTTAAAAATAGGTGAGTTGAACGTAAACTGCAATGATGCGGGACTGGAGTCACTTATAGTTTACATTTATTTAGTGTCACAAGTAGGCTCACATTAACACTGCAATGAAATCACTGTGAAAAGCCCCTCGTCACCACAATATGCTGCCTGTTCAGGTACACTGAGGGAGAATGTAGTATGGCCAGTGCATGCTAACTAGCACGTCTTTCAGACTGTGGGAGGAAACTGGAGCACCCGGAGGAAACCCATGCTGACACGAGAAGAACGTGCAAACTCCACACAAACAGTGACCCAAGCCGGGAATTAAATCTGGGTCCCTCGCGCCTTTTTTTTTTTTTAAAATTGAGTTTGTGTCTTTATATGTCCTGCTTGTGAACAGAACTCCTACTTACTTGACAAAGAAGCAGCACCCCGAAAGCTAGTGGCGTTTGCTACGAAATAAAACTATTGGACTTTAACCTGGTGTTGAGTTGAGAGAGTTCTTGCTGCGAGGCAGCAGTGCTAACCACTGCTTTCCTTCCCTAAAGGACATGAGAGGTCTAGATTGATCTTTTTAAAATGACAGTCCTACAGTTTCATGATCATTTTTCACACTAGTTTTTCTTGAAAACATATTCGTCAAATTCTGCAATTAGTGCCACGAGTCCACTAACGTAACTTCAGCTAAAATGCTCCATCCTCTGTCTGAACTGTCATCTCGGCACAGCCAAGAAGGGCCAAAAGGCCCGTTTCTGTGCTCTAGTGTTGTATGGTTCTCAGACAACACGTGCACTATCAAGAGCATTTCACATAATCCGTCACCAAATAATAAAACTCACCGATTCAAAGGCAGCTGAGACAAGGTTGGATGGAAAGATGTTTCTGAAGAAAAAAAAATAGACAGCATAAATAATCCAAACCACCAAAACTTATGTACCACGTGGTCTAACAGTTACAGTCACCACTCTCGCCTCAAGACGCAAGAGAGTGTGGATTGAAGCAGCACACCTATACCTAATCACATGGTGGCAAAGTGGTTAGCACCAGGGATCTGGGTTCAATTCTAGCCTGACTGCGTGGAATCTGCACATTCTCCCCATGTCTGTGTGGGTTTCCCCCAGTTGCTCTGGTTTCCTCCCACAGTCCGAAGGTGTTCTTTGTATGTGGGTTAGGTTGATTAGCATCAATTTGGAATGACCAATGTCAGGAAGATTAGCAGGTTAAAAATGAGGGTTACAGGAACAGGGTGAGGTTGTGGTCAGTACAGACTCGATGGCCTCCTTCTGTACTACAGATTCTCAGTTTAAAAAAGTGTCACTTGCCACTGAGGGAGTGCTGCACTGCCAGAGGTACCACTTTACAGGAGGAGGTGCTGAGCCAAGGCTTATTTTTGGGCTCAATTCATAGAATCTCTACAGTGCAGAAGGAGGCCATTCAGCCCATCGAGCCTGCACTGACTCTCTGAAAGCATAAGCCACCCAGGTCTTATCCCAGTTACTCCATGCATTTATGCTGCTAATCCCCCTGCAGAGTTCCAAGGAAATGGGACTGATCTGATTGTTCTATAGAGATTTAGCTTGAATTCTATGGGCCCAGTTGTCTCCAGTACCTTGTTGACTGGCCAGTCTCATCTTAAATACAAAACAGAAACTTTATGGCTTAAAAGTTTATTTATTAGTGTCACAAGTAGGCTTAAGTTGACACTGCAATGAAGTTACTGTGAAAATTCCCTCGCCATCACCCTCAGGTACACTGAGGGAGAATTTAGCACAGCGACTGTGCCTAACCAGCATGTCTTTTGGACTGTGGGAGGAAACCCACATAGACACAGGGAGAATGTGCGGACTCTGCACAGTGACCCAAACCGGAATTCAAACCTGGGTGCCCTGGCACCGTGAGACAGCAATGCTAACCATTGTACCACCATGTCACCCACATTAAAGAACCAGGTGAGTTTTTACTACAATCGACAATGGTTTGATGGTCACCATTTGAGTTTTAATTCTACATTTTTATTGAATTCAAATCCCTGAGGAAGGAGCACGCTCCAAAAGCTCGTGATTCCAAATAAACTTGTCGGACTTTAACCCAGTGTTGTGAGACTTCTTAATATAATTAAATGCAAATGTTTCCAAGGGAAGCATTCCAGTAGATCAGTGCTACTGTGACACACTGGTTAGCACTGCTGCTTCACAGCACCAGGGACCCATGTTCAATTCCTGGCTTGGGTCACTGTCTGTGTGGAGTTTGCACATTCTCCCCGTGTCTGCGTGGGGTTCCTCCAGGTGCTCTGGTTTCCTTGCACAGTTCAAAGATGTGCTGGTTAAGTGGATTAATTATGCTAAATTGCCCCTTGGCATCAGGGGATGTACAGGTTAGAGGGATAAGCAGCGTAACTGTATACGGTTGTGGGGATGGAGATGGAGCTTGGGCTGAGATTGTTGTTGGTGCAGACTCGATGGGCCGAATGGCTTCCTTCTACACTGTAGGGATTCTATGATTCTTAGGGCCATTGGCAGAAAAACTGGAACTGGAAACACACAAAAGAGTCGGATTTGATGAGCATAGACTCCAAGGTGGTTCGCCAGGATAGACACGGACTGCAGTGGTTCAGGAGGACAGCTCATCACCATCTTCTCAAAGACCACTGGGCAAGGGCAACAAATTCTGGACCTAGCCTGCAACACCTGAATGGCACCGGTAAGAACAAAGACAGAGACTGCAAGGAGAGATCCAAAAACAAGGATGAGAAATTGGAATTCAAGCTGGTGAAGTAGGAGCCAATTTCATTCAGCCAGCACAGAGGCGATAAGGGAACAGGGCTCGCTGCGAGTTACAGGTGCAATTTTATCTTTTAAAAAACATTTAGATAGTTACACAGGTATGAGGGGTATAGAAGGATATGGGTCAAATGTGGGCAATTGGGATTAGTTTAGGGGTTTTGAAACAAAAGGGTGGCATGGACAAGTTGGGCTGAAGGGCCTGTTTCCATGCTGTAAATCTCTGTGACTCTGCTCGTCAGAGAGTTCTGGAAAAGTTTGCGAAACGGTGCAGAAAAATGTATTTGCTGTGTTTCAGACTAATGTGGGTGGCTGGAATGTTGCTAAAGGATGTGTTTTTTTCAAGCCGCCATTGACAAATAGCTCCTCACCTGACACTCATTAACATTTACAATTCCATCGTCAGCAACCTCAGGCATCGCACAAAGGCCAGGGAGAGAGAGAGAGAGAGCGAGACCGAGGGGGCAGAATAAGAACAAAGCCAAACAGTTCGGACAAAGCAGTCAAGGAGCCAGTTTTCAGATAAACTAAGTTCAAGAGTGCACGGGTTTGAGTGGGGGGGGTGGAGGGAGAGGAGCCAAACAAAGTAGGGATCGGAGGGGTGCAAGAGGGGAACACGGAACCAACATAGAATGGAGAAAGAGGGCGCCGGCGAGTCAAAGCGGGAGTGTGCCCCAGCCAGCCAAAAGTGGGGAAGGGGGCACACGCCCTAGCCAGCTGCAGGTGGGGGCCAGGGATGTGCGCACCAGGCAGCCAAAGTGAGGGGGGTGCACCCCAGCCAGCCGAAAGGGAGGGACACGCACCCCAGCCAAAGAGAGTATGGGGAGGAACATGCACCCCAGCCTGCCAGAAAGGGAGGAGGGGGTGCCACCGAGCTGAAAGGTTTGGGTGAAATAGTTGGCATTAAGAGAGACATGAGGACATATCCTAGTGTAGGGTGCAGAGTTTTATTTGCCAGTCCCACGTGTGTTGCTGAAGCCTGGGGAGTTGTCTTCAGGAAAGAGTTAAAACATTCTAGTCCCAGATGGGGATACAGGAATTGTTAAAGACAATGACACACCCTTGATACCTGACTGTACACACAGCACAGTCACTTCCTGAATAACGTCCTGACTCATTGCTCAGATTTGTTGTATGACGAGGTAAGAATGGTATGAGAAGCAGCCCACTCAGTTCCCGGCAAATCTGCAAGGTCACGGTCTCGCCTCAGAACCGGATCTTCGGAGCTTGGTGCTGAGCTACTGGGACGGCTGCCAAGAGGGCAGTGGAACCTTGTGAAGTTTCTTACATTGTAAAACATCGCAAGGAACAGATTGGGAAGGGTTGTACAGTGCTTCCTTTCCCCACTTAAACATTCAGACCGTGGGAGGAAACTGGGTCACCCCCCCCCCCCCCCTGCAGAAACCCAAAACCTAGACATGGAGAGAATGTGCAGACTCCGCAGACAGTAACCCGAGGCTGGAATCGAACCCAGGTCCCTGGCACTGTGAGGCAGCAGTGCCACTGTGCCACCATACCACCCCAATGTAAAACCAACTTTGGGCTTTACACATCAGAGAATGTTTGCCACCATAAGTAAATGTTGTAAAGTGAGCAAGGCAGTGCGGAATGCCATGCACCACCCTGATGGAAATTAACATTATCTTTATAAAGTGCAGCTTAGTTTATTAGTCACGAGTAAGGCTCACGTTAACACTGCAATGAAGTTATGAAAATATCCCTTAGTCACCACAGTCCTGTTTGGGTGCACTGCGGGAGAATTTAGCACAGTCAATCCACCTAACCAGCACATCCTTCAGACCATGGGAGGAAACCAGAGCACCCGGAGGAAACCCACGCAGACACGAGGAGAATGTGCAGATGAGCCGAGACCAGAATCGAACCTGGGTCCCTGGCGCTGAGACAGCAGTGCTAACCACTGTGTCACCATGCAAATCAGTCTCCTACTTACGGTAGAGAACTCTGAACACCCCTCGTGTTATTTCCCTGCGTGCAACCACATTTTCAGGTTTTTTTTTTAAAAAAGTTAAAGCTTATTTACAAGTATCACAAGTAAAGCTATATTAACACTGCAATGAAGTTACTGTGAAATTCCCCTAGTCGCCACACTCCAGCACCCGTTTGGGTTACACTGAGGGAGAAGTTAGCAGGTCCAATGCACTCTAACCACCACATCTTTCAAACTGTGGGAGGAAACCAGAGCACCAGGAAGAAACCCATGCAGAACGGGGAGAATGTGCAAACTCTGCACAGGCAATGAGCCCAAGCCAGGAATCGAACCGGGTCCCTGGCAATGTGAGGCAGCAGTGCTAAGCACTGTGCCATGTGCCGTCCCAGTGATGCAAGGCAAGAGAAGTTAAGTAAATATGCTATGTGCCTCAATCAACTTCAGAAACACAGAAATATGTGTTGAAGTGGAGGAGGACAGGAAGGGAACTCATGTGGAGAACACACCTTGTATCAGTTGGACCTCATTCTGTGCTGCATACACTGAAAATGCTTACATTCAAGTGTAATATTTTTTATTTTTAATTCCTTGAAGCATTGGCAACCCTAACCCGATGCCCTCGTTGTCTGTGGGTACAAAACACAATCCATTGCATCAATGGTCAAACATCTGCAGCTTCTGTTTATAGCCCAAAACAATTTTTTAAACAGTTGGAAAGCATCCTTTTCTTTGCACGTGTATTACAGCTCTTACTCTCCAGTTTCTCTTCCTTTTACCTCTTCCGGCTCTGCCGATGCCAGCTGCGACATTATCATAGCGGGGGTGATGTGGTGGTCAGCACAGCTGCCAGTCTGCACATTCATAGAACCCCTACAGTGCAGAAGGAGGCCATTCTACCCATCGAGTCTGCGCTGACCACAATCCCCTAATCCCCATGTACTTATCCTAACTATTCCCCTTGATACTAAGGTGCAATTTAGCATGGCCAATCCACCATTTTTGGACTGTGGGAGGAAACCAGAGAAAACCCAGACAGACATGGTGAGAACACACAGACTTTGCACAGACAGTGGCCCAAGCTGGGAATTGAACTCTAGCGCTGCAAGGCAGGTTCAATTTCCAGCTCGGGTCACTGTCTGTGTGGAGTCTGCACGTTCTCCCCATGTCTGCTTGGGTTTCTTCTGGGTGCTCATGTTTCCTCCCACAGTCTAAAGATGAGCAGGTTAGATTGGTTGACCCTAGTGTCAGGGGGATTAGCTAGGGTAAACATCTGGGATTGTGGGATAAGGCCTGAGTGGGATTGTGGTCAACGCAGACGCGATGTGTTGAATGGCCTCCTTCTTCACTTTAGGGATTCTATGATCTTTGGAGTGTGGGAGAAAACCAGAGCACCTGGAGGAAATCCACACCAATATGGAGAGAATGGGGCAGTACGGTGGCACAGTGGTTAGCACTGCTGCCTCACAGTGCCAGGGACCCAGGTTCAATTTCCAGCTTGGGTCACTGTCTGTGCAGAGCTTGCACGATCTCTGTGTCTGCCTGGGTTTCCTCTCACACTCAAAGACGTGCTGGTTACTGTGCATTGGCCATGCTAAATCATCCCTCAACGCACCCAAACAGAAGAGGATTTTCATTGCAGTGTTAATGCAAGCTGACTTGTGACACCAATAAATAAACTAAAAAGTTCTTTATTATGCTGTAGATGCACATCAGATACGATCCGGTAATGCCAGTTCTTGTTCCAATTTGGCCATTCTCCTTCGCTAGACTCTTTCGAAATTGGATTCCGATTCTATTACAACAGAAATGCCAAAGATCTCCAGCCCTTACCTCACGGACATCTCACCTCACAGAAGCAGAAATCTAACTGTGCCATCACCATCAGACCTTCCCACGTAAGAAAAACAAGTTTTTCCACACACACACGTCACGCCCTGCCCTCTCTCCTCCTGGCCTGAGCGCATAGTTTCAGTTGAAAATCCACATACAAAGCTGAAGGGATAGGTTTCTGTATCATAAAGTCAAAACATTACACTGAACCCTCAAATGCATGTGATAAGACCCTTATGGCACCCAAAGGCCAGGGAAGTTGCCAATGGCAATGCCAAAGCCAATCTTTATCTCTCAGTCAGCCTATCTCAAAGATTACATGGTCATTAGTGCGGTGTTGATTGTGGGATCTGACCGTGTGCAAATTGGCTGGCAGATTTGGTCGAGTTCTACAATTTCACTTCAAAACGTACTCCATTGGCTGTAAAGCACTTTAGGTCGTACTTAGTTTGTGTAGGGGAAAATCTGGATGCATTCTGGTCTCTATTTATTTAATACTTTTATGGGATGTGGGCATTGCTGGCTGGGCCAGCATTTATTGCCCTTCCTGAATTGTCTTTGTGGAATCGACCACACTGCTGTGGATGTGGAGACACACACGTAGGCCAGACCAGGTAAGGACAGCAGATTTCCTTCCCCAAACAGGAAATTAGTGAACCAGATCGGCTTTTTAAATGACAATTTTCAATTCATGGTCATAGAATCCTACAGTGCAGAAGGAGGCCCTTCAGCCCATTGAGCCTGCACTGGCAACAATCCAACCCAGACCCTATCCCCGTAACCCCATGTATTTACCCCACTACTCTCCCTAACACTAAAGGGACAATGTACCATGGCCTAACCTGCACATCTTTAGGACTGTGGAAGGAAACCAGAGCGCCCAGAGGAAACCCATGCAGACACGGGGAGAATGTGTAGACTCCACACAGACTGAGTCGAGCCAGGATTTGAACCCAGCTACCTGGTGATGACAGGCTAACCGCTATACCACCCCATGTTGCTGACCATTCACAGGAAGGTAGTGCCATAGTGGAATTGTCACTGGATTAGTAACCCAGAGACCCAGAAGGAGCTGCGTTCAAATTCCATCACAGCAGCTGGTGAAAATTTGAATTCATTAACCTGGAATGAATGATAACCATTGTCTACTGATGACCATGAAACCACTGTTGACTGCTGTAAAAAGTCATCTGGCTCACTAATGTCCTTGAGGGAAGGAAATCTCCCTTCCCTACCTGGTCTGGCCTACATGTGACTCCAGAGCCACAGTGATGTGGCTCACTCGTAGCTGCTCTCAGGGATGGGCAATAAATGCTGGCCCAGCCAGCAACACCCACAATCCAGGAACGCAGAAACAACTATAGTATTCCAGTACACATACCAAATGCATTACTTAACTATCCCTGACTGAAAGCAAAATAAAATGGGCTAATGCTAATATTATCATTCAGGGGACAAGAGAAGAGTTTATTTTTAAATGTGCCGTACACAAGTGGGTGAAGCAAATTCAAAAATTTACAAGAGAATTGGATAATTACTTGAATAAAGTTTCTTTAAAGTTTAATTATTATTGTCACAATTAGGCTTACAGTAACACTGCAATTAAGTTATTCTTCTAGTTGCCACACTGGCGCCTGTTCGGGTCAATGCACCTTCACTGGCTATGGGAGGAAACTGGAGCACCCAGAGGAAACCCATGGTGAGAACGTGCAAACTCCACACAGGCAGTGACTCAAGCCAGGAATCGAACCCAGGTCCCTGACACTGTGAGGCAGCAGCACTAACCAGTGTGCCACTGTGCTGCCCATTCCTGGGACTCTTGGAGGTGGGGGCGAGAGCAGGGGGGTGGAATAGAAAAGCTGGGATGAATTGGAGCTGACATAACATAACAGTTTCTAAACATCAACTACAATGTGGTCACGCAGACATGTCAGCAAACAGGCAGCGTGTGCGCACACACACACCCACCCTGACTAATAATAGATAGTGAAACAGGATAGCTAAACACAAGAGCTTTAATAGTTCAGGGGTGAGGGACTGTAAAGGTTACCACAACACAGATGCGGCAGCTTCTAGTGGGAGAGGTTAAGATGCCACAACGGACAGTGGAGAGGTCGGGGTAGCGAATCTTTCTTACCCAGAGAAAGAATTGGGCCACCGAAAGGGAAACTGCAACACTACAGATGTAGCGACCCCTAGATTAAAAAAAAAATCACAGGCTGCTAGAAAAGCTCGGCAGGTCAGGAAGCATGTCTGCAGAGAGAAACTCCAGGGCCGACATTTTAAGTCTACAAGATTACGAGGGGCACGGACAACAGAGTGGATAATTAGAAGGTTTTTCCCCAGGGAGGAAGGGTCAATGTCTGGGGGGTGGAGTGGGGACAAAGTTTAAAGGAGATGTACGAGGCAAGTTTACACAGAGGGTGGTGGTTGCCTGCAACTCACTGCCGGGGGAGGAGGTGGAAGCGGATGCAATAGTGAGTTTTAAGGGATGTCTTGACAAATACACGAATAGGATGGGATATGGTCCTCAAAAGGGGAGGGGGTTTTAGTGGGGCAGCATGGTCAGTGCAGGCTTGGAGGGCCGAAGGGCCTGTTCCTGTGCTGTAATCTTCTTGTTTAGGGTCATGCAACTTTTCATTAGAATGTAGATGGGTTTTATGTTATGGAGGGGAGGTGTGTGTGTGTGTGCGTGCGTGTGCGCGCGTGCGCACACAGGTCTTCAGAAGCGATCAAGTGACAAGGATGTCACAGAAGTGATAGGTTAACCTCTTTGAGAGCTAATGTTTAAGTTCCGAAATATATTAACGCTCATTTGACTGTTAACTCAATTTATTTATTGAGCTTACTTATTAGTGTCACAAGTCGACTTACATTAACGCTGCAATGAAGTTACCGTGAAATCCCCTAGTCGCCACACTCTGGCACCTGTTCGGGTACACTGAGGGAGAATTTAGCACGGCCAATGCACCTTAACCAGCACGTCTTTCAGACTGTGGGAGGAAACCGGAGCATCCGGAAAAAACCCATGCAGGCACGATGAGGGGCGTGGATGGGGTAGATAGGGAGCAGAGTCGAAGAGTCAGTTACAAGGGGATATAGGTTCAGACTGAGTGGCAGGAGGTTTTGTGGCGGGGGTGGGGGTTAGTGAATGTGAGGAAAAGCTTTGTACCCAGAGGGTGGTGACTGTCTGTGACAGCTGCCCTGGGAGGGTGGTGGAAGCAGGTTGCCCCAATCCTGTACAAAGTATCTGAAGAGCAGTTAGCCTCTCAGGGCTAGAAATACTGGTAGATGGGATTAGGTGGATTGGTGATGGGCCAAAGGGCCTCTTCTGCGCTGTGTGGTTCTGTAACACAGAGAGAACATGCAGACTTCACACAGACAGTGATTCCAAGCTGGGAATCAAAGCAGAATCCCTGACATGGTGAGGTGGCAGTGCTTACCACTATGCAAACAATGTAATGTCACTCATTAGTTTTCACTAGTAAATCCCACTCTTAAATCACACAGACAGGAACAGCTTTGAATGATCTTGCTGCTGATGTAATACAGGCAATGATTGCATTTGTACATCACCTCTAGAAACTCAAAACACCAACACCCTCTCACACCATTGCAGTGTCATCCTATTGGTATGTAGGCCATTCAGCCCCTTGTTCTGCTTCACCTGCCATCCATTAGATCATGTGATCATATGTCATTGGCCAATCTTTGTTCCACTGTCACCCAACTGCCTAACAAAACACAAGTACACAAGACCAACATTCTTGAGGATGGAGGGCTACCATTGAACCTGAAATGGACTTGCCACATTGCGGCTAAAAAAGGTTGGGAGCCCTGTGGCAAATAACTCACCTCCTGATTCCCCCAACCCTGTCCACCATTTGCAAGGCACAAGTCAGGAGTGTGATGGAATTCTCTCCACTTGCCTGGATGGGTGCAGCTCCCAACAACATTCAAGAAACTCGACACCAGCCAGGACAAAAGCAACCAACATGATTGGCACCCCATCCACAAACATCCATCCTCCCACCACCAACATGGCAACAAGGGCAGCATGGTGGCACACTAGATAGCGATGCTGCCTCACAGTGCCAGCAACCTGGGTTCAGTTCCTGGCTTGGATTTCTGTCTGCATGCTTTCCCCCCCACCACCCCCCATGTCTGTGTGGGTTTCCTCCGGGTGCTCCGATTTCCTCCTACAGTCCAAAGAAGTGTGGGTTAGGCAGATTGGCCATGCTAAATTGCTCCTTAGTGTCAGGGGGACTAACTAGGGGAAAAGTGCATGGGGTTATGGCGATGGGACTGGGTGGGATTGTGGTCGCTGCAGAGACAATGGGCCAAATGGCCTCTTTCTGCATTGTAGGATTCTGCGATTCTAACATACAGTGGCAGCCTTGTGTACAAGCTAGGAGATGCATTGAAGGAACTCACCAAGGCTCCTCAGACAGCACCTTCCAAACCTGTGACTGCTACCATCTAGAAGGAAAAGGACAGCAGACGTGTGGGAACACCACCACTTGCAAGTTTCCACAAACAATTACTACAAAGTTTCCTGTACGATTATCTAATCAGGAATCCTAGTAGCTCCTGTTGACACAGAGATTGGCAAGCGAGAAGTAGGATTTTATTTTTAAAGCCTGGACTTCAAATGGACACCATTCATATCTTAGACATCTATTAGCAACACTTCCCAGAAATAGAAAGTAACTCAATCAGCTCACATAGACCCTGTCTGATTAAATCACACAAGCACAACAGAAAACAACTTCCTCCACTAAACTATAGCCAGAATTTTCAGGGGCACATTCCAGAAACCCATGGCAGAAGTTTGCCGTCAGGGATGGGAACCGCTGGAAAACTTCAGCCTCCTGTGTACGTTTTAAAACGGACAATTTGCATTGGTATAGCACCTCTCACAGCACAAAGTACTTTAACAGCCAACAAAATACTTCTCAATTCCTGCTGCAATGCAGGAAACACAGCAGCCAATTCCCACAGCAAGATCCCACAAGTGGCACACTGGGTTAACACTGCTGCCTCATGGCACCAGGGACCTAGGTTCAATTCTGGCCTCAAGTCACTGTCTATGTGGAGTTTGCATGTTCACTTCATGGTGCTCCGGTTTCCTCCCAGACTCCAAAGGTGGATTGGCCGTGCTAAATTGCTCCTTAGTGTCAGAGGGATTAGCAGGGTAAATACATGGGGTTACAGGATAACCCTGAGCCCATTAGTGTCCAAAGATGTGTGGGTTAGATTGATTAGCCATGCTAAATTGCCCCTTAGTGCCCAAAGATTAGGTTAAGTGGACTGGCCAAATTGCCCCTTTAGCATCAGGGGAATTAGCTGATCAATACGTGGGGGCTACAGAGATAGGGCCTGATGGGATTATCAGCTTGATGGGCTGATTGGCCTGCCTTCTACATGGTGGGGATTCTATTCCATGAAACAGCAAAGTGATAATTTTTTTTTAAAACCTTGGTTAAGAGGTTAATATAGGAGAGGGCACACACAAACAAACTCCCCTGCTCTTCTTCACAGTATTGCTGCAGTGGCAGAGAGATACATTCCTGAACCACTGCAATCTCTGGAGTGTAGGTACACCCAGTATTCTGTTTAGGAGGGAATTCCAAGATTCTGCACTAGCAACAGTGCAGGAATGGCCGATATATTTCCGAATCAGGATGGCGAGTGGCTCAAAGGGGAACTTAGGATCATAGAACAGAAGCTGTAGAAAATGACCATTCAGCCCATCAGCTTTGCACTGACAACAATCCCACACAAGAGTCTACACCGTAACCCCATGTATTGACCCAGCTAATTCCCCCTGATTTAGCACGGCCAATCCAGCTTAGCTGCACATCTTTGTAGGACTTAACCTGAATATCTTTGGACTGTGGGAAGAAACCAGAGCACCCAGAGGAAACCCACGCAAACACGGGGAGACTCCACACAGGCAGTGCCAACCACTGTGCCATTGTGCATTTTCATCCGCTCAAGTAGGCAGTTAGTTGGTGCGGAGGAGGGGGGGAAGGATCTGGGGGTGGTGGGGACAGATTAGCACCACATTCAAAAGGCACCATCTCCAACAGAGCAGCATTCCCTCAGCCTGCCTTGGTTGAGGTGGGGTATCTATAATGATAGATGCACCAGGAACCTCGTGACAGAGACGAGTTTTAACAGTCACCTGCCTGGTCACAAATCAGACTGCAAATTCTCCTTTACCACCCCCACATTGGGTTGGGTTTAGTGTGGCCAAAGTTATAAGACAAATCAGCAAAGGACAATGAGATGAATTTATATCAATGGAGACAGTTGTTACAATCTGGAACGTGCTTGTGGATACAGTTACTCATTCAGTAACGTTTGAAAGAGAATTATGTGGGTAAGAAAAAATGCAACTTACAAAACATCCCAAAGCTGTTGACATAACACTTCTATAACTAAGCAAATATTTGAAGTGCTTTGTAGAATCATACACGGCAGAAGAGGCCCTTCAGCCCATCAAGTCTGTATTAACACGACAGGAACACCTAACCCCATAGCCCTTAATCATTATAGAATCCCTACAGTGCAGCTGGAAGCCATTTGCCCATCGAATCTGTACTAGTCGCAATCCCCCCCCAGCCTCAATCCCCAAGCATTTTCCCTAGCTAGCCTTCCTGATACTAAGGAACAGTTTTAGCAGGGTCAATCCACCTAACCCGCACATCTTTGGAGCATGCGCGGGAAACTAGAGCACCCGGAGGAAACCCACACAGACACAGGGAGAATGTGCAGACTCCACACAATGACCTGAGGCAGGAATTGAACCTGGGTCCCTGGCACTGTGAGGCAGCAGTGCTAACCACTGTGCCAAGTGCTCATTAAAGGATATGAGGGAACCCACCTCTATCACCTTCCCAGGCAATGAATTCCAGACTGTCACCACCCTCTAGGTAAAAAAGGTTTTTCCTCACATTCCTACCTAAACCTCCTGCCCCTCCCTTTCAGCCTGTGTCCCCTCGTGACTGACCTTTCAGCTAAGAGGAACAGCTGCTCCTTATCCTCGCTGTCCATATCCCTCAATCTTAAAAGTTTATCTATTAGTCACAAGTAAGAGTTACATTGTAGTGCAGTTACTGTGAAAATCCCTTAGTCGCCACACTCCGTGCATGTTCAGGTCAATGCCCCTAACCAGCATGTCTTTTGGGCTGTGTATAAAGTTTATTTATTAGTCACAAGCAAGGCTTACATTAACACTGCAATGAAGTTACTGTGAAATTCCCCTAGACATCAGTCTGGTGTCTGTTCCGGTACACCGAGGGAGCGTTTAGCTCCCTACAGTGCAGAAAGAGGCCATTTAGCCCATCAAGTCTGCATTGACCACAGTCCCACCCATGCCTTACCCTTATATCCCTACACATTTATTTTTTTAAAGCAACACAGCACGGGAAACAGGCCCTTTATCTGCTAATTTATCTGCTAATCTCTACGCATTTCCTCGTGCAGACAGCGCAGAGTCGCTGAGCAGATACTGATAGCCAATTTCTGCACATGAGGATGGTCTCAAATGGGATCTTGGGTTTGTGTCACACTATCTGTAACCCCCATGACTTGCAACATCTCACTTACTGTCCTGTCTGGAGACAATACACATCTCTTTAACCTATGCTTAATGCTGTCTCCACTCACATTGTCTGTACCTTTAACGCTTGATTAGCTGTAAAATCTCACATTCTAATCAGTATTCTGTAAACCGAGTGTGTGCCTTTATATGCTCTGTTTGTGATCAGAATTCCCCACTCACCTGACAAAGCAGCAGAGCCCCAAAGGCTAGTGGTGTTTGCCACCAAATAAAACTATTGGACTTTAACCTGATGTTGACAGACTTGTTACTGAGTTTACCCCAGTCCAATGTCAGCATCTCCACATCATGACTGTTAAGCTGGTTAAATTCTTAACTGGCACAAAGTCAAAGTATAGAAGGCCACAGTCAGACCAGCAGTCATCATCTCATTAAAGCATGGAGCAAACGCAACGGGCTGAATAGCCTGCCTCTGCTTCTATGTCATCAGATCAGCCATGATCACATTGAAACGGCAGAGCAAGCAAGGAAGTTCTATTTTACCATCCAATAATACGGCTGACCATAACTAAGGGTAGGACTGAATTAAACAGCTCTCTCAAAAAAAAGATTAGCATGGGCACTGTGGGCCGAATGGCCTGCACTCAATGTGTGGTCTAAGTTCAGGTCATGTTTGACTAACTTGGTGGAATTGTTTACGGACATTCAGTGCGTGCTGGACAATGGAGAACTTGGGGATGTGGGGTATCTGGATTTCCAGAAGGCAGTCAACAAGGTGCCACACCAAAGACTGCTATGTTAGATAAAGATGTACGGGTAATGTATTAGCAAAGGTAGAAATTGGTTAATTAACAGAAAGCAAAGAGTGGGAGTAAATAGGTGTTTTTTTTGGTTGGCAATCAATGACTAGTGGTGTGCCTCGGGGATCAGTGTTGAGACCGCAATTGTTTACCATTTACATTAGAGATTTGAAGTTACGGACCAAGCACAGTGTGTCAAAATTCACAGATGACATTAAGATGAGTGGGAGAGCAAAGCGTGCAGAGGACGGTGGAAATCTGCGAAGGGATACAGATAGTTTGAGTGAGTGGTCACGGGTTTGGAAGATGGAGTACAATGTTGGTCAACGTGGGATCATCTATTTTGGCAGGAATAACAATAAAATGGACTATCGTTTAAATGGTAAAAAAATTGCAGCAGGTTGCTGTGCAGAGGGACCTGCGTGTCTTTTGTGCAAGTATCACAAAAGATTGGCAAGCGCACCAGATAATTAAAGCGGCAAATGGAAATTTGTCCTTCATTGTGAGAGGGACGGAGTTTAAAATTAGGGAGGTGATGTTGCAGCTGGTAAGGCCACACCTGAAGTGCCATGTATAGTTCTGGTCTCCTTACTCGAGAAGGGATATACTGGCACGGGAGGAGGTGTACAGGAGATTCACTGGGCTGATTCTGGAGTTGAGAGTGTTGACTTACAAGGAAAGATGGAGTAGACTTGGACTATACTCATTGGAATTCAGAAGAATGAAGGAGGATCTTTTAGGGTAGGCAACATAGAAGCAGAAAAGTTGTGTCCACTGGCAGGTGAAAGTAGAACTAAAGGACACAGTCTCAAATTAGGGGGAGCAGATTTAGGGCTGAGGAGGGACTTCTTCACCCAAAGAATCTGTAGAAATCCCTGCCCAGCAAAGCAGTTGAGGCTATCTCACTGAATGCTTTTAAGGCAAAGGTAGATAAATTTTTGAACAGTAGTGGAATAAAGGATTATGATAAGTGGAGCTGAGTTCACAAAAAGATCAACCATGATCTTATTGAATGGCGGAGCAGGCTTGAGGGTTCAGATTTTCAGCCTCAGGTCACTGTCTGTGTGGAGTTTGCACACTCGCCCCATATCTGCATGGGTTTCCTGCTAAGTCCAAAGACGTATGGGTTAGGGTGCATTGGCTGTGCTAAATTCATCCTCAGTGTAACCGAACAGGCACTGGAGTGTGGTGACTAGGCGATTTTTACAGTAACTTCATTACAGTGTGAATGTAAACTTACTTGTGGCTAATGAATAGTAAACTTCCCTTAAAATAAACTAAAAAAAATGAGTGGCACAGTGGTTAGCACTGCTGCCTCACAGTGCCGGGGACCTGCGTTCAATTCTGACCTCAAGCCACTTCTGTTCTCCCCACGTCTGTGCGGATTTCTTCCGAGTGCTCCAGTTTTCTCCCAGTCCAACGGTGTGCAGGTTAGGTGGATTGACTATGCTAAATTGCCCCTTAGTATCAGGGGGATCAGCAGGGTAAATACGCAGAGTTACAGGGACAGGACCTGGGTAGGATTATGGTTGGGGCAGACTCCATGGATCATGCCAAATTGACCTGGGGGATTAGCGGGGTAAATATGCAGGGTTGTGGGAATAGGATCTGGGTGGCTGTGTACTCAATGGCCTCTTCCTGCACACTAGGGAATTCCAGGATAGTGATGTTCAGGTAGACGATTGGCAATCTTCTGAACCACGTGACACAAGATTGCATCAGACATCTATTTGATCAAATCTGCTCGTTTTTCCCCTTTACAATTCAGATGGGAAAACAAAAGAACTTCCTTCCCCCCCCATCCCAAAAAAAAACGTAGTCAATTTCACACCACGTGGAGGGGTGGGTGGGGGGCATCAATTAGTTACAAGATTGAAATTAGACCAAATTCTTTCAACTCCCTCCCTTCTTTTCCACGTTGTAACTTTATGCTGCTTAAAGAAATACAACTTTAAATTTACAAACTAAACCCCGGCAGATATTGATTAGTTGTTACTCAATTATGTAACCTTTTTTAACCGGAGCTGGGTACAACGTCCGCGGTCAGCATGTGCTTTCCCCCCCCTACTCTCCTCGGCTGCAAATGTTACTGACCTGACCAGGTCCAGAAAGGAGTCAGTCACTTCCTTGGGCTGGGGCAGCGTCTCTTCCAAGCCCGGCAGCGTGGGGTTGGCCTCGGCTCCTTCCCCGGGCTGCACGATGAACGCCATGGTCACCCCGATGGCCGAAGCCAGCAGGGTGGTGAGGAAGAAGAAGAGCATAGCCCAGCCGCCCACTTTGCCCAGGGCTTGGGGGTCCAGGCTGGCAGCGCCCGACACCAGGCTGCAGACCACCAAGGGGATGATGATCATCTTCAGCAGCCGGAGCAGCAGCTCGCCCGGGAAGGAGAAGTAGAGGACCTGGAGGGGGCTCAGCTGGAGGCTCCTGACCGAGAGACCGATCACTACGCCGCTGATCACCCCGGCCACGGTTAAGATGACCAGCAGGTTGGATCTGACACATCCCCGGAGTTTGTGCATCTTGGCTTGGCGCTGCTTGCCGGGCCTGGATACATTGTTGCCGCAATTGGATACATTGTTGCTGGAACTGGATACATCGTTGCCATTTACAGCCAGGTGAACATCTCCGTTCGATGTAGCTTTTAAATCATCATCTCTTAACGCGGCCATGACTTCCTTAACGCACTCTCTTCTGGCCACCCACGGTTCACTAAAGACGGTTCTTTTTATATATTTGCACGCTTCCTTCTCAGTCCACAGCCAGAGGTGGCAACTGAAGGGCAGCGAATGTATGGAATAAAACTGAAATGCCTCGTGGTTGCATTTTATGGTGGCGGCGGCCAATACAACGCCCCTTTGGAGGTGGGTGCTGGAACCAAGTCAATCAGAGCAGAGGTGGAGCCTCAGAGACACACGCTTCGTGGTGCCTGTTGCACAAAGCCAGTGGCCTGTTCTCAACAAAATGCAATCGCATAAAATACCAACAGGATTACACAGGCTTGCTGTGGAGATGGGTGGATTAGGGTTGGGAGAGAGCACAGTAAGAATTTCTCACAACACCAGGTTAAAAGTCCAACAGGGTTTAACTTGGCAGCACGAGGTTTCGGAGCGCTGCTCTTTAAGGGTTATCCGTGCTCTCTAAGTTAATTTAGCAATGCTGCCTGGCGCAGGTCAGAGACCTTGAGTTCAATTCCTGGCTTGGGAGGGGTCACTGTCTGCGTGGAGTTCGCACATTCTCCCTGTGTCTGCGTGGGTGTCCTCTGGGTGCTCCGGTTTCCTCCCACAGTCCAAAAGACTGGCCATGTTAAGTTCTCTCTCAAAACAGGCACTTAGTGTGAGGACTAGAGGATTTTCACAGTAACTTCATTGCAGTGTTAATATAAGGCTACTTGTAGCTAGTAAATAAACTTTTAACCACCCTACCCTGAGGACTGGAAACCTCAACTTGAATTTGAAATATGAGAAGATGTGTGAGAGTTAATGGAAAGTCTTCACCTGACTTACACGGATGTCAACAAATCTAACAGGATCTCTCTGCTACTTCAATCGATTTTTAAATAACTAGGTCGTGAATGTGTCATGAGGAGTTCCTAAGACTTCAGCTGAATTTTGCTTGTTGCCACAGTTTATCAAGTAACATATTTGTCCAAGACTGTGGCTTCAGGCACTCTGAATATTTAACCCTTTATCCAGGCTGACACACCCAGCACTGCAGTTTGCAGGAGGTACTAAAACCAGGGCCTCTTTGTTTCTCTAAGATGGAAGTGATTTGATTTGATTTTATTGTTATCACATGTATTAGCATGCAGTGAAAAGCACTGTTTCTTGCACGCTACACAGACAAAGCATGCCATTCATAGAGAAGGCAAGGAGACAGTGCAGAATGTAGTGTTACAGTCATAGCTAGGGTGTAGAGAAAGATCAACTTAATGCAAGATAAGTCCGTTCAAAACTCTGACGGCAGCAGGGAAGAAGCTGTTCTTGAATCAGTTGGTACGTGACCTCAAATTTTTGTGTCCTTTTCCCAATGGAAGAAAGTGGAAGAGAGAATGTCCAGGATGAATGGGGTTCTTAATTATGCTGGCTGCTTTTCCGAGGTGTAGAACGAGAAGTGTAGACAGAGTCAATGGATGGGAGGTTGGTTTGTGCGATGGATTGGTCTACATTTCAAAACTCATAGTTTCTTGCAGTTTTGGTCAGAGCAGGAGCTGTACCAAGCCATGACTGTTCCAGTGAAGCAAACTGGGGGAGCATCATCTCCTGTCTCCTCCATCTTAAACCCTTTTGTCAAATATTTATTCTCTCAATACAATCCTCCCACCCCCACACTGGGCCGTCTGCCTCTTGTTCTTAATGTTGCTGCACTTTGTTGCAATCCCTCCCAGCTACTGTTTGATATCCAACACATCTTCCTCTCCCTCCTCGACCCCAGGATTCAAAAACATTTTGTTTTAATTTCTGTTTTCTCTCCTTACAGTTCCTGCCTGACCTAAAGTTGAAGTTTATTTATTAGCCCGGCTTGAATGCTGTGATCAAGTTACTGTGAAATTCCCTTACTCACCACACTCCATCACATGTTCAGGTCAATGCACCCTGACCAGCACATCTTTCAGACTATGGGAGGAAATTCATGCAGACACGGGGAGAATATGCAGACTCTGCACAGACAGTAATCCCAAGCCGGGATTCAAAACTGTGTTGCTAGCACTGTGAGGCAGCAGTGCCAACCACCGTGCTACCCAAACGGTTAAGTTTTCTCTGTTCTTGTGGCACACTTGACCAACTGGTTTCCTTCTGCAGGCAAAGTTTGGTGAGGCACATGTTGTTTGGCCACATTATGAGCACACTTTCCTTGGCCATTAAACCCTGGGGTGAGACTCGAACTGAGAATCTCTGGAGCTGAGGGGCAGGGACACTAACCCACTGCACCACAAAACCTCTGTTCAATTCCTTATCTAATTGCAAATGTATATTTGCTGAAGATAAACAATTTTACAGATTGGCCTTGAACACTGTCGCCTGATTGAATAGTGGAGCAGTGGATAACAATACTTTATTAACTTTAATCTGGAGACTGTAACAGACTCTATATTCAGTCAGATTACATAGCAAGGAAAAGGTGAGACACGACAAAAACATGTAACACACGTTCACACTCACTCTCACACACACTCATTTCCACATACACACACTCTCACACACACACACAATCTCTCACACACACACACACACACACACACTCTCACACACAAACACGCGCACACACACTCACTCTCACAATCTCACACACACACTAACACACTCCTTCTCTACTGTAGGGATCCAATGATACTAAAACTTACCATTAGTGAATTGCATCTTGCAGACTCCCAGCATGGGTTACTGTCTGAGTGGAGTCTGCATCTTCTCCCCATTTCTGCGTGGGATTTTTTCCAGTTTCCACCCACTGTCTGAAAGACGTTGACCCAGCAAGTGGTGGAACCTGCAGGAGAGCAGGGAAGAAGATGGCAAGGAAGGAAATAAGTTGACATTGTGGCTTCCCTTTTCAGGAGGGAAGTCTCGGTGTGTTAACTTTCATTAGTGGAGTGATGGAATTTCGGAGCCCTGAGGTCATGTTGCAATTGTACAAAACTCTGTGGTGCAGCCACACTTGCGAGTATTGTGTACAGTTCTGGTCACCGCATTACAAGAGAGATGTGGAGGCATTGGAAAGGGTGCAGAGGAGGTTTACCAGGATGTTGCCTGGTATGGTGGGAAGGTCTTATGAGGAAAAGCTGAGGGACTTGAGGTTATTTTCATTAGAGAGAAGAAGGTTAATAGGTGACCCAATTGAGGCGTATAAGATGATCAGAGGTTAGATAGGGTGGACAGTGAGAGTCTTTTTCCCCAGATGGTGATGGCTAACACGAGGGGACTTGGCTTTAAATTAAGGAGTGGTAGTTATGGGACGGATGTCTGAGGTAGACTCTACTCAGAGGGTAGGAAGGGCATGGAATCCCTATCTGCAGCAGTTGTGGACTCGCCAACTTTAAGGGCGTTCAAATGGTCAGTGGATAGACATATGGATAACATTGGAATAGTTTAGGTTAGAGGGTCATTAGATTGGTTCCACTGGTCAGCGCAACACCGAGGGTCAATGGGCCTGTACTGCGCTGTAATGTTCTATACCAGGCAACATCCTGGTAAACCTCCTCTGCAAACCTTTCCAATGCCTCCACATCTTTCTTATAATGTGGCGACCAGAACTGTACGCAATACTCCAAATGCAGCCACACCAGAGTTTTGTACCAATAAAAGCTAACACACCGTATGCCTTCTTATCAACCTGGGTGCCAACTTTCAGGAAGCTATGCACGTATACACCGAGATCTCTCTGCTCGTCGACACTACTAAGAGTCTTTCCATTAGCTCTACGTTCTGTATTACTGTTACTCTTACCAAAGTGAATCACCTCACACTTTTCCGTATTAAACTCCATTTGCCACCTCTCGGCCCAGCTCTGCAGCTTATCTATGTCCCCCTGCAAACTGTAACATCCATCCTCACTGTCTACAACTCCTCCGACTTTGGTGTCGTCTGCAAATTTACTAACCCATCCTTCTACACCCTCATCCAGGTCATTTACAAAAATTACAAACAGCAGTGGCCCTAAAACAGATCCCTGAGGCACACCACTTGTAACTGAACTCCAGGTTGAATATTTCCCATCAACCACCATCCTCTATTAGCTAGCCAATTCCTGATTCAAACTGCTAAACCACCCTCAATCCCATGCATTTGCATTTTCTGCAATAGTCTACCATGGGGAATCTTATCAAATGCTTTACCAAAATCCACATACTGATTATCCTTATCCAACTCTTTGGTCACTTTTTCAAAAAACTCGATAAGATTTGTGAGGCACGAACTACCCTTCACAAAACAATGTTGACTATCCGTAATCAATCTCCTTCCTTAAGACTCTCCTTAAACAAAGAACAAAACAGCGTGGGAAACAGGCCCTTCGAGCCTGCGCCGCCACCCCGCTGTTCCCATCTCTACCCACGATCCCTGTCCATGTTTATAGATCTATGGATTAAAAAACCAAATTTGAGACAATTTAGGGAGAATTTGTTTTGCCAATTAGCCTAAGAGCACATCTTTGGGATGTGGGAGGAAACCGGAGCACCCGGAGAAAACCCACGCAAGCACGGGGAGAATGCGCAAACTCCCACAGACACAGGCCCAAATCCATGTATCTGCACAGCACAGCGATAGTCACTGAGCTGTCGTGTTGCCCATCAAATGGTCCAGGTCAAGCGTACACTAACGACGTGAAGCACTAGGATACTCTCGAAAAAAATCCAAGAGCAGCCCTCTCACGACCCATCGCGTGTATGCCCCTTGTTAGACAACAAGGTGGACCAAAGCACCTGTAGGATAAAAACAAGTACATCAATATCATCATCTATTTGCACACTTCCCAGGGACTCCCAAGGCTCATGATCCCTATTTTAAATCAGTTTTCTATACCCCTCCATTCCCATTCTGTTCATGTGCCCATCTAAGTATTTCTAATAACTCCACAGTACCTGCCTCCACCACTTTACTTGGCAGCGCATTCCATACCCCCACCACCCTCTCTGTGAAATAAAATAAAGTTTATTTGTTTATTACTCACAAATTGATTTACACTAACACTGCAATGAAGTTGCTGTGAAAACCCCCTAGTCACCACACTCTGGTGCCTGTTCAGGTACACTGAAGGAGAATTTAGCATAGCCAATGCACCTAACCTGCATATCTTTCGACTGTGGAAGGAAATCAGAGCACCCGGGGGGTGTCCACACACAGAGAGTGACCCAAGCTGGGAATTGAACCTAGGTCTCTGGAACTGTGAGGCAGCAGTACTAATCACAGTGCCACACCACCCCCCTCTCCCCCACTAATCTGCTTTAGGTCACCTGTGCTAATATATTCCTTTACGTGGCTCTAGGTCAAATTTAGTCTGATAATCCTCTTTGTGAAACGCTTTAGGATGTTTTGTTATGCTAAAGGAGCTGTTAATTCAGAACGCAAATGCAAGTGCTTCAGGTTTCTCAATCATGCTGCAACCCAGCCTTTTTATTACATCAGCTCTCTCTCAGTACGCAGAGGGAGAGAGGATGCGGGAGCAACTGACGTCCTCACAATCATGGATTGTATCCCCAGCTGTTGAATGGGGAAGTTGGTGGTTTAGTGGTATTATCACTGGACTATTAATCCAGAAACGCATATATCTGTTCTAGGGAACCCAGGTTCAAATCCTGCCATGGCAGCTGGTGAAATTTGAATTCAATAATAAATATCTGGAATTAAGAATCTACTGATGACTCATTGTTGAAAAAACCCATCTGATTCCCCAGTGTCCTTTAGGGAAGAAAATCTCCCATCCTTACTCAGTCTAGCCTACATGTGACTCTAGAGCAGGCTTGGAGGGCCAAAGAACCACTTCCCGAGAAATAATTTTCTTTCTTTTTGTTCAGTGTTGATTGTTGGGAAAACCTACCTGATTCACTAATGTCCTTTAGGGGAGGAAATTTGCTGTCCTTAGCCGGTCTGGTCTACATGTGACTCCAGAGCCACAGCGATGTAGTTGACTCTCATCTGCCCTCCAAGTGGAGGAATGGCAATAAATGTTGGCCCAGCCAGCGATACCCATGACCCACGAATGAATTTTAAAAAATGAAGACGGGGATAGCAGAGGCTGTGAGGACCATTTTCCAATCCTCACTAGATAAAAGTGAGGTCCCAGAGGATTAGAGGTCTATGCACGCTGTATCATTATTTAGGGAAAGACCAGGAAGCTTTCAGCCTAACCTCTGTGGTGGGTAAATTATTGGAAGCAATTCTGAGAGACAGAATCAACTTTCTCTCAGGATTGATCAGGGATGACATAGTTTTGTTAGAGGAAAATCATGTCTTACTACTTTAACAGAGTTTTTTGAGGAAATAATGAGGAGGATTGATGAGAGCAGTGCAGTGGATGTTATGTACATAGATTTCAGTAAGGAATTTCATCATGGAGTAGAATCATAGAATCTCTGCAGGGCAGAAGGAGGTCATTCAGCCCATCATATGCACAAATTCTCTGAAAGAGTATCTTAACAGGTCTACTCCCTGCCTTACCCAGTAACCCCACACATTTACCTCATTAATCCCCCTAATCTACATATCTTTGGATACTAAGGGGCAATTTAGCATGGCCAATCTATCTAATCTGCACATCTTTGGACAGTAAGGGGCAATTTAGCATGGCAAATCCACCTAACCTGCACATCTTTGGACAGTAAGGGGCAATTTAGCATGGCCAATCCACCTAACCTGCACATCTTTGGACAGTAAGGGGCAATTTAGCATGGCAAATCCACCTAACCTGCACATCTTTGGACAGTAAGGGGCAATTTAGCATGGTCAATCCACCTAACCTGCACATCTTTGGACAGTAAGGGGCAATTTAGCATGGCCAATCCATTCAACCTGGACATCTTTGGACACTAAGAGCCAATTCACATAACCTGCACATCTTTGGAGTGTGGCAAGAAACCAGGACACCTGGAGAAAACCACACAGACATGGAGAGAACATACAAATGCCACACAGTTAGTGACCCGAGGCTGGAATTGAACCCGGGTCCCTGGCACTATGAGGCAGCAATGCTCTCCACTGTGCCATCATGCTGCCCTAATAGGAAATATTACCTGGGGCCTCTTGCACACAAGGGCAGGCTGGTGAGAAAAGTAAGATCTGATGGGATAGAGAAGAAGTTGGCATGAAATTAGTTCAGTGAAAAGGAGGGAAGGATAAAGGCCGATGGATGTTTCTGCAAATGGAAAACAGTTTCCAATGGTGTTCCAATGGCAGGGTCCTTGTTGTTCTGGGAGTCTGAGATATTCTGAGGGAGTCTGGAATATTTTGGGAATTCTGGCAATCTGCAATATTCTGGGATATTCTGGGGGGGCAGTCTGGGATACTTGGGGGGGCAGTTTGGGACATTCTGGAGATTATAGGATATTCTGGAGGAGTCTGGAATATACTGGGGGGGGTGGTGGTATATTCTGGGGGGTCTGAGATATTCTGGAGGGTCTGGGATATTCTGGGGATCTGGGATATTCTAGAGAGTCTGGGATATTCTGGGGGTTCTGGGATATTCTGGGGGGTCCTGGGATATTCTGGAGGGTCTGGATATTCTGGGATCTGGGATATTATGGGGGTTCTGGATATTCTGGGGGGTCTGAGATATTCTGGGGGTCTGGGATATTCTGGGGGAACTGGGATATTCTGGGGGTCTGAGATATTCGGGGGATCTGGGATATTCTGGGGGATCGGGATATTCTGGGGGTTCTGAGATATTCTGGAGGGTCTGGGATATTCGGGGTGTCTGGGATATTCTAGAGAGTCTGGGATATTCTGGGGGGTCCTGGGATATTCTGGGGGTTTCTGGGATATTCTGGGGGGTCTGGATATTCTGGGGTCTGGGATATTCTGGAGGGTCTGGGATATTCCGGGGGGTCTGGGATATTCTGGAGGGTCTGGGATAATTCGGGGGGTCTGGGATATTCTGGAGGGTCTGGATATTCTGGAGGTCTGGGATATTCTGGGGGGTCTGGGATATTCTGGAGGGTCTGGGATATTCTGATAGAGTCTGAGTATTCTGATAGGGTCTGGGATATTCTGGGGGGTCGTTGGGTCTGGTTTTGGGGTCTGGGATATTCTGGAGGGTCTGGGATATTCTGGGGGGTCTGGGATATTCTGGAGGGTCTGGGATATTCTGGAGGGTCTGGGATATTCTGATAGAGTCTGGGGTATTCTGATAGAGTTGGGGTATTCTGATAGGGTCTGGGGTATTCTGATAGAGTCTGGGGTATTCTGGGGGGATCTGGTATATTCTGGGGGGTCTGGTATATTCGGGGGGTCTGGGATATTCTGAGGGTCTGGAGTATTCTGGGGGATCTGGGATATTCTGAGGGGTCTGGGATATTCTGATAGGGTCTGGGGTATTCTGGGGGGATCTGGGATATTCTGAGGGGTCTGGGATATTCTGAGGGGCGGGGGGGGTCTGGGTTATTCTGATGGGATCTGGAATATTCTAGGCGGGGGTGGTTGGTTTCGGATATTCTGATGGGTCTGGAATATTCTGGGGGTGTCTGGGATATTCTGAGGGCTCTGGGATATTCTGGGGGGTCTGGAATACTCGGGGGGGGGGTCTGGGATATTCTGTGGTGGGTGTTGGGATATTCTGGGAGTGAGTTTGGTATATTCTGGGGTTTGCATTCCAGACTTTGGAGGAGCAGAGTCTGGAATGTTCTGTAGCTCTGGGACAGTCTGGGCATCTGGCACACAAGGCCTCAGGCTGAGCTGAGACTGGGGCTTTGAGGAGGAGGAGGGAGTTGTTTTAGTGCAATGCGTCCAGATTCAGATTTATCCCACTGAATGTGCGCAGAGCTGTTATGGAGTTCACTCCTGGACAAAACTCAGAGGTACAGCTGTTTGGAAAGATCATATCAGTGTGAAACATTTCACAGATTCCTCAAACTGGTCAATCATGCTGCTTTTCCTTGTTTCACTGTTTAATTTTCCATTACTGTGGAAAGACAGAGTCTGCATTGATCGGAATAAGAACATCCTCAGAATGTTTTCCAGCCAGTAACTTGTTTCTGAGGAAGTGTCAATTGACAAATACAGCAGTCAGTTTACAAGATTTCTCCAACCACAGTTAATCCGGCACTTTGGTGATGAGTTTAGGGCTGCAGTTCTGACTGGGAAACTAGATAATATTTCTGCTCTGATTTCAGGAGAGCTTTTCCTGTCAAACAAACAAGACAGCCCCAAATTCTGTCCCAGAGGCCTATTGAATTAAGGTATGCCAGAGGTATCGAATCTTAGAACCCCTACAGTGCTGAAGGAGGCCATTTGGCCCATCCAGTCTGCACCTGCCACAATCCCACCCAGGTCCTGTCCCCATAACATCATGTATTTACCCTAGGTAGTCCCCCGAACACTAAGAGGCAATTAGCACAGCCTATCCACCTAACCTGCACATCTTTGGACACTAGGGGACAATTTAGCATAGTCAATCCACCTAACTTGCACATCTTTAGACTCTAAGGGACACTTTAGCATGGCCAATCCACCTAACCTGCACATCTTTAGACTCTAAGGGGCAATTTAGTACAGCCAATCTACTTAACCTGCACATCTTTGGACTGTGGGAGAAACTGAAACACCTGGAGGAAATCCATGCAGACACAAGGAGAATGTGCAAAATTTGCACCAACAGCGACCCGAGCTGGGAATCAAACCGAGGTCCCTGGCGCTGTGAGGCAGCAGTGCTAACCACTGTACCACTACACCGCCCCAACAGAATAAAATTGGATGGCCTTTTCAAAGAGCTAGTATAGGAACAATGGGCTGAATTGCCTCCTCCTGTGTTAAGTGGCATTAGCAATCCTGGGCCAGAATGGATATGGGGTCGGACTCGAGGTTTGGGGTGTGAGAGGTTTGGAGAGAGAATCAGTTCAGATTCCAATCCTAAATCCTGTCACGTGACCTCTGTTCTTTTTCTGTTTGTGGGACATGGATCCCGCTGGCTGGGCCAGCATTTATTGCCCATCCCTCACTGTCCTTGGAGGGCCTTGAGAGTCAGTCACTTTGCGGTGGCTCTGATGTCACATGTAGGCCAGGCTAGGTAAGGACGACAGATTCCTCTTCCCTGAAGGACATTAGTGAACCAGGTAGATTTTCCCAACAAACAACACTGAACAAGGAACAAATAAAATTACAGCACAGGAAAAGGCTCTGCACCAACCATGCTGCCTGTCTGAACTAAAACCCCCCTACCCTTCCAGGGATCATATCTCCCTATTCCCATCCTCTTCATGAATTTGTTCAGACGCCCCTTAAAAGTCACTATTGTATCTGCTTCCACTACCTTCCCCCAACAGTGAGTTCCAGGCACACATCACTCTGTGTAAAAAAACTTGCTTCGTACATCTCCTTTAAACCTTGCCCCTCGCATCTTAAACCTATGCCCCCCTAGTAATTGACTCTTCCACCTGGGAAAAAGCTTCTGACTATCCACTCTGTCCATGCCCCTTGTAATCTTGTAGACTTCTATCAGGTCACCCCTCAGCCTCTGTCATTCCAGTGAGAACAAACCAAGTATCTCCAACCTCTCATCATAATTAATATGCCCCCTAGACCAGACAACATCCTGATAAATCTGGTTTCATGTCATCAGTAGATTCTTAATTCCAAATGTATATAATTTTTAATTGAATTCAAATTCCACCAGCTGCCATGCTGTGATTTGAACCCGGGTCCCCAGAACCTTAGCTGAGTTTCTGGATTAATAATCCAGGGATAATACCACTGGGCATTGCCTAGAAAGGATTGAGAGCTTCAAATTTTTAGGTCTCCAGATCACCAACAGCCTGTCCTCGTTCCCCCAAAGCCGACACTATAATTAAGAAAGCCCAGAAGAAGGGAATTTGGCATGTCAGCTACAACTCTCGCCAAATTTTACAGATGCATATAGAAAGCATTCTTCTGCTTGATACGGCTCCTTCTCTGCCCAAGACTAAGGATTAAGGACTAAGGATTAAGGAGAATCCTAAAGCTTTCTTTCGATATGTTAAGAATAGAAGATTGGTTAGGGCAAGATTAGGGCCAGTCATAGACAGCAGTGGGAAGTTGTGCGTGGAGCCTGAAGAGATTGGTGAGGCCCTGAATAAATATTTCTCTTCGGTATTCACGCAGAGTGCTGGAAATGTAGCTGTGGAGAGCACTGAGGTACAGGGTTGCAAATTGGGGAGTATTGTAGTAGATAGGGAGGATGTGTTAGAAATTCTGGAGGGTTTGAAGTTGGATAAGTCCCCTGGGCCGGACGGGATTTACCCTAGGATTCTCTGGGAGGCAAGAGAGGAGATTGCAGAGCCTCTGGCTCTGATCTTCAGGTCCTCGTTGGTTACGGGTGTGGTTCCGGAGGACTGGAGGATGGCGAAAGTGGTCCCATTGTTTAAGAAGGGGAAGAGAGACCTTCCTGGGAATTATAGGCCAGTGAGTCTTACTTCTGTGGTGGGCAAGGTATTGGAGAGAATTATTAGGGATAGGATTATAGTTATTTAGAGAGAAATGAATTGATTGGGGATAGTCAGCATGGTTTCGTGAAGGGTATGTCATGCCTTACTAACCTCATTGAGTTTTTTGAGAAAGTGACCAGAGAGGTGGATGGGGGTAAGGCGGTTGATGTAGAATATATGGACTTTAGTAAGGCTTTTGATAAGGTGGCCCATGGAAGACTTCTACAGAAAATGCAGATGTGTGGAATAGAGGGTGATTTAGCTATTGGATTAGGAATTGGCTGGCAGATAGAAGACAGAGGGTGGTGGTTGATGGGAGATATTCATCGTGGAGTTCGGTGACAAGTGGTGTACCTCAGGGGTCTGTTTTGGGGCCCCTGCTGTTTGTAATTTTTATAAATGATCTGGATGAGGGTATTGGAGGATGGATTAGTAAATTTGCAGATGACACTAAAGTCGGTGGAGTGGTAGATAGTGAAGAGGGGTGTTATAGTTTGCAGAGTGATTGGACAAGTTGCAGAGCTGGGCCGAGAGGTGGCAAATGGAGTTTAATGTGGAAAAGTGTGAGGTAATGCACTTTTGCAGGAACAATAAATGTGTAGAGTATAGGGCTAATGGTAGGGCTCTTAATAGTGTTGAGGAACAGAAGGATCTTGGTGTATGTGTCAATAGATCCCTGAAAGTAGGCAGTCAAGTGGATAAAGTTGTTAAGAAGGCATATGGAGTCTTAGCTTTTATTGGTAGGTGGATTGAATTTAGGAGCCGCAGCATCATGTTGCAACTGTACAAAACTCTAGTGCGGCCGCACTTGGAGTATTGTGTGCAGTTCTGGTCCCCACATTATAAGAAAGATGTGGAGGCATTGGAGAGGGTACAGAGGAGGTTTACCAGGATGTTGCCTGGTATGGAGGGCAGGTCCTATGAGGAGAGGTTGAAGGATTTGAGGTTGTTTTCGTTAGAAAGGAGGCTGCTAAGAGGGGATCTTATTGAAGCATATAAGATGATTAGAGGTTTAGATAGGGTGGACAGGGATAGCCTTTTTCCTAGGATGGAGAAAGCTAGCACGAGGGGACACAGCTTTAAATTAAGGGGTATGAGTTATAGGACGGATATCAGAGGTAGGTTCTTTACTCAAAGAGTGATTATGGAGTGGAATGCCCTGCCTGCAGCTGTTGTGGATGCGCCAAGTTTGGTGGCGTTTAAGAGGTTAGTTGATAAGTATATGGATGAGAAGGGAATGGTTTAGTTAGGAGGGGCATTGCTTTTTATTTTGGTCGGCACAACATCGAAGGCCGAAGGGCCTGTTCTGTGCTGTATTGTTCTATGTTCTATGTTCTATGACTGCAAGGAATACAAAAGGTTATGAATGTAGCCCAATCCATTGCAAACCAGCCTCCCATCCATTGATTCTGTCTATACTTCTCACTGTCTCGGCAAAGCAGCCAACATAATTAAGGACCCCACGCACCCCAGACATTCTCTCTTCCACATTCTTCCATTGGGAAAAAGATACAAAAGTCTGAGGCCACGTACCAACCGCCTCAAGTACAACTTCTTCCCTGCTGCTGCCAGACATTTGAATGAACCTACTTCGCGTTAAGTTGATCTTTCTCTACACCCTAGCCATGACTGTTACACTACATTCTGCACTCTCTCCTTTTCTTCTCTATGTATGGTATGCTTTGTCTCTATGGCGCACCCAGGAACAATACTTTTCACTGTATGTTGAAACATGTGACAATAGTAAATCAAAAATCCTCAGAGGAATGCAGAGAGGCAGCCAATAATGTTTCATATTCTGTTTCTGACATAACATGGTGACTATTTTAGAGCAGTTCATCACCCCCCCCCCTTCTCTCCGGGCACAACTTAGGAACACACCTACAAGATTGACCCTTTGTGCGTCATACATTCTATAAACGGCTGTTTGAGGAACAGAGCTAGTCTGTGCAGAAACCCGATCCAATAATAATTTAATTGAGCTGTTGTTGTTTGAACGTAAAGAATTGGCCAATTCCCTTTTCCCTTCCAGCAAGTCTTATTCCTGTTTTTCTTTTCTGTGACATTTTTCTGACGCTTGGTTTCCACGGACCTCACGTGGGTCTGAACGCTTGCAGATGGTGCAAGCAAACATGAACACAAATAACTTGCCCTTCTGCAGCACCTTTAGACACAAAGAGCTTTCAAATAAGCACAGGAATATGCGAGGAATAGAGTGATATGGAACAGGGGCAGGCAGAGGGGTTAGTTTAAATTGGGGTCATGTTTGGCACAACCTCGTGGGCCTAAAGGCCTGTTTGATTTATTATGTCACACGTATTAACAAACAGTGAAAAGTATTGTTTCTTGCACGCTATAAAGACAAAGCATACCATTCATAGAGAAGGAGAGAGTGCAGAATGTAGTGTTACAGTCATAGCTAGGGTGTAGAGAAAGATCAACTTAGTGCAGGGTAGGTCCATTCAAAGTCTGACCACAGCAGGGAAGAAGCTGTTCTTGAGTCGGTTGATGTGTGGACTCAGATTTTTGTATCTTTCTCCTGACAGAAGAAGGTGGAAAATCAACTTAATGCGAGGTAGGTCCATTCAAAAGTCTGACAGCAGCAGGGAAGAAGCTGTTCTTGAGTCGGCTGGTTCTGGTGCTGTATTGTTTTATAAAGTACACACGGCGTTTCACATTTGCAGTAATCAGACAATATCAGGACACTAAGCCAGATGAGAAGATAGGCAACCCAAAATTTGGTCAAAGAGTGAGGCCATGGTCCCATCAGCCATTCACCCCACGCACCTCCTGCAGGGAGGTCAGAGAATTTGGCTCCCAGGACGGGACAATCCCGCTGGTGGAACAGCTGTAACATTCTGGCCCAAAACTCTGCACTGCTATAACCACAGCAGATGTTAATCCCAGGGCGAAGTTTGCTTTACTGGCAAAATGAGAAGGAAACATCCTGATCCCAGCAGCAAGACATCTGATAAGACTTTTGGAATTTTATGAATTAATTGTAAAATAATTATCATCAAGATGAGAAGAAAACATAAGCACACAACGTTATACTTACAGAATTAAAAATAATCTGACACAACATTCTCCTCAAAAGCCTCCCCAGCTGTTCAGACTCACAAGTTAACACCTTCTACACAATAATTTCTTATAGATAATTGACTGTGAAAACACAGTAATATTACTGAAGGCAATGCTGCTATTGCTTTAATAAAGATGGATTGAATGACCTCCATTCTGCTGTGGAAATCCAAAAACTTCAAAACAGGATGGCTTTTTACAGTCTTTTAACATAGACTCCTTACAGTGCATTCAGCTCATTGGGTCTGTACCAATTCTCCAGAAGAGCATCCCACCCAGGTCACCTCCACTCCAACTCTCTTTCCCAACCCTTTCAAATGGAACAGCTGAAAACAGGGCCTTATATATCTCTTAATGAAAATTTCCACACCTAGCCTATTTACTTATAAAACATTGCACCAGGAAAATCTCATTATGTACGTATGCATCTAGTAACTTTAATCTTTCATGCTTCTGCCCCACCAGTCAAGCTCTCTGTATTAACCTATTCCCAGCTTAATTAAATTGTATATACACATACACACACACACACACTCACACTCACACATACACACAGACACAGATGCACACGCACTCACTCACACACTAACACACACATACACACTCACACTCACACATACATACAGACGCACAGCACTCACTCACACACTAAAACACACATACACTCACACACACAATATGAAGAATAGTGGAGGTGTCTGCTGTATCCCGGCCAATTTACATCCCATCTCAGTCACCAACAGAACTAAAGAGATAGATGGGTTCTTGATTAATAAGGGGATCAGGGGTTACAGAGGAAAGGCAAGAGAATGGTGATGAGAAAAATATCAGCTATGATTGAACGGCAGAGCAGACTCGATGGGCTGAATGGCCTAATTCTGCTCCTATGTCTTATGATCTAACAGGTGATCTGGTCGGTATTTCATAAGTGAGAGCTTGCTGTGTGTAAAGGTGGTACTGCCTTCAGGAGAACAGTGACCATAACGCCACACACAGTAACTCTGCAAGAAGTGCTGGATCATCGACACGGATGCCAACAGCTCACGTAAGAATGCCATCCACCAGGGTACACGGTACACATTCTTGCAACTCGTCCAACGTTGTCTACCTGATACGCTGCAGGAAAGGATGTCCTGAGGCTTGGTACATTGGCAAGACCATGCAGATGCTATGGCAACGGATGAATGAACACCGCTTGATAATCACCAGGCAAGACTGTTCTCTCTTGCTGTTGGTGAACACGTCAGCAGTCCCGGGCATTCAGCATCCGATCTTTGGGTAAACATCCTCCAAGGCGGCCTTCACGACACACAACAACGCAGAATCGCTGAGCAGAGACTGATAGCACACACGAGGATGGCCTCAACCGGGATCTTGGGTTTGTGTCACACTATCTGTAACCCCCACAACTTGCCTGGGTTTGCAAAATCTCACTAACTGTCCTGCTGGAGACAATACACATCTCTCTAACCTGTGCTTAACCCTCTCTCCACTCACATTGTCTGTACCCTTAAGACTTGATTACCTGTAAAGACTCACATTCCAAACATTATTTTGTAATTTGAATTTGTGTTTATATATGCCCTGTTTGTGAACAGAACTCCCACTCACCTGATGAAGGAGCAGCACTCTGAAAGCTCGTGGCTTGTGCTATCAAATAAACCTGTTGGACTTCAACATAGTGTTGTGAGACTTCTTACTGTGTTTACCCCAGTTCAACACCGGCATCTCTACATCATGCAGAAGGAACCATGTAGCCCACTGAGTCTGTGCCAACTCTTTAAAACAGCATCCCACCCAGACCCTCACCTTTCCCCTATCCCCATAACCCTATGCATTTTCTCATGGCCAATCCACCCAACTTGCACATCTTTAGACACTAAGGGGCAATTCAGCATGGCCAAACCACCTAACCTGCATATCTTTGGAGAGTGTGTTAATTTAGTATTGCCAATCCAACTAACCTGCACATTTCTGGACACTAAGTGATAATTTAGCATGGCCAATCCACCTATCTTAAATATCTTTGAACACTAAGGGGCAGTTAGCACTGCCAATCCACCCAACTTGCATATCTTTAGACACTAAGGGGCAATTCAGCATTGCCAAACCACCTAACCTGCACATCGTTGCACTCTAAGGGGCAGGGCTCAATTCCCAGCTTCGGTCACTGTCTGTTCGGAGTCTGCACGTTCTTCCCGAGTCTGTGTGGGTTTCCTCCAGGTGCTCCAGTTTTCTCCCACAGTCCAAAAGATGCATAGGTTAGGTGCATTCGCTGTGCTAAATTCTCCCTTAGTGTACCCAAACAAGCGTCAGAGCAACCAGGAGATTTTCATAGTAACTTCATTGCAGTGTTAATGTAAGCTTACTTGTGACACTAATAAGTGAACCCAACTAAGAATGTTACAATATGGAGTAAGAGTGTGTAACAAGCAGGAGCTGCTGCTGAAGATTCATCCACTGCTGAAGTGCACATCTGTGAGAAACCAAAGCGAATTTTACTTGTGCGTCTGTGATTCTTCAGTCTGGAACCCAGACCGACATTCTAGTGCGGTGTGACTGGAGAAGTGCACCGTCTGCAGATGAGAAGGTAAACAGGGTAGGTTCAGAAAGAATGTTCCCGATGGTGAGGGAGTCCAGAACCTGGGGTCATAGTTTGAGGATAAGGCTGAGAAGGCAGTCCTTTTGGGAGTGAGGTGAGGAGAAATTTCTTCACCCAGAGGCTGGTGAATGTGTGGAATTTACCAATGTAGCTGAGACCAAAACATTTCAGGAAGGAATTAGATATAGCTCTTGCGGGCTAAAGGAATTTGGTGGGGCGGCGGGAGGAAGGAGGGTGTAGGGAGCGGGGGGAAGGTGTGAGGTGGGGGGTCAGAATATTGAATTTGATGATCAGCCACGATCAAAGTGAATGGCAGAGCAGGCTCGAAGGGCTGAATGGCCTGCTCCTGCTTCTATTCCGTCTGCCTCTCAGGCAGATATTGAGGCCACTGTTTAAAAATGACCAGGTTTTGTACCCACTCTCCCCTACCCCCAGCCTACCCCATCTCCCCACCACCTTAACTCTCCACCTCCCCCCTCCCTTCCCTCATTCCAATGTCCCAGGCCAACACCCCTCCATCAAGCAAAAATAGTCCAACTCATCCACCTCCTGTTGTTTAGGGGATCTTGCTATGCAATTGCCTTGCACTTCCAGACAATCCATTATATCTGATGCTTTTTGAGATGTTAATGAGAGTTGTGACAGGGTGCCATATAGATGCAAGACCTTCTTCCTTGAGTTTTAATGTATCTGTTCAATTTTTTTTTCATACATATTTCCCACTAAACATATCCCTTGAAAGGGTTCGTGGCAGGGCCCTCATATCTTATCCCCATAATGTTTAATATCAGGGGTTCACTGGGGCTTAATGTGATTGCCAGTGAACTAAAGTACCTGCAGTTAGGACAATAGGACATCATCAGAGCTCCACCTAACTGCCATTAGATTTCTGAATGGACCTACCTCTCATTAAATTGATCTTTCTCTACACCCTAGCTATGACTGTAACACTGCATTCTGCACCCTCTCCTTTCCCTCTCTGTGAAGGGCGGTATGGTGGTTAGCACTGCTGCCTCACTGGACCTGGTTCGATTCAGGTCATTGTCTGTAAGGAGTTCTCCCTGTGTCTGGATGGGTTTCCTCCTCTAGGTGATCCGATTTCCTCCCACAGTCCAAAACACATTCTGTTAGGTGGATTGGCCATGCTAAATTGCCCCTCAGTGTCAGAGGGCCTGTCAGGTAAATACATGAAGTTACAGGATAGGGCATGGTTGGAATTGTTGTCGGGGGGGGGTCTGGCTAGGGTAAATACATGGGGTTATACGGATAGGATCTGAATAGCGAGATTGTGCTCAGTGTAGACTCAATGGGCCAAATGGCCTCCTTCTGCACTGCATGATTCTATGAATGGTATGCACAGCATGTAAGAAACAATGGGTCCAATTCTCTCTGACATGTTTGTTTTTTGTCACACAGAGATAGGAGAATCATGTGTCGGCCATTTTGTGGGATTTGCGCATGTGTTCCCGACAACACGCACATCTCCCACAGCCGGAGACCAGGCGCAGTCGGGACCATGCTGGAAACTGGCAGGAAGACCAGGTAAGTCATTTAAATCTTGTTATAATGTATTTTAAATGTCATTATCGAGGCCGGCACAGAGTTATCAGGGCCGATGGCATCTCCCACCCCGTCAGCAGTATTTCATTCCACAGGGTTTTAGAGTATTTCCCCATTTGCAGGGAACTAGCGGGAGACCTCACTGGAGTGGAGGGGGGCAATTGGGGCCACCCAGGGCTTGGGTGGTGTGAGGGTAGTGCCCCCTGGGCATGGGCACTTGGCACTGCCAGTCTGTGCTCCCTGGAACCACCCAAGGGGCACCTTGACATTGTCCACCAGGCATTGGGCAGTGCCAAGGGGGTAGGGTTGGAGGGCCTAAGGGGAGGCTAAGGAGTGGAGCCTATGATCAGGGCCTAGGGGACAAGGGGTGGAGCTTATGGTGGGCTAGGAAGTGGGTGGGACCAAAGGGCGGGGCCACTGTGGGCAGAGCCTAGGGGGACAGTGGGGATGGTCTGCTGAGAGGGGGAGGGGGAGTCTGCCTCCTTGGGGGAGAGGACCGGGGTTGCCTCTCTGGCAGGTGGTTCAGTGGAGGGAGGACAGGGTCTGTGGGGAGTGGCGGGGAGGACGGGGAAGAAACTGCCGGGGGAAGTTTGGAGATTGGGGCGTCCCTGAATGGGGAGATTGGGGCTGGCCTGGGAATGCTAGCAAGGGCCGCGATTGAGCCATGACGGGGTTTGGGGTGGGGGTGGGGGGCAGCACTGTGAAGATTCGGAGCTAGCCAGCAAATGGGAGACTGACAGTTCGGGGCCACTACACATGCGCGGAGTTCCGGAACTGACAGACCCCGGGACGAATAGGCCCCATCTCCCCCGAGTTTTTAATGATATTCACAATTGTGACCTCAGCATTGCACAGAGTGTGAGAGAATCGAGCCTTAGTGCACTTAGAGCACTTTTATCTCACTGATAAAAAAACGTGGTTCACAGAGGTTTTCTTGCCAATTCAGCACTTAGAATACTAAATCTTTACATTGTATACTAATACATGTGACAACAATAAATCAAATCTACACTACATTCTGCACTCTCTCCTTTCCTTCTGTATGAACAGTATGCTTTGTCTGCATAGCACGCAAGAAACAATACTTTACACTGTATAGTAATCCATGTGACAATAATAAATCAAATCAAATCAGAAAGATCACTCTTCCTGCTTCAAGGGTCACTGATTTAGTGCGTCAGTGGCATAGTGAAATTGCAAAAACACGTCCGTTAACTGTGGTGTTATTTCATCATGCCATTAGTTACTCACAGCTGCAGATGACATTCAAGTGAACCCCACCACAATAATTTGCCATCTTAAAAATGCCTCTCTCTCTCACCAGAAGAATAGATTTGCTAATTACGTTTCTATTCATTCTATTCCTTTATTCTTCGTTGGGATATGGGTGTCACCAGCAAGAATGGCAGTCGTTGCCCTTCCCTAATTGCCCTTTAGAACACATATAAAGAACATATATAAAAACTTGGACACTGGGTTAGTAAGCAGGCGGTTGAGAGATGCAATGCTGCGTCGTATAATTAAATCTATTGTCAAGAAAAGCTCACCTGCCCAGGTTCATACTTCACCATCAGGCCTGGGATTCAAATAAATTCTATTCTGACTTCTCCTGAAGCTTATACATGTCTGGTTTCACAGAAACATAGAAGATAGGAACAGGAGGATGCCATTCGGCCCTTCGAGCCTGCTCCACCATTCATCACCATCATGGTCTAACCCTGCTTTCTCCCCATAACCTTTGATCCCATTCGCCCCAAGTGCTCTATCCAACTGCCTCTTGAATACATTCAATGCTTTGGCATCAACTATTTCCTGTGGTAATGAATTCCACAGGCTCACCACTCTTTGGGTGAAGAAATGTCTCCTTACCTCCATCCTAAATATCCCGAATCCTCAGACTGTGACCCCCCCAGTTCTGGACTCCCTCCACATCGGGAATATCCTCACTGCATTTACCCTGTCTAGGCCTGTTAGAATTTTATAAGTCTCTGTGAGATCCCCTCTCATTCATCTGAACTCCAGTGAAACCAATCCTAACCTAGTCAATCTCTCCTCATACATCAGTCGAGTGAATTAAATCCCTGGAGTCAGCCTGGGAAACCTTCGCTGCACTCCCTTGAGAGCAAGAACGTCCTTCCTCAGAAAAGGAGACCAAAACTGCCCACAATGTTCTATGTGTGGCCTCACCAAGACCTTGTATAATTGCAACAACGATTTCTACCTGGGGTCACCAGATGGTGAGCAAAGCCTGGCTATTTACTCCTCTCCCCTGGCACTGGGGTGCTGATCATGGGGTGTCACCTTGCTCTTTCTACCACCCTAGCCTAGATCAGTTATCCTGGCACCCAGCCAGGGATATACAACTGCTCCACTGAATTTTCAACTCTAAGAGAATTCATTCTACAGATTTATATTAATCAAATAGCTCAGAAAGAGGCCATTCAGTCCAACTGGTCCATACTAGCATTTATACTTCACAAAATTCTTTCCTTCATCTCACCTTTTCAGCATATCCTTCTATCCCTTTCTCTCTCAATGAAGGAGAATAACATAGACACGTTGAAAAGGAAGCTGGTTTAATACAACGGAGAAAGAAAATTCAATTCATTAGTGGGACATGGGTGTCGCTGGCTGGGCTAGCATTTATTGCCCGAGGGCAGTTGAGAGTCAATCACATTGCTGTGGTTCTGGAGTCACATGTAGGCCAGACCAGGTAAGGATGGCAGATTTCCCTTCCCCAAAGGACATTAGTGAACCAGATGGATTTTTCTGACAATCGACAATGGTTTCATGGTCATCAGTAGACTCTTAATTCCAGGTTTTTTTTATTGAGTTCAATTTCACCATCTGCCGTGGCAGGATTTGAACCCGGATCCCCAGAACATTAGCTGAGTTTCTGGATGAGAAGTCTAGCACTAATACCAACTGGGCCATTGCATTCCCTGCCCTTTAGTGTCCAAAGATATTTAGGTTAGGTGGATTGGCCAGGCTAAATTGTTCCTTAGTATTTAAAGATGTTTAGGTTAGATGGATTGGCCATGCTACATTGTCCCTCAGTGTCCAATGATGTTTTGGTTAGGTGGATCGGCCATAGTAAATTGTTCCTTAGTGTCCAAAGATGTGCAGGTTAGATGGATTGGCCATGTTAAATTGCCCCTTAGTGTCCAAAAATGTATAGATCAGGAGGTTTAATGGGGTAAATAGTGGGGTTTAGGGTGGTACGGTCTGGGTAAGATATTCTGTTGGAGAATCGGTGCAGAGTGAATGGGCCGAATGGTCTTTTTCGGCACTACATGGATTGTTTCGCTCTTCCCCACAAGAGGAAACAGTGGCTATGGAGCAGCAATATTTATACAGTATTAATACAATTGCTATTCTGTCCGGCTCTTAACCCGGATTCAGCAATACCGAGAAGTAAAACAGGGACAGGAGCCAAGGTAAACACAGGGTTCACAGAAGGGCTGAGGAGGAATATAGACGTAATCTTACAGAGAAGCTGTGTGCTTTTCTTTCCAGCTGTTTTAGCTCTCCCTCTGCCTGCAGACATCCGTGAATGAATCACTTGTGACAACAGCAACATTCAAGACTGCCTTGTGCAGTCCCTTCTCTCCCCTTCATTGGAGGATATTTTGAGATGCGTCAGTGAAGTATTAATGAGTTTGGAAATGATGCTGAAAGATTGTGTGACTGGAATTATATTTTAATAGCCACAAATTTACAGCACTCAGTCCTACGAGAAAGATTTGATTTGATTTACTATTGTCACATGTGTGGGGGGGGGGGGGGGGGTGGTGTAGGAAGATATTTTATACTCTGGTTCAAATGTTTTGCTTTTGAAAACTTTCCGTCCACTCCCTGTCTGTTTCTGACACCTGCCTGTTGCAAGGTTAGATCAATTTCACCTTCAGAAACTATTCCGTCCTTACCAGCCCCAGAATGGAGATGGGGCGGGGGATAGCATGCTGTGTGGTGGTCTCTGTGCCTTGTAATGTGGAGCCACAAATGGTACTTAGTCCTCAAGTCAACTCCTAATATCAAATGCTAGCTGTAGGACCGAGAAAATGAGAGAAAGATTCTTATAAGATTGCCAAAAGAAGAAATGAAATCCTTATCAAAATTGCAAAGTAGATACAAAAACAGAAAATGCTGGAAACAAGTCCCATCAGAATCTTGATTCTATTCTCTCTCCACAGAGATTGTCAGATCTGCTGAGATTTTCCTGCATTTTCTGTTTTTGTATCTACTTTGCAATTTTGATAAGGATTTTGTGGGTGACCCGGTTAGCACTGCTGCCTCACATGGCCAGGGACCCAGGTTCGATTCCCAGCTCGGGTCACTATCTGTGTGGAGTCTGCATGTTCTCCCCGTGTCTGCATGGGTTTCCTCCGGGTGCTCCGGTTTCCTCCCACAGTCCAGAAGATGTAGGTTGATTAGCCATGATAAATTGTCCCTTAGTATTGGGGGGGGATTAGCAAGGTAAATAAGTGGAGTTATGGGGATTGGGCCTAGGTGGGATCGTGGTCAATACAGACTTGATGGGCCAAATGACCTCCTCCTGCATTATAGGGATTCTATGTAAACTGTCACAGAGACTTGTAGAAGTTACTGAGAAAAATAGTAGCCAGTCAGTGTACTAATTGTTGCTTATTGTGGGGACAGGTCATCCTCTATCCCCTTTTCCCAAGCTTTACAACAACTTGAAGTGTTGTTGGTATCGGTGGTTATTTTTTATTTAAGTATAAGAAAGACAAGTGCAGATAACTGAACAACAACCCCAAAGCACAGCTTCAGTCTGGGTTTGAAGTGTGTGACCTCTGCTTTAGTGATGCCCCAGTAAAGGGGGCACATAGACCCTCTATCTACCCTCTTCCCCCGTGAAGGTCTGCCCTCTGCCCAGTATCTCTCTTTCTAACTCTTTTTCTTTTTCTAACTCTTCCCTGTCAGCTGAATTTGAGTTGAGTTTGAATCGCTCTACATGGAAAAGCCCATAGAGACAGATTCAACTCAGTCACTGCCCAATTTGAAGTGCCTAATTATTAAAATAAGTCATTGAACCATATGTGCTTGCCCAAGGCAGGTACCCATGCAGGCACAGGGAGAACGTGCAGACTCCACACAGACAGTGACCCAAGGCAGGATTTAAACTCGTGTCCCTGACACTGCGAGGCAGCAATGCTAACCACTGTGCCACCATGACAACCACAAAAACTGACCCCTGCCCATCATCTTGTCAACATTTTAAATGCATGTGCCTGGCCAAAAGGCTTTGGGTACCCAAGTTATTTTGTCTCAGACAAGTTGTACCCGAACCCCTAGGAGATGCTTACCTTTCAGCTCCCACACAGCAACCTTAACTGGGTTACTGTTGGAGTTTGTTCTTCTCCAGTTGCCCTGTTTTACACTTATTTGGGTGAGTTTTTGTCGGTGTTGTAGTGGCACAGTGGTTAGCACTGCTGAGTCACAGCATCAGGGACCCAAGTTTGATTCCCGCCTTGGGTCACTGTCTGTGTGGGGTCTTCATGTTCTCCCCCGTGTCTGCGTGGGTTTCCTCTGGGTGCTCCAGTTTCCTCCCACAATCCAAAAGACTTGTTGGTTAGGGTGCACTGGCTGTGCTAAATTCTCCCTCAGTGTTCCTGAATAGGCACCAGAGTGTGGCAATCAGGGGATTTTCACAGTAACTTCATTGCAGTGTTAACGTAAGTGTGATGACTTCAGCCAGATTGGCTGAACTACCTGATGAGTCTAACACAGGAGCTTTGTTGCCTGCTCCTTACTGCACGCTTCATAGCAGAGTGGAACAGAGACCTTTCCTTTTCCCTAAGTTAATTTGAGTTTGTTTATTTATTTTGTATGCAAAAGAGATATCTGATGAATCTTAATTGATGGTTAAATCAGAGAGCCTCGTGCTCCCTATTTAAAGCAAGTGTGTCAGGCTCCCAGCCTACATTCAGCAGGGAGCAACTGAAGAGCTGGCTGTGTACAGATGGACAGTGCAAATAAAGTAACTTGGTGACAGGACTTTCGCCTCCATGGAGTTATTACAGTAAGCCTACTTGTGACACTAATAAATAAACTTTAAAATTTAAAAAAAACTTAAAACATCTGATTGACGAAGCTCAAATCACATGTTTCTACTAGATACAGCTCCATGGAGTTATTACAGTAAGCCTACTTGTGACACTAATAAATAAACTTTAAACTTTAAAAAAAACTTAAAACATCTGATTGACGAAGCTCAAATTACATGTTTCTACTAGATACAGCTGCTTCAATCCAGAATATATTATAAATAGGATTGAAGACAGTGTGCAACCATCAAAATATAATAACTAATTTTCATTCATTAGCCAAAAAAAACTGAAGTAAGGCATCTCCCTGCATTTTACACAGCATGACTAGCCAGGTCTCCATCATTGTTCGAGATGTCCTATCAAAGATTGCTCATTCTTGTCCATATTCTAACAATTTACATATTTCATGGTCGGTGTGCAGGTAACTTATTTCAACTGTTAATGCTTTGAGACAGTTTATGTAATAAATTAAGCGCGACATTGTTAGTCTCTTGCAAAATGCTTCTGCTACCTTCTGTTTGTAATCGGTCAACTTGTAAATAAACTTGACCACTGGATTTAGCCTGAATGCAAACAGCTTGGCATACACTAACTCTCAAGGTAGCTTGTAAGGCAGTCCACAAACAGTGCCCACTGCCTCGTGCCATGGGTAATTTTAAGTCCTGTGCACGCTATCTCATTGTGGAAGAATAAAAGCAACACGTCATAAGGTGTGGATGTCTCCACGTAAGGACTGCCTGCTTGTTGGGACAATGACGTTAGTGTATTGGTACAAAACCCTGTAATTCAAGTGGTTATCCAACACTTGTAAACCACCCTTCGCTTTATTCAAAGAATGGCTGGTTGTCAAGCAACGGTAAATAAACCATTCAGCTTGAGTTTCCACTTGGGAAAAAATTGGTGGAAGGTCGGCAGGAGGGTCACCACATGACATCAAGAGCATTGACCCTGGCGTTATTGCAGAGGGGGGGGCGGGATCAGATTAATGTAGGCAATTGAGGCAGGCATCTCTTATTCACAACTATCTGTTATGGGTGGGAAACAGGAAACAAATGTGTTTTGCAACTTTGAAAGATTATATCTCCTTAATGGAATCAGCCTTCATCACAATAGATCAGGTAAACAGCGTGTCATAGAATCCCTACAGTGCAGAAGGAGGTCATTCAGCCCATCAGGTCTGCACCGACCACAATCCCACCCAGGTCCTATCTCCATAAGCCCACATATTCACCTTGTTAATCCCCCTGATACTGGGGTCATTTTAACACGGCTAATTTACCTAACCTCCACATCTTTGGACACTCAGGGACAATTTAGCATACCAATCTACCTAACCTGCACATCTTTGGGCACTCAGGGACAATATAGCATGGCCAATCCACCTAACCCTCACATCATTGTCTGTATCTGCATATTCCCCTGTGGCTGCCTGGGTTTCCTCTGGGTGCTCCAATTTCCTCCACACTCCAAAGATGTGTGTGTTAGGTGGATTGGCCATGCTAAATTGCCCCTTAGTGTCAAAAGATGAGCAGGTTACGTGGATTGGCCATGCTAAATTATCCCTTTAGTATCCAAAGATACGAAGGTTAGGTGGATTGGCCATGCTAAATTATCCCTTTAGTATCCAAAGATACAAAGGTTAGGTGGATTGGCCATGCTAAATTATCCCTTTAGTATCCAAAGATACGAAGGTTAGGTGGATTGGCCTTGCTAAATTATCCCTTTAGTATCCAAAGATACGAAGGTTAGGTGGATTGGCCATGCTAAGTTGCCCCTTAGTGTCCAAAGATGTGAGCGCTAGGTGGATTGGCCGTGCTAAATTATTGCCTTAGTATCCAAAGATGAGCAGGTTAGGTGGATTGGCCATGCTAAATTGCCCCTTAGTGTCCAAAGATGTGAGCGTTAGGTGGATTGGCCGTGCTAAATTATTGCCTTAGTATCCAAAGATGAGCAGGTTAGGTGGATTGGCCATGCTAAATTGCCCCTTAGTGTCCAAAGATGTGAGCGTTAGGTGGATTGGCCGTGCTAAATTATTGCCTTAGTATCCAAAGATGAGCAGGTTAGGTGGATTGGCCATGCTAAATTGACCCGCAGTATCAGGGGGACTAGCTACGGTAAAAGCTGTGGGGTTATGTGGATAAGGCCTGGGTGAGATTTTGGGTCAGTGCAGACTCGATGGGCCAAATGGTCTCCTGCTGCACTGTAGGGTTTTTATGATTCTATGGGCTCAGTGATGACAGCGTTGGACTGGGGTAAGCACGATAGTTCTGTGATTCAGTACACTGTGACTGTTGCTTAGATGTAGCTGGACTATGTACAAATAAAAACGTAGATTCTAACCTTGTCAGGACTGATGAACAAGGCTCTGGTAAACATAGTCCAGGACAGCAGTCTGTTTGAATTTAATGTTATTCTCGCTCTAGGGGTGTTTAATCTTTTTACCTAGCTGTCTGTAGGTCAGTTCAAGAATAAGACCTCAAAGCCAATGAACAGCCAGATGCAGACTATGGAATGAGTGCTGCCCTTACTCATCTTGGAGATTCAGAGATGTTGGATGTGGTCCCTTCTGCAAACTTGCCTTAACAATAACGTGACTGCTTTATTGTTGCAGGAATTGGGTCAACAGCAAAAACAGACTGTATAAAAAATTATTTCATGGGATTCATTGTCCATCTCTACAGCCTTTGGACTAAGTGGCTTGCTGGGCCCCTTTATGTTTAGAGTCACATGTAGGCTAGACCTGGTAAGAACGGCCTATATGTGACACCAAACCCACAGCAAATGCATGGATTTCCTTTCCCAAAGGACATTAAGGTTTAAAGTTTATTTATTAGTTCACAAGTAGGCTTACATTAACACTGCAATGGAGTTACTGTGAAAATGCCCCAGTCGCCACACTCCGGCGCCTGTTCGGGTACACTGAGTGAGAATTTAGAATGGCCAATGCACTTTCCATGTCTTTGGAGTGTGCGAAGAAACGGGAGCACCCGGACAAAACCCATGCAGACATAGGAAGAACTTACAGACTCCGCACAGACAGTGACCCAAGCCGGGAATCGAATCCTGGTCCCTGGCTCTGTGAGGCAGCAGTGCTAACCTCCATTCCACTCACATTAGAGAAGCAAGTGAGTTTTTAACCACAATAGTTTTATGGCTGCCATTAGACTTTTAATTTCATCTTTTTATTGAATTCAAATTTGTGGTGGGATCTGAACCTGGATTCACAGAACATTAGCTGGGTATCTGGATTACTAGACCAGTGACAGTCCCACCACACCACCATCTCCCCACTGCGGCTGTTCTCCAAATAGCAATCCTTTCTGTCTGTGTCCAAACTGAGAATCCCTCAGTCCAGGGTATCCAGTCCTACAACAATTGGGAATTTGTGCGCTGGGGACAAAGATGCCACCCACAATCTATAGCCCTCGATCTCAAAAGTGTCACATGGTGAAAGATAGAGGTGGTGCACAGTGAAAGAATGAGAGAGAACATTGTCACCCACTCCCAATGTCCACTCCAGATCTGTGAGCCTAGGAAAGGCAGACACCACTGCCTCACAGCACCACGGACCCAGGTTCGATTCCCGGCTTGGGTCACTGTCTGCGTGGAGTCTGCGCGTTCTGCGTGGGTTTGCTCTGGTTTCCTTCCACACTCTGGTATTGTGATCCCTGGCTCCAAAACGAGAAGGAACTGGGGGCAAAAGGTGTGAGCGATATCCAGCCTGTTACTGGGGCAGTGGGGAGAGGTGGTTGTGTCACAAGTCACTGTGACTTCAGTTGGAGAAGCGATGACATTAATTGATGCGGTTACAGGGAAATAAGCAGGAATTTTGGCAATGACTGTTTTCCTGCAACACCCACAACAGCTGAGTCTACACTTTCACATTAATCATGGAAATCAGATGACATGCGCCCGAGATGAGGTTTACCTTTCTAGTAGCCAGTGATCACAATGACACAAGCTCCAACAACTGGTCAAAATTCTCGGTGAATTCCAGAGGCTGAGACCTAGGCAGGGAGTTGGTCAATGTCATAGAATACTTGACATACTCTGCAAGCGTACATGAGAGCGTTTGCATGCTGCTGCTCACATGTGAGGGCACATGTGTCTCTGTGTGCGCACACATCTCTGAGTATGCAGTAAATGTGAGAATAATATTTACTAAATTAAACAAAGATGACAGGGTCACAGCCCTTGGTGGGACATTGTATCTAAACTAAAATGGGTACAATGATGCACCTCGACCCTGGCGGTCACGGGAAGCTTGTTGGTGGACACGTGTGCTCCCCCTTGAAGGATTTGATCTGGTTTATTATTGCCACATGTATTAACATACAGTGAAAAGTATTGTTTCTTGCATGCCATACAGACAAAGCATAGAGAAGGAAAGGAGAGGATGTAGTGTTACAGTCATAGCTGGGGTGCAGAGAAAGATCAACTTAGTGCAAGGTAGGTCCATTTAAAAGTCTGACAGCAGCAGGAAAGAAGCTGTTCTTGAGTCAGTTGGTATGTGACCTCAGACTTTTGTATCTTTTTTGTGTTGGAAGAAGGGGCTTTAAACTGATTCGGGGGGTGGGTGGGATCCTAAGTAGTTGGGGTGCTGAGAGGGATGAGAGTAAGGGGGTTATAGAGGAGAGTTGTAAAACACAGCGGCGTACGGGTGGGGTGGGGCATGGTTTGAAATGCGTATACTTTAATGCAAGGAGTATTCGCAATAAGGGGGAGGAACTTGCAGCTTGGACCAGTACCTGGAACTTCGATGTTGTGGCCATTTCAGAGACTTGGGTAGAGCAGGGACAGGAATGGATGTTGCAGGTTCCGGGGTACAAATGCTTTAGTCGGAGTAGAGAAGGGGGTAGAAGGGGGGGAGGAGTGGCGTTACTGGTCAAAGATTGTATCACGGTGATCGAAAAGAAGTTTGATGAGGACTTGTCTGTGGAGGTAGTATGGGCTGAGATTAGAAACAGAGAGGAGAGGTCAACCTGTTGGAGTCTTTTACAGACCTCCTAATAGTTCTAGAGAGGTTGAGGAAAGGATTGCGAAGTCAATTCTGATTAGGAGTGAAAGTAAGTAGGGTAATTGTTATGGGGGACTTTAACTTTGCTAATATTGATTGGAATAGCTATAGCTCTAGCTCGTTAGAGGGGTCAGTTTTCGTACAGAGTGTGCAGGAAGGTTTTTTGACTCAGTATGTAGATAGGCCAACTAGAGGTGAGGCTACATTGGATTTGGTGCTGGGCAATGAGCCAGACCAGGTGTTAGGCTTGGAAGTTAGTGAACATTTTGGTGATAGTGACCACAATTCGGTTACGTTCACCTTAGTGATGGACAGGGATAGGCATGAAGCTGGGGGCAGTAGTTATAGCTGGGGGAAGGGTAATTATGAGGCCATCAGGAGAGAATTAGGGTGCATAGATTGGACTAGGAAACTACAGGGACTGGGAACATCTGGAATGTGGTGCTTATTCAAGGAGCAGCTGCTGCGAGTCCTTGATAAGTATGTCCCTGTCAGGCAGGGAGGAAATGGACGAGTAAGAGAGCCTTGGTGTACGAAAAGAGTTGATTTGCTGGTTAAGAAGAAAGGAGGCTTATGTCAGGATGAGGCTTGAAGGCTCAGGTAGTGCAATGGATAGCTATAGATTAGCTAGGAAGGAGGTAAAAAGTGAATTGAGGAGAGCTAAGAGGGGACAAGAGAAGATGTTGGCTGATAGGATTAAGGAGAATCCGAAAGCTTTCTTTCGATATGTTAAGAATAGAAGATTGGTTAGGGCAAGATTAGGGCCAGTCATAGACAGCAGTGGGAAGTTGTGCGTGGAGCCTGAAGAGATTGGTGAGGCACTGAATAAATATTTCTCTTCGGTATTCACGCAGAGTGCTGGAAATGTAGCTATGGAGAGCACTGAGGTACAGGGTTGCCAATTGGGGAGTATTGTAGTAGATAGGGAGGATGTGTTAGAAATTCTCGAGGGTTTGAAGTTGGATAAGTCCCCTGGGCCGGACGGGATTTACCCTAGGATTCTCTGGGAGGCAAGAGAGGAGATTGCAGAGCCTCTTGCTCTGATCTTCAGGTCCTCGTTGGTTACGGGTGTGGTTCCGGAGGACTGGAGGATAGCGAATGTGGTCCCATTGTTTAAGAAGGGGAAGAGAGACCTTCCAGGGAATTATAGGCCAGTGAGTCTTACTTCTGTTGTGGGCAAGGTATTGGAGAGAATTATTAGGGATAGGATTTATAGTTATTTAGAGAGAAATGAATTGATTGGGGATAGTCAGCATGGTTTCGTGAAGGGTAGGTCATGCCTTACTAACCTCATTGAGTTTTTTGAGAAAGTGACCAGAGAGGTGGATGGGGGTAAGGCAGTTGATGTAGTATATATGGACTTTAGTAAGGCGTTTGATAAGGTGGCCCATGGAAGACTTCTACAGAAAATGCAGATGTGTGGAATAGAGGGTGATTTAGCTAATTGGATTAGGAATTGGCTGGCAGATAGAAGACAGAGGGTTGTGGTTGATGGGAGATATTCATCGTGGAGTTCGGTGACGAGTGGTGTGCCTCAGGGGTCTGTTTTGGGGCCCCTGCTGTTTGTAATTTTAATAAATGATCTGGATGAGGGTATTGAGGGATGGATCAGTAAATTTGCAGATGATACTAAAGTTGGTGGTGTGGTAGATAGTGAAGAGGGGTGTTTTAGTTTACAGAGTGACTTGGACAATTTGCAGAGCTGGGCCGAGAGGTGGCAAATGGAGTTTAATGTGGAAAAGTGTGAGGTAATGCACTTTGGCAGGAACAATAAATGTGTAGAGTATAGGGCTAATGGTAGGGCTCTTAATAGTGTTTGAGGAACAGAAGGATCTTGGTGTATGTGTCAATAGATCCCTGAAAGTAGGCAGTCAAGTGGATAAAGTTGTTAAGAAGGCATATGGAGTCTTAGCTTTTATTGGTAGGGGGATTGAATTTAGGAGCCGCAGCATCATGTTGCAGCTGTACAAAACTCTAGTGCGGCCGCACTTGGAGTATTGTGTGCAGTTCTGGTCGCCACATTATAAGAAAGATGTGGAGGCATTGGAGAGGGTACAGAGGAGGTTTACTAGGATGTTGCCTGGTATGGAGGGCAGGTCCTATGAAGAGAGGTTGAAGGATTTGAGGTTGTTTTCGTTAGAAAGGAGGCGGCTAAGAGGGGATCTTATTGAAGCATATAAGATGATTAGAGGTTTAGATAGGGTGGACAGTGATAGCCTTTTTCCTAGGATGGAGAAAGCTAGCACGAGGGGACACAGCTTTAAATTAAGGGGTATGAGTTATAGGACGGATATCAGAGGTAGGTTCTTTACTCAAAGAGTGATTAGGGAGTGGAATGCCCTGCCTGCAGCTGTTGTAGATGCGCCAAGTTTGGTGGCGTTTAAGAGGTTAGTTGATAAGTATATGGAAGAGAAGGGAATGGTTTAGTTTGGAGGGGCATTGCTTTTTATTTTGGTCGGCACAACATCGAAGGCCGAAGGGCCTGTTCTGTGCTGTATTGTTCTATGTTCTATGTTCTAAGGTAGAAGAGAGAATGTGTGAGGTGTGTGAGGTCCTTAATTGTGCTGGCTGCTTTTCCCAAAGCAGTGGGAAGTGCAGACAGAGTCAATGGATGGGAGGCTGGTTTGCGTGATGGACTGGGCTACATTCACGACCTTTTATAGTTTCTCGGCTACGTAGCCACAAGCATTGCCACAGCAGAACGGCAGACAGTTGGGTCGACTGCTTTCTATCTGGACATGTTAATGGTCACCTTGACCAGGTCCAGATGTAATTTTGTGTGCAGTGATATGTGCAAATGTACATTTGTGTTCACAAATATGTGCATTTGAGTGGTTGCGCGTGTGTCTAGAGCAGGGGAGAACCAATTACAATTTAAAATAGAGTTTCTCCCAGCTTTGCTTTATCAACGGAATGTGACATTTATTGCCCATCCCTAATTGTCCCTGAGAAGATAATGGTGAACTTCTTTCTTGAATATACCTCATTACTAATGCAAACATTTATCAGCTTGCTATATTTTAAACTGTCTCTTTAATTCAAGCTAATATGAATGTTTGAGTTCTGGCCAGGTGGCTTGGTTTCCATGGTAGTGTGGAGCTGGAGGGGATGGCAATGGTTGGCAAGGGGGCCTGACTTTCCATCTCTGAGATTTTGGACAGAAAAAGAGAGGCAGAGTGATCTCACGGAGATGGATGGCTGGTGTGGTCAGCAGAGAGGAAAGCATTCCTTTCTATGGACTACCAGGCAGAATTCAGGAGAGGAGACGATTTAGGTCATTTAAGAGGGCAGCTCAGAATCAATTGGATTATTATGTTTTTGTTGCCCTATATAGCAAGAATACTAGACTTCCTCACTAAAAGGTTGGAAATGGGGATGTTTGCTCATTGGACAGTATTTAGCACCATTCGCAACTCCTCAGATGCTGAAGCAGTCCTGAGATGTGTAGGTTGGAGGGTAAATGTGTGGCGATATGGGGGTAGGGCCTGGGTGGGATTGTGGTCAGTGCAGACTCAGTGGGCCAAATGGCCTCTTCCTGCACTGTAGGCTTTCTATGATTTCTTTCTATGGTCCACAAAGAGCAAAGCCGTGACAAGATTAAGGCTCGGGGTGATAGCTGGCGAGTAGAATCCGTGCTACATAAGTGCCAAACAATGACCATCATCAACAAGAGAAAATCTAACCACCTCTCCCTGACAGTCAATGGCATTGCCATCACTGAATCCCCCATTGTCAACAATCGTGGGGTTATCATTGACCCAAAGCTGAACTGAACCCAACCATATCAATACTGAGGCTATCAGAGCAGGTCAGAGGCTGGGAATCTTGCAGCAAGTAACTCACCACTTAACCCTCTCCCCCAAAGCCTGTCCACCATCTACAAGGCACAAGTCAGGAGTGTGATGGAATGTTCCCCACTTGCCTGGATGGGGGCAGATCCCAACAACACTCAAGAAACTCAACACCATAGCACATACTATGGGAACTATAAAAGTAGCACATATATGGGAACACCATCATCTACAAGCACCAAACCGTCCTGACATGGGATTATATCTCTGTTCCTTCACTGTTGATGGGTCAAAATCTTACAACATTCTTCCTAACAGCACTGTGAGGTTCCAGAAGGCGGGCTTGCCACTATCTCAAGGGCCACAAATGCTGAACATCCAGTGAAAGAGTAAACAAGAAGATATTAGTGAACCAGATTGGCTTTTTAGAACAATCCAGTAACGTCATGGTCAACGCTGCTTGATTTGATTTAAATTCCAGATTAATTGAGTTAAACTGAAATTTCTCTAAATGCCTTGTTGAGATTTGAACTCCTATCTCCAGATAATCAATCCAGGCTCGAGCTTAGAAAAAAAAAAGTCTCGACGCCGAATGGGCAAGGAAATGGGAGCTTTCCCCCTCCCTCTCCAATCATCTCCTTCTCCAGAACTACCTCCTTCCTCTATCACCTCCCACTGTCTGTAGTGTTCCCTACCTCCCCGATCACTCCTCCCCTCATCTGCAGAGTTCCCTCCCTGCCTGATTGTTAGGCCTGGGGAGCTCTTTATCCCTCCCCCGCTGTCATGCCTCTGCTCCCACTCAGGCCCTACTCCTTGGCATTGACCCAGCATAGTTATGGTGCCCACTTGGCAGTGCCAGAGTGCCAGGTGGGCAGTGCCAGGTTGCAAAGCAGGCACTGCTATGTTGGCACTACCCAATGGGTATTGTGTGGCTCTGCCCCTGACTACCTAGGAGCTCCAATGGTCTCTAATCCGCTAGGCAAGGCCATCACATTTGGTCTCTGCTGGTGGTGACCAGCTGTGAAAACTTGCCGGTTGGGAAGTTCGACCAGTAAACAGATAAGATCGAGTGAGCACAGGCAATTGCAGCTGGCACTTGTTGCATTAACATTTAGATTGGCTTCTCTCGCCTTGATGAACAACAGGTGGGACAAGGTTGTCAGATTACACTTTAGGCTTCTGGAGTATGAGTTAAAAGGATAGCCAACATGCCAGTCTCTCCAATCATATGTGGGATTAGAGTGAACAGCACCACAGCATGGGTTAACACCGGTGTGATGGGCCGAATGCACTTTATCTGAAGCATAAAGTATCTAATATAGGGCCACAGAGATTTCAAATAACAAGGACGGAGGCATACACGCGATGGGTCGTGAGAGGGCTGCTCTTGGATCTTTTTCGAGAGTATCCTAGTGCTTCACGTCGTTAGTGTACGCTTGACCTGGGCCATTTGATGGGCAACACGACAGCTCAGTGATTATCGCTGTGCTGTGCAGATACATGGATTTGGGCCTGTGTCTGTGGGAGTTTGTGCATTCTCCCTGTGCTTGCGTGGGTTTTCTCTGGGTGCTCCGGTTTCCTCCCACATCCCAAAGATGTGCTCTTAGGCTAACTGGCAAAACAAATTCTCCCTAAATTGTCTCAAATTTGGTTTTTAATCCTTAGATCTATAAACATAGACAGGGATCACGGGTAGAGGTGGGAACATCAGGGTGGCGGGGCGGGCTCGTTGGGCCGAAGGGCCTGTTTCCCATGCTGTTTTGTTCTTTTGTTCTTTGACAGATTCATAAAATCCTATAATACAGAAGGAGGCCATTCAACCCATCATGCCTACACTGACAGCGATCCCACCCGGACCCCATTGCCAAAACCCCAGGTATTTACTCTGCTAATCTCGCTGATACTAAGCAAATTTAACATGGCCAATCCACCCAACCCACACATCTTTGGACAATAAGGGTCAATTTAGCATGACCAATCCACCTAACCTGCACATCCTCGGACAATAAGGGGCAATTTAGCACAGCCAATCCATCTACCTTGCACATCTTTGGACTGTGGGAGAAAACCAGAGCATCCGGACGAAACCCACATAGACATGGGGAGAATGTGCAATCTCCACACAGACAGTGACCCAAGCTGGAACTGAACCTGGGTCCCTGGCACTGTGAGGCAGCAGTGCTAACCACTGTGCCATTGTGCCACACTGAATAAATCAAACTCACGTCCCCATGAGATGGTGATATGCCCTCTGGAGGAGAGGTCAAGAGCATTGGGGTTCGACCTTAAAATCGGAGGCAAGTCACTTCAGAGGCCAAAGCACTTCAGTCATGCTAAGCTTCATGGAAATGTTGGACTCTGTCTCCCCAAAAAAGGAGAGACCTGGCATTTTCAAGACTGAGACAGATTTAGTTTTGTGCGTGTAAGGACGTCAAACAGTCAGGATACAAGGCAGGAAATATGGACTAATACAGATGGAATTGAACAGCAGAGCAACATGGAGGGGCCGAATGGCCTATTCCCAGTCATATATTCCAATCTAACTTGTCTACCCACCAATAATCAGGACATTAAATCTTGGTATCGTAGCAACAGCATCATTTACAGCCACTGACTTTGTGTTAGCACACGGATTTCATCTGTTGATATTTAATATTGGTTAGGGAAGACAGAACTTCCCATACTTTACAGTAAACAATAAGGTGCTGGCAACAGGCCTCTGGATCCTGAAATCTAATCACCGTGCCACCCTGTGTGTTATGTACGCAGATATTTTTGTAGATATATGATATGGAAGCCAGCGACACTTCCTGTGATTCAATTTGAGTGCTGAGCTTGCAACCGTTTGGTTTCTGTAGCTGTTGTAAGCCCTCTTTCATACAAGAGACAGAGAGTGCGAAATGAGATTACACCCCTCCTCCACTATCTCGTGCAAACATGGGGACCTCCTAAGCGGCACCACTTGGTGACTGGATCAGGTGCTGGTGATTTCGCCCACCTCAATTTGCACTTTTATAGTGAGTGTCACGTAATAAGGCAGTGGCATAGTGGTTCGCGCCACTGCTTCACAGCGCTAGAGACCCGGGTTTGATTCCTGGCTCGGGTCACTGTCTGTGTGGAGTCTACACATTCTCCCCGTGTCTGTGTGGGTCAGAAAGATGTGCAGGTTAGGTAGATTGGTTGTGCTAAATTGCCTTTTAGTGTCGAATGATGTGTAGGTTAAGTGGATTGTCCATGTTAAATTGCCTTTTAGTGGCCAAAGATGTGTAGGTTAGGAAGATTGGCCACGTTAAATTGACCCTTAGTCTCTAAATATGTGTAGGTTAAGTGGATTGGCCACGCTAAATTGCCCCTTAATGTCAAAAGGGTGTAGGTTGGGTGGATTGACAATGCTAAATTGCCCCTTGGTGTCCAAAGCTAAGCAGGTTAGGCAGATTGGCCATGCTAAATTGCCCTTTAGTGTCATAAGAACATAGGACATAGAACATAGAACATTACAGCGCAGAACAGGCCCTTCAGCCTTCGATGTTGCGCCGACCATTATAAAAAGCAATGACCCTCCAAACTAAACCATTCCCTTCTCTTCCGTAAACTTATCAACTAACCTCTTAAACGCCACCAAACTTGGCGCATCTACAACTGCCGCAGGCAGGGCATTCCACTCCCTAACCACCCTCTGGTAAAGAACCTACCTCTGATATCCGTCCTATAACTATCACCCCTTAATTTAAAGCTGTGTCCCCTCGTGCTAGCTTTCTCCATACTAGGAAAAAGGCTATCACTGTCCACCCTATCTAAACCTCTAATCATCTTATATTCTTCAATAAGATCCCCTCTTAGCCGCCTCCTTTCTAACGAAAACAACCTCAAATCCTTCAACCTCTCTTCATAGGACCTGCCCTCCATACCAGGCAACATCCTGGTAAACCTCCTCTGACCCTCTCCAATGCCTCCACATCTTTCTTATAATGAGGGGACCAGAACTGCACACAATACTCCAAGTGCGGCCGCACTAGAGTTTTGTACAGTTGCAACATGACGTTGCGGTTCCGAAATTCAATCCCCCTACCAATGAAAGCTAAGACTCCGTATGCCTTCTTAACAACCTTATCGACTTGACTGCTTACTTTCAGGGATCTATGCACAAATACACCAAGATCCCTCTGTTCATCAATAAGATGCGAGGTTAGGTGGATTGATCAAGCTAAATTGTCCTTCAGTGTCCAAAGGTGTGTAAAATCACAGGTAAATACGTGGGGTTACGGGGATAGGACCTGGATAAGATGCTCTGTTAGAAAGTTGTGCAGACTCAATGGGTTCTGCACTGTGGAGTTTCTATGGCAACGGCCCTTACCTCACTGATGCTCATCATGTGCCTGGGTGTGATGGGCAATATCAAAGGTGCTATATAAATGTAGGTTATATCAATGCCTTATTTCATTGCTTGCAAGCATCAAGATCAATAGCTTCGAATGGCAATGGGCAACTTCGACTGGTCAGTGGGCTGTGTGAGAAATCCTCATCCATCTCAGTGGGTGCAGGTTTGAAATGGGGCTTGTTCACTCACCCTGAGCCCATGAATAAGATTAAATACATTTAATCAAGGCTGAATATTTCATAGCAAGTTATAGAAAATGCTTCATCATTTATATATTAATAGAACTCTCATCAACTCCAAAGGTTAAAAACAAAAGAAATTCTGATGCTTTGGACACAGAGGGAGTGCACCACTCTCACAGTCAGTGTTGTGAGCGATCAGCATGCACCTCGCTTCACTTACCCTCGCTTCACTCACCCTCGCTTCACTCACCCTCGCTTCACTCACCCTCGCTTCACTTACCCTCACTTCAGGGAAAAAGAAAACTACACGGATGGGAACCAGTGGAATGCGGGTCCCCCATGTCTGGGCAACGGTCAACAAAATGTCTGGGCCCCTCTCAGATCCCAGTTGGGTTGCACATGGTCCCTCCTGCCCAGGTCGTAGGCACCCACCACTGACCTAAAGAGGCAGATTCACCCACGGGAATATTCACCATGTTCTCAAACCAAGCTGTGAGAGTGAAGAAGCTGGGGCTTTTACAATGGAAACTCAAGTTGACCAGGTAAACATTTTGTGCTGCTTCTCTTTGGCTATAAGTGTGCATTCAATAAGGATCCTGTGTAGGCAACAGTCATACAGTCATAGAGATTTACAGCATGGAAACAGGCCCTTCAGCCCAACATGTCCATGCTGCCCTGTTTTTTTAAAACCCCGAAGTTAGTCCCAATTGCCTGCATTTGGCCCATGTACCCATTGTACCCATGTAACTGTCTAAATGCTTTTTAAAAGATAAAATTATACCCACCTCTACTACTACCTCTAGCAGTTTGTTCCAGACACTCCCCACCTCTATGTGAAAAAATTGCCCCTCTGGACACTTTAGTATCTCTCCCACCTCTGTCTTCTAGTTTTAGACTCCCCTACCTTTGAGAAATGCTATTGACTATCTACTTTGTCTATGCCCCTCATTATCTTACAGACCTCTATAAGGTCACCCCTCAGCCTCCTATGCTCCCGAGAAAAAAGTCTCTATTTCAGCCTCTCCACATAGCTCAATCCATCAAGTCTCAATAGCATCCTGGTAAATCTTTTCTGCACTCTTTCTAGTTTAATAATATCCTTTTTATAATGGGGTGATCAGAATTGCACACAGTATACCTAGTGTTCTCCGGAGTTCTTCACAAGTCTCTGAAGGTGTCAGTACAGGTGGAGAATGTGGTAAAAAAAGCATATGGTATGTTAGCCCTCATAGGAAGGGGTATAGAATACAAGAGTAGGAGTCTGATGTTGCAGGTGTATAGAACATTGGTTAGGCCTCATCTGGAGTACTGCGTCCAGTTCTGGTCGCCGTACTACAGGAAAGATGGAGAGGCCCTGGAGAGAGTGCAGAGGAGATTTACCAGGATGCTGCCTGGTATGGAAGGGCTGTCTTACAAGGAAAGATTGAAAACACTGGGGTTGTTTTCCCTTGAAAGACATCGGCTGAGAGGGGATCTTTTAGAGGTATATAAGATTATGAGGGGTATAGATAGAGTAAATGGTGGTAAGCTTTTTCCACCAATAGAAATGGATAGAACGAGGGGTCACGGGCTCAGGGTGAGGGGGGCTATGTATAAGACGAATATTAGAGGCCAGTTTTTCACACAAAGGGTAGTGGAATGCACTGCCAAGTAAGGTGGTGGGAGCAGGCACGCTAGGGTTGTTTAAGGGTCTCTTGGACAGCCACATGAGCGGTCTGCAGATAGAGGGATATAGCAGGACTGTTTGAATATCGGGAGGACCAAATAGTAGTAGACTATCTTTTAGTTTCGTATCGGGAATGTCTTAGTTTTTTTAGCATGTTTAATTAAGTCTTATTTGTTTCCGCAGGCAATTCGGTCCACCTTGTTGACCAACAAGGGGCATGCATGGAGCATGTTGTGCGAGAGCTGCTCTTGGAGGTTGCTTCAGGAGTTGCCTAGTGCTTCACGTCGTCAGTGTATGCTTAAACTGGACCATCTGATGGGCAACATGACAGCTCAGAGACTATCGCTGTTGCTGTGCTGACACATGGATTTGGGCCTGTGTCTGCGGGAGTTTGCGCGTTCTCCTCGTGGTTGCGTGGGTTTCCTCCGGGTGCTCCGGTTTCCTCCCCCACATCCCAAAAATGTGCTCTTAGGCTGATTGGGTAACAAATTGTCCCTATATTGGTCCCTGTATGGGAATCTTCAACAATAGGCATAGCCTAAAGTCAAGGATATGTCATTAAGACGTTAGGACGGCGGCGTGGGCTCGTTGGGCCGAAGGGCCTGTTTCCCGTGCTGTGTTGCTCTTTGTTCTTTGTTCTTTGTTGTTGCCTTACCAATATCTTGTACAGCTTCAACAAGATATCCCAACTCCTGTATTCAATGTTCTGACCAATGAAACCAAGCATGCCGAATGCCTTCTTCACCTCTCTGTCCACCTGTAACTCCACTTTCAAGGAACTATGAACATGACCCCTAGATCTCTTTGTTCTGAAACTTTCCCCATTAACTGAGTAAGTCCTGCCCTGGTTCAATCTACCAAAATGCATCAGCTTGCATTTGTCTAAATTAAACTCCATCTGCCATTCGTCAGCCCACTGGCCCAATTGATCAAGATCCCCTTGCAATTGGAGATAACTTTCTTCACTGTCCACTATGCCACCAATCTTGGTGTCATCTGCAAACTTATGAATCATGTCTCCTATATTCTCATCCAAATCATTAATATAAATGACAACTGTGAACCCAGCACTGATCCCTGAGGCACACCGCTGGTCACAGGCCTCCAGTTTGAAAAACAACTTTCTACAAACACCCTCTGGCTTCTGTCAAGAAGCCAATTTTGGATCCATTTAGATACCTCGCCCTGGATCCCATGAGATTGAACTTTATGCAACAGCTACCGTGCGGTACCTTGTCAGGGATTACAGACAGTGAACTGTGCCCAAACAAGCATTCAATCCGCCCTCAGTTCAGCAAATAATTTTAGTTATTGTACGTGCCTTTCATAACCATCCCCCGAGCCCCCTCTACAATTCCGACATTCCTGGAATGACGTCAGTTACAACACTATGGCAATAATGTTGCTTTCTGGATGTTACCAGCCGTCTGGCATTTGAAACATGGCATGTGACACGAGCTTGAAATTGTCCAATGTTCCCTGGTCACTAATTACTTGCAGATATTCATTGCACTTTCTCCTACGGTATTAATCTGATATCCCACCCAGCCTAAGCCCACTTTCTGTCTCACTCCTCGCAACTTTTAATATTCCACCCAGTCAAATCCTACTCTCCCCCTTAATCTCTGCATCCTTTAATATCCCACCCAGTCTAATCCACTCTCTCCCTCACTTCCCGCACCCTTTAATAACTCACCCTGTCTAATCTCACTCTTCGCACACTTTAATATCCCACCCAGTCGAACCCCACTCTGTGACTCACTTCCCGCACCTTTTAATATTCCACCTAGTCGAATCCCACTCTCCCCACACCCTTTAATATGCTCCCAAGTCTAATCCCTCTCTCTCTCTCAATCCCTGCAAACTTAAATATCCCACCCAGTCTAAGCCCACTCTCTCCCTACTCCCTGCACCTTTTAATATCTCACCCAGTCCAATCCCATTCTCCCCTCACTGCCCACACCCTTTAATATCCCACCCAGTCTAATCCCACTCTCTCCTCACCCTTTAATATTAGGGTACAGAGGTCATTCAGCCACACTGCTGTTTGTGAGGGATTCCTGTATGCAATTTGACCATGGTATTTCTTCCATTTACATCAAGGACTACACTCTGCACTCTACAACATCTTTATAAACAAAAAGTTCATTTATTAGTGTCACAAGTCCGCTTATATTAACACTGCACTAAAGTTACTGCGAAAATCCCCTAGTTGCCACATTCCAGCGCCTGTTCGGGTACACTGAGGGAGAATTTAGCATGGTCAGCGCACCTAACTAGCACATCTTTTGGACCATGATCACCAGAAAGAAACCCATGCAGGCATAGGGAGAACCCCCCCCTCCCCCTCCCCTCACCCCCACCAATATAAGGGTGGCACAGCAGCACAGTGGTTAGCACTGCTGCATCTCAACAACAAAGTTCGATTCCCAGCTTGGGTCACCGTTTGTGTGGAGTTTGCATGTTCTCCCCGTATCTGTGTGGGTTTCCTCCGGGTGCTCCAGCATTCTCCCACATTCTGAGAGACCTGCTGGTTAGGGTGCAACGATCTGAACAGGCGCTGGACTGTGACGGCTGGGGGATTTTCACAGTAACTTCATTGCAGTGTCAACGTAAACCTTACTCGTGACTGAAAAATCAACTTAAACTTTTAACTCGGTGACCCGAAGCTGGAATTGAGCCTGAGTTCCTGGCGCTGTGAGACAGCAGCGCTAACCACTGTGCCACCGTGCCGAACTTATAGATGTGCTTTAGGAAGATATGGATTTGTGGCAGGGTTAAGATTGGTTACAACAGTGTTAGCAATGGAGAATAAATGCTGAGAGCTTTTGCCTGTCTAGTGTACTCAGAGTTGACCCTCATACAGACTGCACACAATTAACACAGCATTCCAAGGACAGCGATCTGGGTGAATCCCCCCCCCCCCCCCACCACTCCACCACCTCCCTGATCCAGGAGGTTAATTAAGACCACGCCAGCGTTCAACAAATTCTCCACCAGCAAAGACATCTGTTTCCAATCACAAGAGCGAGGGCAGGAAAACAAGTTTGGTTCTGAAGTTTGAAACCAACCAACCCCCCCCCCCCCCCCCCCCCCACCACCTCCTCATCAATTACTGCCCTGGGGGCTTACACTGGTATCTGGCTCTTTAGCCAATCTGATAACACGGAGAAAACATGCACTTACATCAGACTTGGAGCAGAGAAAAACATTCCGTGGGGGTGGGGGGATGCGGAAAGAAGTGGTGGCCAGGAGTCACTTTGTAACTGTTACGCAAGGAACAGAGAGCTTTTTCCTGAGGGCTCTGGCTTCCACTATCAGATAGGGTCAGAAGGCCACACTGCGGGTAAAAACTCACTCAGTGCAACTTTCCCCAGAGCGACTGATTGATGTACAGGCTCACCCTCCAATTCAGGATGGAGTCTTGAAGTTTGGGGAGGCTCAATCAGACCAATCTAAATTAAAGTAGAAAGCAGGCTGCAGTGCAAGGGCAGTGAGAGAGAGGGAGGGGTGCCTCAAATTGGAGACGTCCTCTCTCTCTCTCCAACTCTATATAAAAAATTTAAATTCTTAAAATGGCTCCATACAGCCAGGCCTCAATGGTGAGGGGAACGGCGAAGAGGCTGGGATCTTTCTCCAGAGCTGCTGGTGGCCTACCACAGAGAGAGCCTCAGAGCCCAACTCCCACCACCATGGACTACTGCAGCGGGAGGGCCACTTTCAGACAATTTAAAGGCCTTCCCTTCCATCAACAGCCAACTGACTCAGCTACCCAACACCTCATTCACTGCCAACCCCCCAACTCACCCCATTCACTGCCAACTCCCCAACTCACCCCATTCACTGCCAACCCCCCAACTCACCCCATTCACTGCCAACTCCCCAACTCACCCCATTCACTGCCAATCCCCAACTCACCCCATTCACTGCCAACCCCCCAACTCACCTCATTCACTGCCAACTCCCCAACTCACCCATTCACTGCCAACCCCCCACCACCATTCACTGCCACCCCCCACTCACCCCATTCACTGCCAACCCCCCAACTCACCCCATTCACTGCCAACCCCCCAACTCACCCCATTCACTGCCAACCCCCCAACTCACCCCATTCACTGCCAACTCCCCAACCTATCCAGCTGCCTAACAGCCCATTCATGTCCAATCCCTCCAATAGACCCCCGAATACCCTATCCACTCCCCATCCACTTCTCAGCTCCCACACCCTCATCCACCCCCTATCCACTCCGCTGCCAAGCCTCCAGCCACCACCTTCAACCAACTCATCAACCCTCCTCATCCCCGCCCCCATCCATCCCACCAGCTATTGCACCAATCCCCATTCATTTCTCTAGCTATCACTCTCCCACTCAACCTGTTAGCCTCTCCTCCATTCAGCGAGTCTGTGTGTGAGTGTGCGTGTGTCTATGTGTGTTTGTGTGTACGTGTGTATGTGAGTGTGAGTGTGACTGTGTGTGTGTTTGTGTGTATGAGTGTGTGCGAGAGCATGTGTGAGCATGTATGAACGTGTGGGGTGTGTGTGTGTGTGTGAGTATGTGTGTGAGCATGTGTATGCATGTATGTATGAGTTTGAGAGTGAGCGTGTGACTTTGTGAGTGAGTGTGTGTGAGAGTGTGAGTGAGCGAGTGTGTGTATGTGTGTGTGTGAGTGCGAGTGCGTGAAAGTGTGTGCATAAGTGTGAGTGTGTGAGAGTGTGAGTGTGTGCGAGAGTGTGTGTTATTGAGAAAGATGTGATTATTTGATAATGTGTTTATGCGGATGGGTAGGGGTAGGGGGCGGGCGACTAAGTTCCTGTCACCAGCGGATATGGTTGAACCTACTGTAACCTACAGTAACCTAGGTTACGGCTGTAACCTACATGAGTGCATAAAGTAACAACATTTTTACAAAGTACTTTTCAAACCACAGATTACGTAAGTTTCATTAATTATATAGTGATAGTTATTTCACCTTTGTGCAGTTTTGGGTTTCTGGATGGTCAGATTTTAAGGTTTATAGTGTGGTCAGATTGAATAATGTTTTGGGAAGTACCCAAGAAGCTGGAGGCCAAGACAGCTCGGCCACCGATGCTGAGATAGTTAAACTCAGTAAAGTTTTCCAACACCAATTTTAAATCCAACCAATTTATTTGATAGTAAATCCGCAAAATAAATTGGTTGGATTTAAAATTGGTGTTGGAAAACTTTACTGAGTTTACCCCAGTCCAATGCCGGCATCTCTACATTGAGATAGTTAAAACCAGGGAGACAGAAGAGGGCAGAATCAGGGCAGCAGAGAGATCTCGAAAGGTTCTGGGGTTGGCAGAGATTATAATGTGAGAGAGAGGGGGAACGGGTGAGACCATGGGAGGATTTGAAAATGAGGATGGGAATTTTAAATTGGAGGCATTGCTTAAAGGGAGGCCAGTGAAGGTCAGCAAGCAGTGGGAAGACAGAGGAATGGGACCCAATGTGAATTAGGATAAGGCAGCAGAGTTTATAGAGGATATCAAATAGCAAGTCTAAAGTAAAACCATGGAACAATGGAAGGACTACTTCTCAGGACCAAGGTCTCCTTCACTCAGATGGCCATTAATCGCAGCAGATTCTGGAAGATGATTGTTTGGGACCATCAGGTTTAGAATCCAACATGGATAGAATCCCTACAGTGCAGAAGGAGGCCATTCAACCCATCGAGTCCGCACTGACTACAACCCACCCAGACCCTGTTACCCTGCTAATCCCCCTGACACTAAGGGGTAATTTAGCATGGCCAATCAACGTAACTCACACACCTTTGGAGTGTGGGAGGAAACCCAAGCAGACACGGGGAGAACGTGCAAACTCCACACAGAGAGTGGCTCAAGTCGGGAACCGAACCTGGGTCTCCAGCACCGTGAGGCAGTAGTTTTAACCATTATGACTTTGTGCTGCCAATGGTGGAGCTAGTTTCGGACTAACATTGTTAAAATGGTTCCTTTGCTGTCACTGTTACAGGTGTTACCTCCGTGGACGCCTCCATTCAAGCCTTCCTCTTTTCTGATACTGGGATCCTCTCTAATCATTCCACTTAAGCGAGGTGGTGGCACCATCAGAGACCCAGGGTGGTGTCCTGGCAACCTGGGTTCGAATCCCGCATGGTGAAACCTGAATTCAATAAAAAACTGTAATTAAAAGATGACTACGTAAATATCATCGATTGTTGCAAAAAAAACCCATCTGGTTCACTAATGTCCCTTTAGGGAAGGAAATCAGCCACTCTTACCTGATCATGAGATGGAGAAACAGACTTTGGAGTAGGGTGGGCACAGTAAGAAGTCTCACAACATCAGGTTAACGTCCAACAGATTTATTTGGGATCACGAGCTTTTGGAGCACTGTTCGTTCATCAGGCAAGTGGAGGTGGGTTCACAAACATGGCATATATAGACAAAGAAATAACTGCAAGGCAATTACAGATTGGAATATGAAGAATTTGCAGTGTATTTGAGTATATATGCAGTGTTTGTGAACATGAAGGTGCAGTGCTCCTAAAGCTCATAAGACCATTAGACATAGGAGCAGAATTAGGCCACTCGGCCCATCGATTATGCTCCGCCATTCAATCATGGTGATATTTTTCTCATTGTCCTGCCTTTTCCCCATAACCCCCGATCCCCTTATTGATCAAGAACCTATCTATCTCTGCCTCAATGACCCAGCCTGCACAGCCTTCTGCGGCAATGAGTTCCACAGATCCACCACTCTCTGGCTAAAGAAATTCTGTAATACCAAATAAACCTCTTGGACTTTAACCTGATGTTGTGAGACTTCTTACTGTTACCCTGTTCTGGCCTACATGTGACTCCAGAGCCACAGCAATGGGCTAGCAACTCACTCAACTCAAGGGCAATTAGGGACAGATAACAAATGCTGGCCTACTGATGCCCACATCCTGTGAATGAATAAAAAACATGTATATTGTTTTCAATTCAATCCTGTTTGAAGTTACAGCAGTATGTTCCCATGGCAATACCTTAAGCCCCAAACCACATACCTACTTGCTTAACCCATGTGCTAGCCTTTGTAACATGCAACTTACATTTTACGGAAGGTAGCGCAGTTTTACAGCACAGGGGCTCTTCAACCCATCAAGTCTGTCCTAGCCACTAAGCACCGATCTATGCTAACTCCATTTTCCAGCACTTGGTCCATAGCCTTGTATGCTAGGGCGTTTGCAAAACTCATTGAAATGCTTCTTAAGTGTTGTGAGAGTTCCCACTTCTGTCACCCTTTCCAGGCAGAGTTCCAGATCACAGCGCCTGGGACCTGGGTTCGATTCCCAGCTTGGGTCACTCTCTGAGTGGAATTTGTACATTCTCCCCGTGCCTACATGGGTACCCTCCGGGTGCTCTGGTTTCTCCTCACAGTCTGAAAGACATACTGGTTAGGTGTACTGGCTGTGCTAAATTCTCCTTCAGTGTATCCAGACAGGCTCTATGGGACTAGGGGATTTTCATAGTAACTTCATTGCAGTGTTAATGTAAGCCTACTTGTGACACCAATAAATAAACTTTTAAAAAAAAACTCTGGGTGGAAAAGTTTTTTTCTCGAATCCGCTGTAAATCTTCTGCCCTTGACCGTAAATTTATAGCCCACCTCCCCTTTCCTGACTAAGGGAAAAGGATTCCACTCTGGATTACTCTGCCTTGGGAACCCCTCCCTCTTTTCCTGGCTTGGTCTGCTGTTGCTATCCCCCACTCCCCCCACCCTCACTCCTTGTCTGCTGTATGACCATGAGACTATTAGACAAAAGAACAGAATTAGGCCATTCAGCCCATCGAGTCTGCTCAACCATTCAATCATGGCTGATATTTTCCTTATCCCCATTCTCCTGCCTTTTCCCCATAACCCCTGATCCCCTTATTGTTCAAGAACCTATCTGTCTCTGTCTTAAAGACACTCAATGACCACAGCCTTTTGCGGCAAAGAGTTCCACAATTATACCACTCTGTGGCTGAAGAGATTCCTCCTCATCTCTGTCTTAAAGGATTGTTTCTTTTGCCTGAGGTTGTGCCTCAGTTTTTCCTGCTAGTGGAAACATCCTCTCCACGTCCACTCTATCCAGGCCTCGTAGTATCCTGTAAGTTTCAATAAGATCACCCCCAACCCCCATCCTTCTAACCCCAACGATTACAGACACAGAGTCCTCAACTGCTCCTCATACGATAAGTTCTTCATCTCAGTATGCCAAAGCACGCTGAGCAAGGTCACCATGGGAAAATAATCAGAGGGTTCCTGGAAGATGAGTCAACACCCTTGTTGAGCAGCATGAGGGGGGGTGGGTGTTGAATGTGCAGAAGGATATGGAAACAAGTTGGGTGTGGGGGGTGTTGGGGAAATGGGATACTGAGCAAGTGTTGGAGTACTGAACTCGGGGGGGTTTGGTGGGGAGGTGGGAGGGAAGAAGCAAGGGAGAGATCCAACAATAGTGAAGGCAAAAGGATTGATGCTTAATCTAGTTCCAGCTCCCTCCAAACTGTTCAAAGGAGCTATGGAAACACAATAGTGACGCAAATCCTAACTCAGGAACACGGAGGAGCTTGGCCACAAGGTGAGGGAATAATCTAATCAGTTTCTTTATCAACATGGCCTTGGGAATGGAATTTCAATCTAATCACTCGATAGCAATTTGGATTACATTGCAATTACTGAGCAGATTCAATGGGCTGGATGGCCTAATTCTGCCATTTTCATCCCATGATTAACCGATGGATAGAAAATAGAAATGCTTGCATTTATTGTAGCATTTCCCACCTGCATTGGGCATCTCCTAGTGTTCAGCAGCCAATGAAATATCTTTTCTGAGGTTTGATTGCAGCTGTTATTTTTCTGCCAACGCGATATGGCCAGACGAGATGGTCGTAGATACCTGTCAGTGCCCATAGCGCTGGCATCAAATGCAGCCTCGTGATACAGGAAACGTGGCAGCAAATTTGGGCACAGCGAGCTCTCAAAAGTAGCGAGAGTGGCACGGTGGCACAGTGGGTTAACACTGCTGCCTCACAGCACCGGGGACCTGGGTTTGATTCCGGCCTTGGGTCACTGTCTGTGCAGAGTCTGCACCTTGTGTCTGTGGGAGTTTGCGCATTCTCCCCATGCTTGCGTGGGTTTTCTCCGGGTGCTCCAGTTTCCTCCCACATCCCAAAGATGTGCTCTTAGGCTAATTGGCAAAACAAATTCTCCCTAAATTGTCTCAAATTTGGATTTTAATCCATAGATCTATAAACATATCACGGGTAGAGGTGGGAACATCGGGGTGGCGGCGCGGGCTCTTTGGGCCGAAGGGCCTGTTTCCCGTGCTGTTTTGTTCTTTGTTCTTTTGTTCTTTGTTCTCCTCAAGTCTATGTGGGTTTCTCCTGGGTGCTCCGGTTTTCTCCCTCAGTCCAAAGATGTGTAGGTTAGGTGGATTGGCCACGCTAAATTGAACAAATGACAAACAGCACGGGAAACAGGCCTTTCGGCCCAACGTGCCCGTGCCGCCACCCCGATATTCCCACCTCTACCCGTGATCCCTGTCTATGTTTATAGATCTATGGATTAAAAACCAAATTTGAGACAATTTAGGGAGAATTTGTTTTGCCAATTAGCCTAAGAGCACATCTTTAGGATGCGGGAGGAAACCGGAGCACCCGGAGAAAACCCACGCAAGCACAGGGAGAATGCGCAAACTCCCACAGACACAGTCCCAAATCCATGTGTCTGCACAGCACAGCGATAGTCACTGAGCTGTCGTGTTGCCCATCAAATGGTCAAATTGCTCTTTAGTCTCCAAAGATGTGCAGGTTAGGAGGATTGGCCATGCTAATTTGCCCCTTAGTGTCCAAAGATGTGCAGGTTAAGTGGATTGGCCGTGCTAAATCGCCCCTTAGTTTCCAAAGATGTGTATGTTAAGAGGATTGGTCATGTTAAATTGTCACTTAGTGTCCAAAGATGTGCAGGTTAGGGGGAATTGGCCATGCTAAATTGCCTCTTAGCGGTGCAAATTCACTAGGGTGCATTACTTCCTTCTGCACTGTAGGACTCTGTGATTCTAAAATTGACAGATGGTTTGTTTTTGTGTGATGTCGACAGAGGGATAAACATTGGCTTGGACATTTCCCAGATCTTCTCGTGGAATCTTTCGCATCCACACAGGCAGGCAGCTGATGTCTCAGGCTTAGTGGGGAGAAGCTGGCTGAGGGACGGGGCTGGGTAGGCCCATATCCTCTGTTCGCTCTCCCGCGATGGTATCTCCTCAACACCATATCCTGGGTCTTGACCGGCATACGCTTCCCCTTGCCCTCTCATGGTCAAATTGTCAGGGAACACTAGCTGATCTGGTTCACAAATGTCTGAGTGAGAGTTGGTATTAGTGAATGAAAAGAGAAACATTTTGTAGAAATTGGACACCTCTGTATGTTTAAAATTCTGAGCACAATCTGTCAAACCCAGAAGCTAGTTTCCAGCCATTGTTAGACATTGCCATTTAATTTATTAATTTATTCATGGGAAATAGACATTGCTGGCTGGGCCAGTATTTATTGACCATCTCTAGTTTCCCATCTCACTAACACCAACTTTCACTCAAACATTCGTAAACTAGATTAGCTAGTGCTCGCTGGCAAATTGACCATGAGGGGGCAAGGGGAAGCGTATACCAGCCAAAAGGGCAATTGAGAATCAACCACATTGCTGGGGCTCTGCAGTCACATGTAGGCCAGACCAGGTAAGGCTGGCAGATTTCCTTCCCTAAAAGGACATTAGTGAACCAGATGGGTTTTTACGACAATGATTCCATGTCATCAGTAGATTTTTAATTCCAGATATTTTTTATGGATTTCAAATTCCACCATCTGCCGTGGCGGGATTCGAACCTAGGTCTCCCAGAACATTAACTGCATTATAAGATTGAAGGTTTTAAAGTTTACACCTTATTTTTTAGTGTCACAAGTAGACTTACATTAACACTGCAATGAAGTTACTGTGACAATCCCCCAGTCGCCACACTCCGGCGCCTGTTCGGGTACACTGAGGGAGAATTTAGCACAGCCAATGCACCCTAACCAGCACGTCTTTCAGACTGTGGGAGGAAGCTGGAGCACCCGGAGGGAACCCACACAGACATGGGGAGAACATGAAAACTCCGCAAAGTCTATAAAATAATGAGGGGAGGGATCAGCTAGATAGTCAATATCTTTTCCCAAGGGTAGGGAAGTCTAACACTAAAGGGCATGGGATTAAGGTGAGGGGAAGAGATATAAAAGTGTACAGAGGGGCAATTCTTTCACACAGAGTGTTATCTAAATCAAACAGCCAGAGGTAGCAGTAGAGGCAGGTACAATCTTGTCTTCTAAAAAGCATTTAGACAGTTACGTGGGTAAGGTGGGTATAGAGGATATGGGCCAAATGTGGGCAACTGGGACTAGTTCAGTGGTTAGAAGAAAAGGGTGGCGTGGACAAGTTGGGCTGAAGGGCCTGTTTCCATGCTGTCAGAGTTGGTGCAGACCAGACGGGCCAAATGGCCTCTCTGATTCGATGTCTGAAGCCTTGGGAAGGATTCAAGCAAGGCCGTTGAAATTGAGGTTCAGTGGTGAACAGACAAGACATATCGCAGCAACCCAGCAAGCATTTGCTCAACTAATCTTTTTACATTGAATAGACCACCCCTCCCCCGTTACTTCTTTGGCTTTCTGAGCTCTGAAACAAAGGACTTGTTTAAACTCTGTCTCGTACAGTTAGCCATCAAAGCATCAAACTAATGAGGCACGTCATGTGCCAATCAGTCTGTGCTCCATTAATCTCTCGCACTGAATAGAATCAGAAGCGACTAATGCAAGTCTCAAAACAGCTCTTGCTTTTCAAAGGTCAAGTTAGTGGACCACAATTTAACGAGGGATTAAAGGGTTTAGACCTCTTACTCTCTGCTAATCTCCTCTCACAGTCTGCCCTAAGTGAGTCTGAAAGCAGTTTTGATGGGAGGTCACAATTGCCTGTTTAATCAGGTTAACACTCAGACTCTCACGGCTGGAAGTCATTCACTGAGAGAGGGTTGGGGTGTGCTTACACTGGGATTCAGAGCTTAGTTATCCTGTAGTCTATGAGAAATTTCCAGCACCTTCCATTCTCCATACCATAGAGTTGGTTTATTCAAAATAAAAGCTTGCCCCGATGGCGCAGTGGTTAGCACTGCTGATAGGATTAAAGAGAATCCGAAAGCTTTCTTTCGATATGTTAAGAATAGAAGATTGGTTAGGGCAAGATTAGGGCCAGTCATAGACAGCAGTGGGAAGTTGTGCGTGGAGCCTGAAGAGATTGGTGAGGCACTGAATAAATATTTCTCTTCGGTATTCACGCAGAGTGCTGGAAATGTAGCTGTGGAGAGCACTGAGGTACAGGGTTGCAAATTGGGGAGTATTGTAGTAGATAGGGAGGATGTGTTAGAAATTCTCGAGGGTTTGAAGTTGGATAAGTCCCCTGGGCCGGACGGGATTTACCCTAGGATTCTCTGGGAGGCAAGAGAGGAGATTGCAGAGCCTCTGGCTCTGATCTTCAGGTCCTCGTTGGTTACGGGTGTGGTTCCGGAGGATGGCGAATGTGGTCCCATTGTTTAAGAAGGGGAAGAGAGACCTTCCTGGGAATTATAGGCCAGTGAGTCTTACTTCTGTGGTGGGCAAGGTATTGGAGAGAATTATTAGGATAGGATTTATAGTTATTTAGAGAGAAATGAATTGATTGGGATAGTCAGCATGGTTTCGTGAAGGGTAGGTCATGCCTTACTAACCTCATTGAGTTTTTTGAGAAAGTGACCAGAGAGGTGGATGGGGGTAAGGCGGTTGATGTAGTATATATGGACTTTAGTAAGGCTTTTGATAAGGTGGCCCATGGAAGACTTCTACAGAAAATGCAGATGTGTGGAATAGAGGGTGATTTAGCTAATTGGATTAGAAATTGGCTGGCAGATAGAAGACAGAGGGTGGTGGTTGATGGGAGATATTCATCGTGGAGTTCGGTGACGAGTGGTGTGCCTCAGGGGTCTGTTTTGGGGCCCCTGCTGTTTGTAATTTTTATAAATGATCTGGATGAGGGTATTGAGGGATGGATCAGTAAATTTGCAGATGATACTAAAGTTGGTGGGGTGGTAGATAGTGAAGAGGGGTGTTTTAGTTTACAGAGTGACTTGGACAAGTTGCAGAGCTGGGCCGAGAGGTGGCAAATGGAGTTTAATGTGGAAAAGTGTGAGGTAATGCACTTTGGCAGGAACAATAAATGTGTAGAGTATAGGGCTAATGGTAGGGCTCTTATAGTGTTGAGGAACAGAAGGATCTTGGTGTATGTGTCAATAGATCCCTGAAAGTAGGCAGTCAAGTGGATAAAGTTGTTAAGAAGGCTTATGGAGTCTTAGCTTTTATTGGTAGGGGGATTGAATTTAGGAGGCGCAGCATCATGTTGCAGCTGTACAAAACTCTAGTGCGGCCGCACTTGGAGTATTGTGTGCAGTTCTGGTCGCCACATTATAAGAAAGATGTGGAGGCATTGGAGAGGGTACAGAGGAGGTTTACCAGGATGTTGCCTGGTATGGAGGGCAGGTCCTATGAAGAGAGGGTTGAAGGATTTGAGGTTGTTTTCGTTAGAAAGGAGGCGGCTAAGAGGGGATCTTATTGAAGCATATAAGATGATTAGAGGTTTGGATAGGGTGGACAGTGATAGCCTTTTTCCTAGGATGGAGAAAGCTAGCACGAGGGGACACAGCTTTAAATTAAGGGGTATGAGTTATAGGACGGATATCAGAGGTAGGTTCTTTACTCAAAGAGTGATTAGGGAGTGGAATGCCCTGCCTGCAGCTGTTGTAGATGCGCCAAGTTTGGTGGCGTTTAAGAGGTTAGTTGATAAGTATATGGATGAGAAGGGAATGGTTTAGTTAGGAGGGGCATTGCTTTTTATTTTGGTCGGCACAACATCGAAGGCCGAAGGGCCTGTTCTGTGCTGGTATTGTTCTATGTTCTATCACAGGGTCAGGGAACTGGGTTCAATTCCTAGCTTGGGTTGGAGTTTGCACATTCTCCCAGTACTCTCACATTTAGTGGAGTAAATGTATGAAGTAGTGGGGATAAGCCCAAGATGGGATTGTTGTTGGTGCAATCTCATCGAGCCAAATGGCCTCCTTCTGCACTGTAGGGTTTCTATGATTTCTAGAACAGCTTCTTCTCTGCTGCTGTCAGACTTTTGAATGGACCTACCTCGCATTATCAACTTAATGTACACCCTAGCTATGATGTTAATGTAGGGCTACACCCTAGCTATGATGATAGCATTACATTCTGTGCTCTCTCCTTTCCTTCTCTATGAACGGTATGCTGTGTCTGTATAGCGCTCAAGAAACAACACTCTTCACTGTATGTTAATACATATGACAATAATCAATCAAATTACAAAAAGCTAAGGGGCAATTTAGTGTGGCCAATCCACCTAACCCGCATATCTTTGGAGTCTGGGAGGAAACCGGAGCACCCAGAGGAAACCCACGCAACACAAGGAGAACGTGCAGACTCCACCCAAACAGCGATCCAAGCCAGGAATTAAATCCAGGTCCTCGCAGCTATGAGGCAGCAGTGCTAATCACTGTGCCACTGTGCTGTTCTTGAGTTGGTTGATACGTGACCTGACTTTTGTATCTTTTCCTGACAGAAGAAGGTGGAAGAGAGAACGTTCAGGGTGCTTGGAGTCCTCGATTATGCTGGCTGCCTTGCCGAAGCAGTAGGATTGTAGAGAGAGTCAATGATAGGAGGCTGGTTTGCGTGATGGATTGGGCTACATTCATGACCTTTTGTAGACTCTTGCGGTCTTGGGCAGAGCAGGAGCCCATACCAAGCTGTGACATAACCAGAAAGAATGCTTTCTGTGGTGCATATGTAAAAGTGGAGGCATTGGACTTTCTTAACTATAGTGTCGGCATGGGGGGGACCAGGACAGGTTGTTGGTGATCTGGACACCTAAAAATATGAAGCTCTCGATCCTTTCTACTTCAACCCCATTGATGTAGACAGGGGCATGTTCTCCTTTATGCTTCCTGAGGTTCCTTTGTTTCGTTGGCATTGAGGAAGAGATTATTGTTGCCGCACCAGTTCACAGCTTCTCTATCCCATTCCTGTATTCTGATTTATCATTGTTTGAGATCTGACCCACTACGGTGGTGTCATCAGCAAACTTGCAAATCAATTTGCAGGTGTCCAAAGATGTGTAAGTTAAGCGGATTAGTCAAGCTAAATTGCTCCTTAATGTCCAAAGATGTGCAGGTTAGGTGTATTGGCCATGGGGAATGTGTGGGTATATGGGGATAGGGCGGGGAGGGAGTAGGGCCTGGGTAAGATATTCTATCAGAGAATCGAAGGGCTGAATGGCCTCTTCTGTACTGTTGCGATTCTATGATTCTTTGATCTGAAATGTGAGACAAAGGCTGATGTTGGGAGTCCAAAGGGAAAACTCCGGAGATGCCCAACAGCAAGGACACCTCTGAGGAGACAGGGAATCAGAATTAACATTGCGGGTTGTTGATCTTTCACCTCAGCTGGATGATGTTAAAGAAGAGTAGCTGGCATTTATATAGCGCCTTTTGTAACCTTAGAATGTCCCAGATCATTCTGCTGCCAATGAAGCATTTTTGATGTATGCTCGCTGTTGTAACACAGTAACATTGTGGGTCCGATTTTCCAGCCTTTCCACCGGTGGGATCTTCCAGGCTGACTGAAGATGCCACCATACAATGTGGTTCCCTGGCAGTCGCAGCCTGCGAACAACGCAAATGGCCATTGATTTTGGTGGGAGTGGAAGATCCAACTGGCAGCCAATGGCAAGTCCCTCCACCGCCGGAAAACCCACTGCGGAAAAGCTGGAAAATGCCAGCCATTCTCAGTTTGCGTGCAGCAAGCTCCCAGAGTGATAAGGGCCAGACACGTTTGCCCTAATGAGGCGGCATAGTGGCACAATGGTTAGTACTGTTGTCTCATGGCGCCAGGGACCTGGTTTGATTCCTAGTCTGTGCAGAGCTTGCACGTTCTCCCCGTGTCTCTGGGTACTCCAGTTTCCTCACACATTCTGAAAGACGTGCTGGTTAGGTGCATTGACCCGAACAAATGCCAGAGTGTATGGCAACTAAGGGAATTTCACAGTAATTTCATTGCAGTGTTAATGCAAATATTGTCTAGAATACAAAAGAAATAATTCCCCTACTCCTCATGAAAACAGTGGTAGGGATCATTTACATAAAGTTTATGTATTAGCGTCACAAGTGGGCTTACATTAACACTGCAATGAAATTACTGTGAAAATCCCCTAGTCACCACAGTCCAGCGCCTGTTTGGATACACTGAGGGAGAACTTAGCACAGCCAATGCAGGAAACCGGAGCACCAGGAGGAAACCCATGCAGACATAGGGAGAACATGCAAACTCCCCGCACTCAGTGACCAAAAGCCGGGAATCAAACCTGAGTCCCTGGCGCTGTGCGGCAGCAGTACTAACCATTGTGACACTGTGCCGCCCAACTCTACATCTATCTCAGAGGTCAGGCAACTCTTTGATTTCTAATATTATCAACAATGCTACACCTCTGACAGGGCAGCACTCTCTCAGTGCTGCACAGGGCTGTCAGCCTGGATTTTGTCATTGAGTTTCTCGAGTGGGCCTTGAATCCACAATCCTTTGATTTGGAGGCGAGAGCAGTAACCGGCACCCAGTGAAATTAACAGGTTAGACAAGGCAGAGCCGTGGGAACTTGGTATGGACTCCTGCTCTGCCCAACACCGCAAGGAACTACGAAAGGTCGTGAATGTAGCCCAATCCATCACGCAAACCAGCCTCCCATCCACTGACTCTGACTTCTTGCTGCCTTGGCAAAGCAGCCAGCATAATTAAGACTTACTACTGTGCGCACATTAAGATGATCTTTCTGTTCATCCCATCTGATACTGCAACAGGGTGGCACTGTGGCACAATGATTAGCAATGCTGTCTCACAGCGCCAGGGATCCGGGTTCGATTCTCACCTTGGGCCACGTGGAGTTTGCACGTTTTCCCTGTGTCTACGTGGGTTTTCTCCGGGTGCACTGGTTTCCCCCCACAGTCCAAAGATGTCGGGTTAGGTTGATGACTTGATGGGCCAAATAGTCTCCTTCTGTAGTATTTCTATGATTATATTCTGCACTGTCTCCTGTCCTTGTACTCTATGAACGGTATGCTTTGTCTGTATCGCACTCAAGAAATAAATAAAAGTAAAATATATTTATGACTCACAAGTAGGCTTATATTAACACTGCAATGAAGTTACTGTGAAAATCCCCTAGCTGCCTCACTCTGTCACCTGTTTGGGTACACTGACAGAGAATTTAACATGGCTAATCTACCTAACCAGCACGTCTTTCAGACTGTGGGAGGAAATCAGAACACCCAGAGGAAACCATGCACACACGGGGAGAATGTGCAAACTCCATACACACATTGACACAAACCAGGAATTGAACCCAGGTCCCTGGTGCTGTGAGGCAGCAGTGCTAACCACTGTGCCACCGTGCTGTCCCAGTTTCCATCAGATTCCCTCTCACTCTTTTAATCTTGAATGAGTATAATCCAAGCTGACTAGAACACAATAGGGACATCGAGTATCTTTAAGATAGAAGAAGATACCTTCTTGATTGATAAGGGGATCAGAGGTTATAGGGAGAAGCAGGAGAATGGAGATGAGAAAAATATCAGCCATGATTGAATGGGAGAGCAGGCTGGATGGGCCGAGTGGCCTAATTCTGCTCCTATGTCTTATGGACTCATATGACAGACCTGCCATCCCAGGAATCAGCCTGGTAAACATTTGCTGCACTCCCTCTATAGCAAGGTCACCCTTCCTCGTTCCACATTCTTAGCGAATGTGGTCCCGTTGTTCAAGAAGGGGAAGAGAGACCTTCCAGGGAATTATAGGCCAGTGAGTCTTACTTCTGTGGTGGGCAAAGTGTTGGAGAGAATAATTAGGGATAGGATTTATAGTTATTTAGAGAGTAATGAATTGATGGGAGATAGTCAGCATGGTTTTGTGAAGGGTAGGTCGTGCCTTACTAACCTCATTGAGTTTTTTGAAAAAGTGACCAAAGAGGTGGATGGGGGTAATGCGGTTGATGTGGTATATATGGACTTTAGTAAGGCGTTTGATAAGGTGGCCCATGGAAGACTTCTACAGAAAATGCAGATGTGTGGAATAGAGGGTGATTTAGCTACTTGGATTAGGAATTGGCTGGCAGATAGAAGACAGAGGGTGGTGGTTGATGGGAGATATTCATCGTGGAGTTCGGTTACAAGTGGTGTACCTCAGGGGTCTGTTTTGGGGGCCCCTGCTGTTTGTAATTTTTATAAATGATCTGGATGAGGGTATTGAAGGATGGATTAGTAAATTTGCAGATGACACTAAAGTCGGTGGAGTGGTATATAGTGAAGAGGGGTGTTATAGTTTGCAGAGGGACTTGGACAAGTTGCAGAGCTGGGCTGAGAGGTGGCAAATGGAGTTTAATGTGGAAAAGTGTGAGGTAATGCACTATGGCAGAAATGATAAATGTGTAGAGTATAGGACAAATGGTAGGATTCTTAGTAGTCTAGATGAACAGAGGGATCTTGGTGTGTATGTGCATAGATCCCTGAAAGTAGGCAGTCAGGTCGAGAAGGTTGTTAGGAAGGCATATGGAGTCTTGGCTTTTATTGGTAGAGGGATTTAATTTCGGAGCCGCAACGTCATGTTGCAACTGTACAAAACTCTAGTGCGGCCGCACTTGGAGTATTGTGTGCAGTTCTGGTCCCCTCATTATAAGAAAGATGTGGAGGCATTGGAGAGGGTCAGAGGAGGTTTACCAGGATGTTGCCTGGTATGGAGGGCAGGTCCTATGAAGAGAGGTTGAAGGATTGGAGGTTGTTTTCGTTAGAAAGGAGGCGGCTAAGAGGGGATCTTATTGAAGCATATAAGATGATTAGAGGTTTAGATAGGTGGACAGTGATAGCCTTTTTCCTAGGATGGAGAAAGCTAGCACGAGGGGACACAGCTTTAAATTAAGGGGTGATAGTTCTAGGACGGATATCAGAGGTAGGTTCTTTACCCAAAGGGTGGTTCGGGAGTGGAATGCCCTGCCTTCAGCAGTTGTAGATGCGCCAAGTTTGGTGGCGTTTAAGAGGTTAGTTGATAAGTATATGGAAGAGAAGGGAATGGTTTAGTTTGGAGGTGCATTGCTTTTTATATTGGTCGGCGCAACATCGAAGGCCGAAGGGCCTGTTCTGTGCTGTAAAGTTCTATGTTCTATGTTCTATGTTCCTCAGATGAGGAGACCAAAACTGCACACAATACTCCAGGTGTGGCCTCACCAACGCCCCTGTACAATTGCAGTGAAACGTCAGCGAACAAGGATTGCTGAGTAAACGGGCTTAGCTACATGTTAAGACACAGGCCGTGTTTGTGGAGTGGAAGATGAGATGGTTTGTGGCCAAGGGTATATTTGAGTCCTCGCAAATGTAAATGGGCCAATTAGAAAGACGTTGCGGTCAGTTTGAGTTTTAGATTCCCATTTTAAATATGACTCTTTTCATCTGTGGAACAAGTGTGGAATTTGATTTTAATTATCCAGCCTCGGGGATCAGCTTGTGACTGTATCAAACTTAGCGAATCAAAGAACAATGTTGTTCCATTCTTCATCAGGATCTAACTTCTGAGTTAACAGGCACCCTTTGTGCTAGATATCTGATATCAGCTCATCTTATTGCCAGAGCTCTGATACCAATAATGAATTAGAACAGAATGTGGAAGAGCCAGCGGGACTCATTCACCCCAGCTTTGGTGTTGTCACTGGGCTAGTAATCAGAGACAATGGGCTTGAATCCCACCACGGAAGCTGGTGGAATTTCAACTAAATTCTTTTTAAAATCCGGAATCAACCTATCTGGTTTATTAATGGGGAAAGGAAATCTGCCGTCTTTATCTGGTCTGGCCTACACGTGACTCCAGAGTCACAGCAATGGCATTAGCTCTCAACTGCCCCTCTGGAATGGCCTCGTTCAAAGGCAATTAGGAGTGAGCAAGACACCTTGGCCCAGCCAGTCCACATCCCTCAATGAATAATGTCCAGAAGTAAGCTAACCCCCCCATCCATGGAGAACCACTAATTGACCTCCCAGTGGGTCACTGTGAGCACTATTTCCCCAGGTAACAAGCCATTGCCTTCCCAGCTGGAAGCCATCATCCAAGACTTTCCTCAGGCAGGCCTGGGACTGGGCCTGCCAAACTGTAGTCCCAGGTAGGGACTAGTGTGTGTACACCACAGTTGTGATTTTTCAAAATTCATTAATGAGATGTGGGTGTCGCTGGCTGGGGCAGCATTTATTGTCCATCCCTCCTTGAGGGCATTTAAAGAGTCAACCACATTGCCATGGCTCTGGAGCCACGGACCAGGTAAAGACAACAGATTTCCTTCCCTAAAGGGACATTAGTGAGCCAGATGGGTTTTTCCAACAATCAGTAATTAATCAGTAGCTAACACTGCTTTTGCCTCACAGCTATGATGTGAGTTTACTATCAAAATGAATCAGTTGGACTTAAACCTGATGTTGTCAGACCTCTTACTGTGTTTGCCTCACAGCTCCAGGGACAGAGGTTTGGTACCTGGCTTGGAGTCACTGTCTGTATGGAGTTTGCACATTCTCCCTGTGTCTGCATGGATTTCCTCCGGATGCTCTGGTTTCCACCAGTAATCCAAAGATGTGCAGGTTAGGTGGATTGGCCATGCTAAATTGCCCCTTAGTGTCCAAAGATGTGTGGGTTACGATGGATTGGCCATGCTAAATTGCCCCTTAGTGTCCAAAGATGTGTGGGTTACGATGGATTGGCCGTACTAAATTGCTGCTTAGTGTTTAAAGATATGTAGATTAAGTGGATTGGCCATGCTAAATTGCCCCTTAGTGTCCAAAGATGTGTAGATTAGGTGGATTAGCAAGGGTAAATATGTAGGGTTACAGAGAGGACACTCTGTCGGAGAGTCAGTGCAGATGCGATGGGCCGAATGGCTTCCTTCTGCATTGTCAGGATTCTGTGATTCTATGATGCCTGTTCTCCACAGTGCTGTTCAGTGGGATCTTGCTGTGCATCGATTGGCTGCTGCCTGTCCTCCGTGACTACACTTCCAGAATTCACTGGCTGTCAGTCACACTTCTGGAGAGCACAACAGGAATGCGGGTTCTCGTCTGAGGGACAGTGCCTCTAACAGTGCTGCACTCCTTGGATCGCACCCCACCCCCCCCCCACCTCCCTCATGTCCCACCCCCAGATTAGAGGCAAGAGAGGGGGACACCCAGCTGTGCTGCGGCTGGAACCAAATACGGACTGGGTCGGGCATCACCACAAATGTCCATCGCGGCAGCTTAACCCTTTATTGTCCAAGCTCTCACACCTAGGGCTTGGAGTGTACAGCACTCATTTACAGGGGGGGAACAGGAGGAGGGAAGGGGGGATGCAGGGGGGGAGGGACCGGGTGGACCTGGAGGGGGGGGGGAGGATGGGTTGGGGGGGGGGGGGGGGGGGAGGGAAGGAGGTGAGAGGAGGTGAGAGAGAGAGAGAGATAGGAATAAATCGGAAACAATATTGAGGCAGGGTGCAGCAGGAACGGTGACATTTCAGCGATAGCCGGGGAATATACACTCATCGATCCCATCCCAGTTGCCATGGTGATATCCACAGGGACCAGCCTGGTTGCCTAGCTCAAGTCCCCTGTTCATTGATGACAATCTGGTTGCTAGGCAGCGATGCCTGAGCAAACGTCGGGGTTAGGCTTCCCCTCCCCCTCCCTTCCCTGCCTCCACCCTCCCCATCGCCCTCCAAAATTGCTCCCTCCCCTCCACCTTCCCCTACTTCTCCTCTCCCCACCCTCCACCTCATCAGTCCCATCTCTCCTCCCCCTCCACCCTCCCCCCTCTCTCTTGCCCCCTTCCCCTCTCACCTCCTCCACTTACCCCTCCCCTTCCCCCCTTTCTCCCACCACACCCCCCCTCCCCCGCACAGATGGAGATCAGGAAATTGTATTGCTGGGGGGAGTGAAATCCCCCGTATAATACAGGGAAGCGCATTATAGGCACCCCTAACGTGACCCACACTAAATTGGTAGATCAGGCTACCAACTGTTTATTAGCAAACAATCTCTGTGTGGTGGTTGGGGGGCGGTGGTGGTCTGCCTGAGGTTGCTGACCCAGTCTCTGGGAGCACGAGTGGTTTACCAACCAAGATCATCGAGGTGGGGGAAGGGGCAATAGGAGATGGAGTCATAGTTTAAAGTTTAAGGTTTATTTTATTAGTGTCACAAGTAAGGCTTGCATTAACACTGCAATGAAGTTACTGTGAAATTCCTCTAGTCGCCACACTCCAGCACCTGTTCAGGTAACACTGAGGGAGAATTTAACACGGCCAATGCACCCTAACCAGCATGTCTTTTGGACTGTGGAAGGAAACTGGAGCACCCAGAGGAAACCAACATAGACATGGGGAGAATGTGCAGTTTCCACAGAAACAGTGACCCAAGTCGCGAATCGAACCCAGGTCTCTGGTGCTGTGAGCACTACCATGCCAACCACTACCATGCCACCCAGTGTCATACACTGCAGGAAAGGCCATTCAGCCCATCTAGTCTGCACTAACAATAACCATCACTATAGTGGCACTAATCCCATTTTCCTGCACTAGCTGGGGTGATGGGTCAGTGCCAGCGTGGGATAGCAAGTGAAGTTGGAAGTTAGGAAAATGTTGGTGCGAAATAGCATTGGCAGCTTTGCTTGTGACGCCTCATGTAGTTGAATGGCCTCTTATACCTGAAGAGCAATCATCTGTTCATTTGATTGGTGCCCCCATTAGAGTCTGCCCTGCCCACCCCCAAGGACAATGGCGTGACTGAAATTCTTTATCACTCAGACGCTGCTTTACGTGCAGCTAAACTTGACAAAGTGGGCATCGGCCTATACACGTTACAGATGTCATCAGCTTGTAGTCATGGTTACCAAGAGATCACTGGTAACAAACTCTTTATTTGCCAGTAAAAGCAGACAGAGCCCTTAAAAAACAAAGTGTGTGTGTGTGTGTGTGTGTGTGTGTGTGTGTGTGTGTGTGTGTGTGTGTGTGTGTGTGTGTGTGTGTGTGTGTGGGTGTGTGTGTGTGTGTGTGTGTGTATGTGTGTGTGTATGTGTGTGTCTGTGGTGTGTGAGTGTGTGTGTGTGTGTGTGTGTGTAGTCGTGTGTGTAGGTATGTCTGTGGTGTGGATCTGTGTATGTAAGTGTGTTTGTGTCGTGTGTGAGTGATGTGTGTGGGGTGGTGTGTGTGTGTGTGTGTGTGTGTGTGTGTGTGTGTGTGTGTGTGTGTGTGTGTGTGTGTGTATTTGTATGTATGTGTGTGTGTCTGTGTATGAATGTGTGTGTAGGTCTATGTGTGTGTGTATACGCGTATGTTTGAACGTAAAAGTGTGTATGTGTTTGTGTCTCTGTGTGTGTGCACACGCGCGTGTGTGTACGTGTGTCTGTATGTGTGTGTGTGTGTGTGTGTGTGTGCGTGCGTGCTAAATTCTCCCTCAGAGTACCCGAACAGGTGCCGGAGTGTGGCGACTAGGGGATTTTCACAGTCAGTTTATTGCAAAGTTAATGTAAACCGACTTATAACATTGCTAAACAATCTTTTGTCTTAAACGTGCTCAAGAACTGAACAGTTCCCTGGGGAAGAGAAATCCAAAGATTTACAACCTTTGAGTGAAGAAATTTCTTCTCTTTATTCCAGATTGGTAACCACTCATCCTGACTCCATGGCCCCAAGTTCCAGACTCCCCCTCATCCTCCCAGTTTCTGTGATGATAGATCTCTCAAAGATTTCATAAGGTTCATGAAAAAAATCCAGGGGGCAATTAGGGCAGGCAACAAATGCCAGCCCAGTCAGCGATGCCCACATTCCATCTGAGAATAAAAGAACAGAACTGACATTGTCAAGGTTCACTCTACAGGAACGGATGAGTGCAGAGAGTGGGACTCAGAACCTCAGCTCAACTAAACAGAGGGTGGAGGTACAAAGAGAAGGGGGGTGGTTAGCTAGCCGAGGGATAAGTGGGTGGTGGATGCGGGGGAGGGGGCAGTGGGGGGAAATAAAATGGTGAGGAAGGCTGGCAATGGGAATCAGTTAGTGGAAGAACAGAGATCATGTACATGATGCAACACTGCTACTGCTTTGCAACATGTGTGACATCCCCAGTGGAGAGCCTGAGGCGTCGGGTGGAGTTCCTAGAACCAGCCTTGTGGTTTTTTTTCTCTAATGTACTCACTTTCCATCTCTCACTTTGTGAATCACCATCTCCTTCCTGTTCTCCATCGTCTTGAGCAATTTCATTAGTATATTGCAAGTATCATTCCAGAGATCTGACTGAAATGACAAACTGTCCATCCAGTTGTTCTTTTTGTTTAGGTTGGCACATTTATTAGTGTCACAAGTAAGACTTACATTCATACTGCGATGAAGTTACTGTGAAATTCCCCTAGTCGCCACACTCCTGTTGGGGTACGCTGGGGGAGAATTTAGCACGGCCAATGCACCCTAACCAGCACATCTTTAGTTTGATTTGATTTGATTTAGCCATCAGATGCGATAACAATAATCTCTCCCTCAACGTCAACAAAAATGAAGGAGATAGTTATGGACTTCAGGAAGCATAGTGGGGAACATGCCCCTGTCCACATCAACACGGAAGAAGTGGAAATTGTTGAGAGCTTCAACTTTCTAGGATTCCAGATCACCAATAATCTGTCCTGATCCCCCGCCCCGAGCCAACACTATAGTTAAGAAAGTCCACCAATGCCTCTACTTTCTCAGAAGATGAAGGAACTTTGGCATGTCCGCTATGACTCTCATCAACTTTTACAGATGTACCATAGAAAGCAATCTTTCCAGAGGTATCACATCTTGGGATGGCTCTGAGCAAGACCGCAAGAAACTACAAAGGGTCCAATGAAGCCCCGTCCATCACTCAAACCAGCCTCTCAGCCATTGATTCTGTCTATACTTCCCATTGCCTTGGGAGAGCAGCCAGCGTAATCAGGGACCCCAGGTACTCTGGACATACCCACTTTTTTCCATTGGGAAAAAGATACAAAAGTTTGAGGACATGCACCAACCTACTCAAGAACAGCTGCTTCTCTGCTGCCATCAGACTTTTGAATGGACCTAGCAAATATTATGATCTTTCTCTACACCCCAGCTATCAGGTAGCATTGTTGGTTCACAGCGCCAGGGACATGGGTTTGATTCCCAGCTGTGTCACTGTCTATGTGGAAATTGCACATTCTCCCCGTGTCTGCATGGGTTTCCTCTGGGTGCTCCGGTTTCTGCCCACACTCCAAAGATGTGCAGGTTAGCTGGATTGGGTTGATTAGCCATGCTAAGTTGCCCCTTAGGGTCCAAAGAGGTGCAGGTTAGGTAGATTGGCCAGGCTAAGTTATCCCTTAGTGTCCAAAGATGTGCAGGTTAATTGAATTGGCCATTGGCCATTGGCCGAAGGGCCTGTTCTGTGCTGTAATGTTCTATGTTCTATGTTCTATGCTAAATTGCTGCTTAGTGTCCAATGATGTGCATGTTAGGTGGATTGGCCATGCAAAATTGCATCTTAGTGTCCTGGGATGCATAGCTTAGAGATATTGTAGAGATTAGTGGGGTAAATATGTGGCGTTATGAGCATAGGGCCTAGGTGAGATTGTGTCAGATGGGCCAATTAGCTGTAGGGATTCTATGATATTTTTATTCTATGACTGTTGTGACACTAGTGTATGTTTAAGAAAGCTTTTTTTCTCACAACTTTAGGGATGTCATTACAGCAGTTTGACTGGGAATGTTCTCGTTTGTTACTTAAGTGTCTTAAGTAGAGCTGTTTGTGTTGACTCTAGGATTAGTTTTACGATCCTGCACTGTAAGGATGATGTGTTTTTGGATAGGTTTTGTTTTCAATTTGGAACTGCACATTTGAATCTTAGTTTTAGAAGGTACAGCAAAGTAAAAAAATGTTTTCTCTCTCTCTCCCTGTTTCATTCTCCACAGGCTTTTCAACCACAGTAGTTACCACTCCCACCTGCGATCCACCTATACCATTACCCAAGATAAACAATATTCCTGGACAAGATAATTTCTCTATTGCTCCGTCTACCACCTCACCACTCTTCACTGGACTCTCTAACCTCATCTTGGATAGTGGAACATTACTCTACTCACCCTGAACTCCACATATAACCACCTTTGCTGACCATACTCCTTGTTATTTTGTGTTGGTTAGCTAAAAAGGTCTTGTTTTTCTAAAATCTGCAACTGCTGGGGGCTGGACCAGAGTTTTCTCTGTTGTTTTGGGAAGCTGCCTTATCTCAAACTATTTGGAGTGAATCCAGAGAACTGCAAACTTCAATCAAAGGACTCAATTTCCAGTATCACATGAGCATTAGTCCGTGCTGTGTTAAAGCTGTGAAAAGAGTTTTTCATCTATGGGATTGGATCATTGTAGATATCATTGTTAAGGGTTATATATTATCATGATTGCTTGTTTCTTGTTTGTAATTGATAAAAGTTCTTGCTAATTTTCTTAATATATATGTTAACTATATTCTTAAATAAACTTTGATTGATAAAAGCTCCCTAGTGGGTCACTTAAATCATATGTCAGGTGAAACATTTCATGCTTACCCTAGCCAAATTTAAAATGTAAAACTTATGATCAGAAGTTAGGAATACTGCGGCAAGTAACTCACCTCCTGACTCCTCAAAGCCTATCCACCATCTATAAGGCACAAGTCAGGAGTGTGATGGAATACTCCCCACTGGCCTGGATGGGTGCAGCTCCAACAACACTCAAGAAACTTGACACAATCCAGGACAAAGCAGCCCACGTAATTGGCACCACATCTACAAACATTCACCCCCCTCTGCCACCGATGCTCAGTAACAGCAGTATGCACTATCTACAAGATGCACTGTAGCAATTCACCAAAAATCCTTAGACAGCACCTTCCAAACACCACTTCCATCTAGAAGGACAAGTGCAGCAGATATATGGGAACACCACCACCTGTAAGTTACCTTCCAAGTCACTCACCATCCTTCGCAGTCACTGGGTCAAAATCCTGGAATTCCCTTCCTAACGGCATTTTGGGTCAACCCACAGCACGTGGGCTGCAGCGATTCAAGAAGACAGCTCACCACCAACTTCTCAAGGGGCAACTAGGAATGGGCAATAAATGCTGGCCAGCCAGCGACACCCCATGTCCCATAAATGAACACTTTAGAGTTTCTGACCTGAACCATTGGGGGCTCGTTTGGAATTAAAATCTATATTTGTTGATTAATTTAGGATTAGTGAACTCAAAGACAGTGAGTGGTGAACAGATTGGCGTTTTCTTTTCAAATCTTGTATCCAGGTTTAAAAATGAAGTGCTTAGTGGCATCATGGCTCTTTCAGAGGCTGAGAAGTTCTGGGGTGTGAAAGAGGTCACGTAAGGCAGATGACTAAAACAAAGCTTTTGAAATTGGCAAACGCATTGCAGTTGACACTGGTAATTCAGCACAGCATTTAAAATTTCCAAAAGACACAGTCAGAATCATTGGAAATGGCTAGAATTCAATTATAAATGAAACAGCTTCAACATGAACAAAGAATTCAAATTTGAAATAAAAGAAAGACAGGGAGTGGAAAAAGAAAAGATAGCCCAAGCAGAATTAAAAAGCGCTGGCATCAAACTTTAAAGACAATGTTGAGGGCTTATTGTCAAGATTATACAGAGGATTGGGATAAAGGAATTCCATTTGTACTCTTTGCAATCAAGGATGTACCGAATGAATCAACTAAACTCTGTTCATTTGGATTGAGTTTTGGTCATGAGATAAGGGGAACATTTAAATTGATTCAGGAGAAATTGATAAGTGAGCGTTCCGAGATTACATTATTGGACCACGTGTCAATTTTTAGGGCAAGATTGACTAGAGCAGGTGAATTGGCTAAAAACATTTAAAACTGGCACAGCATGGTGATGAAACAGGAAGCAGATAAGACATCAATAATTTGGGGATAAAGTCTTAGTACTTCCCCAGTGGTAGGTGAATCTTTAAAAGCAAGATTTAGCGGGCCTTACCAAATTGAAAGGAGGCAAATTATTTTATAAGAAGGAAAGATAGAAGGAAAGCTCACAGATTGTATCATTCTTAAAAGGTATTTTGATAAGGAAGGAAAGCAGAAAGAGGATTTTTATTGTGGTAACTCCAAGTGAAGAACTGAATCCAGATGACTCTGAATTTGACATTCTGCAAATTTAATTGGATAATCAAGACATTATTAAAGATTGAGATAAATCATTGAGTTACCTTCCAGAGGATAATTGAACTGATCTGAAAGAGTTATTGTTATCATATGGACAAGTATGTGGGATTACACTGGGAAGTACTAAGGTAGATGGGAGGTGAGATAGATGTGGGAAATGCTGTTCCAATTAAGCAAAATCCTTGCAAACATGACCTTTTTCAAGTTTGCGCAGGTTCGGAAGAAAAAGTCGATGCTTACTCAGCTGAAAGTCTCGATTCATCACACAAAACTGGTGGAGGTGGAGAAGGAATAGCTTCTGAGAGATTGGAATAGCTATAGCTCTAGCTCGTTAGAGGGGTCAGTTTTCGTACAGAGTGTGCAGGAAGGTTTTTTGACTCAGTATGTAGATAGGCCAACTAGAGGTGAGGCTACATTGGATTTGGTGCTGGGCAATGAGCCAGACCAGGTGTTAGGCTTGGAAGTTAGTGAACATTTGGGTGATAGTGACCACAATTCGGTTACGTTCACCTTAGTGATGGACAGGGATAGGCATGAAGCTGGGGGCTGTAGTTATAGCTGGGGAAGGGTAATTATGAGGCCATCAGGAGAGAATTAGGGTGCGTAGATTGGACTAGGGAACTACAGGGACTGGGAACATCTGGAATGTGGTGCTTATTCAAGGAGCAGCTGCTGAGAGTCCTTGATAAGTATGTCCCTGTCAGGCAGGGAGGAAATGGACAAGTAAGAGAGCCTTGGTGTACGAAAAGAGTTGATTTGCTGGTTAAGAAGAAAAAGGAGGCTTATGTCAGGATGAGGTTTGAAGGCTCAGGTAGTGCAATGGATAGCTATAGATTAGCTAGGAAGGAGGTAAAAAGTGAATTGAGGAGAGCTAAGAGGGGACACGAGAAGATGTTGGCTGATAGGATTAAGGAGAATCCTAAAGCTTTCTTTCGATAGGTTAAGAATAGAAGATTGGTTAGGGCAAGATTAGGGCCAGTCATAGATAGCAGTGGGAAGTTGTGCGTGGAGCCTGAAGAGATTGGCGAGGCACTGAATAAATATTTCTCTTCGGTATTCACGCAGAGTGCTGGAAATGTAGCTGTGGAGAGCACTGAGGTACAGGGTTGCAAATGGGGGAGTATTGTAGTAGATAGGGAGGATGTGTTAGAAATTCTCGAGGGTTTGAAGTTGGATAAGTCACCTGGGCCGGACGGGATTTACCCTAGGATTCTCTGGGAGGCAAGAGAGGAGATTGCAGAGCCTCTGGATCTGATCTTCAGGTCGTCGTTGGTTACGGGTGTGGTTCCGGAGGACTGGAGGATAGCGAATGTGGTCCCATTGTTCAAGAAGGGGAAGAGAGACCTTCCAGGGAATTATAGGCCAGTGAGTCTTACTTCTGTTGCGGGCAAAGTATTGGAGAGAATATTAGGGATAGGATTTATAGTTATTTAGAGAGAAATGAATTGATTGGGGATAGTCAGCATGGGTTCGTGAAGGGTAGGTCATGCCTTACTAACCTCATTGAGTTTTTTGAGAAAGTGACCAGAGAGGTGGATGGGGGTAAGGCGGTTGATGTAGTATATATGGACTTTAGTAAGGCGTTTGATAAGGTGGCCCATGGAAGACTTCTACAGAAAATGCAGATGGGTGGAATAGAGGGTGATTTAGCTAATTGGATTAGGAATTGGCTGGCAGATAGAAGACAGAGGGTGGTGGGTGATGGGAGATATTCATCGTGGAGTTCGGTGACGAGTGGTGTGCCTCAGGGGTCTGTTTTGGGGCCCCTGCTGTTTGTAATTTTTATAAATGATCTGGATGAGGGTATTGAGGGATGGATCAGTAATTTGCAGATGACACTAAAGTCGGTGGAGTGGTAGATAGTGAAGAGGGGTATTATAGTTTACAGAGTGACTTGGACAAGTTGCAGAGCTGGGCCGAGAGGTGGCAAATGGAGTTTAATGTGAAAAGTGTGAGGTAATGCACTTTGGCAGGAACAATAAATGTGTAGAGTATAGGGCTAATGGTAGGGCTCTTAATAGTGTTGAGGAACAGAAGGATCGTGGGGTATGTGTCAATAGATCCCTGAAAGTAGGCAGTCAAGTGGATAAAGTTGTTAAGAAGGCTTATGGAGTCTTAGCTTTTATTGGTAGGGGGATTGAATTAGGAGCCGCAGCATCATGTTGCAGCTGTACAAAACTCTAGTGCGGCCGCACTTGGAGTATTGTGTGCAGTTCTGGTCGCCACATTATAAGAAAGATGTGGAGGCATTGGAGAGGTTACAGAGGAGGTTTACCAGGATGTTGCCTGGTATGGAGGGCAGGTCCTATGAAGAGAGGTTGAAGGATTTGAGGTTGTTTTCGTTAGAAAGGAGGCGGCTAAGGGGGGATCTTATTGAAGCATATAAGAAGATTAGAGGTTTGGATAGGGTGGACAGTGATAGCCTTTTTCCTAGGATGGAGAAAGCTAGCACGAGGGGACACAGCTTTAAATTAAGGGGTATGAGTTATAGGACGGATATCAGAGGTAGGTTCTTTATCAAAGAGTGATTAGGGAGTGGAATGCCCTGCCTGCAGCTGTTGTAGATGCGCCAAGTTTGGTGGCGTTTAAGAGGTTAGTTGATAAGTATATGGATGAGAAAGGAATGGTTTAGTTAGGAGGGGCATTGCTTTTTATTTTGGTCGGCACAACATCGAAGGCCGAAGGGCCTGTTCTGTGCTGTATTGTTCTATGTTCTATGTTCTAAGGAGAACAAGTTAATGGACAACAATGAGAAGGGAGAAAGTGAGTAGGTGTGGATATAAATAAAGGCCAAGTTGATTATTTTGGAACATATTCCTGCATTGACCAAATTGCCTGAACATGAATTGCAGGGAATTTCACAATAATGTAAGCCTTACTTGTGGCTAATAAATAAACTTCACATTACCAGAGTTAATTTATCATTGTAACAACAAACTGAGTTGGAATAAATGCAGGAAGAAGGATTTTATCAGGCATGTGATAAGAAGAAGGATTGTTTGATGGTGGAAGACAAGTGCTGAGATGGATTATATTACTGTTAATGTAAGCCTGCTTGTGACATTAATTAAAAAGACATCTATATATAAACAAGGGACAATTAGGGATGGGAAACAAATGCTGGCCCAGCCAGCGACACACATATCCCCATGGAAGGATAAAGAAACAGAGGTGTTACTGTTCTATGAGAATGGATGAGATGCGGAGAGTGAGACTCAGATGTCAGCTAAACTAAACAGAGGCTGGGGGTGGGAGGTACAAAGAGGAAAGGGTGGTTAGCTAGTCGAGGAATAAATGGATTAAAAAGTTTATTAGCGTCACAAGTAAAGTTTACATTAACACTGCGACAAAGTTACTGTGAAATTCCCCGAGTTGCCACACTCCGGCGCCTGTTTGGGTCAATGCACCCTTACCAGCATGTCTTTCGGACTGTGGGAGGAGACCGGAGGAAATCCATGCAGGCACGGGGAGAATGTGCAAATTTCACACAGACGCTGACCCAAGCCAGAAATTGAACCCGGATCCTGGCGCTGTGAGGCAGCAGTTCTAGGAACCGTGCCAAAATGCCACCCACGGTGGTGGGGTTAAAGTGGTGAGGGCTGGTGATGCAAGTCAGTTAGTGGAAGGGTAGAAATCATGTACATGATGCAACACCACTATTGCATTGCAACATATGCGACAGCCCCAGTGGAGAGCCTGATGCTCGGGGTGGAGTTCTTACAACCAATCTTGTGATTTTTCTAACTTAGTCTCTTTCCGTCTCTCACTTTGTGACTCACTATGTCCCTCCTCCTCCTCTCCATCCTCTTGAAAAATGCAACTTTACTGATATATTTCAAATATCATTCCAATGATCTGACTGAAATGATGAGGCGTTTGTACACTCAGCTCTTTCCCTGGCCCCATTCAGTGTTTATTTTGATCATCACCTCTTCAATTCTGTTTCACTATGTTTTAACCTTTGGAAATGATTAGGTGGATTGTGCATGCTAAATTGTCCCTTAGTGTTCAAAGATGTGCTGCTTAGGGTGGATTGGCCATGCTAAATTGTCCCTTAGTGGCCAAAGATATGCAGGTTAGGTGGATTAGCCATGTAAATTGTCCCTTAGTGTCCAAAGATGTGCAGGTTAGGTGGATTGGCCATGCTAAATTGTTCCTTAGTGTCCAAAGATGTGCTGCTTAGGGTGGATTGGCCATGCTAAATTGTCCCTTAGTGTCCAAAGATGTGCAGGTTAGGTGGATTGGCCATGCTAAATTGTCCCTTAGTGTCCAAAGATACGCGGGTTAGGTGGATTGGCCATGCGAAGTCTAGTGTGTACATTAGGGGGTTGGTGGAGTAAAATGCGTCCAATTGCAGAGATAGCACATGGAGTGAAACTGGTTAAAATGGGCCGAACGGCCTCCTTCTGCACTGCAGGGATTCTATGAAATTTGATTGGAAACTGCCATTGGGAAAAAGAAACCATGCCACAGATATGACTAGTGGGCAGCTTTCTTCTGAGTCAGCGTCAATTCCCATTACTTCAACACTGACTCCAAAATCCATGATGTGGAGATGTCGGCGTTGGACTGGGGTAAACACAGTAAGAAGTCTCACAACACCAGGTTAAAGTCCAACGGGTTCATTTGGTAGTAAACACCACCATCTTTTGGAGCACTGCTCCGCCAAAAGCTAGTGGCCTTTACTACCAAATAAGCCACTCCAAATTCCAGGCCATTTACTGATCTTCTAATTCTAGCCTGAGTGATGAGAAGGCACAATCTGTCTGCTTATTCCTTCTGGCAGCCTTTAGCGCCATCTCTCACTCAAAGCTGGGATTACATCATGAGACAAGCGAGGCAAGATTATCTTAGAGTTATACTGAGTCTTTAATGTGATGAAGCGTCCCGATAAGACGCTTCCCAAGATCTGACACCAAGGCTCATAAGTTCACATTAGTCCAAAGATGTGTAGCTTTGGGAGAATTGGCCATGGTAACATAGAACATAGAACAATACAACACAAACAGGCCCTTCGGCCCACGAGTTGCGCCGATCACGTCTACCAATCCACAGACCTATCTATAACCCCCTATCCTATTCTTTTCCATATACTCATCCAGAAGTCTCTTAAAAGACCCCAGTGAGTTTGCCTCAACAACCTCCGACGGCAGTCGGTTCCATTCACTCACCACCCTCTGAGTGAAAAACCTACCCCTGACATCTCCTTTGTATTTGCTTCCCTGCACCTTAAATCTGTGTCCTCTAGTATTGACCATTTCAGCTCGGGGAAATAGTCTCTGAGAGTCCACCCTATCTATTCTTCTCAACATTTTATAAACCTCTATCAGGTCGCCTCTCAACCTACGTCTCTCCAGTGAGAAGAGTCCCAGCTCCCTCAACCTATCTTCTTAAGGCCTGCCTCCCAATCCAGGCAGCATCCTTGTAAATCTCCTCTGAACCCTCTCAATAGCCTCTACATCCTTCCTATAATGAGGCGACCAGAACTGCGCACAATACTCCAACTGGGGTCTGACAATTGTTACTTTGTAAATTGTTACTTTGTGTCCAAAGATGTATAGATTAGGTTGATTGGCCATACTAAATTGCCCCGTAGTGTCCAAAGTTGCGTAGGTTCGGGAGAATTGGCCATGCTAAATTGTTCATTTGTGTCCAAAGATATGAAGGTTAGGTGATTGGCAGGGTAACTATGTGGGGTTATTTACCACATATTTGGTGGAATGTTGTGTCAGAGGGTCGATGCAGAATCGATGGGCCAAATGGCCTCTGCATTGTAGGAATTCTATCCATGATTCTAAAAGCAAAAGCCTAAGGAGTTGGAAAATGAGGGAGAGAGTTGGAGAGGTTTAGGGAAGGGAATTCCAGAGCTCAGGGACCCAGGCAACTGAAAGCGGAGAGATTAAGATCAGGAGATGTTCAAAATGGGCCAGAATTGGAGCAGCTCAGAGGTCTCGAATTCTTGGATCAGGAATTGGCTAGCTGATTGAAAACAGAGGGTGGTGGTTGATGGGAAATATTCAACTTGGAGTAGGTTACAAGTGGCATACCTCAGGGATCTGTTTTGGGGCCAGTTCTGTTTGTCATTTTTATAAATGACCTAGATGAGAGTGTAGAAGGATGGGTTAGTAAATTTACTGATGGCACCAAAGTCAGAGGAGTTGTAGACAGTGAGGATGGATGTTACAGTTTGCAGAGGGACATAGATAGGTTGCAGAGCTGGGCCAAGAGGTGGCAAATGGAGTTTAATACGGAAAAGTGTGAGGTGATTCATTTTGGTAAGAGTAAGAGGAGTACAGAATATAGGGCTATTGGTAGACTCTTAATAGTGTTGACGAGCAGAGAGATCTCAGTGTACATGTGCATAGCTCCCTGAAAGTTGGCACCGAGGTTGATAAGGTTGTTAAGAAGGCGTACGTTGTGTTAGCTTTTATTAGTAGAGGGATTGAATTTCGGAGCCGTGAGGTCATGCTGCAACTGTACAAAACTCTGCGGCTGCACTTGGAGTATTGCGTACAGTTTCGGTCGCCACATTATAAGAAAGATGTGGAGGCATTGGAAAGGATGCAGAGGAGGTTTACCAGGATGTTGCCTAGTATGGAGGGAACGTCTTATGAGAAAAGGCTGAGGGACTTGAGGTTATTTTCAGTAGAGAGAAGAAGGCTAAGAGGTGACCTTATTGGGGCATACAAAATGATCAGAAGGTTAGATAGGGTGGACAGTGAGAGCCTTTTTTCTCAGATGGTGATGGCTAACACAACATAGATTTAAATTAAGGGGTGGTAGTTATTGGACGGATGTCAGAGATAGGTTCTTTACTCAGAGAGTAGTAAGGGCGTGGAATGCCCTGCCTGCAACAGTTGTGGACTCGCCTACTTTGAGGGTGTTCAAATGGTCAGTGGATAGGCATATGGATAACATTGGAATAGTTTAGGTTAGAGGGTCATTAGGTTGGGTCCACTGGTCAGCACAACATCGGGCCGAAGGGCCCGTACTGCGCTGTAATGTTCTATGTCTCGGAGAGTTGTGGAGTTGGAGAAAATTCCTGAGATTGTGGGGGGAGGGGTGCAGGGAGGGATTTGAAACAAGCACAAGAATTTTAAAATCAATTTCCTTTTGTCGAAGGGGAGCCAATTTGGATCAGCAAGCACAGGGATCCCAGGGGATGGGATTTTGTGCATGTTAAGATGTGGGCAGTTCTAGATGGTCTCAGGTTTACAGAGGGTGAAATAGGCCCTCGGCTTACTTAGCCCCTGCCAGATACCGAGTGACATTTGATGCTTTGTTGATGCTGGGATTCATGTGCGTTTCCCTCACACAATTGGAGTGTGCTGCCTTCTTGTGGGAAATACAGAAACTACAGGCTTCTCCTGCCAAGCGATCAGATGCACACGACCCCTGCAGTCCAAGACAATGAGGGGTGGCGGGTAGGGGCTGGGGAAACTAGTGGCGTTTACTACCAAATAAACCTGTGGACTTTAACCTGGTGTTGTGAAACTTCTTACAGAGAGTCACACAACAAAGACAAACTCTCATTTCATCTGGTGCCTCTGCACCAGTGAGGAGCAACTGGAGGACGGTAAGGAGCTGAGCAAAAGCTGCTAGTTGGTTGTGTCCTATCCTGATGCAGGGGTGCTGAGGCCAAATTCAGCTTCACCTTAAATCTCAGCTGGGTCTCACTGGGCATCTCACTTGCTTCCAAAACCAACAATTCAAAAGTTTCCACTCCACACACATGGCCACAAAGATCTAGGTTGAATTTGTCCAAAGTCCTGTCCATTGGATGGAATTTGATTTCATTTGATTTGATTTATTATTGGGCATATGGTGAACAAAGAACAAAGAACAAAACAGCACAGGAAACAGGCCCTTCAGCCCAACGAGCCTGCACCGCCACCCTTGATGTTCCCACCTCTACCCGTGATCCCTGTCTATGTTTATAGATTTATGGATTAAAAATAAAATTTGAGACAATTTAGGGAGAATTTGTTTTGCCAATTAGCCTAAGAGCACATCTTTGGGATGTGGGAGGAAACCGGAGCACCCGGAGAAAACCCACGCAAGCACGAGGAGAATGCGCAAACTCCCACAGACACAGGCCCAAATCCATGTATCTGCACAGCACAGCGATAGTCACTGAGCTGTCGTGTTGACCATCAAATGGTCCAGGTCAAGCGTACACTGACGGCGTGAAGCACTAGGATACTCTCGAAAAAGTATTGTTTCTTGCTTACTATACAGACAAAGTATACCATTCATAGAAAAGGAAATGAGAGGGTGCAAAATGTCGTGTTACAGTCATGGCTAGGATGTAGAGAAAGGTCAACTTAGAACAAAGTAGGTTCATTCAGAAGTCTGGTGGCAGCAGGGAAGAAGCTGTTCTTGAGTCGGTTGGTACGTGACCTCAGACTTTTGTATCTTTTTCCCAACAGAAGAGAGAATGTCTAGGGTGCGTGAGGTCCTTAATTATGCTGACTGCTTTGCCAAGGCAGTGGGAAGTATAGGTGGAGTCAATAGATGGGAAGGAGGTTTACGCGATGGATTGGACTACATTCATGACCTTTTGTAGCTTTTTGCAGTCTTGGACAGAGCAGGAACCATACCAAGCTGTGATACAACCAGAAAGAATGCTTTTTATAGTGCATCTATAAAATTGGTGACAACTGTAGCTGATATATCAAATTTCCTTAGTCTTCTGAGAAAGTAGAGGATTGATGGGCTTTCCTAACTATAGTGTCGACATAGGGGGACCAGGACAGTTTGTTGCTGATCTGATCCTGAAAACTTGAAGCTTTTGACCATTTCTACTTCATCCCTGTTGATGTAGACAGGGGCATGTCCTCCTCTATGCTTCCTGAATTCAATGACAATCTCCTTCGCTTTGTTGACAATGAGGTAATTATTGTCATCGCATCCGTTCACCAGATTCTCCACCTCATTCCTATACTCTGTCTCATCATTATTTGAGATCTATCCCATTACAGTGGAAATTCTAAATTCTAAAGCAAGATCAAATCTTTTCTGAACAAACAAAAACCTATCAATCTCTGATTTGAAATTAACAATTGACCTAACGTCACTTGCGGAGACGAAGGAATTCCAATCTTCTACCCACCCCTTGTACTGAAGTGTTCATGAAATTCATTCCAAAAGGTTACATTCTGATTTTTAACACCTCGGTCCCAGACTCACCCCAACTATTTATTAGTCACAAGTAAGGCTTACATTAACACTGCAATGAAGTTATTGTGAAATTCCCCACACTCTGGGACAGTGCACCCTAACCAGCACATCTTTCAGACTGTGGGAGGAAACCGGGGCATCCGGAGGAAACCCACGCAGACACAGGGAAGAACATACAAACTCCACACAGACACTAATCCCAAACCGAGAATCAAACCCAGGTCCCTGGCGCTGTGAGGCAGCAGTGCTAAGCACAGTGCCATCGTGTCCCCAATATTCTCTCTCTCCCCTTCTCTCTCTTTCTCTACCCTCTATTCCCCTTAAAATCTTGAAATATTTGATTAAATTTCCTCTTAACCTTTACCCCGGGGGAGCAGAGAGCACCAAACTTGTGAGGGATGCTCTCGGAGCAGAGGATAAAGGTAGTACGAGTCTCGGAGTTGAGTGACCATAATTTGATAGAGTTCCTTGTCAAGTTATTAAGTTGATCTTTCTCTACACCCTAGCTATGACTGTAACACTACATTCTGCACTCTCTCCTTTCCTTCTCTATGAACGGTATGCTTTGTATAGTGCGCAAGAAACAATACTTTTCACTGTATATTAATACATGTGACAATAAAAAATGAAATCAAATTAAAAGTTGACAGTGAGGTAGTTGACTCTGAAACCAGAGCCCTGAACCTCAATAAAGGTAACTTTAATAGTATGATAGTTGGCTATGATGGTCTGGGAACAGAGAGGGGACAGAGAGTGAGGACAGAGAGAGGGGACAGAGAGAAGGGGCAGAGAGAGAGTGAGAGAGAGAGAGAGAGGGAAGGAGGCGGCAGAGAGAGAGGGGACAGAGAGAGAGTGAGAGAGTGAGAGAGAGAGGGAATAGACAGAGAGGGGACAGACAGAGCAGGGACAGAGAGAGAGGGGACAGAGAGAGGGGACAGAGAAAGAGGGCAGAGAGGGAGAGAAGGACAGAGAAAGAGGACAGAGAGGGAAAGAAGGACAGAGAAAGAGGGACAGAGAGAGAGAGAGAGACAGAGAGAGGGGACAGACAGAGAGGGGACAGAGAGAGAGGGGACAGAGAGAGGGGATAGAGAGGGGCAGAGAGAGGGAAAGAAGGACAGAGAAAGGAGGGACAGAGAGAGAGAGAGACAGAGAGACGGGACAGACAGAGAGGGGACAGACAGACAGGGGACAGAGAGAGAGGGGACAGAGAGGGGCAGAGAGAGGGAGAGAAGGACAGAGAGAGAGAGAGAGAGACAGAGAGAGAGGACAGACAGAGAGGGGACAGAGAGAGAGGGACAGAGAGAGAGAGAGAGACAGAGAGAGAGGGACAGACAGAGAGGGGACAGAGAGAGAGGGGACAGAGAGAGGGGACAGAGAGGGGCAGAAAGAGGGAAAGAAGGACAGAGAAAGAGGGACAGAGAGAGAGAGACAGAGAGAGGAACAGAGAGAAAAAATAGGCAGAGAAAGAGAGGAGCGTGAGAGTGAGATCTCCTTATCCTCTGGGTGCTTGTTGTCAGTCACTGTGTGAGGCAGGAATTGCTGATCTGGTTTGTGTTAAGTTTTTTGGAAGATTGCCATTCTCACAATGGCATCAAGGAGCTCCAGGAATGTTTGCGGTTAAGTTCTTGGATATTGTTTATGCAGAAGAAGAGAAAAAAAATCCCATCGTGTTGTGCAAGGAAGTCAGATGCCAAACAATCATCTGTTCAAAATAGGGGTCGGAGAACTGGTCTTAAAGGGATAGGCCTTTTTAGTTGGCTTTTGCATTCCTCCAGCCCTGACACAGAAAGAGGGTGGAGACAGATTGGGATATCTTTCAAGGCCACACACACACACACACAGCAAGGAGACATTGGTCAGGTAATTTCACCTAGTAGTGTATTCCTGAGGGATACATATTATGATGTGAAGATGCCGGTGTTGGACTGGGGTAAACACAGTAAGGAGTTAAAGTCCAACAGGTTTATTTGGTAGCAAACGCCACTAGCTTTCGGGGTTTGCCCTTCATCAGATGAGTGGGGAGCTCTGATCACAAACAGAGTACACAAAGGCACATATAGTTTACAGAATATTGATTAGAATGTGAGTCTTTACAGCTAATCAAATCTTAAAGATACAGACAATGTGACTGGAGATAGCATTATGCATAGGTTAAAGAGATGTGTTTTGTCTCCAGGCAGGACAGTTAGTGAGATGTTGCAAGCCCAGGCAAGTCCTAGGGATTACAGATAGTGTGACATGAACCCAAGATCCCGGTTGAAGCTGTCCTCATATGTGCAGATTTTGGCCATCAGTTTCTGCTCAGCGACTCTGTGCTGTCAGATTGGCCTCTGATCTTTGGGTAAACGTTCTCCAAGATGGCCTTCACAAGATACGACAGAGTCGCTGTGCAGAACCTGCACATTCTCCCCATGCCTGCGTGGGTTTCCTCCGGCTGCTCCGGTTTCCTCCCACAGTCCGAAAGCCATGCTGGTTAGGGTGCATTGGCTGTGCTAAATTCTCCCTCAGTGTACCCGAACAGGAGAATGGTGACTAGGGGATTTTCACAATAACTTCATTGCGGTGTTAATGTAAGCCCCACTTGTGACACTAATAAATAAACTTTATGCGTGAATCACTTCACTCACATCATAAGGAAAAAAGACTACCTGAATGAAATCAGCAGATTGCAGCACTTCTGTGCCCCGGGGGGTAGCACAGTGGTTAACACTGCTGCCCCACAGTGCCAAGGACTTGGTTCAATTCTCAGCTTGGGTCACGGACTGTGTGGAGTTTGCACATTCTCCCTGTATCTATGTGGGTTTCCTCTCTGTGCTCCGGTTTTCTCCCACAGTCGGAAAGACAAAGAACAAAGAAAATTACAGTACAGAAAAAAGCCCTTCAGCCCTCCAAGCTTGCATCGACCATGCTGTCTGACTGAAATAAAGCCTCCTACCTTTCCGGGGAGCATATCCCTCTATTCCCATCCTATTCACATATTTGTCAAGAAGCTCCTTGAAACTCACTACCGTATCCGCTTCCACCATGTTCAGGTACTCAATATTCTCTGGGTAGAAAATCTGCCTCATACATCTCCTTTAACCTTGCCCATCGCACCTTAAACCTGTGCCCCATAGTAAACTGATTCTTCCACTCTGGGGAAAAAGCTTCTGATTTTCCACTCTGTCCATGCTCCTCATAATTCTATCAGGGTCGCCCCTCAAAGTCCGTCGCTCCAGTGAGATATGCTGGTTAGGTGGATTGACCACTTGAACAGACTCTGGAGTGTGGCAACCAGGGGAAGTTCACAGTAACTTCATTGCAGTGTTAATGCAAGCCTTTACTTGTGACTAATAAATAAATAAGTAAATAAATGGGCAACGGTTAATAAAACGTCTGGCGGGGACTGCACTGAGAACCCAGATGGTTTGCGTGTGAGCCCCCCCCCCCCCCCCACCACCACCCAAGACTTCAGGTTGCCACCGCTGTCCAAACGTACTGTGTCCGAGACAGTCCCAGTGGAGTATTGAAGGGAAGTAAGGTGGAGTTATTTTGAGTGGGGCAGATAAAGATGGGGAGGGGGAGTGTTGGAGTGAAATCAAAGTTAAAAGATACAAAATGGTTAACTGGCTCAAAATGGACTCTGGGAAAAGACATTAAGAGGCACTGACTTTGGGCACAGACAGAACACAAACAGTTAAAACCTGTAGTATTTAAATTATTGCAGGAAACAGGTCAGACCTGGAGGCACCTTAAACTTGAGATAAAAGCAAATCCAAAGCAATGAGTTTGATAACAAGATCAGCCACTAATGGGGGAACATAAATCCATAAATATATATAACAAGAACAGCCGTCGATAGGGACGTAACTGCATAAATATATCTACTCTGTGCACAATGATGTGCTAACTGTCAATGTCCATACTTGTCTATGTATAACGATTTGCTATTGGCTAATGTCTGCACTTTCTATTATCTAACAGTGTATAAAAGATGCTCAACTACCATTGTGTAGTTGAGAAGGTGACTGCCCGTGCTGCCAGCTTCCAGCGCTTTTCCCAAAGCTTTGTCTGAATAAAACTGTTGTTGAACTTCCAATTCTAACTCCAAAGTGGTGACTTCCCCACGACAGCAGCATTTCACTAGTCCTGCTTTGCTGCTTCAACTCCATGTTCAGAGGTGCCGAGAAAAACAACTTTTGTATAGTACCGTTGACTTAGTGAAATATCACATGGTGCTTTGCAGGAGTGCCATCAGGCAGAGGGCTTAGGCCGAGCCGTTTAAGGGGACGCTAAAAAAAAGGGCCCGGTGTTCGGCTAACTCCAACCAACTCCGCCAATAGTGTAGCCAGAGAGGAAGATTTGGAAGGGGTGACTGGAAAGGAGGAATGAGAGGCAGAGAGGTTTAGGGAGGGGGAATTCTGAAGCCTTGGACCCAGGTAGCTGCAGGCATGATTGCCAATGTGTCACTTCAAGAGAGGCGGGTAGGGTAGGGTGAGGGAATTCAGGTGGCACGCTGGTTTCATTCACATTCGCTCACATGCGGGCAATAATTCCATTTGAAAGAGCTTTCTTAAAAAGAAGGAGCTTTAAGTAAAAGGACAAAAAACAAAAACTGCATTTGATGTTGGGAGCCAGAATTACTTTGACTGTAATCATCTGGTTCTCTGCTGACTCTGGCTCATGTGACAGGAAATAGGAGCTACAGCGGGTGGCTCCTGACAGGCTTGCCTGTAATTAAGTAATTGGACACAAATGTGGCCAACATTCGGTGTGGCCTGTGCTCATAGCTGCTGTAAGCAGCAAAGGTAGGACCTGGTATACGGCTAATTCCAACCAACTCCTGCCTCGTTATAGACTCCCGGATCTTTTTAAAATGCAAGCCTCACGCTCGATCCAGCTGGGGACTTCCCAAATCCTGTGGGTTTCCTTAAAATTACGTTTTCTTGGCTTCCGCAGGCAAGGATACAATAACCGCTCTGCACTTGTATAGCACCGCAAAGCATAGTGACACTCCCCAAGGAGTTTCACGGCAGCTTTCTCAGTTCAGGTTTGACATGGAGGCTGGAGCGGGTGAGCTATGTTTTAGGGAATGTTTCAAAGGAGAGTCAAAAGAAGATTTTGATTTTATTTTATTTATTATTGTCACGTGTATTGGTATACAGTGAAAAGTTCTGCTTCTTGTGTGCTATGGACACAAAGCATACCGTTCATAGACAAGGAAAGGACAGGGTACAGAATGTAGTGTTACAGTTGTAGCTGGGGCATAGATCAACTTAGTGCAAGATAGATCCAGCAGCAGGGAAGAAGCTGTTCTTGAATCAGTTGGTACACGACCTCAGAGCTGTATGTCTTTTTGCTTTTGAAAGAAGATGGAAGGGAGAATGTCTGGGGTGCATGGGATCCTTAATTATGCCGGCTATTTTTCTGAGGCAGCGGGAACTGTAGCCAGAGTCAATGGATGGGAGGTTGGTTTGTGTGATAGATTGGGCCACATTCACAACCCTTTGTTTCTTGCGGCGTTGGTCAGAGCAAATTGCGATGCTGTGATACAACCAGAAAGAATGCTTCCTCTGGTGCATGTGTAAGAGTAGAGGGATTTAGGGAGGGAATGCCAGTGCTTAGGCCCCAGGTAGCAGAAGGCACAGTCACCAACACAGGGCTGCAAACTGTGGGGATGCACAAGAGACCAGAATTGAAGGAGCCCAGAGAAATTGAGAATTTTAGGGCTGGAGGAGATTATAGACACAGGGAAGAGGTGAGGCTATGCAGGAATTTAAACATGAAGATAAGAATTATAAATCTGATGCACTGATAACATTGGAATCTGTGCTCGTTGAAGTGAAGTGTTTTTATTAACAGAGCAAAACAGATAAACTAGGCAGCCAAATTAGGGTGCCATATCTGGAAGGTTTTGTAAAGATTGTTCTATTTTTCTTATTAATTTGTGGGACATGGGTGTCATTGGCTGGGCCAGCATTTATTGCCCATCCCTAGTTGCCCTTGGATTGATATAACTGAGTGTCTTGCTTGGCCATTTCAGAGGGCAGTTGAGAGTCAACCACATTGCTGTGGGTCTGGAATCACATGTAGGCCAGACTGATTAAGAAAGGCAGATTTCCTTCCCTAAAGGACATTAGTGAACCAGATGGGTTTTTCAACAATGGTTTCATGGTCATCAGTAGATTCTTAATTCCAGATTTTTTTATTTAATTCAAACTCCACCAGCTACCGTGGCGGGATTTGAACCCAGGTCCCCAGAACATTAGCTAAGTTTTTGGATTAACAGGCTAGCGATAAGTTAGGGCAGCATGGTGGTTAGCACTGCTGCCTCATTGTCCAGAGACCTGGGTTTGATTCCCAACTTGGGTCATTGTCTGTGTGGTCTGCATGTTCTCCCTGTGTCTGTGTGAGTTTCCTCCGGATACTCCCGCTTAAGAACATTAGAACTAGGAGCCGGAGTAGGCCATCTGGCCCCTTGAGCCTGTTCTGCCATTCAATAAGATCATGGCCGATCCTTTTGTGGACTCAGCTCCACTTACCTGCCACTCATAACCCTTACTTTACTGTTCAAAAACTTACCTATTCTTGCCTTAATGAGGTAGTCTCAACTGCTTCACTGGGCAGGGAATTCCACAGACTCAAAACCCTTTGGGTGAAGACGTTCCTCCTCAACTCAGTCCTAAATCTCTCTCCCTTACTTTGAGGCTATGCCCTCTAGTTCTTGTTTCACCTGCCAGTGGAAATAACCTCCCTGCTTCTAACTTATCTATTCCCTTCATAACCTTACTTGTTTCTGTAAGATCTTCCCTCATTCTTCTGAATTCCAATGAGTATAATCGCAGTCTACTTAGTCTCTCCTCATAAGCCAACCCTCTCAACTCAAGAATCAACCTCTCACACTCTAAACATGTGCAGGTTAGATGGACTGGCCCCTTAGTGTCAGGGAAACTAGTAAATTCATAGGGTTATGGGAGTAGGGCCTGGGTGGGATTATAGTTGGTGCAGGTTCTATGGGCCAAATGACATTGTAGGATTCTATGATAATGTCACTAGGCCATCATCTCGCATTAATATCTAATTGCAATGAGGAGAAGACTTATGGTCCTCTTTCCAGCAGTCTATCATGACATGTCTCAAATCGGTGATTAGGTGGTATGTGGAACCATTCCTCTTCATTGAATAATTACAGCCTAGGAGGTACATAGAACATAGAACATAGAACATTACAGCACAGAACAGGCCCTTCGGCCTTCGATGTTGTGCCGACCAATATAAAAAGCAATGCCCCTCCAAACTAAACCATTCCCTTCTCTTCCATATACTTATCAACTAACCTCTTAAACGCCACCAAACTTGGCGCATCTACAACTGCTGCAGGCAGGGCATTCCACTCCCGAACCACCCTTTGGGTAAAGAACCTACCTCTGATATCCGTCCTATAACTATCACCCCTTAATTTAAAGCTGTGTCCCCTTGTGCTAGCTTTCTCCATCCTAGGAAAAAGGCTATCACTGTCCACCCTATCTAAACCTCTAATCATCTTATATGTTTCGATTAGGTCCCCTCTTAGCCGCCTTCTTTCTAACGAAAACAACCTCAAATCCCTCAGCCTCTCTTCATAAGACCTGCCCTCCATACCAGGCAACATCCTGGTAAACCTCCTCTGTACCCTCTCCAATGCCTCCACATCTTTCTTATAATGTGGGGACCAGAACTGCACACAATACTCCAAGTGCGGCCGCACTAGAGTTTTGTACAGTTGCAACATGACGTTGCGGCTCCGAAATTCAATCCCTCTACCAATAAAAGCCAAGACTCCATATGCCTTCCTAACAACCTTCTCGACCTGACTGCCTACATACACACCAAGATCCCTCTGTTCATCTAGACTACTAAGAATCCTACCATTTGCCCTATACTCTACACATTTATTATTTCTGCCATAGTGCATTACCTCACACTTTTCCACATTAAACTCCATTTGCCACCTCTCGGCCCAGCTCTGCAACTTGTCTAAGTCCCTCTGCAAACTATAACACCCCTCTTCACTATCTACCACTCCACCGACTTTAGTGTCATCTGCAAATTTACTAATCCAAAGGTGATCGTATCCTTGCCGGCTCTCTGTAAGAGCAATTCACTCTGTGTCATTCCCCTGCCTTTTCACTCCATAAATCTGCAACAACTTTTGATTTTAACATGGGTTTCCTCCCACAGTCCAAAGATGTGTGGGTTAGGTGGTCGTGCTAAATTGCCTCTTAGTGTCCAAGAGACAGGCTAGGTTGTGGGGATAGGGCCTAGGTGGGAATTGTGATTGGTGCATACTCGATGGGCCGAATGGCCTCCGTCTGCACTGGAGGGATTCTCTGATGCTAATGATTCAATTCCTTATCAAAAGCCATGAGTAAATCTGCCTCTGGCACATCCTTAGGCAGTACAGTTCCAATCCTAATCACTACTGTATTAAAAAGCCACTGATCAATTTGCCAGTCACCTTAACTTACTGCCCTTTCATTCTCGATCTTTCTGTGAATAGGAACTATTTCTCCCCATTGACTCTCTCATGACTTTGGGGATCTCTATCAAATTCCCCTCAATCAATGAGAACAGTCCAATAATTTTATTTATCATTGTCACAAGTAAGGCTTACATTAAGACTGCAATGAAGTTACTGTGAAATTCCCCTAGTCGCCATCCTCCTGTTCAGGTACACCGAGGGTGAATTTAGCACGGCCAATGCATCTAACCAGCACATCTTTCAGACTGTGGGGAGAAACCGGAGCCAGCAACTAGGGCATTTTCACAGTGGCTTCATTGCAGTGTTAATGTAAGCATACTTGTGACTAATATGTAAATAAACTTAGAAAAGGATTGGGTAATACTGCAAAGGGATCTGTAGACTTGACTAGTGTGATTGGAAATTTTCCTGGAAATTCCACCACATGGCTCACCCCCACATTCAGATCCACACAGACATGACCCAAGCTGGGTTTTGAACGCAGGTCCCTGGCACTGTGAGGCAGCAATGCTAACCATTGTGCCACCATGCCGCAATTTGTTGATGTCATTGAAGTTTCTCATTCCTGAAACAGTTGTGAATCTTTTCCAGACCTTCTCAGCCTCACATCAGAGCTGACTATCCAGTGTGCTTGTGAGGGTGGCACAATGGTTAGCACTGCTGCCTCACAGTGCCAGGGACCTGGGTTCGATTCCCAGCCTCGAGTCACTGTCTGTGTGGAGTTTGCACATTCTCCTCGTGTCTGCGTGGGTTTCCTCCCCAATTCTGAAAGGCATTCAGGTTAGAATGCAGTGCCCCAAATATGCGTGACCCAGAGTGTGGCGACTAGAGAAATTTCACAGTAACTTCATTGCAGTGTTAAGCTTTACTTGTGACACTAACAAACAAAATACCCACTCCAAGAAAGTTCAATTTTTCGACAATTAAACATTATCACTGCAGCCCAAGCCGCGGGAGTGCACTCATTTTCTGAATTTTGTTTCTCCGGTTTGCTGCCAGCCTCCATTCCCACCCCAAAATCACTCTGCGTTCTGACTCTCCACAGCCACATCTAAGCAATATGTTTGAGTGCTGTGAGAGTTGGCAGGTCGAGTTGTTTTGGTCGAATGCTCTCCTGAAGTACTCATAGTCTCCAGCAGAGGACTCAGATGTTTGCCTGCCCTGATCAGACACACAAAGCCTGGAATAAAGCAACCAAGAACAACAGCCAATGGTCCCCAATTTCAAGAGCTGCTATCGAGATTCTGATTCGATTGTGGGTGAAAGGGTGTCCCAATTTCAGGGATGAATTTTAATCCTCTCCCAGATTCACGGCAACATTCAAAGAGCTAATGCAATGGCAAAAGCACTGCAGATAATCTGAGAATGGAAACAGAAAATACTACGCAGGTCTTCATGGTCGCACAGCGGTCAGCACTGCTGCCTCACAGCGCCAGAGACCCAGGTTCAATTCCCGGCTTGGTCACTGTCTGTGTGGAGTCTGCATGTTCTTTCCGTGTCTGCGTGGGTTTCCTCTGGCTGCTCCATTTCACCTACAGTCTGAAAGATGTGCAGGTTAGGTGGATTGGCTGTGCTGAATTGCCCATCAGTGTCCAAAGATGTGCAGGTTAGGTAATTTGGCCATGCTAATTTGCCCCTTAGGGCCCAAATCTGTGCAGGTTAGATGGATTGGCCATGCTAAATTGCCCCTTGGTGTCCAAAGATGTGCAAGTTAGATGGATCGGTCATGCTAAATTGTCCCTTAGTGCTCAAACCTGTGCATGTTAGGTGGATCGGTCATGCTAAATTGACCCTTAGTGTCCAAAGATATTCAGGTTAGAGGGATTGGCTATGCTAAATTGCCCCTTAATGTACTTGCACAGGCGGCAGAGTGTGGCAACTAGGGGGATTTTCACAGTAACTTCATTGCAGTGCGAATGTAAGTCTGATTGTGACTAATAAATAAATAAACTTAAAATAGGATTGGATAGTATCGCAAAGGAGTCTGCAGAGCTGTTAAAAGTTGCCCAGTGTGATTGGACACTTTCCCGGAAGTTCCAGCACAGGACTTGCCCGCACACTTCAGCCATCAGTCAACCAACATATCCATTCTGACATACTATCACAGAATCATCTTAGAATCCCTACAGTGCAGAAGGAGGCCATTTGGCCCTTCGAGTCGGCATCGACCATAATCCTATTCAGGTCCTTATTCCCATAATCCCACACTGACATTACAGTTAATTTAGCACAGCCAATCTACCTAACCTGCACATCGTTGGAGTGTGGAAGGAAACTGGAGCACCCTGGAGGAAACCCACGCAGACACAGGGAGAATGTGCAGACTCCGCTAACCACTGTGCCACCCCATCAAAGTACTGAGAAGAAAACACTGCCCTTAACATGATTAAGGATTCTTGCACATATTTGTTCACCAGTTTATGTAATGAACACATGGAATAACAGTAAAACAGGGAAACAAATGACTAAGCTGTGTATTTTTAATGGAGTGAAGCTTTGGAACCAGTTACATTGATATAGCATCTTTCACTATCTCAGGATTCCCCGGGAATTTACAGCTAATGAGTTCTCTTTAAGTTGAGTGTCGTAATGTAGTAAAACATGGCTGCTGGTTCGTACACAGCAAGATCTCACAATCAGCAACATGGATCTACTTTTTCAGTAGTGTTGCTTAAGAGATAAACATTAGCCAGCACATCAGGGAGAACTGCTCCACTTTGAACAGTGCCATGGGATTAGTTACATTCACCTGTAGCATCTAAGCTTTAATTAAATGCACACCGTTTTTGAGTCTCTTCTGAAAGACAATCTCCTATATGTGGCAACTTTCCTTTGTTACTGCACTAGGGATGTAGGTTGCTAGGTTTGATCTGATTTATTATTGTCACATGTATTAGCATGTAATGAAAAATATTGTTTCTTGTGTGCTATACAGAAAAAGCATACCATTCATACAGAAGGAAACAAGAGAGTGCAGAATATAGTGTTACAGTCATAGCTACGGTGTAGAGAAAGATAATTTAGTCCATTCAAAAGTCTGATGACAGCAGAGAGGAAGCACGTTCTCCACTATGCTTCCTGAAGTCAATGACAATATCCTTCACTAGGTAATGGCTGAGTGGTATTATGACTAGACTATTAATCCAGAAACTCAGCTAATGTTCCAGGGACCCAGTTTCAAATCCTGCCAGGCTAGTAGTGGAATTTGAATTCAATAAAAAAAAAAATCGTATCTATTGATGACCATGGAACTATTGTCGAATGTTCCCATCTGGTTCACTGATGTCCTTTAGGGAAGGAAATCTGCTGTCTTTACATGGTCTGGTGATTCCAGGGCTACAGCAATGTGGTTGACTCTCAACTGCCCCTTGGGGAACTAGCGATGGACAATAAATGCTGGCCCAGTCAGCAACATTCATGTCCCATGAACGAATTAAAAAAAGACTATACACTTACATCGCTGGAGTGAGAACTTCTAGCTGCCACAAAAAGAATTGGAGAATCTTTACAGTGTAAAAGAGGCTATTCAACACATCAAGTCTGCTCGGTAACATGCCATGCAGTTCCTATTCCTGTAACCTCATGTACTTACCCTGCTAATCCCCCTGACACTTAAGGGGAAGTTTAGCATGGACAATCCAACTAACTTGAACAACTTGCACCTAAGTAGCTTACTGCCAATGAACCACATTTGAAGTGTGGTCTCTCCACTACACAAACTGACACAAGCAACAAGGTAAATGACCCCATCGATGTGTGTTGGTTGAAGGAAGGTTAATACTCTTTTGCAAATAGTGCCACATGATTTTCAAATATAGATCAGAGTCCCACGGTGCAGGCGGAGGGCATTCGGTCCAGTGAGTCTGCACCGACAACAATCCCACCCAGCTCCTATCCTCATAACCTCATGCATTTACCATAGCTAGTTTCCCTGACACTAAGGGGCAATAAGGCCAATCCACCTAACCCGCACGTCTTTAGAGCACCCAGAGGAAACCCTTGCAGACACGGGGGAGAATGTGCAAACTCCACACAGACAGTGACCCAAGCCGGGAATCGAACCTGGCTCCCTGCACTGTGAGGCAGCAATGCTAACCATGAGCCACTATGTTACCACATTAAGAAGGAGGTTGAGATTCAGTTTCTTCAGCTGAAAGACAGCACGGTTACCTCAGAAAGGATGTCTTTGCGATAGAAGGAGTGCAGCGAAGGTTTACCGGGCTGATTCCTGGGATGGCAGGTCTGTCATATGAGGAAAGACCAAATCAGCGAGGATTATATTCACTGGAGTTTAGAAGAATGAAAGGAGGTCTTATAGAAACATAGAGGCCACAATTTTACCGCCCTGGCCCTCACAGGAATTGGGAGCGGGAAAGAGGTGGACAACAGGCAGGATTTTTATTGTTACGGCATGAGCAAGGCCATAAAAAGCTGCCCATAAAATTCTACCAAGATTAGACAGGGTGGATTCAGAAAGAATGTTCCTGATAGTGGGGTGAGTCCAGAATTTGAGGGGTGGGAGGTCACAGTTTGAGGGTAGGGGGTTAATCTTTTAGGACAGAGGTGAGGAGAAATTTCTTCATCCAGAGGGTGACAAATGTGTGGAATTCACTCCTACAGAAAGTAGTTGAGGCCAAAACATTGCATGATTTCAAAAAGAAATTAAATATAGTTCTTGGGACTAAAGGGATCGAGGGAGAAGTGCGGGGGAGGGGCGGGTCAAGATATTATAGAACATAGAACATAGAACATTACAGCACAGAACAGGCCCTTCGGCCTTCGATGTTGTGCCGACCAAAATAAAAAGCAATGCCCCTCCAAACTAAACCATTCCCTTCTCTTCCATATACTTATCAATTAACCTCTTAAACGCCACCAAACTTGGCGCATCTACGACAGCTGCAGGCAGGGCATTCCACTCCCTAATCACTCTTTGAGTAAAGAATATTGAATTTGACGATCAGCCATGATCAAAATGAATTGCAGAGCAGGTTCGATGGGCCGAATGGCTTCCTCCCACTTCTGTTTCCCGTGCAAGTCTCTGTAGGGTGAGGCTCGGGGACGCATGTCTATGTATTGAAAGGCCTTTAAATACACAGATGCATCAGGCCCAAGATGGGACAGCAGTGTTGGATCTAACACTTCCAAGCTCAGCACTCTGGCCTCCTCCAGATTCACACTGCAACCCTGATCACTGAACACACACACACACACACACACTCTCTCTGCTAGACTGAAGCAGTGTGCAGTCGCAGCAGCTGCTTTGCAGTTTGGGGACCTGGTTTCCATGGTGATAACTGATTGCAGCATTGTGCCGCTTGCTGTCATTGATATTAATGACACTGAAAATGCCTCACTGGGAAGGGGAAGCGATGGGTGGGAGATTTTTCAGAGAGAAGGCTGAATTCTGACAATAATAAATGTAAAAATTTCTCTCCTCCCTAGCTAAGCGCCTCCGTTACAGTCTTGAAGTTGATGTACCAGGGGACAATAAACCGCCAGCGACACGTGAACCAGGAGGATTTTTTTTCAATAACAATTCATTTCAACCACAATCTGTATCAATCCCACTTTTCCCCTAGAGGTTACTCCATCACTCCACCCCTACCCGTGCCGTTGTGAAAGCTTCAAACCTCTGATTGAGGACAAGCTCTGCAGGAACCAGCAGCCCAGGCTATTCTTCCAGGGTGAGTCCCTGCCTGGGAGCACTGACTGGCACTTCGACTGTTGCAATCTTCACAGTGCTGCCTGATCATGTGCTCATCTGCTTTCAATTCTGGGACATCCCCATAGCAACAGTGGAGGAGTTGTAAGAGATTGTGCTGAGGTAGGGCAAGGCGTCCTAAGAACTAGCTACAGGATTAGGACCCCTCGAGCCTGAACTCCCACTCATGGCTGATCTTTTCGTGGACTCAGCTCCACTTACCCGCTCACTCACAATAGCCCTTAATTCCTTCACCGTTCAAAAATTTATCTATCCTTGCCTTAAAAAACATTTAATGAGATAGCCTCAACTGCTTCACTGGGCAGGGAATTCCACAGATTCAGAACCTTTCAGATGAAGAAATTCCCCCTCAACTCTGTCCTAAATCTGCTCTCAATTATTTTGAGGTTATGTCCCCTAGCTCTGGTTTCACCTGCCAGTAGAAACAACCTCCCTGATTCTATCTTATCTATTCCCTTCACAATCTTATATGTTTCTATGAGACCCTCCCTCATTTTTCTGAATTCCAATGAGTATAGTCCCAGTCTACTCAGTCTCTCCTCATAAGCCAACACTTCCAATTCCAGAATCAATTCAGTGAATCTATTCTGCACCCCCTCCAGTGCCAGTTAATCCTTTCTCAAGTAAGGAGACCAAAACTGTACACAGTAACTCCAGGTGTGGCCTCACCAGCACCAGTGTCATTAGGTTACGTGTGAAAAATTAACATCTTCAGATGTTGCTGAGAAGTGGCACCATGGTTAGCACTGCTAGCCGGGGAGCCGGGTTCAATTCTGGCCTTGAGTGAACGTGTAGAGTTTGCACATTCTTCCTGTGTCTGCGTGCATTTCCTCCAGGTGCTCTGGTTTCCTCCCACATTCTGGCAGGGGTGCAGGTTGGGTAGAGTGGACCATGCTAAATTGTCCCAAGTCACGTAGGCAAGGCAGGTTAGGACAGCCAGGAGACGGGGTGTGGGGGTTGGTTTGAGTCAGTGAAGATTTGATCGGCTGAACGGCCTCTTTCTGCATTGTAGGGATTCTGTGATTATTAGTTGATGAGAAAGAGGAGGGCAGGGATAGATTCCTGGAGTCTCCAAAAGCAGTGGCATGGGAATTTGAACCGGAGCTGGAAGATGAGCCATGATCTGTCTGAATGACGGATTGGGGGCGGGTTGTCAAATGGCCTATTCACGTTTCTTATTATATGTTCAAGAGCCTTTCCAAGCGATTCTTTAAAAAGTTAGGTGGAAACAGAGAGAGAACATATTCACTTTGACAACACTGGAGACGCTTTGGAGGAGAATTGTGCGGTCAACTGCGTGAAAGACTACAGTCTACTCATGGAGGATAAGGAGGGACACTTTAACTCCTGAGGCAGCAGGGGAAGGGAGAGAATCGGGGCAAGGGGAGAGAAGTCCAGATTTTAAGAAGAGGGGCAAGAGAGAGAACCATTTACAATATGGGCTAACACGGGGATGAGAAGAGCCGTTCTCAGCAGATATCGAATTGAGGGGGTGGGTTTCCACCACTAAATTAACTCAAAAGAGAACACGAGAGAAACTAGGGGAGAAATGAGCGAAAGGTGAGAGAGCCAAGGGGGTTTAGTGGCTGGTGGGTGAGGGGAGGGGGGTGGAGTGGGAGAGTGGAAGGCAAGGGAGGGGAGGGAAGTGACACAGCAGATTGGATTGTTACGGGTTAAATGTTGAACAGAGGAGAACTCCCTTGCTTTTCTTTGAACATTTGGACTAAACAAGAAAAACAAACATGAATTTATTTTGATCCCCAACTTCCGATCCTTTCCAAGCTCTGGGCTGACAGACAAAACTTCAGTTTAAAGTCTTGCCTGAAACAGAGTGGCTCCAACACTATTCCTTTACTCACTGACTGATATTAATTTCCCTGTTTTAATACCCCTGTTTTAACATTGTCACCTTGCTCACAAATCCCTTCATGGCCTCACTCCCTCATGGTGGTATAGCGGTTAGCTCTGCTGCCTTACAGTGCCAGGGATCCAGGTTCAATTCCAGCCTCAGATCACTGTCTGTATTTGCACATTCTCCCACATCTGCGTGGGTTTCTTCTGTATTCTTCCCACAGTCCAAAGATGTGCAAATTAGGTTTATTGGCTGTGATAAATTGCCCCTTTGTGTCAGGGAGACGAGCAGGGTAAACGCACGGGGTGCTGGGGATAAGGCCTGGGTGGGATTGTGGTTGGTGCAGGCTCAGTGGACTGAACGGCCTCCTTCTGCACTGTAGGATTCTATTATTCTATCTCTGTAACCTCTTCCAGCCCTACAACCTAAGTACAGAAAGTGGCACATTAATCCAGGAAGCCAGGCTAATGTTCTGGGGACTTGGGTTTGAATCCCACCATGGCAGATGGTGAGATTTGAATTCAATAAAAATCTGGAGTTAAAAATCTGATGATGATCAGTAGTTCACAATGATTTTACTTGGAAAGTTGAAAGCACAATCAGGGATGGGCTGTGAATGATGGCCCAGCCAGTCACGACCACAGTCTATGAACAAATTTAAAAAACCCTTCTAATCCCTGATTGGTGTCTGTGCCTTCAACTTTCCAAGTAAAATTCTCTCCTAAACCCCCTTTCAGACACACTTCTAAAACATATCTCTGACTTGTGGTTACCATTGCTGCTTCGCAGTACCAGGGATCCAAGTTTGATTGCGGCTTTGGGTCACTGCCTCTGCAGAGCCTGCACATCCTCCCTGTGTCTGTGTGGGTTTCCTCCAGGTGCTCCGGTTTCCTCCCACAGTTTGAAAGATGTGCTGATTACGTGCTGGGGACCTGGATTGAGCCCAGCAAATGGTGGAATTTGAATTCAATAAATAAAATCTGGAATTAAGAATCTATTGATGACTATAAAATCCATCTGGTTCACTGGTGTCCTTTAAGGAAGGAAATCTGCTGTTCTTAACAGGACTGGCCTACATGTGATTCCAGAGCCACAGCAATGTGGTTGACTCTCAACTGCCCTCCAAGGGCAACTAGGAATAGGCAATAAATGCATGTCCCATAAATGAATAAAGTGTCAGCAGGATTAGCAGAATAAATATGTAAGATTATCAGGATAAGACCTGGGTGGGATTTTGTTGCTGCAGGCTCAATGGGCTGAATAGTCTCCTTTTGCATTGTAGGATTCAGTGACCAAGCTTTTGATTGTTGCCTTGATACCTTATGCAGCTCAGTGCCACATTTTGATGGCGAATGTTCCTTTGGTTGTTTTTACAGTAAAGGTGCTATATAAATACACATTGTTGTTTAATTGCGTGGCAGTCCAGAATAGGCACTCGAGTGCCTCTGTGGACAGGAAGACCTCCATGTATGTATTGCAAACCTTTGAGTACCTGCCCAATTTTTTTCTCCAAACGCAGAATGACCATTTCCAGCATTTATTGTGTGACACATTGCTGCCTCAAGACAGCAGCACAATTCTATCGACGGTTACAAACACGTTATCTCACCAAGTGAAACCAAGATCTTTTTCAGACACATGTCCTTCATTCAAACACCCACAACATCAACAAAAATAAAAAGAGGGCCAGGCAAATTTAAAAGAAAACACCATTGAAAAGACATTTGGCTTTATCCCAAGGTAGACCTGAGTCCAAAACAACAGATAGCTGAGCGACAGTATGAATTGAGTGGTGACTAGCATCGTGGGTGTTCAGTCAACATTCACAGTTTTTTTTTACATGAGAGCTTGAGGAGTCCAGAAGTTTTTGTTGTTAATTAACAGTAATGTGGAACAAGGCTGCTGTGTCACTATTATTCAGAGACTCGGTCAATGGAATAAAGTAAAATGCTTCTACAATGTTTTGTCCAACTTCAGTGATCACAGACTCTATTTTCTACTTGATTTGGGGGGTAGACGGGTGCAAAAAAACAAAAGTGGTAAAGAAAATACTGTTCTCTGTAAGCTACGAATACGGGTTACAGAATTCTGGCTAACAGACTGGTGATTTTTCTTGGCAGCTACCATCATGCTTACCTGTCAGAAGGGAAAATGGCATCTAGGTGCGTAAGTGGCAATCACTTGTCCTCAGAAAGATCTGAATCAGTGATTCCAGGCAGTTTCCCCTCCTCCTCAGTGTAAACCAAGGATTATATTTTGGTCCCTGGGAGTAAGGAGCATTGCGAAATCCAGAGTGCACATGGCCTCATGTATTCAGCTCCAAAAGATCTCAATAAGACAACACTCCCGGTCAGAGTAGGTGGTAAGAAATTTGGGTGGGCCACCATCACAAAGTGACAATGACCTTGGGGGCCAAGTAACTTGGCTTCTTGAAAACTAAGTTGTTGACAGCATGATCAGCAAGGCAGCAAAGGCCTTGCAGTGTCGTCACTGGCACCCATACGCTTCACCCAAGGGAAAGCATAGAACAAATTGCTTCAAATGTGTTTGTGCAATACCCATCTTGTATTTGGTCCCAATGCTACTGTTTCTGATGTTATTGTATATGGCTCTCAGCAAAGCGTACAACTGTGCCAGCAGACACAATGTGAAAATTTCACTTTGATCTGAACTGCTAGTGACAATACTGGTTTGAGAGAGGTTGCGTTCCACTGTAGAAAGCTCAATCTTGTGTTCAGATTGCATCACAGTGCTATTGTGCTCGAGACAAAATCAAATTGGCTTGCTCCAAAATCATTACCTGTCTCGCACTGGAACTAATTTGAGAGTGCAGTGGCCAAAACCCAGGGCTGTAAGTGGGTACTGATTAATCAATAGCCGGATAAACCAGAGGCACCAGGGTCCCCATACAATCAGATTAATTCATGACACGAGATGAAGCATGACAGGACATTTTAGTGGGATTTGATGGGTTAAATGCTCATCCTCCTTTAGTAATTGGGTTAACATTCATTGTTCCCTATATTCCTCTCTCTTCTCTCACACACACATATATGTATACACACACACACGCACACTTGCACCAACGGAACATGAGAGGATAGTGTGCCGCTTAAACATCTTTTCGTTTTGCAACCAAAGTTTTTACTCCAAGGACTGTAGCATAAGGAGTTGCTTTAGCACCTTGGTCTGGCTCGTCTCCCTGATTTCTCCTGCTAGGAACATCTCATCCACTACTGTATACACCTGCAAGCACAGTAAAAAAAAAAAGGAAAGTTTATTCGTTAGTCACTGGTAAGGCTCACATTAACACTGCAATGAAGTTACTGTGAATTTCTTCCAGTCACCACACTCTGGCATTTGTTTGGGTCAATGCACCTAACCAAGTCCAGTTCTTGTCTGTTTGCTACAGCCCTTCAAACCCTTACTGATTAAAATTCTGTCCCTCTCTTCCTTAAATTTACTGATTGTCCCGGAATCCTCTACCCTCTGGGGTAGTGGATTCCACAGACTTTTGGCCCTTTGAGAGAACTAATTTTCTTCTCACTTCTGTTTTAAATCTGCTGCCCCTTACCCTAAAACCCTCTTGTTCTAGGCTGCCCTGAAGAGGAAACATCCTCTCCACATCCACTTTACCAATCCCTCCTTGCCATCTTATACACATTAAATCGTGGAGCAGGCTTGAGGGGCCTACTCCTGCTCATTGTTCATATGTTTGTACACATGGATAGGGCGAATAGTTGGAAGCTTTTTCTCCAGAGCAGAAATTACAATACAAGGGGCACAAGTTCAACGTAAGGAGGGAAAAGGGTTCAGTGGAGATGTGAGGTGGAAGTTTTTTTTTCCCCCCACACAGAGGGTGGTGGTGGCCTGGAATGCATTGCAAAGTGAGGTGGTTGAGGCAGATACATTAGCCACATTTAAGACTTATGAAGAAGAGATGGGGAATAGAGAATATAAGCAGTTGATTCGAAATAGGACAAAGTGATCGGTTCAGGTTTGGAGAGCCAAAGAGCCTCTTCCTGTTCTGTACTGTTCTTTGTATCAGAGTCAATTTTCATTTCAATACCAAGGTACACTGAAGCAAACCTATTATTGCATTCTAACACCCCCCCTTTCCTGATATTGGTTAATGAAGGTTAGATCAACTAAGTTGAGATCACTGCAAGTGATCTTACTGCACAAGATGTTTTTTTAAATGTGTGTGAATGTGCTGGCAAGGCCAGTATTTTTATTACAGATCCCCAATGGCCCTTGAGACCAGGTGTGACAACTACTCAAAGCAGAAATTTTCTACAAAATATTGGACCATTAGACCTCTAAGTAACATAGTTTTTCATTCTTAACTAACAAGCTTATTAGGCAAGGCAGAAGTAATGATGCGTGTAGGTGAGTGAGTGTAATTCTCCCCCCATCACTACCATCTAGAATAAGGAAAGTTTGAAGACTGGATTATGCTGAACCATGCTCAAGCAAAGGATAGGACTGCATGGGATGGCACAGTGGTTAGCACTGCTGCCAGGGACCAGGGTTCGATTCCTGACTTTGGATCACTGTTTGTGCGAAATCTGCACATTCTCCCTGTATCTGCATGGGTTTTCTCCTGGTGCTCCGGTTTCCTCCCACCGTCCAAAAGACATGCAGGTTAGGTGTATTAGCCGTACTATATTCTCCCTCAGTGAACAGGCACCCAGAATGTATTGAGTAGGAGAATTTCACAGTAACTTTACTGCAGTGTTAATGCTTGTGACACTAATAAGTAAACTTTTAAACTTAAGGGTTACATAAGTAATAAATGGGAAGACTATGACAGTTACAGCAAATGGTATTTGGGGTTCGGTGATGCTTTCAGCATTACGTGGGAAGGATATAGGTAGATGAATAAAGTGTTCACAAAAATTAAGTTGTATATTAATTGTAAATTACGTTCTTCGGAATAGAAGTTGCAGTTGGAGGAAATATATTCAGGTGCCTAACTCTCAAAAAACTCTGGTAATTACAGACATGCCTGGTAGCAAAGAAGATCATTTGAGGGGGTGAATTACATTTACAAGAACAACTTCTTCCCTGCTGCCATCAGACTCTCTGTCATTAAGTTGACTTTTTTCTGCACCCTAGCTATGACTTTAACACTATATTTAACACTTATGAAGAAGAGATGGGGAATAGAGAATATAAGCAGTTGATTCGAAATAGGACAAAGTGATCGGTTCAGGTTTGGAGAGCCAAAGAGCCTCTTCCTGTTCTGTACTGTTCTTTGTATCAGAGTCAATTTTCATTTCAATACCTTCATTTTCATTTCAATATCTTCAGGTCCTCGTTGGTTACGGGTGTGGTTCCGGAGGACTGGAGGATGGCGAATGTGGTCCCATTGTTTAAGAAGGGGAAGAGAGACCTTCCTGGGAATTATAGGCCAGTGGGTCTTACTTCTGTGGTGGGCAAGGTATTGGAGAGAATTATTAGGGATAGGATTTATAGTTATTTAGAGAGAAATGAATTGATTGGGGATAGTCAGCATGGTTTCGGGAAGGGTAGGTCAGGCCTTACTAACCTCATTGAGTTTTTTGAGAAAGTGACCAGAGAGGTGGATGGGGGTAAGGCGGTTGATGTAGTATATATGGACTTTAGTAAGGCTTTTGATAAGGTGGCCCATGGAAGACTTCTACAGAAAATGCAGATGTGTGGACTAGAGGGTGATTTAGCTAATTGGATTAGAAATTGGCTGGCAGATAGAAGACAGAGGGTGGTGGTTGATGGGAGCTTTTCATCGTGGAGTTCGGTGACGAGTGGTGTGCCTCAGGGGTCTGTTTTGGGGCCCCTGCTGTTTGTAATTTTTTATAAATGATCTGGATGAGGGTATTGAGGGATGGATCAGTAAATTTGCAGATGATACTAAAGTTGGTGGAGTGGTAGATATTGAAGAGGGGTGTTTTAGTTTACAGAGTGACTTGGACAAGTTGCAGAGCTGGGCCGAGAGGTGGCAAATGGAGTTTAATGTGGAAAAGTGTGAGGTAATGCACTTTGGCAGGCACGATAAATGTGTAGAGTATAGGGCTAATGGTAGGGCTCTTAATAGTGTTGAGGAACAGAAGGATCTTGGTGTATGTGTCAATAGATCCTGAAAGTAGGCAGTCAAGTGGATAAAGTTGTTAAGAAGGCTTATGGAGTCTTAGCTTTTATTGGTAGGGGGATTGAATTTAGGAGCCACAGCATCATGTTGCAGCTGTACAAAACTCTAGTGCGGCCGCACTTGGAGTATTGTGTGCAGTTCTGGTCGCCACATTATAAGAAAGATGTGGAGGCATTGGATAGGGTACAGAGGAGGTTTACTAGGATGTTGCCTGGTATGGAGGGCAGGTCCTATGAAGAGAGGTTGAAGGATTTGAGGTTGTTTTTCGTTAGAAAGGAGGCGGCTAAGAGGGGATCTTATTGAAGCATATAAGATGATTAGAGGTTTAGATAGGGTGGACAGTGATAGCCTTTTTCCTAGGATGGAGAAAGCTAGCACGAGGGGACACAGCTTTAAATAAGGGGTATGAGTTATAGGACGGATATCAGAGGTAGGTTCTTTACTCAAAGAGTGATTAGGGAGTGGAATGCCCTGCTTGCAGCTGTTGTAGATGCGCCAAGTTTGGTGGCGTTTAAGAGGTTAGTGGATAAGTATATGGATGAGAAGGGAATGGTTTAGTTAGGAGGGGCATTGCTTTTTATTTTGGTCGGCACAACATCGAAGGCCGAAGGGCCTGTTCTGTGCTGTATTGTTCTATGTTCTATTTTGCACTCTCTCATTTCCTTCTCTATGAATAGTATGCATTGTCTGTTTAGCAGGCAAGAAACAATACTTTTTCACCATATGCTAATACATGTGACAATAATAAATCAAATCAATCAAAGCCAAACAAGACATATTTAATCAACAGTCTTTAATATTGAGCCAATGAGGTTTTTCTGATGTTATTATTGAGATCACAATATATATCCGAAATATATTTCAAGGAAGTATGACAACAAACAGGTTTATCCAGCTGAGCTGTACTTATACATGAAAAATCTTACGTTAGAAAGGCCCCCAACATGGCAGAACCTCATTATTTGCTGCCACAAATTTTTGATCACGCTTTTCTGTCAATTGTTGTTAATTTTTTTCAATTTTGTCATGTTAACTGTCATAGTGTACAGTAGCATGGAGGTCATATTACCGGCAATCCAATGTCAACAAAACAAAGGAGATGGCTAAGGTCAAGTGTACCTTTGCTGTTCTGCACTTGATTGAAGTCAAGAGGAATCACTGAGGCTTCATTTGAAGCAATTTTTTTTAAAGTGGCATCTCAGCCTTTAGGCTAAAATGCTAATGAGACCAAGCCTTGGAGGAGGTGCAATGCCTGCTCCAATCAGCTTGTGTTATGTAGATCAAGCCCAAGGCAGGAAGTGGTGAGCCTGTCTTGTCAGCTTGGATCAGGAATGTCTCACTTGCTGAGAATTTGATCGGATTGAATTGGATATAAACAAGAAAGAAATGTAGTGGAGAACACGCCCCTGTCTACATCAACTGGGACGAAGTAAAAAGAGTCGAGAGCTTCTATTATGTAGGTGTACAGATTTAGGTGTACCAACAACATATCCTGGTCTCCCATGCCGACACTACAGTTAGGAAAGTCTACCAAAGCCTCTACTTTCTCAGAAGACTAAGGAAATTTGGCATGTCAGCTACGACTCTCACCAACGTTTACAGATGCACCATTGAAAACATTCTTTCTAGTTGTATCACAGCTTGGTATGGCTCCTGCCCTGCCCAAGACTACAAGGAACTACAAAAGGTTATAAACGTAGCCCAGTCCATCACACAAACCAGCCTCCCATCCATTGACTCTGTTTACATTTCCCGCTGCCTCAGAAAAGCAGCCAGCATAATTACGTAACCCACGCACCCCGGACATTCTCTCTTCTACCTTCTTCCATCGGGAAATAAACATAAAAGTCTGAAGTCATATGCCAACCGACTCGAGAACAGCTTCTTCCCTGCTGCTGTCAGACTTTTGAATGGACCTACTTTCCATTAAGTTGATCTTTCTCCACACCCTAGCTCTGACTAACACTACTTTCTGCTCTCTCCTGTTCCCTTCTCTATAAACTTTGTCTATGTAACACACAAGAAACAATACTTTTCACTGTATGCTAAAACATGTGACAATAATAAATCAAATCAAATCTGGGTCCCTGGCACTGTGAGGCACCAATGCTAGCCATTGTGATATCTAAGCCAAAGATGCAAATGAAATTTCCACTATAGCAATAGAGGCATTTAAATACAATTATTAAAATAAGTATGAAATAAAAACACGGTATCAAAAGCAGTGACTATGAGGTTACTGGATTATCAGAAAAACTCACTCGCTACACTCCAAGGAAAGGAAATTTGTCTTTACCTGCTCTGACTTGTATATGACCCTGTGCCCAACCAGTGTGGTTGACTCTTAAATCTTCCTCTGAATTGACCTAACAAGTTAATCATTTGCATTCAATGTAGCAACTCATTATCACCTTCCTGAGGGCAATTAGGGACGGGCAATAAATGCTGGCAGACACCCACATCGAATGAGTAAAAACATTCTTTTCTAACTAGTTTATAGAATAATTGAATCCTACAGTGCAGAAAGAGGCCCTTCGGCCCATCGAGTATTCACTGACTACAATCATACCCAGGCTCTATCTCATATCCCTACACATTTACCCACTAATCTACGCATCTCAGGACACTAAGGGGCAATTTTAGCACGGCCAATCAACATAACCCGCACATCTTTGAACTATGGGCGGAAACTGGAGCACACGGAAGAAACCCACACAGACACAAGGATAATGTACAAACTCCACACAGACAGTGACCCGAGCCAGGAATCGAATCCAAGTCCCTAGTGGTGTGAAGCAGCAGTGCTAACCACTGTGTTACCATGCCGCCCTTTTATTTAAGTTTAAGTTTATTTATTATTAGTGTCACAAGTGGGTTACGTTAACACCGCAATGAACTTGCTCTGAAAATCTCCGAGTCGCCACACTCCTGTTCGGGTACAGTAAGGGAGAATTTAGCATAGCTGATATACCTAACCAGCACGTCTTTCAGACTGTGGGGGGAAACCCACGCAGACACGGGAAAAATGTGTTGACTCTGCATAGATAGAACATAGAACAATACAGCACAGAACAGGCCCTTCGGCCTTCGATGTTGTGCCGACCAAAATAAAAAGCAATGCCCCTCCAAACTAAACCATTCCCTTCTCTTCCATATACTTATCAATTAACCTCTTAAACGCCACCAAACTTGGCGCATCTACAACAGCTGCAGGCAGGGCATTCCACTCCCTAATCACTCTTTGAGTAAAGAACCTACCTCTGATATCCGTCCTATAACTCATACCCCTTAATTTAAAGCTGTGTCCCCTCGTGCTAGCTTTCTCCATCCTAGGAAAAAGGCTAACACTGTCCACCCTATCTAAACCTCTAATCATCTTATATGCTTCAATAAGATCCCCTCTTAGCCGCCTCCTTTCTAACGAAAACAACCTCAAATCCTTCAACCTCTCTTCATAGGACCTGCCCTCCATACCAGGCAACATCCTGGTAAACCTCCTCTGTACCCTCTCCAATGCCTCCACATCTTTCTTATAATGTGGGGACCAGAACTGCACACAATACTCCAAGTGCGGCCGCACTAGAGTTTTGTACAGTTGCAACATGACGTTGCGGCTCCGAAATTCAATCCCCCTACCAATAAAAGCTAAGACTCCATATGCCTTCTTAACAACTTTATCCACTTGACTGCCTACTTTCAGGGATCTATTGACACATACACCAAGATCCTTCTGTTCCTCAACACTATTAAGAGCCCTACCATTAGCCCTATACTCTACACATTTATTGTTCCTGCCAAAGTGCATTACCTCACACTTTTCCACATTAAACTCCATTTGCCACCTCTCGGCCCAGCTCTGCAACTTGTCCAAGTCACTCTGTAAACTAAAACACCCCTCTTCACTATCTACCACACCACCAACTTTAGTATCATCTGCAAATTTACTGATCCATCCCTCAATACCCTCATCCAGATCATTTATAAAAATTACAAACAGCAGGGCCCCAAAACAGACCCCTGAGGTACACCACTTGTCACCGAACTCCACGATGAATATCTCCCATCAACCACCACCCTCTGTCTTCTATCTGCCAGCCAATTCCTAATCCAATTAGCTAAATCACCCTCTATTCCACACATCTGCATTTTCTGTAGAAGTCTTCCATGGGCCACCTTATCAAAAGCCTTACTAAAGTCCATATATACTACATCAACCGCCTTACCCCCATCCACCTCTCTGGTCACTTTCTCAAAAAACTCAATGAGGTTAGTAAGGCATGACCTACCCTTCACGAAACCATGCTGACTATCCCCAATCAATTCATTTCTCTCTAAATAACTATAAATCCTATCCCTAATAATTCTCTCCAATACCTTGCCCACAACAGAAGTAAGACTCACTGGCCTATAATTCCCAGGAAGATAGTGACCCAAGCTGGGAATTGAACCCTTATCCCTGGCACTGTGAGGCAACAGTGCTAACCACTGTGCTACCATGAAAGAAGTTTCTGGAACCTCTGCACCAGGGGAAACAGCACGGGCAATTTACGAATAGACAACGCAAATCTTCACCACTGCTAAAAAGAAGATTTTCATCTTGCATTCATTAAGACAGTTCACAAGATCACCAACTGCAAAGAGCACAGCAATTATACTATATAAAGGAGTGCCAATTGGTTGGCACGTGGATTCTGATCAACGAAGCTGTTGGCATGGAGAATTCACTAGGGAACAGTCAACTGACAAGTATTCAAATTCAAACCAGACAGGTCAATTCTGATTGCTCATGGCAACGCCCTGACCAATGAACCAGGGAATTGCTGTCACCCAAGTTTTTGTTTAGTTCATAAAAGGCGCAACATGTGGACATACTCCTTCTATCTGCAAAGGAAGTGCCCCCACAATATGGATATACATAGCTTCCAGCATGCTCTAAGTTACTGATTTCAACTCTGGGACACAATAAACAATCCCCACCCAGAGGGGGAAAACTAATATATTAGAGACTATGTCATCCCTGTCTTCTTTCTTACTCTGAGCAGTGAGTATCAGAATGGAGTGGGAGGGTGAGAAAAGCACTAAAAGGGGGAAGGAGGTTTGGGAAAACAATGAAGCAGCACGGTAACTTACCTTGTAGAAGTTGAAGACAAGATCTAATTCACAGACATTGTGGAAATATTCATTCAAAACCTGCAATAAAACAAGATGCAAGGCAATGTTACTAAATCTTTCCTCATATTTTCCTTTCTGTTTTAGAAAAAAGGTGAGGTTCTGTGTGAGCTGAGGCAGCTCAGTTTTATACCTGAGGAAACAAACAATGGTTACCCTGTAAAAAAAACTGATAAATCAGTAGAGGGTAGCATAGGCACTCAGATGGTTACGTCATTCATGGTGGTTTAATCTCCCACAACAGGCATAAATAGTGGTTTAATGATACATGGAAACACTGAAGTTTCTCGGAGAAAGTTATTGGGTCATTTTTCAGATCCTACACTTCAAGCGTTGAGTGCTTAATGAACTATCATAGAATCATAAAATCCTATGGTAGCACAGTGGTTAGCAATGCGGCCTCACAGCGCCAGGGACGCAAGTTCAATTCCCGACCGGAGTCACTGCCTCACGTTTCACATTCTCCAGGTGCGTTTCCTCTGGGTGCTCCAGTTTCCTCCCACACCTGAGATGTGTGGTTAGATGGATGGCCATGCTAGATTCTTCCTTACTGTCAGATGGACTAGCCAGGTTAAATACACGGGGTTATGGAGATAGGGCCTGGTTGGGATTATGGTTGGTCCAGGCTTGATGGGCCGAATGACCTCCTTCTAAACTGTCAGGATTCTATGCCAGTTCCTACATATGATTTGATTTATTATTGTACGTGTATTAGTATACGGTGAAAAGTATTATTTCTTGTGCACTACACAGAGAAAGCATACCATTCATAGAGAAGGAAAGGAGAGAGTGCAGAATGTGGTATTACAGTCATAGCTAGGCTCTAGAGAAAGATCAACTTAATGCAAGGTAGGTCATTCAAAAATTTAACAGCAGCAGGGAAGAAGCTGTTCTTGAGTTGATTAGTATGTGACCTCAGACTTTTGTATCTTTTTCCCAACAGAAGAAGGTAGAAGAGAAAATGTCCAGGGAGTGTGGGGTTTTTAATTATGCCGGCTGCTTTGCCAAGACAGTGGGAAGTGTAGACAGAGTCAATAGATGGAAGACTGATTTGTGTGATGGATTGAACTACATTCACAACCTTTTGTAGTTTCTTGCAGTCTTGGGCAGAGCATGAGCCCATACCAAGCTGTGATACTTTCTATGACGCATCTGTAAAAGTTGGTGGGAGTTTCACCATAATGTGAAGTCACATTTTGGTGGGACTGTATGGCAAACATCATTAAGCATTCAACATTTGAAGTCAGAATCTGAAAGAGATCCAATAACTTGTTCTGAGAAACATCAATGTTTCAATGTTCAATCAACAGCTACCTCACAGACAACTCTTCTCATACAAAAACCAAAACCACTGGAGAATCTCAGGTTTGACAGCATCTGAGAACAGTGAACAGACCAATGCTTTGAACCAGGAAGACTCATCCTCAGCCCCTCTGTAGTGTTTGCTACTATGCAATGGGTCTCTTCCACATGTCCTGCACATCAAATACTCTTGCCTTTTGCAAGCCTCTGCTTTCCAACATGAAACCATGAACTGTCACTAATCTCAACACAGGCCTTACTTTCCTCAGTCTTCCTTTCCACCTCTAAGTTTTTAGACTTCAAGTTGGTATTGCTTAACCGTAAGACATAGGAGCAGAATTAGGTCACTCGGCCCATCGAATGGCCGAGCAGACTCAATCATGGCTGATATTTCTCATTCCCATTCTCCTGCTTTTTCTTCATAACCACTGATCCCTTCATTAAACAACAACCTATCTATCTCTATTTTAAAGACACTCAATGACCCGGCCTCCACAGCCTTCTGCTGCAAAGAGTTCCACAGGTTCACCACTCTCTTGCTGAAGAAATTTCCCCCTCATCTCTGTTTAAAAGGATAGTTCCTTTAGCCTGAGGTTGTGCTCTCTGGTTCTAGTTTTTCCTACTCATGGAAATATCTGCACATACAGGATACTGCAAGGCCTAGATAGAATGTAAATTTCAATAAGATTCCCCCCCCCCCCGACTCATGCTTCTAAACTCCCAAGTACAGACCCAGAATCCTCAACCGTTCCTCATATGACAAGCTCTTCATTTCAGGAATCATTCTTATGAACTCTGTCTGGACCTTTCCAAGGCCCACACTTCCTTCCTTAGATATGGGGCCCAAAACTGCTCACAGTACTCCAAATGGGGTCTGACCTGAGCCTTATACAGCCCCAGAAGTACATCCCTGCTCTTGTATTCTATTGAAACAAATTGGGAGTTTAATTCTGAAACATTAATTTGGATTCTCCGTCCACAGGGGATACCTGACTCACTGAGTATTTCCAGGATTATCTTTTAATAATGAATTCAATTCATCTTTCACTCACTTGTCAAGCCATAAGCCCCGATTCTTTGCCTGCTTTTCTCAATATCTAAAATAACATCTTTTACATCTGCATGCATTTTCTGTTGCGATTTTCCCTGTACGTTTACCATTTTCAATGGGAAACCATCCATGTTAAATTGCCAAGCTGTAATTGTACCCAGTGGAGGTGCTACACTGTAGGAGGGAGCAATTATCACAGACTCATCAAATGATTACACAACAGAATGCCATTCGAGCCATCTTTTTCTTGCCAGCTCTCACTAAGAGCAACTCACCTGGTCCTATTCCCTTGCCTTTTCCCCCCTCGCCCTGCAAATTAAATCTATTCAGATAAATATCTAATCTTCTTTCAAAAGCCACAATTAAATCTGTTTGCACTATATCTCGGGCAACACGTTTCATATCCTGATGATTTTCTGTGTTCAAATAAGTCCTCATGCTATCCTTTTTATAAATCATTAATATTAAAGCCCTACAGTGCAGAGGGAAGCCATTCAGCCCATCAAGCCAGCACTAACAACATTCCCATTCAGGCCCTATCCAAGTAACCATATGTATTTATCCCACTAATCGCTCTGAGACTGAGGGCAATTTAGTATGGCCAATCCACTTTACCCACACATCTTTGAACTGACTGGAACAGCCAGAGGAAACCCCATGCAGACATGGGGAGAATAGACACAGACAGTGACCCAAGCCAGGAATCAAACCCTAGTACTGTGAGGCTACTGTGCCACCATGTTATCCTTATTACATTGATAAAATAGATATCCTCTGGTTCGTGGCGCTAACAAGAGCGGTTTCTCCCAATCTATTCTCTCCACACGGACCCCTCGTGGTCTTGAGAATCCTCTCATCTCAATCTTCTCAGCTTCTCCAAGCTTCTTCTTAGTCATTCGTGGAACATGGGCATCGCTGGCTGTGCTAGCATTTATTGCCCATCCCCTAGTTGCCCTTGAGAAGATGTAGCAGTCCATGTGCTGGGTTGAACCACAATGCCATCGGAGAAGGTATTCCAGGATTTTGACCCAGTGACTGCGAAGAAATGGCAGCGATATACTTCCAAGTTAGGATGGTGAGACACCTGGAGGGGGAACTTGCAATTGATGGTCCCAATCACTGGTTGCGATGTTAATGTACCTTTAAGGAAGTTTTTTTTTAATAAAGACACGATTTCTTAGCTCACAGCATCAGTGATGTCATTATGTTGCTGGACTGACTTCGAGGAGTTTATTATTGCTACTTTAGTGGTTTAACTGGGGCTGTTTGTGTTTATTCTGGGATTAGTTTTACAATTCTGCATTGTTAGGCGATGGTGATGTGTTTTTGGACAGGTTCTTTTTTTCCCCCAGTGAGTTTAGGTTTCATTTTCAGTTCCGAGCTACACTTAAGTTTTAGAAGGGACAGCAATCTTAAAAGAAGTGTTTTCCCTCTCTCCCTATTTTGTGTTGAAAACTCTGTTGGTTAGCTGAAGACAAGATCTTGTTTCCCTAAAGAGTGAAAATCTGCTGCTGGGGGCTGGACTAGAGTCTCTCTGGTGTTTTGGGAAGTTGTTCAGAATGAATCCTGAGAACTGTAGACTTCAACCATTCTCTTATCATGTGAGTAGTAATCTTTGCCGTATTCAACTTGTCTATGGCAAGGGTTTTGGTTTGATTGGAACACATTAGATATCTTTGTTAAGTAGTTGCTTTGTTTCCTGTTTGTATGTGATAAAAGTGCTCGCTAATTTTATTACTATAATGTTAACTATATTCTTATTTAAAAACTTTGTTTGATAAAAGCTCTCTAGTGGGTCTTTTATATCACTCCTGAAGTGGAACATTTCATGCTTAGCCTACCAAATTCAAAATGCAAAATGTATGATTCAGATGGGCTTCATAAAGCACTTTGGAGTTTCTAACCTGAACCATAACAAGGGTAGATAGTGGACAGGCTTTGGATAATCAGGAGATGAGTCACTTGTTGCAGTATTCCAAACCTCTGACCTACATTTGTAACCACTGCTTATGAGTCCAGTTGAGTTTCTGATCAATGGTAACCCCAAGAATTTCAGAGCAAAGATTTATGGACTCCCACAATACAGCAAACTTACCGAGATTGCACATTGATACAAGTCTGCACACTTCAACATTTACAAATAGCTTGCGTAGTGTTCATGAGATTTTTGGCGTCTTCAGCACTGAGCACATTTGGTCTTGCTGAACGAAGGAGAAATGTTTGAATTATGCTCACACAGTTCCTTTCCTCACGTTTGATGATCTCAGTCAGTTTTGTTTTGTAAATGGATGACAAAGACATAAGACAAACTTTTCAATAGTTTTCACAATCTCACGGGTTCTAAAAGGGACCAAATTCCAAATAGTAATGTTAACACTTTCATTGAAGCTATTAACTAACACAAGGGCTTAAGACTGACCAAATGAAGCAACAAAGATGTAGGCCATTCAGCCCATCGTATATGTACCAGCTCTTTGGAAGAGTTATCCCTTTAGACTTAATAGGTAAAAGTCTCACCAACAATCCATTAATGCAGTTCACAAGACCCCATGTTCTAAAAACACTCAGGATGGCACCAAACGTGGCAACTTCTTGCAAGCCATGCCCAGCAAATTCTAACTTTCACTCTCATTCTACGCTTTTAAAACTCTATTCTAACACTTTTTACTATCTCTTTTTCTTCTCTATGAACGGTGTGCATTATCTGTGTAGCTTGCAAGAAACAATATTTTTCACTGTATGCTAATACATGTGACAATAATAAATCAAATCAAAAAATCCTCAGGGTCTGTACTATTGATATTCAACTGGAACACCAGCTGAACTAACTCAACTGACCCTGTCCAAGTTAGAGACAAGGAAAATGGCAGGGTCCCTGCTCCTAATTGCCAGCACAGTGGCACTTGAAAGTGTGCAAATGTGAGGTGAGAATAGGATCAGGATCACTCATGGTATGCTTTGTGGTTGAATCATTTATTCACACCCAGAACACAGAATAAACGAGGCGGCAAGGTGGCACAGTGGTTTGCTTTGCTGCTTCACAGCTAGAGAGACAAGTTCAATTCCCAGCTTCAGTAAGTGTCTGAGCACATTCTCCCCGTGTCTGCATGGGTTTCCTCCAGGTGCACCAATTTCCCTCTATAGTCTGAAAAACGTGCTGGTGAGCTGGATTGGCTATGCTAAATTTCCCTCAGTGTATGTGAGGAGGCGTGTGCCAACTATGGGATTTCCACAGTAACTTTATTGCAGTAAGCCTACTTGTGACTAAATAAATAAACTTTTACTTCACTTTTTACTTGTATCTTTGGGAAAAAGCAATGAAACTGGAGTCAGTGCCTTTAGGGAAGAGGTGGAGGCTCTTCCAGATGAAAATAGTTTTTGCCCCTCAGATTAAAATACATGGGGAGGGTCACTTAACAATGGCTCATTTGCGCAACTGACATGATGCAGACTTCTTGTCTGAAGCCCAGCCCTGGTGGCATCACATTACTGGAAGGACAACACAATCACTGTTAAATATCTCTACTAAAAAAGAGGAAGCAAGCCATTACAAACTTCCTAGGAAATTCCGAGGAACGTGCCTCCACAAACTCAGCTTGCACAGACTTCCTGCCACAGCTTTGGCCCTTTGGCACCTTATCCAAGTGTCCATTCTTCATTTAATAATCTCAACGGTGAATTGAGGCAGGCTGTTTGTTTCTGGAAGTCATCACAATTCATCCTAATACATTTGTAGCCGCAAATGAGCATACACGTGCACGCACACTCATACCAGACATGTGGTGCAGTTTGAATCCAAATCATGGCAGGAGTTATTTCCCTCCATTTAAATTTTAGGAGCAATCATTTGACGAGTGAGCCACACCAATAGCTTGATACTGAAAGTTGCCACAAGTGGTTTAGAATCAAAATTAAAAGCAACGTTTACATCAATGTATTCCAACTACTGTTGCCTCTTACCTCCACAAAGTTGTGGATAGCTTCCAGATAGACCAGATTGTTATCATTGACATCCACACAAATGCAGAAGTAGAGACCAGCATAACGCCGATAAATGATCTTGAAGTTTCGAAACTGCAAAGGGAACAGAAGAAATTAAACAATTTTTTTTGCATTAAATACTTTAAAGTTTAATATATTTCCAGTTTTTTGCATGGCTATTCCTTTTCATGCCTATTCTTCTTCAAGCAATTTTTAATCCTGAATTATAGAATCCCTAGGGTGCAGAAGGAGGCCATTCAGCCCATCAAGTCTGCATCGACTCTCACTCAGGCTTACCCCATAACCCACGTATCTTTGGACATTAAGGAGCAATTTAGTTTGGCTAATCCACATCTTTGGACTGGGTGCGGGGGTTGGGGGGAGGAGGGGGGGGGGGGGGAGTATCCAGAGCATCCTGGAGGAAACCCATGCAGAAACAGGGAGAACATGCAGATTCCACACACGCATTGACCCAAGACGGGAATTGAACCTGGGTCCCTGGCACTGAGAGGCAGCAGTACTAAGCACTGAACCACCACCATGTAATAGCAATATTCTTGAATGTAAAAGGCAGTGAATGTAGCCGAATGCATCACGCAAACCAGCCTCCCATCCATTGACTTTGGCTACAATTCCCGCTGCCTCGGCAAACCAGCCAGCATAATTAAGCACCTCACGCACACTGGACATTCTCTCTTCCATCTTCTTCGATCAGGAAAAAGATACCAAAGTGGCACGGTGCACAATGGTCAGCACTGTTGCCTCAGTGTCAGGGACCCCAGGTACAATTCCTAGATTAGATCACTATCTGTGTGGAGTTTGCACATTCTCCTCATGTCTGCATGGGTTTCCTCCAGGTGCTCTGGTTTCTTCCTGCAGTCCAAAGACGTGATGGTTAGATGTATTGGCTGTGCCAAATTCTCCCTCAGTGTACCCAAACAGGCACTGGAGTGTGATGACTAGGGGATTTTCACACTAACTTCATTGCAGTGTTAATGTAAGCCTACCTGTGAGTAATAAATAAAACTTCAAGAAAGTCCGAAGTCACGTACCAATCGATTCAAGAACAACTTCTTCCCTGCAGCCGTCAGACTTTTGAATGGACCTACCTTGCATTAAGTTGATCTTTCTCTATGCCCTAGCTAAGACTGTAACACTACATTCTGCACTCTCTCATTTCCTTCTCTGTGTGTATAGCACGCAAGAAACAATGCTTTTCACTGTATCCTAATATATGTGATAATAATAAATAATAATAATAAATAATGTCTAGCCTCTCAGGTGGATGCATAAGATCTCTTGGCAGCATTGACAAATGGAGCTTTCTCCTGGTGCCCTGGTTTCCAACAATGTGATGGGTCCTGAAAGGGCTGCTCTTGAATTTTTTGAGACTATCCTAGTGCTTCACATCATTAGTGTATGCTTGACCTGAACCATTTGACGGGCAACACGACAGCTCAGTGACTATCGCTGTGCTGTGCAGATACATGGATTTGGGCCTGTGTCTGTGGACGTTTGCGCATTCTCCCCATGCTTGCGTGGGTTTTCTCTGGGTGCTCCGGTTTCCTCCCACATCCCAAAAATGTGCTCTTGGTAATTGGCAGAACAAATTCTCCCTAAATGGTCTCAAATTTGGTTTCAATCCATAGATCTATAAACAGACAGGGATCACGGGTAGAAGTGGGAACATGGAGGTGGCAGCACGGGCTCGTTGGGCAGAAGGGCCTGTTTCCCATGCTGTTTTGTTCTTTGTTCTTTTGTTCAAAATACTGCAGATGCTGGAATCTGAAACCATACCAGAAAAATGTTGGAAAATATCAGCAGATCTGACAGTGTCTGTGGAGAGAGAACAGAGCCAATGTTTCCAGTCTGAAAGACCCTTCGTCAGAGCTGATAGAGTCATAGACGTTTACAGCATAGAAACAGGCCCTTCGCCCCAACTTGTCCATGCTGTACTTTTTTTTAAGCCCTTAAGCTAATCCCAATTGCCTGCATTTGGCCCACATCTCTCTATATCCATCTTACCAATGTAACTGTCAAAATGCTTTTTAAAATTGTACCTGCCTTCAATACCACCTCTGGCAGCTCATTCCAGAAAAAATTGCCCCTCTGGACATTTTTGTATTCCTCCCCTCTCACCTTAAACCTATGCCTTCTAGTTTTAGACTCCCCTACCTTCGCAGAAAGATATTAACTATCTAACTGATCTATGCCCCTCACTATTTTATAGACTCTATAAGATCATCCCTCAGCCTCCTACACTCCACAGGAAAAAGTCCCAGTTTATCCAGCCTCTCTCTATTACTCAATCCATCAAGTCCCAGTAACATCTTACTAAATCTTTTCTGTATTCTTTCTAGTTTAATAATGTCCTTTCTATAATAAGGTGACCAGAACTGTGGCCTTACCAATGTCTTGTACAACTTCAACAAGACATCCCACCTCCTGTATTCAATGTTCTGACCACTGAAACCAAGCATGCTGAATGTCTTCTTCACCACTCTGTCCACCTGTGACTCCACTTCCAAGGAGCTATAAACCTATACCCCTAAATCTCTCTTTTTTGTTTTGTTTTTATCCAAGTGTTTAACTCACAGCCACTTCTCTTTCCAAAAGTGTCTTCCCTGAAGAAGTATTTCCCTCCCACAGAATTTCCTTTCTTAAAGGGGTCATCCAGACGCGAAACAGGCTCTATTCTCTCCCCACAGATGCTGCCAGACCTGCTGAGATTGTCCACATTTTCCTGTTTTTGTACTAATGTTCACTCTACTTCACCTCATCTTCATAAACATTTTTTACTTTTGTCCCTGGGGCCCAAGTGAAAGCAGGCAGTTTCTTCAAAAGGAACTTCACAGCTGATTTCAGTAACTATTACTGAAAATTTAAATGCATCAAGCTTCTACTCCCCGGTTACTTTTCCTACAAGTCTGACTGCACCTCTCGAATAATTAATTGGTTCTAAAGCACTGAGATCATGAAAGGTGCTATGTAAATATAACTTTGTGTTTCTTAAAAAAAAAAAGAACTCAAACTTGATCTTTTTTTGAGGGGCCAACACAGGCAGCAAACATAGGCTCAAACTCTTTCCTTCACAAAACAGAAGAAGCCAATCACCTGAGCCAGGGATCAAACCTAGGACCATGCCGTAGGTGCACCGTGCCAACTCAAGCAGATCAGTCTTGAAGCAGGGCAGCAGAACAGGTTATGGAAGGCCCACGGGTCATGCTCAATCCTGTTCCTTTGTAAACACATTCACTTTACAGCATCAATCAGGGGAGAGAATCTCCGCTGATTCTTGTGACCTCTCCAGCCAAGAGATGAAAAAAGAGACTGTGGTGTTCAAGACCATTGATTATTGGCTGCTTCTAAAATGTCGTACTGAACTGTACCTCCAGCAGCATGTGGGTGTGTAAGTCTGGGGAGTGTGTGTGTTTCTGTGTGTACATATATGGTGTTTGCAGAGGGATGGATGGACGTACGGGTGGGGGGTGGTTGTGGGAGGTGGCGTACTATGGTTTGAGAGTGTACGAGGAGAGTTCTTTTTTCCCCCGCACATAGAACTTGGTGGGTGCCTGGAACTCACTGCTGGGAGGATTGTGGAAGCAGATACAATAGTGACTTCTAAAGGATGCATTGACAAATATATGAATAGGATGGAAATAGAGAGATATGGTCCTCAGTAGAGTAGAGGATTTTAGTTTAAGTCAGGCAGCATGATCAGCGCAGGCTTGGAGGGCCAAAGGGTCTGTTCCTGTGCTGTAATTTTCTTTGTTCTATTTCAGATGCAACCGAGGTCAGATCAGCCAGAGAGGGAACTGATTTCTGCAGCTTGTATTGTACGGATGGTGCATTGCCTCACTGACCTTTGGGACGACTGACCTCACTTCTGAATCTTGTTGAACAGATCACAATTGGCAGGAGACAAACTAGATTATGTCTGTCATCCCTGGCATTCCGTCCCATCTGGAGCATTTCTTTTTTGCTGAGTCAGTTTCTGGAGTCTAAGCAGCATTAATATTTCTTTCACGACTCATTAAGAGTCAGTCAGCGGTCAGTCCCTGCCTTGGCAATAAATGTGCTCTGCTCCTCACACTATTCTCCTCGCTTAGTCATTTGTTAAGGACAGATATGGAGCCTGTCAAAGCTCTGTGTCGACTGGCTAAATGGTCATGCATGTGGAAAAGGACAGAAGAAGAAAAATGAAATCCACCCAGGTCAAGAGTTGAAAGGCAGTGGCAGCAAGAGTAGAACATAGAACATTACAGCGCAGAACAGGCCCTTCGGCCTTCGATGTTGCGCCGATCAATTAGGAACAAGCAGTGACCCTCTAACCTAAACCATTCCCCTTTCATCCATAAACTTATCTACTAACCTCTTAAACGCCACCAAACTTGGCGCATCTACAACTGACGCAGGCAGGGCATTCCATACCCTTACCACCCTCTGGGTAAAGAACCTACCTCTGACATCCGTCCTAAAACTACCACCCCTTAATTTAAAGCTGTGTCCCCTTGTGCTAGCTTTCTCCATCCTAGGAAAAAGGCTATCACTATCCAAACCTCTAATCATCTTATATGTTTCAATAAGGTCTCCTCTTAGCCGCCTTCTTTCTAACAAAAACGAAAGGGTAGGACAAACCTGTCTATAAATCATCACATCGGTTGTGCAACGCCAAGACATCTTTGCAGAACGACTTGCCATTAGACAACAACTAATGTTTAGAAAAGCTGGTTTAACGTCAAAAGCTCCCACAGCAGTGCACAAGAGGAATCAGGAAGCAGGAAGCAGCAAGCAGCAGCAGTAGGCAGAAACAACATTTATAGAAACTAGAAGCAGGAATAGGCCATTCGGCCCATTGAACCTGCTCCGCCATTTATTTTGATCATGGCTGATCATCAAATTCAATGTGGATTGCTGGTGTTGGATTTGGTTAGGCACAGTAAATAGTCTCATAACACCAGGTTAAAGTCCAACAGGTTTATTTGGTAGCACAAGCTTTTGGAGTATTGTCCTTTCATCACTTACCTGATGAAAGGGTATGCTCTGAAAGCTTGTGCTACAAATAAACCTGTTGGACTTTAACCTGGTGTTGAGACTACTTGCTATATCAAATTCAATATCCTGATTCCCCCCACCCTGCCCTACATCATATCCCTTTAGGCCCAAGAGCTATACCTAATTTCTTCTTGAAAGCAGACAATATTTTGGCCTCAACTACTTTGTGGTAGTGAGTTCCATAGATTCGCCATCTCGTAGATGTGGAATCTAGCAAATGTGGTGAAAAGGCATAATCAAACATGCAGATTTGAAGGAGACTTTCAAAGGTGGCCAGATAGCACATGGTGTTGAGGAAGGAATTCGAGGATGTAGGGAAAAATTAGCAAAACTCTATCACTGATGGTGGAGACAGGAATTGCTGATTGTCTGGGCAATGGCCCCCTGCCTGGATTATTCAGGAAGTCTGCCCCCAGCCTACCAAAATCTTTTTAAATTTGACAGGATCAACATCATCCAGGCACAATGTCCACTCACATTTGCCACGCAGGTTGGTACTCTGTGGTTTCAGCTCAAGGTGAGTGGCACAAGTGAGAAATGAACAGAGAGAGGATTGGGCCTATGTGGATCTGAGAGTTGCCGGGTTAACACTGTGCTATAGCTCTGCAGCCTGTCTGTCGTGTTAGGTCTGTAATTGAAAACTGCCGTCTTGTTTACTTAACCATCAAAATACACTCTGATAGATTTGTACAGTAGTGCCGCCAGCCCCTGGGTGACCCTGACGTCAAGCTGTTTTGAGTTCATGGGTCTTGAGGTTTGCACAGGCTGCTGTTAGCATTGTTCCCTTTTTGAAGGACATGCCCTAAATCAGAAAACTGAAATGTGTTATCACCAGCAACTTGAGATTGATGCAAGTTAATGGGGACAAGGATTCAAATTTTAGCTCAGAATTCAGTGGCAAGTACTGCTGCCTCACAGCACCAAGGATCTGGGTTCAATTCCCACCTCGGGTCACTGTTTGTATAGACCTTGCATGTTCTCCCCATGTCTGCGTAGGTTTCCTCTGGGTGTTCTGGTTTCCTCCCACACTCCAAAGATATGTGGGTAAGGTGGATTGCCATGCTACATTGCCCTTTAGGGTCTAAAGATATATGGGTTAGGTTGACTGGCCATGCTGAATTGACCTAGTGTCAGGGGATTAACGGACTAAATATATGGGGTTACGGGAATAAGACCTGGGTGGTTGGTGAAGACTCAATGGGCTGAATGGCCTCCTTCTGCACTGTAGGGATTCTACGACCTCTATGAATCAGGGGAGGCTCTATGCTATAGAATCAGAGAGGCCTCTGAGGACAAAACACATGGACAATCTTGGTTTGCCAGGTAAAAATACCACGTGGTGGCATTCATAGAAGGGAAAGGCTATTTACTTCTAGTCTGCAATAAGTACACTGTCTATGACTGAGGAAAAGTCCCGTGGGTCTGGTGTGTGAGCCTCAGCATAAATCAGCACCTTCTAAGGAAAAATGAGTATTTTTCAAAAAGAACCCAAGTCCCATTGCTCCACTGCTGCTGCGCTGAGCTCAAGTCATGCAGTTTATATAAAAAAAACTGACAGTACTCAGAGGACAAATACGAGTCATATCACATCCAAGGAGTAAACAAAACAACGAACTGACAGCAACGCAGCACAGGGCTAATTGGAGCAGTGTGAGAAACTAATGACTCAAAGACAATCAATTACAGATTAGGTATGCGTCACCAGAGTTCTACCAGCATTGTTAATACCATCTATCGAGGTTACACATCTGCAGGCGTTACCATCCGAGGGATAACATTTTTGTTGAATCTGCCAGATGTTTGAATGCAGTTCCAGTGACAAATGATCAGATTTAGCAGTGGTGTTAGGACACCTATTTCTATTCTAAACAGAGTGTGTTAGAAGTATCAGCTTCAAGAATCCAAATATAAAATACTGGGATGTTAATTGGCACACTCCAACTGTTGGCCCAAGGGAGATGAATTAACTGATTAATTATCAATGAATGAATGAATCAATGAACTTCTGGTTAAATGTTATATGCCACTTGCCAACCAAGCAGCAAGTTTCGTTTCTCCTTCAGTTGGTGAGTTTGCTGCCTGTACAAAGTAACATCAGAGAATAATATCAGAAGGTCCAGCCCTCAGATAAATTGGTGAATCTCAGCGTCACAGAGCTTGCTGAGCACTGTCATCTTTGATCAAATAATCTGTCAGCTATCTCCGTCATGGATCACAAGCAAAGAATAACTAATGGAATAAATTAACTCATGGTGGCTAGCACTGATGTCTCACAGTGCCAGAGACCCAGGTTTGATTCCCGGCTTGGGTCACTGTCCATGCGGAGTCTGCACATTCTCCTTGTGTCTGCATGGGTTTTCTCCCAGAGCTCCGTTTTCCTCTTACATTCTGAAAGACATGCTGGTTAGGTGCTAAATTTTCCCTCAGTGTACCCAAACAGGTGCCAGAGTGTGACGACTAGGGAATTTTCACAGTAACTTCATTGCAGTGTTAATATAAGCTGACTTGCAGCACTGATAAATAAACTTAAACATAGATGATACCCGCAAGAGAGGAATGGAGGAAACTAGAACGTGGGACTGTTCAAGGCCGAAGCCACCATTGAGAGTTAAGAGCACTACTTCCCCTCTCAGGAAGAGATTTTGGAAACTATATAGCAACCTTCAGATTGCTTCAACATTCACAACTTTAAGGAATTTTAACTTCAGTTTCCTATTTAAGGATTCTCAAAGCTATATATGCTTACAACAGAGAAAGGTATTCAAACACCTTGTCAAGGTTAATAAAGTGGGGAATAACACTAGCAGAGCTACACCTCCCAAACAATACCAATAGCAATGTAATCTTGCTACATAGTGCTTCTAAACATGTCACTGATGCATGAACCCTGTTGGGCTCACTGAGATGATGCATACCTAATGTGTAACTCAGTTCCTTCTGGATAAACTCTGTACAAACCACAAGATATGTGGCTAAAAGCCTCAATCTTTCCTCCAGCAATAACAATCAGAGTTTGCACTTTGCTCTAGATATACTGCTTACCCAAATGCCAATGTAATGATCTGTATAAATTAATACTTCTTTTGCCATGTCAAATTATGCTGCATTGCTCATTGAGGACAAGTTGAGTATATTAGCTTTTATAGGCCAAGTTGACTGCAGCACAATGGTTAGCATTGCTGCCTCACAGCGCCAGGGACCCGGGTTCGATTCCTGGCTTAGGTCACTGTCTGCAAGAAGTCTGCACACAATGTCCCTGGGTTTCCTCGGGGTGCTGCAGTTTTCTCCCACAATCTGAAAGACTTGCTGGTTAGGGCGCATTGACCATGCTAAATTCTCCCTCAGTATACCCAAACAGGTGCTAGTGTTGGGGATTTTCACAGTAACTTCACTGCAATGTTAATATATGCCTACTTGTGACATTAATAAATAGATAAAATAAAATGTTTTCTACGCTACAATAATAAATACACTTCAAAATTATTTTGCTGGCTTTGAAGAGCTTTGGAAGGCCTTGAAATTGTGAAAGGTGCTATAGAAATGTACGTTTTGCTAACTTTTGGGCTTGCTGCAATTGTGAGCAAGCTGTGCGGAATATTTTTACCTCCTTTCCTGTTTCTTCAACAGCTGAAACCAGGAACTTGATTTAAGTTTATTTATTACTGTAGGAAGTAGGTTTACATTAGCACTGCAATGAAGTTACTGTGAAAATCCCCTAGTTGCCACACTCTGGCACCTGTTTGGTACACCACAGGAGAATTTAGCACGGCCAATCCACCTAACCAGCATGTCTTTCGAGCTGTGGGGGGAAACCAGAGTATGTAGAGGAAATCCATGCAGACACAGGGAGAATGCGAAAACTCCACACAGACAGTTACTCAAACTGGGAATTGAATCCAGGTCCCTGGCACTGTGAGATAGCAGTGCTAACCACTGTGGTTGTTGGAAAGAATGCAATCAACTGCTTCCACCATCCGCACCACACTCCAAACCCAACTACACAGTGCAATCATAGAATCCTGCAGTGCAGAAGGAGACCATTCTGCCCATTGAGTCACCACCAAGTACAATCCCACCAGGCCCTATCCTCTCAATCTCATGTAACTACCCTCGCTAGTTCCCCTGATGGAAGGGATAATTTAGCATGGCCAATCAAACTAACTCCAGAAAGCACAGCACCTGGAGGAAACCCACACAGACATGAGGAGAATATGCAAATTCCACAGAGTGACCCAAGCTGGGAATTGAACCCGAGTCCCTAGCACTGTGAGGCAGCAGTGCTAACCACTGTACCACCATGCTGCTTAATGTACACATTTTTTTTCCTCATTGCCTTTCTTAAGAATTACGCTGGGTACTAATTCATATAGAGTAACCATGACAGCGAAGATAGGAGAAATATAATCATTGGTCAAAGTAGTCATACGTGCCAGCTTGAAATCTGACAGTCAGTAAGCTATTCAACTGAGAAGCATCACAAACGAGTCTGATCCTCTCTTCATCCAATATTTGTATGTGCTTTCGAACAGCTGTCACTGCCAGAGATCAGCAGAAAGGCCCTTAAGGTTACGTATTCTTTTCTCAGTCCACATTTACTAACCTGAACTCACCACTCACCAAATGAAGGAGCAATGTTCCGAAAATTCGTGATTCCAAATAGACCTGTTGGACTATAACATGGTGGTGCAAGACCTCTGACTGTGCCCACATGTGCTGATGACAGTTGAAGGATGCAGCTCGAGTATTAAATCTGTGTGTGTTTGATAATGTTGGTATTCAAAGTGTTGAGCTGGTGTGAGGGAGGGAGGGAAAGAATGCACACGAGCAAAGGGCTGACTTCAAGAGTTGTGGACCGAGAACAATACTCCATAAGACACAGCAGCAGAATTAGGGCCTTCGGTCCATCGAGTCTGCTCCGCCATTCAATCACAGCTGACATTTTTCTCATCCCCAATCTCCTGCCTTCTCCCCATAACCCCTGATCCCCTTATTAATCAAGAACCTATCTCTGTCTTAACCACATTCAACGACTTGGCCTCCGCAGCCTTCTGCAGCAGAGTTCCACAGATTCATCACTCTCTAACTAAAGAAATTCCTCCTCATCTCGGTTTTAAAGGATCACTCCTTTAGTCTGAGATTGTGCCCTCTGGATCTAGTTTTTCCTACTAGTGGAAATATCGTCTCCACATCCACTCTATCCAGGCCTCGTAGCATCGTGTAGGTTTCAATAAGACCCCCCCTCATCCTTCTAAACTCCAACGAGTACAGACCCAGAGTCCTCAAACGTTGCTCATTTGCAGTCTCAAAAACCCCGCGACCGTACCATACCTCCACAAAGTTGGTGTGTTTGGCATCACGGACAGTGACCACAGCATGAACCTCCTCAATTAACTTCTGCTTTTCATCATCATCAAACTGCATATACCACTTAGCCAAGCGGGTCTTCCCAGCACGGTTCTGAATAAGGATGAAACGGATCTGAAGAGAGAAAAAAGTAAACTGATAAACTGGCTGTGGTATCATCTTTCTGACTGAATTGGTGCCCAAGGGGGAATTTTTAAAAAATAAATCTCTATTGAATATTTCTCTCATTTTTACAAAAAACGCAAACCCTCAAAAATTGGTACAAGACAACTTTATCATTTTCCACCCGTACTTCAGAGAAAACACAGACATATTTGGTTCTGATTAGAACAAAACAATGCCTTTCCCAAGATACATAATTGGTCCATACATTTACAGGTTAAGTCAGAGATTATTTGGCCTCAAAATAACAAAAATATTTTTTTAAAAATATGCAATGCCCATGACGACTCTTCTCACCAACTGTGAGACTCATAGGATCATACCCACAACCTCTCTACCAAGCCACTTAGTGGGCAGCAAGGTGGCACAGTGGTTAGCACTGGCTGTCTCAGCGCCATGGGCCTGGGTTCCATTCCAGACCTGGGTCACTGTCTGTGCGGAGTCTGCATATTCTCCCCATATAGATATGGGTTTCCTTTCACAGTCTGAAAGATGTGCTGGTTAGGTGCATTGGCCATGCTAAATTTTCCCTTGGTGTAGCTGAACAAGCAACGGAATGTGGCGCCAGGAATTTTCACATACCTTCGTTACAGTGTTAATGTCAGCCTGCTTGTGACACTAATAAATAAACTTAAATTTACCTGTGCCCCTGCAGTGATGTTACTCATATTAGCAATGACTATATCAAAAGATATCATATGATATATTCCACCATTATAAATGCAGGGATTATTAGCAAAGGTGGATGAATGTTGCATAGGCCTCCTCAAACAGAAGGAGGAGTACACCGAGGGATGCATTCCATTAAAAATAAATGGACATCCCGAGCAAAATTAGCCATAGTGTTCATTCACCAGATCAGCCAGCCAATATGATAAGTAACACAGAAGGAAATGTAACGACAAGGGGTCAGCCCAAGATTAACGATGCTGCAGATTGTGTTCCCAAATCATTGTCTTCCGCAGAGTTTAAAAAGGCCAATCCCAGTAGGATTACTGAAAATCTTTGAAGATCCATTGTCTGAAACCCTCAGAGCAGCAACATTCCAATAATTTTCAGGGATTTTCTAACTTCTTTAAAATCTCTGACCTCTGTGGTATCAATATTGAGAAGCCTTGGGAGAACGAGATGTTGGCTCCATCGTAGGTCAAGGCCCCACAAAGCCAAGACTGCTTCCAATACTCTTTAGCAATCCCTGAAGTTATGAAAATGAATAATAATAGATTGGGGTCGTTGAAGTTCATACGGACTATCACTGTGACAAGTGAAATACCCCTTGTATCCTTTAGGCATTTTGCAAAGCATGTTTTCTCCAATTTGCCCATACTACGTACAGGGCTTTTTCTCCAGACTGTTACTCCTATTCTTTTGAAGCAGCCTCACAACGGTTAGCTGTATTGGTAACTGGGTAGCAGTCAAGCATAGAAAAGGCAATAAGACTTTTCCATCTCTCACCTAGGAGCACCGAGATGAAATGAAGCAACACCTTATCAGTCCTTGATAAGTATGTCCCTGCCAGGCAGGGAGGAAATGGACGAGTAAGAGAGCCTTGGTGTTCGAAAAAAGTTGATTTGCTGGTTAAGAAGAAAAAGGAGGCTTATGTCAGGATGAGGCTTGAAGGCTCAGATAGTGCAATGGAAAGCTATAGATTAGCCAGGAAGGAGGTAAAAAGTGAATTGAGGAGAGCTAAGAGGGGACACGAGAAGATGTTGGCTGATAGGATTAAGGAGAATCCTAAAGCTTTCTTTCGATATGTTAAGAATAGAAGATTGGTTAGGGCAAGATTAGGGCCAGTCATCGACAGCAGTGGGAAGTTGTGCGTGGAGCCTGAAGAGATTGGTGAGGCACTGAATATATATTTCTCTTCGGTATTCACGCAGAGTGCTGGAAATGTAGCTGTGGAGAGCACTGAGGTACAGGGTTGCAAATTGGGGAGTATTGTAGTAGATAGGAGGATGTGTTAGAAATTCTCGAGGGTTTGAAGTTGGATAAGTCCCCTGGGCCGGACGGGATTTACCCTAGGATTCTCTGGGAGGCAAGAGAGGAGATTGCGGAGCCTCTGGCTCTGATTTCAGGTCGTCGTTGGTTACAGGTGTGGTTCCGGAGGACTGGAGGATAGCGAATGTGGTCCCGTTGTTCAAGAAGGGGAAGAGAGACCTTCCAGGGGATTATAGGCCAGTGAGTCTTACTTCTGTTGTGGGCAAAGTATTGGAGAGAATTATTAGGGATAGGATTTATAGTTATTTAGAGAGAAATGAATTGATTTGGGATAGTCAGCATGGTTTCGTGAAGGGTAGGTCATGCCTTACTAACCTCATTGAGTTTTTTGAGAAGTGACCAAAGAGGTGGATGGGGGTAAGGCGGTTGATGTAGTATATATGGACTTTAGTAAGGCGTTTGATAAGGTGGCCCATGGAAGACTTCTACAGAAAATGCAGATGTGTGGAATAGAGGGTGAGTTAGCTAATTGGATTAGGAATTGGCTGGCAGATAGAAGACAGAGGGTGGTGGTTGATGGGAGATATTCATCGTGGAGTTCGGTGACAAGTGGTGTGCCTCAGGGGTCTGTTTTGGGGCCCCTGCTGTTTGTAATTTTTTATAAATGATCTGGATGAGGGTATTGAGGGATGGATCAGTAAATTTGCAGATGATACTAAAGTTGGTTGTGTGGTAGATAGTGAAGAGGGGTGTTTTAGTTTACAGAGTGACTTGGACAAGTTGCAGAGCTGGGCCGAGAGGTGGCAAATGGAGTTTAATGTGGAAAAGTGTGAGGTAATGCACTTTGGCAGGAACAATAAATGTGTAGAGTATAGGGCTAATGTTAGGGCTCTTAATAGTGTTGAGGAACAGAAGGATCTTGGTGTATGTGTCAATAGATCCCTGAAAGTAGGCAGTCAAGTGGATAAAGTTGTTAAGAAGGCATATGGAGTCTTAGCTTTTATTGGTAGGGGGATTGAATTTAGAGCCGCAGCATCATGTTGCAACTGTACAAAACTCTAGTGCGGCCGCACTTGGAGTATTGTGTGCAGTTCTGGTCCCCACATTATAAGAAAGATGTGGAGGCATTGGAGAGTGTACAGAGGAGGTTTACCAGGATGTTGCCTGGTATGGAGGGCAGGTCTTATGAAGAGAGGCTGAGGGATTTGAGGTTGTTTTCGTTAGAAAGGAGGCGGCGAAGAGGGGACCTAATCAAAACATATAAGATGATTAGAGGTTTAGATAGGTGGACAGTGATAGCCTTTTTCCTAGGATGGAGAAAGCTAGCACGAGGGACACAGCTTTAAATTAAGGGGTATGAGTTATAGGACGGATATCAGAGGTAGGTTCTTTACTCAAAGAGTGATTAGGGAGTGGAATGCCTGCCTGCAGCTGTTGTAGATGCGCCAAGTTTGGTGGCGTTTAAGAGGTTAATTGATAAGTATATGGAAGAGAAGGGAATGTTTAGTTTGGAGGGGCATTGCTTTTTATTTTGGTCGGCACAACATCGAAGGCCGAAGGGCCTGTTCTGTGCTGTATTGTTCTATGTTCTATGTTCTACCTACAGGATGAGCTTAACAATTACAATACAGGTCAGGGATCAAAATTGGGATTATTTTTGGTCTCAATGGCCTAATAAAATTCTCATTCTTTTTGAAGAAAAGCAGCAAGTAGATGAACAAAGACAAATGACAACTAGGCAACATTTAACCACTAGTAGCTTTAAACCACGTTGAATGTTTTTCCTATATATTCAGTGAAAAAACCAAATCTGTTCTGTTGGGCTGGTTCAAAATATACTAAACAGCAGGAGATTGTGCTGTGTCCAAACTGGATGGTTTTGGAAATGAGCAACATACATCTTAAATCAAAAACTGGTTTGGAAGTCCAGTGCTTGACTTGGTTGGCTCATTCTTTCAAACTTTTGGTGTGTGTGTGTGTGTGTGTGTGTGTGTGTGTGTGTGTGTGTGTGTGTGTGTTTTTTTTTTCCCTCCGGGTCCTCCAGTTTCTCCAATCAGTCCAAAGGTATGCGGGTTTGAGAACTGGCCACGCTAAATTGCCCCTTAATGTATAAAGGTGCGTCAGTTAGATGGACTGGCCATGCTACGTTGCCCTGTAGTGTCAAGGTGATTAGCAGGATAAATACATGGGATTATGGAGGTAGGGCCTGGGTGGACTGTGGAGGCTCAATAGGCCAAATGGCCTCCTTCTGTACTGTAGGGATTCTATGATTCTATGAGCTGGCCTCTGGAATTGTGGAATACTGTAGGGATCCACATAATGGAGAAAAATTAAGAAGGATCCTCACACAGAGAATACGTATGTGACTCCAACATCAAGTGGACATGACGTATGTGTGTGCAGACTTTCAGAAGGCTCTTCCAGCGATTCTCCGCCATGTGATAGGATGCAAAAGAAAATACATTTCGCTCATTAGGTGGGAGTTCAGGGGTTTCTAATGTGTCGGTGTGGACTCAATGGGCCAAAGGGCCTCCTCTGCACTATACAAATCTACGATTCTCATCTCTTCCTATTTTTGTCAATACATTCCCACTAATCAATACATCCCTGATTTATTCTCCAGTTCACCCAAAGCTGCCATTCTTTATGCATCTTCTTCTGCCTGGATCTTGACTGTGTTGATATAAAGCTAACTACTCTAACTTTAAAGTTCATGTCACATGTAGGCCTACAGTAATCTCATTGCAGTGTTAATGTGAAAGTTCCTTTTTCGTCACACTTCACACCCATTTGGGTTCACACTGAGGGAGAATTTAGCACTGCCAATGCACTAACCTGCATGTCTTTCAGAATGCAGGGGGAAAATCAAAGCAGCTGGAGGAAATCCACGCAAAAACAGAGAGAATGTTCAGACTCCACAGAGACAGTGACCCAAGCTCAGAATCAAACCCTGGTGCCAGACGCCATGAGGCAGAGTGCAAACCCCCATGTCACCATGCCACCCCACTTATTTTGATAAAGTGCCTTTAAGAAATATATTTATATCATGTTTCTTTTAAGAGGCAGTGTTTTGTTGCAAGGAGTCGATTTGTCTGAAGGAACATGCAACTCCATACTGAGACTGCAGGATAATAACTTATTTTAGTTAATGGTATGTCTGTTGAAACATTTGTGTTTACTTGAGTTTTCCCTTGGGGTTTCAGAATTGGGTTCTGATGAGATGGATTGACAGTCATGTGATGATGGGAGAAGCTAAGCTTGCAGAGGCAAAATACAACTTCTCTTGTTTTAAAATGGTTCTTATCTGGTCCTGAAAGAAGCAAGAAGTATGTGTCTTTCTCTCTCTCTCTCTGCCCAACCCCTTCTCTGGAGGGCATCTTGGAGCCAGGACTGGCAACCCAAGTACAAACACGTAAGCCTATGTTTTGCTAACTGATTTTGAAGAAGGGTTGAGTCTAGAAGAGGAATATTGCTTGAATTGGAACACATATAAGTAGATTAGCAGTTAAGAATCACATCTTGTCATGTTTAAGGATTGTTCAATTGTTAAATGTTAAGCTAGTTCATTGTTATAGTTAAACTTTGTTAAATAAAGATTGTTTTGATAAAAGCTTCCCGGTGTGGCAGTAGAATCAGGCTGGAGTGAAACATATTCCCCACATTAATGCCAAACTAGCAAATGGTTGGGATTTAGTCATACTTCATAATACACCATGAGGCTTCTGATCCTCAACCTAACAAATTTTAAAAAATGTTTCTCTGATGTGGCTGTAGAGATTAGAATGTGATCCACTCATTGTAGAGTAATCTGCCTTTGTTCTATCTTTGAAACAATGGCATCAATATGTCAGGTCTAGTTTAGAATTTGGTGATGACAACCCAGTGCATGTTGATGATTGTGGATTTTTAAAAATATCATTCAAGGGATGTGTGCATTGCTGACTGTCCACACCTAATTGCCCTCAAGAACACAGTGGTAAGATGCTTTCATGAACTGCTGCAGATTGTGCGGTGCAGGTACACCCATAGTGCTGTTAGGGAGGGAGTTCCAGGATTTTGACCCAGCAACAGTGAAAGAATGCCAATATATATCCAAGGCAGGATGGTGATTAGTTTGGAGGGAAACTTCCACATATGTCTAAGGACAATGCCATTAAAGATCTAATTAATGAACATCATTAGGGGAGGCGATGGCGTAGTGGTATTATCACTAGACTATTAATCCAGAAACTCAGCTAACATTCAAAGGACCTGCCTTGACAGATGGTGGAATATGAACTGAATTTAAAAAAATCTGGAATTAAGAATCTACTGACTACCATGAAACCATTGTCGGAAAAACCCATCTGGTTCCCTAATGTCCTTTAGAGAAGGAAACCCACTGTCCTTACTTGGATTGGCCTACATGTGCCTCTTGACTCATAGCAATGTAGTTGACTCTCAACTACCCTCCAAGGGCAGTGATGCCCATATCCCATGAATTAAAAAAAAGTAATGTAGCAGCTGGTGGTGGTTGGATTGAGGACACTTCCTAGGGGAACACTTACAGTCATGTCCCAGCTCTGTGATGACTTTAATCACCTTTGACAACCATTCCCCCTCCCCCCCCCCCCAACCACCACCACCACTTTGTATCAGGTATGATTCCAGTGGATCCTTCTACCTTTGCTCCCCATTGACTGGTTTTGCAAGCTTCCTCACTGTTGTACTCCAATCACGTACAGCCTTGATTTTGGGAGCAGCAACTCCCACCTATCCTCTGACACTTCTGTCCATGTCTGGGTCTAAGCTGTTGACAATGTTTGGAGCCACAGTTCCAGCGAAACCCAAAAGGAGCAGCAATTATAGATGACCTGGGGTTGTTTCATGGAACCAGTTTTGACTCCTTCCATCACTTTCCTAGTGATTGGGAGGATGCTGGTATAAGATTGGGTTAGATTTATCCTGGTTTCTGCAGATAGAATATAGATGGACAATCTTCCACATTGTCAGATAAATGCCAGCAACTTATGTACAGCAAAACAGCCTAGCTAAAGGACTGGCTATTCTAGCATATAGGTATAGTGCTACCATTTCCCAGAGTAGCAAAACCGGGGACTTCTCACCTTTCACAGCTTTCTTTGCTTCCTGCAAGTAAAACTAAAGCCTGCAGTTAGCCATTTGCAAACTCCACTTTTTGACTCCTAACCTTAGTGATACACCATAGTGTAGATCTTAGCATATCAATAACTTTGGTAATTAAATAACATTCAATCTGCATTAGATAACTTGCATACCTGGGTACCAGGTACAGAGTTCAGGTTTGAAAGTGTAGCAGACTAATCTCGAAACATGTTACACAAGATAAGGGGGTTTAAAGTCTACATCGCCTCTGTTTTCAAAGTCAAAAACCAAGCTTGTGTTCTTCCATTTTGTGACCTCTTTAGCAACTTCACTTTTCACTGTATCATCATTGCTAGCTTTGCCTTCAGCTGCCTGGGCCCTAAGCTCTGCAGGTCCCTCCCTGAGCCTCTCCAGTTCTTTCCTCCTTTTCACACATTCCTCAAAACCTAACTCTTTGATTAATATAATCCCTTGTGGCTCAATGCCAAATTCTGTTTGATAACATGTGTGGGAAGCACTTCACATTATTTTGTGGTGCTTAAGGCAGGATATGAATACAGGTTGTTGTTATCAAAGTAATATCATAGAATCCCTGCGGTACAGAAGAGGCCACTCAGCCCATAAAGTCTGTACTGACCACAATCCCATCCAGGCCCTTTTCCTGCAACCCCACACATTTACCCTGCTGACACGAGTCAATTTAGCATGGCCAATCAACCTAGCCTGCACATCTTTGGATTGTGGGAGGAAATCGGAGCATTCGGAGGAAACCCCACAGATACAGGGAGAACATGCACTCTTCAATAGACAGTGACCCAATCTGGGAATCAGACCCAGATCCCTGGTGTTATGAGGCAGTAGTGCTAACCATTGTGCCATACACTTGCCTTCAGCCTACCTTTAAGATATTTTCCACATAATGATTAAGCAGTTTAGCTATTTCCTGATGGTGGAATGAGAGCAATGGCAGAGTGTGTGGGAGGGGACCTGCCCATCAGTGATTACAGGTTCTAAACAGCACCACCCAGCCTTTACTTCCTCAACCAGCACAAGTTTTCAGTATCATTTTCCATTTACAATTCAAATACACACCCAAGTTATAATCCCCCAGGATTTTCTGCATGGCGAGAAAACGACAAGCAGAAAGCTAGTCGGACCTCCACTGCAGTGATGCTTGCCAGCATTATATGAAGCCCCTAAATATTGATTTTCGTATCTGGGAAGATATCAGTCAGTGACAGAGGGAAATGAGAACAACACATATTGGCCAGCATGTGCTAACATGATGATCAGTAGCAATTATAGCTTGGCAACAGGCACCAGTATCAAAAAGAACCTGATAACCACCTCACATAGCAGAACTTGCCTCTTACAGACCAGTCTCCTCAACAATCAGCAGGAGAACACCATACGAAACTATTCAACCCCCTACCAGACTTATTCCACATCCATCATCTTACGGAGGTGGAAGGATGCCAACCGCAATCAGGGAATTTTCACAGTAACTTCAGTGCAGTGTTAATGTAAGCCTATTTGTGATACGAATAAATAAAATTTAAGTTTAGAGTGAAAATCTAACTTTAGTTTATTTATTAGTCACAAGAAAGGCTCACATTAACACTGCAATTAAGTTACTGTGACATTCCCCTAGTCGCCACACTCCGGCTCTTGTTTGAGTACACTCAGGGAGAATTTAGCATGGCTGATGCATCTAACCAGCACATCTTTCGGACTGTGGGAGGAAATCAAAGCACCCGGAGGAAATCCACTCAGGACATGGAGAGAATATGTAGACTCCATACAGACAGACCCAAGCTAGGAATCGAACCCAGGATTCAAAGCGCTGTGAGACAGCAGTGCCAACCATTGTGCCGCCACACTGCTGAAAGGCTTCTTTAATAAATGTCACAGTTGTTTCTGCCTTCTCCCTCATCCCAAGTCCATTTGTTGACTCTCTACTGCTAGAGAAAGGGTTACATCAGCAAACTATTTGTGCCTATACCATTAAGTGCACTCCACCCTTTTAATTACGAAGAACAAGTTGGGCTGGAACATGTTATATGGAAACCAATGGATATCTGGAAATGATTATAAGATTGGGGTGTTCAATAACAGAGTGAACTCAAGGCTTTAATCATACTGAGGCATTAAAAGCAACACAGTGAACTGCAGATAGTTTATAACCTTTGTCTGAACCCCAGATGTAGGATATGGGCTTCAATCCTCTGCTTACTACCAATTAACACAGAGTAAAATTTCAAACAAATCTTCAAAATAGAACACAAGATTAATCAATCAGGAGCGCACTTCCAACTCTGTTTCCCTTTCCTAATGAAGGCTCAGACTGTGATTTGGGGATATTTTCACAGATGTTGGCTGTTCGCCAGTTCTTTGGCATGCTCGATAAACCTGGACAGTTTCATTCATGGGGAGTAAGGGGCTAATCTTGCCCTCTTTCCTCAATTTCCATGCAAGAACACGTTCCAGTCGGGATCATTTGAAATTGCCCCGAAGTAGAAACCCAGGCAACTGCCCCAAGTTGATCACAGCAACAGTACCAAATCAGCAAGCTCAACGCAGGCCAAGAACTGAACTAGGGACCTTGTGGTCTGGATGATGCAAATACAGAACAGATGGCGCATTTAGCCATGAAGTTCATGGCAGGTTGATGAACCAATGCTTGCTGAGTGAATTTTTCAAGTCAAAGACCACTGCCAGCTGGAAGGACAAGGGTCGCAGTCACTTGCTGTGAGCTCCCTTTCCAGTCACTCACCATCTTAACATGGAAACATATCATCATTCCTTTACAGTCGCTGGATCAAAATCCTAAAATAGCCTCCTTAATGGTAGTGTACCTACACAATAGGGACTACAGCGATTCAAGGTGGCAGCACATCACTATCCTCCCAAGTGTAATAGCAATGGGCAATAAATGTTGGCCCATCCACATCCCATAAATGAAATTTAAAAATAGCAACTCACCTTGGCAAAAGTTTTATTGGGAGGAGGCGGGGCAGGAGGCAGCAGCTCAGAATGCCCAAGAGCCAATACACATTTGAAATTTGGACTGCATAAACTATTTCCAGTTTTGCAACAGCAGCTTTCAACATCAGAATACACTCAGAACACACTTGGTCATGTAATTCATGAAGCAACATTTTCTCAGAGTTCCCATCTCCACCACAGATAAGTGTGTGGAAGCTCTTAGGTAGTGCTACAGCTTGTCTCATTCCAATGCAATCATATGCACATAATGTCCATAATTTGAAGGTGAATCACTGTGCCTGGGGAGGAGACAGTGGCACAGTGGTAATGTCACAAGACTAGCAACCAGGCTAATGTCCTGAAGGCATCGATTCAAATCCCACCATTGCAGTTGCTGGAATTTAAATTCAACTAATAAAATCAGGAATTAAAAGCTAGTCTCAGTAGTGGTGACCATGAAACTATCAATTATCATAAAACTTATCTGGTTTGCTACTTCCCTTCACAGAAGAAAATATGACATCCTTACCTGGTCTGCCTACATGTAACTCCAAGTCCACAGAAATGTAGTTAACTTTTAATTGCCCTCTGAAATGTCTCAGCAAGGCACTCAGTTCAAGCAATTAGGGATGGGCAAGAAATGTTGGTTTCACAACATGAAATATAAAAAGAACTTGCTCTGAACAGGTGGCTAGGAAGCGGACTGCACTGCAGCATGCTACCCAGAATCACACTCCATGTTCACATCAGAAACATATACTAAGGGAATCAGTAACAAGAATGAGCCATTCAGCCCCTTTGGGTTTGCTTCACCAAACAATTTTTTTATTGTTCGTGGGACATGGGCATTGCTGACTGGCCAACATTTGCTGCCCACCTCCTGCCTAATTATCTCACTGCACATCCCCAGTTGCCAGAGGGCAGTTGCGAGTCCACGCCATTGCTGTGGCTCTGGAGTTACACGTAGGCCAGGACGGCAGATTTCGTTCCCTGAAGGACATTAGTGAACCAAATGGATTTTCCAACAATGGTTTCACAGTCATCAGCACATTCTTAGTTCCAGATTTTTTTTATTGAATTCAAATTCCACCATCTACTGTGGTGGGATTCGAACCCAGATCCCCCAGAACATTAGCTGAGTTTCTGGATTAATAGTCTAGTGATAATACCACTATGTCATCACTTCCCCTGTTAAATTGCATCATGGTGATCTCCACACATCCATCTTTATCCATTTCCTCAATGAATAAAGTCCACAAAATTGAAAGTTTCACTTTTACAGTGAGTATTTAAATTTAACATCTCTTGGCCCTGATGGCTATTCCTCAACAAAGGAAATTTGAGTGAAAAATACCACACATTCAAGAGAAAAACAGTTAATTTATAAGTAGGCTTACATTAACACTGTAATGAAGTCACTGTGAAATTCCCCTACTAGCTACACGCAGGCACTTGTTTGGGTACACAGAGAGAGCAACTTAAGGCCATCACACCTAACCCACATGTCTTTGGAATATGGGAGGAAATCAGAGCACCTGGAGGAAACCCACACAGACATGGGGAGAAAATGCAAACTCCACACAGACAGTGACCCAAGCCAGGAATCGAATCTGGGTCCCTACCACTGTTCTAATCCCTCCATGCCGCCCCAGAAGATTTAACAGAACGTGACACATTCCCATCTTCCTACCCAAACAGAACAATATACTCATACATTCGCACACACACCTTATTCCCTCGAATCCCTCAGGTAAAATACTTTGTGGGTGTTTAGGATTTAGTGTCTAATTAAATGCAACATTCTACAGATTATGGTAATGCATGTCTGAACACTGTCATTACTGAAACATTTTTCAATGGATTATATTTTAGTTCATCATTTAAGACGTCACTTTGTCTTAGCCCAAATGCACCTAATTTGCCTACTTCTAATTATAATAACATAAGTGACTGGGCGGTTTATTCACCATCTAGGAAACATTTATGTCTTGACATTTAAAGTTGTTTAAAAAAAAAAAACAGTTGATTCATTTTTTTCAGAATATAGGAACAGGACTAAATCTTTTAGCCCCTTGAGCTTGTTCCTGTCATTCAATGAGATCATAGCTGATCTCATTGCTTAGATCCCTTAGTACCTTTGGTGAACAAAGATCTATCAATCTCGGATTTGAAACTCATAATTGATTTTGCAAAAATTTGTTGTTGGAATTATACAGGGCCTTGGTGAGGTCACAACCTAAAATATTGTGCGGAGTTTTGGTCCCCTTTTCGAGGAAGAGTGTTCTTGCTCTCGGAGCACTGCAGTGAAGGTTTACCATTTGGGGATGGCATGACTGATGTATGAGGAGAGATGAACAAGGTTAGGATTGTTTTCGCTGGAGTCCAGACAAATGAGAGGGATGCGGTGAATCTCAGAGACTTATAAAATTCTAACAGGACTAGATAAGGCACACGCAGGGAGGATATTCCTGATGGTGGGGGTATCCAGAACCAGGGTCTCATTCTGAGGATTCAGGGTAGAACATTTGAGACGGAGATGGGGAGACATTTCTTCACCCAAAGAGTGATGAGCCTGTGGAATTCATTACCACAGGAAGTAGCTGATGCCAAAACATTGAAAGTATTCAAGAAGCAGCAAGACGTGGCACTTGGGGCAAATGGGATCAAAAGTTATAGGGAGAAAGCAGTGTTAGACTATTGAGTGGGACAATCAACCATGGATATAATGAATGGCAGAGCAGTTTCGAAGGGCCAAACAGCCTCTTCCTATCTTCTATGTTTCAACTGCTGTTGGCAAATTTTTGACAATTCCAAATCTTTACTCCCCTTTGTCAAGGTGTTTCCTAACTTCAATCTTGAAAGACCAGGCTTGAACCTTTGGGCTAAGAGACATAGAAACATAGAAAGTTAGGCATAGGCAATTCAGTCTTTGTGCCTGCTCTACCACTCAACATTATCATGGCTGATTCTCTACCTCAATACCACAATCCCCAGGCTCTCCCCATATGTCCCCACACCTTTAGAGTCTAGGAATTCATTTTCTTCTTAAATATATTCAGTGTCTTGGTCTCCACAGCTTTGTGTACAGAAGTCCACAAGTTCACCACCATCCCAATGAAGAAATTTCTCTTCACTTCAGTCCAAAATGGTTTAACCCCGTGGCCTGAGATGAGAGGCCACATGACTTAGGTTGTAGTCAAACAGGTTTATTTGAAATCACAAGCTTTCAGAGTGCTGCTCCTTTGTTACCTAATAAATAAATAGTCAAATAAATCTCTCATCTTGTCCAGCCCAGTCCAACACCAGCATCTCCACATCATGATAGTGTGACCCTTTGTTCTAGATTCCCCAGCCAGAAGAAGCAACATCCCTGCATCCAGCCTATCCAGCCCTTTCAGAATTTTATATGTTTCAATTAGATCCATCTTTTGAATAGATCTATCTTGGATTAAGTTGATCTTTCTCTACACCCTAGCTATGACTGTAACACTACGCTCTGCATTCTCTCCTTTCCTTCTCTATGAACAGTATGCTTTGAATGTAAGAAACAATACTTTTCACTGATGATAAATCAAATCAAACCTTATTATTCTAAATTCCAAGGAATACAAGCCCAGTCAACCTAATCGCCCCTCGCACAATAATCCTGCCATCTAGGAATTGCATTGATGACTCTTCACTGCATTCCCCCAATGACAAATATACCATTTCTTAGATAAAGAAATCGAAACTGTACACAATACACCAGATATAGTCTCATCAGGGTCTTGCACAGCTGCAGTAAAGTTTCCTTGCTCTTGCACGCCAGCCCTCTTGCGATGAAGGCCAACATATTATTTGTCTTCCTGACTGTTTGCTTTCAGTGACTAACATACCCGGACACCCAGGTTTCTTTGCCCGTCAACACCTCCCAATCAATTTAAATCATACTCTGCCATTCTATCTCTCTGTCCAAAGTAAACAACTTCAAATTCATCCACATTATACTGCATCTGGCATATATTTGCCCACTCACTCAACTTGTCTAAATCACCGTGTCACAACCTCCTCAATACACAAATTCCCACCAAGTTATCAGCAAACTTTGAAACATGACTTTTGATTCCCTCTTCCAGATTGTTGATCTATATTGTGAATAGCTGGGTTCCAAGCACTAAGCCCTGTGGAAGCCAAGATGTCAGAGACTTCATGTAGGCTTGATGGCCAAATGGCTTCCATCTGCACTGTAGGGATTCTTTAATTCTAGACAAGTCACCACAATCACTTTGCCTCTTAGTCATAAACTCCCTAACTAGTTAAAAAAAACTGTTCCCCTTAATTCTTAAAAATTTTTGATCTAATCATCCCATACTCTAAATTTTGAGAAATACAATTTGGTTTGTGAATCTCATCTTGCAATTTAACCCTTGGATTCTCAATGCCACCCTGTAAACCTGCATGACACTCTCTCCAAGGGGCTCAATATCCTTCCCAACACAATGCTCAGAACTGCAGCATATTTCAAGCGTGATCTAGCTAGGATTCTGTAAGGCTGAAGTTTGACTTCTACCCCCAATATTCTAGGTATAAAGGCCAGTATGCCCTTAGTCTTTTCAATAATTATCTGTACCTGAGGCTTCCACTGTCTACAGTTTGCGTATTAACTGCATAAACTCAGCTAATGTTCTGGGGACCCCGTTCGAATCCTATTATTGTGGAACTTGAATTCAATAAATAAATATCTGGATTCAAAATCTACTGATGACCCATTGTCGATTGTTGGAAAATCCATCTGGTTCACTAATGTCCTTTAGGGAAGGAAATCTGCCGTCCATACCCAGTCTGGCCTACGTGTGATTCCAGAGCCAATGTGGTTGAGTCTCAAATGCCCTCTGAAACAGAGGGCAGTTAGGGATGAGCAATAAATGCTGGCCCAGTCAGTGACGGTTCCATCCCGTAAATCAATAAAAAACAATTACAGCATCTGGGCTGGAGAGTAATCATTTAGTTTGATGTACCAGGCTGTGGGTTTAGCACCTCTACATCCTGATATCACATTCTGGTCACTGTATTTCTATAACTTGCAGTGAAGCCATCTAACTTTAAATTTATGTATTAATGTTGAAAATAGACTCACATTAACACTGCAATGAAGTTACTGTGAAAATCCCCTCATAGCCACACTCTGGCACCTATTTGGCTACACTGAGGGAGAATTTAGCCAATGCACCTAACTATCACATCTTTGAGACTCTGGGAGGAAATCCACACAGATACAGGGAGAGTGTGTAAACTCTGCAGCGTCATCCAAGCTGAGAATCAAACCTGGGTCGCTAGTGTTGTGAGGCAACAGTGCTAACCACTATGCTACCCTTATTCTATCCATTGGTTGTTCTAGTCTGTTGCAATGATGTTTTTAAATTCATTTATTCATTATTCATGGACATAACTGGCTTGCCAGCATTTATTGCCCATCCCCAATTGCTCTTGGCGGGCAGTTGAGAATCAACCACACTGCTGCGGCTCTGAAATCACACGTAGGTCAGACCGGATAACGGCAGCAGATTTCCTTCCCTAAAGGACATCAGGAAAACCCATCTGGTTCACTGACAATCAACAATGGTTTCAAGATCATCTTAATTTCAGATATTTTTTATTAAATTCAAATTCCACCATCTGCCATGATGGGACTTGAAACTGAACATCTGGATTAATAGTCTAGTGATGATACCACTAGGCATTGCACTGCTGACCTCTCTACTTCCAGACCCTTACTGTTCCCATGTTCTCTAATGCTTAGGATCATGAATGATCTACTTGACAGTACAGAACTTGAACATTGCCAAGAGCGACATGTCCACTAATTAAAGGATTAATCAGAATCAACTTCTCCAACCTATCAGCACTCTTTTCTCCTGTAGCATAAATTGATGCAATTTTCTGAAATTTGGCATTGTTGTATTTGTCCTGATGAATGCAAGCTAAAAGCTTTGACAACACATCTCTTTTTTCAGCAAGGTTCAAGTTCAGTGAATTATTATTTATCCAAAGTCCCAACTGATACATCACTTTTTGTCTTCAGACTGCGATCATCTTGTTCTGCATTGTAATCACACAATTTCAGAGTTAAGTTCAAGTTCATTTGTTAATGTCACAAGTAGGCTTATGTTAACATTGCAATGAAGTTACTGTGAAAATCCCCTGCTTGCCACACTCCAGCACTGTTCGGGTACACTGAGGGAGAATTTAGTATGACCAACGCACCATAACTAGTATATCTTTCAGACTGTGGGAGGAAACCCATGCAGACACGGAAAGAATGTGCAAACTCCACACAAGCATTGACCCAAGTTGGGAATCAAACCTAGGATCCTGGCTCAGAGTGCTAATCACTATGCCATTATGCTGCCCCATGTTCAACCATGTTCACTTTGCTGCTTTATACACTGGTCTCAGCCAACTGTGAATCTTCCATTTGTGTCATGGGTAACAACATGCCAACACCCTTGGCATCCATTTAAAGAATAATCATATAGCTATCACCAATTACTGCATTTGATTATCCTGAATTATTCAACTGAACATGGCTGAACATTGAGTTTGGCTATGTGGCAAAAATGTTCATACATTTGCACTGTGGGCACAGTACAATAGCTAAAACCAAACTGGTTTTGAGAAAGAGCACAGGATAACTCTTCTTTGCACTGAAGTGCTTCTATGAAGTGTTGGCACTGGTCAGGAAGTCCTGTCTGCTAACTCAGGGGCCCAGGACACAACGCTGATGAAGCTTCTAATTAGATTGTTGGTTGGTAACATAGGGTGGGAGAATTCTGTTTAAAACAAGGAAATCCTCAGGAAAAAGCAACAATATCCTTTGAAAAACAGCTTAAAAAACAGCCCTGGAAATGGATCCCACTTCAGTTAAAAACTTTTAAAATGATTTATACCCACCGTTTGATTAAAATTAAACTCAAAAGATTTGGCAAAATTTCTGGGGTAGAAAAGGGAAGATAACATTTTTTTAAGTGAACTTTTGCTATTAGCAAGGTAAGAGACACGGATATCTTGTTTAAAACCCGCTGTCAGCAGCGGTGTCCCAGATTATCTCAGCATCGGGAGTGACCTCTCTGCAGTATCCCCTTTTCAAATTTAATATCCTGATCCTGCCTACTCTCCCATGTCCCTTGTTCCCTTTAGCCCCAAAAGCTACATCTAATTTCTTCTTGAAATCACACAATGTCTTGGCCTCAACTACTTTCTGTGGGATTGAATTCACCCAGAAAGTGGCGAATCTATGGAAGAAATTACTTCTCACCTCAGTCTTAAAAGGTTTACCCTTATCCTCAAGATATGATCCCTAGATCTGGACTCCCCCTTCATTGGGAACATCCTTTTTGAATCTACCCTGTCTAACCCTGCTAGAATTTCCTCTCACTTTTCTAAATTCCAATGAATATAATCCTAACTGACTTAGTCTCTCCTCATGACAGACCTGCCAACCCAGGAATCAGCCTGTTGCACTCCCTCTAAAGCAAGGACATCCTGCTTCAGATAAGAACATCAAAACTGCACACAATACTCCAAGTGTGGCCTCACCAACACCCTATACAACTGCAGCAAAACATCCTTATCCCTATCTTAAATCCTCTCACTATGAAGGCCAACACATCATTTGCCTTTTTTATTGCCAGCTGTACTACTGCATGCTTACCTTCAACGATTGATGCACAAGGATTCCAAGATCTTGCTAAGTATCCACTTCTCTCAATTTCCACCCACTCAAATAATAACCTGCCTCCCTATTTCTGCTACTGAAGTGGCTAACTTCACATTTATCCACATTATACTGCATCGGCCCACTCACAACCTGTCCAAATCACACTGAAGCATCTCTGCATCCTCCTCACAGCTCATCCTCCCATTCAACTTTCTATCATCTGCAAATTTGGAGATAAAATATTTAGTTCCCTCTTCTAAATCATTAATATATAACTAGAACAGTTGAGGTCCCAGCACAGATCCTGAGGCACCTCACTAGTCACTGCCTGCCAATTGGAAAAAGACCCATTTATGCCAACTCTACACTTCCTATCTGTTAACCAGCTTTCTATCCATTTGAAGATGCTCTTATTCATCAGCAGTCAGCTTTGTGACTTTCACCCTTTTCAAACAACGTAGAAACTCACCATTCAAATCAAGAACTAAAACATGTTCATCTTATTAGACTGAGCAGGACTTGAGCCCATTTCTTAATTTACTATTGTCACATGTATTAGTCCACAACGAAAAGTATTGTTTCTTGAGCGCTATACAGACAAAGCATACTGCTCATAGAGAAGGAAAGGAGACGTTGCAGAACGTAACGTTACAGTTATAGCTAGGGTATAGAGAAAGATCAACTTAATGCAAGGAAAGTCTATTTAAAAGTCTGATGGCAGCAGCTGTTCTTGAGTCATTTGGTAAGTGACTTCAGACTTTTGTATCTTTTTCCCAAAGGAAGAAGATGGAAGAAAGAATGTCTGGGGTGCGTGGGATCCTTAATTATGCTGGCTCCTTTGCCGAGCATTAAAATTCAGATTGAAATGGCTTCAAGGCCATGCAGCAACAAAAATGAAAGTAAGACAAAGCAAAGGCAAATTGAGAAATAGTAGCTAGCTGAGAAAGGGAGGAAAGATTCAGGTGAGGGTGTGGGGGAGGGCAGTCAGGGAGATTCTGTAGAATAAGAGATAGCAAAAGGAAAGAGTCTAGTGACAGTTTGGTGGTGCTTTCCAACGTACGATAATGACATAGGACATCCAGGATTATCTACTGTATGCGTAAGTGACAGCATTTAATGGTAGGGCGTTGGGGAGAGTTACAGAACAAAGAGATCTAGGGGTACATGTTCAAAGATCCTTGAAAGTGGACAGAGCATTTAGCGTGCTTGGTTCATTGGTCAGAGCACTGAATACAGGAGTTGGGACATCTTGTTGAAGTTGTACAACACATTAGTAAGGCAACATTTGGAATACTGTGTGCAATTCTGGTCATCCTATTATAGAAAGGATATTATTAAACTAGAAAGAGTACAGAAGAGATCTGCTAGGATGCTACCGGGACTTGATGATTTGAGTTATAAGGGGAGGCTGAATAGACAAACTTTTTCTCTGTGCAGGAGGCTGAGCGGTGATCTTATAGAAGTCCATAAAATAATGAGGGGCACAGGTCAAATAGGGAGTTAATGCCTTTTCTCAAAGGTAGGGGAATCCAAAACTAGAGGGCATAGATTTAAGGTGAGGGGGGGGAGAGGTACAAAAGTGTCCAGAAGGGCAATTTTTTCCACACAGAGGTGGTGAGTGTCTGGAACAAGCTGCCAAAGGCAGCAGTAGAAGTGGGTAAATTTTGTCTTTTAAAAAGCATTTAGATTGTTACATGGATGAGATGGGTATAGAGGGATATGAGCCAAATGTGGGAAATTGGGATTAATTTAACGGCTTTTAAAAAAAGGCAGCATGGACAATTGGGCTTTAGGGGCTATTCCCATGCTGTAAACCTCTATGACTCTATTTCATTGGATCATAGACATAGGAGGAGACCATGCTGTCATTGTATCTGTGCTGATTTTGTGAGAGAGAGAGAGACACATACTTTAGTCCTTTGTTGTGCCCTATAGACTTTTATGTTTCCTTTTCTATTCAATTCCCAGATTTTTATTTTGTTGTACATTCACAGACATTTGTGGCAAGGCCAGCATTTACTATCCATCCCTAATCACTCCCTGGAGGTGACAGTGGCCATCTTGTTGAATCATCCCAGTAAGATTGTAGCTGATCTATTTTTCTTTCCTTCACTCTCATATCCCTTAATAACCAAAATCCTATGGCACAGTGGTTAGCATTGCTGCTTCAATGCCAGGGACCTGGGTTTGATTCCCATCTTGGGTTACTGTCTGTGCAGAGTCTGCATGGATTTCTACCTGGTGCTCTGGTTTTCTCCCACAGTCCGGAAGACATTCTAGTTCAGTGCATTGGCCATGCTAAATTTGAATAGGCACTGGAATGTGGTGGCTAGGGGATTTTCACAGTAACTTCATTACAGTGTTAATATTAGCCTAATCGCAAACATCAGTCACTGTCTATGTGGAGTTTGCATCTTCTCCCCCTGTCTGTGTGGGTTGCCTCTGGATGCTGCGGTTTCCTCCCACAGCCTGAAAGACATGCTGGTTAGGTGCATTGACCTGAACAGGTGCCAGAAGACTAGGTGACTTGGGAAATTTCACAGTATTGCATATTAATGTAAGCCGACTTACAACACTAATAAATAAACTTTAAATCTTTTGTGTTAAACATGCTCAAGAACTGAACAGCTCTCTGGGGAAGAGAAATCCAAAGATTTACAGCCTTTTGAGTGAAGAAATTTCTTATCTTTATTCTAGATTGGTTACCACTCATTCTGAATCTATGCTCCAAGTTCCAGACTCCTCCTCATCCTCCCAGTTTTTGTGATGATAAATCTCAAATATTTTGTCAGTTTCAATGAGTTCACCTCTCATGTTTCTAAACTCTGGGAAAACAGGTCTAGTCTACTTAGTCTCTTCTTATCCGACATCGTCTCATCCCAGGAATTGGGTATGTCAAGTCCTGGACCACCACACCCATTTGAAGACAAACTGAGAGTAGGATACAGCCTGTTCTAGTCCTAATTTTTGTAACTGGATTAGCAAAATGCCTTTCTGGAAACAAAAATAAATTGTATGGCAAGTTATTGGATGGCAAGGCAGCACAGTGGTTAGCACTGCTAAGTCACAGTACAAGGATTCCTGGCTTGGGTCATCCTCTGTGTGGAATCTGCATATTGTCCTCGTGTCTGCGTGGATTTCCTCCAGGCACTCCGATTTCTTCCCACAGTCTGAAAGACATGCTGGTTAGGTGCATTGACCCAAGCAGACATCAGACTGTGGTGATTAGGGGAATTTCGTAGTAACTTTACTGCAGTGTTAATGTAAGTCATTACTTGTGACTAATAAATAAACTTTAAAGTTTGAAGGCAAAACAGATTTTCTAGTTGTGGTGAATGCATTGTAGGGGGAGGGAATAGGTGTGCACACTGACCATAGAATCATAGAAACTCTACAGTACAAAAAGAGACCATTCAGCCCAACGAGTCTACACTGACCACAGGCCCACCCAGGCCCTATCCCCATATCCTTACATATTTATCCACTAATCCATACATCTCGAGACACTGAGGGGCAAGTTAGCATAGCCAGTCAACCTAACCTGCACATCTTTAGACTGTGGCAGGAAACTGGAGCATCTGAGGAAACCTACACAGACAGTGACCCAAGCCGGGAATCGAATCCAAGTCCCTGGACTTGAAGCAGCAATGCTAACAACGGTGCTACCATCATGCCCAATTCTTAATCACATTACAAGCCCATTTACTGAGGCCTCATTATGCTCTCGGGGAATACACAGCATTGCAACAACGACCACTGTGCCTTTCCACCAATTAAGCTTCAAAGACAGGTTTGAAAGCTGCTCAGATGTAGCCTCCTGATCCCAAGTAATTCATCAAAGGAAATTTTATTTTCCTCACAGATAGAGGAGAATCAAATTGTTACTGAAATCCAAAAGCGTTACTTGCACAATGTCCAAAGCTGGTTATGGAGCAGAGGGAAATGCAGACAGCTTATGCGCTCTATTAGTTAGAAAATCCACGTAGATGGGAAGAGAAAAAAAAATAGATTATTACATTTTCAGTTTGGGAACAGTATCAGAAAGGAAAATAGAACAGTTTCTGAAGTATTAGATGAGGAGATTTAGATTTCTGCAGAGGCATGTTGCTGGATAAACCAATTGTAGCTAGTGTTTGTGGAAAGGGTACCAGTTACTTTGAAATGCACACACCTCTTCATGATTGTTTGATAAGCCATTGGATTCTTACTTTGGGTGATCAGAACGTTTCGCTCTAGAACTGCAAACTTTTAAGTTCCTGTTAATGTTTATCCAGCCGAGCAGGACAAGTTATATTTATTAATCACAAGTAAGGCTTACATTAATGCAGCAATGAAGTTATTGTGAAATTCCCCTAGTCGCCACACCTCGGCACTTGATCAGGTCAATGCACTCTAACCAGCATCTCTTTTGGACTACGGGAGGAAATCGGAGCATCCGGAGGAAACCCTTGCAGGCACAGACAGACAATATGCAAACTGCGCAGACAGTGACCCAAATCGGGAATTGAATCAGGGAGATCCTGGCGCAATGAAGCAGAAGCACCAACCATTGTGTTACTAACCACTAAGCGCTGTATTTAAACTCAGGAGTGTACTGACTGTTGATCTCAGGCATTTTGGCAATATGAATGTTAAAATTAGCATTAGTGACCCTAGGAAAGGGAGGGAGTTACTGTCCCGCTTTTCAACTCCAGCTTCTCAAAAACACTGCAAACACGTTGCATCGTATGAGGCTTCAGTGAGCAGATATACCCACCCAGCATTCAATCACAGTTATGGCAAATGCAGCCACTTGGACATGGGAACAAAAAACTTGAAGTCAAATTGAAGATTAACAACAGGCTGTGCCTGTAGGGTGGAGAAAATGACAAGAAATAAATGTGTCGAGAACATCAGCACAAGCATCTCTGGCACTATTACAACTCTTACAGACAGCACACTTCCTATAAGGATATTAAAGCTCAGGGGTAGGGATTTTTCAATTCTAGTTTATGCCATATTACAGTAATACAGCAGTAATATATGCCTAACTTTACACAATCCTTTAACCATATCATCAAATTGGAGATTTAAATCAATAGTTGCTTCCTTCCTTGTGTATGCTGGTCATGATGCAGTCGCCTAATGAGAAACTCTTTTCCATAATACCTGTTTATCCACATTTTCCCCAATGGTTACGGCATCAGAAACATAGAAAATGGAAGCAGGAGCAGGCCATTCAGCCCTGCTCCTCCATTCATTATGCTCATGGCTGATTGCAGTGTTAATGTAAGCCTACTTGTGACACTAATAAAATAATCTTCAAACTTCTCCACAGGAGTTCACCAACTAGGCCTCCTCTTATCGTCGCTCTGACATTTTTGGCCCACACCCAGGTTAAATGCAACTTCAGTAACAGTATTGCATATTCTTTATGGGCATTGTAGCTTTGACAGAATCTTCCAAACCCACGACCTCCACAAAATTGACAAAGGATCATCTGGACTCGAAATGTCAGCCCTTTTCTCTCCAAATCTGTGATCCTAAATAAAATGTCCCTAATTTTTGTCGCCCCCTTCACTTTTTCTTAGCGACATCTCATTCACTTATCTCATTTCTGATGTAGAATCTATTCCCAAATCATTAATTTATTTTCTTACTTGTAGAAAATGCTGGAAATACACAAGTCCTAAGGAAATGACAAGCTTATTTCTTGAACCTGACATGCTATAGTACATGGCATTCCTGAAATGTCAACTTGTCTTTTTATGGATACCCTTTTCAAATTTGATCCAGAGAGACAAGATTGGGCTCAACAGAAAATGAAATTTTCACGTGCTTCTTTATTTGAAGAATGGTACAGCTGAAAGAACAGAACAATCATAGAATCCCCACAATGTAGAAGGAGGCCATGTGGTCAATCACTTATGCACACAGGTTCTATCCTGTAACCCCATGTATTTAGCTTGCTAGCCACCCTCCCCACCCCCGAGACTAAGGAGCAATTCATCATAGTCAATCAGCCTAATCTGCACATTTTTGGCCTGTAGGAGGAAACTGAAGCTAGGGAGAACGTGCAAACTCGAGGCTCGAATTGAACTCAGGTCGCTGGTGCTGACAGTGGTGCTAACCACTGTGCCACCATGCCGCTGAAAAGGAAGCTTATAAAAATGAACCATAATGTCATTTTGGGTCTAATATTCAATCTAATCCCCGGAAAGTTATTGATCCGTCATATTTTCATTTTTGCATTTATAGAGTTAATAACGCAGAACAAGCTATTCACCCTCAACAGGTCCAGATCAAGGTTTATGCTCTACATACATCGCTTCCATACATCTCATCTAATCCTATATTACATTCTACGACCTTTTCTTCCTCGTGTTTATCTGGCGTTGTCATGCTATTCTCAACTACTCTTTTCAAAACTGAGTTCCACATTGTCACCACTTCTTGAGTAAATAATTTTCTCCTCATTTCATTGGTGGGTTAATTTGTCTACATCTACCCTCACCTATTCTTTCAAAATCTTGAAGACTTCCAACAGGTCACCCGACTACAACTTCCTCTGGCCTGAGTGTGCCGCAACTGTGCAACCTATCCTGATAGTTACATCATGGTGGTGGCGGCAGTGGTAGTGGGGGTAGGGAAAGGTACTTTGGAAAGCGGTTGAACACATTTATTTGGTTAGCACTGCTGCCTCACAACACCAGGTTCTGTGCTCAGGGGAGGGAGGGAGGGGGGTAGAGTGCCGGGGACACCCGCCCCACCCCACCCCCCAGTCAAGCCCCCCCCCCAGTTTCCCCCCACCCAACACCACCCACCGCCGTTTTGCCCCACCTTCAGATCTAAAACCTCGAGCCCACATCACCTTCCTCCCAGTTTTGCTCCCACCTTCGATCTACCTAACCTCCCTTTGCTCCCAACGATGATCTCCCTGCCTCTTCTCCCTCCCTCTCTTACGCCACCTTCCTCATCTCCCCTCCCTATCTTTTCTGCTTCTACCCTGATCTTGTTTTCTTATATTGGCAGCCTGTTTTGCCAATTCCAAATCCACTCCTCCTTCCCCCTCTTGTTTTTGGCTTTCTGACTTTTATTTTATTGGAAATAGTTCAGGACAGTTTTGCTTTTTTTAAAAATCATTCTTTTGACGGGGGTGGGTGTTAGTGTTGTGGGTGATTTGTGACGTGGATTTCATGAGAGGAAGGTTAAAAATTTTGTGGACTTGGTTGAGCGAGGTGCCCATGTGTCAAAACATGCTGGAGAAATAACTTGCCTCTTCTCATTGTTTGGAGAAATAAAAGGAACGGACATCTTACTCTTGCCAGATTTAATCTTGAGCATTTTGGCTGTGTTGTGTTCGGGAAGTTTTTTGAAGATTTTATCTGTTTTGAATTTTTTTTACTACTTTTGCAGTTATGTTTTAAATATGTTTCCATAATTGTATAAGTTATTGCAGTCAACTGTCACACATATATTTAAAATACATTTTACAGACTAGGGTATTTGCTGTGTCAGGGTATTAAGAATGAAAAAATAAAGTACTCAATGTATATGGGAGTAATATAATTTATCTCATAATGAAACCTTGATTATCTTGGATGTGAAGTTCATGGTCAATTTACTGCATTCAGAAGTCTAGGGAGGTTCAACGCTGAAATAAGGACTTTTGTTTTGGCTTGAAAAGGGTGGGTTTTTTCCCTCTTCCTCCATCTAAATCACATGTATGTTCTGACATTAAATGTTGCATGGTCACGGATATAGTGCTTTCTGTTTTTAATGAGCACGGTGCACACTGTATTTAAGCAGTGACTTCAAGTCTGCAAACTCCATCTGAACTCTTCTCCTCCCCTTTTTATTTTTGAGTAGTAATGGAATATGTCTTGACACGTTTGATATCCTTTGCATTAAGCACATGTCCGTGGTGCGCATCCAAATGGCTGATTTCTGGTTTAACGTGTCTTGTAGGGTGAGGGTGGCTGTTTCTGTTTACATGATTCAGCAAAGTGGTGTGGAGAGAAGAGCTGTGTGTTTTACAGGGCATTAAGAGGTCAAAGGGTCGAGATCATAAATTGAACCTGCCTACTGTCTCATTTTAAGACAGTAAAAGATTGGTGTCTAGTGTGCAAGATTTAGAGGCCGCCTCTTCTTCTTCTTCCCCCCCCCCCCCTTAGTCATAATTTTTCTTGGTGGCAATCATTATGACTCAAGTTAGGCCCAGGTTTGATTAGTGGACTGAGTTATCCCTTCATCATGAAAGCAGGTGTCTTTTGATTGAGGCATAGAGTAATTCAGGTAGCTCCTGCTATCCAGTGAAACATGAATGTGTGCAGACGTCGGGTGAGGAGAGCACTATGATGACTGATACGAATGAATAGGCTGCAGAAGTTCCCTGGCGGTTCTTGTGCATCTGGAGTGACCTTGTTAGCGGCCAGAGAACCATGCCCTGTAAGAATTGAAGCTTTCAGTGGAAGGAGGAGTCAATTTTAATTTTTTTCTAATAATTGAGCTGCAGAAATTTTTGTTCACTTGTACATATTTTTCCAACTTCTCTTCCTTTCTTTGTTCCTCCCACCCATTTACATTTCCGGGGGGAAAAATATACACTAATGAATGTTTATGCAGCAGGAGTTGCAGACAGGAACCATTCTCCAATCGCAGGCTGTGCTCCATTCTGAAATTATAGATCATTTGTGACCTTTAAAGATTGATCTTAGCATTTGCTGCTGCCGATTTGATGTAAAGATTCTTTCTTGATTTTTTTTAAGTTAAATTCTTGGAGATCAGAGTTTGATATTAAAAAATCAATTAAACCAAAAAAACCACATTGCAGCATGTTTGTCATATTTTATTATGAATTAATGTTTGAAGTTCTGGCAATTGCTAATGCAAAAAAGTATCATTGCTAATTTTAATCAGTGGGTGAATTTAAAATAAGGAATTAGTGATGTTGGGTTTGATCAGCTCACTGCATTGTGACGTGCATAATTTACTCCATTGTGATTCCTTGATCTTCGCCTTGTAATCAGGAGGGATTTGCTGACTGATACAATAATACCCCTGGATTTGGAGGAGGGTTTGGGTTCAGGAAATCAGATGTCTGTCATACTGTGATGTTCTTGCAGCCTCCCATCTTTGTGGGATGGAGGAGGTTGCTTCCTTGTCTTCGAGGTTTGTGAATGAGCGTGACTGAACTTTGGCAGGGTGGTGACCCCATTCTCAGCTTCTGTCCCAGCGTCTGATCAACTACAAAAACAACTTCTATTCCCAAAAATTGTCTATCTGTCGCTGCATCTGTTCCTGGCGTGCTTCGTCTCCCTTCTGTCCATTCCTACCTTTCAAATTCCCTGATCCACGTCTGTATCATCTTTTCTGTATCCAAGATTGTTCAATTCTCACCTTAAGCTGCCTTCAACATCCTACACAAACGGTTATCGATTCAGAATGCTGCGGTCTCTTATGGTGGTGGTTGTGCAGCACCTCCAATGGAGAGCATTTGTATCCATGTTCAACAAATTTAGAGAATCTCCATTTATGATGGAAATGTTGAACAGGAACATGTGCAGCATTAAATGTCTGATCTGTTCTCGGTTAAAGCTTCAACTAGTGAATTAACAAGGTGCTTTTAATCTTAATCTGGAGTTAATGATTGAAATTGAATGTAATATCCTCTGAAATGTAAGTGCTTTAAGTATGTCATTGTCCATGTGTACAATCTATGTAAGTGCAGTACTTTAGTTGTTTGTTACATATACTTTGCCATCATGTTGACAGTGTTGAAGGAGATCTGATTGATGCAACACTAATTTTGTTCCGAATATAATTTTAGACTCTTGCATTGGGTAATGGATGTGTAGTTTGGAAGTAGAGACCCCAGAGGAAGCTCAGTTTATTTTTGCCTCAGGAGTATTCTGAATTTTTTTACATATGTTTTTGGGGTGTGGCTGTCACTGGCTCATCCAGCATATGTTGCCCGTCCCTAATTCCTCTTAAAGGTGGTGTGAGCAGCAGCCTTGAATCACCGCAATGCTTGTTTCGGCGTTGAGGATGGTGTTATGGGATTGTGAGGGAACTTATCTTGGGGCATTTTCTTCATGGCATGGGGCGCACTGCCTTTCCTATTCTAGACGTTGAACAATGAAAAGCAAATGACAGTTATTCAGAACATAACACAATTTCCACCCCACAACTAACTGACGAGGGATGAGATGCTACCAATCATATCATGAACTTTTGTATATCTGCATGTAAATTGATATTAACTTGTACATAGAGAAGATAGAGGGGATGAAAACAAAGTATTTAACAAACCTGGATTATTTACCAGAGCAGCGGGTACAATTCTGGTCACTAAATTATTAGGAGGATATGATCACACTTGCGAGAGTACAGACGAAACTTACAAAGATCTTGCCAGAACTGGAGGACTTTAGCTGTGAATCAAAATTGGTTAGGCTGGGGATGTTTTCTTTGGAACAGAGGAGACTGGGGGAAATTTTAACTTGAGATGTATAAAATTGAGGGTCTTGGACTGTGCAGGAAGAATTTATTTTCTTACTCTGGTGGTCAGTAAACTGAGGGAAGAAATTTAAAATAATTGATAGGAGTTGAAGAGAGGGTGATGTAGGCAGAAGCCCTCCTCAAATCTAAAAATTTGGGTATGATGTTAACATGCTTTAACTTGCAAGGCTACAAACCAAAGGCTAGGATGCGGTATTAGATTGGGTGGCATTTTTAAAGTTTATTAATTTACTGGCTCAGCAAGCATTTGTTGCTCATCGTTAATTGCCTTTGAAGGAAGTAGACCATCGCAGGGTCCATGTGTTGCAGGAACACCCACAGTGCTCTTAGAGAGGGAATTCCAAGATTTTAACCCAATGACAGTGAAGGAAGAATGCTGTGTGACTTGACAAAGAACTTACAAGAGATGATGTTTGTGTGTGTTTGTTGCTCTTGTCCTTTGTTATAGAAGTTTTGGGTTTGGAAGGTACTGTCAGAAGAGCCTTGGTAAGTTGCTGCACTGCACCTTGCAGATGATATGTGCTGCTGTCACTGTGGTAGTGGAGGGAGTTAACATAGAAGCTGGTGTGTCAGTAAAGTAGGTTGCTAGATAATGTCAAACTTCCTGACTGCTGTTGGAGTTGCACTCTTCCAGGCAGGAGTTGCAGTCATCCAGGCTAGTGGAAAATGTTCCATTCCAGCCTCTGATCTGCTTTTGCTGCCATATGACCCGTTGACCAGTCAGCTTCTGGCCAATGTTAAACCCTCAAGATGTTGATATGACTTCAGTGATGGTAATGCCATTAAATGTTAAGGGATGGTGTTAGATTCTCTGTAGGGATGGTCTTTGCCTAGCACTTGTATGGCACAAATGTTTCTTGCACTTATTCAGGTATGGGCTGAAAAAATGTTTAGGTCTTACTGGACTTGATGAAGATCTCAGTATCTAGCTGAGAATGTCCAAGAATGTGTGGTTAGATGGATTAGCATGTGCTGGATTAGGGAAGGGGATTGGGCTCTTTTAGTGGGTCGGTGTAGACCTGATGGTCCAAGTGGCCTTTTCTGTACTGTAGGCATTCAAGATTGAGGGGCAGGATGCACTGAATGCAGCATTGGATTTTTTGGGGGCATCTTGCCATGCTGAGTCATTGAGTTATTAACAAGTAAAATAGGGACTTGAATGCAGTAGTCAATATATTTTTGAATCATTATTTTTAATTCATATTTAGTAACTGCGTGCAATTTGGTTTTTTGATGTGTTTGTGCTACCAGCTCCTGATGCCACTTGAGCTAGCAATTCTAATGCATCCCTAAACTTGAGCTCAGGTTAGTCCTCATTGGAACTGATTCTTTCTGAAGTTCTTTTAAGAGTACGGAAGATAACCTCAAGAAATTTGTTCAGATCTTCTCTTTATAGTGCCATAGATCAATTCAGACAAAGTAATTGCTAGAATATTTACGTGCTTATGTGTTGGCTTAGACTATTTAATTCATCATTTATTGATTTTACTATTCTCTGCTCCCAAAACTTGAGACTGCTGGACCTTGCAATTCATTGCTTAATTTGTCTTAGTTGCTAAACTCTTCAGCCTTGGGGTTGCTCTGCAATAAGAGGAAAGCCATTGTGGAAATAAATCAGGCAGCATTTGTGAAGAGAGAAAAGGTTGAGATTGTTGACAACCTTTTGTTAAGTCTTCAATGCTTTTACATTGTTCTGCATTATGATTTTGTATCTCCTTCCTATTCCTCTTCCTAAAGCATAATGGGTCATCTTTTTCTTTTAGAATCTCGGAGCAGAAGTAAGTCATTCAACCCCTCCAGCTTGAGTATAAACATGGTCAACCTGCACTCCTCTGCATTTACCTGCCGTTGATTGGTATCCCTTGCCTTATTTTTTAAAACAAAAATCTATCACAGTCTGAAATTTCAGTTGATCATGCATTCACAGTCTTCTGGATAGAGCTTCAAGTACTTTTTACTTGTTAAATTCACTCTTAACATGGCCAAGCTTTAATCTTAAGATTCATGCCTTTTTGTCCAGAGTTCCCCCACTAGGTGAAATAGCTTCTTCACAGCCACTCAGTTCAATTAGATCCCTTAACTGTCTTGTAAACTTGGATCATCCCTTAACTGTCTAATACATTTGTGTTGTATTCGCTTTTAATGACCTATCCTCAAATTTTAATCTTTTGAACACTGGTATTATTTTGGTCAGTCCATGCTGATGCCTCACCTTCCTGAGTTATGATGCCAAAAATATTGAATGCAGTACTCTGGTTAGGGTGAGGAAAGCTTTATATAACTGAAGCCTTTCTCTCCTTTGTATTCCAGCTCCCTTGCAATGAAGTTCAGGATTCCAAGGCCTAATTAATTACTTGGTGTAGTTCTACACTGTCTTGCACAACTTATTTTCTTCCTCAATTCTTCATTTTACTTTTACACAAATGCTTTGTTTTGTCTTTCTTGGACCCAGAGTGGGTGACCTTGCACTTCTCCATTGAACGCCATCTAATATTGAGAAAGGTGAGTCATAAAATATGTTGGATGGCCTATAGGAACCTAATAATTTCCAGGAATGTCCTGAGGCTCTTGATCCTCAATTAGAATGTTCTTTTGTATCTCCCCATCTCTAGTCTGCTCATGTACCTATTTAGGTAAGCCTTAAACAACTCTAGCATGCCTGCCTCCACTAACTACTTGGCAGTGCATTCCAGGTCCCCACAGCCCTCTGTGAAAAACCTCCCTCTAACATCTGAATTATACCTCACCTCTCTGACCTTGAGCCCGTGACCCCTTGTGATTTTCGCATCCGACCTAGGGAAAAGCTTCCCGTTGTTCACTCTATTTATGCCCTTCATAATCTTGAGATATCCCCTCATTCTCAGTCTTTCCAGGGAGAACAACCCCAATTTCCTCCCACAATCCTAAGATGTGTGGGTTCGGTGCATTGGCAGGACTAAATTGCCCTTAATGTTAGAGGGACTAGCAGGGTAAATGCATGGGGTTATGAGGATAGGACCTGAGTGGGATTGTGGTCAGTGGAGACTTGATGGGTTGAATGGCTGATTTCTGCACTATAGGATTCTATGATACTCCTAAATAAAATATATTTCTCTTTGGCTGTGTGTATGTTGTCTTGCGCTGATGTTTTGTTCTCTCCTTTTACTGTGAGGATAAATACAAATTAGTCATTTAAGAAGCCTGTAATTTCCTTGTTTTTTTTAAATTATCTTCTAATCCTGCTTTTGCATTTAATGGACTTATGTTGTTCCTCACCAGTCTTCATCAATGCATCTATTCAATTTGATATTCATTGCAAGTGTTTTTTAGTGTAGCATTTTTCTATAGTTCGTAGAATCCCTACGGTGCAGAAACAGTCCATTTGTCCCATCGAGTCTGCACTGACCACAATCCCACCCAAGCCCTACCCCCCATATCCTCACATTTTAGCCGCTAATCCTGTTAACCTACACATCCCAGGACACTATGGCCATGCTAAAATTGCCTATCAACTTAACCCGCACATCTTTGGACTTTGGGAGGAAACAGAAGTACCCAGAGGAAACCCACACAGACACAAGGAGAATGTGCAAACCCCACACAGACAGTGATCCGAGTTGGGATAGAATCCATGTTCCTGAAGCTGTGAAGCAGCAGTGCTAACCACTGTGACGCCCATGGTAGCACAGTAGATATGAATAAATCAAATAAAAAAATTACTATTGGATTTAACATTCTGACAAAAGAAAATAAAATGAATGTGTTCCATATTTCAGGCAAGCTGATTTAGAAGTGATGATAAATTGGGAAATTTTGGGGATGGGTTGTAAATAATAAAGATATTTGAAATGACACAGCCAGTGATTATTAGATGCACAAAACAATAACAAAATTCAAACTGGAGTTAAGCAATAAATGCTCATCTCGCCAGCAAGGCCCATGTCCCATTAAAAAATAAAAAGATCCATTTTGTTTTTGATACCATTTCTATAGAGAAGGACTAACATGAAGAGAGGGATTCATTTCAATCTCTTTGGTGGTAAAGATCAATCACCTTAAAAGCTTAAGAGAATAATGAATTTGTAACTTGCACATGGCTATGTTTATCATGCACCAAAACCACACACATATGCAACACGGCAGGGAGTTTTGAAGAGCTTATAACATCTTCACCAGCATAACAATATGGGTGCAAAATTCCAGTAAGAAGTCTCACAACACCAGGTTAAAGTCCAACAGGTTTATTTGATAATCCCATAAGCTTTCGGAAATGCTGTTCCTTTGTCAGGTGCGTGGAAGAAACCTTCTGACTGTGTTTAGTCTAATGCCAGCATCTCTACATCATGGAAAATTCCACCCGGCGTTAGAACTTCAGGGAATTGACAAGATTGAGATGACAAAATAGAACTTTTCAGAATTATGAAAGGTTTTGATAAGAATAGGTGGAGGAAAATTATTCCCTCTGTCGAGTGAATCATCAAGGATAAGTCATAGATTCAAAGTCATTGGCAAAGATCCAGAGTGTAAAAGAAGAGAATAATTTTCAGATCTTGGGATCTAGAACACAATTTGGAAAAGCGATGAAAGCAAATTCCATTAATAATGTTTGAAAACTCGAGGATTTCTTGCTTATTTTAAATCTATGTACAAAACAACTCTGCTTTAGTAACCAGTTATTATTGGAAAGTGCTTAATTTCACCCTTGCTGCCTGGCAGAAATTGGGAGCTCTGATGAGGTTTTGTTGAGTGACTTTTGAGGAATAGGTATTGGTGAGGATACCAGGCAAACACCTGGTCTTCGAAATAGTGGCATGGATTGTATTGCCATCTGCTTACCAGGACACGTTTAACGTCTCATCTGCAAGATGGTATCTCTGACAATGTAGCTCCTATTAGTGCAGCACTGGAGTCTTCACTCAGACTATATTTTGTGCTTTGGTATTTGGAGTAATTGTTGAATCCACAATCATCTTTGTAAGAGCTGAGAATTATAACATGAATTGAGTTAGATATTTTATATGATGGTCACTCGATGCAACATGTTCCCTTACAGCTGGTTTGTTAATCAATTTTGGCTCCATACTCATCAAATCTAGTGTGACCTTCCTCCTTGTCAATGCTAAAATGTACTGTGCCCAAAAAGAGTCCTAAATATATTTGAGATTTGGTTCCTTTAGTATTGGAGCTGTTTTGCTTCTCTGTTTGTTATCTAGGATTATAAAAGTGCCCTCATAATGAAACAGTCTGTGCATGCATACAATAAGATCAGGGCAATATTCAGGCTTGGAATGATAAATGATGAGTAACAAATAACATTTATACTATCACCAGTCTGGAGTAGGGTTAAGAAAGAAATCAGGAGGGCAAAAAGGGTCATGAGGTTTGGCAGCTAAGACAAAGGAGAATTCTAAGAGCTTTTGCAAATACATAAAGGGCAAAAGAGTAACTGGGGAAAGAGTAGGGGCCTCTTGAAGATCAGCAAGATCATCTGTATGCAGATCCACAAGAGATGGATGAGATTCTAAAATGAATATTTTTCATTAGTATTCACTTGAGAAAAGTATGGATGTTGGGGAAATAAATAGTGATAAGTTTTATCACTATTCTATAAAAGGTAGATAAGTTTTATGTATGTAGCATATGGATGATATTGGAATAGTTTAGGTTAGAGGGTCCACTGGCCGGCGCAACATCGAGGGCCGAAGGGCCTGTACTGCGCTGTAATGTTCTATGTTCTATCAGTAGTGTTACTATCACTGAATCTTAATGATCAAGTTCCTGGGGTCTTCGTGGCTAGAAGCTTAACTGGATCAGCCAGACATATACTGTAAATTAAGAGCAGATCAGGGGTTTGGAATTTTGCAGTGAATAACTTGCTTTCTGACTTGGCAAAGCGTGTCCACTATCTAAAGCGCCCAAGTTAGGAGTATGATAGGATGCTTTCCACTTGTCTTGATGAGTGAAATTCCTATTTACAAAGAGATCATATTCTGCTGCAAAACTATCAACAATTTAATTGCGACAGCTCCTATAACAGTGATTGCATTTGTTTGTGAGTAATTATGAGCAAATTCAGAGTGCTGCTGTCATTCTGAAATTTAACCTGATATTTTCCAATTTGCCCAGATGAATCCAACTTCAAGAAGATACGAAGCTTGACACAGTCCAAAGCAAAACAGCCTGCTTGATTGGCACTCATCTACTATCCTAAACATTAATTTTCTCCTCTGCAAATGCATCATAGCAGCAGTGGGTACCATCTGCGATACATTGCAGCAGATCGCCAAAGCTGCTTTGACAGCACCTTCCAAATTCATCTCTAATGCTTAGAAGAACAATCTACAATTTCCCCCAAATCACATGCCGTCATACTTGGAGATATATTGCTTTTCCTTCTGTGCTGGGTAATTGCCTCTGGTAGGAAATAGCACCATAGGTGTATCTAAACCAGAGGAGAGGCAGTAGCATAGTGGTATTTTTCCTGAGTAATGATTGACACCTAGGGTAAAATCTGGGGACCCATGTTTGAATTCCACCACACCAGATAGTGAAATTTGAATTAATAAAGTCTAATGACCATGAAATTATTGTTGATTGTTGTAAAAAAAAAAAAAAATTAATGTTCTTTAGGGAAGGAAATCTGCCATTCTTACCTGGTCTGATCTATATATGACTCCAGACTCTCAGTAATGACCTACCACTCCATTCGTGGGCAATTAACAATGGGTAGCAAATTCGGGCGCTTGTTAGCGATGCCCACATCCCATGAAAGAATAATGAAGGTTTTGGTTAAGCTCCATCACTATTGTCATAGAATAGAATCCCTGTGGTATAGGAGGCCATTTGGCCCATCAAGCCTGCACTGACAACAATCCACCCTTTCCCCTTACCCCCACATATTTACCCTGCTGATCTGCCCCGAAACTAGGATCAATATAGCATGGCCAATCAACTTAACCCACAAACCTTTGGACTGTGGGAGGAAACTGGCGCACCCTGGAGACACAGGGAGAATGTGCAAACTCTGCACAGAAGATTTGAGACCGGATTGGCCAGACCAAAGCACTATCTCCCAGCAGCAATATTGAGTGGCATTAAAATGCTTTTCTGGTTTGCAAATGGCATGAAGCATCAGGGGATGGACGTGTCCAAAAATCAGCTTGCTGTGTACATAATAAATGAGCATTTTGTTCTCTGCCTTGTGGCAGCTCATGTTGTTAAACAGCATTATAGAATAAGCAAACCATAAATATTTGGATTTCTGAAATTAATACTTACAATTGCTTTGGTTTTTGAAAATATTTGAAGTATGCTGAGCAAATTGGATTCAAGTGCTTCTACCACTTCATTTCCCTATTTGATACCGGTCGGTAGTTGACAATTGAATTGTTGGAATATGTGTATACTCAACCACTTAATAGATTATATGTATGAAACATCAACAATAGCTCTAAATTTCCTGACTGTGAATAAATGTGGTCTTCAGCAGTTGAATTGTTAATGAGTTCTCAGCACTATGCCAGCTCCTCTGTCAACAAGGGAATCAACAATTTAATATCTTCCCAAAAGGAATTTGGACCAGAATCCTGAATACCTGTGATCGCTAGCTTTTTATATATATAAAAAAAAAACCCTTTATCTTTACACTGATATTAGTTGGGGCATGGTTCCACTGGAAGTGGAAACCTTAAGGATCTTGCTCAGTTGGCTTTTACTCATGCAGGAGGCTGGCAATTTTGCAGCAGATGTTGATCCACTTGTCTGCCATCCCAGTTTTGTAATCTGGTAGTTGACTGGTAATGATAGCTGTTACATGCAGCGTACTTATGTAGTCACCACTAATTTCTAATTCTGAAGCCTAGATTTTAACCCATTGAAGTTTAAATTATGCCCTTTTTGAGTAAGTTTTTTGATTAGTCATAAATAAGGATTGCATTAACATTGCATGTGAAATTCCCCTAGTTGCCTGTTCGGGTCAATGCACCTAATCAACATATCTTTCAGAGACTAAATAGTCTTTAAGATATTGATGACATTATCCAAATCTTGCATTCAATAATTGACATGTTTCCTTTCGGGTTAGATACCAGGCTAGTGGAAGTTAACCTTTTTTTTAAGAAGAAGCTTCAACAGAACAAAACGGTGCAAATGGTTCCACCATTTAATGTTAAACCTTTAGTCCATTCTGTTTATACTATGTGGGTGGCATGGTGGTTAGCACTGCTGCCTTACAGCACCAGGGACCCAGATTCAATTCCAGCCTTGGGTCATTGTTTGTGAGGAGTTTGCATGTCGTCCCCATGTCTGTGTGGATTTCCTTCCGGTGCTCTGTTTCTTTCCACAGTCGAAAGATATGTGGGTTATGTTGATTGGCCATGATAAATTGACCCTAGTGTCAGGGGAATTAACGGCGTTCAACAGATGGGGTTACAGGAATAGTGCTTGGGTGACATTGTGGTCAGTGCAGACATGATGGGCCAAGTGGCCTCCTTCTGCACTGTAAGAATTCTACAATCCCTTCAGATGATATGCTAGTCACTGGATTTACCACGGTTTTGTATTCCTTGTTCTCCATAATTTAAAACCTATTAATTTCAATTTTGTGTTATCTGATTATAATACTGGCTTTTGCAGGGAAATGATAAATTTCCACAAGTTGTTGGGGGGAGCGGGTGGGGAGGTACTTGCTGTTTTCAAGGTTGAATCACAGCTCTTGTGCCCTCACGTTGAAGTCCACAACCTGAGGAAGTAGGTTTTCTATATCGATGTTACGAAATCCATTTGGAGACCACAATTGGGTGCTCTTCGCTTTCTAAACTCTGAAATACAAGAATTGTGATTTGTACTTATGATTAAACAATTCTGCTGAATCTGCTATTCTTCTTCTAGTATCATTACATCCTTATTGAGGTTTGGTGCTCAAAACTAAATGTAGAGCTGTGGAATCTGACCAACGCCTGTAAAGCTGAAGTATAACCACACATAAATACTTAAATCCGCTCAACAGTTCCTGATCTTTTCTTATTTGAAAATGTTCAAATTTAGCTCCTTTGGATCCATTGATCCCTCACTTCTATATATTGAAGTCCACGTATGAGAGTATCCCTGCAGTACAGAAAGAGGCCACTCAAGCTCTTTCCCTGTAAGCCCATATGTTTACTCTAATAGTTCCCCCTGACATTTAAAGAACAATTTAGCATGGCCAGTGCGTCTAATGTTCAAGTCTTTGGACTGTTGGAGGAAACTGGAACACTCTAAGAAGACCTACGTTTAATGCTGCAATGAAGTTACTGTGGAAATGCCCTAGTCACCACACTCTGGCATTTGTTTGGCTGTGCTAAATTTTCCCTCAGTGCACCCAATGCACCTAACCATGTCTTTCAGACTGTGGGAGGAAACCAAGCATACAGACGTGGAGAGAACGTACAGACTCCACACGGTGACCCAAGCCAGAATTGAATCCAGGTTCCTGACGCTGTGAGGCACTAGTGCTAGCCACTGTGCTGCCCATCTGTCGCAGTTTTTCTCACCTAATTAGTTTGGCACCCTGTAACGCCTGTTCCTGTCTTCACAGTTTGCTGTGCCTCCTAAATTGGTTTCAGTTGCAAACTTGGAAACAAAGCTCTCTCCCTTAATCCAAAATTCCAAGCCATTGACATGGATGTTGAAAAATTGAGTCACCAGTGCAGATTCATGGGGAACATGATATGCTGCCAATAGGAATAAATTCTCTTTATTATCCGACTTTTGTCTTCTACCTCCCCGGTCTGTTTGAAGATTACCTCCAGCTCTATGCTTTTATTTTTGCCTATGTGTGGATCTTGAAGTCTATATAAGTAACTTAAAAGGGAAGTGCAACTGAAAATGAAAAGACTTGACCTTCCTGCTTTTAGACAGAAAATTGAGAGAAAAAGAAGCAATTCATGCACGAAAGAGAGAAATTGCAGAGGGGGTGAAGGGAAGAGGAGGAGGAATGTGAACCAATTGGAGTAAAATTTTTAAAATTTCTTTATTAGTCACAAAGCTTACATTAACACTGCAATGGAGTTGCTGTGAAATTCCCCTAGTTGCCACATTCTGGCGCTTGTTTGAGTCAATTGCACCTAACCAGCATGTCTTTCAGGAAACCAGAGCACCTGGAGGAACCACAGGGAGAACATACAGACTCCAGGCAAACAGTGACCCAAGCCGAATCAAACCCGGGTCCCTGGCATTGAGACAACAGTGCCGCCCTTCTGGGAGCAAGTGTGGATCGTTTGCTCGAAGAATGCCCATTCAGGGGAGAGTGCATGTTATGTGTAACAATGGGATGAGATTTTCAATTGTGTTAGAAGTAAAATGGGAAAGTTTTCTGTAGTTTTAAAAATAAGTTACCTACTAAAATAGTGCTTAGTTAGTGTTGATTATAAAAGTCTACCAATCTTGTTGGGTGATCAAAATCAGTGAGCCATTAAGTTATAGTTGTAATGATTTTCTGAATAGAAAATTAATTGCTTGTCAATATTTAGATGGGATGGTTCAGTTAGTGGTTTGTGGTCCTGCCAAAGTGTATGCATGTTGTTTCTGTGATCCAGTCACTTGCTCCAGAAGTGGAACATGAAGAACAGCTCAAATTGCACCTGTGGCCAACCAGATCAGGCCACCAACTATATTTCAGCTTTTGATCCTGAACGATCCATTCCTGGTGGCATCATGGCCATTGAGACTGTGATATCTGCAGCTATTGAATGGCTTTGTTACATCAAACCATTGTGCTTTCTCATCCATACAAACAAATAAATTGCCTCTATGTTCTGTTTAATTCAACAGCTTGGTGTCAGTGCTGACCAGGCTGTGACCGCTTGTTTTAACAAAACTTCTTACGTGGGGCACCATCAGTCATTTTGTGGCTTCACATTTACTGTACAAAAAGACATTTCTGCCTTCCTTTGGTTTTTTTGGGGTCAAGCTCAAAGTGGTTGTGCATTTGTACAGTTTCTTTTTTCCTGGAGAATTCTATGTCCTTAATTGACACTATGCACACTCTCCCACCCTGCCTCGTTATTTTTGTATCTTGCCTCGGGGATAAGCGTTGGGTCCACTGTTGTTTGTCATTTTATATTAATGATTTGCATGACAATATAGATGGCATGGTTGCAGATGACATCAAGATGGATGGCATAGCGGACAGTGAAGAAGGTTATAGAGCATTTTTTTTTAATAGAGCAACACAGCACGGGAAACAGGCCATTCGGCCCAACGAGCCCGCGCCGCCGTCATAACTATATAGTAACAATTCCATTATCCTATCCTAATTTTAGGTTATTCCTAATATAGAAGAGTCTAAATGTAGGGACAATTTGTTTCCCAATCAGCCTAAGAGCGAATTTTTGGGATGTGGGAGGAAACCGGAGCGCCCGGAAAAAACCCACGCAACCACGGGGAGAACGCGCAAACTCCCGCAGACACCGGCCCAATTCCAAGTGTCTGCACAGCTACAGCGATAGTCACTGAGCTGGCATGGTGCCCTTCAGATGGTCCAGATAAAGCACTCATTTACGACATGAAGCACCAGGCAACCCATGAATCAACATCCAAGAGCTGTCCTTGCACCACCTGCCGAATGCATGCTCCTTGATGGTCAAGTATGGACCGAATTACCTGTGGGGAAAAAAAAGCCATAGTTAAACAGTCCTACTATATCCCTCTATCTGCATAACGCTCATGTGGCTGTCCAAGAGACCCTTAAACAGCCCTAGCGTGCCTGCTCCCACCACCTTACTCGGCAATGTATTCCACACCACCACTACCCTTTGTGTGAAAAACTGCCCTCTAATATTCGTCTTATACATAGCCCCCCTCACCCTAAGGCCATGACCCCTCGCCCTATCCATTTCTGAAGGTGGAAAAAGTTTACCACCATTTACTCTATCTATACCCCTTATAATCTTACACACCTCTATTAGATCCCCTCTAAGCCGACGTCTTTCAAGGGAAAACAACCCCAGTCTATTTAATCGTTCCTCATAAGACAGTCCTTCCATACCAGGCAGCATCCTGGTAAACCTCCTTTGCACTCTCTCCAAGGACTCTACATCCTTCCGATAGTACGGCGACCAGACTAGTTACCTTGGACTGCAATGGGATCTTAATCATTTGGGCCAGTGGGATGACAATTGGCAGATGAAGCTTAATTTAGATAAGTGAGGTGATGCATTTTGGTAGATTTGAACCAGGGCATGGCTTACTCAGTTAGTGGTAGGGCGTTGAGGAGAGTTACAGAGCAAAGAAATCTAAGGGTATATGTTCTTGGTTCCTTGAAAATGGAGTCACAGGTGGACAGAATGGTGAAGAAGGCATTCAGCATGCTTGGTTTCATTCGTCAGTCCATTGAATATAGGAATTGGGACATGTTGAAGTTGTACAAGACATTGATAAGAGCACACTTGGAATACTGATGCAGTACTGATCAGCCTATTACAGAAAAGATATTAAACTAGGAGTGCAGAAAAGATTTAGTAGGATGCTACCGGGATTTGATGGCTTGAGTTATAAGGAGAGGCTGGATACATAGGAACTTTTTTCTCTGGAGTGTAGAAGGCTGAGGAGTGATCTTAGAGAGGTCTATGAAATAATGAGGGACATAGATAAAGTAGATAGTCAATATCTTTTCCCAAAGATAGGGGAAGGGAGTCTAAAATTAGAGGGCATAGGTTTAAGGTGAGAAAGGAGAGATACAAGTGTGTCTAGAGGGGCAATTTTTTACACACAGGGTGGTGTGTATCTGGAACAAGCTGCCAGAGATAGTAATAGAGGTGGTACAATTTTGTCTTTTAAAAAAACATTTAAATAGTTACATGGGTAAGATGGATATAGAGGTATATATGGCCAAATGCGGGCAATGGGGACTAGCTTACAGCTTTAAAAGAGGGGCAGCATGGATAAGTTGGGCTGAAGGGTCTATTTCCTCTTATTTCACTTGTCGCACAAGATTTCTTCATTCAGCTAGATGCTGCCATCAGAATTTTGAATGGACCTACCTTGTATTAATCTGATCTTTGTCTACACCCTAGCTAATGCAACATTCTGCACTCTCTTCTTTCCTTCTCCATGAACAGTATGCTTTGTATAGCACACAAGAAACAATACTGTTCACTGTATACTAATACATGTACATAGAACATAGAACATTACAGCACAGAACAGGCCCTTCGGCCTTCGATGTTGTGCCGACCAAAATAAAAAGCAATGCCCCTCCCAACTAAACCATTCCCTTCTCTTCCATATACTTATCAATTAACCTCTTAAACGCCACCAAACTTGGCGCATCTACAACAGCTGCAGGCAGGCATTCCACTCCCTAATCACTCTTTGAGTAAAGAACCTACCTCTGATATCCGTCCTATAACTCATACCCTTAATTTAAAGCTGTGTCCCCTCGTGCTAGCTTTCTCCATCCTAGGAAAAAGGCTATCACTGTCCACCCTATCTAAACCTCTAATCATCTTATATGCTTCAATAAAATCCCCTCTTAGCCGCCTCCTTTCCAACGAAAACAACCTCAAATCCTTCATCCTCTCTTCATAGGACCTGCCCTCCATACCAGGCAACATCCTGGTAAACCTCCTCTGTACCCTCTCCGATGCCTCCACATCTTTCTTATAATGTGGGGACCAGAACTGCACACAATACTCCAAGTGCGGCCGCACTAGAGTTTTGTACAGTTGCAATAATGTGACAATAATAAACTTGAATTTCAGTTGTGCTGCCTCTAAACCAGTCCCTGCATGAATCTTGCCCAGATACTGGTGGGAAGAATGTTGAGGCTTTTTTGCTGAGATTAATAGAGTGTAGAAATTGACATTGAAGTCCATTCCCTTTTTTTTTTGAACCCTCCCAATACATATGTGCGTGCGCACACAATTCCCAGGCTGATTTCCCACCCCTCCCTGTAACATCCCTCCACGTCCCTAGCTAATCCCCCTAATCTATATATGTTGCACTAAGGGGCAATCTAGCATGGCTAATACATCTACTCTCCACATTTATACTCAACTTGAGAGATTCCCCCAAACTATTTACAAAACCGTTTAAGAATAATGTTCGCTTAAACATTTCTTGCTGTAATGTAAGCCGGCCTGCACTTGGTGTACCAAGAGTGAAAAGGCACAAAAAATGTCTGCTCTCCAGAAAATGAACTGCTGAACTTTGAATGATCCCTTTATTCTGCAATTGTTCACTGTGGAGATTCTCTCACCTTTGCAACAACTTCAGGTTTTTAGATAATAACCAGAAATTTCAAACTTCATTAAAGCTTGTACTATTATTTCATGCATTACACAATATATTCTCTACCAAAGTACAGATTGGTTGTGAAGTGCATCGGAAGGTTGGTCCCTGATAGGAGGTATATTCACATTGATTTGGATGCACCAAAAGATCACTTGTATTTGCACAGGTAGTATACCTGAACTCATCTTGCAATTGTACTTTGACAAACGATGTTAAAAGTTTATTTGTCACAAATAAACAATGTTAATACTGCTATGAAGTTACTGTGAAAATCCTCTTGTTGTCACAGACCGGCACCTGTTCGGTACACTGAGCATTTAGCGTGACCAGTGCACCTAACCAGCACGTCTTCTGGACTGTGGTGGAAATTGGACCACCCAGAGGAAATTCATGCAGATGTGGGGCGAAAAGACAATAATTCAAGTCAGGAATCTAACTCGGGTCCCTGGCGCCATAAGGCAGTAGTGCTAAACACTGTGCCACCATCCTGTCTTACTCCAAACTCAGTAACCATTTTGAAATGAATATATTTCTTTCGGGCTATGTCTACTCTGAATCATCCTTAAACTTTCAAGACTAGATTGCTGCTGACACTATGCTTTGAGTTGGTAAAAGCAGTTTCTGAATAGGAAGTTATCAGGCAAAAGGGAATTTGAGTGCTATTTAATCATAGAATGGTTACAGCAGAGAAGGGAGTCATTTGATCTGTCGTGTCAGTGCCAGATTTCTCTGTTGCAATCAAGGTACAATAAAGAGTTCAGGAGGGCATGCCAGTAGCTGTACAAGGTATACTTAAAAATGAGTTGTCAATCTGCTGAAGGTAACTTGTATGCCAGACAGCAAAAGCAACATTCAGCAGTCAAGATCTATGCGGTTCCACAACCGTTCGATCAGATCTGCCACATCCGGTTGATTAAGATGGTGGCCAATAAACAACTAAGCAATGGAGAAGACTCATCCTCAATGCTGTGGAAGTACAAAAGACTGTAGACTTACAACCATCTTCAGCCAGTACTGCTGAGTGGATAATCCATCTTGGCATCCACTTGAGGTTCCTACCATCACAGATGCCAGTCTTCAGCCAATTCAATTCATTCCATGTGATTATAAGGAGGCACTAGATAGTGCAGAGGCCATGGGCCCTGGCAAAATTCCAGCAATAGTAGTGAAGACTGCCGTGCCCCAATCCAAGCCTTTCCAGTACAGCCCCAAGACAATGTTTGACCCATCAAGGAATCACAGCAAAACTGGAGTCAACAGGAATTGGGTGGTGGTGATGCAAGAGCTTGCCATTGGTTGGAGTTAAAATTAAGGTGATTGTGGTTATTGGAAGTCAGTCACCTTGGTCATGAGAATCAGGGTCACTTGAAATGCAGGAGGAGGCTATTTGGCCCATGGAGTCTGTCAGTTCCCAGTGTTGATGTAGAGATGCTGGCGTTGGACTGGGGTAAACTCAGTAAAGTTTCACAACACCAATTTTAGATTGCAGAACACTGCATTTGCCTGACGAAGGCACATAGTGTTGAAAGCTCGCGAATTTACTATCAAATAAATTGGTTGGATTTAAAATTGGTGTTGTGAAACTTTACTGAGTTCCCAGTGTAGTCAGTCAATTTCCCTCAAGTGCTCATCTGGTTCCCTTTTGAATTCTTTAACCATTTCAGCTTCCACCATTGTAGGCAGCATGTTCAAGGTCATTATCACTTGCTACATTGCGTTCTTCCTCCCATTCTTATTGCTCACACTTCAGATTTGAGTCCCTAAGTCTTTGTGCCATCAGTGAATGGGAATAGTGTTTTTTCGTTCACCTAATCCTATCTCTCATCTTATACACCTCGTAATAAATTTCTCCCCAGTTTCTTTCAACAACACCCAACTTCTCCAACCTATCCTCATTTCCCAGGACAGCGCTGTCGAAGTTCCTCAAGGTACTGTCCTAGGCACAACCATCTCCATCTATTCCATCAATGATTTTCATGAGGTTAGAAGTGGAATGTTGGCTGACGATTTTGTTCAGCAGCATACATGAGTCCTCAGCTACTAAAGTAGTCCATGTTGAAGTACAGCAAAATCTGGACAATATTCAGGTTTTGGCTGATTAATGGCAAGTAACATTTGCTTGTTCTCTACCTCCTGCATGTCCTCAATATAGTGCTGAGTATTGAACAATACTCCAGTTGCGGCTGCAGCAGTATTTTGTACAGGTTCATAACTTCCTTGCTTTTATGCTATAAAGCCCAGGATAACTTGCTGGGAGGTGTGATGGGATCTGACCAATGTCTGTACAGCTGAAGTATAACCATACGTAAATAAATCCGTTTGACAGTTCCTAAGCTTTTCCCATTTGAAAATGTTCAAATTTAGCTCCTTCGAATCCATTGACCCCCTCACTTCTACACATTGAAGTCCATGTATTATAGAATCTTTTACGGTGCAGAAAGAGGCCATTCAGACCAATAACAATCCCACTCAGGCCCTTTCCCCATAAGCCCATGTGTTTACTCTAATAGTCCCCCCCTCCCCCCCAACATTTAAGGGACAGTTTAGCATGGCCAGCCCACCTAATCTGCATGTCTTTGGACTGTTGGAGGATGTTGTATGCTTTATTAACCACTCTCTCAACCTGTCCTGTCACTTTCAATGATTTGTGCACATATACATCTAAATTTTTTTGTTCCATAACCCCATTAGAATTGTACCCATATATTTCATCTTTTCATTCTTCTTATCGTAGGATAGAATCCCTGTAGTGCAGGAGGAGACCATTTGGTCCATTGAGTCTGCACAGACCCCTATCCCACCCTGGGCTGCTACTGTAACCCCACATATTTACTTTGCTAATCTCCTGACACGGTCAATTTAACATGGGCAATAAACCTTACCTGCTCATCTTTGGATTGTAGGAAGAAACTGGAACACCCAGTGGAAATCCACACAGATACAGAGAATGTGCAAACTGCGCACAGTCAGTGACCTGAGGCTGGGATTGAACCCAGGGTCCTTGGCATAATGCTGCTCCGTAATCAAAATTAATTATTTGGAACTTTTTGTGTTAAGTTTCATCAACAATGTGTCCATCCATTTCACCTATCTTGAGCTGCCTTAAAGTTTATCACTAGCTGCCTCATAGTTCACAATATTCTCAAATTTTTTTTGTCATCCAGAAATTTTGAAATTGTCTTGTATATCAAAGCTTCCAGGTTGTTAATATGGATGAACAGATGGAATGGTCCAAACACTGATCCTTGTGCAACCCTATTGTTTATTCTTCCAGTCTGAAAAACAAACATTCACCACTAATCAGTCAACTCCATATATGTAATCGTTAGGACAGAAGCACATAAGTTCTTCACTAAATCAAGTTCCTCATTAAAAACAGTTTTACAGAAGACTGGGGTTTAACTGTTCTCTGCTTCCCTGACACTAAAGAGCAAGGAGCTCTTTGTGTCCTCCAGATTTGACTTATTTATTGCCGTATGTATTGGGATACAGTGAAAAGTATTTTTTGCATGTTATACAGACAAAGCATATTGTTCATGGAGTACATAGGGGAGAAGAGAGGGAGAGGGTGCAGAATATAGTGTTGCAGTCATGGGATGTAGAGAAAGGTCAGTTTAATATATGGTAGGTCCATTCAAAAGTCAGCAGGGAAGAAACTGTTGTTTAGTCAGTTGGTATGTGACCTCAGACTTTTGTATCTCTTTCCCAATGGAAGAAATTGGGAGAGTGAGTGTCCAGGGTTCATGGGGTCCTTTATTATGCTGGCTGCTTTTCCGAGGCAGCAGAAAGTGTAGACGAAGTCAATGGGTGGGAGGCCGGTTTGCGTGATGGACTGGGCTATGTTCACAACCCTTTGTAGTTTCTTGCGGCCTTGGTCAGAGCAGGAGCCCATACCAAGCTGTGATACATCTGGAAAGGATGCTTTCTATGGTGCATCTGCAAAAATTGGTGAGAGTTGTAGAATTTCCTTAGCCTCCTAAGAAAGTAGAGGCGTTGGAAGAATGCTCCTCCAGAAACACTGCTGCTACCACTTTAATATATGCAGAGCCAATTGTCTGGATGCTACTTTTGGGGTTTTGTTTTTTGAGCAAAACGGCTTGCATAGCAAGTAAATTCATTTTTAAAAATATTGTGAAAAACTGAGGTGTGTTTAGACTCAAATACTTAAAAAATTTTTACATACAAGGCAGTGAGAAGTATATTCAAAAATTCTAAACCTGCTCACTACTTTCTCCTCTCCAGGTTAAAATCAGCACCTTGAACAATTAAAATTTATCAAGAGCAGATGGATTTAGGAGAGAGACAATTTTTTTATTGATTTGTAATGTAGACTTGGAAGTTTTGCAAGATGTAGACTTGGAAAGCTTCTCCATGAGTAATAATTGCTCTATTGCAGCAGTGTTTTATTGTTTGGATGGGCATAAAGTAAATCAGAGCAGTGTTTATGTCTATTATCATTGTGTATGGAAAGTAGGTTCTGTTATCTTAAGTTATCTTCTATCAATTCATCTGTTTAAATCTGGAATCCTAATTTATGCAGCTTTGGAGTTGTCACGTTTCCAGCTATTGATTTTAGGATTTGATATTTCAGTAACACACAGACCGTGATGAATACCAGGCTTGAATCCTGTTCTGTACTGCAGAGAGCATCAGCAACCTTGGGTTCCTGCTACTGCTCATGATTATTCCTCATGAAAAGTGAGTAGATGTGAACATAAAGTAAATGAGGTTTTGGTTTTTAAAGCCCCAACACTTTAGCTTTGACGTGTCTAATGTTTAGATACTTCTGTCAACCAATTGATTGAGCTATCACATCCCAGCACTGCAAGAGAATAAAATGAGATGCTGTGAAATCATGAGCAGTCACATTCAGATGAGACAAAATGCTGGTTATGTTGTAGTCATCACCCATTCCTATCAGCAGAATAGGAAATCCTATCAAATGATGCTTGCAATAAACTGGAATTGGTGACAGGTTTGGATTAGATGGATTTGTCTAAGCTCATAATGTGACCATGTTAACCTATCAGAGAGGAGTTAGATCATGCAAGTGAAATCATGGAACAGTAGGAACGCCAGCATTTGATATTGCGGCCCCTTGTGAAAGCATGTGCAAAACCCCATCCTTTTACAGTGAATTTCATTCAGTATTGTTGGCAGACAGAGATTAGCTTCAAATGGGCTTTATCTGCATAAGTTGTGGAGAGTAAGGAGCAGGGTGAGGTCAGCAAACCTGATGGATGATGAGGGACACTTTGCTCACCTGTGGGAGGTCAGTGTGGTAATTCCAGCAGAGACAACCTTGGAAATTTAGCGGTGGTGGATAGTGCTGCACGGTGGAACTAAAGAATAATGCTGTCGAAGATGAGGTACGTTCTTTAACTTAAGAGCCTGAGGTGATGGTTGAAGAGTTGGAATGGAAAATATTATGGAGTTTTTCTGGGCCAACTCCCAACATTTTTCGCTGCAAAGCTCTGGCATTTTACAAGGTCAGGCCATCAGAACGTGTGAACAAATTGAATAAAGACTCTTTCACACGTTTACTGCTTTATTGTATCTTCATTTGAATATTGTTTTTGACAGATTGTGTTTGTCGGCAGATCAGGTTACATGGAGATGAATTTGTGTGGGAATGGAGCCTCCTTGACGATCTGCATAACACGTATTTGTGGGTGGAATTTGACACATTGGGATTTTACTGTAATGAAACAAAAGAATATTATTGGATCAGATTTAACTGAATTATATTACAATGACTATCAAGTATTGAATAGCAGCTGCTCAATTTAAGCAAATGCACAGAAGTTGGAGAGTTCCAAAGCTTTAATTTTGCAGAGGTAGGAGTAGAATCTTTTATTGAAAGAGGATTGATTTTTATTTCTGAAGGCAAGGTCAGTCTAAACGTGCCCAGTGATGACTTCAAAATTTTGCTTCCCTCTTCTGACATTGTAACTGAGATGGGCAGCATACTTACTTCATTGTTGGAGCTTATTGTGAACCTTCCATTTTATTATTTTGAGTTTAAGTTTTTATTAGTGCCATAAGTAGTGTGCAATGAAGTTACTGTGAAAATCCCCTAGTGGGACAATTTAGCATGGTCAATGCACCTAACTACGTTCTAACTAGCATGTCTTTCAGACTGTGGGAGGAAACTGAAGCATCCGGAGGAAACTCATGTAGACGTACAACGTGCAGCCTCCGCAAAGACAGTGACCCGAGACCAGAATTGAACCCTCTGGGCGCTGTGTGGTAGCAGTGCTAACCACTGTGCCACCATGCCACCCATATTTTCCTATTTATTGTTAAATAAATCATAAAATTGTTAGCGCACAGAAGCTGGCCATTCAGCTCATGATGTCTGTCTTTTTCGAATGCCAATTAGGCTGAGGTGCGTTAACTCCATGTAGACTTAGAATTGAATCTTGGGTTCTTGGCTCAGTACTATAACAAATTATGTGCTCACCTCCTAACCCATTTTGATCTGGAATTTGTATAAAGGGGAATTCCTATTTTCACATCATTAGATTAAAATTAACTTTATTCAGTTGACTGACACTCAAATCTTGATCACCAGATTGACAAAAGCTGAAATATAGCTGATGGAAAGGGTCAGTGCATGTATTGGTATATTACTGATCCTTCACCTGGTTGTACAAGAAACTCCCTGGACAGTTCTTTATTAATTGCCTTTGTGAGCAACTGTGTGCCGTGTATCTAAATTAATTTAAATACAAGATTGTTGGTTAGCAAATTGTTTGTTTCTTTTGTTGCTTGCAACCTTAGTTTTGATGTGTGTTGAGGATATAGGTAGGAGGTGAAACGATGGCACAGTGGTTAGCGCTGCTGCCTCACAACACCAAGGGACCTGGGTTCAATTTCTGGCTTGGGTTATTATGCGGAGTCTGCATGAGTTTTCTCTGGCTGTTCCAGTTTCCTTCCACAGTCCAAAAGGCGTGCTGGTTAGATGCATTCACCACTTTGAATTCTCCCTCATTGTACTAAACACGTACTGGAGTGTAGCGACTTGGGGATTTTCACAGTAACTTTGTTGCAGTGTTAATGTAAACCTACCTGTGACACCAATAAATAAACCTGTATATCTGAGACATCAGAATTGGTATTTGCCCTTTTTTGGACATTGACCTATATTTTGTTTCAGTATTTGTTTTAATTTGTCTTGCATCTACTGTTCTTGCTGTTCTATTAGTTGTGGGAACTTCTTGATGGAGGAAAGTAAAATCTGACCCAAGGTTTAGGCTGTTGCACCTGTAAATAGGGTACTGCAAAATTGTTGCTATTTTGATTTGCTTAGGCCTAGGAAAAGAGACATGACAAGACTTTACTTGTTCCAGTAAATCTTGACTTTGCAGTAATCTTTAAGATCAGAAATAACCATACAATAACAGAGCCTTGATGGGACAGGATTGATTGGTTTGGGAAGGGAGAAGTGACGCCCAATCTGTTAATTAACCTAATGTTTGAAGGAATGATGTGCAACTCCTATTTGCTGATGTTACTAGCGCCACTTGACAATTGAAGCAATTAATGGCATGTTAAAGGCCTTTCCTCCCAGTTATCCACACAGCTGTTGTCCTCTTAAAAATAAAGTGGAACTTGCAAGTGCTGACTTTTCCAAAGTTTTACATGATAATTTCAAGGTTTTGTTTACAGAGTATTACAGTGAAACTATATATTGCTTCATTTTTTAAAAATTCTCACATGGGTTGTGTGTGCCACTGAATGGGCCATCCCTAATTGTCCTTGAACTGAGTGGCTTGCAAGTTCATTTTAAAGGACAATTTTGCTGCGGATCTGGAGTCACGTGTAAGAATGGCAGATTTTCTAAAGTAATGTTTATTAGTCATAAGTAGGTATACTTGTCATAAGTTATGACACTGCAGTGAAGTTAGTGTGAACATCTGCTGGTTGCCACACCTTGACACCTATTCGGGTACACTCATGGGAGAATTTAGCATGGCGAATTCACCTAACCTGCACATCTTTCGATTGTGTGAGGAACCTGGAGGAAACCCATGCAAACACAGGGAGAACGTGCAAACTCCATACGGACAGTGATCCAAGCTGGGAATTGAACTCGGGTCCCTGGCGCTGTGAGGCAGCAGTGTTAATCACTTTGTCACAGTGATGCCTGTACTTACCTGAAGATGAGCTTTTTGTGACAACTGACAATGGTCATCAATAGACTTTGAATTTTTATTGAATTCAAATTCTGCCATTGGCCATAGTGGGATTTGAATGCAGGTCCCCAGGGCATTACCCTGGTCTCTGGATTACTAGTCCAATGACAATACCACACCACTGCCTCCCCAAGTACAAATGATAAGAGCAAAAACGATGCTTGATCCGTCAGGGATTATATTGCAGTTAACAGTCATTATCTCTGTAGGAGTATTTTTTTTTAGCCAGGAGGTAAGGCTGAGGCCAACTGGTCTCTTTGTGATGGATTAGGTAAATTGGTTTAAATCAATGTGTTGCTTTAAGGTGGATTTAATATACTATTGAAAATTGTGGTCCACTTGATATTCAGATTTCATTCTATATACCTTCAAGATTTTGGCATGCTGTGAAGTGGTTTCATAAGTGACGTACTGAACCTTGTCCAGGTGATCATTGTTGATGTGTCCATCCAGACACTGTCCACTTAGCCCCTGTGTGGTTGTTCAACAATGATTCATGCTCCTAGAGTGTAATCCTATCTTTGTCCATCCAGTGTCCCGACCGATGTATTTCCATTGAACACGAGATGGCCATCAGTAGCAGGAATCATGATAAATCTTGTTTCTTAGACCCAGGTTGGTGCCGTCATTGTATATCTTCTCTCATCTTAGTTCAGAATTTCAAAATACTTTTACTACCATTTAACAGATACTGGTTGGCATTGATACCTTGCAGCACCAGGGACCTGGGTTTGAACCCTGGTTTGTGTCTCTCTGTGTGGAATTGGCATGTTCTCCTCGTGCCTGTGTGAGTTTTCTCCGGGCTTTCTGGTTTCCTCCCACAGTCCAGAAGAGGTACTGGTGAGGTGCTTTGACCTGAACGGGTGCTGGAATGTGGCGACTAGGGAAATTTTTGCAGTAACTTCATTGCAGTGTTACTGTAAGTCTTATCTATGACTAATAAACTTTAACTTCTAGATTATGCAGCTAATTGACTTTTCATATACTGTTGCTGTTGGAGTGTAAAGTATGAACAGTCAGAACAGTTTGATCTTAGATGACCTTCCTGATGACCCTTCTGGGCGGAAGAAGGGGTGTCAGACTTTCAAAGGACCTACTTCGCATTAAGTTGATCTTTCTCTACGTCCTAGCTACGATTGTAACACCACATTCTGCACTGTCTCGTTTTCTTCTCTATAAACGGTATGTTTTGTCTGTAGGGCATGCAAGAAACAATACTTTTCACTGTTAATTCATGTGACAATAAATCAAATCATAGTGTGCTGGATGCTTACAGAATTTCTGCTCCACTCAAACCTTAAGATGCCATGTACAGTGCCGAAGCAATCTAAGTAAATATTTAGATCTAATCAGTTCTTTGCTTTACTTTCTGCTATTATTGATGTATTGGTATGGGTGGAAGTGGAATATCTGTGCTTATGAAGACATTGTGATTTGGTTGTGTGGTGAAAGAAAGAAATAGGATTGGCGCTTTCCAGCATATTATAGTACATTACCTTTGTATTGTGATAAATTCTATTCTTGTTAAAAATATAATTTGTTTTATCAATAAGACTTGAGCTGTGCTTACTAACTTGTTTAGACTTAAGAAATATCTTTACATTGATATATGGAATAATTCCGAGATCTGATGTTTTCAGGTATGTTTTTTGTACAATGATAAGAAATCTGAAGTTCTAAAACCATTCTAAGGCATCATGTTTAATAATGCAAGTGGGGGGCTTGGATTTGAGCTTGGGATTATAATGTACATTTAATGTAGTAAGAGAATTCATATTGGAGACCAAATCAAGTCTGAGAGAAAATATCAGAAAATACCATTGGAGGGTGTAGGAAAAAAGTAGGGACATAATGTCAATTTAGTTGATTTGAGAAAAGGTGGGACTAGACTGGAGGAGGAGATTACAGAGTTAGGACTAAGTTAGGTTGCCTTGAATGGATTATAACTGAAGTTTTGAAGTTGACGCATTGAGGATTGGAAAGTTCTATGAGGTTGACAATTATAGGAGAGCTGGATTTTTCATAGGATGTGATGTAGATTGTGAGTTGTTTTTTTTTTGTTGAATCCCTGCATAATTTAGTGCCCTTTCCACATGTTCATTTTAGATTATTCCAGAAGTTCAGTGTTGCCTTTTTTCCTGTTAAAATACTTGTGTGTCATCAGGAAATTATTACAATCTTAAATTTTTTTTTCCTCTTTCATGGGGTGTGGATGTCACCAGCAAGATCAGTATTTATTATCTATCCCTAATTGCCTTTGAACTGAGCTTGTTTGGTTATTTTGGAGAGCAGATTTAAGAGGTGGATTGGAGTCGCACGTAGGCCAGACTGGGTAAGGATGACAGATTTCTTTCCCTACGGTGTACGGTGAACCAGATGGATTTTTATGACAATTAACAATGGGTTCATTAATACTGGGACTATTAATCCCAACAGTTGTCATGGTGGGATTTGCACCAGTTATTTTCAGAGAATTAGCCTGTGTTTCTGGATTACTAGTCTGGTGATATTATCACTATGCACTGCCTCCCCCAAGTCATTTATAAACTTACAAAGTGTGCTGCACAGTTTATGTAATATAATTATAGCTGTTGTTCTCGCATTGTATCTAGTGAGAGCAGTTTGAGCTGTCATTCTTTACTGCTGGTGACTGGAATGAGAGCAATTTAAATTTATAGCAGAAACGCATCACAACAAACCCTGAGACAACAGAAACAGTATTAGCGTGTTTCTTTCTGTCTAGCATTTGTTTTTGTCAGCCACAGTATCTTATGAGGCCTGAAAACTCAAGTTCCTGATGATAGCTGTGAAATGCACCCTGGCTGGTTGTAAGGTCTTGGGAACTGTCAGATTTGTTTTTGAAGCAACAAAATTAGGCAAGGATATTTTTTCCTTTGCAGATTTTTTTGTGTATTAGCCCCCTATCCATCAACTCTGTCTGCATTTCCCACTGCCTCGACAAAGCAGCCAAGGGCTCCACGCATCTCTTCACTCTCTCCTCCACCTTCTGTCAGGAAAAAGATACAGAAGTCTGAAGTCATATACCAGCTGACTTTAGAACAGCTTCTTCCCTGCTGCCGTCAGATTTTTGACTGGACTTAACCTTGCATTAAGTTGATCTTTCTCTAAACTCTTTAGCTATGACTAACACTACATTCTGCACTCGCTCCTTTCCTTCTCTATGAACAATATGCTCTATCTATAAAGCATCCAAAAAACAATACTTTTCACTATGCTAATATGTAACAATAAATCAAATCAAATTGACTGCTCCTATAGTCCAATTTTTCCACTAGTCTGTCAATTTTTAATCGTCTGACTGAAGTCACTGACTTACGTTGGAGTGCGTTTTAAACTGTGCCATCTATTTTTCACACGATACCTGTCCTTATTGGATGCCCATTCAAGTATTTTTCAGTTGAGTGTGCCCAATAGCGTCCCACACTGAGGGCAGTTTGTAGGACTGTCCTTGTCCTGGCAGAGATGAGCTGACTAAAGTTGCAATCCAAGGAATTATGCACTTGTGGTCTGCATAACTCAGTACCACATCCAACATCGTATGTACCCACAAAGTCACAGAGAGTTCATCCTGGCCCATTTAGTAATTAGTCCATCTGCTGACATGAAATATATGGCTGTTTGATGGATGGTTAATAGAAGCAGTCACATAACTACAGTTTGGACGGAATTGAAGCTCTACATTTTATATAGCAGAAGTATTTTGTATTGAGCCAATGTGATTAAATTTGTTGAGTGAACAAAATTTGAGACTGATGTATATGTGAATTTAATATAACATCCAATGCAAAGAAGTTTCAAGACAACATGTAAAGCTCTTTTGGAACAGAGCTAAGCACTGGATCAAATGACTCCTTGGGTGTCGTTATCCTTTAGTTTGTAATCATCTATAGGCAGTAACTAATAGAGTACCACAGGGTCAGTGCTGGGAGCTGGGATCCTAGCTATCATTAATATATATTAATGATTTGGATGAGGGAACATAATGTTAACACCTCAAAGGGTGAACTGTGACAAGATGTAGATCCTTCAGCATGATCTGGATAGATTGGATGAATGGGCAAATCAGTAGTAAATACGGTATAATTTGGGTAAATGTGAGGTTATTCACTTGGGAAGCAAAAAGGCAGATTGCTATTTTTGTAGTGTAAATTGGGAGAGGGGAATGTGCAGCGGACTGGGTGTCCTTGTGCACCGATCACTGAAGGTAAGCATGCAAGTATGGTAGGTGGTAAAGAAGGCAAATGGTACATTGGCCTTTGTTGTGAGGAGCTCTGAGCATTGGTGAGGCCACACCGAGTGTCCACTTTTTGGTCTCGTTTTCTAAGAGTGCAGTGAAGGTTTACCAGGCTAATTCCGGGGATGGTGGGATTGATGTACGAGGAGAAATTGAGTGGGTTTAGATTGTTTTCGCTGGAGTTACATAGAACATAGAACATAGAACAATACAGCACAGAACAGGCCCTTCGGCCTTCGATGTTGTGCCGACCAAAATAAAAAGCAATGCCCCTCCTAACTAAACCATTCCCTTCTCTTCCATATACTTATCAATTAACCTCTTAAACGCCACCAAACTTGGCGCATCTACAACAGCTGCAGGCAGGGCATTCCACTCCCTAATCACTCTTTGAGTAAAGAACCTACCTCTGATATCCGTCCTATAACTCATACCCCTTAATTTAAAGCTGTGTCCCCTCGTGCTAGCTTTCTCCATCCTAGGAAAAAGGCTATCACTGTCCACCCTATCTAAACCTCTAATCATCTTATATGTTTCAATAAGATCCCCTCTTAGCCGCCTCCTTTCTAACGAAAACAACCTCAAATCCTTCAACCTCTCTTCATAGGACCTGCCCTCCATACCAGGCAACATCCTAGTAAACCTCCTCTGTACCCTCTCCAATGCCTCCACATCTTTCTTATAATGTGGCGACCAGAACTGCACACAATACTCCAAGTGCGGCCGCACTAGAGTTTTGTACAGCTGCAACATGATGCTGCGGCTCCTAAATTCAATCCCCCTACCAATAAAAGCTAAGACTCCATAAGCCTTCTTAACAACTTTATCCACTTGACTGCCTACTTTCAGGGATCTATTGACACATACACCAAGATCCTTCTGTTCCTCAGATAGCTAAGAAGCTCAGATAGCTATCAGTTCAGATAGCTAAGAAGGGATCTCATAGAAACTTACAAAATTCTAACCAGATTAGATGGTGTAGATGCAGGGAGGATGATCCCAATGTTGGGAGAGTCCAGAACCAGGGGTCACAGTCTGAGGATTCAGAGTAGACCTTTTAGGATGAAGATGAGGAGACATTTCTTCACCAAAAAAGTGGTGAGTCCATGGAATTCATTACCGCAGGAAATAGTTGATATCAAAACATTGAATGTATTCAAGAGGTGGCTGGATATAGCACTTGGGACGAACGGGATTAAAGGTTATGGAGAGAAAGCAGAATTAGGCTATCGAGTTCGATGATCAGCCATCAGCAGAGCAGATGTGAAAGGGCAAATGGATTCCCCTTGCTCTTATCTGATGTTTCAAACTAAATTTTAAAAATATTAATACTAAAATTACAATCATGACTTTGAGGAAGTTAGTAGCTAGGCTTGAGTTTGGAGCCTAGGTATTTTATTTAGAAATGTTGTGATTTTAAGCAATTCACAATTATGGGAAGGACCTGGGCTATCTTGGAACAGCTATTCAATTCATCCCACTAATCTGCTCTTTTCCCATGTCCTTGAAAATCCCATATGTTTACAATTTGTTGTTAGAGGTTGGAGTTAAATCTGCATTCTGCAGATTCATATGGAGTGTTTTTTAAAATTAATTCCCCTGTGATTCTTTAGCCAGTTATTTTAAATGTGTTCTCTGCCAAAACAGGAATTAGTGTTTCCTTATTTATTCTCCCAAAACCATTCGTTAATTTCATACCTCTGTTAAATCTCCCCTTTGCTCTAAGTGCATTCTGTGTTCTCATCTCTTCACCTAACTGAACTTCTCTCTCTGGTATGGGTCTGGTAAATTTCCTCTGAATCTCCTTTTGAAAGGCTTTGACATCCTGAAATGTGCCCAAAGTTGGATACAATACTAGGAGGTCTAATCAGAGATTTATAAAGGTTTAGCATAATTTCCTTGCTTTGGTAGCAAATAAACCTGTTGGACTTTAACCTGCTGTTGTGAGACTTCTTGTTGTGAGAGCCATTTCTCCCTCACCTAATTCCTAAGCAGTATCAGTGTTAGCAGCAGATGGATGGCTCTGATGTGAAATGAGGAAATATGAAAATAAGGGAATAATTTTTCAATAACGTCTTTGGTTGAAAGGAACAAAATGTTATAGAATTAACATATGATTTAAAAATTCCTCACTCAAAAGCAGAAAATCTTGGGTCTGACAGCATCTGCAGTGAGAGAATAGAGCCAATGTTTTGAGTCTGAATGGCCCTTCAGGGCTTTGACGAAAGTCCATCTAGATTCAACATTGGCTCTGTATAGTCCCCACAGGTCTGTCAGACCTGCTGAGGTTTTCCAGCATTTTCTGTTTTTGTCTCAGACTTCAATATCTGCAGTATTTTAATTTATTTAATAAGTCCTCATATGGTCAAGTATGAATGTGTAATTTCATAAAAGCACTGTATCCTTTGTAATGCGGTAAGAACAGGATCACTTTCATTCCCTTGGCTGGGTACAAACTTTATTAAATAATATATTTGTATCCCTGCTACATCCATGTCCTTTAATGTTCTAAAGCTCAATAACGCATAACAAATTTGCCGACTTAAGAGGGATGTATTTTAATTATTTACAGCTAAAGCTTGTGCAAAACGCTTAGTCTATATTATTTTAAGTTTTGTGCTGTATTGAATTTGCCTGTATCATCTGGTCTGTACAATCTGTATTGGATTCCAGAATTAACATTCATCGCCCTCTTAACTGATGCACCGAGCGTTCTCTAGCAACAGTTCAGGTGTTTCTGCTGATGGGTTTTCCAGAGCTGAGCAAATTCCTTATTTATACAGATGTTTTAAATTGGCATATTTGCCATCTTGCCATCAACCATGCCATAAACTGGTGTATAAATGGTGAAAAGATATCCCTTGTGACTTCCAGCAAAAAGAATCCCAGACCTTGGATTTAAAGTTTTTTTTTAAAGTTATTTATTAGTCACAGGTAAGGCTTATATTAACACTGTGAAACTCCCTTAGTCGTACAGTCTAGCGCCAGTTTGGAACAATGCACCTAACCACATCTTTCAGAATGTGGGAGGAAACCCATGGGGGGGAAATGTTCAAACTCCGCACAGACTGTGACCCAAGCAGGGAATTGAACCTGGGTCCCTGGCGCTGTGAGGCAGCATTGCTAACCACAGTGCCGCCATGTGCCATTGTTTTGATTCCTAGACTGAGCTGAGTTAGTTGAATTCAACTGAGGATGGCGCTGAGGTGGTACAATTGGTATCTGCACCCCCACAGGCTATGAAAAAATTGGCTTTGTAATTTTTCTTGTTTTGTGACTTCGACTTGGATATATGTATTGACATTGGAAGGGCTAAGATTGAGCTTGCTACTGTCTTCTCTGTGGACAGATAGCCTTTGGCCACTTGATGCACAGTATGGTTGTTGAGGCAGTTGTCATATGGATATTAATGAAACAGTACTGATTTTAATTAATGGCGCCTTTAGTGATGGGGAGCTAGGGTAGAGCGCCGTTTATTTTAAACGTGTTTATACTAGTCACCAAACATATGTGTTTGATTTCCTCTTTGAAAGAATTTCAAGTTGACAATCATAGTCTAAATTATCTATAGACACAAAATGGGCGATGTTGGATAATGCAGAATATCAAATGAGACAACGGTTGGCAGCAGTGAAGAGAAAAAAATGATGAGTAGGGTTCCTGTATAATTGAGTGGAAGTTTTTTTTTTCCCTTGACATTCCACTGAATTGGCTTTTGTGTTGTCACTCCTGAGTTACGTTTTTTTAAAAAAAAGTTGAAGGTAATATTGACATTCTCACTTTTTCCATCTGTTTTAACTTTAAATTGCTTTATGTAAATTGTTGATAAATTCCTTGTACTGATTGAGCAGTTACTGAAAGAATTGAATGTCATCGTCCAGTCAAAAACCTAGGGAAAACTTAACTGTAACGTGTACGTGTTGATGCATGGCTTTCTCAAGTCACTTCTGCCATCCAAAAAAATTAAGCAAAAGTATTTAGTACAGAATGCATTTTTTAAATGATTGCTTAGTGTTGAGACTTCCCCATAGTGTGGTAAAGTTACAGCAAAGCTTGTAGAACAGATGCAGTTGATACCATTTCCAAATCTAGCACATCTTTTTGATCATGTTAGGCAGGGGATGGCATGTGTGCTGCACAATTATTTAAATAAATTCTGTAACACTCTGAATTCTGATTTGATTTATTGTTATCACATATATTAGCATAGCCAAAAGTATTGTTTCTTGCACCGTATACAAGTCTAGCGTTCATAGAGAAGGCAAGAGTACAGAATGTTGCATTACTGACATAGCTAGGGTGTAGAGAAAGATCAACTTAATGCAAGGTAGGTCCATTCAAAGGTCTGATGGCAGCAGGGAAGAAGCTGTCCTTGAATTGGTTGGTGTTTGACCTCAGAGTTCTCCCTTAGGGGAGAAGGTGGACGAGAGAATGTCTGGCATACTTGGGGTCTTTAATTATGCTGGCTGCTTTGCCGAGGCAGATGGAAGTATAGAGAGAGTCAGTGGATGAGAGGCTGATTTGTGTGATGGACTGGGCTACATTCATGATCTTTTGTCGTTTCTTCCATTCTTGGGCAGAGCAGGGGCCACTCACCAAACTGTAATACAACCGGACAGAATAATTCAGTATTAGTATGGTGCATTTGTATTTACTGAAGCACGTTGAATCATTACAAATGCAAAATTAATTGTGCAGAAACTTAAGCATTAAGTGATTCTGAATTTATTTGTACCTTGATTTTTTCAACCATTCACAGCAATGTAAATGTGTACTTTGGAATTTGTAGAAGAAAACATTATTTTCACCCCTCACCCTTCCTGTTTGTTAAATGGTCTGCAAAAAGCTGCTATCTAGAACCACAAGTAAAAATGTGCTAATCTGAATGAAGTACTTTTCAGTCACTAGCATCAGAATAGAGGCAAGGAAGTGGAGAGGAGGGGGAAGAATTAGCCTTTACATGTGATACTCTGGTGAAGTGGCTCAATATTTATTTTGAATGCAGAGTATATAGTCGAACTATGTTTGCAGCTTATAAAATAGCAGAGGAGGACTATCAATGATCTAGGAAACCCCAGTTCTTACACATGCTTAGGAACTGTTTAATACTTTCTCCATGTTTCCTGCCCTGTGTTTAACTGATGATTTGGAAGTACAGCTATAAATATTTTTAAGGACTCATTTCCTTGATTACAGAAAGTTAAATTGAGCAGCATGATGATGGTTAGTGGCAATTGTGCAATGCTGATAGATGTTATCGACAATTTAGCCATTGTGTAATTTAAGCTACTGTGTCTGAGTAAACATCCCAGTTTTTTGGGGTTTTTTTTTGGAGCATGCTTCTAAGACTGCAAAGTTCATCTACCTAAAGACTTGATGAGAAATTGCCAAATAACCCCTATTTCTGTTTTGGTCTAGGCTAGAGTAACACTTTGAGCAGAGCTTTGCTGTTGCCATTTGTGAGGTCCTTCTAACACAGGATATCTCTGTGAAGATGCAACAAGTTGCAGACAAAGTTTCTTCTCTATTGCCAAACCCACTCTATTTGTACTCAGCTGGGTTGAGAACTGCTCACATGTAGCCACCTACTCACCTTTTGTGGTCAACAAATGTTATTGTCATTGTTAGCACTAAATTGAGATAGTGGTGGTAGTTGTATAGTTAATTTTATTATAAAACCCTAAGTTTTAGAAATGTGATCTGATTTGAAAAAGTAATATCTTTTTTGCAGATTATGGAGATTGCACAATGTACAAAAAAATTTCAATTTAATTCCTGATCTATACAATATTGAGACTTTTGTAGTCAAAATGTGTGAAGAACATATACATTGAAAGTCAGATGTGATTCATTCATCCATACTACTTTTGTCATGTATGATGGTGGAGCCTTTGGTTGCCTTGGTCACACACTCTGGAACTGCCTCTTAATTCAAGACCCTTTTGCTTTTTTTTCTTCACTTCAAGTTGAGAAACCTTTTATTATTTAGCAAGCTTTCAACCACTTGTAATCTCTTTCATGAAATGGCATACCAATGGGAGGTGATGGCCTAGTGGTATTGCTAGACTATTAATCCAGACACTCAGCTACTGTTCTGGAGACGTGGGTTCGAAAACTGCCAACGTTGTACTTAAGGGCAAAATTCTAAACTGTAAGGAAATGATTAATTTATCCACTGCAGGGAATTAATCTGAAATTAGGAAAGTGAAACACTAAATATGAGGACAACAGAATTTGGTTGTGTTGATCTTTATAAGCAGAATTCTCGCATTGAATCGAAAGGGGGCATTGGTTAGGATGGTGGTGGAATTTGAGTTCAATAAATAAAAAATATCTGGAATTAAGAATCTACTGATGTTCATGAAACCATTGTTGGAAAAACCCATTTGGTTCACTAATGTTGTGTAGGGAAGGAAATCTGCTGTCCTGAACTGGTCTGGCCCACATGTGACTCCAGAATCACAGTAATGTGGTTGACTCTCAACAGACCACTGAAATAGCCTAGCAAACTACTTGGTTGTATTAATCACTAAGTCAAAGACAACTTGGGATTGGCAATAAATGCTGGTTAGCCTGCGATGCCCATGTCCCAGGAATGAAATTTTTAAAAAACTTACTCACCCAATGCTTCTGTAACTCTGCCCCTTGAAATCATTTCTAAATGCATTTGGAAGTTGGCTAGCTCAGTTGGCTGGATAGCTGGTTTGTGATGCAGAGCAATGTCAACAGGTTCAATTCCCTGAGGTTATTCTTGGGAGGCTCTGCCTTCTCAACCTTGCCTCTTGCCTGGGGTGTGGTGATCCTCAGGTTGTATCACTACTAGTCAGCTCTGACGTGAAAGGTGAGGGAGGGGATAGCCTGTAGTCATCTGGGGCGTGATACCTAATAAATGCATTTTGATAGTATTTCAGGTTGCTGTCAACAGGTGCTGCACTCATTTGGTAGCTATTTGTATAGTTGTACAATGGCTGATGAACTCTACCACTAGATTGGGTTGAAACTTGTGATATCTCCTGTTCTGATGTAAGTGTGATAGGTCCCAAACTAGTTACCTAACAACCTTTGTTATTTATAAACTGGTACGGGTTTTGCATGCATAAGTATATGACCTGAGTTCGATTCCCGGCTTGGGCCACCGTCTGCACATTCTCCCCATGCCTCTGGGCGCTCCGGTTTCCTCCCCCACGCCAAACACATGCAGATTAAGTGCATTGACCATCTTAATGTCCTGGGACATCTAGGTTAGAGGGATTAGTGAGGTAAATGTGTGGGGTTATGGGATAAGACCTAGTTGGGATTGTTGTCAGAGCAGACTCGATCCAAATGGCTTCTTTCTGCACCGTGGAGATCTATGATTTTCTATGATTTTAATTTGTAACAAAAGTTGGACTTGAGGGCAAAATTCTAAACTGTAAGGAAACGGTTAATTTATTCGCTACAGGTAACTAACCTGAAATTAGGAAAGCGAAACGCTATAAATATGAGGATAACGGAATTTGGTTGTATTGATCTTTTGTAAGCCGAATTCTAGGTGGAGATAGAAACAATGGAAAATCTGCATTTTTTTTTATGTCATCAAATATAAAATGAAGAACGGCACTGAATCCAAAAAGGGCATTGGTTAGGGTATGGTGCGAAAACGGTTTTGGGAAACCTAGTTAAAAGTAAAAAACATGGTTCAGATACACTGGGGCCATGTCTGGGATGAAGCAGCAGAGTTCTGATGAGATACCCAGATGTATTCCGCAGAGAGTAATGGGCTGTTAAAAATTTCCAAATTATGTAAATTTGAGAAGGTGAATGGTTGAATTTTTTAAAATTTCAGCTGGATTGTGGACCAGTAACTTCAGGCATAATATTTCAAAAAAAAAAATCTAGAGAGGGCGATTTAGAATTTTTCTGTGCAGAATTATTAGAATGTGGAAGTCCACATGAAGAAAATATTAATTGATGGATTGAAATGTTAAAATTACTTCTTCGCGTCCAAAGATGTGTAGGTTTGATGGATTAGCTATGGTAAATGTTTTAAAGTTTTTTCGGGTTTATTTATTTATTTAAGTAGGCTTACATTAAAGCTGCAGTGAAGTTCTGTGAAAATCCCTGAGTCGCCACACTCCAGCACCTTTGCGCGTACACTGAGGGAGAGTTTAGCACAGCGAATCCACCTAAGCAGTACGTCTTTCAGACTGTGGAAGGAAACTGGAGCACCTGGAGGAAACCAATGCAGACATAGGGAGATGGTACAGACTCCACACAGATGATGACCCGAGCTGGGATTCGGACCCAATTCCCTGCTTCTATGAGCAGCGATGCTCGCCACTGTGTGGGGTTACTGGAATGGGGTGTGGGTGGGGTCTGGATATGGTGTCTTTTGGAGAGTCGGTGTAGACTCAGTAGGCTGAATATCTTCCTTCTGCACTGAGATTCCATGATGTGGAGAAATAGGGGCAGATTGATCTCTCCTGAGAAGCTATGAAACATACAGAATAGACTGTATTGTTTTTACTGTGACATTATTGTCATGACCAGCATTTAGTACTCTTTTTGAGAAGTTGGTGTGGAACTGCCTACTTGAATCCAAGTGGCACGATAAATTCTCATTGCTGCTTGGGAGTGAGTTCCAGGATTTTTAATGCAATTTTGACATTGAAAGAGCAACAATGCAATTCCAAGTCAGGATAGTGGAACAGATAGGTGGGGAACATGTGTCTCCTGTCTTTGTCTTTCTGTTGCCTTTACTCCAGTCCAATTTTGCCAAAAAGAAATTATGTAAAGGTATAGCATGGGTCATTATTATAAAAATGCTGCTTTTGTACTTCCCAGCCCATCCAGTAATGTTGTTTAAATGGAACTGTTGCATGAGGTTCAGAAGCTATTTGTGGGTGTGATTGTTGTTGTTCTGAACTGTTAACCATGAATTGAAAACTCAATACTTGGATGATTTTTTTTAAAGTTTTGACATACTGCGTTGCATTACATGGTGCCAATTTGTTAAAGATTGGTTCTGTAATAGATGGTTGAATTGGGCATATTTGGCCTGCTTATTCTGTTGCCTATTGAAGGGGACACAGTGACATAGTGGTGGTATTGTCACTGGACTTGTAATCCAGAGGGCCTGAGTTTGAATCCCACACTGCAGATGGTGAAATTTGAATTCAATAAAAATCTGGAATTAACAGTCTAATGATGACCACAATACCATTGCCAAATGTTGTTTTTTAAAAAAATGCCTTCTGGTTCACTAATGTCCTTTAGGGAGTGAAATCTGCTATCCTTATCTGGCCTGGCTAAAATGAGCATCCAAATCCACAACGATGTGGCCAAGGCACTCATTTCGGAGGGGTAGAAGGGGAAGAGAGTCCATTTTGCAGAACAAATTCTACTTACTGCATCATGACAGCTATTGATGAGTTTTCACCCTTTCTGTTCCTCCTTGTTGTTCCCTTCTGTCTAACATGTGGGTATTAATGAAGTGGCTTGGATTCTCTTTAGACTTTATCTTGTTGATGATGCTCAAACTGCATTCCATGAAATGAATCACCTTGGTGTTCTGACTGTTCGTTTATGTAAACACGCTTGGCATATAGCAAAATTCCAGCAGAAGTGGAACTTGTTATTCTGGGAACAGTGCTAATTTTTTTGGGAAGTACGTTCTTACATTTGTGTACGCAGTCTAATCTTGGTTCAGAGTTTCATGTTTGTTAATTACCTATCTGAATACAAAAAAATTAGGAGCTATCTGTACATTTAACATGGCACTATGCTTGCCTTTAACACAAGCACTATTCTTGTCTTCGACATCCATTTGAATCAGTAAAGCTATGCACAGGGTCTTGATGGCTCATCTGAATGACTGTATGGAGTGAGGCTTAAATCTATAATCTCTCATCACAAGTGCTTTCAACTGAACTAGGCTGATGCAATCTGCTAAAGGTGGTGATTGGCCCACTGCACTATTAACTGGAATGGGATGTGTGCTTGATTGTGTTTAATGTGTTCTCAAGTAGACTGAGCCCTAGGACTGCAATTCTCATTTTGGAATGTACAAGGTAATTTTACCCCCACTTTTAAATTTTAAAAAAACTGCTAGTCCTTTGGGTTTGTTGATAAAACCTTTAGAGTCTGCATTCTGTAACATCATGCTGAACAAAGCGAAGGCCTCCAAATTAATCTTGATTTTGAACATGAACAGAGCTGATGTGTGCGTCAGCTCTGGGGCAGTTCCAGTAGCCTCTGGCAGTATTTAGTACCCTCAATGAAGACATCAAGGAGGTCAATCCAGAGGGCAGCCAAGGCTTTGAGGTTTTAGCAGAGTAGCATAGTTACACTCTCTATTCATCAGGCCAGCACTAAAATGCCATGGGTATTGTCTCTATGGATTGTTTTACCACCTGAGTACCTTGTGATTGATCATCTGAAAGACCTTGCAATACTCAAGTCAGCAGTGCACATTCACGGTATAAATATAGCTGCTGAGCCTTTCTGCCTAACAAGATACTAAAGAACTGTCAGTATCTTCTGTTGTATTCTGTATCCTATATTATGACTTTAATTGTCATTGATTCAAGGATTATATGCCACTCTTTATCATACCATCTTTTGGCCATTGATTGAAAGGTCAGGTTTGCAACTTGTTCCCCACACCATTTGTGTACTGAATTGGTTAGTGGCAGTGATAGATTTAAACAAAAAAAACCTGACTCCACTCTTTTGTTATCCTTCACTTCCACATGGAGAATTGTGGGCATGGATGCACGTATGTTGAAGCTTCTTTATCACCGAGCTTTTTACACTGTTTTACTTTAGCCATAAGTTTGGAATATGTATGACTCATCTGGCAAGAGACCCTTTCTCCACCTCTGCCAATTTACCAAAAGTCAGTTTTTGATGTGGGAATTTTTGACTGTCAGCAGGTTATTTTACTGTGGGGAACATGACCTTGTTCTTGGCTCGCATGCATTTTTGTTTTAACTTGTTCTTGGAATGTGGGCAATGCTGGTAATGTACCACTTGCTGCTTGTCCTTGGTTTTTCTTTTGTAGCGATTGTTTTAGAATGGAATAGCCTATCAAGCTGTTTGAGGGCATTTTAGAAAAAACCTAACTCATTCTTATGACAATCCAGCAATTTTTACGGCGCGAGCTGCAAATTCAGGTTTATTGAACTCAGTCTCCCAGCTTGCCATGTTGGCATTTTAATTTGTCTATCTTGTGAGTCGAGTACCTCGAACTGTGTGTACATTTTCTGGAAGGATGCACTGGATTTCAGAAAATAGCAAGGTCTGGCTGACATTTGCCTCTTCGCCAATTCAGTGAAGTCGGTTGGTTATACTGGCCCATTCCTGGTCCAACTAGGGCTGTTACGGGCCAAGGTGAAACCAAGGACCCTTGTGGTCAGTCTCGGCCAGTACCACTCATCTACTGAGTAATTAAGAGATTTCAGTGAAAGGTAAGTTTACATGGGATGTGGAAACCTGGGAACATAGACTTGGGAGCAGCGTAGGCCATTCAGCTCTGAAACTGCTCTGCCATTCAGTATGACCTTGGCTGATCTGAGCGGCATGGTGACACAGTGATTAACATTGACTCTCAGCGCCAGGGATCTGGGTTTGATTACTGGCTTGAGTCACTGTCTTTGTGGGGTCTGCGCCTTCTCCCCATGTAAGCTTGGGTTTCGTCTGGGTGCTGAGTTTCCTTGCACACCAAAGATATGCGTGTTAGCACTGGCCATGCTAAATTGTCCCTCAGTGGTAGGACTAGCTGGGATAAATGCATGGGGTTAAGTGGATAGGGCCTAGATGGGATTGTGATTGGTGTAAACTCAATGGGCTTCCATCTTTTGCACTGTAGGATTCTATGGTCTTTTTGAACTTCACCTGTAACCCTTAACTCCCTTGCCTAACAGAAATAGTTCTGACTTGGCCTTAAATTTATAGTTTTATTTATTAGTCACAAATAGGCTTACATTAACATTGCAGTGAAGTTACTCTGAAAATCCTTGAGTTGCCACACTTTGGCACCTGTTTAGGTACCCTAAGGGAGAATTTAGCTTGACCAATGCACCAAGCCAAAATGTTTTTTGGACTGTGGAAGGAAACTAGGGCACCCAGAGGAAACCCATGCAGACGTGAGCAGAATGTGCAAACTCCACATAGATGGCGACCCAAGCCAGGAATTTGACCTGAGTTTCTAGCGTTGTGAGGCAGCAGTGTTAACAACTATGCCACAGTGCCGCCAAAGTATCTAACCTTCAGTACTTTCTGGGGAAGAGAGTCTTTCAACAGTGTCCCCTAGTTTGCTGCACAAGAGGAAATGTTCAATGGATGTAATCAAAATCTTGTGTTTCAATAAGATCATCTTTCAATCTTCTAAAGTTTGGTACACTTAATTTGCTTTCCTTCATAGGATGAGCCCTTCGTAGAATAAGTCCTTCATCCCAGGAGCGAGTCCAATAAACCCACCTCCGAACTGCTCCTGAAGCAGTTATGTATTTTATAATGAGATGAAAACGGTATACAGAGTATTCTAGATATACTCTCACTAATGCCTTGTCAGCTGCAGTAAAATATCCCTACTTCTGTAGTCCATTCTTGTAGTAAATGCCAACATTCAATTTGACTTTCTAATCACTTGCTGTACCTCCATTTTAGCTTAGATTAACAGCCAGGACACCCGGTTTCTTCTGTATTTCTGAGTTCTGCTGTCTTTCTCCATTTAAATTGTATACTGCTTTTCTATTTTTCTATTATAGAAGATGTACAACACAGAAACAGGCCATTTGCCCAACCAGTCCACGCCAGTTTTTATGCTCCACTCATCTAAATCTATCAATATAACCCTATTTTCTGCCTCATATACTTGCTTGTCTTGCATCTATACCAAGATTGTCCAACCTTTTCATGTAAGGGGCCATGCTGGGAGTGAGCTAGATATACCCATTCTCTCTTCCTCTCACACTTTCAGACACATTGATTCACTTTCACTTGTGAATACAGTCACTCACTCATTTCCCCTCGTGTACGAACTCACTCATTTCGCATTCTTGCGTGCATACACATTTTCTTGCTTGCGCTTAGTTAATTCTTTCACATTCATTTCTTCTCATACTTGCTTCTCTTGCACGCATGTGTGCACTTGCTCCTTTTGCTTTGTGTGTGATGTTCCAACCCCCTCCAAATTGGCTCTCAGTGCCATTAGTATTGAGACTTGAGGCTGCATGAAGCCACTCATTTTCAGACCATTTTCTGCTGCTCCAGTTGTAGACTGTTTCTTTTCCTCACTAGTGAGCTTATCGGAGGCAAACAGGAGAGAAATGGCCTATGACTGGAGTAGTAGCTCCTTGCAGAATCTTTTACTGAAATTATACTGTATTATAAACATTGGCTCTGTCTGCTGGATGGTGAGATATAGCATTCCAACTTGTGGATGATGAGCTGCATGTTGGGCAATCCTGATCTACACCATCCTGTTTCTACCATCCACTTTTAAATAAATAAATTACTCCATCCAAAAAACCAAATTCAAATTTAATCCAGTTCATGAGTGATAAAAAGCTACAAGCTGGCAATGTACTCCATCCTTTGCCTGATCTGATGCTTTGCCTTAGCTGAAAGGCTTTAGAAAATTGCATTAAATACTTCAGTTTAACCTCATCGGTTACCCTGTTCCTTGACTTTACCTTAGCCTGGGTGAGCCATCATCACAGGTGTCAGCAACACCCCAAGTGCAATGGGCTGGCCTCATCACCTGGATGATTATGGTTCCACCACTCCCTTCAGTAACAAGTTCCACATTCTGATCGCCAGATAGTGTGGTTCCTTTTGAATTTTGCAGTTTATTAATTTTTTTTGGATCAGGTTCTGACCAAAGGTCACTGACCTGAAACGCTACCTTTGTTTTTCTCTCTACAGATGCTGCCTGACTTGCTGAATACTTCTAGTATTTTCTGTTTTTATTTCAGGAACTCTGCAAATTGTTCAAAATACAATTAAAAATTATTCTGGCGAGGTAGTGTTCAGCAAGGTTGAGCTTTGTCTTGGAGGGTGGTGGGAAGGCCTTTTCTTTATTTTTGCTTCTGTGTGTATCTTTTCCAATTGTTTTTGCTCTCTGCAGCTGGCAATTCTAACGCGTTGTATGATATGTCAGTCGCTCCCACTTGTTTCTTGGAATGAAGGGAAGTGTCGCTTCCTTTATTGTGGATGTGTCAGAGCTGTAAAATATAACACACTATCCCTCTAGATTCCTCTGTGTAAATTTCTAAAAATAGAACTAAATGACCAGAGCTACATTTTCTTTAAATATCATACAATTTTAAATATCTACAAATGGATTTGACCTCATAACAGTTGTTGCTGAATATTTAAATGGAACTGGAGTTGTATTAAGTACGTGATCTGTTTGAATATGTAGGAGGATTGCTGCAGGATCAATTAGTTAAGCTGAACTCTTAACATTAAATCCTTTTAAAACATTGCCCCATTTGGTGCACTGCAGTAGGAGTCTGGCATTAAGACCTTTTTGGTTAAAAGGAAAAATGAGTTTTGCAGTTATTTGTGGAGCTCCATTTTATGGGTTTAAATCCAAAAAGACTGCTGTTTTCCCTACCATGAGTTAGCTGCCATCTTGAGCACCTTTTCGGAGCAAGAAATATTTCCATTTCGCTCAACTCAGCCACAATCAGTATGGATAGGCAATAGCACTTAACAGAATCACGCTCAACACCAGTGCCATATAAGGCTGTGCTCTTAGCCTGCTGCTATACTCGTTATACGTCTTTGACTATGTGGCCAAATTCCCTTCAAACCAATTTTCAATTTTGCTGATGACTGAAGCGGGTCAGACCTCAAATTATGATGAGACAGTACAGGAAAGCGATAGAATCTGGTGAAATGGTTCGGCGACAATAATCTCTTCTTCAATGTCAATGAAACAAAGGAGATTATCAATGACTTTAGAAGCCTAGTGGAGAACCTGCCCCTGTCTACATCAACAGGGGTGAAGTAGACATGGTCAATAGCGTCAAGTTTTTAGGAGTTCAGATCATCATCAACTTGTCTTGGTCTCCCATGTCGACACTATAGGTGATCAAGCTCACCAATACCTCTACTTTCTCAGAAGACTGTAAGGAAATTTGGCATGTCAGCTACAACTTTCACCAACTTTTACAGATGCACCATAGAAAGCATTCTTTCTGGTTGTATCACTGCTTGGTATGGCCCAAGGCTGCAAGAAACTGCAAAAGGTTGTGAATGTAGCCCAATCCATCATGCAAATCAGCCTCCCATCCATTGATTCTTTCTCACTTCCCGTTGACTCAGCAAAATAATTAGACCCCATGCGCCTTGGATATTCTCTCTCCCACCACCTTCGATCGGGAAAAAGATAGAAAAGTCTGAGGTCACGTGCCAATCGACTCTTTCCTGTTGCCACCAGACTTTTGAATGGACCTACCTCGCATTAGGTTGATCTTTATATCCTCATTACCTGATTCTAATACTCTCTCATTACCTTCTCTCTGAACACTATGCTTTGTATAGTGTGCAAGAAACAATACTTTTCACTATACTAATACATGTGGCAATAATAAATCAGATGTAGCAGTTGAGATCATTGGCATTTTGTACTTGGTCCAGTTGCAAAGTGAAATGAGGAAATAAAAGCATGATATTGAAATGCACAATAATTAATTAGTTATCTGCAAAGAGGAAAGCTAGGTTGTAATTTTGAAGAAGACACCTCAATGGAGTTTGCTGGTTTCAAGTCCTGGAGCAAAATGAGCCTAAATGGTTGGTTTTCATTTTAATCCCTTGAGCAGTACAACTATACAAACAGCCGGACAGTGTGAGGATCAGAGATGATTTTGAGCTACGTAATGAACTACTGATAGTTACAGCTCTATCATTGATGGCGCTTGTAGCAAGAGCAATTTGGGATGATGAATTAAGAAAGTGATAGGGGAAGGAAATTGGTTTAAAGTGCAATTTTTCATAGGCTGGATAATCCCTGTGAGAATATTGACTAGCTATCTATGCAACCTGGTTCAGAAAGATGGTCAATTTTCACTGAATCATGTTTTTACTTTGCTATGGGGCTCACTAGTAATGTGCTGTGTATAGAGCTATGGAGTTCTCTGAAGTAACTTTTAGTAAAGTTTTACAACACCAATTTTAAATCCAACCAATTTATTTGATAGTAAATCCGCGAGCTTTCAACATTATGTGCCTTCGTCAGGCAAATGCAGTGTTCTGATATGCAGAGGCACTCATATCCACACAGACAGTTACAGATTGCTGATTAGAATGCGAATCCTTACATCTAACCTGCTATTCAAGTGTTAAAGTGGCTAACAATGTGTGTGTGAAGGGAATCCTGAGCATTGGTTAGAGAATTGTGTATTTTCTCCAGACAGCACAGTGAGTGAGGTTTTTTGCTAATCCAGGCAAGTTACGGGGGTTACAGATAGGTTACAGTAATTTTTATGCAGGGTAGCTACTTTGCTTATGAGCTAACACAGCCAAGCATTGTCAGCAGGAACTGTAGTTTTGTCATTTTCTTTCCTTGTCTCCATGTTTCAAAGTTCAAATATCTTGCTATATATTTTGTACAATCCTACTCAACCTAACTGCAGAGATGTGCAAAAGAAGTTTTCCCATTTGTCCTGCTTTCCTTATTTTTTTAAAGAAGGCATTCACTATTTTTTCCCTCATTTGTATTAAGCTGGAGATCCATAATTCTGAGTGTGTTATTGTATTTACTTTTATTTGCTGTTTACAATTGCATCTGCATTTTTTTGTTGAAATGAATTTTGTTGACTAGTTCCCATTTGCAATATTGAGTTGTTTCATTGCTGGAATTGGAGAGAGTGCAATTCCCCTGTCAGTTAAAAGACCATGTAGCCAGTAGTAATTTATCATGTATAGAGGCTGTTTGAACACTTGCATGGCATAATTGAGTTCTTCATATTGATCCGTGAAAGAATTAATGCTATTCTGATGTAATTTTTTTCTGCTGTGATGGCCTTAATAGTACATTAGATTTTGCAAGCAGTGTCCAATTGTTACTTGTGGTATTTAGTCTTAGAGGCAATAAGGCCCACAGGATTAATCTGACCATAATTAGTCTTTGGTGTATTACTGAAATGTTTAAGAGTTATGTTACATAAACTCCACATTCTGCTTGATTGCTGGCCTGTTGAACCAATTTTCTGAAAATGCTGAAGTTCCCCTGCTGTCAGTTTGGATGACAACAGAAGCTTGTCTCATGGTACAAGCAAGAAGATTCTTGGTTGAAGCTAGACTTGTGTTGAGAAATCTGATCTTTGCCGTGCAGTTTGTGGTAGTGCTACACTTCACATCAGGCCTATGTTACTAAAACGTGTAAATAGTGAAGGTGTGGTAAACTGGGGACCCAGTTGATACTCATGGATTCAAATCCTAGTTGAGGGAGAGGAAATTAAATTTAATTAAAAAAGATTCAGAATTGAATGCCAGACTCGGTAAAGGTGACTGAAATGGGAGCAATCATCAATTGTAAAAACCCATCTGATTCATTAATATCTTTCTAGGGAAGGAAATTTGCGATTCATTCCTGGTCTGGTCGACATGTACCTCCAGTTTCACAGTGATGTAGTTATCTCTTAGGTGCTCTCAAGGGCCGTTTGAGATGGATGATAAGTGCTGATCACAGTGACGCCCACATTCCATGAGTGCATCAAAAAAAAATATCTTTAAGCAGCCAGCTCTTCTGTGTTGCTGTTCCTGCGCCATTCACAAATACTGCGATAGAATCAATGGCATTGATCCCAGCAAAGGGAGAGAGAATTTTGAAACCACATACAAATTTCCAGTTCTGCTATTGCAGACTGTTCTCATTGTAAGTTTGGCAATGAGCAAAATTTCCATCGCAAGTGTAACTGTTACGTCTGATCAGAGCAATATGGAACAGTAGAGTTTAAAATATTGCCTTCTGTGGCCACAGATATTAGTTTATTGTGCTCTGAACTGTTTGAGAGATTTCTCTAAAAGCAGTTTCATTTGCAAGAGCAATAACCAATAAAATTTTGTGCTGATTGAACACCAAGGTCATGGTGCTTTGATTGATAAGTTCTTCAGCGCAGAGAATTTAAAGTATATATTCTTTCACAAGATATGAGCTTTGCCGGCAAGGCCTCTGTTTGATATGCATCCCTAATTGCCCTCGAGGTGGTGTTTTTGGCTGCCAACCGAAATGACTGTGGCCCTTTTGATGTTTACATCCCTAATGATGCTAGGAAGATAGTTCCAAGATTTTGATCCATTGACAATGAGGAAATGGTAATATAGTTCCAGGTCAGGTGGTTTGTGGCTTGGAGGGAAACTTGCTAGTGGGATTATTCCCATCTGCTTGTTACCTTATCCTTCTAAGTGGCACATGTTGCAAGCTTGGGAGATATTATTGAAAGAAGCTTGGTGAGTTGCTGTAGTGCATCTTGCAGGTGGTACACACTGCTATCGCTGCCTACTGGGGTTGAGGGAGTGAGTGTTCATGTGGGTGGATGGGGTGCTGATCAAACTGGCTGCTTTATTGTAAGTGATGTCAAGTTTCTTGAGTATTGTTGACGTTGCACTCATTCAGGCAAGTGGAGAATTCCATCACACTCATTGTGTCTTGTAAATGGTGAACAAACTTTAGGGAGTTAAGACGTGAATTACTCATAATAGTATTCCCAGCCTCTGATTTACACTTATCGCTACAGTATTTATTTGGTTGGTCTAGTTGAGTTTCTGGTCAGTGGTCACCCACAGAAGTTTGACAATTGCGATTTAGTGATGGTCATATTATTCAACGTCATGGAGAGTTGGTTAGGTTCTGTCTTTTTGGAGATAGAACTGCGGGCAGTGACCATGCTGTGAATGTCACATGCTGCTTATCAGTTCAATCTTGAAAATTGTCTTCGTTTTACTGCATATGGACACTTGAATGCTTCAGTGTGGAGATTTGTGCATGATACTGAACACTGCAATCATCAGTGAACGTCCCAGTTTTGACTTTATGATGAAGGAATATCCATTGATGAAGTCGCTGATGATGGTTGGGTACTAGGCAATTCTTACAGGATGGTCCTAGACCCAAAACAGTTGGCTTCCAAAAGGTGCCAACATATTCTTTGTTTGTTATGATGCTGACCAGTGAAGAATTTTATCCCATTGACTTCAGTTTCTGAGGGATCCTTGGTCAGTTGCTGTCTTGATACCAAGGGCAGTCATGCTCCTTCACCTTTTGATCTCAGCTGTTTGGTCCAAGGCTGTGATAAGGTTGAGAACCAAATGGAACTAGCAGAACTCGGAGCATCGTTAACTAGGTTATTGCTTTAAATGCTGCTTGATAGCACTGTCAATGTTGCATTCCATTACATTACTGATGACCGAAAATAAGGTAACAGGGCAGTAACTAGCTGAGTGGGATTTATTCTGCTTTTTATAGACCTGGGCAATTTTCCACTTTATTTCCATCATTCCACATCTGATCTTCAACATCTTATTGATGAAGACTAACATCTTGGCAAGGCCATCCCCACATCCCCACTTACCTTCAACAACCACAAAACCTCAAACAGATCATTGTTTGCAGCAAACTACCCAGCCTTCAGGAGAACAGTGACCATGAAACCACACAACTCTGCCACAGCAACCTCTGTAAGACATGCTAGATTGTCGATACGGATGTCATCGTCTCACATGAGAACATCATCCACCAGGTATACTGTACATACTCTTGCAACTTGGCCAATGTCGTCTACTTAATATGCTGCAGGAAAGGGCATCCCGAGGCTTGGTACATTGGGGAGACCATGCAGACATTACTACAAAGGATGAATGAACGCTGCTCGACAATCACCAGGCAAGACTGTTCTCTTTCTGTTGGGGAACACTTCACTGGTCATGGGCATTTGGCCTCTGATCTTCGGATAAGTGTTCTTCAAGGCAGCCTTCACGACACGTGGCAGCACAGAGTCACTGAGCAGAAACTGATAGCCAAGTTCCGCACACGTGAGAACGGCCTCAACCGGGATCTTGGGTTCATGTCACACTATCTGCAACCCTCACAACTTGGACTTGCAAAATCTCTCATACTTTCCTGTCTGAAAACAATACACACCTCTTTAACCTGTGCTTAAAGCTCTTTCCACTCGCGTACTATCTGTACTTTTTAAGAATTGATTAGCTGTAAAGACTCACATTCCAATCGTTATGCATGTAAATTGAGTTTGTGTCTTTGTGTCCATTTTATGATCAAAACTCCCAGCCACCTGACGAAGGGACAGGCTGTCCCAAACACTTGCGGCTTTTGTTTGGACTTTGAACTGGTGTTGTGGGATTTCTTTCAATTTTCCACATTGTTAGGTAGATGCCAGTGTTATGATTGTACCACAGCAACTTTGCGAAGGACATGGTTATTTCTGAAACGTGTCAGGATTATGTGAGGATCAATAGCCTTTGATGTTTCCAGTGGCTTCAACAAATTCATTTGGCATGCTATCCAGATTTGGCTGAAGACTGGCCTCAGTATCACAGATGCCCACAGGAATTGATCAAGATGGATCACCCACTTGTCACTTAAGACTGAAGATGGCAGCAAATGCTTTCACCATTCTTTTACACTGATGTGTTAGACTCTGGCATCATTCAAGGTGGAGATATTGGTGGAGCTGCCTCTAGTTAGTTATAATTGTCTGCCACCATTCACAACTGCATCTGGTAGGACTACAGAATTTTGTTCTGGTCCATTGATTGTGGGATTACTTGACAAGTGGCAGCTTATTGATTGATTTGGGGTAACAATCAATATTTATACTTGTCCTGGCTTTTTCATACAGCGATAGCTGCAAATCAAAACTCTGAAACCCAAGTTGCCTTTCTCCACCTCTTTGCAGCAAAGATAGCAAAGAGCATAGGCTAGTGGCATCTTTTCTGCAGGAGTTATATAATAAGCTAAATGGAGTAGATGTGCAAGGGTATTGAATGGTAAATGCACAAATTGTAAAACATGTAGATACAGATTAGCATAGCATTTGGTTTCTAGAGAAATACTACTCAAAAACAGACGTTGAAGTTGTATAGAACTTGGTTAGACTGTAACTAACTTTTTCACCCCATTATAAAAATGTTACTGAGGCAATGGAGACATTGCATAAATGGTTACTGTGTTTGTCGGGATACAATGTACAAACATCTAGATAAAGGCTGGGGAGGAAGTGTGCTCAAAATCATCCTAATCCTGATGGTCATCTTTGTGTGCAGCTGTATTAAGCTGTGCATAGATCCTGTGGTATGCAAGCACCAAGTATCATTGTGCAGAGTTTCTACCTGTTGTGAAGGATAGGTCTGACCGCACTGCTGCAGAATGTTCTAAGTGGTTAGAGTGTCCGTCATGAAAAGTTTATTCAGAGGAACAGTTTTGACCACGCTTCTGTAAGGAAATGGTCTGTATGCAACATTCTGGAGGCTCTATGGGAAAAAGAGATGGTGGGTCCAGTCAGATGGTTCCCTGAGCAGACTGGCGGTCACTTGGCAGAGTATTTCATCGCCAGAACTTTTAAACAAGTACCAAGACCTAGCTTGGCTTGTGGTGAGAAAGACCTTCTCTGTCGGATCCTTCCAGTACGTCCGAAATCTCACTCCATCTGCACGTTGTCCTCAAGGTGATTGTTGGGAAAGAGAGAGATATCCACCACCTTGTGGAACATACCTTTGCAAAGAAAGTCTGGAGGGAGATGAGGTGGTATTTGTTGAAGTTCATCACGAACAGCTTGGTGATGCAAAACTTTGTTCTACGGCTGTGCCCAGGGGTGCACACTGAGACAAACATCAGATCTTGCTGGAAGATTATCATATCGATGAAAGATGGTCTGCCTGCCCAAAGCTTTCTGGCCATCCATTGCAAGGAGATATTCTGAACTATTGTAGGCTGGCACATTTTGAAACAATGTTTTAAGTTAGCTTTCTGTTTTATTTTGGGCGGATCCCTTCTTTTTGGGGGCTGTCCTTTTTTGCTTTGACATTCACTTTATTTGATTTAAATGACCTGATTTTGTCACAGGGATTGGCAGCTGCTGCAGAGGCACAGTGAGGAAGGTCACTATCTGTGACCTTTCAATCATAGTGAGCTCAGGGGAGCAGAATCCCCTCAGGCTGACTCAGTGAATGTATACAGTGAATATCCCACTGGTAGTGAAACATCTCGCAATACAGTTTGTTCTATGTAGGCAACTTTTTAAATAGCTTTCTCCTATTTATTCATAAGGAACATTTTAAGATGACAGTAATGTTTCTTTGACTCTATTGAAGCATCTCAGTATTAGTTGATGTATGTAAAGAACTTGAATGTTAACACGCTTTGTGTGATTGCCGGTTTGGAATGTTTGTGATGTCCCTGTAGAGATTTTATGAATAAAGCGCATGTTTACAAGAAAAAAAACGCAGCTGGCTGGTACTGTTACCATAAGAGAGGCCTGATACATGTCTTAAAATTCTGAATAGGTTTGTTTCAGTTGACAGAAAGATGATGTTTTGTGGTGAAAACAAATAGAACATAGAACATTACAGCACAGAACAGACCCTTCGGCCTTCGATGTTGTGCCGACCAAAATAAAAAGCAATGCCCCTCCAAACTAAACCATTCCCTTCTCTTCCATATACTTATCAATTAACCTCTTAAACGCCACCAAACTTGGCGCATCTACAACAGCTGCAGGCAGGGCATTCCACTGCCTAATCACTCTTTGAGTAAAGAACCTACCTCTGATATCCGTCCTATAACTCATACCCCTTAATTTAAAGCTGTGTCCCATCGTGCTAGCTTTCTCCATCCTAGGAAAAAGGCTATCACTGTCCACCCTATCTAAACCTCTAATCATCTTTATGATTCAATAAGGTCTCCTCTTAGCCGCCTTCTTTCCAACGAAAACAACCTCAAATCCCTCAGCCTCTCTTCATAAGACCTGCCCTCCATACCAGGCAACATCCTGTAAACCTCCTCTGTACCCTCTCCAATGCCTCCACATCTTTCTTATAATGTGGGGACCAGAACTGCACACAATACTCCAAGTGCGGCCGCACTGGAGTTTTGTACAGTTGCAACATGATGCTGCGGCTCCTAAATTCAATCCCCCTACCAATAAAAGCTAAGACTCCATAAGCCTTCTTAACAACTTTATCCACTTGACTGCCTACTGTCAGGGATCTATTGACACATACACCAAGATCCTTCTGTTCCTCAACACTATTAAGAGCCCTACCATTAGCCCTATACTCTACACATTTATTGTTCCTGCCAAAGTGCATTACCTCACACTTTTCCACATTAAAATCTACGCATAATAAATATATATTATTTATATATAATATATATAAACAAATAAATATAAATTGACCACCAAAAAGACAAGAAAAATTCTGATGAAAATGTTTAGCCAGAGTGCTGAGAATGTGAGACCTGTTCGAACAAGGAATGATTAAGAAGAATAGGGTAGATGTATTTATTGAATCCAATAGAATCCCTACAGTGCAAAAGGAGGCCTTCGGCCCTCAAGCCTTTACTGATCACAATCCCACCCATATTCTATTCCTGTAATCCCACATATTTACCATGTTGACTTGGGTCAGTTTAGCATGGCTAATCCACCTAACCCATATTTCTTTGGACTATTGGAGAAAAGCAGATCACCCAGAGGAAACCCACAGGAGAATGCGCAGACACAGATGGTGACCCAAAGCCCAAATTGAACCCGGGTCCCTAGCACTGAGGGGCAGCAGCGCTAACCATTCTGCCACTATGCTGCCCCTTGGTTAGCTGAGTAAAGTGAGATAAATGAATAAAAATAACGGTTGGTTGTGTTAGACGAAGAAAGGTATTCATGTTGAGCTGAAAGCATGAAGAAAGATATTTGTGTTGCATAAAACACTGGCATAGACCAGTTGAACCAAATTGTCTGCGTTTCTGCAATATTCCAGTAATTCTCGGAACTGAGTACAAAAAGTACTGAGTAGTGCAATTAGGTTTAGGTTTTGTGTTTTTTTTCATGCTTACCTGAAGTGATTTGAGTTATGTAACAATAGAAAGACATGCTGCTGGAATAGTGATGGAGCAATATGAAATGGACAAGGAATCTGAATTCTACAAATTGCAGCCAAGAACCAGATTATTCAGCCTGCTGAGACTGCACTGAATATGATAAGGATTGTTCAGTGAGGCTATATGGGTGGAATTGAGAAATAAGAAGGGGTGACCACTTCGGGATTGTCCTACAGGCCCCCCCGCATCCCACCCCACAGTCATCAAGAAATTGAAGAGTAAATACGTGGGGAGATTGCAGATAGCTGCAAAAATAATAGGGTTGTAATTGTGAGAAGTTTTAATTTTCCAAATATAGACTGGGGCTGCCATAGTGTTAAGTGCTTAGCTAGGAATTTAAATGCATTCAGGAAAGAAATTCTCGCTCTAGATTACCCTGCTAGAGAAGGGACAAAACTCAACCTTTGGGAACTAAGGCAGGGCAAGTGACTGAAGTGCTGGTGGCGGAGCACTTTTGTGACCATAATTCTATCAGTTTTAAAATAGTAAGACGTCTGTCAATACCGGGTTAAAGTCAAACAGCTTTATTTGGAATTATGAGGTTTTGGAGCGCAGCTGCTCCTTCAGGTGAATGCCACTCATCTGAGGAAGAAGCAGCCCTCTGAAATCTCATGATTTCAAATAAATGTGTTGGACTTTAACCTCGTGAGGTGAGACTTCTTACTGTACCCACCTCAGTCTAACACTAGCATCTCCACATCATAATTTTAAAATAGTTATGGAAAGGGAGGGTGGACGAAGGGTGAGCCGTTGATGTCGTCTATATGGATTTTAGTAAGGCGTTTGACAAAGTCCCTCATGGGAGGTTAGTTGAGAAGGTCAAGGCTCGTGGGATACAAGGACAGGTAGCTAGATGGATAAGTAACTGGCTTGGTTATAGGAGACAGAGTAATAGTGGAAGGGTGGTTTTCTAGCTGGAGGTCGGTCACTAGTGGTGTGCTGGTAATGGGACCTCTTCTATTTGTAATGTATATAAATGACTTGGAAGAGGGAGTAAGTGGAGTGAGGGAGTAAGTGGAGTGATCAGCAAGTTTGCAGACGATACAAAGATGGCTGGACTTGCAGATAGTGAGGAGCATTGTCAGGCGATGCAGCAGGACATAGGCTGGTAGCTTGGGCAGATGGAATTTAATCCTGGTAAATGTGAAGTGATGCATTTCGGAAGAAAGAATGTAGGGGGAAGGTGTATGATAAAGGGTAGACCTATTAAGAGTATAGAAACGCAGAGGGACCTGGGGGTGCAGGTGAACAAGTCTCTGAAGGTGGCAGAGCAAGTGGAGAAGGTTGTGAAGAAAGCATATAGTATGCTAGCCTTTATAGGAAAGGGTATAGAGTACAAGAGCTGGCCTTTAATGTTGCAGTTGTACAAAACGTTGGTTAGACCTCATTTGGAATACTGCGTCCAGTTCTGGTCACCCTACTACTGGAAGGACATGGAGATTCTGGAGAGAGTGCAGAGGAGACGTAGACTTACAAGAGATCTAGTAGAGGTGTACAAGATTATAAGGGGTATAGATAGAGTAAACAGGGTTAAGCTTTTTCCTAGGATGGACTCGAATAGCATGAGGGGTCATGGGCTTAGGGTGAGGGGGGTAAGGTATAATTTGGATGCTGGAGGGAGTTTTTTCACACAGAGGGTGGTGGGGGTATGGAATGCGTTGCCAAGTAAAGTGGTGGAGGCAGGTACTCTGGAGTTATTTAAGAAATACTTAGATGGGCACATGAACAGAACGGGAATGGAGAGGGATAGAAAACTGATTTAAAATAGGGATCATGAGCCTTGGGAGTCCCTGGGAAGTGTGTAATTAGATGATGATATTGATGTACTTGTTTTTATCCTACAGGTGCTTTGGTCCACCTTGTTGTCTAATGAGGGGCATACACGCGATGGGTCGTGAGGGGGCTGCTCTTGGATTTTTTTTCGAGAGTATCCTAGTGCTTCACGTCGTTAGTGTACGCTTGACCTGGACCATTTGATGGGCAATACGACAGCTCAGTGACTATCGCTGTGCTGTGCAGATACATGGATTTGGGCCTGTGTCTGTGGGAGTTTGCGCATTCTCCCCGTGCTTGCGTGGGTTTTCTCCGGGTGCTCCGGTTTCCTCCCACATCCCAAAGATGTGCTCTTAGGCTAATTGGCAAAACAAATTCTCCCTAAATTGTCTCAAATTTGGTTTTTAATCCATAGATCTATAAACATGGATAGGAATCGCGGATAGAGGTTGGAGCATCGGGGTGGCAACACGGGCTCGTTGGGCCAAAGGGCCTGTTTCCCGTGCTGTTTTAGGCGAATTTAGGCGATATGGTTAGTAAATTTACAGATGAAACCAAAATTAGTGGTGTAGTGGATGCAGAAGAAGGTTAGCTAAGACTAAGACGTGATCTTGATCAATTGGGCCACTGGGCCGAGGAATGGCAGATAAATTTAAATCAGAAAAATGCAAGATAAGGCAAACCAGGGCAGAACTTGCACAGTTACTGGTAGGGGCCCTGGAGAGAGTAGTGTGGGTACATATTTCCATGAAAGTGGTGTCACAGATAAACATGGTCGTGAAGAAGTAGTTGGTCATAGCATTGACTACAGGAGCTGAAACATTAAATTACAACTGTGCAAGACATCTGTAAGGCCACATTGTGCACAATTCTGATTGCCCTGCTACAGAAAGGATGTTATCGAACTGGAAAGAGTGCAAAAAAAATTTACAAGGATGTTACTGCGACTGGAAGGTTTGAATTATAAGGAGAGGCTGAATATAGGCTGTAGTTTAGGAGATGATGAGTGACCTTGTAGAGATTTATAAAATTATGAAGGGTGTAGATAAGGTGAAAAGCCAAGATCTTCCCCCAGGGTAAGGGAGTCTAAAACTAGAGGGCATAAGTTTAGGATGAGAGGGGAAAGATTTAAAAGGGACCTGAGAGGCAACTTTTTCAGAGAATGGTGCATGTATGGAATGAGCTGCCAGAGGAGATGGTAGAGGCAACATTTAAAAGACATTTACACAGCTACGTGGATTGGAAAAGTTTGGAGGGATATGGGCCAAACGCAGGCAATAGGGCTAGTTCAGTTTAGGAAACATGGTTGGGATGGATGAGTTGGGCTGAAGAACCTGTTTCCGTGCTGTATATCTCTCTGATTCTGAGTCATACAGTACAAAAGAGTCTCTTTGACCGATTTGAGTCGAGACTGACAAAACAACACTAACTCTACACTGATTCTACTTTCAAACCTTTGGTCCATAGCCTTGAATATAATTTCAAGTGCTCATCCATGTTTCCTGCTCTATTTCCTTCCCAGACAGTGCATTCCAGGCTCCCTCTTGCTGAAAAGAATTTCCTCAAATCCCTCTAAACCTCTTGCCCCTCGCCTTAAGATTATGCCGCCTCCTCATTATTGACCCTTCAAGTACAGGAACAGCTCCTTCCTATCCACCCTGTCCATATTCCTCAATCTTATACACCTCAATCAGTTGCCACCCTCTTAGCCTTTTCTGTTCTAAAGAAAGCAACCCCATCCCTATCCAGCTCCTCTTCATATCTCAAATCTCAGGCAATATCCTGGTAAGTCTCCTCTGCAGTGCAATCACATCCTTCCTATACTGAGACAATCTAGAACTGTGCACAGTCCTCCAGCTGCAGCCTAACCAAAATCTTGTGCAGCTTGCATTACGTTAGATCTTGTGTTTCTCAAGGTATTTTCCTTTTGCAGTTCTTCAGTGCAATTTCAGCACTACTTTAATTATGAAACAAAGAATAAATTTAAGGCAGTGATTAATAAAATATAATTTTAAACCTTAGGATTCAGATCATATCCAGAAACTGAGTGTTGTTGAACTGTTTCTGATGCCTTTTGAGTCTATACATCAAATAAGTTAATTAAAAAATATTGATTGTGTATTAAAATTACCTTTTAATGATAAGGGAAGAAACTTTGCATTTTATCTCTACTATAATCGTCTTTCTCTTTTTTCTCCCAGCATGAACTTCACTGGAATGGATAGAGAATGATTGGTGAATGGAAGAGATATTAAGACACGATCTCACCCACAAATTGAAAGTGGAGGTAAATATTCTAAGAATGTATACTGTCTGTGGAAAAATTTTACATTGTTGACAGGCATTGGATGACCTTGACATTGTGCTCAATTTTTCAGTGATGATGTAATCACCAGAAGGATTAAACATATTGCAGTATTCCCAGAATTTATTTTACTCATAATATATACAATGATCATTCAAATGTATTTTCAACTATATTAATTTATCTAGTTGTCTCTACTCTTTTTAGTATTTAAATTGTTGTCCACGATGGACTTGTTCCTTTACCTATGATTTAACAAAAATAGGGCAACATTGGTTGTAGATTAAATGGTATGAACACAAACGCTAGTTTGTGGTTTGGAATCCCACCACAGTAGTTGATGGAATTTAAATTCAATAAAATGTCTGGGGTTAGAAGTGACAATGGAACCAATTGGTGTAAAATCCCACCTGTTAACTAATGTTCTTGTAGGGAATTAAAACCTGCTGTCCTGGGCTGGTCTGACCCAGACTAACAGGAATGTGGTTGATTGTTAATTGTCCTCTGAAATGGCCTAGCAAGCCACTCAGTTGAATTCAACTGCTGCAAAGTCAGTAAAAAGAGATGAACCAGGACAGATCACCCAGTATCAACCAAGACACTGGAAACGACAACAGCACTCCTAGCTCTGTCGACCCTGCAAAGTCCTCCTTACAAGTAAGTGGCGGGGGGGCTTGTGCCAAAATTCAGAGAGCTATCACACAGATTAGTCCAGCAACAGTTTCACATAAGCATACTCAGAGAATCATTCTTCACAGGTAATGTCCCAGACACCACCACCACCATCATCTCTGGTGCCCTATTCCACTAGTAGGGCCGACCCAGTAGTGGTGACAGTCCAGTGGTATACAGGCGGGAGGCAGTTTTCTAGGGCATTCTTAATGTTGACTTCTCCCTATGAACTCTCATGGCAATGGGTCAAATGTGGGCAAGGAAACATCCTGCTGATTATCATGTATCCCTGCCCCCTTTCATCAGCAGCGCCAATGTTCACCACCAAAGGGTGGCTCTGGAGATCTAGCTGGCCAAATCCTGAAGAATGTAGCTGCTAGACTAGGGCTGTGGCAGGTGGTGACAGAGCCAAGGAAAGGGGGAAAAAAAACTTGACCTCACCTTTTACCAAGCTGCCTTTCACAGATGCATCTCTGTATAAGAGTATTGATAGTGAACATTGCACAGCCCTTGTAGAGATCCAGTCCTGTGAGGATATACGTTCTCTATCATTGTGTGGCACTATCACCATACCAAATGGATGGATTTAGAACAGATCTGGCAGATCAAAACTGGGCATCAAACATCATCTCCTGACCTCATGGACAAAAGAGCTGAATTCCAGAAGTGAGGTGAGAGTGACTGCCCTTGATATTAAGACTGCAGTTGACTGAGTGTAGCGTAAAGAAACCACTAAATCTGGAATCAATGGAATTAGGAGGAAAATATACCTATGATTGGAGTCGTACCTTGCACAGAGGAAGATGGTTGTAGGCACAAAGGAAAGTCATTGTAGTTGCCTGAGGTCGATCATTTTAATTTTAGGGCATCGCCTTGAGGAACTCCTGTGGTGGTATCCTAAACTCAACCATCAGCTGCTTCATCAGTGACCTTCTGTATATCATAAGGTTAGAATCATAAGATCTGTAAAATGAAAAGGAGGAGACCATTTGGCCCATCAAGTCTGTACCGATCAAGGTGGTAAGGCGGATGACTGCAAACTATTCACCGTTAATGGATTAATCCGTGTCCAACTGCAGCAAGACCTGGACAATATCCAGGGCTTTGTTAAATGTAGCCAACTAACATCTGAGCCACAAGTGCCAGGTAATGACAATCACCAGCATGACAAACTGACAACAACAACTTGACATTTCGGTGGCAATATCATCACCGAATCCCCACAATCAACACATTGTAGGTTGCCATTGACTACAAAAGTGAACTTGACTAGACATATCAATACTTTGTCCACAAGAGCTGGTCAGAGACTGGGAATTCTGCAGTGTGCAATTTGCTTCCTGATTCCCCAAAGCCTGTCCACCATCCACAAGGCTCTTGTCAGGAGCTTGATGGACTGCTCTCCACTTGCCTGGATGACTGTTACTGCAATGACACTTGGAAGCTAGACACCATCCAGGACAAAGATGCTTGATTGGTACTCGCACAAACATTCCTCCCTCCACCATTACCGCATTGTAGCAACAGTGTATACTATTTACAAGAATTCCTGCAGGAATTCAGCCAAGCTCTTTAGGCAGTACCTTTCAAACTCATTACCATCTAGAAGGACACGGGCAGCGACAGACCACCACCATCTGCAGGTTCCCCTCCAAGTCACTTATCAGCCTGATATGGAAATCTATTCGTTTGCTGTTGCTGAATCAACATCCTGGAATTCTCTCCCTAATAGCACTGTGAATGTACCTACACCACATAGACTGCAGTGGTTCAAGGTGGCAGCTCACCACTATCATCTTGAGGGAAATTGGAGCTAGGCAATAAATGCTCATTTCATAAAAATTTGATAGCGACATTGTCTCTGATTCAATTAGTCAGTCTCTAAACCATATAGACCAGGAAGATTCCAAATTCAGTATGTTATGTCTAAAATTTAGTGTATTAGTCTTTGGGTGCACTACTGTTCCTGCAGTTGTTGTCAGTGTCTGGGTTCAGGAAAGGAAAATTGTCCAGAATTTCCTGCTTCTGATTGCTATCTCAGGACTCTATTGTAGCCAGATATCCTGCAGACTTTGACAGTTGGAGTTGAGACATTAGTGTCAATCATTTGGGTGAAGTAGTGTGTAACTGGTCAGCGTCTGTCACCATCCTCGAACCGTGAATCAACATGAATATGGGAAGGAGTGGAGGAAATTCCTTGAGCATGTACTATATTTAGTAAACAAAATGCTAAATTTAAAGCTTAAATTTGGAACCTGCAGCTAATTTAAGCATGAGACTTTTTTGGCAGTAATAAGAGAAAAATATTTCTTGCCCGTCTCCCACCATTATTTGCATGGCAAGGGAGGCAACAGCCTAGTGATGTTGTTGCTAGACTATTAACTCAGAAACTCAGCTCATGTTCTGGGGACCGAGGTTTGAATCCCACCACAGCAAATGATGGAATTTAAATTCCATTTAAAAAAAAAAATCTGGAACTAAGAATATTGATCGTCATGAAACTGTTGTTGATTGTCGTTTAAAAAAAAACTTGCTTGTTTCACTAATGTCCTTTAGAGAAGGAAATGTGCAGTCCTTCCTTGGTCTGACCTACCTGTGACTCCAGAGCCACAGCAATCTGGTTGACTTTCAAATGACCTTGAACAAGGGCAACAAGGATGGTTACTAAATGCAGTCAACGGTTTGTGCGCCCAAAAGCAGATGAATTTCACCTTGACCACACGTCAGTCCTCAGCACCAGTGACTTTGGGGGCCGTGTGGTTAACAATGACCATTTTTTATATTGGGGCGAACTTGGGAGAATGGTGGAGGAAGGATTGGAATGTTGCATTCATGTCGTGGAACAAACGGAGTTCATCGATGATCAGACTTTTCACATATCCCCACAAATAAACATAAATGACTCACCTGATCAAGGAGCAGCCTATTTAATGTAGGGTTGCAAGGTGGTGCTCCAATGCGGCTGAAAAGTCTGATCATCGATGAACTCTGAAAATTTGCAATACCAAATAAATCTGTTGGGCTTTAACGTGGTGTTGAGATGTATTACTATGTCCGCCCCAGTCCAACTCTGGCATCTCCACACCATGAATATAAAAAGAAGTGGCACTCAGCAGGTAGTCACTGCTGTTGCTGTGGAGGCTAATTACTTTGTTTCACTTTCAAATTTGGGTGCTGTACAGTTGATTTGAGATTAGGTTGCATAGTTGTGGTTTTTCTTGGCTTGTTTAAAAAATTGGTTAAATACCTGTTGGAAATACTGCCTTTTACCTGTAAAAATTATACTTCAATTTTGTGTATTAGTTCATCATCTTTTGTTGCCAGCATTGGTAATAGCCCTGCAGGCATCAATACTCTGATTTAATTAGTAAATCTCAGACAGGAAGGTTCCAAATTCAGTCGATGTATTTTTTTTTACAAGCAGCACCGACTTGAAAAGACCAAGTACGTTTGCAATTTTTAAAGTTCAAATAGATATGATATGACCATTACAGTTTTGTTTACAACTCTAATTTTTCATTCTCCTGTTGCTCTTTTACAGTGAACTACTGGGACCATCTACTTTTAACTGCGTGAGGCAAAAGGGTAGTAAACTGAGGACCAGGGAAACATGGGATCTGAAGCTTTTGTCACAGAAGGTATCGGTCAATAACTACACCTTTCAGGTCGTTCAGAGTTCTGTGGTGGTCCTGGTATTAATCCTGTCAGGATGATCGGGTAATTATGATGGCAAAGAAACAGGATGTGCGGATCCCAAGTTACAGCATCAGTGTCGTGGGATTATCTGGGACAGAAAAAGAGAAGGGCCAATGTGGAGTTGGAAAATCATGTTTCTGCAATCGGTTTGTGCGCCCAAAAGCGGATGAATTTCACCTTGACCACACGTCAGTCCTCAGCACCAGTGACTTTGGGGGCCGTGTGGTTAACAATGACCATTTTTTATATTGGGGCGAGGTTGGGAGAACGGTGGAGGAAGGATTGGAATGTCGCATTCATGTCGTGGAACAAACGGAGTTCATCGATGATCAGACTTTTCAGCCGCATCGGAGCACCGCCCTGCAACCCTACATTAAGCGGGCTGCAGCAACCAAATTGGCATCTGCTGAGAAGCTGATGTATATTTGCACTGACCAATTAGGTCTGGAACAAGACTTTGAACAGAAGCAGATGCCAGAAGGGAAGCTGCTGATTGATGGCTTCCTTCTCTGTGTGGATGTCAGCAGGGGTATGAACAGGAATTTTGAGGAACAGCTCAAATTTGTCACCAATCTGTATAACCAAATAATAAAAACAAAAAAACCCATTGTGGTGGTGCTGACAAAATGTGATGAAGGTGTGGAACGGTACATACGTGAGGTACACTCCTTTGCCATGACCAGGAAGAACCTTCAAGTGGTGGAGTCATCGGCGCGATCGAATGTCAATGTGGAACTGGCCTTTAGTACTTTAGCGCAGCTGATAGATAAAAGCAGGGCAAGGCCCAAAATAACTCCATACTATGAAGCGTTGAAACAACAAAGTCAACTAATAGCTCATGGCAAAGATAAGTATGAATTTATCATTAGCCACTGTGTCACCCATCACAATGAAAGTTGGATGAATGCCACTAGGAAAATGCAGACGAAACCTGAATTCCAAGAGTATGTGTATCTAGAAGGAACTCTGAAGGCCAAAAAACTGTTCTCGCAGCACGTCCTGATGCTCAAGGACAAGCACATTGACCACTTGAAGAACAAGTACCTCAACAAACTTGTGCTCGCTCTTGATGCCCTTTTTCCAGACCTGAATGAGATTGAAAACTTGACCTGGCCTGCAGCCCAGCAGAGATTGAAGACCAAGCAGGACTTCTCAGCCTGGTTTGTTGTCCTTAATGAGACACCATGGGATAAAACGGATTATATTGATAAAGTGGATGACGACCGGATTCCATTTGATTTGCTGGTTGGGAAATGTGCAGAAGATCAATTCAGAAAGCATTTGGAGAAACTGAAGAACGAAAGAAAGAGAGCTGAGATGAGGAGAGCTTTTAAGGAAAATTTGAGTTCATCGCCATTCATAACTCCTGGAAAACCATGGGAAGAGGCTAGAAGTTTTGTTATGAATGAGGAATTCTATCAGTGGCTCCAAGAGCAAGAATACCAAGATATTTACAGTAGACACCAACGTGAGATCATAGATAAGGCCAAGGATCAGTTTCAGGAATTGCTTTTAGAGTATTCCGAGTTGTTTTACGAATTGGAATTGGATGCAAAGCCCAGCAAGGAGAAAATGGGCCTCATCCAGGATGTTTTGGGAGAAGAACAACGCTTTAAGGCACTTCAAAAGCTCCAAGCTGAGCGAGATGCCCTCGTCTTGAAGCACATTCATTTTGTGTATCATCCGACAAAGGAGACTTGTCCAAACAGTCAGAAATGCATGGACAGTAAAGTTGAACAGTTGTTGGTCACGAGATTTTATCGATCTTCTGACCGGAGCCATGTGAACTCCCATTTGGATTCCAGTGCTGACAAACTCAACCTTGTACTTCTTGGCAAGGATGGACTTGCACATGAACTGGCTAATGAGATTCGAGTGTTGTGCACTGATGACAAGTATGTGCTTGAGGGCAAAATGTATGAACTATCATTGCGACCGATAGAAGGCAACGTGAAACACCGGGTTAATTCTTTTCAGACACCAACCTTTCAACCTCACGGTTGTCTTTGCCTCTACAACTCCAAAGAATCACTATACTACATAAAGGAGAGCTTAGAGAAACTGAAAGAGTCAACTATAGATCGAAGGGACAATCATTTAGCACAGCTGCCTCTAACTCTTGTTCTAGCAAATAAAAGGGAGAGTGGTGGTGAAACGCTACAGACTTTGAGAAACCATGGCCAACAACTTGCCAACAAATTGCAATGTCTTTTTGTTGATGTAACTTCTCACAGTGTAGGTTCCGGCCGAAACTTTAGTGAATTGCAAATCAATCAGGCTTTGAAAGGCTTGTTGGATACCATGAAACGCAATCTGAATCTAGTCAGTGCATCCCCCAGCATTAAGGATTTAACTGATGCAGATCTCCGAATAGTAATGTGTTTGATGTGCGGTGATTTATTTAGCGTGGATGACGTCCTCTTCTCCATCATTCAGCCTCATTTTTGTAACTCGTTGCAGCCTGGAAACAGCAATTCGGTAATGCTCGAATTAGCTATTGGAGCAGTGCGTAAGAGTGTTGAACTGTCAATTCTTTCTTACCATTCCTCTTTCAACATAAGGAAAAATCAGTTAGTCCATGGTTACATTGTTTTTTATTTGGCTAGGCGCAAGGCTTCTTTAGCAATGCTGCGTGCCTTTCTGTCAGATGTGCAAGACACGATACCTATCCAGTTAGTAGCAATCACTGAAGGAGCTGAAGTGTCAGAGAGTGATGTCTCACGGGATCAGCTTGAAGAAGGCCAGGAAATTGCTCACGAGATTTGTGGCAGGTTTACTGTGATATCTAGCGGACAGCCGTTTCAGCACAACGTGGAGATCTTTGCTCCATTTTTCAAAGATGCAGCAGATAAGAAAATCATGGTTGAAGCTTTACACATGTACGACAATGCGGCAGAAGCATGCAGCAACCCAGAAGAAGTGTTCAACTTTTCTCCCAGACCTGGCTCGCCTCTCAACAATTCGAACTGCTTTGACTACGATGAGGACATTGAAGGTCCACCACCCTATGTTGCACTTCGAGATGAAACCTCCGGGACTCCAGCAACTAAAGAGCAATCAAAGCTCTTAATGGACTTTGAAGGGAATGACAACTACTCACTGTACAGTTCATTCAGCTCTTTTGAGAGGCTAAATAACAAAGTACCTCCTCCTGTGAAACCAAAGCCAATGGTACATTTTGACAAACTGATGAAGAGAATGGATTCCTCTGAGGGAAAAGAACCAGCCAGCAAAGAAATGCCGAGAAAGCATTCAACTGTAAGTTGGGCACCTTCTGAAGATGGGTCATACACCTCTGATTATGCAGAGCCAATAGATACTTTGGTGAGACCGAGACTGGATGAAGAGAATATCTATTCAGTGCCACATGATAGCACGCAGGGCAAAATCATCACAATTCGGAATTCTATTTCTGCAAAGTCCCATTCGAATGGAAGTGGGAATGGGTCAGACAGCGAAATGGACATCAGTTCTTTGGAGCGCCAGAGGAAACTTTCTTCTGTCAGCAAACCATTGTTATACAGGGACCGGTCCAAAAAGTTAGGCAAGTTTGCAAGTTATCGAACAAGTTTCAGTGTTGGCAGTGATGATGAACTTGGGTCTCTGTCATCACAGAAAAAAGCAGAGGCTGATTCTTCAGTGCCTAAGGGAGATAATACTGCCAATACGTATGAACCAGATGGAGATGAGTCAAAGCGAGGGAAGCTTCTACGTAGCTTGAGAAGGCCAACGTCCAGGGTAAGAGTCTAGGTTCCATTACGGAATTCTGTCTAATAATAAATATGAACCCATCACAAACAGGAATCTAGTGGTTATGTTGTGGGACTAGTAATCCAGAGGTAACAAGTTCAAATTCCACTGTGACATGAGAGATTTAACTTAAATCTGGAATGAAAAAGGTTTGCACTATGCCAGTGATGGTGATCACATAACTGACAGGTTGTTATTAAGCATTAGTGAACCAGATGGGATTATTAGGAAAGGAAATCTGCTGTTCTTGCCCTGAAAGTACACTCTGTAAGTGATCCCTCATCGATGCAGTTGACTCTTAACTTTCCTCTTAAGTGGTCTTGCAAGCAACTTAGTTGTCAAGAAGACAACTTTGTATTTCATATAATCCTTATAGTGCAGAAGGAGGCCATCAGCTCCTCTAGTATGCAGTAACGCTCTGTGAACACCCTATCCTATCCCGGTAACCTCACACACTTACCCCATTAATCCACTTAATCTATACATATTTAATGCTAAGGGGAATTTAGGATGGCCAGTCCACCTTATCTGCACATCTTTGGACTGTGGGAGGAAACCAGAGTATCTGGAAGAAAGTCACATAGGGAGAAAACATGCGAACTCTGTCACCCGAGGCCGGAATCATATTTGGTCCCTTGAGCTGTGATGCAGCAGTGTTGACCATTTTGCTACCCGTCACTTTCCCATAAATTATGAGCAATGTGTGACAAATTCTGGCTTTCCAACGTTACCTGTTTTCCATAAATTAATAATAAGCATGATCTTGCTCCAGTGTTTTCAGAGAATTTCAGTAAAGTGTAATTTTGCACGTGAATGTTTTTGTTTCATGTTCATTTGACCTGTAGAGCCACTTTATACAATTCACAGACTTTGTCATATGTACCTGGAGAATATTTTATACTGCAAAAGTAGCTCAAATACCGATGGTGACAAATCATGCTGTTGGCTATAGTTTATGGCGGTTAACTGAGTATTGCCCAAGAGTAGGTCTGTAACAGTAATAAAGCTTATTTAAGTGCTGTATGTCTTGTAGAAAATGGATTATAGTAGAAGGATAACTTGCATTTTATCAGCACCACCAATGTCTGAAAAAGCCCCAAGGCATTTTGCAATCAGACAAGTGTTGACACTGAGCCAAAGGAGTGGATAATGGGATATTAGGATGGATGATTAAAAGCTTGGTTGAAGAGAGAGGTTTTAAATAGAGTCTTAAAAAGAGAGTGGAGGGATGGAATGGTGTGCGAAAAGTGGCTGAAGAACCTGCAAATGAGTAGAGCAAATGGGAGTGAGGGTTGCACAAGAGGCCGAAGTTGGAAGGGCAGAATTCCAGGTGGCTTGGAGGAGATTGGCAACTGGAATGGGTATGATCACAGAGGAATTTACACATGAGGATAAGAAACTAATTTTCCTGCAACTCTGGTTTTAATTGCTGTAAAATCTCAATTGTGGTGAATAATGCAGGCTGTTAAGTAACAAACTTGGTAAAATGTCTTCAGCATCATGTGATGAATTGTGAAGTGACTTTTGTAGGGAAACATTGCAACCACTAATGTTTCAAAAGCAGCCAGTTTTTTCTTTCTGAAACTGTTGGTTTGTGGGAAGGGCTGTTAGCCAGCACATTGGAAGTATGCCCTGCTCTTTTGTGAGTACTATCATGGAATCTTACTGTCCAGCAGCACAAGCAGATGGATCTTCAGTGTCGCATCTCATCCCTCAGCATTGCACAAAGTTGAGATTGTGTTATGTGATGTTGAAACACTCAACCTTTTAATTTGGAGGCAGAAGTGTTGCCTGTGGAACCAAGCTAATATTCAGCTATATTTGTACACCATCTGAGATCTGTTGTGCTCAACAATATCTCAAGTGTTTAGTAACAGCTGCTTTTGTTGAAAGAAAATTTGAAAGTTCTTCTGCGATTGCCAACTCCTTAATACTAAGCTTTAACTTTGAAAAGATATTGCACAAGTAGAATAATAGCTTGACTTGAATGTTATTTGACTGTCAACTTAAATCTTTTCCCCTGATATTTCCCAATGTGTAACAAGCCAAAGGACAGAGTGACTCAATTTCACTTCAACGTTTCTCTTTATTCAGTATTTTTGGTACGAATGTGTAATACAGACACACATTCGTTGCAATATTTTAACTCATTTAACTTTAAACCTTTTAATTCTCCTTCAACAAGTGCCAGGGATCCAGGTTTGATTCATGTCACTCTGTGGGGAGTTTGCACGTTCTCCCTGTGTCTGTGGGGGTTTCCTTGGGGTGCTCCAGTTTGTTTTCACAGTCTTGAAGATGAGCTGGTTAGGCTCATTGACCATGTTAAATTCTTCTTTAGCGAATCCAAACAGACACCGGAGTGTGGCAACTGGGGAATTTTTACAGGAACTTCATTGCCATGTTTAATGTAAGCCTAATTGTGACACAAACTTTAAACTTTTGACTGAAAACAGGTACTATTTGTCCAAGCAAAACTGACCAGTCTTGCTCCCAGTGTAGATCCTCCCTTGTAATTTCTTTGTCTTCTCTGAAAATGTCTTGCAGGCACACTTTTTGTGCAGCTGATTCTCGAGTTTTCACTGAGGACAAAATTCAAAAGCATCTCTTAGACTAAATTTCCATGTTCTTCCAGAAAGTATCAGTGGAAACCGATCATGCTGTTCGATTACAGCCAGTGGAGTTATTTGTAAACAATTTCCAAATCTTTATAGAAGTGTGTGTAAATTGCATAACCTCATCAAATGTGGTTAAAGTGTCCAGCATAGTCCAAAAAAACTATCCTTATTTGGTCAACACCATGTCAGGTCACAGCTCATGGGGTAGGTCATGACTTGCAGCAGCTTCCTCTGACCTGCATCTGTGTTTAGTTTAACTTGCCCAAAGTTCCCAGCATGCTTAATTCTCACTGTCATTGCTGCTATCAATGGTCAGCCAGTCACAAGAAGATCCAAAGACTTCTTTCAAAAGACTTTGAATTTCACTCTCCTGGGTGGCACTGCTGCCTCACAGCGACAGGGACCAGAGTTCAGTTCCAGTCTTGGGTCAGTGTATGGAGTTTACACATTCTTTGTGTGTCTAAGAGTTTCTCTGGGTGCTCTGGTTTCCTCCCACTGTCCAAAGATATGCAGGTGTGATGGATTGGCCATGCTAAATTGCTTCTTCGTGACCCAAGATGTGTAGGTTAAGTGGGAGTGAGCAGGATAAATGGGTGGGTTTACAGGATATAGAATGGGGGAAGGGAGGTTAGTGAGACTGGTAAGATGCTCTGTCGGAGATCTGGGTCAGACTGGATGGGTCAAATGGCCCCCTTCTGCACTGTAAGAATTCTATGATGTATGAGTAGCATTACAAAATCATTGAGTGAACTAGTTTTGATATTTCAGTCAATGAAGAAGATTTTAAATGGTGAAGGTAATAAGAGGTGGCACGTGGCAAAGCGGTTAGCACTGCTGCCTCACAGTGCCAAGGCCCTGGGTTCAGTTCCAGCCTCCGATCACTATGTGCAGCGTCTGTACTTTCTCTCTGTGTCTATGTGAGTTTCCTCAGGGTGCTCCAGTTTCCTCCCACAGTCCAAAGATATGCAAGATTAGCCATACTAAATTGCCCCTAGTGTCGGGGACCAGCAGAATAAATATGTTGGGTTACGGAAATAGGGCCTGGGAGGGATTATGGTTGGTGTAGACTCGATGGGCCAGATGGCCACCTCTTGCACTGTAGGGATTCTATGTATTTCATTTTTTTGGCCGACTTTATTTAGTTTGCTATTTCTGGCTCTGTATTCTTGTGATTGCACATGCTCTTGCATCACTTCACACACTTTTGCTTCCCTCTGTCATAATTGTCACAATAGAAAGTGGTCTTTGTGCTGAAAATAACTGACTACTAAGATGAGAAGTGTAACATTTGAGTTGATTCAATACAATTCAACAACAGTTTATACTTTCAAATGTTTCCTTGAACAGATGCGTACTTCCCTCCGTTCAGTTCTCTGTTGTATTCCTATCCCCAGTCATTAATTGTCCCTCTTTTTGAGGATGATATTTACTCTGGGTGATGAGTTTCTGTCATAGGATTTCCATGTGACTGAACAGGTCAATTCTCAACCCACAAACTTTGGGCCACAAGCGGCAAGATATCCCAGAAGGTGATGGCTTCCAGAGTGCAGGATTTGCTTCCTTTCTTGCCTTTCCTATCATCCTTCTCAACATTCACAAGACTGTGATTCAGTGTGATTCAGTTTGGTGGACAAATTGTCACCGTTTTGGACAGTTGGTAGTAGTCTTCACCCAGTCATTAATTGGTAGGGGTGGTATTGTAGTGCAGTGGTTAACACTGCTGCCTCACAGCACCAGAGACCTGGGTTTGATTCCCAGTTTGGGCAAGTGTGTGGAGTCTGCATGTTCTCCCTGTGGGTTTCCTCTGGATGCTCCAGTTTCTTCTCATAGTCCAAAGGTGTGCAGGCTAGGTACACTGGCCAGGCTAATTTTAACCTAGTATTGGGGGATTAGCAAGGTAAATATATGGGGTTACAGGAATTGGCCCAGGGTGTGATTATGTTTGGTGGGCTCAATGGACTAAATGGCAGCCTCTTGTACTATAGTGATTCTATAATATTGTCTTGGTTCAAGGAGCTTTGGAATGCCTTAAAACTGTTTTCTCCGCTGGAACATTAACAATTTGAGAATTGCCAAAATGGAATATGATAGAGAAGATACTTTTTGGCAAACCAGACGCTGTGCAGTCCACCAAAAGTGATTTTGCAGGAGCTTTGTCTGAACGTTTCTGAAGCTGGCTTCAGGAAGGGTGCCAGTGTTTGCTGATGGTGCTGATGTAGCAGAGATATTGCTGATGGAATTTCTCCAGCATAGTTATGAGTCACTGATGTGGAATCCAGATCTTGCTTTAGTGCAGGAGCGTAGTGATATGTTCTGTACATGAGAACATTGGACTTGCAGCGGTATTTGTTGTCAAACACTTTCTGCTGTTGTGTGGAAGCATGAGTCAGTGTAGCTGATCTACTGCTGGTTTTGCAGCTTATCAAAGGAAAATTATAATATTTCCAAAATGGAGTTCTGTCAGTTTTCCTTCACCACCCTCATGATCGATTGCCGTTCGATACTAATTAAATATGGTAACTGAAGGCGATCTTGATCAATGGTGGCTTATTGAGGGAGATGGCTGCTAAGGTATTGGAAGTACTTAGTTTTTCAGTGTCTCCACATCATGGAGGTGCAATCTTTGATTCACCAGGTGTACGTTGATGCAAGGTTCTTGTTTCAACCACGTTCAGAGACAGGCTGAGTTTCTCATATTGAAGACAGTGGCTTGCAAGTCTGGTGCAGAGAGCAACCAAACTGCAATTGTTTGCAAATTATAGGTCATGTATGCCTCCGTTCAGTTCAGTTTTGGCGTAAGAATGACTGATGTTAGAGGTTTCATCAAGCAAGGATTTAACACCTGAGGACAGTTGATCTTTGAGATTAGCCACTGTTGAGTAGGTTGTGAATAGTATGAGGGCTGTTATACAGCTTTGCTTGATCCCAGTGGGCATTTCGATTTTAGATCTTCCTCTCAAGGCAATTAAAGTCTTGTGAAGAAGTTTCTTGGACATCCAAAATTTTGCAGCACATTTCGCAGTCTTGTGATACAATGAGTCCTGTCTTTAAATATGATAACATCTGAGTCAATTACCAGATTCCATTGGGGTGAGCTTGAATCGGAGAGTGCAGGAATAATAATTATATGGACAACTGACGAAAGGTTGAAAGGACCCCCCGTTTTGAACATGAGATTAAAGTTAGTTTTTCTCTGATAGATATCACTAGAACATATTGATAATGGGGCTCTGATTTTTGTACAAATCCTCTCCCTAAGTTTCTCCTCAAAAAGATGACTGAATGCAGGTTGAGTTCTACTTTGCTTTTCCAGTTATATCACTCTCTAAGCATGACAGAGGGACTGGAGCACTTGAAATGAAAGAAGCAAAATTAAAATGAAGTGAATGCTAGCTTTTCCTGATCAGTATTACTGGCAGGCCGGCATGGGGTTTTGAGTGAAGCTGATTCTTTTGTTGCTTGGGGTAGGGAGTGAGGTGCAGAGACTTCCATATTGAAAAGGAATTACATAAATGAAAGAAAAATTACACTTCTGCCAGCAAATTCTCTCCCCTCTCTTAAGCATAGTGGCACAGTGGTTAGCACTCCTGCTTCACAGCTTCAGAGACCTGAGTTCACTTGCCAGCTTGGGTCACTGTGCGGATTTAGCATGGGTTTCCTCTTATAGTCCGAAAGACGTGCTGGTTAGGTGAATTGACTTTGCTAAATTCCCCCTCTGCTGTTTAGGTGAATTGACTTTGCTAAATTCTCCCTCAGTGTACCCGAACAGGCACTGGATTGTGGTGACTAGGGGTTTTTGGCAGTAACTTCATTAATTTAGGCCTACTTGTGACAAATAAACATAAAACTTAAGCGATAGTTTGGTTAGTGCTATGTCCAGTACTGGACACAACTTTCATTCTTCATTTAGGAATTGAGATAGTGAGTATATTGGAAGTTATTCCTGAATGAAGCATAGTTTTATCATTTGGTAGTACATGCGGTTCACTTATTGAGAAGCTGGTGATATTTTGAGTTGGTAGCTATGCTGCATCTGGGTGAGGATTGGAGTTGGGAGTGAGGTAACAAACTTCATCAATCATCAAGCTAAGCTGTATCTTTGTATGGTTGGATTCTGTTTTGTTGCTGTCACTGTGGAAGTGAAAAACATTGGAAATAAGAGTCGATTATGCTGACACTGCAAGTACAGGAATATTTCAACCATCTGTTTAGCATTTAGGGCTTTCTTTTTCTAGTCATCTGAAACTTGTACTCAATCTTTTTTTTTGACAGACCAGGGTACAAACAGTGGGTTATTCAAAACTTACTTTAAGCCTTTGAACTAGCTGGTGCTGTGTTGTGGTTTGAAATCTTTGTTTTAACGCAAATTTGTTTTCATTTTTGTCCTCTGATTGTCAGGAAGAGTGGAATATTTTCCACCTTCTGTGGGAATTCAGCATGCCTTGTTCCAGTGTAGTAAAAGTTAGCTACAGAGTAAGGTTTTGGTATTTGTTCCTCCATTGATGCTGTAACCTTGAATTTCAGGGAGCATCTCATTCTGTGTGCTGATGCTGTGTGATGATGGACATACTGTGTCCCTGAACACAGCCTTTAATGTTGTACTGTGGGCATGTATCTTTTATTCATGAAATTAAAGTAACTCAAAGCCTATTCCAGTTAGGAACTTGCAACAGTATGAAGAGGAGATCCTGATTCAGTTAGTCTGACATTTGTTTTAAACCTATATCCCAGAGGTCGAAGGCCAGCGTTGTCAACAACTGTGTCCCAGTTCTCTAGTGGGTAATGATTAAATCTGTGCATGATGCAATAGCTCTCAAGTTACAAGGCTCCACATTCCTCAGAGTAATAAATTGTTCCATTTAGGATTCTATTTTATATTGCTTTCTAATGTACAGTTTTGCCACAACTGGTCAGTAATCTGTTAGTCAGACCCAGATAGGTCTCCCCTTTTGTGTCTGTCTCTGTCTCTCTCTTTATCTTTCTTTCTCTCTCTCTCTCTTTATCTTTCTTTCTTTCTCTCTCTCTCTCTCTCTTTATCTTTCTTTCTCTCTCTCTCTTTATCTTTCTTTCTCTCTTTCTCTCTTTATCTTTCTCTCTCCCCCTCTCTGCGTCTCTCTCCCCCTCTCTGCGTCTCTCTCCCCCTCTCTGCGATTGATAGAAAAGCAAAAATCAGTAATCTATCATGCCCCCTTAAAAACTGAACCAAGTGCAAGCCACTTGCTGTCAAATGTGGAACGTGGAGCACTTTTAAAATTTGAATTAGAGAATGCTTATATTCTCTTTAAAATGGCAGCATTATGATACATTGGCCTAAATCTTCTAATATGGGGCATGACAAAAGACTGAAATTGCTGATATGCCTCAGGATCCTGCGGGGTACATCCTGACGCATGATGTGCTTATGTGGAAGTTTAAATTTCCAATTGCTGGTTTTACTCTCCCCAGCTTGGTCCACATTCCCATGTTGCTGGAATTAGTTGACCACTTCCAAGGAAACTTTGGCTGTTGGCAATAATATTCTTTTTAAATGCAAATTTACTTGGAACTGCTGAGGAACGTAGTTTGAAGTAAACTCCGCTGGAGGGCGTAAGCTTGAGAGGGAGGGGGAAAGCATTGCCTAGATATGAAGGAGGTGGATGAGCATTGTTGGGAGTGAAGGAACATCGAATCCCTACAGTGCAGAAAGAGGCCATTTGGTCTGTTGAACCTTCAGTTCTCTGACACATCTTATACAGGCAAACCCTCTACCATATTCCCTTCACCTCACTCATTTACCCCACTAATCGCCTAACTTAGATATTTTGGGCCATTAATGGGCAATTTAGCATGGCCAATCCACCTAACCTGCACATCTTTGGACTGTGGGAGGAAAACAGTGCACCCAGGGGAAACCCACATAGTCATGGGAAGAACCTGCCAACGCCACATGGTCATGTCCCAAGGCCAGAATTGAACCTAGATTCTTGCTGCTGTGAGGGAGCAGTGCATTGTGAGCCTGAGTATTGTTGGGAAGAGGGAGTGAACATTGCAGGGAAAGGGTGGGTTCTGCAGTGTTGATGGTGACAACAAGCATTTAAAACACTGCAAGTCAATGCACCGAAGACATACCTTAAGGCATGTCACTTGCTATTTGGCCTCCTGATTCTGCTGGCACCAAGACCTGAAGGAGCAAAGATGTCAATGTGCCACAGCACAAGGGCTGTTTATATCTAATTTAGCGACAGGTAAACTCATTCCACTCCTGACTGAAAGACCTAGGCTATTATCTTGGAAGTCCATTGGGGAGCTGCAGCCCTATGTGCATAAGCATTCTGTCGTCCTACTTCCATCATGTCCAATTATCAAGCTTCTTCTGTTCTTTGTATCGTTTTCCCCTATCTTTTTAAACTTGCCTTCCGTTGTAGCTTCCCAGTTGTCTTAAAGTACATGGGTGTTCACTACTGAACTAAGCCACCCTACCTCTAAATTTATTTTTTACCCTCAATTATTTGACCTTTGGCTATACCAATGCGATTCTTCTTTGTTTTTCAAATAAAACTGCAATTGGGACCTCGTGACCTTTAAAACACACTTGACAGCCAATGAAGTACTTCTGAAATGTCAGTTGTGGTAATATAGGAAATGAGGTACTCAATTTGCGCATGGCAAGTTCTATCAACAGCATTAACATTACTGATTGGATGATCTATTTTAGTGATCTTTGTTTATTGAAGAGTATGCAAGACAGAAGAGAGAGACCTCTCCTTCTGTTCAAAATATCCTGAATTTTTTTAATCAGTTCAACATCTCAAAAGATGGAATCTCCCAGAGCATAATACTCATTCAGTCAAGATTATGTTGGTGTAATTCTGGGGTGCAATCAAATGCCTTGTCTGTAGATGTGTATACAGTTTTGGAGTTTAGACCTGATATTGCTGACACACTTTAAATTTTCTACAAATTCAAATACAATCTCAATTGCATAGCTGCCATAAATCAGTGTTGATATGTTAGTTGGAATAAGACACTGAATCTTCTAACTTAACGTGAGGGATGAGATTCCTCCACTTCTGTTCCTGCAAAAGGCTCGCATGATCCCTAACCTACATGAATCTGATTGACTATAATTACTCTGCAGCTCAACAGTTGCAACTTTCAGCATTAAAAAGGGAGCATTGAATTTCAGATGCAGAATAGTGTACGATGTGGCATTTAATGCAGTGCTCCTGCGATTATAAAGTGACTTGTCCTGTGCCCTTTAACATGACAGATGCAGAGGAGGTCCATTAACATTTAATAAATTTGTAAGATGAACCAAGTCTTGGTGAAATATAATGTCTACATTGTGCAAACATTTTAAATACACAGCCATGTGTACACAAAGAATAGTGGGCCTGTATAATGGGATTAATACTGTACTATCTTTGGCATTATTGTGTGTCTCCTCATTTCTTTCTCCCTGTGTTTTTGTCTGTCTGTATGTATGTCTCTCTCTCTCTCTCTCTCGTTCCATGCCACCCCTCACCACTTTGCTCTTCCCCTTCCCCCCCCCTTGCCCCTTGTGTGTCTCGGCCCCTCAACCTTCTCTCTCTCTTTCTCTCTGTCCCCGTTCCCTCCATTGCCCATATTTACCATGTGGCTCAAGGCCCTTGAATGGAATGAACTCATTATAACCACTTTTTTTATCCTATTGCTTCTTTGATCTATTTCTCCTAATCAGTCCAAATGATTTTACGTCTGAAGTTTTTTTGAAAATTGAGTGTGTAGAACTCCAAGGGGGAATGGGGTGGCTGCTAGAGTAGTATTTGGGGATAAGTACTGGCCGGGAGGAACTCCTAAGTGCAGCCAAGCTGAATCAATTGTCATTATCAGTGAGGCAATTTGTACATTTTAATTCAATTAATGCCCCTTCCTGCTACCTAATAGCATCTCTTTGTTTGTATTAAATTTGACACACAAGAAAATGAGGCTAGTTTACAATAGTAATTTCAATAATCTGTTCCATTTTCACAAACTCTGTTGGTTAAACATCTTACGTGTGTCACGTTGAATGATCCACTCTGTTAGCTACTTGCCCTGTTACAGTAATGTTTATCACTGGCCCCAAATGTTACGCCCAATATATTTTTGAAATAAGTGGCTCTCTGAAGAGTAGGAGTCTACTCCTCTGCCTATTCTGGTGCTGAACCACAATTGGTCTCAATTGTAATCCTCAATCTGACCTGATATTGCTGATCTCAAACCTTGCACCTTGCTGGTTTTGGTCTTAGTTGCAGGGGAGACAGTAGCGCATTGATATTGCTTTAGAGCTAGAAATCCAGAGACCTAGTTCTCGAGATCTGGGTTTAAATCCCACCAAAGCAGCTGGTGAAATCTGAATTCAATAAAACCTGGAAATTAAATGTGACCGTGAAACCAGTCGATTATTGTAAAAACTCCAAGGTTAAAGTTTACTTATTAGTGTCACAAGTAGGCTTACATTAACACTGCAGTGAAGTTACTGTGAAAATCCCTCAGTTGCCTCACTCTGGCACCTGTTCGTGTACGTGGAGGGAGAATTTAACACAGCCAGTTGCACCTAACCAGCTCGTCTTTTGGACTGTGGGAGGAAACTCGTGCAGACTCAGGGAAAACGTGCAGACTCCATATTGACAGTGAGCTGAGCCGGGAATCATAGAACATAGAACAATACAGCACAGAACAGGCCCTTCGGCCTTCGATGTTGTGCCGACCAAAATAAAAAGCAATGCCCCTCCAAACTAAACCATTCCCTTCTCTTCCATACACTTATCAATTAACCTCTTAAACGCCACCAAACTTTGCGCATCTACAACAGCTGCAGGCAGGGCATTCCACTCCCTAATCACTCTTTGAGTAAAGAACCTACCTCTGATATCCGTCCTATAAGATTAGCTAGGAAGGAGGTAAAAAGTGAATTGAGGAGAGCTAAGAGGGGACACGAGAAGATGTTGGCTGATAGGATTAAGGATAATCCTAAAGCTTTCTTTCGATATGTTAAGAATAGAAGATTGGTTAGGGCAAGATTAGGGCCAGTCATAGACAGCAGTGGGAAGTTGTGCGTGGATCCTGAAGAGATTGGTGAGGCACTGAATAAATATTTCTCTTCGGTATTCACGCAGAGTGCTGGAAATGTAGCTGTGGAGAGCACTGAGGTACAGGGTTGCAAATTGGGGAGTATTGTCGTAGATAGGGAGGCTGTGTTAGAAATTCTCGAGGGTTTGAAGTTGGATAAGTCCCCTGGGCCGGACGGAATTTACCCTAGGATTCTCTGGGAGGCAAGAGAGGAGATTGCAGAGCCTCTGGCTCTGATCTTCAGGTCCTCGTTGGTTACGGGTGTGGTTCCGGAGGACTGGAGGATAGCGAATGTGGTCCCATTGTTAAAGAAGGGGAAGAGAGACCTTCCAGGGAATTATAGGCCAGTGAGTCTTACTTCTGTTGTAGGCAAAGTATTGGAGAGAATTATTAGGGATAGAATTTATAGTTATTTAGAGAGAAATGAATTGATTGGGGATAGTCAGCATGGTTTCGTGAAGGGTATGTCATGCCTTACTAACCTCATTGAGTTTTTTGAGAAAGTGACCAGAGAGGTGGATGGGGGTAAGGCGGTTGATGTAGTATATATGGACTTTATTAAGGCTTTTGATAAGGTGGCCCATGGAAGACTTCTACAGAAAATGCAGATGTGTGGAATAGAGGGTGATTTAGCTAATTGGATTAGAAATTGGCTGGCAGATAGAAGACAGAGGGTGGTGGTTGATGGGAGATTTTCATCGTTGAGTTCGGTGACGAGTGGTGTGCCTCAGGGGTCTGTTTTGGGGCCCCTGCTGTTTGTAATTTTTATAAATGATCTGGATGAGGGTATTGAGGGATGGATCAGTAAATTTGCAGCTGATACTAAAGTTGGTGGTGTGGTAGATAGTGAAGAGGGGTGTTTTAGTTTACAGAGTGACTTGGACAAGTTGCAGAGCTGGGCCGAGAGGTGGCAAATGGAGTTTAATGTGGAAAGTGTGAGGTAATGCACTTTGGCAGGAACAATAAATGTGTAGAGTATAGGGCTAATGGTAGGGCTCTTAATAGTGTTGAGGAACAGAAGGATCTTGGTGTATGTGTCAATAGATCCCTGAAAGTAGGCAGTCAAGTGGATACAGTTGTTAAGAAGGCTTATGGAGTCTTAGCTTTTATTGGTAGGGGGATTGAATTTAGGAGCCGCAGCATCATGTTGCAGCTGTACAAAACTCTAGTGCGGCCGCACTTGGAGTATTGTGTGCAGTTCTGTTCGCCACATTATAAGAAAGATGTGGAGGCATTGGAGAGGGTACAGAGGAGGTTTACTAGGATGTTGCCTGGTATGGTGGGCAGGTCCTATGAAGAGAGGTTGAAGGAGTTGAGGTTGTTTTCGTTAGAAAGGAGGCGGCTAAGGGGGGATCTTATTGAAGCATATAAGATAATTAGAGGTTTGGATAGGGTGTACAGTGATAGCCTTTTTCCTAGGATGGAGAAAGCTAGCACGAGGGGACACAACTTTAAATTAAGGGGTATGAGTTATAGGACGGATATCAGAGGTAGGTTCTTTACTCAAAGAGTGATTAGGGAGTGGAATGCCCTGCCTGCAGCTGTTGTAGATGCGCCAAGTTTGGTGCGTTTAAGAGGTTAATTGATAAGTATATGGAAGAGAAGGGAATGGTTTAGTTTGGAGGGGCATTGCTTTTTATTTTGGTCGGCACAACATCGAAGGCCGAAGGGCCTGTTCTGTGCTGTATTGTTCTATGTTCTATAACTCATACCCCTTAATTTAAAGCTGTGTCCCCTCGAACCAAGGTCCCTGGTGCTGTGAAACAGCAGTGCTTATGACTGTGCCACCTTTTAATGTACTTTAGGGAAGGAAATCTGGCATCCTTACCTAGCCTGGTCTAAAGGTGACTGCAGAGGCACAGCAACTTGCTCGACTCTTAAATGCCCTCAAGGATGGGCAATAAATGCTGGCCCAGACAGTAACACCTACATCCCATGAGCAAATAAAAAAAACCCTTGCCTTTGAAGAAAATTGAGAAATTAGTCAGCATTTGCTTAGGTGGGGGAAACATTGAGTTTGTAGTATGTTAGTTCACATTTGGGGCCAATAATGAAGGATGAGCAGTACCTGCAGAATTTGACCTCACTGTGAACCAACTAGGATTGTTCTTCGTGGAAAGAGGCTGAGGGGCAACCTGATGGATGTTTATAAAATTATGAGGAGTATGGATAGGGTGAACAGTTGGAAGCTTTTTTCTAGGGCAGAAATGACAATTACAAGAGGGCGCAAGTTTAAGGTAAGGGGGGGTGGCGGGGTTGGGGGGGGGTAGCAGTTCAGTGGAGATGTGCGTGGGAAAGTTTTTTACACAGAGGATGGTGGGGGCCTGGAATGCAGTGACAAGTGAGGTGGTTGAGGCAGTTACGTTAGCAACATTTAAGATTCACCTTAATAGGCATATGAACAAACAGGAAATAGAGGGATATAAGCGCTTGGTTTAATAGGTAAACGTGATTGGTTAAGGCTCGGAGGGCCGAAGGGCCTGTTCGTGTGCTGTATTCTTCTCTGGTGATTTCAGAGCAAAGATAGCATAATTAGAGATCAGTTTATTCAAAGATTAGATCTCACGAGTGCTGTACATTGCTAATGGTGGCTACTTTTGGGACCACTTTGTATAGCTGATCTAATTTTAAATCCATTTACGATCTTGACTCTCTTCAGTTAATCCTGATAACATTGGTTGATCAATGTGCGACAATGTTTGACTTTCGTATTTGAACTCCATGCGGGTCAGCCTTGCTGCAGGACTGACTGTGTACTTGGAAGGAGAGAAGTAAAGAAAAGTGAAATACTCCCTAAATTGAACAGAAGGGGAACTTTTTAAGTTTGTATCCCTGTTGGGACAGAGGGGTTTGAACTGCATAACTTAATGAGTGACATTCTAATGGTACTTTAATGAGTTTTATGTGGCTGTGCCCAGACAGCTGCAAATTAGACAGCTGGGATGGAATTTGACAAACCAGGTTTGTGGACTGAATTATTTTCTTCCGAAATGGGAGCATGCTGATTGATTCCAGTGGGTGACCACAGAATTTTCCCTTCTTCCAAAGGGAAGAAGAAATTGGATAGCCCAACACAGTCCATCTATGATGAAGGCAAAGTACTGTGGATGCTGAAATCTGAAACAAAAACAGAAAATGCTGGAGAAACTCAGCAGGTGTGACAGCATCCACGGAGAGAGAATAGAGCTAACGTTTTGAGTCTGGATGACTGCTCTGACAAAGGGTCATCCAGGTTCAATATCAGCTGTAATCTCTCTCCACAGATGTCGGAGTTACTGAGTTTCTCCAGCATTTTCTGTTTTCCTTTATGACTGATCGATTTTTTTGGTTAAAGCTGATATGTGGGAAAAAAAGGAGTTCTAAGACTGAAGTACTTGTACCTTATGAGCCTTTTCCTCATTTTGGTCCATTTTTATTTATATTGCTAATGATTGGAAATAAGGCAATAATTTCACAATAATTACACTATAAAAGATCTGACACTGGGAAGTTCCCAAGAACAGAGGGATTTGGTCATATTTATCGATAGATCTCTGAAGGTGGAAAGGCAGCTTAATAGGTTGGTGAAAAAGTCATATGGCACACTCACCTTTGTTAATTGGGGTATAGAGTACAAAATCAGAGGTCGTCATGGAGTTGTGTAGAACTTTAAGCCACGGCTGGAATACTGTGTGCAGTTTTGGTCGCCACATTATAGAAAGGATGTAAACACACTGGAAGGGGTGCAGAGGAAATTCACCCAGATGCTGCCTGGGCTGGAAGATTTAAGTTATAAAGAGTGGTTGGATAAGTCTAGCTTGTTTTCTCTGGAGCAGAGAAGACTGAGGTGTACATGATTGAGGGGCATGGATGGTGGATAGGGAGCAGTTGTTCCCCTTCGTTGAAGGGTCAGTTTTGAGGGGTCACACATTAAAAGTGAGGAATGGCAGCTTTAGGCGGGGGATTTGAAAAAAATCTTGTTTACTCAACGAGTGGTGATAGTCTGGAATATGCTACCTGAGAGTGGTGAAGGCGGGTTGCATCACATCCTTTAAAAAGTATCTGGATGAGTACTTGGCACGCCATAACATTCAATACTATGGGTCAATTGCTGGAAAATGAGATTAGGTCAGGGAATTTTATGCATCAGTGCAGACTCGGTGGGCCAATGGACCCTTTCTGCAGTGCAGTATTCAGTGATTCGTTAATCAAATCTGTTTGCAGTCAGATCTTTGGAGTTGCATAGCTCAGACTGCTTATCCAGTAATGTGTAAGTTTATGAATGAAGTAAAGTACACAACTTAATTTTTACCTAAGTTCACAATAATTGCTTTAATCCAGGATAGGTTAGTGTTCTCAGATTGGAGCAACAATGGTGCAGTGGCATTTGTTCATAATTCTGGGGAGTAATAGAAATGTTCCGTGATGTCCACCAAGTGCATGTGTATGAATATTAAGATAAACTGTCGATATCTGTGCCGTCCATAGATTTCACCTGGGATTATACGTGAAAAGTGACTAACTTAACTGAACTACTGGAGGCCACTTAATATCTGGAGAACCTTTACCCCAAATGCAGCAAGGACAAAAGACTAACTGTCAAGAAATTGAGAAAAAGCTCCTTTCGTCCAGTGGCACGTCCTCAATATCTGCACTGCACTTAGCATATTGCTCTTTGATTACATGTTTGTGGGCATTGTCTTCATTTTAGAGAAATCTTGTTTTTAAATGCAATGCCCATAACAAAAGGAACAGGAGAGGAGTGGCCATATGGCCCCTTGAGCTACTCTGCCATTTAGTAAAATCATGGCTGATCCTCGACCTCAACTCCACTTTCCCACCCTATCCCCATATCCCTTAAGTGTCCAAAAATCTATTACTGTCAGCCTTGAATATATGGACAACTGAGCATTCATAGCTCTCCAGGGTAGAGAATTCCAAAGACCAGACGGAACTTTCGATTCGTGACCATTTTCATTGTCACTAATCATTCAGCTGTCTAGAATCTAGTCTTCCTGTTGGAAAATGCTTTATCTTAAAGTAAAACATCAAGTAACTTCGAGGTTAATTGCACGTTATGTGAGGAGCTGTCACCTTTAGACCAGTAATGGGAAAGATGGTGTGGGGTAAGTGAAGGAGGTTTGATGGGTTATTATATATAATGTTTAATAATGTTTATTATACATCTTTCCGTTGCAATACTCCCTCAAAAAAAATTCCCCATCTTTATTTTTCCTTAAGGTGACCCACTCATTTTTGTTTCCACATGCTCACCTCTCCATTGTCATCTTTGTGTGCTTTCTCATTCCTGTGCTCTCCTCTGCTTGTGTTTTGAGATTTTTTAAATTTCACATTTAAAGTGATCTAAATTGTTTTTAAAACCAAGTTAATGTCACTGGGCAAAAATTAAATGGATCAGGCGGTGTGATGTAGTTAGGGCTTTGAGACCTTGTGGAATCACTGCAGTAATTTTGTGATCTGCTTTGGGCACTCATCCTGCAGTGTGCTGTTATTGTTTTTGTGGGTGATTTGCCTGGTATACAGAGGAGTCTGGCTACCTCTACATCCTGTCCACAGAATGATTGAATAGCGCTAAATAGGTTTGTGTATCCTTTTGCAGAATGCGTTTAGTATCTTAATGAAGCAGCAGTAACTAAAATCACTACAGCTTCAGTAATTTGATGCTGAAATACCTCATTGGCAACTACTAAATTAAAATTGCTTTCTGGAAATTTTAAGTGCAGCATCCAATAAATTTAGACTAAACCGTATGTGTATTTATGTTGAGTGTGGTCATAAATGGACCTTAGAAATTAAAGGCAGCTTTCTTGATTCTTCTAGATGAGTGGTCGACATTTTGCAGTTAGCTGAAAGGGTGTGGAGATGCTGGCATTGGACTGAGGTGGGCACATAAGAAGTCTCTCAAAGTCTAACAGGTTATTTGGTAGCAGGGGTGTTGCTCTTCATAAGGTAGATTCACAAATAGGGTGCATACATTTGATGGCATGAGCTTGTTTGAGTAGCTCATGTTGCCAAATAAACACCAGCTTGAACCTGGTGTTGTGAGACTTCTTACGAGGAGGCAAGATACATCTGTGTTTTATTAGAATCTGTAGATGTTAGGCATATGCTGGATTTGGATTGGTTGTTATTGCAAGCCTGGCAAAATGCTGTCTAGACTCGCACCTGCGCCACTTGAATGAGGTAGTGGTGGCTTTCCTGACCCATGGGGATGTACCTCCAGCATTACGAATCAGCTGAATCTGGTAAGGGTGGAGATGTTTATGGGAATAAGACAAAACAAAAATAGATAATGGTTACTGTGAAATTTTATTGATTATTTGTCTGTTTCTCCAGTGCTGTCCTAGCTAGCCTCCAGCTCTCTCGATACTGAGCTTATTTAAAAATCTGCCCGTGTCAACCATCATTCCTGTGCTTGTTAACCTACATTGGCTCCTGGTCTGGTAAATCCACAAAAATTCTCACCCTTGTTCACAAATCTCTTCACCTCGCCTGTCTCCAACTCTGGGCTGTTTTCATGTTGTATATTCTACATAACCCTTTGGGGAGTTGATGGCCCAGTGATATTGTCACTAGACTATTAATCCAGAAACTCAGCTAATATTCTGGGTTCGAATCCCACCATGGTAGATGGCATAACTTGAATTCATAAAAATATCTGGATTTAAGAATCTACTGATGACCATGAAACCATTATCAACTGTTGAAAAACCCCACCTGGATCACTAAGGCCCCTTTAGGGAAGGAAATCTGCTGTCCTTAGCCAGTCTTGGCCAGTATGTGATTCCAGAGCCACAGCAACGTGGTTGACTCTCAACTGCCCTCTGAAATGCCTGAATGAAACATTCAGTTCAAGGGCTGCATGGGATGGGCAATAAATGCTGACCCAGCCCACAATTCTCATGTCCCACAATGAATAAAAGAAAAGAACTGTAAAATCAACCAGTTGTTGCATTTCTCCAACTTTTGAACCAATTTTAATTGCTGCACCAATTCCTCAGAGCCTCAGCTCTGGAATTCTTTCCACCATCTACAGTCCTATTTCAGATACCCTATAGAATTTACCTCTTCGATCAAACACCTTGTTATCTGCCCAGATATCTCACTTTGTGGCACGGCATCAGAGTTGTTTTCAACATGCTCCTTTGAAGTGTCTTGGGACCCACCACTATGTTAACAGTGCTATGTCAACCTAGTTGTGCTGAGGTTAAATTATCAAAGTTCTTAATTCTTTGAAGAGGTTATCCGTGCTAATGTTTAACGATATCTAGAAAAAGTGTTGTGCTCGATTTATTTTAGGTTTTAATTCCATTATTGTAATGCCAAATTTAGTTTTTTTTCCCAAAAGTAGGCTTGATGAGATTTATAAAGATATGCTGCGTAACAGTTCAGATTGGATGTGGCTCAAAATACAAACTAGATCAGTTTATTTCAATACAGTATGTGGCACCCTGAGGGGCCTTACACTTACAATTGCAGGTTTTGTTTTGTGTCGCATATACAGCTGAAAGGGTTCTGCAGTTTCCAGTACCTTGATATAATGTCAAAAAGGCTTAAATGGTGATCTTTCCCCATTGAGCCTTTCCAGGAGATGTTCAAACTTCTGTGCGTCCCCCAACATGCAGTCCTAGACCATGGAATGTGCCAGTCTCCAATACTCAGTTCATGACAGCTCTCTTCTCAAGATCAAGTTTTGGACAGAGCAAAGCACATGCACCTAGTTGATGCTTCTTGAGCACCAGTTAATGTTCACTTCAGCGTGTCCTCCTTGGATTAACCTGGATGAACTTTGATTTTTTTTAAAAAAAGGATTACTTTGCAGACCTCCTCTGCTGCGGCACATTTCTGCAGGGGTTGAATGATTGACTCTTCCCCACTTCGGCAGAGTCCAGAGGCAGTGAGACTCCAGAAATGCAGGAAGAATGCAAAGGAAAGTGCCCTTCTCAACATCAGTCCGACTACACATTGCTAGAAAATTAAAACAAGCACCAGTGAGACATCCTGCAAAGCCTTCCTGTACACTAGGGGAAGCAATGGTGTAATTGTCATGTCACTGGCCTAGTAATTTAAGGCGTAGGCTAATGCCCTGAGGATACTGGTTCATATCACACCACAGCAACTGGTGGAAGTTAAATTTGGTTGATAAATCTGAAATTAAAAACCATTGCATTTCCTGCTACCACGAGATGGCCATCGATATCTGTCTGTTTGCGCCTGTCTGCGCTCGGGCTTGTGCTGGTGACCACACTTGCAGGAGACACGATGCTGGTTGGATCTTATTCTCATCCTGAAGCTGTGCACCCAGTGTTTGAGCCCTGCAGTAGTTGGGCAGTTGGAGCAAAGCCACCCCACAGTTTAAGTATTCCACTCCAGAGCCTTTCACTAGGAGGAAGCCCTGGAACGACAGACGTAGGATATGGCAATTTGTAATCAGCCATCACCAGGTGGATCTGAATCCCCTCCTCCCTCCCTATCCTGAAGCGCAGCTCCATTCTCCCCCTCCTTACTGACTCGGAGAAGATGAAGTTTTTTAAATCACTGATCGTTTCTACTTCTGGCTGCTACCTACTGTTGTCACTTGCAATGATATCACGGTGTATAACATTACAAATGTGCATGCATGCTTTTGGCAGCTGAAACAGCCATTCAATAACTATTCTCGGTACTAGTGACCAGATAACCATTGTCAGTTGTTGTAAAAACCCTTCTGGTTCATTAATATCCTTTTAGGAAGGTAATCTGGTCATTCTTTCTTTGGTCTGGCCTAGATGTGACCACAGACCCACAATAAAGTGGTTGATTATTAACTGCATTCTGAAATAGCATAGCAAGCCACTCAATTGTATCAAGATATTACAAAGTCTACAAAAAGGAATGAAATTGCCTGGCATTGACCTGGACACCGGAAACAGCAATGGCAAACACGTTTGTGCCAAAATTGGGGGAGCTGCCCAACATTAGTTAAGCAACAGCCTGTCCCACCAATGGAACAAATGCATCAGGGGCAAGTTGTCCTGGGAGTATTCAACAGGGAGGGAGATGCCTGAAGGTTTTCAACATTGATGTTCTCATGGCGTCAGGTCAAATATAGGCAAAGAAGCATGCTGCTTTCCACTGACTGCCCTCTGTCCTCTTCAGCTGTTGAATCAGCGCTCCTCTATGTTGAGCTCCACTTGGAGGAAGCATTGAAGGTCGCAAAGGCACAAAATGCACTCTTGGTGCGTCTTTTATTGAGAAGCTTTGTAGCACCATACCAACCAAGCTAGTCAATGCCTAAAGTACATAGCTGCTAGACTGAGTCAGTGGCAGATGGTGAGAGTCAACAAGAGGGTGAAATCTACTTAATCTCCTGTTTGTCAATCTACCTATCACAGATGCAACTGTCCATGACAGAATTGGTAAAAGTGACTACTGTGAAGTCTATATGGAAAAGCTGCATTTTCGCATTGAGGCTATCCTTCCTTCTGTATTGTGACTCCTACACTGTGCTCAGTGGGATAGATTTTGAACAGATCTAGCAATTTAAAACTGGGCATTCATGAGATGCTGTGGACCAACAGAAGCAGCAGAATTTTACTCAGCCAAAACCTCTAATCTCATGGCCCAGCATATCCCCCACTCTGCTCTTAACATCAAGTTGGTGAATCAATCCTGCTTCAATGTAGAGTGGAGGAAGGCATGCCAGAGCAGCAGCGTGCACACCTGAAAATGAGTTGCCAACTTGAAGCTACAACACAGAACTTGCATGCTGCACTGTAAAAGCGGCATGCGATAGACAGATCTAAGCAATCCTACAGCTAACAAATCAGATCTAAGATGTGTATATTCAGTCGTGAATGATGGACAATTAAACAACTCACTTGAGGGATTTCACAAATGTTCCGTCAATGATGGGGGAGTCCAACACATCAATGCAAAAGACAAGGATGAAGCATTTACAAAAGTCTTCAGCCAGAAGTGCAGAGTAGATTATCCTTTTCTGACCTTCTCATGAGGTTGCCAACATCTCATGCCAGTTTTCAACCAATTTGATTCCATCCACATGACAAAGTCACCAGATCTTGCAATGGTTATGGGCCCTGACAATATTCCAGCAACAGTGCTGAAGACAACTAGCTGCACCCAAAACCAAACTGACCCAGTGCAGCTACAACATGATATTTACTGGGCCATGTGGAAAACAGTCCAGGTCTGTCCATCTATGAAAATAACCAATCTAACTCAATCAATTATCACCCCAGCAGACTACTCCTGATCACTGACAAGGTGATGGTGAGGGTCATTGACAGTTGTATCAAGTGGCACTTAACTCAACAATAGCATGCTCACTGAAGCTTAATTTGGGCATCATTTAAAGATGTGGTCCAAACATGGACAAAAGAGTTGAACTCCAGAGGTGAGAGTGACTGTCCTTGACATCAAGACAGCATTTGAACAAGTGTGGCACCAAGCCTTAGCAATACTAGAGTCAATGGGAATTGGGAAAAATTCTCGACTAGAATCATACTTAACACAAAGGAAATTAGCTGTGGAAGGTCACTCATTTCGGTGCCAGTATCATTTCAGGAGTTCCTTGGGGTAGTGTCCTAGGCTCTGTTAACTAACACCCGATGGCATTATCATCAAATCTGTTTGTTGTTAGCATTGACCAGAAACTGAACTGCATGATCCATACAAATACTGCAACTACAAAAGCCAAAGGCTGGGGATTTTGTGGAGAGTAAGTCACCTCCTGTCTCTCCAAAGCCTGTTCACTAAGTACAAGGCACAAGTCAGAAGTACAATAAATTTCTCTATTTGGTTGGATGCATGCAACTTCAAAAGCAGTTAAGTTCAACACCATCTAGGACAAAGCAGTCTTCTTAATTGGCATCCTCTCCGCCATCTTCAACACCCATTCCATCCATCACTAACCTTAGTGGCAATAGTATGAACAAGCTACAAGATGCACTGCAGCAATTTGCTTCCAAACCCATGACCTCTATCACGTATTTGGGGATAGCAGATACATGGGAATGCCATCATATACAAGTTCCCCTCCAAGAATTTGACTTGCTATGCTTGTCAAATTCTGCCTCTATGTCAAGGATGGTTACTCTCACCTCGAGTTCCGCTTTACTGTCCGTGTTTGGGTAAGTCTGAACTATCACTTCCTTCACTCACTGGGTTCTGGAGCTTCTTCTGTATCAGCACTGTGAACGTACCTACACCACATGGATGACAGTGGTTCAAGAATTTCTGGATGGCACAGTGGTTAGTACTGTTGGCTCATGCTCCAGGGACCCAGGTTCAATTCCGGCCTTATGTCACTGTCTGTACACTCTTCCTGTGTCTGCATGGGTTTCCTCCCACAGTCCAAAGATTGTGTGGGTTTGGTGCATTGGCCATGCTAAGTTGCCCCTTAGTATCCCAGGATGCATAAATTAGAGGGATTAGTGGGATAAATTTGTGGGGTTATGGGGATAGGATCTGGGTGAGATTGTTGTTTGTGCATACTTGATGGGCTGAGTGGCCTCCTTCTGTACTGTAGGGTTTCTATGGGCAAATTCCCACCGCCTTCTCAAGGGGCAGTTAGGGATAAGATTTTTTAAAAAACTGCTGGCCTTCCAGTAATGCTCACGCCTGGTGAACAAATTGAAAATGAACATGACATTGATGCCTTCTGTCTGCAAACTCATGAGCATCATTAGTTCAAAGGAGCAAGGCCATGTTCTTTGAGAACTGGGCCAACATGCTTTGTCCCCTTTTACCATCAGGCCAAACTACCAGAAGTGCTCAGAAAATGATTCAAAGGGGCTGGGGTTTGTACCAAAGAACTGAAAGGAGCATGTTGCCATGGTGAAACAACCTAGACATGTGGAACTGTATCCCCTCTTCATTGTGAGCAAGAACCTGAAATGCAAGGTGCTTTCACTTCTATGTCATGCAGGTTTGGCCCAGATTGTGCTGCTGGCCATGGTTGTCTCTGAGCCACCATCTTTAGAAGTTGAAAATGGATCATGTCTGCAGAACATCATGCCCAAAACTCTAGACATTGGGAGAGCTAACGTATCCAATGTTACCCTTCATCTTAGTGACCACCTTTTATGTGCAGCTGCATTCAGCTGCATTGTTCATGTGCAAATGCCAGGTTTCACTGCACGATGAGGTTCTATCTGTCCCTGATGTTTGTGATAATTCTGGTCATGATATCATGCAACCCTCCATGCATTTGGACAGTGGTGCACCACCTATCTCTTGTGACGAAGTTTGTGCAGAGCAATATCATTGGCCACAAGTCCATTAGCCAGTGGTCCAAAAGTGATGTCATTAACCCTGTGGGGGGGTAGTGGGAAGGAGGGATGCTACTGTCGGATGGTTCCCTGAGCAAGTTATTTGGCAGAGTGCCTCGTTATAAAACTTAGTGCTGTGCTTGACTGCCCCAAGGGGTATATAACAGACCCACCTTATGCAAACTGCTGTGTTTCTCCTGCTGCTTCATGAACCTACTTCACTGTCTTTTCATGCCTTGCTGGCCAATTATACTCTCAATCTACAGATTGCAGCTTTGTGTTGGGTTAACATAGTTTTGCATTGGCAAGGCACAATTTCTGCAATGATAAATTATCATGGCAGTAATGTTAACCAGGCCTTGTCATTTCTCCTAAAACTCGACTGCAATAAATGTGGCTTGAAACTGCAAAGAAAAAAGTTAACTTTGGAGGAAAATGATCTTATTGGCTCGCATTGAGTTTTTGAAAAGTGAGTCCAAGGCAGGTATTTTTGCGATTGGAAATGGATTTTTGTAGAAATCATCTTCCAAATTATTTTAGAAACATTTTTATAATAGAGTAATATTTTGAAGAGGATTATAAATAAAAGATTGAGCCAAATTTCATGGTGATGACTGTAGTTGTGATTTTATAGGAGAGTGGACCTGAATTTTGTATTTTACATTTTGTGTAGGTCAGCTGACAAACATTGTTTGATGTCACTGTTTCCACAGCTATCCACTATTCTTTCCCTTTTAAAATGTATGAAAGTAATCACTAGACTTTTTTTGGGTGCATCGTAGGGTGGCACGGTGGTTAGCTCTGCTGCCTCACGATACCAAGGACCCGAGTTCGATTCCTGACTTGGGTCACTGTCTGTGTGGAATCTACATGTTCTGTCTGTGCCAGCATGGGTTTCCCGAATGCTCCGGTTTCCTCCTGCAGTTGGAAAGACGTACATTGGCCATTCTAAATTCTTCCTCAATGTACCCAAACATGGTGACAAGGGGATTTTTGCAGTAACTTCATTACAATGTTTCAGCCTATTTGTGAAACTAATAAATAAACTTTAAACTTTTCTGCTTTGCTGAGGATGGACTTTGAGAATGGAAAGGAATTTGGAATGTTTGGGAGGCGTTTGGCATAAGTTCAGTTCTTTCTGACGTCATGTTGAGGCAAGATTCACTGAGTTACTTTGAGTGTATTTCTGAAACATCCTTCAGTCATATGAAATTATCATACGAAATTATCATACCTCAAATGTTAGCCAGAGTATCACCTTGCAACTTAAAATCTTAAGTGGTAATGTTTATGTTCATATTCAGCATGCATTCATGTCTGTTTCTGACTGAAAGGGTTATTCAGCATTCCATAAGTAAATAGTGACCTCATTATGCATTAACTAGAAGCATTCATAATAATTGTAAAGTTTTAAGTTTATCTATTCACAAATAGGCTTACATTGACATGACAATAAAGTTTACTGTGAAAATTGCCTCGTCACCACACTCCGGCACCTGTTCAGGTACAGAGAGAGAGAATTTACCACAGCCAGTGCACCTAATCAGCACGTCTTTGGACTGTGAGGAAATTGGAGTAAACCCATTCAGACATGGGAAGAACGTGCAAACTCCACAACTGTAACACAAGCCAGAAATCTAATCTGGGGCACTGGCAGAGGTAGCAGTGCTAACTCTTGTGCTACTGTGCTATCCACTAACGTGACAATGAAGTTACTAGGGGAAAAGTCCCCTAGTCATCACACTCCGATGCCTGTTTGGCCACACTGAGGCAGAATTTAATATGGCCAATGTACGTAACCAGTATGTCTTTCATAATGTGGGAGGAAACCAGAGCACCTGGAGGAAACCTATGCAGATGTGGGGTGAGCTTGCAAATTCTGCTCAGTGACTCAAGCCGGGAATCAAACCCGAGTTCCTGGCGCTGAGGAAGTAGTGCTCACCATTGTGCCAAGTGTGAGGAAAATGGATTTACATCTTTGTGTATCGTCATAACTTGTTTATATTATGCATGCACAGTGATTAGCACTGCTGCCTCGGTGCCAAGAATCAGGATTCAATTTGGCCTTGGATTGTACTCTGTGGAGTTCGTACATTCTCCCCATGTCTTGTGTGGGTTTCCTCCCACACTCCAAAGATGTGTGGTTAGGTTGATTGGCCTCGCTAAATTACTCCTGAACTAGCAGGATAAATACATGGGGTTACGGGAATCGGGTGGGATTATTGTCAGTGCAGGCTTGATGGACTGGCCTCCTTATGCACTTCAGGGATTTTATGTTAGTGTCTAATTTGGTAACTCCTCTGAGCTAGTTTCCGAGTACCAACGTAATTTCACTTTATACGAAGATAATTAATTTTGGTTTTAACTTGTCAACAAAGTGTTGATGCAACTTTGAAGTTTAAATATTGCTCAAATCCTTGTCTTTATTGGGATTGTTTCACTTTCCATGTGTATTCATTCTTGTAACCCTTACAAAATGCGGAATGAGAAAGAGCTTCTCTGCCTGTAACCCTCCCACTCCTTCCAAAGGTCGTGTACAACCTATAGTGGAATTTATCCTATAATATTATACAATGCTATATAAATATCTTCTCCACTCCAATCATAATTAAACTCAATCCAGATTATTTAATATGCTAATTACTCAACTTTTGTTCACCTCTGTTGCTGAAAAAGAAAAATGACAAGGGGTGCTATTTTGTGCCATTTATAGTGAAACCATAAGCACTTTTTATGTACAATGAATTGGTTTAAAAAATTTCTATGCGAGTTGCATAGAGGAAATCATTGCTAATTGATTGTTGAAGTAATCTAACAAAAACCTTCCGTGCAAAAATGAGTAGCTTCTTCGCTCATTGCATTAGACAATACTTAATTATTCCAGCGTACTCAATCGGCCCCGCTACCCACTCTTCTGACTTCTGCAAACTTGAAGACATCCTAGACTGCTGTCCACATCTCAAGTCACACCCAGATCCATTTGCAGGAAGCTAGCTTCCCTTTAAGTAACATCTGAATTTTAAAATTTTCATCCCGAATTTTGGCTCTTTTTGATATTACACCATCCTTTCTCTCCAATCTTAACTGTCTGTACGGACCTACAGGATAGCTACACTTCCACAATCTAGCCTCATGAACACAATTTACTTTGTTCTATTATTAACAGTTGTGTCCCCCCACTCCATCTACCAAAGCCGTAAGTTTTGGAATTCCTTCTCTAAACCTTTTTACCCCTCCCTCTTTCAAAACATTGCTTGTTTGGCCAAGTTTTTAATCATCTGCCTTGATGGGATTTTATGGTGGCACAGTGTTTGGCACTGCTACACAGCGCCAGGGACCTGGGTTTGATTTGCGGCTTGGGTCGCTGTCTGTGCAGAGTCTGCATGTTCTCCCCGAATCTGTGTGGGTTTCCTTGGATGCTTCGGTTTCTCTACTCAGTCCAAAATACATGCTGGTTAAGTGCATTGGCAGTGCTAAATTCTGCCTCTAAGTCCCCGAACAGATGCTTGACTGTGGCGATTTAGGGATTTTCACAGTAACTTTATTGCAGTGTTAACATAAGCCTACTTGTGATGCTAATAAAATACACTTTAAAAACTTACCTCTTTGTGACTCAATATCAAAGTTGGTTTGGATATATTCCTGGTAAGCATTTTACATTTTATTAAGTTAAATGTGTTGTATAAAATACGACACGGGAGTGTTGAAAGCTCGCTTTTTTACTATCAAATAAATCGGTTGGATTAATAATTGGTGTTGCTAAATTCTTACTGAGTTCTTACCACCCCAATCCAACGCCGGCATCTTTACATCATGTATAAAATACAAGCAGACCTTTGAACATGAACATAGAAAAATTCCAGGAAGAACTTGCAACACTTCTATTTTCCTCTGTGTACTGTGCAAGCCTAATTATCCTGAACCATTAAGCTGACTTCATTTAAAATCTGCGCTTGGTCTTGAGTCTTCATGCGTTGCATCACAGGAGATTGGCTTGAATGTCTATTAAAGTTGTAATCTTAATGGTTTGCTATAAGAATTTGACTTAAGAATATTATGCATTATTTAGACACTGAGGAAGACGAATGCTGACAATTTTTAATTAAGGACTAACTTAATTTTACAAAGCAAAGTGATTGGTTTAACATTTGAGCTGCTGAAATAAAAGTGGGCAATTTTTGATTTTATGCAAACTTGACTATCTCCAATCATGTACTGCCATGTTCTATAATGTGGATGTGAACTGTCTTTAGCTAATGCTCAAGTGAATAGCCACAGCAGTGCACATAACCACATCACCATTCTAGCCTCCCAAGTTGCTTTGTAAATACTTAACTGTTACACTTAATCTTGTTTGCTATTAAGTGTAATGTACAATATTGGCCTAAAACCAAATCGTAGCTACAATTTTTTAAACAAATAACTCAGTGCTTCTCTGCTCTAAGCAGAGTGCTGTGTTGTTCAGCAGCCAATAACAGAAGTTATTGACATGATCAATCACAGTTGTCAGTAAGCTGTTTAGATGAATTTCATGTTAAATTATGGTTCTAATGGATTAGCTTTTCAAAATCTTGAGTCAACATTTGCAAAATTACCTTGCTGCAAATTTACATATTGCTCTTAGCATTTGAAATTTAATAAGTTTGGTGTGCCTTTGGCACTGTCAAGTTACACTGACTTGTTTTGCATCAAGCTCAGAATTCAAGTGAAACTTGGGTGTTACGATCCAGTTGGCATTTGTTGCTCAGATTTTTAAGGGCACAAGCTATCTGAATTGGAAATACTTCTCAGTGCTGTATCGGTCAATACTGTTGTTTGCAAAATGTGATAAAAGTCAGCATAACTACAGCAACTTTCCCTCCACTTCCCCACTAGATTCCATCTTGTATGTTGGAATAGCATTCCCATGTTAAACCCTCAAGCTAAATTGTTTTTAACAATAATTAGTTTCCTTTTAGATTGGAAAGGAAAAAAAAACTAAGGCTGTTGTTTTAATAATGTTTTTGAGTTGCATCTGATGGTGAACCATTCTGTGTGTTCCTGGACTTGTATTCATGTGAAGTATTTTTGCCACTGTCTAAACTTGGATTCTAAAGAACCCTAGAGTCATTACAACACTGAAAGACGGCCATTCAGCCCACCAAGCCAATGCCAGCACCCTCCTGAGAAATCACTCCAGTTCCATTCTCACACTTGGAACTCAGTATCTCTTCAAGCTTATTTACCTCAAGTACCCATCCATTTCCCTCTGACATCATTAATCCACCATCCTTGTCAGCAGATTCTAGGTCCTGATAACTTGCTATACAAGGAAAAACATTTTTTCCTTGTTGCACCACCCGCACCTGCAACACTATCTCTTGCCCAATCTATGACCCCATATCTTCATTTTTTCACTCAGAGGGTGGTGAGTGAATGGAACCGACTGCTGTCGGAGGTGTTGAGGCAAACTCACTGGGGTCTTTTAAGAGACTTCTGGATGAGTATATGGAAAAGAAAAGGATAGGGGGTTATAAATAGGTCTGTGGATTGGTAAATGTGATCGGCGCAACTCGTGGGCCGAAGGGCCTGTTTGTGCTGTATTGTTCTATGTTCTATCTTTGAACCATCAGCAAATGGAAAAAAGCTTTTCTTTGTCTACCTTATCTAAGCCTGTCATAATCTTGTGCACCTGTCTAATTTCCCCTCAACCTCCTTTGCTCCAAGAACAATCCAAGTTTGTTCAGCCAAACTTTGGGACTAAAAATATGCATTCCTTAATTCATTCTGGTATATCACTCCCCCTCTCAAGGACGCTTGTAATCTTCCTGAAGTGTGGTTACCAGAACTGGAGTGGCATTTGAATTATGGCCCAGCCAGGTTATTTATAAAACTTGTCTATAACTTGGATTTATATTCAGTTTAATTTGTCATTGCTCTTGCCAGTTGTTGCCACTCACCTAATTGAGCCAAGTTTAATCTGTAATGTTGTAGTGAAAAGGTCTCTGAGTCAGTTGATGGAAGGTGAGTGAGGTGGACCTGAAGAGAGAAATAAGTGCTGCATTGCAGTGAATATCAGCTTTGCTAAATGTAAAAACAAGACTTGAATTTATATTGTGACTTTAGCAACCTGGGACCATCTCAAAGCACTTTATAGCTAATGAGATTCTTTAGCTGAGTACAGTCAGTATTCTAATGCAGAGTGTCATTATTGACTGAAATCCTAGTGTAAATCATTTTTTGTGATAGAGCAATAATGGATCTTGCGTGTGAGAGTGAACGTGATGTTGTCCTGTTCCAGTCGTATCCCTGAAGCTTAATCTGAGAATTTATCAGATATCAACATCATTTCTGGTAAGTGTGCTATGTAGATTCCAATGTTATTAAATCTTCATATTTTCTTCCTTCACAGAAGCCCAAGCCTAAACCTCGACCTTCCATTTCAAAGAGTACTTGGGAAAGCAATTATTTTGGAGTGCCTCTGACTTCTGTAGTGACAGCGGAGAAGCCTATTCCTATCTTCATCGAGAAATGCATAGAATTTATTGATTCTAATGGTAAGACCACATTTGTGATGATATCATGCATCTGATTCCTTCAACTAATGTAAGATGTGGGTGTCAGCACATGCACCAATCTTGAATCTGATCAACTAGACTGGGACAAGTTTCCTTCATGAATCAGAAACTGTATTTTGACAACAGAGCTAACTAAACATATTCCCTTTATTCTTTAGCAAATTTTGCACATTAATTCTCGTGTGATATAAACATTTGAAAGAAGACGTGTGTTTTTAAAGAACTGTGAAAGACCTGATTTGTTTCAGTAGAGGCATGTAGAGTAAAATGACACATAGTTCCCATTCTTGCATTGAGATTAAATCAGATTAGCTACAAATGGAATGTACAGGTGGTTTACTTGATGTAGCAAGAGTCCTAGTTTTTTCACTGATTGTTTGAGTGTGGTGAAGGTTTCTTCGTCTTATTCACGATTTGCTTATGGATTTCCTCTCCCAATAGGAGAGGCCTTTACCAGTACATGACTGCTGTTGAAGCATTAGTTGTATAAATGTATTTGTGTAAACTCTCCGATTTAATACTTGTTTTAATGTAAACCAGCCTTTCCCTGTGGGATACCGGTGCTATGCAACAGTACTGGCATATAAAGGAGTTAGACCAGTTATCTTGGCGATGCTGTTGCAACAGAAAGCAAGTAAACATGAGCTTCCCCCAAAGGGGGGGAATTAGAAGATTGGAGGTTGAGTTTTGTGTACTTACCTCATCCCCAGACACAAGAAGCTGGATCCTGAGTAAGATTGGCAAAGGACTCTAAGGTGCCGGTTTTCATTTTCAGACAGGCAACAAGACTAGGAGTGGGGTATTGGAAAATAAAGGAACCCAAGGAAATGTGGGGGGCTAGTTGGCAGGGAATGAAAGACCTTCCTGTTTTTAAAGCGATCTCTGCATTTAGTCCATGAGTGCCCTGTTCTATGTAAGCAGCACTGTGAACCCAAGGCTTTGGGAGTGAATAATGGAGCAGTGGTTATTTATTTAATGAGTCCACACAATGAGGTCTGTAATTAGAGGATCCACAATAGAGTGCGCGGGATTGAAAGCAGCCAAGTGCCATACTGTGCAGCTTGTCACAGGATCTTAAATGGAACATGCAAAATTGATCAGAGAAGGCAGGATTTCAGCAGGTATAGTTTTTCTTATTTTGTGAACTGGAAAGAAACTAGCAATTGAGATGAATAATAAAATTTAAGATCTTAATGTAGTTTTGAGTCTTCATTTAATGCTTATTCGCCTGCTTAAGAGCTGTGTATTACCAAAACTGCGAGGTGCATTGACATTTGTGGGGGTGGGGAGATAAATGTGAGTGTGCTACACACCTCTAATTTCAATTCTGTGTATATATGCTTACACCTCTCCTGTATGAGTGATGTCCCTAATCTGCATTAAATTGCACTACTGGAGACAGGAGAAGGACTATGAAATTGTATAATGTCAATTTGCAAATGATTTTACCCTGCTGGGTTATTATATAATTGTGAAATCCAACTACTGTTGTTTCTCACATACCATACGCTTTCGACTAATACAAATTAGGCTGTCATTCAGTGAAATTCAGTTAACGTTTTTTAAAACATTCTGTTTGTTTATGAGGAGAGCTCTTTGAGCTTTGCAAGTGCTGTTTCTGGATGCGGTTCCTAAAATTGACCACTACCCATCCATCTTCAGTTAGAGCAGCAATCTGAAAGCAAAAGATTCTTTTTAGCAGTTTACTGGAAAATCGTTGAAATTAGTTACAAGGATGAATGTCATTTTAGTTTCTTTTGGGTAATTAGAGCCAAATTTGCATGGATAGCCACTCTTATTTGCCCAGGAAGCTTTTCACACTGGAATCTATTTTTGACCCTGTGATGCAAGCAACCAGTATCCATGCTGGTTTGGCTCCTCTTGACGCAGCCTTTAACCAGCCTGCTTCACTTCACATATTCTTTCCCTTTGAGAAAATGGCATTTTTTTATTTCCTGCGCAATTAAGGTAGTGGATTGGCATTATTGTTTCAGCGTTCTAATGGAGGATTTGTTGGGGTGATTTGCAGGAGAGATGGCTGCATAGTACACATTACTTTCAATCTTTCTGCTCATTGTCTGTACATGTCCTGACCAGCCGTGAAAGGTATTGACGTATAAAAGCTGAGGTTGCACTTGGCATATTTCACTGCCCGGTTCTCATTGTTTAAACGCTCTTAGCAGTTGTATAAGCTTTGATATTTGCATTCTGTGCCAATAGTTTGGATTTTTGTTCCTTATTTTTCCCTTCTTTCTGTTCTTCTCCCCAAACACTGACTTCTGCTTAGATTACAATCGTACATGTTCCCTCATGTTCTTTGTCCAAGTCACATCTTAATGAAGACAGCCTCAGAGACTAGTTATAACATTCCAACTGTAACAGACCAAAACAGATTATATATTGAACCTGGCACCTTACTGCTTATATAGCTCCTTTACACACTGCCAACCAAACCATCAAGGACATTGACAGAGAATATTTTCCATCGGCTAATATTCTTATTGGAAAGCATCCATTCATTTCTCAGAATGTTGCTTGATTGTGGATCGTTTCACTCAAATTTAAAAGGATTAAAGTAGCAATGCAAACAGAAATATGGCTTGCTGCCATTGAATTTATTTTGCTAACATCTAATAGGATTCTGCTGGTGGAGAGGTTAACCCTTCAGGGAATAGTTTGTGCAGAAATGTTTCGTGAGTATTTGCTATTAAACATGGCAAATTTCTGATTTTTGGTTTTTATTAATTTGAACGTATGGGATCAATGTTATAACTGCACGTGTTACATTAAATTTACTGCTTAGAAGTGCTGTGCAATATGCTGCTTTTTCGTGCTCGTAATTCATGACATGTTGCTGCCAGGTTAGTTATAGATCTATAAACAGCTGTTCTCTGCTGTGTGTGGCTTCAAGGGTATCACCAGATGTGCCTCAAATTTGGCAACACTCTCAGCAGTTCCATTATGGGGAATTTTCCACGATTTAACTAGGATGTATGTAGCAAAAATGTTTTGTTCACATCTGCCATTCTGTTGAACTGAAATACCAATACTGGAATAGATTACATTTAATGCAGTGTAGGAGCAATAATGAATACCAGAGCATGAACTGGCAGTACCATCAAGGAGCTTGAATGCTGTCATGAATTGCAAGAGAAAATCTTGTTTAGCCACCTGGTTTTTGGACTCATAGCGGTGGATCGCCTTTGGTGCCAGTGGTTGATGCTGAGTCAAAGGCTGATGGCAGGTTCTATAACGTACTGATCCCAATAGTAGCAAAGCCAGATATTCTAGCCTGACATTTAAATAGTATTTTCTGCTCTTTGTTTTCCAATACTATAAGGTGTCACTCCGAACACCTCGTGCTTTGGATTTCTCCCTTTCTCATGCATTTTGAACTCCATTAGCAAGTGATCTGGATTGTAAGTCATTAATTGTGCAATGCAAGATTGCATAAACAAGTTAATAGCAGCATGTTTTGCTGTTTAAAGATGACTGTAAACTCCATGTAAATCTGCCATTGGTGTTGAATCCTGTTTGACATGTAGCAAGGAACAATACTTTTAACTTTAAAAAAGGATTGAATTTGGCCGAAACTGTAAAAGATTCATTTTTAGGGAGAGGTGGGAAAAGAAATGAAATCAGCAGTCTTTGTTATGTGCTAATAATTGTGTACAGAATGAATGACTCTGGGTGTGATCAGTAATTGGGGATTCAGGTGATCTCATTAGTTGTAAAAGCAAAGCTGGAGATCCAAACTCTCTCGGCTCTGAGGTGAGATTTTCTGTATTGCTTTCAGCTTGCAGTGCTCCCTATTTGAGATTTGACTTTTTGTGCTTGCAGTGGATGGTTGTGCAGGTCACCAGCCTTATGCTTGGATGTTATTGATAGACAGTGACACCCAACTCACCTTTAAATCATTAGTCCTGTAGAAAAATTGACAGCTATTTTGTTATGAGCTGGGATAGCATTCAAGTCAAATGTGCAGTTTATCTAGTTCAAACTAGCTTTTATGTTTGCATTTAACATGAAGCGTTCTGTCTGATAGCAGCCTGTGGAGAATAAGATTGGTGGCATACTGAACAGTGAAGAAAGTTATCTCCAATTGCAATAGAATCTTGATCAACTGGGCCATTGGGCTGACGAATGGCAGGTGGATTTTAATTTAGATAAATGTGAGGTGATGCATTTTGGTAGAATGAACCAGGGCAGAAGTTATTCAGTTGATGGTAGCGAGTTGGGGAGAGTTACAGAACTGCGATCTAGGGGTACATGTTCATAGCTCCTTGAAAGTGGAGTCACAGGTGGACAGAGTGGTGAAGAAGGCATTTGGCATGCTTGGTTTCATTGGTCAGAATATTGAATACAGGAGTTGGGACATCTTGTTGAAGTTGTGCACGACATTGATAACAGCCCACTTGGAATATTGTGTGCAATTCTGGTCATCTATTGCAGAAAGGATATTATTAAACTAAAAAGAGTGCAAAAAAGATTTATAGGATGCTATTGGGACTTAATGGATTGAGTTATAAGGAGAGGCTGAATAGACTGGGACTTTTTTCTCTGGAGTGTAGGAGGCTGAGGAGTGTTCTTATAGAGGACTATAAAAGAATGAGGGGCATAGATCAATTATATATCTTTTCCCAAAGATAGGGGAGTCTAAAACTAGAGGCAGAGGTTTAAGGTGAGAGGGGAGAGATACAAAAGTGTCCAGGGGGGCAATTTTTTTTCAGAGGGTGGTGAGTGTCTGGAACAAGCTGCCAGACAAGCTTTTTCTTTACTCAAAGAGTGATTAGGGAGTGGAATGCCCTGCCTGCAGCTGTTGTAGATGCGCCAAGTTTGGTGGCGTTTAAGAGGTTAATTGATAAGTATATGGAAGAGAAGGGAATGGTTTAGTTTGGAGGGGCATTGCTTTTTATTTTGGTCGGCACAACATCGAAGGCCGAAGGGCCTGTTCTGTGCTGTAATGTTCTATGTTCTAGAAGTAGTAGTAGAGGTGGATACAATTTTATCTTTTAAAAAGCATTTAGATAGTTACATGGATACAGTGGGTATAGAAGTATATAGGCCAAATGCGGGCAATTGGATTAGTTGAGGGATTTTTTTTTTAAAAAAAGGGTGGCATGGGCAAGTTGGGCTGAAAGGCTGTTTACATGCTGTAAACCTCTATGACTCTAAAACTACAGCCAAGACTGTTCAGCCAGAAATAAGAGTGAGAGATCTTTTCTGGCATTTTCTGTTAAAACTGAGCGGGTGGGTGTGTGGGTGCTTCCTCATCCAATTCTGTCTGAGAGGCTGTTTTGACTTCATTCATTGCAAAGTTCCCTCCTTATTGTGGCTCAAAATCAGTTGGTATTAAACTCCATTGAGAAACATGAATGAAATCTGACCCAGGCCTGGCTTGATACAGGAAGTGATGGATTAGAAAGGAAATCTCTATTTAGTTTGCTTAACCTGGGTAACCTGAAACCTTCACTTCTGGAGGGCCTTTGACTTCTATAGCTATAATTCTGTTAATTTTCCTCCTTTTCAATTAAACTAAGGTACTGAGGAAAGGTAGTCACTATTGTAAAATAAGAGTTGAAACAGACTGGCTTTTGTTTCTGTATTTTTAGATTTAGCATCAAGTGTCACAACTTTTGAAAAACAAACAATCTCCAAAGGCTGACTCCCGCAGAAAATAAGAGATTCTGTTGCTCAGGTTCTAAGCAGTTTCTTAATGTTTCACCTTGATTGAAAAAAATAGTTAAACTGTAAAGACGTCATTTATCCCATCTGTTGTTATCCATATTATCGATGAACTGGACTAAGGGGAATGAGAGCGTTAGATAGTGTATATGTATTTTTCAGCTACTGGGTTGTATGTACGGGTGGTATCATTAATCCTCATTACATTCAAAGTGCTTGTCCGTTCCACTAAAAATTTCAATCAGGCGTTTGATTTGACCATCTTCTTGGTATTAAGTTCCAGTTTAAGCACTTGGCCAGCTGGACCGATCAAAATTGGGTTGCTACGTGTGCAAGTCTCAACTGGCTGGACAACTTCATACAGCTAGCGTATTGATGTTGCAAAGATGTCTTCATTGTACAAGTGCTGTATGTCTGCAGTTGCTTTAGAGTTACTAAATGTCCCATATTATACGTTTTCTAGAATTGATGCAATGTGAACTGGGTCAAACCTCCTTGAGAAATGATTGTTATAATTGGACTATTAGACCAATTAGCATCAGTTTCTGAATTAAATTAAATATTGTGCGTAGCCCACATCATTCTGTCTTCCATTCGGTTCATTGACATCGAGCTTCATACTTAAAGCGTTGACTGCAATCGGCTGAGAAAAATATATTCTGAGCTCTGTATTTTCTGTGTAATGGTATGAGGTTAGAAGTATCATATATTTTCTTTCTGCTACTTTGTTTTAAACTTCTTCCAAGCAAGCATTTCAAAACCTTGTAATGGCTGTCATTTGATACTTTCTTAATAAGTTGCATAATGAAGATGATTTCCTTTGTGCAGGAATCGTGAACCAGGGGCGGGGAGTGGGGCACAATTTCAAAATAGAGATCTCCCATTTAAGATGGAGATGAGGAGGAATTTATTCCAAGTCATTAGTCCTAGGAATTCTCTGCCCCACAGAGCAGTGGGAACTTGGTTATTTAGCATATTCAGGGCTAAGATTGATAGATTTGTGATCTGAGTTTCAAAGTTACTGGGGGGCTGCCAGAAAAGCGGAACTAAGGCCACAATCCAATCAGCCATGATCTTATTGAATGGTGGAGTAGGCTTGAAGGGCCAACTAAATACAGGAGTTACATCTGAAATGTATTATATTTATCTGTGTTCCTTTGACCAAGCTCCTGTGACTACACTGTCTATTTTACTATCTAGGAATTGCTGAACAGAAATGATAAAAATTGATATCTAACTGCAGGCGTTAATCATTTGATGACTAATAACTGAATGGCATTCCAGAGTGATTTCGAATAACACCCAAGTAATATTGACAGATTGTCAATATAAGTTAGTGAAAGCTTGTACTCAGGGTTTCTCACTTGGGCAACTAAGTGTTCAAAGTCACTGTGCCTGTGGCACTGTGATTTACAGGACTCTTAAGACTTGCCTTTTCTAATGTGTAAGATTAAAACAATACCTTGTATTTATGTTTCAAATCCTGATCAATAAATGCATTATTTCAAAGTATTTGAAGGAGAATAAGGTCCAGAGGGAACATTTTTCCCCCAAGCTACACCAAAACTACCTCTTCCTGTTTTTTTAAGCTCTCTTGATGGCTTGATGCAGTAAATAGTTGAGTCACTTACAACAGGAAGCTTCAATCTGTTGTATAGGATGCCACACTTGGCCTCACTGGGCTAAGGAAGGGAAACAGATCAGCCAGTATGTTGATTTTGATCATGGTCCAATAACCATTTCTGGCGAGAGTGTGTTGTCTGGTGAAGAATATTATGATGTTGTCCATGTTGGAATAGTTTTATCAAGAATGACTATCCTCTGACCACTTAAGGGACGGATTGAAGGGTGACCTGGAACTCTTCTTGCATATAAGTTAGGTCTTTCGAGAGAATGGAAGAGGCATGTAAAATCAATAAAAGTATAGACATTTCATACAGTTTTGTTGACCATTTCCATAAAGGTTGATTTCCTTTTTGCTAGGATGGGAGACTCCAAATCTACTCTTTGGTTCGTCCAAAGTTATGTGGTTGGAATGCTATTTGATGCTTTCTAGGTATATTTTTAAATGGATGTTGGTGTCCTTAGAGGGAAAACTTGTTCCCCATAGAGCTTCTTTAACTATTTATCTTAGGCTGATTTTACACTATCTGCCTGTGATTTTAATCTTATGTGCCAATTAGAGACAAAGCAAAAGGTTGTTTGAGTTTGTTTTTGTACCTTCACCCCCCCCAATAGTTTCGTAATGCTGTGTCTTCAATTCAAATTGATCTGCTAGACTCCCAGTTAATGTTTTCAAGCGTCTGTTGGTGTGGACTATCAGTCTCTATGCGAGTTGCATACTGGTGCTGTGCCAACAGTATACACACATTGCTTCTCTGACTAAGCATTTCTGTACTTTAGAGCACCCCCTTGCACTTTGGAGCATCCAAAGAGATTTGGACTAGGCTGTAATGCACGTATATCAGAGAATGAAAGTGTTGGAAGAAGGTGTGATGGACAAGCCTGTTTTGTCAAATGGAAAAAGGGGTTCCACTTAGAATTTGGTGCTAGTGGAATCTTGGTTTTGTACTTGAATAATAATTATGCAGCAATTAAAATCAATTATTTAGTGCACTTGAAACATACTTTATTATCTATCTGGGCAAATGTGGTCTCGAATTGTAGTATATTATTTTGTGATTGTGGATGTGACAAACAATTTTATTGTGTATAAACTACATAATTTATCTGTTTGTTCACCATGATGATTGGATTTTAACCTTTTAATCTTTTAATTCCCATTCACCAGCACATGGCTTTGCATGGCTTTATCAGAGAATACCTTTAATTGGAAGTAAGGGAGCGAGAAGCTTTGTACAGGAGATAGGAGTTGAATAGCTTTACCTATAATTAATGGCACTCATTCGCTTTCTGAGCACAAAATGCTCTGATTACAGGAATTTTAAAGAGGCTGAAAGACAAAATTTAGAGGAGAATGACTGGAGTGACTTCGCTGCAGGGATTTATTTCCCATTCAAGTCCTTAATTCCCCCAGTTTTAAAGTACATGAATAAGGAAGGCTTTTACTAAACTAAAACTCTTGTTTGTTCTGTTGTGTTAATCTGCAGTTCTTCAGTTTATTCTTTCTGTTGAGACTGAGACTGACAGGGCCAGTGCCTGGATGTTTCTGTGTGCAGTGCATTTTTTTCTCCCCTCTAATCCATCAAATTCCCCACTCGATCACAATAACTGCAATTACAATTACTGCCAAATAAGTATCAGGATGTGTACCAATGAATATGATCTGAACAAAAATGTCAAAATCTGAAAGTAAAACATGGTAAAAGAGGTTTCTGTTCACTGACTACTTTTCTGCAATGCACCAGTTTCCAATAAAAGATTTTAAAAAACTTAGTGTGGTATTTTCGAAGTGAGAGAAAATTGAATACTTCATAATCTGTGTCCAAGCCCCTTCCCCACCTCACCCAAAATGCACAAGATGGCCCTGTAGGAAATTGCTTACTCACCCTGTGTCTACCACACCAGGTCTGCGTCAGAATCAACCATATGGTTGAGCAGCAATCTTTAGTGATGAACTGCAAGTTCTGTTCATACACTTATTGTGTCTGTAATGAACACAGATTAATATTGCTGGCAGCAATTTTCTTGGGAAAAATTCCAATATTTTAAAAAAAAACCATGCGTGCAATAATTGGCTGAAAAGTCCAGTCGCTTGTTTTATTTAGCGCTTTACCTTTTGACTGGAAAAGGCAGGCAGGCAAGCTGCTGTTCTGTTTCTATTTCCTAACCAGACACTGAACTGGACAAAACAGCACGTTACTTTGTCCTTTAGGAGCTACAGATACCTTTCCACATCTGATGAGTTCAAATTTTTAAATGCAGAAACATGCAATGGCTGCTTCCGTTTACTACACACATGCCCTTTAGCTGGTATCCAACTAAGTAGCTGCTTAATCCAACCAGCCAGCAGCACCTCACCCTATTTGTATTCACGTACTTGTTACATGGCAAATTTTCACCTGTAGTCTTGTGGTAGGGTTAGCACTGCTGCCTCAGTGCCAGAGATCCAAGTTCGATACCTGCCTTGGGTCATTGGCTGTGTGGGTTTGCATGTTCTCCTCATGTCTGCTTGGGTTTCCTCTAGGTGCTCCGGTTCCCCCCACAATTCGAAAGATGTGCTGGTTAGGGTGCGTTTTCCTTGACAGGTGCCGAAGTGTGGCAACTAGGGAAATTTCACAGTAATTTCATTGCAGTGTTAATGTAAGCCTTACCTGTGACACTAATAAACAAACTTTAAAAAACTTCTGTGTTGCCATCACGAGTGAAGGAAAAAGTTTACATGTTGGTGAACAAGTTCTGGGGTATAAACCTGCCCTGCTTTGCATTGGGAACGATCCAGGAAGATATTGAAAAGGAGGAGAGGTACTCACAGATTAAGAATATTAGTATTTGAGCTGAGTAAATGTACAACTAAATGGAGCATTGGAGAATGCCCTTTGTCCTTGACCTTTGATTAGATAAATGCTGCACTCTTTGGAAACTTGTATTGAGATGAGACAGAATCCTGTAAGCATCTCGATCTCAGAGCTATAGTGTGCTTTATAACCTTGCATCGTACTGCCCGATTTTCCTCAGTTCTTACCCAAAACCACATTGCATCAAGATAAATCTGAGAGCAAAAGTGCAGCCTTAATGTTGCCTATGTTCTTTCAGAATGCATAAACAACACCATGACATTTAAGAGCACTGCTAAGAGAAAGCATTAAATTGTTTTTGGCTTTCTCTAGATATCAATTCTCTCTGGGTTACAGGACTACATGCATTTATTCCACAGTTCCTTGCTCAGAGGCCCTTCATATGCAGTGAATACTGTTAGCTTATTCGTCCAGGGAGGCATCACACTGCAATCCTCCAGTACATTCATACTGCGTTGAGCATAAATCGTCAGAGTGGTCAGGAGAGGAACTCTTTGATTTTTGCCCTCTTGCTAGCTTAATGACGCTGAGGTCAAAAGTAAGATGTTATCTAAACTGACAAATCAACAAGTTTACTCAGAATGGGCAAGTTGAATGTCATGCTTTCTTCCATACAAATAACCTGTTTTCCCTCTTTCTCTCCCATCCACAACATGTGTAGGATATAACTTTTAGACTGAACAAACTGTAGAAGCTCATCTCTAGACCTGTTGTATGACCTGATTTTAAACAGAATGCAACAGAGTACCTTAATGTTATTGGGATGACCAAAACAGGAAAACAAAAACTGTGCCAAGTCTCAGTAAATTTTCTCAGTCTGAAGTCAACTTTGGCAGAAGTGCTCAGTTATTTAAAAACTTTTGGAATTTCCACATCTGCCTTGCTACTAATTAGCATAAAGTGGACGTGAAACAACACATTTTATGGTGTAAGATTCATATTCGCTGTCTGAATGTAGTTTGCTCTGTCAGGCCATAGAATTACTTTTTGATAATCTAATTAGAGTCCCCAGTGCTAAGATCAGAGTGAGAGCAGTTTGTAACTGATCGTCCTGTTTGAAATTTAAAAACAACATCTTAACCGGCAAAAATAGACAATCTTGCATGCTCCGAGTCCTGGGTTGAGGCATTCATTGAGTAAGAAGATTTTACTCTCAATATCCCTGGGTTAGTTAAATTGCTACTGATGAGAATCACGCTTCAAATTACTAACTTGGCTTTGGAAAAGACTGACTTGAGTTTTCAAAAATGATATTAAAAACAGGCTTGCATTTACGTGATGCCCTACATGACCATCTTGCTCTCTCTTTTGCTGTCTCACACGTGTTCTGAGTTTGTCCAGGAGGGCAGCTGCGATTTCAGTTTCATATCTCATCAAAAAGATGACACTTTGACAGTGTTGCACTGCCTCATTACTGTGCTGGAGTGTCGGCCTAGATCTGAGTTCAGGTCTTTGAAGTAGATCTTGAACTCAGTTGATGGTCCATAATTAAAGAAGAACCACAGTGTTCCTTGCAGAAGCTTACAACTTAGAGTTAAAAATGTTTGGTTTGGGGCTTTCTATTACTCGAGGAGATTGAGGATGCCAGGGTGAATTGTTTCTGTGGCGTGATTTATGAGATCCCAGTTCTATCTTTGAAGTTCTCTCTCTGTCTCTCTTCATTCCCCCCTCCCCACTATTTTTCTATGGTGGTAATTTTTAACGATGCCATTATAATATGTTGTCAGTGAAAGAATTCGCCATTAATGTACAGGTCACAAAGGTCGCTAAAGAACAATAATTCAGCAAGCATGTTGCTTTTAAAAAGTAAATACATGTAGGACTGTTAAAGTATTGGAATTTTGTTTTTTAAAAGCTACTGCTGATTCAGGATGAAAGTTGTTCGTTTTAGTTTGGAATTTAGTGAAATATAGTAGCTGAAGTTTAATTCTGCTATTCCTCCTTCCTGTTGCCTTTATTCCCCAAGCTGTTTCGTTACTGTTCTCCATATCCCCTCATCAATTACATGCTCATCTCTTCCAATAGCACAGCATACTTTGGCAGTATGTCATCATGATATGAGAAGAACAGCAAGTGAGCTTGAGAAACTTCTGTGCAATGACCAATTGAACTGTGGAAAAATATCTAGAACCATTATTGTTGATTCTTGGCTTCTGTCTGGAGAGGTCATTTTGAACTGTCTAATCTGCAAGATGAAGTACTGTTTGTTACAAGTCTGTAGTTAATGGTGAAAGCAATTAGATATTTACTTCAGAGTGTTGTGTGAATTGTACAATATTAAAGCATTATTTATTTCAGTTCATTTCCAATATTTGGTCATCAGTTGTCCTTCAGTTCTAGGAAGACTTGGTCATGAGTTTCTGCCATGGGTCTTTGTGATTGAGTGGGCTGGCTCTCAACTTAGAGATCTTTGTGCACGTGAAGCAGGATACAGTGGAATCCAGAGATGTTTCCTTTCCTTTCTTGATCTCCTGTCACTCTTCTTCTTGAAGACATCGTGATGCATCTTGATGGGCAGTTTGTGCCATTGTGAATGAGGTAGTGTAGTACGCTCCTCCAACTAATTATCAATGACACTGCTGCTGCACCTCAAGTAAAGCTTCAACGTTTTGAAGCATTTTCTTTGCTCTCCTCTGGAAGGTTGTTGTTTGAAAATTAAGAAAACAGGGCCTGGTAGGAAGACCCTTTTTGACCATCTAGACAGTGTGTCCGTTGAAGTTTATCTTGCAGAAGCTTTACTTGAAAGGAAGAAAGTAAAGTTTATTTATTGTTATAAGTAGGCTTACATTAACACTGCAATGAAGTTACTGTGAAAATCCCCTCTTTGCCACACTCTAGTGCATGTTTAGGTATACTGAGGGAGAATTTAGCACAGCCAATGTACCTAACCAGCACGTCTTTCGGACTGTGGGAGGAATCCATATTGACATGGAGAGAACATGCAGACTTCTGCATGTATGGTGACCTAAGCTAGGAACGGAATCTGGATCCCAGGTGCTGATGTAAAGATGTCGGCGTTGGACTGGGGTAGTAGAGGCAGCAGTGCTGACTGCAGTCCACTTTGCCAGCCGAGCTGGCTTCAAGGAGGATACTAGCGTTTGTTCAGCAGTATTCCCATTGAACTTGGACAACACAGCATGGAATTGCTGATGGAATTTCCCTGACACTGTGGTGCTAATGCGCAGTCCATGCCTCACTTGAGTGCCGAAGAATAGCGATGGCAATTGCTTTGCATATTAGGACTTTTGTTAGCTTGCAGAGGTTTTTTTTTTCCAGACACTCGTAGTTTGTGAAAGACTGAGCTGGTGCAGCTGATCCAATGTTGAGTCTCTTTGTCAATGCCCTTCTGAGAAAATCAACTAAGGTGTGGGAAGTGCTTAATATGCTCTTGAATGTTTTCTTCGACATTGACAGTGGGTAGAACATCTTGGTTTGACCAGGTATGCTTTGATCAACATTTTGTCAACATTCAAGGACAGGCTGAGTTTCTTGCATGCAGAATTAAAGAGATCAAAAGTGCAAAGTATCGTAGAATCCCTCCAGTACAGAATAGCCCAATTGTTCTCGGTCTGATCAACTCTGATAGCATCTTACCCAGGCCCTCTACCCTGGCCTTTCCCCATAACTCCCCAATCCACCTAACCTGCACATCTTTGGCCACTAAGGGGCAATTTAACATGGCCGATCTACCTCACCTAAATAGGCAATGAACTACTGCCATCCGCAAGCTGAGAATTGTATATATCTTTAGTCAGTTTAGTTTGGCACAGACGTGACTGAGAATAGAGTTTTCCATCTTGGCAGTATTTAATTACTTGATATGGCATATCAGTGATTTTAGTAATATCACTAATAGATAAAATGACTACTTATTAATAAGAACACTTCAGTTTGTTGTAAATTTCAGATCCATGTATATCTGCTGTGCTGCCATTGCTTCAGACTACCATTTGGGTTAACTTGAGTAGTTCAGGAAAGTGCCTACACTGCATACTCATTTTACCTAGGGCGACACAGTGGCACCGCCTCTCAGCAGCAGGGACCCAGGTTCAGTTCTGGCCTTGAGTCACTGACTGTGTGGAGTTTGTACATTGTCTCTATGTCTACATGGTTTTCCTCTGGATGTTCCATTTTCCTCCCACAGTCTAAAGATGTGCAGGTTAGGTTGATTGGCCATTCTAAATTGTTAGAGGAATTAGCATGGTAAGTATATGGGGTTACAGGAAAAAAGGCCTGGGTAGGATTGTGGTCTATGCAGACTTGATGGGCTGAATGTCTCCTGTGCTGCAGACGCAGGGATTTGTTTATCAAGACATAGCATTGGTGTATATTTGGATGGTCATGTGAAAGGAAGTAAGTCCTCAAATGTCCGTACTGGCATCTGCATGGTGTGGTTGATGTAATATACAACGAAACATACTTCATAACATCGAAGGACTGCTCTGACGGAGCTCCCTAAAGCAGCTGGCTTCGCGAGCTAATACAGCTCGTAGGAACGGAGAAATCCTTGGTACTTTTTTGTGAAGAGAGACGAATTGGGTGAGAGAAAGGGTTTAAGATACGTTTATCCTAAGCGATTACGTGCGAACTTGTGATTTAAATGACAGTATGAGAGAACAATATTAGTGCAATAGGGTGTGTCTGTGCAATAATGTGTGAGCGTTGATCACGCTAGGACAGTGGTGCTCTATGTGCTATTTTTACTTGCTCACGTGGCATCTGACTGGTTTTCGGCAGCTATTGCAGCAGCAAACAGAACCTACACAAAGGGACGACAATGGTTCAAAGGACAAGGCAGCTATCCACGCACCTATTCTCAAGTGGCAACTTTGGCTAGGAAGTGCTGTGCCTCACCTCAATGTGCCATTTGACGAGGCCCCTTTTTGGTGGTCCACCATGTCCCATAAATAATTTTTTTTTAAAATTGGCTAATAAAGTCATGCACCCAAAGTTTTAAGATACATAAGGAAGGTGTATGTCTGAAGTAAGGGGAAATATGAAAACATTAGGCAGGTAATTGGACGCATAAACTGGAAGGAGGTGTTCTTGGGGAAGAGTACAGAACGAAAGTGGCGGTTTTTCAAGGAATGTTTGTCTAGGGCACTGTAAGACAATGTTCCGAGGAGTCAAGGAGGTTCTGGTAGGACGCGGGAACCGTGGTGAACCTAGTTAGGAAGGAAAAAATGGTATATAAAAGGTTCAGAGAGCTAGGGGCTGTTAAGGATCTAGAGGAGTATAAGGTGTGTAGAAGGGAACTTAAAAAGGAAATTAGGAGAGCCAGAAGGGGTCATGAGAAGGCCTTGGCAGGTAAGATTAAGGAGCATGCCAAGGCCTTCTACAAATATGTGAAAAGTAAAAGGTTGAGGAGAGAAGGGATAGGGCCTATAAAAGGTGAAGGGGGAAATGTCTGTGTGAATCTGGAAGAAATGGCAGAGGTGCTTAACAAGTACTTTGCCTCGGTATTCACGGTGGAAAGTGAACTGGGAGATTGCACTGCAGGTTTGCGGCATACGGATAAGATTGAGTATGTGGATGTTAGGAAAGAGGATGTGTTAGACCTGTTAAATTCTATCAAGATAGACAAGTCGCCGGGACCGGATGGGATGTACCCCAAGTTATTGTGAGAGGTGAGGGAAGTGGTTGCAGAGCCCCTGGTGATGATCTTTGCGTTGTCCATGAAAACGGGAGAGGTTCCGGAGGATTGGAGGATTGCGGATGTGGTTCCTATCTTTAAGAAAGGGAACAGGGATAGTCCAGGAAATTACCGACCGGTGAGTTTGACTTCAGTGGTTGGTAAGCTGATGGAGAGGCTTCTGAGGGATAAAATATATGAACATTTGGAGAAGTTTGGACTGATTAGAAATAGTCAGCATGGTTTTGTCAAGGGCAGGTCATGCCTTACGAGCCTAGTTGAGTTCTTCGAAAATGTGACTGAACACGTTGACGAAGGAAGGGCAGTGGACGAAGTGTACATGGACTTTAGTAAGGCGTTTGATAAGGTCCCACATGCAAGGCTTCTGGAGAAGGTGAGAGGGTATGGGATCCAAGGGGCTTTGGCCTCGTGGATCCAGAACTGGCTTGCCAGCAGAAGGCAGAGAGTGGTTGTGGATGGGTCTTGTTCTGCATGGAGGTCGGTAACCAGTGGAGTGCCCCAGGGATCTGTTCTGGGACCCCTGCTGTTTGTCATTTTCATAAATGACCTGGATGAGAAAGTGGAGGGATGGGTTAGCAAGTTCGCCAACGATACAAAGATCGGTGGTGTTGTGGATGGTCTGGAGGGATGCCAAAAGTTGCAGCGGGACATAGGATGCAAGACTGGGCGGAGAAGTGGCAGATGGACTTCAACTCAGATAAATGTGTAGTGGTCCATTTTGGCAGGAATAATGTGTTGAAGAAGTACACTATAAGGGGTAGGAGTCTTAGCTGTGTTGTAGAGCAGAAGGATCCCGGGGTCCGGGTCCATAGGACTCTTAAATCGGCCTTGCGGGTGGAGAAGTGGTCAAGAAGGCGTACAGTATACTGGCCTTCATTAATCGAGGAATAGCGTTTAGGAGTCAAGAGGTAGTGATGCAGCTCTGTAAGACCCCAGTTGGAGTATTGTGTGCAGTTCTGGTCGCCTCATTATAGGAAGGATGTAGAGGCTATTGAGAGGGTTCAGAGGAGATTTACAAGGATGCTGCCTGGATTGGGAAGCAGGCCTTATGAAGATCGGTTGAGGGAGCTGGGACTCTTCTCACTGGAGAGACGTAGGTTGAGAGGCGACCTGATAGAGGTTTGTAAAATGTTGAGAGGAATAGATAGGGTGGACTCTCAGAGACTATTTCCCCGAGCTGAAATGGTCACTACGAGAGGACACAGATTTAAGGTGCAGGGAAGCAAATACAAAGGAGATGTCAGGGATAGGTTTTTCACTCAGAGGGTGGTGAGTGAATGGAACCGACTGCTGTCGGAGGTTGTTGAGGCAAACTCACTGGGGTCTTTTAAGAGACTTCTGGATGAGTATATGGAAAAGAATAGGATAGGGGGTTATAGATAGGTCTGTGGATTGGTAGATGTGATCGGCGCAACTCGTGGGCCGAAGGGCCTGTTTGTGCTGTATTGTTCTATGATTCTATAATGTTTGAATTTCAAAAAAATTATTTATTTGTCACCAAGTAAGGCTTGCATAAACACCGCAATTAAGTTGCTGTGAAATTTCCCTAGTTGCCACGCTCTGGCGCCTGTTTGGGTCAATGAACAAAGATAATTACAGCACAGGAACAGGCCCTTCAGCCCTCCAAGCATGCGCTGACCATGCTGCCCGACTTAAACCCCCTACCTTGTGGGGACATATCCCTGTATTCTCATCCAATTCATGTACATTGTCAAAACAGCCCATAAAAGTGATTACCGTATTGCTTACACTACCTCCCCCGGCAGCGAGTGCCAGGTACCCACTAATCTGTGTTTAAAAAAAAATCGGCCTCGTATATCTCCTTTAACCTTGCCCCTTGCCCCTTGCACCTTAAACCTGTGCCTCCCCTGGTAATTGACTCTTCCACTCTGGGGGAAAAAGCTTCTGACTATCCATTCTGTCAATGCCTCTCATAATCTTGTCGACTTCTATCAGGTCTCCCCTCAACCTCCGTCGCTGAAGTGAGAACAGACCAAGTTTCTCCAATGTCTCCTCATAGCTAATGCTTTCTATACCAGGCAACATCCTGGTAAATCTTATCTGTACCCTCTTCAAAGCCTTCATATCCTTAAGGTAGAGTGGCGATCAGAATTGAACATTATATTTGAAGTACAGTTTAAGTAAAGTTCTGTAAAGTTACAACCTGACTTGCCAGTTTTCAAACTCAATAACCCAGCTGATGAAGTCAAGCATGCCATATGCCTTCTTGACTACCTTCTCTACCTGAATTGCTACTTTCAGTTATCTGTTTACCTGTACACCCAGATCCCTTTGCCTACCTGTACTCTTAAGAATACTGTCATTTACTGTATAATGCACTAACGAGCACGTCTTTGAACTATGGGCAGAAATTGGAGCACCTGGAGGAAATCCATGCATACACATGGAATTTCTGTACTGCTAATGCACAGCCCATGCCTCACTTCAGTGCAAATGGCAACTGCTGTAATCATTAGGACTTTTGTTGGCTTGCAGAGGTTTTTTTTTTCAAACACGCTCTCATAGTTTGTGTAAGATTGAGCTGGTGCAGCTGATCTGGTGTTGGTTCTCTTTGTCAATTATGCCTTTCTGAGAAAATTAACTGCTAAGGTGTGGGAAGTGCTACCATGCTCCAGATGCCTCCTTCAATATAGATGGTAGGTGGAATATCTTAGTTTAACTGGGTGTGCTTTGATAGTTTTGTCAATATTCAAGGACAAGCTGAGTTTCTTGGAGAACATACACACACACACACACACACACACACACACACACACACACACACACACACACACACACACACACACACACCACACCCCCCCCGACCCAAGCTGGGTATTAAACCTGGGTCCCTGGTGATGAGAGGCAACAGTACTCGCTACTGTGCAGATTTCATTTACAATCAAGACCGAGTTAGATGGATACCAGAGGACTCTTTTACATAAAAATGATTTATAGATTCTTATCCATAATATTAGCATCTGTAACTGGACTGAAGTTGATTGTTAGAATTACCAGATCCCACTATCCAGTCCAGATGTGATTAACAAAACATTCCAATCACTGTAGCTGCTTATGAACTTGCTAGTGTCTCAGTAGAGTAGATTGCCTGAGCGAGTGAATCCCTTCCCACATTTGGAGCAAGCATGAGTCTGCTGGTGTACATTGAATTGGGATGATCTTTTTGAACCTAGTCCCCACATTGAGAGCACCTGAATGGTTGCATATCAGTGTGAACACTATTTCCCTAAAACTTCCTGTAGTTTGTCACTGTGAACTCGTAGAACTGTTAAAAGTCAAGAGGTTCTTTTCACAGTGTCACTGACCAATGGACCACATTACTGGCTTGCGTAGTCAAGAAGTCATGTGGCATGCTTGCTGCCTTCAGCTGGGGCATTGAGTTTAAAAATTGGCAAATCATGTTGCAGCTTTATTGAAACTTAAGTTAGGCTGCAGTTGGAATATAGTGTTCAATTCTGGTCACCATACTGCAGAAGGATGTGGAGGCTTTGAAGAGGGTTCAGAAATGATTTACCAGGATGTTGCCTGATGTGGAGTGCATTAGCTATGAGGAGAGTTGGAGAAACTTGGTTTGTTCTCACTGGAACAAACAGAGGCTGAGGGTGACCTGATAGAAGTCTACAAGATTGAGAGGCATGAACAGAGTGGATAATCAGAAGCTTTTTCACAGGGTGGAAGAGTCAGTTACTATGGCAAGGTTTAAAGAAGATGTACAAAGCAGATTGTCTACCCAGATTCTTTATCCATAGAGTAGTGGATGCCTGGAACTTGTTGCTGCGAGAGGTAGTGGAAGCAGATATGGTAAATGACTTTTTTAAGGGGTTTCTTGACAAATGTACGAATAGGATGGTCATAGAGGAATCTGGTCCCTGGAAGAGTACATAGAACATAGAACATTACAGCACAGAACAGGCCCTTCGGCCTTTGATGCGCCGACCAATTATGAAAAAAGCAATGACCCTCCAAACTAAACCATTCCCTTCTCTTCCATAAACTTATCAGCTAACTTCTTAAACGCCACCAAACTTGGTGCATCTACAACTGCCACAGGCAGGGCATTCCACTCCCTAACCACCCTCTGGGTAAAGAACTTACCTCTGATATCCGTCCTATAACTATCACCCCTTAATTTAAAGCTATGTCCCCTCGTGCTAGCTAGTAGGTGGTTTTAGTTAAATCGGGCAATTTGGTCAGTGCAGGTTTGGAAGGCTGGAGGGCATGTTCCTGTGCTGTACTTTCCTTTGTTCTTTGAATGTAGATTTGCTGCACCCGTTCAAAACGTAGCTGAGGAAATTTTGATCTGTGGCCAACACTAGCATAACATGTGCAAGTCTAGGTGGGAGTATTGGAAAATATGTCTCACTGTTACTCTGGCCTCCTATAACTTGTGTGAGGAGCTGGAGAGGAATTTCTAGAATGTAGAAAGTTTGTAGATTGTAGAAGTTTTGCTTGCCTGCCTCAGCAAACTGCATGGCTGACTGACGAAGAGATGGATGGAGCCATTGTGTGCCAAAGTTAAAATGTGGAACAGGCTTGATGAATCAACCTGTCTTTTCCTTTACACCGCATTGTATGTTTGTGTGCAATAGGCTATAATTTCATTTCAGCACCATTTATGGGCTACATGTATTGCCCATTTCCTCCACTCCATGTGCCCTTTCCATATGTTAGCATTCAATTTCATGTGCTGAGTGTTCTCTCATATTTTGTCCAATTAATGTAGTTTGTGAACTGCCTTCTCCAAATCAAAAACGTCTTTAGTTTGCTGCCCTGTTATCCCCGTGTCTCTTTCTCATAGTGTTGTGTCACAAATTGTAGACCAAATTTGATTCAAACTTACAATAACAGTAGCTGATAAAAAGCTTCTTCTTTGCAATCTAGTGCTATTGTTTCACATTCTACACAAAGATTAGAAATATTCACTCGCTTTGTTATTGTGCATTTTTCAGCTCTAAAGTTACACTTTGCTAGGTGACTTCAGAGTAGAACAATAAGGAGCCTGTATGAGTGCAACACTTGTTTGCCCAAACTTTTCACTTTTCATAGAATCATGGCTTCCTGTTGCACTGAAGGATTCTATTTGGCCCATTGAGTTTGCATCGGCCACAATCCCACCCAGGTCCTATCCCTGTAACCATTTGGATTTACTCTCGCTAGTCTCCCTGATGCTAAGGGGCAATTTAGCATGGCCAGTCCACCTAACCTGCACAGTTTTGGACTGGGATTTCTTATAACTATAGAATATATTTTTGAACTCTGGAATAAGGCTCTGCATGTGAACCTTAATGCATTTTGAGCTTTAAAAAAAAATTTCTGATATAAAATTGGGCTGTAATGTCCACTGCTGCATATAGTTCTTGAATTCGAGTCGGAGGTTTACAACATGGAAACAGGCCCTTTTGGTCCAACTTGTCCATGCTATCCTTATTTTTTTTAAAACCCCTAAGCTAATCCCAATTGCCTGCATTTGGCTCAAATCTCTCTATACCCATGTAACTATCTAAATGTGCTTTAAAGATAAAATTTTACCAGCCTCTACTACTATCTCTGGCAGCTTGTTCCAGATATTCACCACCCTCTGAAAAAGTTGTCTCAACACTTTTTTGTATCTGTTCCCTCTCATCCTAACCCTATGCCCTCTAGTTTCAGATTCCTATCTTTTGGAAAAGATATCAACTATGTATCTTGTCTATGCCCCTCATTATTTTATAGACCTCTATAAGGTTACCCCTCAGCCTCCTGCGCTTCAGAGAAAAAAGTCCCAGTCTATTCCGCCTGTCCTTATAACTCAATCCATCAAATCCTGGTAGCATCCTAGTAAATCTTTTCGGTACTCTTTCTAGTTTAATATCCTTTCTATAATAGGGTGACCAGAATTGCACACAGTATTCCAAGTGTTCGCTTACAAATTCTTGCACAACTTTAACAAGACATTCCAACTCCTGTATGCAGTGTTCTGATCATGAAACCAAGCATGCCAAATGCCGCCTTCACCTCTCTGTCCAACTGTGACTCCAGTTTCAAGGAGCTATGAACATGTACCCCTAGATCTTTGTTCTGTAATTCTCCCCAATGCCCTACCATTAACTGAATAATTCTCTCCTTAAACCGAAATGTACCTTTCCTATTTTAAGACACTCCTTTAAAAACCATCTCTCGAGCTTTTGGTTGTCTGTCCCATAGTGCCTTTGCGATACACAGTAAAGGCTTTCGAACCGATGAATGACATTTAGCTTTTTTTCTCTGAGGCCCAAAATGCTTTGTACTCCAAATAAGATGGCTGACCGGAAGTGAACATTTGATATGTGCAACAATTTGTAGTTGTGCAATAGTGTTGAGGTAGGTCATTGTCCTAATTCTGCAACCTGTATTTGTTTTAGGCTTGAACAGTTAACAGTGCACGTTTGTCATCTCTCCATCACCAGTTGTCTTGTGTCACCCAGAGCATATCTGTGTGGTATATGATAAAAACAGAAAATGCTGGATAAACTCCACAGATGTGGCAGCATCTGTGGAATGGGAAACAGTTAACGTTTTGCGTCTGCATGATTCTTGGAGCATAGTATGTTCAGTGTGTTGTATGTTAATTTTGTTGGCTTTGTGATTTCCACCTTGGACAAGCATTTGCCTGTAAAACAGGTTCAAACACCTGCTTCAGTCCATTCCTCCTCATTTAGCCATGTGTCTGAGTTAAAGCTGTAACATTCTGAATATTACAGGATTACTTAGAGATTTGATGATTTTTCTTTCCTCCTCCTGAGTATTTGGGTTCATGTGTAATGGGACCTTGCTGACAATTTTCCTATTCCATTCTTTTATTTTCTCGTTTATTCTTCCCCTTCTCCCACCCCAACGTATAAAGGTTCCTCAAGCTTTAGACATAGTCCTTTAACAACACTAGTTTGTTGCACCAATGTTTCAACAGTGTTGAGTATATAATTTCATATGTCGATTTGAACTGTTGGGAAACATCCAGTTATATAGGTTTTAATGGTTTCCTGAATACCATTATGTTGTGGTTAAAGGTAAGATTGTACCTGCTCCACGTTTATTGTCTACAGCTGCCTTTAAAATGTTTTGCAATAGGGTTGCAATTATAGAGTAAGAGTTCAACAAACATCGAACTTTGTTCTGCTGGTGTATGATGCTGTTATGAGAGTGAGCAATGTGCACCAGATTTATTTTCCAGTTGTACAGAAATGTTGATGTAACCTTTGAAAGTTGAGCATTCTTGAAACTTGCCTCTTTATAAATTAAGAGCACTGCAAGAAATAATCTAATTTCCTTTGGGTTGATAGGAATCTTATTCCTAAAATTTTAAGAACCATAAAATTATGCAGTTCTAATCCGGCCCTTAGTGCATCATATTGTGCAAGCTTTTATTTCCACTTCCTATCTCTGATACTAAAGCAGGATCTAAGCTGACACTTCATGATTGGCAGATGTCCAGCTGTACTGCAGTGTCCATGCATTGTGACAGCGGAGAGGATGGGTGTGTGGGGGGATTGTAGCTTGCTTGCATTGTAGTTACAATGAGTAAGAAAGACTTTGTGTGATCCTGATACTGGAGCTCAATGTGCACAAAGCTTTGTAGTTGAAATCTTCTGTCGAGGATTTGCATGAACCACTGTTGCAAAAGTCTTCATCTGTTGCATGTCAGCACAACAGTGGCCCACCAGTGTTTTAAATCCAGAAAACTGGTAACAATTAAAGGCCATCTGCGCTCCATTTACATTTCAGTTGTGTACGCTCTGAATTCCCACTTGCAATCTAACCAAATGTCATTTCATACTTTCACGGAATGATGAGAAGAGTACTGTCTGTAGGAGTGATGTAGCCATGTTTGCTGTGAGAAATGGGGTAGACTGGATCTAGTTTGGAGTTGGTTAAGGAAGTAATGTCTTCATTGCCAATGTTTAGCAGTTTTGGGTAAAGAGATGCATGTGTTTCTGCTTGTTGCCATGGTGTGATAGCATCACTGCCAAAGTTACCAATATGTTAGCTGCTATTAGTTCCACAGTCTTTGATATGATGATGCAACTGGGATCCTTATCAAAAACAGAATGTGATATCCATAATTAAAACCACTACATCTCCAATTATGCAGCATTCCTTTATAGTCACAAAGGATGCTCATCTTAAATTTTACGTTCAAGTCCGAATGGATCTTGGTTCGAGCTGAGGGTGCAACTAGTTTAACCAAGCTGCTTTGAGAAAGGATAAGATATTTGGGAAGACAGAAGACGTTATCCTTTAATTAATGAGGACTGGTGCTATTGGAACAAATACCAACTTTGAAGGATGAGAAAAAGAATAATGGCAGTGGGATACAGGTCAAGGGGTGAAAAAAGGAAGATACTTAGTCCAGAATGTTATTCTGGGAATTCTTGCATGAAATGAAAACCAGTTGGTCATTCTATGCTTCACTGGAAGTTTGGTTGTAGTTTCGTACTGTCTCAAATTGTCAACTCAGTAAGAGTCTGGCAACACCAATTTTAAATCCAACCGATTTATTTGATAGTAAATCTGCTAGCTTTCGGCATTTGTGCCTTTGTCAGGCGAATGAGGTGTTCTGAATGAGGGAGACCAGAACACCTCATTCGCCTGACGAAGGCACAAACGCCGAAAGCTAGCAGATTTACTATCAAATAAATCGGTTGGATTTAAAATTGGTGTTGCCAGACTCTTACTGAATTTATCCCAGTCCAACGCCAGCGTCTCTACATCGTGACTACTATCAAATTGTCAATACAGCAAGCCCAATGACCCTACGTTTTTCCTTGCTAAAATACTGCACATCAGTTCTCCTAAAATTCAGGCTGGCAACCTCCCTTCTCACTTAGAACCATCAACTGCACGATACCCAACTTGTCCTCCTTGTGTCTGGTGAATTGACTGTTCCTAGCAGCAAACTTGATTTATTATTGTCACATGTATTAGTATACAGTAAAAAATATTGTTTCTTGCATGCTTTGCAGACAAAGCATACCATACATAGAGATGGAAAGGAGAGGGTGCAGAATGTAGTGTTACAGTCATAGCTAGGGTGTAGAGAAAGATCAACTTTCAAAAGCAGCAGGAAAGAAGCTGTACTTGTGTCAGTTGGTATGTGACCTCGAACTTTTATCATCTTGTGGAAGAAACAATGTCTGGGGTGTGTGAGATCATTAATTATGCTGGCTGCTTTGCCAAGGCAATGGGAAGTGTAGACAGTCAATGGATGGGAGACTGGTTTGCATGATGGTTTGGGCTATATTCACAATCTTTTGTAGTTTCTTGCAGTCTTGGGCAAAGCAAGAGCCATACCAAGCTGTGATACAACCAAAAAGAATGCTTTCTATGGTGCATCCTTAAAAATCTATTGGAGCATGAATTCTGTAGTGATGGTGCTCACATAATGGACAGTGTAGAATAACTTGTTTGTGCCCAAATTGCTTGAGTTTGCTATGCCTGAGACATGAAGCATGGTCAGCAACGTGCAGACACTTGGAGACTTATTATTCCCTTTGAGTGTAAAAAAAACTGTTCTAGAATCAACTTCCATCAGTATTAAGTTTGTGCGGAGATTTCTCTGTCTTGTTTGTAGCATAAAATAAACTTGTTTTTCCTGCTGATCACAATAGTTCACATAAAACCTGAACAGCAGCAATTCAAAACTGTTCTGGAAATTAGCCCTGATGCACGAAGGAGTGTACACACCTCCTTTCAGATACCTGTTCAAAAGTGAATCACCATCCCTCTGATGGCTTAGTAGAAAATCCCAAAGTTCTAAGTTATAAAGGTTGGTCCCAAATTTAACACTCCTCTCTGGTCGTACATGTAGCCCAAGCTGTCACTCAACCAGTCTCCCATCCATTGACGCTGTCTACACTTCTCTCTGACTCGACACAATTAATGGCCCCACGCATTCTCGGGGCATTCTCTCTTCCACCTTTTTTCATCAGGAAAAAGATACAAAAGTCTGAGGTCCTGTACCAATTGACTCAAGAACAGCTTCTTCCCTGCTGCCATCAGCCTTTTAAATGGACCTACCCTGCATTAAGCTTTCTTTCCCTATACCCTAGCTATGACTGTAACATTACATTCTGCGCTCTCGCGCTTCCTTCTCTATGTACGTATGCTTTGTCTGTACAGCATGCAAGAAACAATACTTTTGACTCTGAAGCAACGGGAGGGATTGAATCACTTGGTGTAACCCTCTGGGCTAGATAAGACAGGAAATTGATATTTGCTTTTCTAATCTCGAGCCAGTATCCTCCAGTGAAAAGTTATCGATAAATATATATTGCGTGAACGGACTCACCTTGGAGATCGAGCTGTCTTAGTCAAAGACCATAACGATTATGGCGATTGTCCCTTTCAACAGCAACACAGCGGAGTAAGGGTCACGTGGCTTGCATTGCCCTTAAAGGGACAATCCCCACAGCAATACTTTTCACGCATAACCTAAGAAGAATTGTCATTGGTTGAGAAGCCAGAGGCCTACTGGTATTTGAGAAAATGTACACCAAGTAGAGCTGGTGTTAGATAAGGAAGGAATAAAACATGCAAAATGGGAAAATCTGGAATTAATCTTGAAGTATTATTGGTTTCTCTTCAGTTTGTGGGACAGGTCTAATTGCTTATTAAGCCATTTACTCCTATTACCTTGTGCTCCTGTTGCAGCTCATTCTGAAGTTAAGACACTTGTTATTCTTGGAAAAGGCATGAATTTTGGATTGAAAGAGTGCACAGCCGATCAGTGAGATTGTGTGTTCAAGGCACAAACGCCGGAAGCGAGCAGATTTACTATCAAATAAATCGGTTGGATTTAAAATTGGTGTTGCCAGACCTCTTACTGAGTTTACCCCAGTCCAACGCCGGCATCTCTACATCTTTCGGTATATCCAAAGTAAAGTTTGTTTGTTAGTCACAAGTAGACTTACATTAATACTGCAATGAAGTTGGTGAAAATCCTCTAGTCACCACACTCCTATATGGATCTACTGAGGGAAAATTTAGCATGGCAAATTCACTGAACCCGCACATATTTGGACTGGGGCAGGAAACCGGAGCACCCGGGGGAAATCCATGCAGACATAGGAAGAATGTGCAGAATCCACACAGACAGTGAGCCAAGCTGGGAATTGAACCCAGTGTGTTCTCTGACACTGTGGCAGCAGTGCTCACCACTGTGTGCCACCATGCTGCCCATATATCCGAACACACAAACCATTGTGTGGAGTTTGTACATTCTCTGGATTTCCTCCCACAGTCCAAAGGTGTGCAGGTTCAGTGAATTGGCCATGCTAAGTTTTCCCTCAGTCAATCCAAACAAGTGCCTGAGTGTGGCGACTAGGAGATTTTCACAGTAACTGCGTTTCAGTGTTATGATAAATAAATTGTAATAAATAAACTTTACTTTCGATGTTGATCGCAAAAGAGCTGCTTCAAATTCTTAGACTTGAAATTCATCCTTTGCCTCGTCATTATTCTGTGGGCCCATATCTACATGAGAACATATGTCACTGCTCAGCGGTATCTTGTGTGTGCTCTTTGTGAGATGGTATGATTCTCTAATATGCATGAAATATGTCTTTCTGCAATGTCATCACCCTGCCTAACGTATAGTTAGGCAGAGTGATGGCAATGAAGTTTTTAAAACTCTGCGCACTTGAACCTTTTGAACTTAACCAACACAACAAGCACGAATGGACTAATGATACACCTGAAGTGTTAATTGGTAGATTTGTATATTTCAAGCACTGGCAGTTGTTTTTTTGTGCTTTTGGCCTCCTGTTGTTCCACATTTGGGTTGTTCAAAGAAAGCTGTACAAGACCAGTTCTGATCTTAGTGCATTTGCTATTGATGTGGCAATGGGATTAATTTGAAATGGCAAATTAGCAAGATCATGAACGGCAGTGTATAACAGAGTTGAAGAACAGTGACTTATGCTTTTTCCAAAGAGCATGTTTCACTACTTTCTGATAATACAAAATCTCAAGTTTTTAAGAAAAAGCCAGTCCACTCAAGTTGCATTAATTATATATTTTATTAATATTAAAACTTACTAATTGAACATTTTTAAATTTGACCAAGGCCCTTCACCAATAGCATTCATTAAAAGTCAAACCATTATTGCACTCCAAAATTGGTTTGGCCCAATGTTAGTGCATTATAAATGAGTAGTTTGTCACACAGAGCGTTTCTGCATTCCTTGTCTGAAGTGGCACATTGCTTAGCTGCTCTCTTTTGCAGTTCCATTTTGAGACTTCTGCTCTTCAGGTCTAGCCAGGCTGTTCTGTGTCTAGCAAAACAAGAACTGCTTTCCAAATTTGAACAAGAGAAGAGTTTTTTTCTAATTTTTTTAGAGCTGATCTCGGTACAGTCTAGCAGTCAGTTATTTGGGTTGAAGAACAGCATGTACAGTTCAGCTTCCCAGTGTATTGTAGGAAGCTAAAATCTGATTAAAATATTTCTGTGGGTGTGCAGTTTACATGGCCAGAAACCTACTTTAATAATTCAGACATCCATCAGTCAATTCATAAAAACATAGAAATTAGGAGCAGAAGTAGGCAAATTCGGCCCTTCAAGCCTGCTCCGCCGTACAATCAGATCACGGCTGATTTTTCCCTGATCTCAAACCCATCTCCCCACTTGTTCCCCATATCCTTTTTGTAATTAGAAATATATCCAGCAAGAAGTATTCTTTGCGAATCAAACGTTTTGAGTGTTGTTATTACAGCATTTTCTGCAGAAAGTAGATTTTGCTTAGTTTGTTAAAATATAACAAAACCTCCAAAGGAGCTTTTCTGTACTATAACAATTGAGGATTTATCTGGTTGAATTTAGATGTTCAGCTGCTAGCAGGGTGCAGGTGAGGTAAAAGGTTAACCTGGATCTTGAATGGTGGAGCAAGCTCAGAAGTGCCAGATGGCAGATTTGTGCTCCTATAATTGTGTTCTTCTCTTAAATGGTTGAGGTGGGCTATAAAGTTGATGGCAGAGGAATTGCAAGACAAAAAACTTGGAGAAATATTCTTGTAGGTAGGGCCAAAAACTGAAAGATCTGCCAAAAAATGAGAAATATTGATAGAGGATGCTGCACAAGAGAGCAGCCAAAGGATTGGGATATTTGGTTGAAGTATTCTCTCACCATTGCACTTGGGTTAGGAACTGATTTTCATTAACCGGTGATCTTGTGATTTGATCACCAACGTCTCTATATTTTCAGAAGTCTAAGGAAATTTACCACGTCTACTACGATTCTCCAATGTTTACAGATGCACCATAGAAAGTATTCTTGTTATATTGCACTTTAGTATGAGTCCTGCTCTGACTGTGATATCAAGAAACTACAAAGGGTTGTGAATGTAGCTCAGTCCATCATGCAAACCAGCTTCCCATCCGTTGACTCCATTACATCTCCCACTGCCTCAGCAAAGCAAAATCTGGAACCCCATGGACCCTGGACGTCTCTCTTGTCCCACCTTCTATTGGGAAATAAGGTACAAAAGTCTGACATCACGTACCAACCGACTCGAGAGCAGCTTCTTAGCTGATACCATCAGACTTTTGAGTGGACTTGCCTTACACTAAGCTAATTTTCCTCTACACCCTACCTATGACTGTAACAGTACGTTCTGTGCACTCTCCTCTATGAATGGTATGCTTTGTCTATATAGCACACAAGAAATAATACTTTTCACTATGTTAATACGTGTAACAATAATCAAAAAAATGATTGTGAATTTCATCAAAATTGAAATTACAGCAGTGGCTCAATAGTATCAGGAATGCTCCTTTTTTGGTACCAGTGAGAACCTCCTTCTGAAGTAGGTTTCTTTCCAGCTGTCTGTGACCTTGTTGATTGAGGACTCAAATTGTAGGGATATCTGCACTGAGTTCATACCTTTGGGAAGTGTTTTAAACTACTCAAAGCTGATGTCACTTGGGATTTGTAGAGCATGAAAACGCTTGGGAAAAGACAGGCCATACAGTCAGTAATACCATGGGTATCAAAAGCATGTAACTAAACTTCACTCCCCCTCCTCGTCCTCTTCCCTCCTCGTCCTCTTCCCTCCTCGTCCTCTTCCCTCCTCGTCCTCTTCCCTCCTCGTCCTCTTCCCTCCTCGTCCTCTCCCCTCCTCGTCCTCTTCCCTCCTCGTCCTCTTCCCTCCTCGTCCTCTTCCCTCCTCGTCCTCTTCCCTCCTCGTCCTCTCCCTCCTCGTCCTCTTCCCTCCTCGTCCTCTTCCCTCCTCGTCCTCTTCCCTCCTCGTCCTCTTCCCTCCTCGTCCTCTTCCCTCCTCGTCCTCTTCCCTCCTCGTCCTCTTCCCTCCTCGTCCTCTTCCCTCCTCGTCCTCTTCCCTCCTCGTCCTCTTCCCTCCTCGTCCTCTTCCCTCCTCGTCCTCTTCCCTCCTCGTCCTCTTCCCTCCTCGTCCTCTTCCCTCCTCGTCCGCCCACACGACTTGTATGTATATGTTCCTTCCAAATGATGTGGAGATGCTGGCGTTGGACTTGGGTAGGCACAGTAAGAGGTGTTTCATCACCAGATTAAAGTCCAACATGTTTATTTGGTAGCATGAGCTTTTGGAGTGCTGCTCCTCATCAGGTGAGTGGTGAGTTGGGTTCACAAACAGGGCATGTATAGACATAGATAAAGGTAAGAATGTGGTCCATATATTTGCCCTGTTAACCCAACTCACTACTCAACCTGATGAGGGAGCAGCGCTCCAAAAGTTCATGCTATCAGATAAACCTGTTGGACTTTAATCTGGTGTTGAGAGATTTCTTACTGTGCCCTTCCAATTGAAGTAGCGTTTTATATGTGGGTGCATTTATAATATAGAGGTGAATGACTGCAAGGAATCTGCAAACGTGCAATACTTGCTGAGTAAAGCCTTCTGAATTTTTAGTTTTGCTTGTTGCTCAGTGAAGCCAGTCCATTTCCCCAATCCTTGCTTTTTGTTTGCCAATACTTGAAATATAGGGATGGAAAAAATAATCTTCAATTTCTGAGCTAACCTATTCATTTGGATTAAATGCAAACGAAACAAGTGAACTTTAACTCATTGGAGTGTAGAAGAATGCATTGGGATCTCATAGAAGCTTATAAAATTGTAATAAGATTAGAACAGAATAGATTCAAAAAGAATATTCCCAATGGTGGAAGAGTCTAGAACTAAGGGTTATAACTTGACGACAAAGAGTCAACCTTTTAGGATTGAGGTGAGAAGAAATTTCTTCACCCAGGAAGTGGTGATTGTATGGGATTCACTACTACAAAGTAGTTAAGCCCAAGACATTGTCTCATTTCAAGAAGAAATTATGTGCAGCTCTTGGAACAAAAGGGATCAAGGGGTGGGAGCTATCAGGATATTGAATTTGACCAGCTGTGCTGTCGAATAGCAGAGCAGATTCAAAGGTCTGAATGGCCTACTGCTGCTTTCATTTTCCACGTTTAATGATCACAAACTTTGATCCTCAGTTGCATTTGAGTTTAGATATTGTGTGAAAGTATCAGGCATTAATCTTGGAATAGAAAAATGGTGCAGGTGAGCTTGTTGCAGTGATTTCATAAAAATGTTTCCAATTTGCTTTTGGAAATGAATTTTAATATGGAAACCTGATTGGTACGTATACTTAAATTTTGGTTGTCCAATTTTTTTGGGAGCCTTCAAAACTTGTAGCTGTAAACTGTTCATCCCAGCTGTTTTTTTTGAGACAGCCCTGCAGGAAACCCAGGCTTTTGGCAGAGTTTAATCATTCACCCCATCTATAAACGTTGGTGTTTACACAGCTCTTAGCTTCGGAGATGGCCTGCAGTATGTAAATAAATATGCAGTCAGACCATGAAAAGAGTTTTACTTTTTTTGAGAAGCATCAGTGCAGAAATGATTAGGTCGGCAGATATAGACCACTTTCATTTCCTGCATGTTCTATCCAAGCCCCGTTACAGATGTCAGGGCTCGAGTAGCTTTCCAGGCTCGACAATCACTATTGTGAAAGAAGAATCTTGTCGTGTTTTGTCTGAACGATTTGTTCTTTTAGTGGAAGAGAAGTTATGAGGAACGATTGCAATTCTTGTAAGGCGGCCAATTAACTACAGTGGTCACGGGATAAACTCTGGGCAAGTTCAAATGCTGACCTTGAATGCAATTCCAACTTCTGTATCCTCCATCCCCCAGCTACATTAGGTTTTGTCATTTCTTGGGAGTGTTTTTATCCGTGTGGAATCTCAGGAGTTAGTGCAGCTGCTGAAGAGAGCCACTTTTCTTGTGCGATGGTTGCTGGGGAAGGGTCTGGGAAGGGAGTAACAAGTCAAGTTGAGAGTCTGTCCAGTTGTATTTCCCAAAGATTGGCTGCATTCTTTTGGTTTCTTTATTTATTTGTTTGAATAGTCTGGGAAGAAAGAACTGGATCAGAAAAGTAATTAATCTTGACAGTGCCAGTAAGATCATTTGCATTGCACATCTGAAAGTAACGAAAACACTGCTGATTATTAATTCAGGCCCATTATGCTGTCAAACTCTTAACTTCACCCAGTCCACACTTCTCTATCTTTCCGCTGATGCTAGTCCAATTCGTTCGCATGGTTAGGCTAACATATTCCTTCAAAGCAATTCCCTACTGGTCCACTTAAGCTTCTTTCCTTTAAAGTGCAGAGGAAAGCTTTGTTCTAAGGCGTTGACAGAATGTGGAAAATATGCACAATTGGAAAACTGGGATTATCCTGGAAGCGGATGAAGAGTTGCAGAAATCTGTTTTTAAATTCCTCAGATTCTGTAATCAACTTGGTAAGTGAATGACGTATGGTGTTCCGTTGTGCCAACCAGAAGGTTCAGTCTTCTCTCTTTCCTGAGTTACCTGATGTCTGTTAGGATGGTTTGAGTTGGGATGTTTGAATGGAGGAGTAATGTGATTCTATATGACCTTCCACTTCAGTCCAGTGATCTCTACAAAATACATCTGTGTGAACATTCATAGAGTCTTGAGGAAGAATGATCACTTGGTTGAGTTCAAAGAGTGCTGTTGGTGCCTCTATTGCAAAATCTCAGCATGATTCTGCAAGTTCAGACGGCATGGTGGCATAGTGGTTAGTACTGCTGCCTCAGCGCAAGAGAGCCAGGTTCGATTCCTGGCTTGGGTCACTGTCTGTGTGGAGTCAGCACGTTCTCCCTGTGACTGCGTGGGTTTCCTCCCACATTCTGAAAGACAGGCTAGTTAGGTGCATTGACCAAAGAGGCACCAGGCTGTGGCGATGAGGGGAATTTCACAGTAACTTCACTGCAGTGTTAATTTAAGCCTTAGTGACTAGTAACAAACTTTAGCCTCTGGTAAGGAAGCACAAGGATTTTAAACAGTGAGGTAGAGTGGCACCATGGCATGGTTATTAATACTGCTGCCTCTCAGCGCCAGGGACTCAGGTTCGATTTCAGCCTTGGGTGGCAGTGTGGAGTTAGCACATTATTCCTAGGTCTGTTTATGTTTCCTCTGAGTGCTCTGGTTCCTTCCTACAGTCCAAAGGTGTGAAGGTTAGGTGGAGCGACCATGGTAAATTGCCCCTTATGTCCCAAGATGTATAGATTTAGGGGGATTAGTGGGTTGAATACATAGGGTGCAGGGATAGAACCTGGGTGAAATGGGAGAGATGGGCTGAATGGCCTCCTGCACTGGGGATTCTAACTTGCATGTCACAGTTCATTGCTAGGGTAGTCAATTTTAATTACTCTGACAGTTATTTAGTGCATGACATTAAAATCTACTGTTAATAGCACTTACCTGGAATTAATTAATGTGATTGCATGCTAAGTGTATTCAAAATTGTGGTCTCTGTCATAGCATTTAAGCAATTAAGGTTATGTGAATATTGCTTTTTCTTGTAACCTCCCTTGATGCCTTCTGTAAATAGATTGTGTTTGGATTAAGTGATTTTTAGAAAAAAAATTGAAGCTGACATTGTCCCGCAAACAGAAGAAAATACAATTAAAATATATGTAATGTGTTTGGATAATACTCTATACTATGTGTATTTTCAAGACTATTGAAGCTGGAGATTCCAGATTACATCTTACACTTCTTTCCAATTCTCTTATACTTTTGGGGTCCTGAAGGGTTCTAGTTCTTGATGTGGGTCCCTCAGCCTACACTAAACATGAAGTAGATTTGCCAGTCGCAGAAAAGACTAGTCTTTTTAAAACTAGACCATCCTTCAGTGAATTTAGCACTTAATCTGCCTTAAGTGTTGCTGACATCCCATAGCCGTGAACTGATGCGTCTGGCACCCTAAGTGCAACAGTAAAGCAAACTTTATTCAATGACCTGGGTTAATTGTGTTGGTAGCATTCCTTCCCGGTAATTCAAAATATTGCCTTGCACCAATTTGCCTATTCTCCTAGCTCGACTCTTGCTTTTCAGATTTAGTCACTTACTCATCTGTAATTCCCTTCCATTTTCCAGATCATTAGGTAAACCATGTGAAAGGTTAAATTGATAGCATTGTTAAGTCTATTAGTTCTGCCCATTGCCCAACAAAAATAATCTGGGGTATTAAAAACAGAGTCTGATGTTTAATAAAGCCAGTTTATTGTAGCTTTTATCTGCCCCAGAAATACATGATGTTGGTATGCCAATTTAAAGATCTGTTCTCACTTATTCCCATATGTCCTCGATATTCTTGATATTAAACGATCTTGATGTTCTCATTGAGATGTGATTCACCAGAAGCAGCAATGCTCAGCACTAGCCTTTCCAAATATCAGCTCTGATATTCAGTAAGAATAAATCAACAAATAAAAATTATCAGAACAAATAGAATATCTTTGAAGGCCAAGTTGCTGGAACCTGGGTGTATGCACCCCATAGACTTTGAGGACGATTCTCTCAAAAAAAAACTCCTAAGTGTCAGATTCAATTAAAAACAAGTAAATCCCACCTTAGTTTTTCAATAGCTGTTTCAAAATGAATCTCCCACACTCTGCACTGCAGAGTGCACTGGTGTAAATCTCTGCCCAAATCAGTGGGCAAGGCCAATTCCCAATGGAGAGGCTGACAGTGTAGTGCTGAGCAGGCCACTGTGCATGTGCCAATCTGTCAGCATGGATATCGGCACATGCGCAGTAGCCCTGCACTGTCGGCTTCTCGATCGCTGACCAGCTCCGCAGCATCTCATCGCTGGTCCTTCAACTCTCACACAACCTGATCAGTGACCCCCTGAACATGTCGGGGCCACCCTCGATTGCCCAATTTCTCGCCCATCTCTGATGCCCAGTCTTGATCAGTGGCTTCCCTCTGTTCGTGATTCCAAAGACAGATTGGCAGTGGAACTTCCAACCCCAATGATCTCCCTCCAGAGTCCTGCCTCTATTATTCCCCAGCCCCTTGGCAATACCTGGTGGACAGAGCCAATGTGGTTGCTGCCCTTGTCCATTGGGCAGTGTGAGGGAGTCAGGCTGACACTGCCAATGTGGCAATGCCCAGGGACACCTCTATTGCCCCCAATCTCCTTGGGGCCCTTAGTGACTCCCTTTCATTCCAGCAGAGTTGTGCCACCAGCTTCCTGTAACTGGGAAGCTATTGTAAACTTTTTTGGAGTGAACCATTGTTGGCAGAGGGAGGGGGATTTTAGCAGGCCCGAGATTTTAGTCCTGGGTCTGCTAATTGTATGTTAAATAATTTAAATACTCGTTTAAGTAATTTATGCGGCTCTGCGTCAATTTCCGGCATGGAACTGGTGGTCCTTGATATCGAGGAAATCATGGTACCCAGTGGGGAGCCCATGAAACGGCTTCTGCTCAAGTTTCCTGACCTGCTGTGCTGTTAAAGCGCAGTGGGCTGTGAGATTTGCCCCCTTTGGTGCTGCCTAAAATTTTTTTTTAGAAGTATCTCTCATTCTTAAATATTCTTGACTTTATAAATAACAGCCGAATTTATCAGCAGTCCCATTACAAAGAAAACTCGTTTTTAAAAGATTCTATTTTGATAATCTTGGGCTTTCAATAATTAACCTTTAAAATACAAGTGTCAGCTGATGTGTTACTGGCCTGAATTTTCGGGTTAAATGTGCTTGGCGATTAACTTAAATTTGTATTTGGTATCATTCCCAGCTAGGTCAGGTACAGTGGGGTTCAATAGTTGCATTGATTCTGGAAGCATCATTGTAAACTGTTTTCGAAATTGGATCTAATTTTAGTACGAGACATTGTTAAGACCAGGTTTGGAGTACTGTGTATAATTCTGGTTGCCCTGCTAAAGGAAGGATGTTATTAAACTACAAAGGTGCAAGAAAAGATTTAAAAGGATGTCGTTGTTTGGACTGGAAGGTTTGAATTATAAGGAGAGGCTGGGACATTTTTTTTCCTCTGAAGTGTAGAAGGATGATCATGAGGGGCATTGATAAGGTGAATAACCAAGGTCCTTTTTTCCTCCAAAGCTGAGGAATCCAAAACTAGAAGACACAGGTTTAAGGTGAGAGGGGAAAGGCATAAAAGGCAGCATTTTCAGAGGGTGGTGCGTGTATGGAATGAGCTGCCAGAGGTGGTGGTAGAGGCAGGTACAATTAGAACATTTAAAAGACATTTGGACATCTACATGAATGGGCAAGGTTTAGAGAGATATGGGCCAAACGCAGGCAATGGGACTAGTTCAGTTTTAGGAAACCTGTTCAGTATGAACAAGTGGGGCTGAAGGACCTGTTTCCAAGCTGTATATCTCTATGACCCTATAAAACAGAATTAAGCTTCAACTTTTCCCAAAAAGCCTCTTGCATTAATGTCCACTTCTTAAGATTTACAGTTTGTCTGTTTTGTATTGTAAGTTCTAAACTAACAGAGCATTGCACTGAAGCTGACTCCTTCCACACAGGACACTTGAGTCAGCACTGAGACATTCTCCTGTTTTCTGTAAGTTTGTTTCAAACTCTGCACCCTGAGCTGAAAGGCCAGTAATAACTGACTCCTGTGCCAGTTTATTGCACCATACAATTTCCAAGTGGGTTAGGTTAAAAATCCATACCAAAAGCATGACTCATTAAATCCAGCCCTGCGTATTTACTATCTTGTATTGCATTACAGTCACGCACCAATGTCCATCATTTTCTGCCCCTTTTTTAATTGATATCTGCATGCTGCTTAGAGAAGTGCCAAGAGGAAGTATTCAAGACTATCCAAAGACGCATTGAGGGAAACAAATTATCAGTGACATTCTGAGATTGCCATATTATTTTGCTTCTTCATGGAGTTTGACACAGCAGTCAGCATTCCTGCTTTTTCTAGTGACTTAAATGGTTTCTTCTCCATGTGGCTACTTCTGGAACTTACCAAACATTCGTCTTTGACCCTCTCCTCTTCCTTGCACTACGTATTGCCTTATTGTGATAAAACAAACAGGCAGGTGTGCTGAATCTGTCTTCTTGACAATTTCCACACCAAAGTGTTTGCTGTTGTAGCAGACTGACTGTCCTACAGGTTAGGAATGTCAGAATTTCCTTGAGGAAGACCTAGGCTATTGCTTGCTTAAAATTTTCTGCAACTCTGTTGCTGACTCCATCTCTAGTTGCTCGTCCAAACAGAGTTGATTGCAAACAATGATGAGACTGAGTACGGGAATGAAACAAAATCTGATGAACTGGTGCCCCCCCCCCCCCCCATTGGTACCAAGTATTGGGTGTTCAATGTAGTGAGTCAAAGCTGACCCATGTCCTCAAATTTTGTCAGCAGATTAGATGAGGAAGTTGAGATCCATGTCTGCAGAATAAGTGAAGTGCAGGGATGGCAGGCGAAACAGTGCTGGAGATACTGTAGCTGCGATTAGTTAATGAACCCCACAAGGGCTATTCCATTGAACTGGACAAACGAGAGAGGACATTTGAGGAGGATCGTGTTGTTTGTCAAATGGGGGTGGGGCGGGGGGGCAGGAATCAATGCATCGCAGTCACCATAGGAGCCCATTTACGACTTTGCTTAGTTCTTGTGGTAGAAACCTGAATACTTAACTGCAGAATTGCGGGAAACGTACATGGCTTTGGAAGCAACAACGTATTAAAAAGAAAAAAATCCAAATGCTTCTCTTTTCCAGTGTATCTGAAAGCTGTTAAGTGTTCAACACTGATGCAAGAACATCCTGTATAATCCTGGGGAATAGGGACATAGAAAAAATATCATTCTGCTTGATTTTTTTTCTGAATCTCCAAACTTTTAACTGAATTTTATGCTCATAGATTTTTGCAATGTGTCTTGAGGTTTGTATCATACAGGCTTCTACTTTGTTATGTAAAATCTAACTGGCCAACTTGTGGTTGCTTTTTTTCCCATCTCTTCCTGTTGTGGCCAGAAGCCAAGTAAAAAGTATGTTTTCACTTACGCGAAGTGGGAGATGTGGGTCAGAGAAGCATTTCTAGTTCTATTGCAATCTAAACAGAAAAGAAAATCCGTCACACAGTCAAATTTCTGTTTTTAATCCTGCTACAAGTTGATCTTGATGCAGGAAAATATCCTGGGAACATAAATTGGGGAGAGTCCCTTTTTCCTCATGCTGAGGATGTTGCCCCACTGCGAGTGTTTATGTCGCAGCCTCTGAAGAACAACGGCACTGCTTGGCAGCTGCACTGAAGGGAATGAGCCCAAGAAGTTTGTTAATTTGTATTATTGGAGGGGAGAAAAGGCATAGCTAGATTGGGCAACTTTTGGAGGCTGTAATATGATCTTCAGTGCTTGCGTTTCTCTGTTTATGACCTTTTTGATATAAAGCCTTCCATTGTGCCAGAGCTTTGTAATGCACTGTTCCCTTTATGTTTGCATCCATCTAGGCAGGGGTCCTTGAGATAATTTATTAGCATTATTTCTCCAGAAATCAATACTCCATCAATATCATATCTAAGTGATCACTTGTTCTGTGAGGAATACAATGCCAACAGGTTAACTGTTCATGGGATAAGTTAACCAAGTGCTGCCGAGCCAGTTAGTCAGAGATTAACAGCAGAGAAATAGGCCCTTTGACCCACTTTGTCTATGCTGTTGCTTTCTTTAAATCACTGAACAAGTCCCAGTTGCCTGCGTTTGGCCCATATCTATCTTATCCATGTAACTGTCTTAATGCTTTTTAAAGGACAAATTATACCTACCTGTACTATCTCTGGCTGCTTGTTTCAGACACATCATTCTCTTTGTGGAAAAAATTGCCTCTCTGGATAGTTCTGTGTATCTCCCTTCTCACCCTAAACCTATGCCCTCCCTATCTAGCTGATCTATGCCTCTCATTATTTTATTGACTTCTATAAGATCACCCCTAAACCACCTATGCTCCAGGAAAAGGAGTCCCAGTCTATTCAGCCTCTTATAACTCACACCATCAAATCCCGGTAGCATCTTAGTAAGTCTTTCCTGCATGCTTTCTAGTTTAATATCTTTGCTATAATAGGGTGACCAGAACTGTACACAGTATTCCACGTGTGGCCTTACCAATGTTTTGTGTAACGTCAATTCATACTCTTTTTCATAAGTGGACTTATAAATGAGACTTCCCCTGAAATTCTGAGTTGAATTGTTATGCCTCTTCTGAGACTAATTCAAAATGGATAAGGCTGATCCAGAAGGCACCAAATGCTTCAAGAGCATTTGCCAGGAAAGTGCAGAGGTAAAACTGAGGCATCAAATGGAGCCTTCAAGCAATTCATCTACACAATCCTTCAAGCACCACCTGCCCCACTTTTGGTAAAGTCTACAGATTGCACACTAGAGTTATCAGCCACCTCGTCAGACCAGAGTGGAAACAAATCACCCCTGATTGCGAGGGTCTGCGAAGAAGAGATTTCAGCAGCTACGTGGGACCTTTGGTTTTGACGACACAGAAACTGTACTGGACCAATCGGTGTCATTGGAAATAAAGGAGCATTTTCTATATCTTAGAAATTTGTTTGTGACTTTGCTTTCTGTTTCATTTTCCGTTAAACATGGATTCAACATAGTTAAGCGTTTTTATCCTAGGTTTGTTAAGATTTACACAGTGCATTTCTGAATTTGTACACATTTTCATGCCAGTGCTGTAAATTGCCTCCACTGAAGTTTCCTCTTCAGCTGCTGCTCTAAATCCCCAGCTTTAAGACTGCATTAGAATACAACCGTTACTGCCTGTCCTTTCCGAAAGATGAAACATGGGACTCTTTTTATATGAAAATCTTCAAAATATTAAAAAAAAATGGAACGCTATTACATGGGCCTATGCGTGTACGTGGACAAATGTATGAGTAGCACTGGTATAGAAGAAGTTGCAGTCTGTTCTGTAACTGATGGACCACTGGTAGTGTTTGGGAGACATATTTATAATTTTGTGTGTGGATTAAATGCAAATCTACAATTTCATTAGTGCGAAAGCATTTTACATTCCCAGTGCTAATCTTTGTCTCTTAATGTCTACTAAAGTTAAGACCTAAATATACTTTCCAAATTGCAAACTTACCGCTTCCTCAGCAGACATGGTAGTTTCGCTGTTGTAGTTACTCAGATTTGGAATAGCAGCTAAAGAGGTTCTGTATTAAGTACTCAGTTTCAAGTTTAAGATTTAAAGTACAAAAAGCTCTATTTCTGCTTAATTTAGTGCAAGTTTGTGCCTTGGCCAGTGTGCACAATGATCAACTCCACGATCCCTTATTTAGTTCTGTCCTCCTGTTTCCTAATTGACTTCCTCATAAAGTGCACTCTGTGAACTAATTTGTTCTGAAGAAATACAAATGAAATCTGTTCTGTGAACTGCGCATGCATTAGTGCTATTTGGTAGTGCAGTCCTCCCGGAAGGAGCCATCTATCATTCTTGAGTTTTGCACGTGATCCCTACCTTAGCTGTGTGAGCTGTCAGAAATGACCGATCAAGATGACCCAAGGTTGTAGAGCAAGTGGGACTGGGAATGCACTTCTGGAGCTAATAGCTCCAAGTGAACCGAAGTGTGACCTGATTTCCAGGGTAATAATGCCTAACCTAAGTGCATTTTTTTATGTCCCAGTGTAATTGTGGGACCTTTTCGATAAACCCAGTCTGATGCTTTTTAAAGTGTTTCATGGTAACGGTCATATGTATAATGTGTTTGAGTCGCATTTAACTGTAATATTTTATGGATGGGATTCTAGAGTACAAAATTACATGTAATTGTTTAGTAAATTGCCAGCCTCTTGTAGAGGCCACCAGATGTTTAGTGTAGGAGATGAAAGTGCCCTAATAGATCTTTTGAGAGAGTTATTGCACATTGCTGCTCAGTGTGGATCCAGTTAGTTTCATATTCCAGTTGGAACTCTGGAAGCCTGACTTCTGGGATGTTGCTAGCGTTAACTCCGATGACATAGACTGAGGCTGCCCCACCCCCTTTTTTTTTTTTTTGCAAGTGCTTCGTAGGACATTAAAGAACACTAACTTTTGGAACATTAAGTCATTGAGGCCAGATGATGTTTTGCCTGAGCCCACTGTATTGAATCCCATAATGGAACAATCTGGCACTTGAGCAAAGAAGAAATGGCTATTGAATCATTTGGACGGTGAGCCCTGTAGTCTTAATAGTCATTTACATTTGTCTGTTAACGGATGTAATAGAGTTTGCTGTCTTCTTCTGCTTTTTGAAAATTTTCATGTAAGCATTCACTGTTTTCTCTCTCGGAGAGGCCATGCAGTAATGGTTGTATTCTGATGCAGTCTGAGAGCATGAGATTTGGAGCAGCAGCTGAAGAGGAAACTTATTGCAGCTATCTCCTATGGAGTATTATGAGTAGCACGGGTATACAGGAGTTGCTGTCCGTTCTATGCCTGATGGACCACTGATGGTATTTGGGAGATGTGTTCATAATTTTGTGTGCATGTGGATTAAATCAAATCTACAATTTCATTAGTGCAAAAGCATTTTACGTTCCCAGTACTAATCTTTGTCTCTTAATGTCCACTAAAGTTAAGACCTAAATATACTTTCAAAATTGCATATTTTCCACTCTTTCAGCAGTCATGGTGATTTTGCAGTTGCAATTTCTCATGGCTAATAAAATGAATATACCTAATATTGAATCAAGTTTATTAATATTTCTGCTAAGGGTCCTTTGCTGTCAGTTATTAACTTAGGCTGGGGATTCATTTTTATTCATTTGTCACACACACACACACACACACACACACACACACACACACACCACACACACCACACACACACACACACACACACACACACACACACACACACACACACACACACACACACACACACCCAAGTGTTGCCTGATACTTTATCCCATTCATTCTTCACCTCCTGTGAGTACTGACAGACGGGGGCCGTCACCAGCAAATCTGATTCACTGTCAGCCATATGTATATGCAATTCCCAGCAGCAGGAAAATGCAAGGAAAAGGAGGATGTCTAAGCCATTTGGCCCTTGAGCCAGCTGTGCATTTCACGACTTATGATCTGATTGTGGCCTTAACTCTCTTTTTCTAGCGTTCCCCCCACCCCATCCACTCCCCAACCATTAACTCTCTTGTTGATCAAAAGCCTGTTTAATTGTCTTGAATATATTTCATCACTCACTCTCCATTGCTTTCCGCCCTAGAGAACTCCAAAGATTAATAATCCTCCAGAAATTCTTCATTTCCATTTTAAATGGGATACCCCTTATTTTTGAACTGTGCCTCCTAGTTCTATATTTGCCCTGGGGAGAAATATTCTCTCAGCATCCACTATGTCAAACCCCTTCATAATCTTAGATAATTCAATAAGATCATTCTTCTGAAAACACCAATATGTCTATGTGCAGCCTGCTCAATCTGTCGTCTTAATATTGTTGCTTCATCACGAGTCAACCTTCTCTGAACTGTCTCCAATGAAGCATCTTTTAAAGGGAACAAAATTGTTTGCAGTGCTCACATTGTGATCTCAAAAGTGCCCTGTACAACTCCAGCAAGATTTCCCTACTTCTCCATTCCTCCTTGCAATTAAGGGCAGCATTCCACTTCTCTGCCTAATTACTACCTGTACCTGCATGATAACTTATTGTGATTCATATTCAAGAATACTCAGATTCCTCTTTACCATAGCATTCTGCAGTCTCTTCATTCAGATAACAATGTGCTTTTTGGATAACCTCACATCTTCCCAGATTATGTGCCATCTGACAAACTTTTGTCTTCAACAGCAGGTTAATAAGTGAACGGAAGTAAAAAACACTGTCTTGAGCACTTGTGACCTAGTCCCCATGATTATTCAGCATTTCATTGTAAATCGTTGACCAGATTCTAGAGCTTAATTAGATGTCAGTGAGTGATTCCTCTTGAAGGAAAGTGAAAATCAGATAATTCAGTAGCTGGAGCCTAAGCAGAATAAACTTCTCTTGCTCTCTTTCAAGGTCTGAGCACAGAAGGAATTTACCGTGTTAGTGGGAACAAATCTGAGATGGAAAGTCTCCAGAGGCAATTTGATCAAGGTAAGCAGAAGAAGGAGGAAAAGAGTGTTCAGCAAACTGTTGGTTGGTTTGATTTAATACTGTAATTGCTGATTGGGTTGTCTTTGGGGGTGTGTGAGCATGTTTGTGTCTCTGTTGGAGTAGGGGCCCATTTGTTAGGGTGGTTGTGACAGGTGCGGCCAGATCCAAGTTATTTGTCATAAATCTACACTTGTGTTTTTCCTCGTGCCCCCATTCCATTTCACTCCCTCTTCTGGTAGGTTGTGGGTACATAGATTCCATTAGCCCTCCAAAATCTCTTCCTTTTGATTTGATTTATTATTGTCACATGTATTAGTATATAGTGAAAAAGATTGTTTCTTGTATGCTGTACAGATAAAGCATACCATTCATAGAGAAGGAAAGGAGAGCATGCAGAATATAACGTTACATTCATTGCTAAAATATAGAGAGAGATCAACTTAATGCAAGGTAGGTCCATTCAAAAGTCTGATGGCAGCAGGGAAGAAGCTGTTCTTGAGTCAGTTGGCTGCAGAATTTTGTATCTTTTTCCTGACAGAAGAAAGTGGAAGCGAGAATGTTCTGGGTGCGTGGGGTCCTTAATTATGCTTTTCCGAGGCAGCGGGAAGTATAGACTGTCAATTGATGGGAGGCTGGTTTGAAGATAGAATGGGCTTTGTTCATGATCCTTTGTAGTTTTTGTGGTCTTGGACAAAGCAGCAGCCATGCCAAATTGTGAGACAACCAGAAAGAATGCTATCTAAGGCACACCTATAAAAGTTGATGAGGGTCATAGTGGATATGCCAAGTTTCCTTAGTCTTCTCAGAAAGTAGAGCAATGGTGGGCTTTCTGAACTATAGTGTTGACATGGGGGGGGAGGAACCAGGATGGGCTGTTGGTGATCTGGCCACCTAAAAACTTGAAGCTCTCAACCATTTATACTTTGTCCTCATTGTAGACAGGGGCAGGTTCTCTTTTTGACTTCCTGAAGTTGCTGACAGTCTCCTTTGTTGACATTGAGGGAGGGATGATTGTCATTGCACCAGTTCACCAGATTCTCTATCTCTTATAGTTCATGCATTGGCTAGGTCAGTTGGGTCCTTGTTGGCGGGGTAATCTGAGCTTGGTAGTGATTGTGCTCAAGGTGGTGGTGGGGATATATGATTAAATTCTATAATATCCATGCCCAAATGGGCAAATTTGCTTCGATGTTGAAGTGAATAGTGTCTTCCCTGTTACTGCCGTGGACGAGCAGTCACTCGGAAGTGAGGAAAGTTCAAACCCAAACCTTCCTTGGTTTTTTGATTGAAGTGTGCAATCTAAGTCAGTCTGAGAGATTGATTTGGATTTTATTTTTGAGCGAAATTCACTGCTATCATCAGTCCTTGAGTTATTGATTCAGAATATAAGCGACTTTTGTCTGTGAGTTGTATGTAGTGGGGCCATATTGTTAAGCACGTTATCCTTTTTTTTGCTGATTTAAAATATCTTGTTCCTATTTACAGACCACAACATTGTTCTACAGGAGAAGGATTTTGCAGTGAATACCGTAGCTGGAGCAATGAAAAGCTTCTTCTCAGAACTTCCTGAGCCACTGGTCCCGTATAATACCCAGGTCGAACTAGTGGATGTCAGCAGTAAGTACCAGACCCAGAACAAAACATAGGGAGAAGGAAAGTGCTTTTTTTTAGCATCTTGCAGAAAATTCTGAAGATTTAGCTAATGGATTATTTTTTAACATTTAACATTAATGTTAAGTAGGCAAATATGACCAGTTTTCACATGCAGCATCCCATAAATGGGAAACTAGATGTTCTGAAGCCATTGGAAACCCTCTGTAGCCATCGTCAGCTGTCGCTAGATTTGAGCATGAAGTTGTCTTGGGGTCAAAAGATTCTGACATTGAGTGATATTCAAGCCACTGATCTTAGGGATTTTCCAAAAAATGTGGAATCTGGATTGCAGGATTCTTTCCTCTTTATTTCCTGCTCTGCTGCAGTTCTGCCTCATCATTAAGACCCAAAGCATGATGCGATGTGATGGACAAGATGTTGCCACTTTGAGTGGCAAGCTCTGCCAGTTATTAATGCTGAGTGTGTCTTTGAAGTATTTTCATTGTCCTCGTTAGAACACTGGGATTTGAGGAAACAGGATTTGACTCAGTATGGGGGTGGTTGCTTGACAGTTCTCCTGTTGAGTCAGGAGTATGTGGCAAGGGCATTGCTGATGCAAGTTCTCTTTCTTGTCACTGTTGCACAGTCCACATCACACTGCAGCAGAAGAGTGTGATTTGACAGCTGTTGTGTAGACAGGGACTTTTGACTTGCAGAGATCTTTGTTTTCAAACACATGCTGCCATAGTTGGTAGGAAGTTGAGTAGTTGACGAGGTGTTAGCAACACTCCTGTGTCTCGCTGAAATGTGCACTTCTGCTGTGCGATCGTACCCAGCCTAATTTGATCCAATCCTCCTCCTCAACTACTACCTGTGCACATCTGTTTTCAAGCAGAGTCACTGGATGAAATCAAGGAGAGGAGAAACCCTTGATGATTCTCACTTTGCCTGTGCTTCACTCCTGTCCTGACCCACGCATGGCTGCTGAAGGGCAGCTTTTCAAGCATCCCACTGAAATCCACCAATTTGGCTCAACCAGGGATTTAACGAATAATCATTTCTCTCCTGCCTTTACTGTATCAAGTGGTAGCCTTTACCCCATGAAAAATTGGGTGAAATAAGATTCTCTCCTCAAACCTCACTGTTTCACTTCTCCCTCGGCACAGTGGTTAGCACTGTTGCCTCTCAGTGCCAGGGACCTAGGTTCGATTCCTGGCTTGGATCACTGTCTGTGTGGAGTAAGCACATTCTCCCCATGTCTGCATGAGTTTCCTTGGGGTTCTCCGGTTTTAAACAACAAAGAACAAAACAGCATGGGAAACAGGCCCTTCGGCCCAATGAGCCCGCACCGCCACCCCGATGTTCCCACCTCTACCTGTGATCCCTGTTTATGTTTATAGATCTATGGATTAAAAACCAAATTTGAGACAATTTAGGGAGAATTTGTTTTGCCAGTTAGCCTAAGAGCACATCTTTGGGACGTGGGAGGAAACTGGAGCTCACGGAGAAAACCCACGCAAGCAGGAGGAGAATGCGCAAACTCCCACAGACACAGGCCCAAATCCATGTATCTGCACAGCACAGCGATAGCCACTGAGCTGTCCTGTTGCCCAGCAAATGGTCCAGGTCAAGCGTACACTGACGACGTGAAGCACTAGGATACTCTCAAAAAAAAAATCCAAGAGCAGCCTTCTCATGACCCATCGTGTGTATGCCCCTTGTTAGACAACAAGGTGGACCAAAGCACCTGTTGGATAAAAAGAAGTACATCAATATCATCGATAATTTACACACTTCCCAGGGACTCATGATCCCTATTTTAAATCAGTTTTCTATACCCCTCCATTCCCATTCTGTTCATGTGCCCATCTAAGTGTTTCTTAAATAACTCCAGAATGCCTGCCTCCACCACTTTACCTGGCAGCGCATTCCATACCCCCACCACCCTCTGTGTGAAAAAACTCCCTCTAGCATCCAAATTATACCTTACCCCCCTCACCCTAAGCCCATGACCCCTCGTGCTATTTGAGTCCGTCCTAGGAAAAAGCTTAACCCTGTTTACTCTATCTATACCCCTCATAATCTTGTACACCCCTATTAGATCTCCTCTAATTCTACGTCTTTCTAAGGAAAACAGTCCCAATTTGCCTAACCTCTCCTCGTAACTCAGACTTTCCATATCAGGCAGCATCCTGGTAAACCTCCTCTGCACTGTTTCCAGTCTCCACATCCTTCCAGTAGTAAGGCGACCAGAACTGGACGCAGTATTCCAAATGAGGTCTAACCAACCTTTTATACAACTGCAACATTGAAGGCCAGCTCTTGTACTCTGTACCCTTTCCTATAAAGGCTAGCATACTGTATGCTTTCTTCACAACCTTCTCCACCTGCTCTGCCACCTTCAGAGACTTGTTCACCTGCACCCCCAGGTCCCTCTGCGTTTCTATACTCTTAATAGTCTACCCTTTGTCATATACCTCACCCTACTTTCCTCCCACAATGCAAAAGACATGCTGGTTAGGTGAATCAGCCTGGCTAAATTTTCCCTCAGTGTACCACAGTGGGCATCAGAGTGTGGTGACCAGGAGATTTTCACAGTAACTTCATTGCAGTGTTAATGCAAACCCATTTGTGACATCAGTGAATAAACTTAATACCCAAACATGGAAAATAAACTGTTCTCCATGAGCCATCGGTTTGCTACAAGAACACAGGCGTCCCCTGTGCAGCGCAGTGGGCATGAATTCAGCTGCTACCCCGATGCAGCACATTGTTTCAGCAGGGTGATGACCCACAGTCTGCATTAAATTACTAATTTTTCTTCCCTCAGAACAGCCTGATAAGGAGCTGAAGCTCAATGCACTTAAGGATGTGTTGAAGAAGTTTCCTAAAGAGAATTATGAGGTCTTCAAATATGTCATCACCCACTTAAACAAGTAAGTAATTTCTTGGGGCATGCAGCCAGGCCATCATACGTTAAGATAGTGATTATTAATTAGCCTTTCTAATTAATGGTTCAGAAGATATCATAAACTAATATCTCAACTGGTTGTGAGGTATGGTTTGTCTCTAATGAAATAAATCATTTTAAAGCAAAGAAAGTAATAGCCAGAAATTTAAAGCATTTGCCGTAGCACGTATGTGTGTGATCACTCTTGCTGTATATTCCTGCCACTCCAATCTTAACACCACTAAAGCACAACAAAGGTGAAAGTACAGATACGTTATTTCACATATTCCTTCTGGGGTTATCAGGATATGCCTTTCTAACCTGTTATTCCTGTATGCTGAATGTGCTTAACAAGGTCAGAATAAATTCCTGTGTATACTTCAATGCAGGCATTAACCTGTCTTTAAAAATAACTATTGGTGCATTGACAGCATGCATGTTGGAATTTATTAATTGGGCAAGAGGACAGAAACAACATTTTTGTCCTGAGATCCCCTTGCTTCTCTTGTAACATGAGCTGTCCAAGGTTAAGCCTCTAGTAAACCTTACATAAGTTTAAACTCAGTCGGACCTCCATTATCTGTGTTCCAGTAAGTGTGCTCTTGACTATCAACCAAAAATTATGCAAGATAAAATCTTGAATGTAAATCAACTTCATGATGAAAGTGTACTTTCCCCCTCCAACATCCCCCTCTCCTATCACTAGTCAGAGGAGAATTAAACTTGGGGCGACACGATGGCACAGTGGTTAGTGGTGCTGCTTCACAGTGTCAGGGACCTGAGTTTGATTCCCACCTCGGGTCACTGTCTGTGTGTACTTTGCACATTCTCCCTGTATCTGCATGGGTTTCTTCTAGGTACTCGCACGCTCCCAAGATGTGCAGATTAAGTTGATTGGCCATGCTAAATTGCTCCTTAGTCCCCCTGACACTCGCTAGTAGGGTAAATACATGGAGTTGTGGGGACGGGGTCTGAGTGGGATTGTGGTCAGTGCAACCTTGATGGGCCAAATGGTCAATGATTCTATGATATTACTTTTTTTTGTCCTGATTTCAGACATAGTGTTCCTATACAGTGTGTGGATCATCAAAATCTGAGGACCTTTGATTTTCAGAGATGGGAAGGGGCTGATTTTGTTCTCGGGATGTGGATGATGCTGGAAAGGCAGTGGGCACGCAGTGGTTAGCACTGCTCCTCACAGCATCTGAGTTCCAATCCTGGCTTGGGTGATTGTCTGCATGTTCTCCCAGTTTCTGCCTGGATTTTCTTTGGATGCTCCCATTTCCTCCCACAGTCTGAAAGACGTGCTGGTTAGGTGCATTGGCCGCGCCAAATTCTCCGTCAGTGTGCCCGAACAGGTGTCGAAGTGTTACTATGGATTTTCACATTAACTTCATTGCAGTGTTGATACAAATCTACTTGTGACACTAATAAATAAACTTAAAAGTTATTCTGCCCTAGTTAAGGCAGTTGAATACTGCCTTATCTATGTCATTTTGACAAACCATGTGTAGGCCGGCCTAGGTAGGGCTGACAGTTTGTCCTGCAAGATGTTAATGGGCCAGTTAAATTTTACAACAGTCTTTACAACAAGCTTTAGAGCCCATTCATTTGCCAGATTTGTTGAATAACTTGCCACCATATGGTTTCAACTCCCCATCAATTTAGGACCAAAAATTCAAGATGATCACATTCCCCATGTTAGAGATTACACTATATGAAACTTTTGTGAGGTGTAGTTATAACCTGATAAACCAGGTTATGTAGAGTACTTATATCTTTTATTTGTTTTTTGTTGCTTTGCCTCTATAGGGGAGGTGATGACCTAGTGGTATTATTGCTAAAGTTTATTTATATATCACAAGTAAGGCTTACATTAACACTGCAATAAATTTCTGTGAAAATCACCTTGTCGACATGTTCTGATGCCTGTTCGAGCCAATACACCTAACCAGGAAACGTTTCACACTATAGGAGAAAACTGGAGCATCTAGAGGAAGCTCATGCAAACACCGGCAAATGTGCAAACGTCACACAGACAGTGACCTAAGTTGGGAATCAAACTTCGGTCTCTGATGCTGTGAGGCAGCACTGCTAGCCACTGTGCCAGCCACTGTGCCACCATGCCGCTCATTAGACCATTAATCCAGAAACTCAGTTAATATTCTGAGTTTGCCACAACATATGGTGGAATTTGAATTTAATAAAAAAATCTGGAATTAAGAACTATTGATGACCATGAAACCATTGTCAATTGTTGCAAAAAGCTAGCTGGTTCACTCATGTCCCTTCAGCGAAGAAAATCTGCTGTCCTTACCTGGTCTGGCCTACATGTGACTCCAAAGCCACAGCAATGCAGTTGACTCTCAACTGTCCTCCAAAGGGCAACTACTGATGGGCATTTATTGCTTATGTCCCACAAATGAATTAAAAAAAAGACCTATTTAGTGTTTTATTTGATAAAGTCTGCAGTGTCATTCTGCAAGTAATTTTTAAGCAACAAATTCACCCAGGAGGAATATCCCAGCAGCATCCTTCTACTAAAACACGATGCTTTCACTCACCTATGTCCAGTTGCATGTACTTTCCAGCAGGGTCACTGCGTAGCAATGAAAAGTGGGACCCAGACTAGGCTTTTGTCCTGTTGTCTACGCTGCCCTCTCCCCAACTTTCTGGGTGACAGGACTATTGTTTCACTCTGGATCAGCTGTTGGCTGTATTCTAAAATAAAACCAGTTTGTATGAACCTTGGCATGTTAACGGTTGGGCTGTGATTTCCACCTTGTTAATAACATAGCCATATTTATTTTAATTGGCAGCTTTTGGTGGGGAAGTTAGAGAACCTTTTTGTTATAGATGTGTTTTTTGTTGTGTGTGTTTGTAAAATAAATAGAATGTCAGAAGTGCTTGACAGTGCTGACCGTTCTGTGGAAAAGGGTACAAACTTGCATTTTGTTCTTTAGTGCACTGAAATTATAGAATTTCCACAGACCAATGGACAGAGGCCATTCAGCCCATTGAGTCTGCACTGACCACAATCCCAACCAGCCTCTATTCCCGCAACCCCCGCATGTTTACCTTACTAATCCTTCCCCTGACAGGGTCAATTTAGCATGGCCAATCAACCTAACCTGTACATTTCTGGATTGTGGGAGGAAAGTGAGCACCCAGAGTAAACCCACATAGACACAGGGAGAATGTACAAGCTCCACACACCAGTGACTCAAGGCCAGAATTGAACCCGAGTCAAAGAACAGTACAGCACAGGAAACAGGCCTTTCGGCCCTCTAAGCCTGTACCGCTCATTGATCCAACTAGACCACTCGTTTGTATCCCTCCATTCCCTGGCGCTGTGAGGCATCATTAGCCCCTGTGCCACTCATGAAATGTTAACCTGTACGTTTTAGATGGTGATTAATTTGCTGCATATTTTTAATATTTTGAGAGAATTATCTTGTGGTGTGGATGGGTTCTGTTCCAAATGGTCTTGGGAGATTTTTTTCCTAGTAGCAAGAGAAGGGATGTTGGAGAAGAAGAGTACACGTACCTTCACCATTAAGGGAAGACGTTGACAAAGCGGCAGTGTCATGGGGCAGAAGCCCAGGCTAAATCCTTGGGGTCGAGAGTTCAAATCCCACCACAGCAGCTGGTGTAATTTGCATTCCATTAATAAAGTCACATGGTTCATCTTTTAAAAAGCCTTAGTAATGGTGATTGTGAAACTATTGTAGTTTTAAAAAAAACCCATCTGGTTCACTGTTCTTGCAAGGGGCTCATAGAATCTACATGCAGAAGGAGGCCCACAATCCCACCCATGTCATTTCCCTGTAATCCCATACCCTCCAAATCCCCCTGACACTAAGGGCATTTTATCACGGCCAATCAACCTAACCCACACATCTTTGGACTTGGGAGGAAACTGGAGCAAACACACGCAGGCATAGGGAGAACGTGCAGGCTCCGTGCAGACTGGAATTGAACCTGGGTCCCTGACACTGTGAGGCAGCAGTGCTAACTAGTGTGCCACCCTGCTGCTCTGCCATGCTTACCTGGTCTGACCTCTATTTGATTCCAGACCCACAGCAATGCAGTTGATTCTTAATTACCATCCATTAAGGGCAATAGGGATAGGCAGTAAATGCTATCCTTGCAATGCCATATCCCATGAAAGAATTAAAAAATAAAATCAGGAATTAACGCAGAGTAGGAAGGCTGTTTTTGGGGAATAGCTAAACTTTTTGAAGGTTGATTTTTCTATCTGTGTATTCATACTATTGTATAGACAACTGGACTGTGTTTCATTTCAGGGTTAGTCAGAACTGCAAGTTAAATCTGATGAACAGTGAGAACCTCTCCATCTGTTTCTGGCCCACGCTTATGAGGCCCGACTTTCAGACCATGGATGCGCTGACAGCTACCAGGACGTACCAGACTATCATCGAGCTCTTCATCCAGCAGTGCCCTTTCTTCTTTTATGACAAGCCAATCGTGGAACTGATCAGTGCCGTTCCCAGCTCCCCCACGTCGAACACTGCCTTTCAGTGCCCGTCGCCGGTAGCAATGATCCCTTCGCCACCACAGTCGCCTCCTCCGACACCTTAAGAGGCCATTTCAGCAACCTCTGTGAAAACAGCTGCAGACGGAACAGCCAAGTAAACTGTGAATTGGGTTATAAACATGCCAGATATTGTAACTAGATTCTTTTCAAAACTGCCTTGGGTTATGGAACCCCTTTCTGTTGTACAGAGCAGTGTAATCATAGTTATAACAGATGATATGGCACTAAGGAAATTGGTTAAGTACCAAACACTGCAGTTTAAATGAAAGTACTGACTGCAAAAGAAGCAGCCCATGACTGCACAGTGAGCTCTGTGAAACACAAAATAGCACAGGTTCCACAGCAGAGTGGTTTCTCAAATGCACAACGTTTAAACAGTTAATTATACAGACAAACTCTACTGCTTATTTAATTTAAACCATATTCCCTTCTCAGCCAATGTAGAAAGTTGCTTTTTTTTATTTTTGGGTAGTGCCAACTCTTGCTTAGAGGATATTTTGAGGTCACGTGCTGCTATTTTAACCTTTATTAAAAACAAACACAAGTTTCACGCGGACTGTGTGAATTCACAGCAAGTGGACGCAGCCTCGCACCAATGTTTGTGAATGCAGGATGTGAACGCTAAACAGTTTTCCCAGGTGGAATGACCAACCCCAGCATGTAGATGTGCATCTGTCAAGATGGTTCATTGGGAAGCCATTCTAACCTTGGGGACATCTATTTTAAGGAAAACACTAAATTAATATGATATGATAAAATCTGTGTCTCCTAAGGTTCTATAGAGCTTTGTAGTAAAGAGGTTTGTCTGTATAACAATGATGTGAGCAGTTGCATGAAAGTGCTTTGTGCAAAAAAGGAGATTTAAAGCTGGTTTTCCCAATCTCGATACAACGTCTGTGGCTGACGTCTGTGGAACTTTTTGAACCCCCTTTTTGTTTTGTCCTCACTAACTTGATTTGTTCTGGTTAGCAAATGCCTAATTCGGTCCCTTTCAGAATCTAATCGAAGCTGTTCTGAATCATTAAGTCCTTTTTTTCTTGGGAGTGGGGGGGGGTGGTGGAATATTCCTCCTTTTTCCATGCCTGTCCTGTCTTTAGGATCACATTGTGCCCCCCTCCCCCTCGCCAACACATCCCTTTACATTTTATGACTTAATGGCCAGAGTTGCTCTTTTGTATATAGTGCCAAGTTGGAGCCTCTTGACGCACAGGGAAAACCAATTGCCAACTAAAAGATGTCAGACAAATTTGTCAAACTTTCCTGTCACTTTAAATGGTTGGAGTGTTGTTGTTCTCTCCTCCCTCCCCCACCCCACCATCCCCCTCCCCTTCCACTCGTGAACTTGCACAGCAAACAAACATATCTTGGCTGGTGCCTCACATCCGTCCTGGTTGCAGTTAAGGTGGTATAGGATGTGGCTTCCTCCGAAATTGCTTATTTAAAAAAAAATTAAAATGCTTGTGTGGCATGTTAGCACATGCATGGTTTATTGTTTCATGTTTTATAACCATCCTGAGGTGTGGCGCTTCTGATACGTCAGTTCTACCCACTGAGCTCTGCTAACAAAGGAAGTATACATGGGCTCCGTGGGACATGGTCATGATAGCCTTTGTGTGTTTGAATGGCCTCACTGGGCTGAAACTTGGAAGAATGGCCAATTTGGCGAGGTAACAGAGGGTGGGCCACTGCCTATGAAATCATACCTCAGCACCAGTCAGTGCCTAAAGGAAGTGGATCAGGGGCTGCAGGAGAATAGAAAACATGAACATGCGCAATTAGAAATGTGAGCAATGCCAGTCCTGAACCAGTTCACCTGCATGATGGGGTCAAAAATATGTTGAGGTTTCTTGATTCTAAAGTTCAATCCCATAGCCCCATGAGCGAGAACCTATACTACACACGACACTGCAAAAATTCATCATCTAATGAACTGAACAGCAGTAGCTATGAAGTATGTCATTGATTGTTAACACTATCATAATTTGTAGTCATTTGTTTTTTGAACTGTTAAGCACCTGTCTAGAATTATTAGCGAATCATGTGCTTTGTGGTCAGGAAGCAAATTCATCATGACCTGACCAATGTATTCTCAGCATCTCTGCTTTTCCCCCATAGGGCTGTGCCAGTGAATCTATTTTAAAACACTTAGTTGACCTAAGTATCAAGCTCTGCCAGTTTGGGTATGGTACGTACAACTATGATCTCTCCAGTAACTGAGCAAACACTAAAATGTTGCCTGTTTTCTGTGTACGTGATTCTTTTCGTAATGAGTCAATGTTGTGTGGGCTAACTGGGAAAAATGTGAAGTGGGCCACCCAGTGATCCATTGTTTCTGTATGAGATGCTGATCTATCCTTCAACTTTAGATTTATTTTATTTTTTGCAAATGTATATCTCTGAATGTTTGAGAATAGATTGTTCTGATTCTATGTCAAAACCTTTTACAATGTGTTGGCACAGTCCTTATTCCGAGGTCTGATCATATTGGCTGGTGGATATCGGGGAGGGTTGAGTCGGATAGTCATCGAGAGTTGCTGATTGATTAATGATCCCGGATTTTTTCAAGATAATGAAACACTTTCATCAGTGAGGCCTGGCTTAGCTTTGAAATCATGCTTTTAAAAGTCGTGACAATTGTTTGCATGAGAGTGTCTGTCCCGAACTCGTCCATTTCTGAATTAGCTGGTGTTACAGATGAGTAACGGCTGCTGTGTCATGTTTGTTAGCTATGGGTTACTAATAAAATCAATTGGTACAGTCGTATCTCAAATTGCTGCACTTCACACAATTGATAATGGTCAAATCTATTCACAACAAAAACCAGGCTAGCTGAACATCACTGTTAAATGAAAATGGAATTTTTTAAATTTCCTGTTGAAATGCTGGACGGTCTATCTTTTATGCTGTATTTGGCATTAATTCCTTTTCTGGTTAGGTGGCACTTCAAGCAGAAAGGAAGTGTAAGTTATCTTTTCAGGGCTGTCTGTAATTCTCTCTTTACCTTCTGAACTTGGATCAGAAATTGGGTAAGATCTGCTCCAAGCGAAATTGTGCTTCTGTGGGTAGAATGGTAAACTAAATTTTATAATCTGTTGACTTTGCCAGTCAAAGCAGTTTGGAAGGCAAAATTTAATTTCAGTGAACTGTCTAGGGAATTCAAATCCTACCCAAAAGGCAGCTGGCATACATCAGTGGTTGAACCTTGTGTTCCTTGTCTCTTTGCGTGCACAGCAGTTCATTCACCTGCACCTCAGTGAAGGAACATGGCTGGCTATTTACCTTTGTCCCCCTCCCCTTTTTCACATGGAGAACTAATGCTGTGTCTGTGTGCAAAGCACAAGTCAACAGTTGCAAATTCCAAATCCAGAGCTACAGGCACATAGTCATTACTGGATTTTTATCAATTAGCTATTTCCAAAATAATTACTGGGTTTAATCTCACTTCAACCCAAAAAAAGACTAAGGGTAGTACAAGCCATTTTACATACCTGTGTTCAGATGGGAATGGGAAACTGCTATTCAAACTGAATTCTAAATATGCCTCTGCTGCCTCTCACCTTGGTGTTACTTCAGAAATGGATCATTATGGGGAAGGGGCATGTTGGAGGTGGGTATCTTTGGTCCTCAGCAGATACTTGCACAGAGGAGAGCTGCTAACTTTATCTGTGTGCCTCTCTCACTTCTTGCCAAAACCCTGCCAACATCCATTTATATGGAGCATTGCTTGGCCAGTAACCTGCATCTTACTAACTTGTGCTATACAGACACATGAAATCACTTTGCGGAAGAGCTATGATAATCATCGTGTCTGTTTTTCCCTTCTAAATTAATCGCACTGCAGAAATTTCTCATTCTCTCTGCTGTTCTGAGAACTCGTGTTTTTGTGTCCTGAATTGTGGAATAAATTTGGGCTTTGCAACATTGCAAGTTTCCTTATTTTACGTGATGCTGCTTGAATTGACGGGAAGACAGAACATGATGTGTGTGCAACTTTGAGACTTTGTCCAGTGGGAAGGTCAAGCCAAACTAAGTCAGTCAGTCAGTCTTGCATTCCTGATCCCTTACAGATATGTCCAGAGTGCTGTAAACCACTACATTTTGTGGAAAGACATAAAGTGAAATGCAAATTTGTCTTGTACAGGCAATTTAGATTAAAACTACCTCCCTGAGCAAACAAGCATTAGTTTGCAGTTGAAAAAGATGCACCCAGTACTTTGTTTAATCAATGCATTCAGCTTTCTGCAGTAATTGTCAAAATAAATCAAATCTGAGCTGTTATAGTAAGGGAGGTTTTTGCACAGTTTGCTGTTCCGTTAGTTTGCACTTTAACTCAATTTGTGGTGGTGTTAGCCCCTCTTGAAGGCTGTTCCTCAAAATGATGACGTGATCAATTACTAAAGTAATCAACACTTTTAATCGTTCCCTCCCCACTTTAAAAAAAAATCAGCATTTAATGACCGTCAAGTTGCTGTTACAAATATCAAGTTGCTGTACAAATGATCGGCGCACATATCCAAGATTCCTTTGCTTATTACATTACCCACGCATTTTCCCATTTGATTTTAATTGGGTTGACGTTCAGGGAAAGAAAAGTACAGCCAGAGAAATTTCACACCAAGTTAGTGTGTGTAACTTCAAGGCGAATGATTCCAAGATATGATCTGCAAGGACTGTGAATGGAAAGTGAAGCTTGTGTCAAAATAACAAGTGTTTATCTTTGGGAGAAATGTGGGGAAAGAGAGCTCCACTTCATTTAAATGCAGATTCAAAGTTCCCCATTTAATTGTATTTCTCTGGGATGTTTATATGGCTTGCCAACTATTCTTTGTGTAAATATGAAGACAGTTTGGAGCCCAGTGCATGCTTTTACAAAATGCACATCATGTCCCCTTTCCCTATTGCCTGTGAAATAGAAAATTTGACTGGCTTCCTTTTTTATTGGAAGTCTAAAGGGGATGCAGCAATATCTCTGCCTCTGTTCTCCAAATTCTGTATTCATTTCCTCTGACTAAAGGTCACAAATGTCACACTAATTATCAAACTCCTTCATGCCCAAACACCCACCACTGACAGAAAAGGAACTTTCACAGTGTATTGTTCCTAGTACGAATCAAGTTCTGTCTGGTGCCACTACAGAAGTTAATATAAACGTCCATGGAATGCTGGGTGGCCTGATGGGTTACACACTATTCTCTCAATTGTTTTGTGGCTCTTTCGGACCAGACCCAAGAATCCTAGTTTAGGTTCAACCCAGTTTCATGAGCCCACAATACAAAACTCCTTCCAATTCCAAGTACTAAATTAGTCACTTAACCATTGTCATGTCAGAAGAATAGTGCAGGGAAGAGAGTAGAAAATGTACCTTCCCATTCTGTGGCTGCATGGCTGTGTGTTGAAACACTCTTGCCATCTTTGAACCTTTCCTTGATTTAAATACACAGGGACCCTTGCAGTTAGTGCCAAGTCTCTGGACCAGTAGAACCCACAATTGATGGGAAGCAATGTTAAGAAGGCTAATTGAAACTCCATCTCCTTTGTGACCTCTCTGGTTGTTTGGCGGCACAGCAGTTAGCACTGCTGCCTCACAGCATCAGGGATCTGCATCCAATTCTCAACTTTGTTCACTGTGCAGAGTCTGCACATTCTGCCTGGGTCTGTGTGTGTTACCTCTGGGCGCTCCAGTTTCCTCTCATAGTCCGAAAGATATGCTAATTAGATGCATTGGCTGTGCTAAATTCTCCCTTAGCGTACTCATAGGTGCCGGAGTGTGGCGACTAGGGGAATTTCGCAGTAACTTCATTAGTGCTAATGTATGCCTTACTTGTGACAAAAATAAATAAACTTTAACTTTACTGAAATGGCTCAGTTAGTTGATAAATTGGTTATCCAGTGTGTACACCTCAAGACATGTAGGCTAAGATCCAAGCTGATTCAGTAGAGATGATACAGTGGGTGCTGACATAAAAAGCCCATAAGTTAGGCTAAAACAACATCCTGACCACTTTTCCTACCTTTCCCTAGCCGAAAGCTGCATTTGTAACTGTTTGGAGAGGGACAGAAACAAGATCAGCTGCGATGCCACCCATGCCATGTAGCCTGTCAAAATTAATTTATCTGTGTTCACTCAAGAAGAGTGCGCCATTTGGGTGGAGAGCCAAGGGACAGATGATGCCTTTGAACCGCACTGCAGCAAGTTTCAGGAGAGGAAGAATCTAAATTGCTTTATTGATCAAAGGAATATGCATATTTAAATGAAAAGTTAATTAATTTGTAAAATCAGAAGTTTGCAGAGCTTGCAATGCTTCCAGAAGATTGTTTGTGAAAGAGGTTTCCTCATAAGTTTTGTAGGTTTTTTTAAGTTGGGGAGCTTTACCAAGCGAGAGAGATGCATTTCCGAATTGGATGAAATCTCCTGTCCACTACCATGTATTAAATAACCAAAGCAGATGTGGTTGTTGGGGAAATTAGTTCCTTCCTGTGTTTAGTTGTGGCCTAAAGTAAACCATGTCTTTGCCAATGGGGTAAAGCTATAATGTGGTAGTCACCAAGGCTGTAATGAGGTGATTGAGGGGGAGCATGGAGTGTCTGATTTTTTTCCATCAGTTTTGCAAATAGAAATTGGACACTTTGTCCCTGCCACTCGAGCAAATCATTTGTTTAAATTTAATGCATGTGGTCGGTTGCTGTCCATTCTGTTTCGCTACCAGTAGTTCATGTATCTTTTCACTCATACAATCTGTCTGTTTTTGTCCGTCTGTCTATCTTTTTGTCACGTTTTTGTTGAAATGGTCTGTTCAGATGAAATCTCCATCAGCTCTACCCTGCGTGTGACCTGAGCACTGCTCCACAGTTCATGCTTTCTATGTAGCACCAATGGCTATAAGGAAAAACAAACACTGCCCATGTTTTATAAATTAAGAAACATTAATCACCCACTTTTTTTAAAAAAAGCATTGTTCTAGCTCAAAAGAACTTTGAGCAGAATGATATTTTAACCCTTCCCTCATATATATATTTTAAAGCCCTCTTGCCTGCCCTCGGCTGTCTTCAATTGTAATTTGAACTGGAGCGATAGACAATTGAATGTATATTTGTGTAATTGGTCCACGTGTTAATTAGAGTTAAATGGAGAAGGCCATCATCAGCTGTGAAATATCTGACTCCTGTGCCAGGAATTCTGAGGTTCTGCTGCAGGTGGAGCAAATATCTGATTCCGCTCTAGATTCGTGCCCGCCACGGTATGCAAATATGCATCCTTTTTTATTCCCCTGTCACAAATGCTTTTCAAAAAAAAACTTGTAATAAACTTGGGTTGTCCTCCTTTCTCTCCCGAAGTACCAGATACCTTGTTGAATACATCAGTTCTTCCTAATGTTGATTTCTGTAGAGGTGTTAGATGAAGTGACTTTTCCCTGATGAGGACTATTTCTCGGACATGTATCCAATAAGAATTGGGGACCCGGGTTCGATTCCTGGCCTCGGGTCACTGTCTGTGTGGTGTCTGCATGTTCTCCCCATGTCTGCATGGGTTTCCTGCCATAATCCCAAAAAAAATGTGCTGGTTATGTGGATTGGCTGTGCTAAAATTCTCCCTCAGTGGACCTGAACAGATGCCAGACTGTAGACTAGGGGATTTTCACAGTGACTTCATTGCAACATTAATGTAAGCCTACTTCAGAGATCTCATGAACTTTCATTAGATTTTCCAAAGCTGCTTCCAGCCTGCAAAGCAGTAGTAGGTGTACGAGTGGGAAGGTGTTAATGGACTGCCATTTCAAAAGCACCACTGTAATTTTTTAAACCTCCAAATTATGTACAAATTGATCCAATTCACAGTATTTTAATACGTTTTCATCCTTCTCCAGACTCTCAAATGTATTTTATGTCAGTTTATAAATTATATACTGAAAAGATCTTTTTATTAATTTATAAAAGATGTGGGCTTATTTGCATTAAAATGCAGTAAAGATGTGTACCTGATGATGTGGCCAAACAGACTGCTTCATCACCAGAAGTTTTACCGCAGTGTTCTCGCCAAAAGTTTATCCTGGTTTTATTTGTATCGCTGCTGTGTGTGTATTTTTTAACCTGTTTAAACGTGTAACCTAGCACTCTAATTCAGAGGCTTGTTGCTGAAGTTTAATTTTGAGAAACTTTATACAATCCATGCTGTAGAAGGCTTATTTTATCATCCCCCCCAACCCTCCCAAAATCCCACTCTCAAACTTCCAATGAGTTACTGCTCGACGTTTGTACTGAGTAAGCTGGAAAAAAAATGGGAACTGTGCTGCACCCAACTTCTTATTTGGTACGCTACACTTGTAAAATGTTTTCAGTATGATAATTAACACTTATTGAATTAAAAGTAAACAGAGTATTGAATATATAATGTGATATTGGTCTGACAATTTGGGTAGGTGTTACTTTTTACAAAAAAATCTAGTAACTGTGTGTAAAGAATGGTTGGTTGTGCTCTTAAGAGGCTAATGGTTCACATCTTTTATTATTGGTGTCTAGAACCTTTTTTTTGTTGCATTTATTAAAATAGTTCCCATTTGGATGGATTTGTACTACGAGTTCTCAGTTCATTAAAAGTCAAATGGTTGTTTTAACTGTGTTGAGTCCTGCGCTGGAAAGTTTTGTCAGTTTTTGGAAATGTCCAGCCTCTTCCTACCCTGCTTCATGGTACTTCCTCAACTTTAATTTGCCCTGGGAGATTTCTAATGGCTTCAAACCACCCTCTTCCCCCTCCCCATCCCTTCTCGCAGCACCACACCATTGAAATCTGGAAGCCCTGTTGATGGGTGAGGTGAAGGGGCCGTATGAACGCTGCTACTTGTTGGCCTTGTCACCTAATGCAGATGCACCAAGTTTCAAACATTCCCGCCATCTTTAGAGCTCTTGTCAGTGTTGACTAGGGAGACTGGCACTTCATCCCAAATGCAACATCCTCCAGCAGCTAAACGAAGTAAGAAGCACGAACCTGCAATTTAAACATTAAAAAAAAAATCAGCAACTCTGAAGCCGCTGACCTGTGACTTCCCTCCTCCCTCTGTCCAGCCTGCCACAGATTCTGAAGCCTTGGGGAGCACTGCAGCTATGTCTGGGTATGGATCTGAATCATGATCTGGAAGAGAGTGGAAGTTGGTTTAATGTATTGTGCAGCGATCACTTGCATTAAGATTGTGCGCTATTTCAAAAGGTGGACTTGTTGAAGATGTGGGGTGGGGGGGGGAATGGAATTGAGAACTTTGATTCACTCATTTCTTGCCCCCTGCCTCACTGCCACTAAATCTTTATTTCCAGACTGAGGAGCCTTGAAGTCAGTTCAAAAAAAAATTTTTTTCCACCAAATTCTTCATGCGGGATTAATTCTGAGAAATGCCACCTCCTTTCCAATGGAGTTCTGGAACTTATGATGGGCTAAAATCATTTTGAAGAAAATGGAACAAATATTTTTAAAACTTAAAGTTTTTCTTTTACAAAACACAGTTTGTGAATGGTGGTCAGGACCAATTGAACCCAGAGTGCATGTGATTGAGCTATGAGGGTGAGCTAGTGTCTCTCTTCCTGCATAGAATCATGTATTTGCTGAAGTAATTTGTCTTAATGGGAATGTTGTAAAAACTTTACAGCCATATGTGCTATGTATCATAGTTAATAAATCATTCTTTTAAAGAAAAATGTTTTTGTTGAAATTATTACTTCCCTTTTGTAGTGCCTTGGCTTAGTTTCTTAACTAAAGTGTGCATTGCTTTTTGAAGGAACTTGGAAGGGTCTAGGTTCTCTATTATAGAATCCTACAGTGCACTAGCTACAATTCTGCCCCACCCACCCAGGCTCTAATCCCATAACCTCTCATATTTATCACCCCATAACTTCACATGGGTGGCATGGTAGCACAGTGGTTAGCACTGCTACTTCACAGCTCCAGAGACTGGGTTCGATTCCCAGCTCGGATCACTGTCTGTGTGGAGTTTGCACATTCTCCTTGTGGGTTTCCTCTGAGTGCTCCGCTTTCTTCCCACAGTCCAAAGATGTGTGGGTTAGGTTGATTGGCCATGCTAAAATTGCCCCTTAGTGTCCTGGGATGCGTAGGTTAGAGGGATTAGGGGGTAAGTGTGCAGGGATATGGGGGTATGGCCTGGATGGGATTGTGTTTGGTGCAGACTCGATGGGCCGAAGGGCCTCTTTCTGCACTGTAGGGTTCTATGATTCACTTTTATCCTGCTAATTCCCTGACTCCAGGTCAGTTTAGCATGACCAATCAGCCTGACCCCACACACCTTTGGAATGTTGGAGAAACCCACACAGACATAGGGTGACGGTGCGAACTCTACACAGACAATGACCCCCAAGGCCAGTATTGAACCCGGGTCCCTGGCACTGTAAGGCAGCAGTGCTAACCATAGTGCCACCATGCTGTCCTGAGGATGTTGCAAAGCTTAAGAGCGAGAGAGAGGTGGAAGTGTTTTTAATTCATTCTTGGGTATGAGTGTCATTGGCAAGGCCAGAATTTAGCATCTGTCACTAATTGATGGGTTGCTATATTCTCAAATGCAGATTGAGTTCAGTAGCATGAGGTTTGTGTTTTTTTTTTCAAAGTTTGCAGATTATAGATGACTCCCAAGGGAAGGTCATCAGTGCTACAGTTGAGGACCTGAGGAGCAAATGAGTGAAGAATAGGGAACAGTGCGTTTGACTGTTTGACACCAGGAAAAGGAAGTTTTTATAGAGCAGTAAATTGAACAATGCGTTTTAGTTAGCCGGATAGAGAAGTACTTATTCTCCTTGGAAGAACTAGTGTAATGTGAATATAAACAAGATAAAAAATGGTTTAAATGGTGTAATAGTGAAATAGTCAATGAAACAAAATATTGTTCTATTCTACCCCCTGGTTAGTGTTAATACCAAATCATACATGTATTGTGTCATACATGTATTGCCCATTTTGATTTGATCGACATGACAACCAGCACTGTACTTTAATGTATCCTAGCGCTAATACAATGACAGACTGGAACTATCAACAATGGCTGAGTTGGTAACACTCTTGTTTCCTTGAGTCAAAGACTTGAGCATAAAAATCCAATGCTTTGCTGAAAGAGTGGTGCACTGTCAGAAGTTCTGTCTTTTTAGATGAGACTAAGCCCATCTGTGTTCTCAGGAGAACTTAATAGATCCCACTTTGAAGAGGCACGAGAGTTATCTGTGTCTTGGCCAATATTCAACAGTGTCACTTTGCTCTTTGTGGAGGCAGGGCATCCTGAGGTTGTGAAAGTCCCTGTACAATAAAAAAAAATCATTTACCCACCAATTTTGTTCAATAATAAAAGACCTGTATCTACCAATATTATACCCTAAAGTTTGTTAATTAGTCACAAGTAGGCTTACATTAACAGTGCAGTGAAGTTGCTGTGAAAATCCCCTAATCATCACACTCCAGCACCTGTTTGGGAACACAGAATTTAGCACGGCCAATCCACTTAATATTCCTGGTTTATAGTGTTTGTTGAGTTTGCACATTCTCTCTGTGTCTGTGTTGATTTCCTCCGGGTGCAGCAAGGTAGCACAGTGATTAGCACCGCTACTCGAAGCATGTAAGATGATTAGAGGTTTAGATAGGGTGGACAGTGATAGCCTTTTTCCTAGGATGGAGAAAGCTAGCACGAGGGGACACAGCTTTAAATTAAGGGGTGATTGTTATAGGACGGATATCAGAGGTAGGTTCTTTACCCAGAGGGTGGTTAGGGAGTGGAATGCCCTGCCTGCGGCAGTTGTAGGTGCGCCAAGTTTGGTGGCGTTTAAGAGGTTAGTTGATAAGTTTATGGAAGAGAAGGGAATGGTTTAGTTTGGAGGGTCATTGCTTTTTTATAATGGTCAGCACAACATCGAAGGCCGAAGGGCCTGTTCTGCGCTGTAATGTTCTATGTTCATGATAAGAGGGCCCAGATTTGATTCCCAGCTTAGCCACTGCCTGTATGGAGTTTGCACATTCTCCCTGTGCCTGCATGGCTTTTCTCCTGGTTGCTCCAGTTTCCTCCCACACTCTGAAATTCATGTTGGTTATGTGCATTGAGCTGAACAGGCCCCAGACTGCGGTGATTGGTGGAATTTCACAGTAACTTCAGTGCAGTGTTAATGTGAGCCTTATTTGTGACAAACCTTAACCAGCACGTCTTCTGGATTGTGGGAGGAAACTGGAGTGCCTGGAGGAAACCCATACATACTCTGCACAGTGACCCAAACTGAGAATCAAATACAGGTGCCTGGCGTGTGAGGCAGCAGTGCTAACCCCTAGTCGTAGAGTTCAAAATTCATGTCACAAAGACATGCCTTGAGCATAGGAAAAACGTCCACCCACATTTTTGTCCCTGTCTATCACCATCCCTTTGTCCCACCCAGAATAGTAATAAGTTTCACAACACTGAGTTAAAGTCCAACAGGTTTATTTGGAATCTATCTACACAGACTATGACCCTAGCAGGGAATCGAACCTGGGTCCCTGGCATTGAGAGGTGGTGGTGCTAGGCACTGTCACCCAATTAGCTTACAAGTCCTTTGAGTAGAGGAAATTGATGGGTGATCAAATCATGGTTCTTAAAGTATTAAAAAGGATTCAATGCGGTAATTCCCCCACACGTTCTGGTGGGAATATCAACAATGTTAAAATTTAGCACATGGCTATCAACAAAGGGTAGTAAAAAATTTGGAGTTTTTTTGTCTCAAAGGTTATGTAGAAACTGAGGGAGTCAGTTGGATCTGTTTTTTTTGTATTGAGAAATGTGGAAATGAGTAAATGGAATTGAAGTACCGTTCAGTGATTAGCAGATCTGAGATTGAATGGCCACTGCCTGTTCATATTCCAGCAGTGTGCTTCCCAGGATCCGGTTTCCTCCTTTCTCATCCCCCTTTCCCCTGCCCAATTATTGGACTGTTAATCCATCTTGTCTCCATAGTCACCAGATGGCCAGAGCGCCTTAACATTCCCTATTGGAGGGGTGTGGGAAAATATTCTATTTAAAGTTGTCTTGACCAGAAAATGGGTGACAACTAGCTCACCTAGTGTACAAATGTGTGCAGTATTGGCCCCATAATATCCTCTCTTCCCTGCACACCAATCCCCCTCTTCCCCCACGTCATTAATCATCCTCAAAATCGGAGGAGGAAGTTTGAGTGAGTCTCCTGTTTCCAGCTTCCACCAACTTGGCAGTTCACTCAGCTTGGGATGACCTGTTTCCCAGGCTTTTTGTTTCCACCGCCTCCCAAACTGAGCTTGTATAGGCATCCCTGCTGCTGCACAACCAGTAGTGTAGGGTGTGCCCTCGTTTGCAGGGGTGGGGGGAAGGTGAAAACTGGTATGCTTTTGGCCTTCCTCCAGGCGGCTTCTGACCTTTGCTCAGGCTCTGCAATTGCAATCACAGAAGAGGTCACCAATTCATTGCATGGGAAATTATTAACTCATCGCAACCCTCAGTTGCTGTGTATCGTCACCTTGATATTCTTCTTTGTTGCAAAACTATTGTTGCATTGCAGAAATTCACCAAACCACCTTGGATAGTACCTTCCAAAGCCATGATCACTTCATTCTCGAAGGACTGGGGCAGCAGATACATAGGAACACCATCACCTTCAAGTTCCCCTCCAAGCACCCCCCCCACTATTCTACATTGCTGTGATAGTGGAGTCGGACATTTTAGAAACTTTCAAGTGGTTATTGGATAGGCACGTGGAGCACACCAGAATGATAGGGAGTGGGATGGCTTGATCTTCGTTTTGGACCAAGCTCGGCACAACAGTGAGGGCCGAAGGGCCTGTACTGTTCTATGTTCTGACTTGGAAATATATCACAATTCCTTAACAGTCTCTGGGTCAAAATCCTGGAATTCCCTCTCCGAATGACATTGTGGGTCAGCACATGGACTGCAGCAGGTTCAAAAAGGCAGCTCACCACCACCACCTCAAGGCGCAACTAGGGATAAATGCTGGCCCAGCCAGTGACACCCACGTCTCACAAATGAATGAAAAAAATGAATGCCGTATTGTAGCCTGTCACCAGTAATAGAAATGTCGGAGCAGGAGGAGCATTTGGCCCTTCAAGCTTGCTGCGTCATTCATTACAATCCTAGCTGATCGTCCAACTCAAAATAGTTTAATTCTGCTTTCTCCCCATACCTTTCGATCCCGTTTGCCCCATGAGTTATGCACACTGTCTGACCATAAAGTGATCTCTCTCAGCTTATCCTGATGCTTCTTTAGGGATGGGGAGAGAGGGTTGGTTCTGTACACACTACTGATTTCCATTGCTGACCTGTACTAGGCTGATGACCATTTAGATGGCCTTGGACTATTCACGTCCTGGTCGAAGTGGGGTAGGGAGGTGCGTGGGAAGTGTAGGTTACTAACTGCTACGCAATACCTTCCACATGGCAGGAACAGTGTGTCAGTTATGGTGCAGAAGGAGGCCATTTGGTCCATTGTATCTACACTGACTCTGAGTGCCTTTTCTTCACCTTCTCCCACTAATCTCACCTTATTCCCTTTCAGTTAAGTCCAATTAGCTTTTGAATGCCCCATTTGAGCCTGATTCCACCACGTTATTGGGCAGTGTTCCAATCTCTAATCTTGCTACGTTCCTCCTCTAATCACTTCTGCTTCTTTTTGCCAGTTACTTCAAATCTGTGCATCCTCGTCCTCGACTGAGAACAAAAATAGTGTCTTTGGGCACTTTTGCCTCAGTACCAGGTACCTGGGCTTGATTTTAGCTTTGCATGAGTGTATAGTTTGTACATGCTCCCCGTGTCTGCATGTGTTTCCTCTGGGTTGTATGAGGAACAGCTAATGACTCTGGGTCTGTACTCATTAGAGTTTAGAAGGGTGAGGTGGGATCTTATTGCAACTTACAGGATACTGCGAGACCTGAATAGGTTGGATGTGGAGAGGATGTTTCCACTAGTAGGAAAAACTAGAACCGGAGGCACAACCTCAGGCTAAAGGGATGATCCTTTAAAACAGAGATGAGGAAGAATTTCTTCAGTCAGAGTTGTGAATGTGTGGAACTCTTTGCTGCAGAAGGCTGTGGAAGCCAGGTCATTGAGTGTCTTTGAGACAGAGACAGATTTGTGATTAATAAGGGGATCAGGAGTTATGGGGAAAAGGCGGGAGAATGGGGATGAGAAAATTATCAGCCATGATTGAATGGTGGAGCAGATTTGAAGGCCAAGTGGCCTAATTCTGCTCCTATGTCTTATGGGTGCTTAAGTTTCCTTCAAAGATGTGCAGGTTATGTGAATTGGCCGTGTTGAATTACGCCTCATTGTCCCCAAGATGTCGGGTAGGGGGGATTAGCGGATAAATGTGTGGGCCTATGGGATAGGGCGAAGTTTTAAGTTTATTTATTAATGTCGTAAATAAGCTTACTGTGCAATGAAGTTACTATGAAAATCCCCTAGTCGCCACAATCTGGCCCCTATTCGGATACATTGAGGGAGAATTTAGCTTAGTCACTGCACCTAACCAGCACGTCTTTCGGACTGGGGCAGGAAACCAGAGCACCTGGAGGAAACCCATGCAGGCACGGCGAGAACTTGAAGACTCTGCACAGATAGTGATCCAAGCGGGGAATCGAATCCAGGTCCCTGGAGCTGTGAGGCAATAGTTGGTGTAGATGAGATGCCATGTTGGAGTGATGGTGTAGACTTGCTGGGCTCAAGGGCCTCCTTCCACATTGTAGAGATTCTATGATTTCACAACCTCAGGCCTCACCAAAGCATTCCATAGCCAAGTAAGTACAGCCTAAAGTTTATCACTGTTGTACTTCAGAAGAAGTAGCAGCTAGTTTATTCAGATCAATGTGATAAATGACCAGATAATTTAGTGATGTTGCTTGAGGGATACGTATTGTCCAGGATACCAGTTCCTCTTTGAAATGATGTCGTGGGATCTGCCCATTCCAGTGGTGTGAAAAGACAAGGGTCTCTGTTTAAAGTTTGTTTATTTATTGGTCACAAGTAAGGCTTTTGCATTAACACTGCAATAAAGTTGCTGTGAAAATCCCTACTTGCCACACTTGGTGCCTGTTTGGGTAAATTGAGGGAGAACTTCACACATCCAATCCACCTAACCCACACATCTTTGGACTATGGGAGGAAGATGGATACAGGGGAAACCCATGCAGACACATGGAGAACGTGCAGACCCACATAGATGGTGACCCAAGTCGGGAATCAAATGCAGCTCCCTGGCACTGTGAGGCAGCAGTGCTAACCGCTGTGCCCTTCACAGTTTGGCACCTGTTTGGCTATGCTAAATTCTCCCTCAGTTTACGCAAACAGATGCCGAATTGTGAAGGGCATGGTGGATAGCACTGCTGCCTCACAGTGCCAGGGTGCTGTGTTTGATTTCCAATTTGAGTCACTGTACGTCTGGCGTCTGCACATTCTCTTTGTACCTGCGTGGGTTTCCTCGGGGTGCTCTGGTTTCCTCCCACAGTGCAAGAGACATGCTGGTTCCGTACATTGAGGGAGAATTTAGTCAGCGGGAGCCTTCGTCAGCGCTCCGAAAGCTTGTGATTTCAAATAAACCTGTTGGACTTTAACCTGGTGTTGTGAGACTTATCACTCTCTCTTAAATAAACTCAATGACCTGGCCTCCGTAGCCTTCTGTGGTATTGAATTCCACAGATTCTCTCTAACTTCTGGCTGAAGAAATTCCTCCTCATCTTGCTTCTGAAGAGTCGTGCCTTAATCACAGAATCCCTGCAGTGCAGGAGGAGACCATTAGGCCCATCACTGACAAAAATTCCACCCAGACCCTTTCTCTGTAATGCCACATATTTACCCTGCTAGTCCCCTGACTATGAAGTGGCAATTTCCATGTGGAAGGTACTCTGAGGCTGTGCCCTTGGATCCCAGTCTCTCTCTCAAATGAAACCATCTTCTCCACGTCCGCTCTTTCAGTAGGTTGCAACATAATTGTGCATATTATTGACTTTGTTTTCTCTTTTAAAAAAAAGGGAGAGTGATTCTGAGTAATGTTCCTTCGGTGGGGGGTCAAAATTGTTGAGGTCTCAGTCATAGATGGAATTCTTAACCCTTGGGAAGAGCTGGATCAGAATCAGTATTTAGCTGCCAGCGATGATTCAATAATTTTGCCACACAGAGAAATAGGCATGTATTGATCCAGGCATGTGTCAAAAATAGAGACAAGATGAGTAGTTTGCAAAAGGAAAAAAAAAATTCCAGACTGTCTACTCTTAATGGCAATTCTGCTGGGAATACTGTTGCACTTGGGTGGAAGATGTTGTACATTGTGTAATCCCAGCCAGTCCCATGTTATATATATATCCGGCATAAGCATCACAAATCTATTTTATTTTTTGCAGGCAATTAGACAGGCAACAGATGGGTCTTTGAACTGGACTAGCTCTTCAGTGTGACACAGATGAGGTCTGTACCATAAACCGCTGGACTGTGCTTCAGGTGACATCTTTTGGCTATTTGGAATATTGCAGTTGGGTTTGAACAGAGGGAACAACGATTTTTACTTGGTAGAATCAAAGAATCTCAACAGTGCAGGAGGAGGACATTTGGCCCATTTGAATCTGCACTGACCACAATCCCACTCAGGCCCTATTCCTGTAACCTCACATACTTACCCTTCTAATCTCCCTGTCACTAAGGGGCAATTTAGCATGGCCAGTCCACCTAACCCACACATCTTTAGAGTGTGAGCGGAAACCCATGCAGACTCCACACAGACAGTGACCCAAGAATGGAATCAAACCCGGGTCCCTGGTGCTGTGAGGCAGCAGTGCTAACCACTGTGCCGCCCCAATGTTTGGTAGCTGGGTCCGTGTGAGTTCTCCGCCAAATTTGATGGATCGAATGGTCTCCTTCCTAGAATCAACCGTGCAAAAGGAGGCCATTCAGCCCATCAAGTCTGCACTGACAATCCCACCCAAGCGTTATCCCTACCTTCCCAAACATTTACCCTGCTAATCCCTCGAATCTGTATATCCTGGGACACTAAAGGGCAATTTAGCATGGCCAATCAATCTAACCCGCACATCTTTCCGATTGTGGGAGGAAACCCACACAGACATGGAAGAATGTGCAAACTCCACACAGACAGTGACCTGAGCTGGGAATCGAACCTGGGTCCCTGGCGCCATGAGGCACCAGTGCTAACCACTGTGCTACTGTGCTGCCTCTGTGATATCCTTTCTGTAATGTCTCTGTGACTCTCCTTGCATGGTTACCTGCAGGAATTCTCAAAAGGACTATTCACACTCCACACACTCAATCTCTCTCAGCCTCACTCATTTACATTTTAAGCACTTGGGGGACAAAATCTTAAGATATGTTCCCAGCCTCCACAAGTTTGCTGATGCCTACCAGTTCTCTCCTACCTTTCTTGACCCCTTCCACCGATCTTACCTTGTCAGGTGCTTTGCACGTTGTAAAGTCCTGAATGAGCCACAATCTCCACTGGTGAGAAGGCTGGAGCTAAACGTTTTAAGCCCCCGTCACAGAGACTGTACCATTGGCATCCATTTAGAGTCTGTGTCCTAACTGCCCCAGCGATGAATCTTCAGCCCACACGGCCTCTCCATCACAAAGACGTCTGTTCCTACCTCCATTCCAACGATCCAGAGTTCACCAGCCTATCCATAAACTATGCGGCCTTCTATTGCCCATACCTTATCCATTACCAAGCTCTGTTCCCTCATTAGAGTAACTTGTCCCAAAGCACTTCATCAGATTGGTAGCGGATAAATTTAACAGAGCCTGAGATGGCACCGGAGTGTGGTGACTTCTTGCAAGCTGCACCCAGCATACCCTCTTAACTCTATCCTTTAACTCCTGTTCTATGCTTCTAAAGTTATTGCTTCTAGAGTTTATTCTAACTCATTAAGACTCTCTGACAATGCTCGAATTCAGACTCTTTTCTATACCCTAGTTGAGGATGAAGGAAGACAACAGGAATAGAGAAATTTGGACTCTGGAAGAGTAGAGGGTTTTACTTCAGTTGGGCAGCATGTTCGATGCAGGCTTGGAGCGCCAATGGGCCTGTTCCTGTGCTGCAATTTTCTTTGTTCTTTATATCAACAGCGCTATTTTGGAAGTGCCATCGTCTGAACAGATGAGGCGAAGAGACTGAGAGAATGGGACGGGATCCTTGCGGGATGTGAGGTGTGAAGAGCTGTAGTCAAGGCAGCAGGAGAACGGGGATCAGAAAAAAAAATCATCTATGTTTGAATGGCAGAGCAGACTCAATGGGCTGAATGGACTAATTCTGCTCCTAATTTCTTGTCTGATGGTCTGTGGGAGTTGGTGGACTTGTAATGGATACTAGAGGACCAGTTTATAGATTCATAGAATCCTACTTGCAGGAGGAGGCCATTTGTCCCATCAAGTCTGTACTGACCACAATCCCACCCAGCCCTATCTCCATAACCCCTTGCATTTATCCCAACTAGCCCTCCTGATACTAGTGGACCAGTTTATGGATTCATAGAATCCTGTAGTGCAGAAGGAAGCCATTTGGCCCATCAAGTTTATACCAACCACAACCCCACCCAGCCCTATCCTCATAACCCCTTGCGTTTACCCCAGCCAGTCCCCTGATACCAGTGGACTTGTTTATCACCAGAAATGGAGACACCAAGATCAAAGAAGGGAAATTCAAAGAAGAATCAAAGAAAGAAAGATCAAAGAGGTGTCAGAGATGGACAATATGAAAGTGGTGTGGTGGAAACTGGAAGAAAAATTGATAATTTTTTCCCAAGTCTGGGTGAAAGCATGAAGCGATACCAAAATAGTCATCAATATACCAAATCAAGGAGTTGTGGAAGAGGGCTGGAATAGGGAATGCTCCAAATAACCCATAAAGAGACGGGCATAACTGGGACCTATGCAAATGCCTGTAGCCGCATCTTTTTATCTGGAGGAGGTGGTATGTGTTAAAGGGGAAATTGAGTGAACCAGTTAGGAGATGTTAGGGGTAAGTTTTTCACTCAGAGGGTAGTGAGTGAATGGATTCGGCTGCCGTCAGTGGTAGTAGAGGCGAACTCGCTGGGGTCTTTTAAAAAAACTTCTGGATGAATATATGGGATCTAATGGGATTGGGGGGTTATAGATAGTTCTATGGCTTGGTAGGTATAGATGTGATCGGCGCAACTTGTGGGCCGAAGGGCCTGTATGCGCTGTAGTGTTCTATGTTCTAGTTCAGCCAGATGGGGGAGAGCGGTGGGGATTGTTCAGGCCTCTGTTTGAGGAAGAAGCAAAGAACTTTGATGCCATCTTGGTGAGGAATGGAGAGTAGAGGGATTGGACATCCATGATGAAGAGGTGGTGGTATGGGCCAGGGAACTGGAAATAGTTAATTTGATTTGATTTGATTTATTGTTGTCACGTGTATTACCATACAGTGAAAAGTACTGTTTCTTGTGTGCTAAGACTGTACCGAAGGAAAGGAGAGGGTGCAGAATGTAGTGTTACAATCACAGAATGAAGTTTTAGAAGCACAGAACAAAAGTGAAAGGTAGAACTAGAAGCTATGCCAGGCACAGCTTGCATGAAGTCGCCTTGCTCCGGCTCCACGGAAGTAGGTGGGGAGGGATTGGACAACAGGAGAGAGATGGAGTCAAGATAGAAGGAAATAAATTTGGTGGGGCAGGAATAAGCAGACATGATGGGTTTACGGGGGCAGTCCTGTTTGTGGATTTTGGGAAGGGAGTAGAAGTATGCTATCTAGGGTTGGGAGACTGAGGTTGGGAGCTGTGGAAAGAAGATCTCTGGAGGAGATAAGATTTTTTCTCCACAGATTCCAACCTCATGGTCTCCCAACCCTGAACACCCTGCTTCTACCTCCTTCCCTTTGTCCTATTATAGCATACCTCTCCCATCCACCCTCGTAGTATACTCTTATTTTTGATCAAGAATCATCCAGGCTCAAAACATTGGCTCTATTCTCTCTCCACAGATGCTGTCAGACCTGCTGAGATTTTCCAGCATTTCCTGTTTCTGCTTCTGATTCCAGCATCCACGATATTTTGCTTCTATCTAAGGCAGAAGAGAGAATGTCCGGGGTGTGTGGGGTCCTTAATTATGCCGGCTGCTTTCCTGACGCAGCGGGACAGAGTCAATGGATGAGAGACTGGTTTGTGTGATGGATCAGGCAACATTCACAACCCTTTGTAGTTTCTTGCAGTCTTGGGCAGAGTAGGAGCCCATACCAAGCTGTGATAGAACCTGAAAGAATGCTTTCTATGGTGCATCTGTAAAAGTTGATGAGAGTTGAGCTCAAATGCTGAATTTCCTTAGTCTTCTGAGAAATTAGAGGCGTTGGTCTTCTTAACTATAATATCGGCATTGGGGGTGGGGGGGCAGGACAGGTTGTTGGTGATCCGGACACCTAAAGACTTGAAGCTCTCAACCATTTCCACGTCATCCCCATTGTTGTAGACAGGGACATGTTCTCCACTTCTTCCTGAAGTCAAAGACAATCTTTAGTTGACATTGAAGGAGAGATTACTGTCACAGCAACACTTTGCCAGATTCTCTCATTCCTATACTCGGTCGCATTGTTTGAGATCTGACCCACTACCGTTGTGTTAACATTAATTTTAACATTAATCATTTTAGTTTTTGGAAACTGTTCCAAGAAACGCCTCCCCTCGCCTCCCCTCCCCTCGCCTCGCCTCATTTCCCTTCATTTCCCCTTCGTAGCTGCAGGGACTTGGGTTCGATTCTGGCCTCGGATCACTGTCTGTGTGGAGTCTGCATGTTCTTCCTGTGTCTGCATGGGTTTCCTCCCACAATCTGAAAGACGCACTGGTTGACCCAAACAGGCACCAGAATGTGGCGACTCAGGCAGGTCACCACACTCTGAGGTCACGTACCAACCGACTCAAGAACAGCTTCTTCCCTGCTGCTGTCAGACTATTGAATGGACCTACCTCGCATTAAGTTGATCTTTCTCTACACCCTAGCTATGACAGTAACACAATATTATATAGTCTGTCCTTTTCTTCTCTATGAATGGTATGCTTTGTTTGTATAGCATGCAAGAAACTGTATTTTTCACTGTATATTAATATATAATAATTTTGCAGTAACTTCATTGCAGTGTTAATGTAAACTTTTCTTGTGACTAATAAATAAACTACTTCAGATGTGCAGGTTAGGTGGATTGACCATACTAAATTGCCTCTTAGTGTCCAAAGATGTATAGATTAGGGGACTTAGTGGGTGGAGTAAGTGTATGGGGTAAGTATATAGGGTAAATAGGACACTGAATAAACCTGGTCAGATGCCCTGCTAGAGAGTTGGTGCAGACTCGATGGGCCAAATGGCCACCTTCTGCACTGTATGGATTCTATGGTTCATTAAGGTAGAAATCACTTGGACACAAGTCAGCGTGCCCAGTCAGGTAAGTCTGTGTAAGATACTCGTTCGTCCTCAACTGCTGTATTGCTTTGGAGTTCCTAATAGCTTCTCATGAGGGTCTGTGTCAATTTTGTCCGCTAACAATTGGGTGAAGTGCTTTGGGAATGTTTTACGAGTTAAGGACACTATATGTAAAACGCACATTTCTCTGGCACTTCTGAAAGTGGTGCACTTTCTCTAATGTACACCAGGGGGAAACCTTGCACTGTGGTTACAATCAAGTAAGTCTCAATGCCAGGTTAAAGTCCAACAGGTTTATTTGGTAGCACGAGCCACTAGCTTAAGACTTGATTGCCTGTAAAGACTCGCTTTCCAATCATTATTTTGTAAATATATAAAACAGAGCTCCCATTTACCTGATGAAGGATGTGAATAAGGTTAGAACATAGAACAATCCAGCACAAACAGGCCCTTCAGCCCACGAGTTGCGCCGATCACATCTACCAATCCACAGACCTATCTATAACCCCCTATCCTATTCTTTTCCATATACTCATCCAGAAGTCTCTTAAAAGACCCCAGTGAGTTTGCCTCAACAACCTCCGACGGCAGTCGGTTCCATTCACTCACCACCCTCTGAGTGAAAAACCTACCCCTGACATCTCCTTTGTATTTGCTTCCCTGCACCTTAAATCTGTGTCCTCTCGTAGTGACCATTTCAGCTCGGGGAAATAGTCTCTGAGAGTCCACCCTATCTATTCCTCTCAACATTTTATAAACCTCTATCAGGTCGCCTCTCAACCTACGTCTCTCCAGTGAGAACAGTCCCAGCTCCCTCAACCTAGTTGAAAGAGTGCAGAGAAGGTTTACAAGGATGTTGCCAGGACTTGAGAAACATTAACACTGCAATGAAGTTACTGCAAAAATCCTCTAGTTGCCATGCTCCCAGCACCTGTTCGGGTACACTGAAGGAGAATTTAGCACGTTTGATGCACCTAACTGGAACATCTTTCAGGCTGTAGGAGGAAACTGGAGCACCCGAAGGAAACCCATGGAAGAAAACGAGCAGACTCCGCACAGATAGTGACCCAAACCAGGAATCGAATCTGCACCCCTGGCACTGAGAGGTAGCAGTACTAACCACTGTGCCGCCATCAGGGTTCCTAGTTATCTGCAACCACTCCTGGTTGTTATTTTCCCCTCCTGATTACTGTTTCCCAACTTTTACCTACCACTGATGTTAAACTAACTGGCTAGTCTTTCCCTGAGTAAATGTACTCTGCAACTCATGAGAGGTAGGAGAGCCTGTGATTGGTGGGTTAACAAACATGGAGGGGAAGGAGAGAATATGATAGGTGGATTAGTGAGCATGGAGGGGAAAGAGAGGCTGTGATTGGTGGATTAGTGAGCATGGAGGGGAAAGGAAGGCTGTGATTGGTGGATTAGTGAGCATGGAGGGGAAAGGGGAGGCTGTGATTGGTGGATTAGTGAACAAGGAGGGGAAAGAGAGGCTGTGATTGGTGGATTAGTGAGCATGGGGGAAAGGGAGGCTGTGATTGGTAATAGTGAGCATGGAGGGGAAAGGAGGCTGTGATTGGTGGATTAGTGAGCATGGAGGGGAAAGAGAGGCTGTGATTGGTGGATTAGTGAGCATGGAGGGGAAAGAGAGGCTGTGATTGGTGGAATAGTGAGCATGGTAGGAAAGGAGAAGCTGTGATTGGTGGATTAGTGAGCATGGAGGGGAAAGAGAGGCTGTGATTGGTGGATTAGTGAGCATGGAGGGGAAAGGGGAAGCTGTGATTGGTAGATTAGTCATCTTGGAGGAAAGGGGAGTCTGTGATTGGTGGATTAGTGAATAAGGAGGGGAAAGAGAGGCTGTGATTGGTGGATTAGTGAGCATGGAGGGGAAGGGGAGGCTGTGATTGGTGGATTAGTGAACAAGGAGGGGAAAGAGAGGCTGTGATTGGTGGATTAGTGAGCATGGAGGGGAAAGGGAGGCTGTGATTGGTGGATTAGTGAGCATGGAGGGGAAAGGGGAGGCTGTGATTGGTGGATTAGTGAACAAGGAGGGGAAAGAGAGGCTGTGATTGGTGGATTAGTGAGCATGGAGGGGAAAGGGGAGGCTGTGATTGGTGGAATAGTGAGCATGGAGGGGAAAGGAAGGCTGTGATTGGTGGAATAGTGAGCATGGAGGGGAAAGAGAGGCTGTGATTGGTGGATTAGTGAGCATGGAGGGGAAAGGGAGGCTGTGATTGGTGGATTAGTGAGCATGGAGGGGAAAGAGAGGCTGTGATTGGTGGATTAGTGAGCATGGAGGGGAAGAGGAGACTGTGATTGGTGGATTAGTGAGCATGGAGGGGAAAGAGAGGCTGTGATTGGTGGATTAGTGAGCATGGAGGGGAAGGGGAGGCTGTGATTGGTGGATTAGTGAGCATGGAGGGGAAGGGGAGGCTGTGATTGGTGGAATAGTGAGCATGGTAGGAAAGGAGAAGCTGTGATTGGTGGATTAGTGAGCATGGAGGGGAAAGAGAGGCTGTGATTGGTGGATTAGTGAGCATGGAGGGGAAAAGAGGCTGTGATTGGTGGATTAGTGAGCATGGAGGGGAAGGGGAGGCTGTGATTGGTGGAATAGTGAGCATGGAGGGGAAAGAGAGGCTGTGATTGGTGGATTAGTGAGCATGGAGGGGAAAGGAAGGCTGTGATTGGTGGATTAGTGAACAAGAGGGGAAAGAGAGGCTGTGATTGGTGGATTAGTGAGCATGGAGGGGAAGAGGAGACTGTGATTGGTGGATTAGTGAACAAGGAGGGGAAAGAGAGGCTGTGATTGGTGGATTAGTGAGCATGGAGGGGAAGGAGAGGCTGTGATTGGTGGATTAGTGAGCATGGAGGGGAAAGAGAGGCTGTGATTGGTGGAATAGTGAGCATGGTAGGAAAGGAGAAGCTGTGATTGGTGGATTAGTGAGCATGGAGGGGAAAGAGAGGCTGTGATTGGTGGATTAGTGAGCATGGAGGGGAAGAGGAGACTGTGATTGGTGGATTAGTGAACAAGGAGCGGAAAGAGAGGCTGTGATTGGTGGATTAGTGAGCATGGAGGCGAAGGGGAGGCTGTGATTGATAGATTAGTAAGCATGGAGGGGAAGGGGAAGCTGTGATTGGTGGAATAGCAAACCTGGAGGGGAAGGGGAGGCTATGATTGGTGGATTAATGAGCATGGTAAGGAAGAAGAGGCTGTGATTGGTGGATTAATGAGAATGGAGAGGAAGGGGAGGCTGTGATTGGTGGATTCGTGACCATGGTTAAAAAAAGGAGAGGCTATGATTGGTGGATTAGCGAGAATGGAGGGGAAGGGGAGGCTGTGATTGGTGGATTAGTGAACACCATGGGCTTGGAGGTATTATCACTGGGTGTTAACCAGTGACAGCACCTCCGCTGTGTTATGTTGGGGGCCGGGGAGAGGTACATGGATCAAGGAAAAGTTGCTTCAGAAAATTCCAAAATTTCAGATTTGCCTTTGAAACCTTTGGTACATTGGAAAGTTGCTCTAGTATTTTATGACCCTGTATGGTTCCAATTCGCCTGGCTGACGAAGGGCTTCCCTCCGCCATGTCCACCCTCACTTCCTGAGATGTACCTAGGCCTGGAAAGAGCTGGCCAGATGTTGGTCCATCACGCCAGTGCTCGGACCAGTGTTCAGCCTTCACTGCACAAGCTCACCCTTGCTGAGTGTCACAATATGGGGATGGATTTGGCAGTGTCCAAGCTACCTATGCTTGTCCCAAAATGAACATAGAAAGAGGATTTCCTGCAACCTCATGGAGGTATGGTTAATACTTTATTGTAATTTCAGGGCAATCACCTGGTTTCAGTTTCAGATAGTTGGTCCATAAACACTACCCAAACCCTCGATTAGATTCCAGTCTGTAACTCACTCCCGGGCATCTGTTATTCTATATATAAACCAACCCCTCAATTAGATTCCAATTTGTAACTCACTCCTGGATATCTGTTATCATAGAGGTTTACAGCATATTACAGCTATGATTTACAATCATAGAGGGAGCAGGCCCAACTTGTCTATGCTGCCTTTCTTTTTAAAAACCCCTAAGCTAATCCCAATTTCCTGCATTTGGCCCATATCCCTCTTTATCCATTGTATCCATGATACTATCTCAATGCTTTTTAAAAGATAAAATTGTACCCACCTCTACTACTATCTCTGGCAGCTTGTTCCAGACACTCACCATCCTCTGGGTGAAAATATTGCCCCCTGGATACTTTCATATCTCTCCTCGCTCATCTTAAACCTATGCCATCTAGTTTTAGACTTCCTTATCTTTGGGGAAAGATACTGACTGTCTAGCTGACCTGTGCCCCTCATTATTTTATAGACCTCTATAAGATCACCCTTCAGCCTCCTATGCTCCAGAGAAAAAAAGTCCCAGTCTGTCCATCTCTCCTTATAACTAAATCCATCAAATCCCGGTAGCATCCTAGTAAATCTTTTCTGCACTCGCTCCAGTTTAATAGTATCCTTTCTATATAGCATGACCAGAATTGCACACAGTATTCCAAGTGTGGCCTTACCAATGTTTTGTACAACTTCAACAAGACATTCCAACTCCTGTATTCAATGTTCTGACCAATGAAACCCAACATGCTGAATGCTTTCTTCACCATTGTGTCCACCTGTGACTCTACTTTCAAGGAACTATGAACATGTAACTCATTCTATATATAAATCACTCCAAAACCGTTGAATAGATTCCAGTCTGTAACTCACTCCTGGGTATCTGTTATTTTATATACAAACCATCCTGAAACCCTCGATTAGATTCCAGTATGTAACTCATTCTCAGATATCTGTTATTCTACATATAAACCACTCCAAACCCCTCCATTGTATTCCAGTCCGTACCTTACTCCTGGATATCTGTTATTCTATTTATAAACCAACCCGAACCCCTTGATTAGATTCCAATTTGTAACTCACTCCTGGGTATCTGTTATTCTATATATAAACCACCCTGAACCCCTCGATTAGATTCCAGTCTGTAACTCACTCCTGGGTATCTGTTGTTCTATATATAAACCATCCCGAACCCCTCGATTAGATTCCAGTCTGTAACTCACTCCCGGGTACCTGTTATTCTATATATAAACCACCCTGAACCCCTCGATTAGATTCCAGTCTGTAACTCACTCCCGGGTATCTGTTATTCTATATATAAACCAACCCGAACCCCTCGATTAGATTCCAGTCTGTAACTCACTCCCGGGTATCTGTTATTCTATATATAAACCAACACGAACTCCGCAATTAGATTCCAGTCTGTAACTCACTCCCGGGTATCTGTTATTCTATATATAAACCACCCTGAACCCCTCGATTAGATTCCAGTCTGTAACTCACTCCCGGGTATCTGTTATTCTCTATAAAAACATCCCGAATCCCTCGATTAGATTCCAGTCTGTAACTCTTTCCTGGGTATCTATTATTCTATATATAAACCTCACCAAACCCTTCAATTAGATTCTAGTCTGTAGCTTATTGTTGGGTGCCTATTCATCCAGCTATGTATTATCTGAAGCTCTTGCCAAGATTGCAGGCTGTACATTGCTCCTGGCTATGCCTCCTGTTCTTTGTACTGTGTGAGGGAATGATGTGAAGTCAAACATCAAGGAGTGAAAGCTGAAATGCTGTCCAGACTGGGAGATGAACTGAATGGATCTCTCTGGACTAAACACCACAGCTCGTGGGCCCGTGCAGGTGAGGAGGACAATTTCATTAATAATGACACCACAGAGCTAGGTTAAAGGGGAGACGGATCATACGAGAGGCAGATGCATGTTCACAAACATGCGTGCACAGAAGTACACGTGGGATCGCTCACACGCCTTCGAACACGTATGCTCACTCCAGTTATATGTGTACACCTATTACTCTTTGATGTCTCTCTCTTGTATCTCTTGCCTCGCACTGTGCAGACATGACAAGCCATCCTATTCCAATCACCACCCTATGGTCAAAGAGATAAAGTACATGCATATTGCATTACTTTTATTTTTAAATCTTATTATAATTGGAAGCATAGCTCAATAATTATATGAAGATGTGCCTCTCTGTGGCACCTTTCTTGACCTCAGGATGTGTCAGAGAGCATGAAGCCAAATTAAGTACTTTATAAGTGTGGTCACTGATGTAAAGGAGTAAACATGAAAGCCAATGGGCCCACCACTCCTCCCCCCATCAGCCCCCCAAGTATGACAGTGACCAAATAATTTTGTTCAGCAATGTTGGTTTAATGGACGATATTGAGATTGTGGGATCCTTGGTACGATTTGCTTCAGTTAAAAGGCTTCTATTTAAGATATTTCTGTTTTTATAACTAACTATGCCATGCTTTAAAGCTAACTTGACTAAATTTTAAAACTCAGTTGGGAATTTTTGGATGAAATTGGCTACGTTCTTTGAAAGTACAATGCAAACATAGTTGTGCATAAACAAGTATTTCATGGTTGCACAGCTGCGAATTGTTTTTGAAAGTTGAAGACTATGTATGCCTAGTAATTTTATAACACAGATGACTGGAAAGTTAGAATGCTGGAAAAAGCCAATTGCTGTTCAGTTGAATCTTGCCAAGTAAAGTTAAAGTTTATTTATTACTCACAAGTCAGGCTTACATTAACACTGCAATGAAATTACTTTGAAAACCCCTTAGTCGTCTTACTCCGGCACCTGTTCAGGTACACTGGTCGTGCTAAATTCTCCCTCGATGTACCCAACCAGCATATCTTTTGGACTGTGGTGGGAAACTGGGAAAATGCATGCAGACTCCACGCAGTGACCTGAGTTGGGTCCCTGTAAGACTGCAGTGCCAAGCACTGTGCTACCATGTAAAGTTTTGAATTCATGTCAGTACAGGGCGTAGCTGTGATGACAGCTCCCAATTCGACTCTTTTCTCTCGCCCTCATCCTCTTCCCATCACCCCCATCACCCCCAACAACTCCACACAGACAGTGACTCAAGTTGGGAATCGAACCCAGTTCCCTGACGCTGTGAGACAGCAGAGCTAACCACTGTGCCACCATCATATCACTCCTACTCCATTTACCCATGAGACAATAATTGACCGGGCTTCAATTGCTATTCGTGGGAGAGCGTTCTATCACCTGTTGAAATGATTCCTCATTTCACTCCCGAAAGATCTGCCTCCAATTCTTTGATTGTTTTCCTTGGAGAAAAGGAAACTGTGAGGAGACTTAATTGAGTGATTTAGGTTCCTGAGGAGTAGGGATAGGGTAAATAGGGAGACACTGATCCCACTCAAGAGGTTGTCAAGAACTAGCTGGCGCAAATTCAAAATAATAAATAAATAAAATAGGAGTGATGAACATAGAACATTACAGCATACACAGGCTGTTCAGCCCTCAATATTGTGCTGACCTGTGAAATCAATCTATAACCCATCTAACCTATACAATTCCAAAAGCATTCATATTTTTATTCAATGACCTGTAATGTTGGCAAATCCACTACTGTTGCAGACAGAGCATTCCACGACTTTTCTACTCTCTGAGTAAAGATGGCAGCACAGTGGTTAGCACTGCTGCCTCACAGCACCAGGGATCCAGGTTCGATTCCCAGTCTGGGTTACTGTGTGTGTGGAGTTTGCACATTCTCCTTCTGTCTGCGTGGGTTTCCTCTGGGTGCTCCAGTTTCCTCCCAAGATGTACAAATTAGGTGGATTGGTCATGCTAAGTTCCCCTTTTAGTGTCCACAAATGTTTGTAGTTCAGGTGCATTGGCTATGCTAAATTGCCCCTTTGTGTCCCAGGATGTGTAAGTTAGAGAGGTACATGGAATTACGGGAATAGGGCCTGAGGGAAATTATTGTCGATGCAGATGTGATGGGCCAAATGGTCTCCTTCTTCACTCTAGGTGTTTTATGATTTCTATGAGGAAACATATTATTCACTCAGGGAGTGGTTAGTCTGGAATTAACTTCTTGGTGGAAGCAGGTTGAATCAAGGAATTCAGAAGGGATTCAGATTGAAGTACTTTCACCTGCTCCCTGTGATATGCCCTTCAGAATGGGGCACAGTGTCCATATGAGGCCAAACTAATGTCTCAAACTAATGTCTCAACTTCCTTTCTTTGATTTGTTATTGTCATATGTATTAGTGTACAGAGAAAAGTATTGTTTCTTGCACGCTATACAGACAAAGCATACTGTTCATGGAAAAGGAAAGGAGAGAGTGCAGAATGTACTGTTATAGTCACAGCTAAGCTGTAGAGAAAGATCAACTTAATGTAAGGTAAGTCCACTCAAAAGTCTGATAGCAGGGAAGAAACTGTTGTTGAGTCGGTTATCTTTTTCCGATGGAAGAAGGTGGAAAGGAGAATGTCCAGGGGACGTGGGGCTCTTGATTATGCTGGCTGCTTTCCCAAAGCAGCAGAAAGTGTAGACTCTGGTACTCAGTTACCCTATTAATAAAACCTAAGATGCTATATGTGGCAGAGCGGCACAACGGTTAGCATTGCTGCCTCACAGCGTCATGGACGTGGGTTCAATTCCAGTCTTGGGTGAGTGTCAGTGTGGAGTTTGCATATGCTCTCCCCATCTATGTCGGTTTCTCCAAATGCCCTGGTTTCCATCTACAGTCCAAAGGTGTGCAGGTTCAGTGGATTGGCCATACTAAATTATTTTATTCATTCTGGGACATGGGTGTCTACAGCTTTTATTGTCCATCCCTAGTTGTCTTTGGAGAGCAGTTGAGAGTCAACCACGTTGCTATGGCTCTGAAGTCACATGTAAGCCAGACGGGTAAGAACGGCAGATTTCCTTCCCTAAAGGACATTAGTGAGCCAGATGGGTTTTTCCGACAACGGATAATGATTTCATGGTCATCAGTAAATTCTAAATTCCAGATATTTTTTATTGAATTCACTGTGGCAGGATTGGAACCTGGGTCCCCAGAACTTTAGCTGCATTTCTGGGTTAATAGTCTAGTGATAACACGACTTGTTCCTTTGTGTGCAAAATTGTGCAGGTTGGGTGGATTGGCCATGCTAAATTGCCCCTAGTGTCCAAAGATGTGTAGGTTACGGTGGATTGGCCATGCTAAATTGTCTCTTAATGTCAGTGTGATTAGCAGGATAAATACATGGGGTTATGAGGACAGGACCTGGGTAGGATTGCTATCAGTGAAGATTCAATGGGCCAAATGGTGGCCTCCAGCACTGTAGGGATTCTATTCACTGCTGTAACCTCTGAACTCCCCAGTCAGTGGAAATAATTTCTCCCTGTTCTTTCTGACTCATAGCTTGAAATGTTTGATCAAATCCCCCTGGACTTTTTTTATTATTTCTACCTGTCTGAAAGGCTGGATGGTTTAACACCCAATCTTGAATGATACATCTCCAATGGTCTCTGCACTGAAAAGTATCAGGGCAGGTTATATTTCCAAGTTTTATTTTTTAAAATATTTTATGGGATTTGCTAGGCTAAGGTTCACTAGGCTGATACCGGAGATGAGGGGTTAGCCTATGAGGAGAGATTGAATAGACCGGATCCATACTTGTTGGAGTTTAGAAGGTTGAGGGCGGGATCTTGTAGAGACATATAAGATAATGAAGGGGATGGATAGGGCAGAGGTAGAGAGATTCTTCCTGCTTAGAAAGAATAGCAGAACTAGAGGGCACAGCCTCAAATTACGGTTGGGGGCAGTTTAGATCGGAGTTGAAGAGGAACTTCTTCACTCAAAGGATGGTGAATCTCTGGAATTCTCTGCCATTGAAGTGGTGGAGGCTCCCTCGCTGAATATATTTAAGTCACGGGTAGATAGGTTTCTAATAGACAAGGGAATTAAGGGTTATGGGGAGAAAGCGGGAAAGTGGAACTGATCCACTTCAGATCAGCCATGATCTTGTTGAATGGCGGGGCAGGGTCGAGGGATTAGTTGGCCTACTCCTGCTCCTATTTCTTATATTATGGGATTTGCATGTCCAGGACGGCATTTACTATCCACCTTGAACTGAGCTTCTTGCTCAGCCATTTCAGGAGACAGTTAAGAGTCATTCTCGCGACTCTGGAATCATATGTAGACCAGACCAGATAAGAATGGCAGATTTCCTTCCCAAAGGGAATTCACAAACCAAATGGGTTTTCCGATGACAGTTTCATGGTCAATGTTCCTGAGTACGGATTTCGATTCCAGATTTATTCACAGAATAATTTATTCAGCAGGAGGCCATTCAGCCCATTGGATCTGCACCAGCTCTCTGAAAGAACATTCTATCTAATCCCATTCCCATTGCCTTATCCCCATAACTGCATAAAGATTGCAAAAGCTTTGATAAGTAAGTGAAAGAGAAGAGAGTAACTTTTTAATTGATCACAACTTTATCCTTCAAGTAACCAGACCAATTTGCAGAATTTTCTCAAATAGCTGTTTTAATCAAGCTATATAGCTCGTACCGGACAGTCAGTAAATAGCCAGAGTTTAGAATTCAGAAATACAGAAGCAATTATTGTTTCAAATTCGATTACAAGTACCAATCACATTTTAGAAGTTATATCTATCTACTCAGAATTATTGATTAAGGTTACAACATGCATACAGAAGGACATTGTGTTATTTATAACTTCTGCATGATATGTTATTATGTGACGTAATGGTTAGCACTCCTGCCAAACAGTGCCAGGGATCCAGATTCGGTTCCCAGGTCACTGTCTGTGCGGAGTATCACCGAGTCTGCACTAGTCTCTTCCAGGTGCTCTGCTTTCCTCCCATAGTCCGAAAGATGTGCTGGTTAGGTGCTAAATTCTCCCTCGATGTACTCGAACAGGTGTTGGAGTGAGTGGAAACTCAGGGATTTTCACAGTAACTTCATTGTGGTGTTAATGTAAGCCTATTTTCACACTGATAAATAAACTTAAAATGATCAAGCAATGATCTCTGACCAATGGTATACCAAGCTTCCTTTCCACTGTCCCTTGTTCTGATGGGCAACATGAATTACAGCTGCACATTGTTCAACTAAATGGTCCTTGACTCTGATCTGGGGTCTGCTTTAATCAGGATGTGGTTTGTACATAGCTTTCCTTGTGCAACTGAGATTTAACTGCAGTTGATGTGACTTTTAAACTTGCGTGCTTATTAATCCTTCCATTCTCAACGCCTTGAGTGTGAGAAGACTCAGAACTCTCCCTTGCACTCCATCCTCACCAGGAAGCCCAGTTTGACTCAATGGCATTATTAATCTTTCCTGCTTCCAATCCCCCCACCATCACCCCAACTCTCCCCAACTCCTCCACCATGCAATAAATTGACAGCAGCTTTTAACTGAAGTGCAGCCACTGATGTGGTTGGGCAGTCACCTTCAGGGGTTCAGATGTTGGTGGGGAAAGAATTGTTTTCAATTTGGTTGCGTGCAGGAGAGGGAGCGGAGGAAATAAAAGGGAGGGAAGATAGAGATACCTGCCCAAGGGCCTCCAGGTTGTGAGGCAATCTGGATAGCTCATGAATGCCAAGCGATAACAGCTGTCGAAGCAAGCAGTGGGATGTCTTTTCTGACACTAGTCAGTGGATAAACCTACTTATTGTTTCATTGAAAAGGGGCTGAGCGAAGCAGGTTGGGCTTCATGTTCCTGTGCACTTCCTGTCTCTCCCTCCTCCTCTCTCCCCCTACCCTCTGACAACTCTGTTTCTCTCTGCTCCTTGCAGTTGAGTTTCTTGCAATGTTCTGTGCACAATCCTGCCTCCGTGACCTCACTGCAATGACAGCTTGCGTTTAGACAGCGCTTCCAACAGGTGTGCTATCTTGGGCACACCAGTTGGCACTGATCTGGGTTCTGTTCTGGTGTTGGGTCACTGTCTGTGTGGTGTTTGCACATTCTCACCGTGACTGCGTGACTTTCCTCCAGATGCTATGGTTTCCTCCCACAATCCAAAGATGTCCAGGTTAGGTGGATTGGCCATGCTAGATTACCCTTTTGTGTCCAAAGTAATGTGCAGGCTAGGGAATTGGCCATGATAAATTGTTCCTTAGTGTTCAAAGATGTCCAGGTTAGGTGGATTGGCCATGCTAAATTACCTTTTAGTGTCTAAAGATGTATGGGTTGGATAGATTCTCCATGCTAAATTGTCCCTTAGTGTCCAAAGATATCTAGGTTAGATGCATTGACCATGATAAATTGTGCCTTAGTGTCCAAAGATGTTGGTAGATTGGCTGTGCTAAATTGCCCCTTGGTGTCAGGGTTAATAGCAACGTAAATATATTGAGGTTGCAGGGACAGAGCCTGGGTGGACTTGTTGTCGATGGGCTGAATGGCCTTCTCCTGCACTGGAGTGAATCTATGTTTGATCTGAAGCCGTGAGACTTTACAGGGTCCGGAGTCAATATGGATGGACTCCTGGCCCACAACTGTCGCTGAGATCACAAAGAGAAAACATTCTTTCCTCCCCCTTCTTAGATCAGGCACAGACTGGTTGCTGGTATTGGGATCTTGCTGGCCCTTGTGTGGACTCAGTACAGAAAAGACGGCGGTGGGGGGACACAGTTCCCCACTGGGCCTTTTGGGGGAGCTCCAGACCCATCGGTCGGTGGCCAAAGAGCCAGCAGGAAGCAGGCGAGATCATTTCTCCACGCTCCTCTGCATCGTTCCCAGATCATCTAATAAAATCCAGCAAATATCATTTCTGTGATTTCCTCTCCAGAGGAGCTGGTTCTTATTTATATTTAATCTCGGGCAGAGATCGCGACAGAGCTGCATCTGAAGCCAGCCTCAAGAATCACAGCAATTTCCTCCTTTGACAAAACAGAATTTATTTGACAAAAGGAATTCGACACGTGGGCACAATTTATTTCAGTTAAGGGTACGGGGATAAAAGCCCCCTAACGTGTCCGATTACTGTGTTCTCTCCCCACCCCCTCGCTTGTTTTCTTTCTGGAATAAAATTGGGCTAATATTTGGATTAATCCCAAGGCGGGTGACGGAGTTCAGATACAAGCAATCGATTGAGTCCCAGACTGATAATTTTGCCAGAAATCCACCACATCCTCCCCCCCACCACCACCACCACCACTCCAACCCCTGTCAAAACCGCTTGAATTAATTAGCGTGAGATGGCAAGGGTGCTTTGCATTTGAAAAGAATTCCTTTTTTTTTTGAATTCGCTGTTTTAACTTATGAATTGGTTCAAAGACATAGAAGGTTAAATTGAGTTCTGTGCGGAATATCAGTGAGAGATGTCACTGGATCTGAAGGCTCAATTAGGATGGTGGGCAAATGCTAGTGGAAGCAATTTGTTTTGTGTGAGGGAAGAGTTTCAAACTATTTTTTTCTTCTTTATCACACATATCCGTGAATTGTTTTGAAGTCTGGCGGAACGGCGCTCCCGTTCCTTGCGCCGATTTTTACAGCCTTTGCGCAGCGGTTCACTGTCTCGTCCAGGGAGCTTCCTGTCACAGTGCCGTAATGTAGGGAGAAACCAATTTAGGCTCAGCAAGCTCCCACAAACTCGTGATGGCGTCCATGCCATCAGCCTTTTGGGATGTCTTGGCCAACAGGCGGATCAAACCGACCCACAACCCCCATCCACCACCACCCCCCCCCAACCCCAAATCCAGCCCTCCACTCCACCCCCCTTCCCCCCCAAATCCACCCTCCCACAATCCACCCCCACCCCCCAAATCCAACCCCCCCACCCCCAATCCATCCCCCCCAATCACCCCCTCCCTCCCCAATCCACTGCCCCCCCAATCCACCCATTTCTCCCCCCAATCCACCCCATTTCTCCCCCCAATCCACCCCCTTTCCCCCCAGTCCACCCCCTTTACCCCCCAAATCCAACCCTCCCACAATCCACCCCCACCACCCCCAAAATCCAACCCCCCCACCCCCAAATCCATCCCCCCAATCCACCCCCTCCCCCTCCCTCCCCAATCCACCTCCCCCAATCCACCCCCTTTCCCCCCCCAATCCACCCCCTTTCCCCAATCCACCCCCAACATTCCGGCTCTTCTTCAGCAGCATTCGACATCATAGAATCCCCTGCAGTGCAGAAGGAGGCCATTCAGCCCATCTGGTCTGCACTGACCAGAATGCCATAAGACATAGGAGCAGAATTAGGCCACTTGGCCCATCGGGTCTGCTCTGTCATTCAATCACAGCTGATACTTTTCTCATTTCCACCTCTCCTACCTTTTTCTTGTAATCACTAATCTCCTTCTTAATCAAGCTTCTATTTATCTCTATCGTAAAGACACTCAATGATTGGCTTCTGAGGCCAAAAGTTCCTCAGATTCACCACTCTTTGCCTGAAGAAATTCCCCGTCATCTCTGTTTTAAAGGATCGTCCCTTTAGCCTGAGGTTGTGACCTCTGGTTCTTCCTACTGGTGGAAGCATCCTCTCCACATCCACTCTATCCAGGCCTCGCAGTATCCTGTAAGTTTCAATAAATCCCACCCTCATTCTTCTAAACTCCAATGAATACAGACCCAGATTCCTGAACCATTCATAGAACATAGAACATTACAGCGCAGTACAGGCCCTTCGGCCCTCGATGTTGCGCCGGCCAGTGGACCCTCTAACCTAAACTATTCCAATATCATCCATATGCTACATACATAAAACTTATCTACCTTGATAAGTTTTAAGACATCACTATTTATTTCCCCAACATCCATACTTTTCTCAAGTGAATACTAATGAAAAATATTCATTTTAGAATCTCATCCATCTCTTGTGGATCTGCATACAGATGATCTTGCTGATCTTCAAGAGGCCCCTACTCTTTCCCCAGTTACTCTTTTGCCCTTTATGTATTTGCAAAAGCTCTTAGAATTCTCCTTTGTCTTAGCTGCCAAACCTCATGACCCTTTTTGCCCTCCTGATTTCTTTCTTAACCTTACTCCAGACTGGTGATAGTATAAATGTTATTTGTTACTCATCATTTATCATTCCAAGCCTGAATATTGCCCTGATCTTATTGTATGCATTCACAGACTGTTTCATTATGAGGGCACTTTTATAATCCTAGATAACAAACAGAGAAGCAAAACAGCTCCAATACTAAAGGAACCAAATGTCAAATATATTTAGGACTCTTTTTGGGCACAGTACATTTTAGCGTTGACAAGGAGGAAGGTCACAGACAAGCTCTTCATTCCAGGGATCATTCTCGTCTGGACCCTATCCAAAGCCAGCAGATCCTTCCTTAGATATGGGATAAAACTGCGCACAATCCCACCCAGACCCTTTCCCCATCACCCCACATATTGACTCTGCTAACTCTTACTATATGCTGTTCCACGGAGCTTGTGATGTCAGTCTAAAAGAATGTTCCTCTCTGTAGCTTAAAGTATAAGTTGACCACAAGAAGAAAGTAGTGTTTAGTCTATGGTACTTTTAGTTACTTGTTACAGTAAAATGTGAAATCTTTCCACATCATTCTTTTAATTAGTAACTGGAAGTTTGAAACTCTTTTCAAAAGTTATTGGCGATTGTAACATTAAGCTACATTAAATTTCTCTACTTCCATTGTAGGATTTGAATTTGCATTCTCTGCATTCCTGCATATAACCACTCCTGCACTCATAGGACAGATTCCTTTGTACGACTATGGTCCTACTGTCCTGTAATCGTCAAGACTTTATCAAGACCACTGGCTGGCAATTTCTTTATTTGTTGTTCATTCAGCATGGGCTTTGGGCATCACCTGCTGGGCCAACATTTCTTGCCCATCCCTAATTGCCCCTTGAACTGAGTGTCTTGCTCGGCCATTCCAGAGGGACAGTTGAGAGTCAATCCCACTGCTGTGGCTCTGGGGTCACATTTTGGCCAGATCAGGAGGCTGGTATTAGTGAGCCTGATGAGTTCTTAACGACAATCGACAATGGTCATCATTAGACTTTGAATTCAGATTTTTATTGAATTCAAATTTTGTCATCTGCCATGGTGGGATTCAAACCTGGGTCCTAGAACATTACCCTGGGTCTCAGGATTACCAGTCCATTGACAATACCACCATGCCACTATTGAAATTGCAAGCGCTCTCTCAGGTACATGAGAATTTCTGTCAATGCTGAACGAGCTTGAACATTATCAGTCGTTACAAAACACACTGGGTTAGCTCTGAGGTAAGAGTATGTGTGTGCATCAGATTTTTGAAATCTCTCACCCTTTTAACTCATATTCACCCTACACTTCACCCATCAACATATACCCCTCAAACAAATTCATTCTCCCATCAAAATCTACTCAACTTGTTCCCTCAGTCCTCATTCTCCGTACTTCACCATCTCTCTCCACACTTTCTCTAATAACCCCATTTCTCTCCACACTCTCTCTGCACACTCAATCCCTAATAAACTCATCTCTCTCTAAACACACTCTCTCTCCCTCTCTCTCTCTCCACACTCTCACATTCTCTGTCTGTCTCTCTCTCTCTTCCCACACAGTCAATCCCTAATAAACCATCTTCCATCTCTCTCTAAACTCTGTCTCTTTCTCTCTCTCTCCCCCCAGACACTCAATCCCTAATAAACCCACCTTCCATCTCTCTCTAAACTCTCTCTCTCTCCACACTGTCACTCTCTCCACACTCTCACTCTGTCTCCACACACTCAATCTCTAATAAACCAATCTCTCTCTCTTCCCCCATACTCTCACCCCCTAATAAACCAATCTCTCTCTCTCTCTCCACACTCTCTCTCTCTCCCCCACATTCTCATTCTCTCTCTCTCCCCCCATATTCTCTCTCTCTCTCTCTCCCTACACTCTCACTCACGAATAAACCCATCTCTCCATACTCTTTCTCTCTCTTTCTTTCTTCACTCTCACTCTCTAATAGGCCCTTCTCTCTCCACAATCTCACTCACAAATTAATCCATCTTTCTCCATGTCCTCACTTTCCAATCAGAGTGCCTCTTTGCTTATTCTCACTTTCACACAGGGCTGCATTTAGAAAGTCCCAAATGCTTCCTTGTCTCTCCAGGGAAACTATTCAACACATCTCTCTGGCTTTGAACAAAGAAATGCCTCCTGTACTTGCGTTAAAATTATCTTCACTCATTTAAATTTAAGCCCAGGGATTGCCACAACACCTGGTGATACTTATTTTACCGTTCTGTCATTTCTGTGGATTTGGGTTTAATTAGAAAAGATGCTGCGAGGCCTTATTGGGATATTTGCAACACTTCTGGGTGGTGACGATTAACTTTTACTCCCGCCTCTGAGTTCTCCCTGCAGTCATTTGGTGACGTTGACATTGAAGTAGGTTCAATGTGGGTGAGTTCTTGGCAAGTGGATCGAATGTGCATTTGGCTCAAAGATTTCATCAAATCCCTACAGTGCAGAAGTAGGCCATTCAGCCCATTGAGCATGCACCAACTCCCTGCCAGAGTATCTTGTTGTGGCCTCTTGCCCCATCCAATCCCCATAAACATTTAGCATGGCCAACCCACGTAACACTCACATCTTTGGACACTAAGGGGCAACTTAGCATGGCCAATCCATCTAATCTGTACACCTTTGGAAAGTAAGGGGCAATTTAGCATGGTCAATCCACTTAACCTGCATATCTTTGGACGCTAAGGGGCAATTTACCATGGCCAATCTGCCAAACCCGCACATCCTTGGATACTACAGGGCAATTTATCATGGCCAATCCACCTAACCTGACCTCATAGAGGTTTACAAGATTGAGTGCCATAAACAGAATGGATAATCAGATGTTCTTTCCTGGGGTAGAAAAGTCAAGTATGAAAGGATGTAGGCTTAAGATGTGTGGGAAGAAGTTTAGAAGAGATATGTGAGGCACGTGTGCACAGAATGTGGTGAATATCTGAAACGTGCTGCCCAGAGAGGTAGGGGAGCGATAGTAGCATCAGGAGGCAACGAGGCGAATACGTAAATAGGATGAGAATGGAAAGATATGGACTCCATAAGTGCATACAGTTTTGGTTTAGGCAGGTATCGTGATCAGCGCAGGCTTGGAGGGCCGAAGGTCTGTTTCTGTGCTGTACTGTTCTTTATTCTTACTTACACACCTTTGGACACTAACGGGCAATTTAGCACCCTTAACCTGCACATTTTGGATAACAATCCCGTACAGGTCTTATCCCATGTATTTATCCTGCTAATCCTCCTCGCACTAATGGTCAAATTTTAGTATGGACAATCCACCTAAACGGAACATCTTTCGAGTGTGGGAAGAAATTGGAGCACCCACACAGACATGGGGAGAACGTACAAACTCCACACAAATAGTGACCCAAGCTGGGAATTGAACCTGGGTCCCTGGTATTGTGAGGCAGCAGTGCTAACCACTGTGCCACCGAAGTTGGCAAACCCCTACAGGGTACAGCTCTGGGACCATTCTCACAATGTCCTCCTCCCCCTTCTTGAAGGCCTTGACATTCTTTCCTGGGGTTGCCTTTATGCTGTTCCTCTGACTCCCATTACCTTCCCTTTACGAGAAAGCGATGGCCCAGTGGTTTTATCACTAGATATCACTATTATCACTAGATTATTAATCCCGAAACTCAGCTAATATTCTGGGGACCCAGGTTCGAATCCCGTCACGGCAGATGGTGGAAGTTGAACTCTGGAATTAAGAATCTACTGATGACCATGAAACCATTGTCTGAAAAATCCATCTGGTTCACTAATGTCCTTTAGGGAAGGAAATCTGCCATCCTTACCCAGTCTGGCCTACATGTGACATTGAACATTTCCCAAAGGCAATTAGAGGAGGTGATGGTTTAGTCGTATTTTTGTTAGACTATCAATCTGTAAACTCAGCTAATGTTCTGGGGGAACCTGGGTTCAAATCCCACAATGGCACGTAGTGGAATTTGAATTGAATAAAAATATCTGGAATTGAGAATCTACGGATGACCATGAAATCGTTGTCTTAAAAACCCATCTGGTTCACTAATGTCTCTTTAGGGAAAGAAATCTGCCATCCTTACCCAGGCTGGCCTACACATGACTCCAGAGCCACAGCAGTATGATTGACTCTCAATTGCCTTCTGAGCAAGGGCAGTTAGGGATGGGCAATAAATGCTGGTCCAGCCAGCGATGCCCAGGTCCCACAAGTGAATTTTAACTCAGTATTTTTGAACTAGGCCCACGGAGCATTAGCTAGAATCCACTGCCTTCCCCTCACCCCAACCCTAAATCAGGTGGATTAGCTGTGGTATATGTGGGGTTATGGGGATGGGTTGGGGAGGCTGGGGGGAGAGGAAAGCTTGGTAAAATGATCTTGCGGAGATTCAATGCAAACCTGATGGGCTGAATGGCCTTTTCCTGCACTCTGGAAATTCTAAAGCCACTTGGGGAGGATGTGGAGGGTGCTAGATAAATTCGGGAGTTTCTTTTGATGTCAAGGCACTGTATTGAGCCAAGGATATCTCAATCAAATGTATATCATGGGCATTTCAGCCTGGTGAGGGTTTGCCTCAGAGGCAGTGACACACTTGTATCTGACGCAGTGCAGTTAAATTGTATTTGCCTTCAGCGCAGCAGCTGCCTCTCACTGATAACAGTGCCGTCTCAATGAAATACTCTCTGTAAAGACATTGTTAATTACTTTATAATGAACCCAGCTGCCAAAATACAAGCAACACCAAGCCAGTGAGTCCAAGACCATCCTTTCAAGTCTGCCCTTTTCTCAACCAAGCTCCTCCCGAACTCTCGGCCCCACGTGAACAATCGCGGCGTCCCTTTGCATCGTCTAATTGTTGCTCCCTAAACGCAATTTCTGAACCCAAAATGATGCTTGTTTCACTGTGTTGTTCAGACTGGGAATCTTGGTGTTTGACTTTACAGAGCAGGAGCTGGGTGTGTCCGCACAGGGAGTCGATTGCAAGGGCAGAATCTGTGTGCATGATGCCCTGTCTGTCTCTGAGATCCTCTGTCAATTTCTCTCCTGTACATGTGTATGTATGTGCGTGCATGTATGTATGTTTGCAAGTATGTGTTTGCATGGGGGTGTGTGTGTGTGTGTGTGTGTGTGTCTCTTACTGTTCTCTTATGTTCTCTGACTTTCTCTGCATATCTGTATCACCTTCTATCTCTTGCTCCATCTCCCTGTATCTCTCTGTATATCTGTGTTTTTTTAGCATTATCCAAGTTGCTATCTGCGTGTACATTTCTTTATCTTTCTTCACTCCTATAATGATGTGAGTCTCTTTATTAACATCCCGAGTGTATCTGTGTGCTGGACCTGAACACTGTAGTGCAATGGTGGGGGTGCTGCATTGTTGGTGGTACAATGGTGGGGGTGCTGCATTGTTGGTGGTACAATGGTGGGGGTGCTGCATTGTTGGTGGTACAGTCCTTCATAGAACTGAGGCCGTGTCAAGTCCTGTCAGAAAAGTATAAACTGCTGTAATTTAGAGGCAAACTGGGGAATTTCCCTCACAATCTCGGGCAATATTACCCCTCAATCAACAAACTGAAAGGAACTGGTTACAGGCTATTGTCATGTTACTGTTAGTGGGAGCTTGCTGTGCACAAATTGACAGGGAGGTCAACATTGGAGTTATGGATACATCATGAGGACATGAAAGCTACTTTATAAATTCAAGTCTTTCTTTTACCTAAACCCCTCTTTTTGTATCTCTCTGTTAATGTCATTTTACTTCTCTCTCTTATCTATTTAAACATATCTGTCGATTTCTATACCTCACTATCTCCCTCTAACCATCTCTCTAACCATGTTTCTATCCTCCTCTAACCATCCATCTCTCTCCCTCTAACCATCTCTCTCTCTCGTCTATCTCCCTCTAACCATCTCTCTCTCTCTCTCTCTCTATCTCCCCTAACCATCTCTCTCTCTCCATCTCATCGCCTCTAACCATCTCTCTCTCGTCTCTCTCTATATATCTCCCTCTACCATCTCTCTCTCTCTCCTATCTCCTCTACCACCATCTCTCTCTCTCTCTCTCCCTCTAACCATCGCGCTCTCTCTCTTTCTCTATCTCCCTCTAACCCTCTCTCTCTCTCTCTCTATCTCCCTCTAACCCTCTCTCTCTCTCTCTATCTCCCTCTAACCCTCTCTCTCTCTCTCTATCTCCATCTAACCATCTCTCTCTCTCTCTCTCTCTCAATGTCTCACTATTGCCCTACTTGTTTTTATCCATTCATGGGATGTGGGCATCACTGGCTGAGCCCAGCATTTATCGCCTTTCCCCACTTGCCCCTTGAGAAGGTGGTGGGTGAGTCACCATCTTGAACCCGTTGCAGTTCCTAACGTGTAGATACACCCACAGTGCTGTTAGGGAGTGAGTTCCAGGATTTTGACAGTGACAGTGAAGGAATGGCCAATATATTTCCAATTCAGGATGGCGAGTGGGTCGGAGGGGAACTTGCAGGTGGTAATGTCACCCCTGTGCCTGCTGCTATAGAGTCCTGACAGGAGAGAGAGGCTCCGTTTATTGATGCCAAAAAAGCTTCAGGAAGTTGCTGCAGTGCATCTTGTAGATGGTATACACGGTTGTCACTGTGTGAGAGTGGTGGAGGGAGTGAATGTTTGTGGTGGGGTGTCAGTCAAGCGGGGCTGCTTTGTCCTAGATGGTGTCGAGCTTCTTGAATGTTGCTCCACCAACCCAGGCAAGTGGAGAGTATTCAATCACACTCCTGACTTGTGCTTTGTAAATGGTGGACAGACTTTGGGGAGTCTACCAGAAGGATGTGGAGGCTTTGGAGGGAATACAGAAAAAGTTTACTAGAATGGTGCCTAGTATGGAGAGTGTTCGCTACAAAGAGAGATTTAAAAAAACTGAGATTGTTCTCCCTGGAAAGATGGAGGCTGAGGGGAGATAGGGTGAACAGTTGGAAGCTTTTTCCCAGGGCAGAAATGATAATTACAAGGGGGCATAAATTCAAGGTAAGGAGGGAAAGGTTCAGTGGAGATATATGGGAGAAATTGTTTACTCAGAGGGTGGTGGGGGTGCTGGAATACGCTGCCAAGCGAGGTACGTACAGTAGTGACGTTTTAGGACCTACCTGAATAGAGACACGAGCAGACGGAGGATAGAGGGTTACAGGTGGTTGGTCTAGATAGGACAACATGTCAGCGCAGTCTTGGAGGGCCGAAGGGCCTGTTCCTGCGCTGTACTGTTCTTTACTCTTTGAGTCAGGAGGTAAGTTACTCGCCGAGAAGTTCCCGTCCACTGAGTTGCCCTTGTAGCCACAGAATTGAATTAACTCTCTGGTCAACAGTGACCCCCAGAATGGTAATGGTGGGTACCCAGCAGTGGTGATGGTGTTGGGTCTCAAGGGGAGGTGTTAGATTCTCTCTGATTGGCCATGGTCATTGCCTAGCGTGAGTGTGGCATGAATGTTACTTGACATTTACGAGCCCAAGCCTTAGTTTTGTCCAAATCTTGCTGCATGTGGGCACGGGCAGAGTTTCTTTATTTATTAGTCACAAGCTGACTTGCATTAACACTGCAATGAAGTTACTGTGAAAATCCACACTCTGGCTCCTATTCGGGTACACTGAGGGAGAATTTTACACGACCAACGCACCCTAACCAGCATGTATTTTGGACTGTGGGAGGAAACCGGAGGAAACCCACACAGGCATGGAGGAGAACAAAGAACAAAAAAAATTACAGTGCAGGAATAGGCCTTTTGGTCTTCCAAGCCTGCACCGACCGTGCTGCCTGACTGAGCTAAAACCCCCTATCCTTCCGGGGACCATATCCCTCTATTCCCATCCTATTCAAGTATTTGTCCAGATGCCCCTTAAAACTCACTATTGTATCTGCTTCCACTATCTCCCTCCGGCAGGGAGTTCCAGGCACCCACCACCCTCTGTGTGAAAAAAAAACTTTCCTTGTGCATCTCCTGTAAATCTTGCCCCTCAAACTAAGCCCAAGACTGCAATAAATGTGTAAACTCCACACAGACAGTGACTCAAGTCGAGAATCGAACCTGGGTCTCTGGCTCTGTGAGTCAGCAGTGCTAACCACTGTGCCGCTCTCCTGCCTGCCACTTCAGTATCTGAGGAATCACTTTGCCGTTAGCTTCACTACCTCAGAATTTAAAGATTGCGGGAATCGTAGTGGGCAGGGGAAGCGGGAAATGAACCACGTAAAGGTCCGTTGAGCTTGGGCAGGGCTTTCAGCCCTGGGGCAAACTGGAAAATCCTCCCACCACCCCCACCGAGAGTTCAAGACTCATGCCAAGGGATGCATTAACTAGACAAACTGCAGGGTAGGCTGAAGATGGAAGGTGGGGAGAGGGGAAGAGGGGGCATCCTTCGGGAAGATTTTAAACTGACCTCTTTTGCTGCCCCTGGCCGTGAGTCTCAAGAGGAGGTGGTTTTCCATCTTCCCTTTTATCCCGATTGCAGAGGTGCAGCGGCCAAACCAGTGACAAGTCAATGCATCCCCAGCCTCCTGAGATTCCGGTGCACCCCCTCCTCCGCCACCACCCCCCTCTTTCTAAAAGTCTCCTCAGCACGTTCCTCTTCAGTTCTTCATTCAGTGCTGACTCGAAGAGCCGAATGATTTCATTTATTATTGTCACGTGTATTAACATACAATAAAAAATATTGTTTCCTGCGCGCTATCCAGACAAAGCATACCATTCATAGAGAAGGAAAGGAGAGAGTGCAGAATTTAGTGTTACAGTCACAGCTAGGGTGTAGAGAAAGATCAACTTAATACAAGGTAAGCCAGTTCAAAACTCTGATGGCAGCAGAGAAGAAGCTGTTCTTGAGAAGATTGGTATGTGACCTCAGGTTTTATATCTTTTTCCCAAAGGAAGAAGGTGGCAGAGAGAATATTTGGAGTGCATGGGGTCCTTAGTTACGCTGACTGCAGTGGGAAGTGTAAACAGAGTCAATGGATGGGAGGATGATTTGTGCGATGGATTGAGCTACATTCATGATCCCTTGTAGTTTTGTGCGGTCTTGGGCAGGGCAGGAGTCCATACTGAGCTGTGATACAACTGGAAAGAATGCCTTCTATGGTGCTTCTGTAAAAATTGGTGAGAGTTGTAGCGGACACGCCAAAGTTCCTTAGTCTTCTGAGAAAGTAGAGGTGTTGGTGGACTTTCTTAACTATAGCGCGGGGTGGGGGGAACCAGGATATGTTGGTGATCCGGACACACGAAGCTCTCTACCATTCCTACTTCGTCCCCATTAATGTAGAATAGCCTCAGTCTGCACTGTGGGGAATCTACACTCACTGGTCTCCAGTGTCAGTAAGTGTTCACTACAGTCCTTATTGTTAGGTGCTCCTAGACCTCTTCTGAGAGATAAGTGCAAATTGTTATTCGGAGTAGCAATGACCATTCCCTGACTTTGACAAAGAGTGAGGATTTCCAGCCAGTCTGCATCCTCATCCGGTCGCCAAGTCCAGAAGGGCATGTTTTCCTGGAGGTTGGCTTCTGACCCCCAAATTCCCCATTCACCTGAGCAGCTGTTTTGTGCACTATTCTCCAATCGTTTTTGTAATGAACTGAAGCAGGGGAAAAATCAACGCAAATGTTTCCGGATCCCCCGGGGAGGGTGGGGGAGGGGGGGGGGGTGGGGGGGGGGCAGTTTTGTCTCGTATTCATCTGAAGAAGTAATCTTCCATTCCTGAGAGTGCCAGGGGAACCCTGGAGGGTTGGCAACCCCAAATAACAGGTCAATACTGTGTCTGTCACATCTGTTGACGTAACGAGGTTCTGCCGTCTTCAGAATATATGTATGACTTGTGAGCTGTAATAGGAATGTAAAATGAAAGTAACACTTCAAGTTATGTTCTCCAACAATGTGCACGTTAGATGGATTGCCATGCTAAATTGCCCCTTAGTGTCCAAAGATGAGCAGGTAAGATAGATTGGCCATGTTAAATTACCCCTTGGTGTCCAAGGATGTGTATGTTAGCTGAATTGGCCATGCTAAATTGCCCCTTTGTGTCCAAAAACGTGTACTTTAGGTGGATTGGCCATGCTAAATTGCCCCTTAGTGTCCAAAAATGTGTACTTTAGGTGGATTGGCCATGCTAAACTGCCCCTTAGTGTTCAAAGATGTGTACTTTAGGTGGATTGGCCATGCTAAATTGCCCCTTAGTGCACAAAGACGTGTACTTTAGGTGGATTGGCCATGCTAAATTGCCCCTTAGTGCACAAAGACGTGTACTTTAGGTGGATTGGCCATGCTAAATTGCCCCTTTGTGTCCAAAAACGTGCAGGTTAGGTGGATTGGCCATGCTAAACTGCCTTTGAGTGTCCAAAGATGCATAGGCTAGGAACATTGGCCATGCTAAATTGCCCCTTAGTGTCAGGAGACTAGTTGGAATGGGTGCGTGGGATTATGGAGCTGGGACTTTAGTGGAATTGTGGTTGGTGCAGAATTGCTCTAATACTCCCCAATGGCAGTTGATGACTAATTTATAATATTCCTTGGGAAGGCAATGGCCTCATGGTATCACTAGTCAATTAGTCCAGAAACTCAGCTAATGTTCTGGGGACCTGTAGATGATGGAATTTGAATTCAATAAAAAAAAATCTGGAATTAAGAATCTACTGATGACCACGAAACCATTGTCTGAAAAACCCAGATCGTTCATTAATGCCCTCTCGGGGAGAAAATCTGCCATCCTTACCCAGTCTGACCTACATGTGACTCCAGACCCACAGGGTTGGCAACTAGGAGATCATAGAATCCCTACCAAGCAGAAAAAGCCATTCGGCCCATCAAATCTGCACCAACAACAATCTCATCCAGCTTCTAGCCCTGTAACCCCACATATTTACCCCACTAAACTCCCTACACAAAGGGACAAGTCAAAATGAACAATCCACAGAACATGCACATTTTTGGACACTAAGGGGCAATTTTCCATGGCCAACCTGCACATCTTAGGATGCAAAGGGGCAATTTAGCATCGCTAATCCACCTAACCTACACATCTTTGGACACTAAGGGGCAATTTAGCATGGCCAATCCACCTAACCTGCACATCTTAGGATGCAAAGGGGCAATTTAGCATGGCCAATCCACCTAACCTGCACATCTTTGGACACTAAGGGACAATTTAGCATGGCCAATCCACCTAACCTGGACATCTTTGGACACTAAGGGACAATTTAGCATGGCCAATCCACCTAACCTGCACATCTTTGGACACTAAGGGACAATTTAGCATGCCAATCCACCTAACCTGCACATCTTTGGACACTAAGGGACAATTTAGCATGCCATCCACCTAACCTGCACATCTTTGGACACTAAGGGGTAATTTAGCATGGCCAATCCACCTAACCACACATTTTTGGACACTAAGGGGCAATTTAGCATGGCCAATCCACCTAACCTGCACATCTTTGGACATTAATGTGCAATTTAGCACGGCCAATCCACCTAACCTGCACATCTTTGGACATTAATGTGCAATTTAGCACGGCCAATCCACCTAACCTACACATTTTTGGACACTAAAGGGCAATTTAACATGGCCAATCCACCTAACCTGCACATCTTTGGACATTAATGTGCAATTTAGCATGGCCAATCCACCTAACCTACACATCTTTGGATGCTAAGGGGCAATTTAGCATAGCCAATCCACCTAACCTACACATCTTTGGACACTAATGTGCAATTTAGCATGGCCAATCCACCTAACCTGCACATCTTTGGACATTAATGTGCAATTTAGCACGGCCAATCCACCTAACCTACACATCTTTGGACACTAAGGGGCAATTTAACATGGCCAATCCACCTAACCTACACATCTTTGGACACTAATGTGCAATTTAGCACGGCCAATCCACCTAACCTACACATCTTTGGACACTAAGGGGCAATTTAGCATGGCCAATCCACCTAACCTGCACATCTTTGGACATTAATGTGCAATTTAGCACGGCCAATCCACCTAACCTACACATCTTTGGACGCTAAGGGGCAATTTAGCATGGCCAATCCACCTAACCTACACATCTTTGGACGCTAAGGGGCAATTTAGCATGGCCAATCCACCTAACCTACACATCTTTGGACGCTAAGGGGCAATTTAGCATGGCCAATCCACCTAATCTGCATATCTTTGGACACTAAGGGGCAATTTAGCATGGCCAATCCACCTATCCTGCACATCTTTGGACAGTAAGGGGCAATTTAGTATGGCCAATCCACCCAACCTACACATCTTTACAACGAACAATGTGGGAGGAAACCGGAACACCCGGATGAAACCCACGCAGATGTGGGGGAGAATGTGCAAACCCCACACAGATGGTTACCCAAGCTAGGAATCAAACCCTGTTCCCTGGCGCTGCAGTGCTAACCACTGTGTAACTGTGCCGCTCCACTAAGGATGGGTAATAAATGTGGACCCAGGCAGCAACGCCCATGTCCCACGCTGGAATAAAAAATTCAGCACGCCCTGTGTGAAGCATCCGAGGTACAATTGGTTATGTTGAATCTGAATGTAAGTTGGTCCCTGCAAGGGGTGGTGAGGGGGAGAGGAGTGAAGGTACTCGGGGCTGGGGAGAAGGCTTTTTTTTGGTTTGGGCTTTTGAGAGTTAATAGCAGCTCCTAGTTTTGTTATGTGTCAGGTGCAGCGCGCGGATCCTGCTGTCGAGGGAGAAGTGCGGGGTGGGGGGGAATAAAAATAAATCAGTTGATTTCGATGTGGTAGTGCATTATGGATGCAGCTCGCTGTGGGGCTCTGGGAGCTGGGCTGCGTTCCGGCAGCCCGGTGATTGACAGCTACAACCTGATGATGTCAAAGGGGCAGCCCCTCAGTCTCGGGGTCAAGATGGGGCCTAGTCCCCACGCGCGGCTCCCAGGCAGCCTGGTGACTTCTCGGCTGGCTCGCTGTCACTCTGTGACTGACTCGCCGCGGCCCCAGCCACAATCCTCTGCTCCTCACAACCCCTTATTTGCATCCTCTTGTATTCAGCTGAGAGCAAAACGATCGTAATTATCAGCGCGTCTCCTCCAGATTAGGAACTAAAGGTCAAGTGACAGGGTTTGGAGTTTTGCATAATTGTGAATTATGATGGCAATAATTGTGCCTTTTTGAAATGATTAATCTAATGTCATGAGCTGGGGTCTCACTGCACTGAGTAAAGTAGATAATGTTCAGAAATTCGCCAATTAAATCACTGTCGAACATTCTGTTCCTTGAGTTTACCCCTCGCTCTCAACCACCCAATAATTCTTCTCTTTGTTTGTGTTCTTTCATCGCTCTTCTAATCCCTCAAACCTTGTTCCACAACCGTCAGCGACCTGCTCATCTCTTTCCTTCTTACAGCAATTTCATAGCATCCCTACGGTGCCATTCAGCCCATCGAGCCCAGACTGACAACAATCCCACCCCAGGCTCTATCAATGTAACCCTGCATATTTACCCTGCTAATCCCCCTGACATTAAGGGGCAATTTACACGGCCAATCCACCTAACCTGCACATCTTTGGACACCAAGGGACAATTTAGCATGGCCAATCTACTTAACCTGCACATCTTTGGACACTAGAGCAATTTAGCATGGCCAATCCAGCCAACCAGCAAATCTTTAGACACTAAGGGGCAATTTAACATGCCCAATCCACCTAACCTGCACATGTTTGAACACTAAGGGGCAACTTAGCATGCCCAATGCACTTAACACGCACATGTTTGGACACTAAGGGGCAATTTAGCATGCTCAATCCACCCAACCTGTGCATCTTTGGACTGTTGGAGAAATCCCACATGGGGAGAATGTGCAAACTCCACAGTTACCCAACACTGGAATTGAACCCGGAACCCTGGCGTTGTGAGGCAGCAGTGCCAACCACTGTGCCACCCTGGTTGGTTGAAGAATAAATATTGGTGTCTGCTGCGATTCCAAATGATGTTCTTGTTTGCTTTGTCCAGCTGAGAAGGTAAACAGGGCCTTGGATAAATATCCCAGGAGGAATACTTGATCTGGCCGGGGCAAGGGAGTTGTTGGGGACTGAGAAATACATTGCTGTCCTATTGGGCCAGAGCAGGTGAATGGGTGTAACTGGATAGCTGTTTAAATGAGCCAGCAGGGGCGCAATTGGTGAGCCAAATGACTGAATCCTATGCAGTATAATTCTTTGATTCTTGGAAAGACAGCACCTCTGGCAGTGCAGTACTCTCCCAGTAGCGCACGTTTTGCGCTCCTAATTGGGGTGTAGGGTTCGCAGCCAGCAGAAGGGGGTTCGATCTGGCTGCGACCCTTGTCCTGGAGTGTCGGCAGGAGAGGACAACGTGGACCCCCTAAACAACCTCAAACCTATCTTGGCCATCTCAGCCCCCAGAAGTTGGCATTCATCCTTTCTAGGCTACCAGAGGGATCAGAGGCTAGGAGTACTGTGAGGAGTGACCCACCCTATGACTTCCCAAAGCCTGTCCACCATCTACAAGGTACGATTATGATGGAATACCCCCCCCCACTTGCCTGTATGGATGCGGCTCCAACAACACCCTAGAAGCTCGACACCATCCCGGGCAAAGCAGCCCCACTTGATTGGCACCTCCCTCCCCCTCTTCCATTCCTTGCTTTCTCTTCCTCTCTCCAGCTGCCTCCTCCCTTCCTCCTTTCTCCGTCCCTCCTCTTCTTCTTTACATATCCTTCTTCCCATCCCTTCCCTCCTTCCAGCTCTCTCTTTTGCCCTCCCTCCCGACATTCCATTCTAATGCTCCCTCCTTCCTCACACCAGGACTATGGTGCCAGTAGTCATAGGCTGTTCAGCTGTGAGGCTGAGGGGAGGGGGAGGGTTGCCGGCCATTCAACTAGAGGGTGCATCGCAGGTGGTGTTATAAATTCACAATCCAGGAAAATGGGGAAAGCAATATGATCAGAAGCAAGGGAACCCTGCATCTTCCCTCTAGATAACCCGAAGAATTTTATAAGGTCATTCCCTCCTTCCACTACCATCGCTCAGTAGCAGACATGTGTAACATCAATAAGACGTACAATACCAGGGACCTGATTTCAATTCCAGCCTCGGGTCACTGTCTGTGTGTGGAGTCTACACATTCTCCCCATGTCTGCATGGGTATCCTCTGGTTTCCTCCCACAATCCACAGGTGGTTAGGTGGATTGACCATGCTAAATTGCCCCTTAGTGTCAGAGATTAACAGGGTAAATATGTGGGGTTATGGGGGTAAGACCTGGGTGGGTTTGTGGTTGGTGCAGACTCAATGGGCTGAATAACCTACTTCTGCACTCTGGGGATTCTTTGATTCCATGTAGCAGTTCACCAAGGATCCTCAGACAGCATTTTCCAAAATCATGACTGCTTCCAAGGGCAGCAGATACAGAGGAACATCACCATTTGGAGGTTCCCCCTCTAACTCACTCACCACCCTAACTTGGAAGTATGGGCTGTTCCTTCACTGTCTCTGGGTGCCAACTGGAACCCTAGTCCTGGTGCAAGGAAGGAGGGAACATTAAAGTGCGATGATGGGAGGGCGAGAGAGAGTTGGAAGGAGGGAAGGGATGGGAGGCAGGAGAAATAAGAAGAGGAGGAGGAGGAGGGACAGAGAGGGAAGGAGGTGGCTGGAGAGAGGAAGGGGAAAGGGAGGGAAGAGAGAAGGAGAATGAGGTTGGAGGCAAGTCAGGAAAAAGGAAGAATGAGAAAGCAGGACGGAGGAGATGGAGGGAGGGAGGTCAAGAGGAAGGAAGAACAAGAGATCAAGAGCAAGAGGGAGGGATGGTAGGAGGGAGGATTTGATTTATTATTGTCAAGTATACTCAGATACAGTGAACAGTATTGTTCCTTGGGCGCTATACAGATAAAGCATACTGTTCATAGAGAAGGAAAGGAGAGAGTGCAGAATGTAGTGTTAGTCATAGCTACGTTGTAGAGAAAGATCAACTTAATGCGAGGTAGGTCCATTCAAAAGTCTGAAGGCAGCAGGGAGAATCTATTCTTGAGTTGATTGTTACATGACCTCAGATTTTTGTATCTTTTTCCCGATGGAAGAAGGCGGAAGAGAGAATGTCTGAAGTGCGTGGGGTCCTTAATTATACTGGCCATTTTGCCAAGGCAGTGGGAAGTGTAGATAGCGGCACTGGATGGGAGGCTGGTTTGGATTGGGCTACACTCATGAACTTCTGTAGTTTCTTGCAGATTTGGGCAGAGCAGGAGCCCATACCAAGCTGTGGTACAACCAGAAAGAATGCTTTCTATGGTGCATCTGTAAAAGTTGGTAAGAGTTGTAGCTGACATGCTAAGCTTCCTTAGTCTTCTGAGAAAGTAGAGGCATTGGTGGGCTTTCTTAACTATAGTATTGGCATGGGGGGGACAAGGACAGGTTGTTGGTGATCTGGACACCTAAGTACTTGAAGATCTTGACCCTTTCCACTTTGTTGATGTAGATAGGGACATATTCTCCTTCTCGCTTCCTGAAGTCAATGACAATCTCCTTCATTTTGCTGACATTGAAGAGGAGATTATTGTCACCGTACCAGTTCACTAAATTCACTAGGAAATAGAGGGAGAGTCAGAGAAAGGGAGGGAGGAGAAGGAGACTGAAGAAAGGGGAGGTCAGGAGGAATGAGACGGCAAGAGAAAGAGGGAGGGATGGCAGAAGGGAGAAATAGAAGGAGAAGAATGGGGGAAGGGAAATCAGGAGGAAGGAGAGATAAAAGAGGAGGAAAGGAAAGTAGGAGTGATGGCAGGATGGAGGAAATAGAGAGAGGGAAGAGAGAAGAACACTGAGGGAGGGAAGGACAGGAAGAAATTTGGATGAGGAACTTTCAAGTGGAGGGAGGCCTGTGAACTACAAACTCCTGATCCAAATCCCTCCACATCCCTCACTAGGCCCCGCCGACATGTTATCAATCTCTCCCAGGCAGCCACATGTTGGAAATCTAATCATTTTCCAAATTAACACCTTGTAAAAGATAATTTCAGTTTAATTAATTATAGTAGTCAATCTTTTTGTGTGTGTTTTTAATTTCAATTCAGTTCAGCAAATGAATGATTAAATATGTTGCGACTAATCCTGTAAACCATTTCACTCTGTCCCCGTGAAAAGTCTTCAGATATTATTTTTCATGCAATCGTGAGTGAGACGGATCTTCCTTAAAACCTTCATCCCACAAACAGCCTCTTTCTCCCATGTCTCATTCCGTGATCCATCTCCCCACCACATCATTATTCCTTCTTTCTCTCCTTCCCTTCCCTCTCTCCTTACGTCTCTTCCTTTTTTTCTTCTTTCTCTCCTTCTCAATTTCCTTGTCTGTCTCTCATTCTCTCCCTTCCTCCCTCTCTCTCTCGTTTACTTCCTCTCACTCCCTCCGTTGTTCCCTCCCTCAGTCTCTCCCTCAGTCTCTCTATCCCTCTCCCTCAGTCTCTCTCTCTCTCTATCCCTCTCTCTCTCCCTCCCTCCCTCCCTCCGTATCTCTCTCATTCGGTCCCTCACCTATTCCATCCCTTACTCCCTCTCTTGCTTGCCCACTCACTCACTGAGTCACTCACTCAACCATATATCTTTGGACACTGAAGGATAATTTAGATGGCCAATCCACTTGACCTGCACATCTTTGGACATTATAGGGCAATTTACCATGGCCAATCTGCCTAACCTGCACATTTTTGGACACTGAAGGCCAATTTATAATGGCCAATCCACCTAATCCACACCTCCTTGGACACTAAGGGACAATTTACCATCATCAATCTATCTAAACTGTACATCTTAGGACACTGAGTCCACCTAACCTGGACATCTTTGGACAATAAGGGGCAATTTAGCATGGCCAATCCACCTAATCCACACCTCTCTGGACACTAAGGGGCAATTTAACATGGCCAATCCACCTAACCCATACATCTTTGGATACTAAGGATAATTTAGCAATGACTAGTCCACCTAACATGTGGGTCTTTGGACTGTGGGAGGAAATTTGGAACACCTGGAGGAAACCCGTTGCAGACATGGGGAGAATGTGCAGACTCCGCACAGACCCAAGCCAGGAATCGAAGCCTGGCCCTCTGGAGCTGAGAGGCGGCAGCGCTAACCACTGTACCGGCGCGCTGCCCCTTACCGAGTGTGATTGACTCGACGGGCTGAACGGTGGCCTCCCGCGAAGTCGGGACGGTGAGGTGCTGGGCTCCTCGAGCCGCAGAACACACACAAAAAGAACATCAGCCTGGCAGAGCGATGGACGCACAAGCTCTGCGATATTAGCTGTGTCTCTCGCTGATGGGAACTGACATGGGACCTGACATGTCACTGCACAGCGTGATTGACAGTGGCAGCAGCAGGGGGAAGGCTGGGGGGGGGGGGGGGAGCTCTCGGCCCAGCCACCACCCCTCCTTCCCCACCCCCCCAACCCCCCCCCAACCCCAGGGAGTCGTCGAACCGACCGATAGAGTGAGGCAGCCGGCTGCTCGAAGTCCAGGTGACAACTCCTGAGCCGCGCTGCAAATTTTAAAGAGGTGTCTGTTTTCAGGCATAGTGGCCTGCGCGGGGGCACACGCGGGAGCTGGCGCTGTAATTACACAGCTTCCCTGTCTCCTGTCCCCAGCCGGTAACACACAACAACAAAAAAAAAGATTGCAGCCAACATTGCAAGACTAGAATTTAAAGGAGCCACTCTTGACAAACACAAGACAAGTCAAGGGCGATTAATAATGGCCTCTCGCTGTACACTGAAGCTGCTCGTTCCAGCATCCTCTCTCTTCCAAGCTGTCTCTTTTTGCTGCGCCCTTGCTACTGACCCCCCACCCACCTCCCCATCCTATCCGGCCTCCTGACCCTGATTGGCAAATTAGCGCAGATATTTTTCTCGAGGGAGCCTGTTGTCTGATGGATACCACTCTCCAGTTCACCGTCACCGTCCCTGTCGCTTTGCTTTTCGAAGCAATAGCGAGGATTCGCTTTAATATTCATAAAATGATTGGAGACAGCACCAAAGGCAGCGTGATGCGAATCTCTATCGTCTGAAACTGTGTGTGTGTAATTGTGAGCGTATCGGTGTGTGTGTGTGTGTGTGTGTGTGCACACGTGTGTGCATGTCTATCTGTGTATGTCTATTGCGTATATATCAATTTGTGTGAGTGTGTGTGGGTGTGTGTCTCTATCTATGGATGCGTGTGTGTCTATCTGTTTGTGTGTATGTGATGTATGCATGTCTCTATTTGTGAATGTGTCTATCCTTGTGCGTGTGGGTGCGTGTGTCTATCCTTGTGCGTGTGGGTGCGTGTGTCTATCCTTGTGCGTGTGTGTCTATCCTTGTGCGAGTGTGTCTATCTGTGGGTGTGTGTGTCTATCTGTGTATGTAGTTGTGTGTCTCTATCTGTGGGTGTATGTTTCTGTGTGTGTGCGTGTGTGTGCATGTCTATCTGTGTATGTCTATTGCGTAGATATCAATTTGTGTGAGTGTGTGTGGGTGTGTGTCTCTATCTGTGGATGCGTGTGTGTCTATCTGTTTGTGTGTATGTGATGTATGCATGTCTCTATTTGTGAATGTGTGTCTATTTGTGTGCGTGTGGGTGTGTGTGTGTCTATTGGTGGGTGTGTATGTCTATCTGTGGGTGTGTGTGTCTATCTGTGTATGTAGTTGTGTGTCTCTATCTGTGGGTGTATGTTTCTGTGTGTGTGTGTGTGTGTGTGTGCGTGCGTGTGTGTGGTAAGGATCTGGAAGTCTTTCTGGGAATGAGATAGAGGTAGATTTAATTGTAACTCACAGAGAGGGAATTGGCAATCACCTGCAGAGAACACACAGGGTGAGAGCATGGGATTGGCTTAAGCTTTTCCTCCTTGGCACAGTGACACAGTGGCTAGCACTGCTGCCTCACAGCGCCAGGGACCCGGGTTCAATTCCCGGCGTCAGGTCACTGTCTGTGTGGAGTTTGCATGTTCTCCCCGTGTCTGCATGGGTTTCCACTGGGTTCCCCTCTCAGTCCAAAACACTTGTGGGTTAGGTGGATTGGCTGTGCTAAATTCTCCCTCAAGTATAACTCAACTGGAGTGTGGCGACTAGGGGATTTTCACAAGAACTTCATTGCCGTGTTAATGTAAGTCTTGCCTGCGCACTGATAAATAAAGCTTACTTTACTAAATTGCCCCTTAATATCCAAAGATGTGTGGATTAGGTGGATTGTCCTGAGGTGGTGATGGGGGCACTTTATCCCTCAACTGACTGAGACAGCAGGAGTCAGAGTTGTTCTGAACCTTGAACACTCCCTGGCAGCTGTCAGGCAGGAGGTGTGTCTCTGCAGAAGGCCGGCAGGTGAAGTAAAATATTTTCACCTGATTGTTAAAAGAGAAGGCAAGAGATTGGCAGTCGATGGGGGGCTTCAGAGAGGGACATTGGGCTACATTATAGTCATTCCTGAATGAAGGAGCATTGGATTGGGGTGAGGCAGTGGACATAAGAAGATTGGACAGGAATATCTCAGTTAGGAAGTATTTGTTTCTGAAAGTGCTACCCATGGACTTCACTTTGTGTTGCTGTAATTTTCCATCCTTGTTGGAGTGACCATTTGCAATTGCCAATTCCTCTGTGATCATTTTTGATCAATTATCGCTGTCGCAGCATGTCTGACCTCCGGCCACCAGATGGCTTCCTGGAGCAGGTTTCTAAAGCCTTTCCCTTCAATTGCCATCTCAATGAAGCTGATCCCTTCCAGTGGGTATATATTTAACATAGCCATCCCATGCCTCGACTTTAGTATATTGCCTGGATGGGCAGAAAAGTGGTTAGCGCTGCTGCTTCATAGGGACTTGGGTTCGATTCCTGGCGTTGGTCACTATCTGTGCAGTTTGCACGTTCTCCCCGTGTCTGCGTGGGTTTTCTCCAGCTGTTCTGATTTCCTCCCACACGCCAAAGATTTAGGTTGATTGGCCAAGCTAAAATTGCGCCTTAGTGTTCTGAGATGTATAGGTTAGAGGGTAAATATGGGGGTAGGGCCTGGATGGGACTGTGGTTGCTGCACACTTGATGAGTCAAATGGCCTCTTTCTGCGCTGTAGGGTTTCTATGATTCTATGTCTTTATTCATTCCTCGCAGCTCCATCACTTGACACTTTGATTGTGTTTGATTTGGTTAATGTCACCATGGGATTTTATGTCTTGTGGTCGACTGCAGAGGCATCACAGTCAACCCCGCTCTTGCTACCACCTAGCAGCTTCCACTTGGGTCACTCACTGGTGAACACAGACGGAACCCTAGCTGATCATAACACTTCCCATCGAGGCTCACAGACACACACACACACGAGGAAAAACATCCACTGTATTTAATTCATCCATTACTCTTAACTCTTGTGACTTCTAACTGTTTCTTAAATGTTTTCAGGTGGTTTGCATCTGCCACTTGAGGTCTACTCCAAGTGTCAATCATGCAGGCTCAGTGGTTAGCACTGCTGCCTCACAGCACAAGGGTTCTGGGTTCGATTCCCAGCTCGGGTCACTGTCTGTGTGGCATCTGCACATTCTCCCTCTGTGTAGGTTTCCTTCAGGTACTGCGGTTTCCTCCCACAGTCCCAAGATGTGTAGCTTAGGCACGTTGGCCATGCTAAATTGCCCCTTAGTGTCCAAAGATGTGCAGGTTATGTGGATTGGCCATGCTAAGTTGTCCGTTAGAATCCAAAGGTATATAGATTAGGTGGATTGGCCATGCTAAATTGCACTTAGTGTCAAAATGTATTGATTAGATGAATTGGCTATGGTAAATTACCTCTTAGTGTCCAAAAATGTGCAGATTAGATGGATTGATCATGCTAAATTGCCCCTTAGTCTCCCAAGATTTGTACATTGGTTGGATTGGTGGTGTCGTAGGGATAGGGTGATGGGTGAAGGTCAGGATAAGGTACTCTGTCAGGAAGTTGGTACACGCTGGGCTGAATGTCCTCTTTTTGCAGTGTAGAGATTCTATGATTCGGATAAAGTCCTCTGACCGTTATCTTTTGCTCAGTTGAATCTCTTGTCGGACTCCCATTCTTTATGTTGAAGTGATCTTTTGGATTTGAGTTTAACTGAACTATTTGTTAACTTGGTGTGAACACCATTACATGCAGGTCCTTTCTCATCTAAAAATCCCAACTCACGTCTGTAACTCAAACCCTGGTGTTTGGGTTAAATTACTCCTCCGAGGCAGTGTCCCTTCTCCAGTTAGATTTATTTACACAGAAAGCAACAGCCACTTCCTCGTGTAGTTTAAACCCGGAGTGCCAGTAACCCTGAGACTCCACATTATACACAGATCTCTGACTAGACAAGCTAATACTGCCTTAATCTAGGAGCTCGTATTCGAAGATGTCTCCATCATGGCTCTCATTAAAATCATTGCACGAGGTTCTTCTCTGATCTGTCCCCATTGTTTGTGTCTCAATAAAGGCAGCTGGAATCTATCAGCAGACCAGAATCATAGAATCCCTACAGTGCAGAAAGAGGCCATTCAGCCCCATTGAGTTTGTACCAACAGCAATTACACCCTAGCCCTATCCCTGTAACCAATGTACTTATCTTGCTAATTCCCCTGATGCTAGGTGGCAATTTAGCATAGCCAATCAACCTAACCTGCACATCTTTGGACACGAAGAGGCAGTTTAGCATGGCCAATCAACCTAACCTGCATATCTTTGGACACTAAGAGGCAGTTTAGCATGGCCAATCTACCTAACCCACACGTCTTTGGACACTAAGAGGCAGTTTAGCATGGCCAATCTACTTAACCCGCATGTCTTTGGACACTAAGAGGCAGTTTAGCATGGCCAATCTACTTAACCCCACATCTTTGAACACTAAGAGGCAGTTTAGCATGGCCAATCTACCTAACCCGCACATCTTTGGACACTAAGAGGCAGTTTAGCATGGCCAATCTACCTAACCCCACATCTTTGGACACTAAGAGGCAGTTTAGCATGGCCAATCTACCTAACCCGCACATCTTTGGATAATACGAGGCAGTTTAGCATGGCCAATCTACCAAACCCGCACATCTTTACAATGAACAAATGAAAGTACAACAGGCCGTCCAAGCCTGCACCGATCATGATGCCCTAACTTAAAAAAAAACTTACCTTTCCTTGGCCCGTATCCCTCTAATCCCTCCCTACTAATGCATCCATCCGGAAGCCTCTTAAATGTTGCTGATGTGCCTGCTTCCACTACCACGCTCTGGCAGAGCGTTCTAGGCACCCACAACTTTGTGTGGAAAGTTTTATTTATTATTCTCAAGTAGGCAGTGTAGTTACTGTGAAATTCCCCTAGTTACCACATTCTGGCACCTGTTCGGGTACACTGAGGGAGAATTTAGCATGGCCTATGCATCCTAACCAGCATGTCTTTGGAGTGCGAGAGGAAACTGGAGCACCTGGAGGAAGCCCACGCAGACATGGGGAGAATGTACAAACTCCACACAAGCAGTGGCCCAATGGGGAGCTGCCATGTTCCATGACAGCACGGTGGTAGTGTCTGTTTTGTGGATGGCTCAGTGGCTAGCACTGCTGCCTCACATCACCAGGGACCCGGGTTCAATTCCCTGAGCCACTGTCTGCATGGAGTCTGCATGTTCTCCCTGTGTCTGTGTGGGTTTCCTCTGGGTGTTCCGGTTTCCTCCCACACCCCAAAGATGTGCGGATTAGATGGATTGGCTAAATTGCCCCTTAGTGTCAGGGGAATTAGCTACAGTAAAGGACATTTACGGGAATAGGGTCTGGGTGGTATTGTGGTCAGTGCAGACTCAATAGACCAAATGTACTGTACTGCAAGGATTCTGTGACCCAAGGACAGAATTGAACCCGGGTCCCTAGCACTGTGAGGCAGCAGTGCTACCATTGTGCTGGTCTGGTTCTGGCTGTGTTTGCTGATGTACCTTGCCTCCCCGTCCGGCAGTGTATCAATTTTCAAATTCTTGGCCTTGTATTCTTTTAAATGGTGCCCTGGCCTCACTCCTTCCCTCCCAACCAACTTCTCCAACCCCAATTCTCAAAGGCTGGAACCTTTAATAACCCCAGGATCCCAGACAAAGGGGTGTGGCCTCTTTAACCATGCAATATGGAGAGGTGGAAGTCATCTAATATAATTCCCCATGTTTTCCTAGCTGATAGAACCTGTAATGTTGCTTTGTGGAGCGGCAAAACTCAGACTTTCCATTGACCACAGAGGAGGGATGTGCCCAGGTTTGAGTGCCAGAGCCCCATCACCACTGGAGCTACTGAACATCTAGAACATTGCAGCATGCCTATTTAAAGTTTATTTATCAGTGTCATGAGTAACTGTGAAAATTCCTCTAGTCGCCACACTCCGGCTCCTGTTCGAGTACACTGAGGGACAATTTAGTGAGCACCTAACTTGCATGTCTTTCAGACTGTGAGAGGAAACCAGAGCAGCTGGAGGAAACCCACGCAGACACGGGGAGAGTGTGCAGACTCCACACAGTGACCCAAGCTGGAGCTCAAATCTGATGCTGTGAAGCAGCAGTGCTAATTGCTATGCCACCCTAAAGATGTTGGGGTGGTATCAGGATATCCCAGAAGTTAATGGAAAGGGGACTTTTCCAGCAACAGTTCAGACCTCTGTGAAGGACCATGCCATTAGACTTTGACATTGGTTACATCAAACAATAACTCTGTTCCCTCTGGTCTTTGGCTTCTAAATCTTTCTTCCTCTTGTGTGAAAAGGAAGCTACATTGTGAGTGAGTGCTTGTAAATAAACTAACCCTCTGAGTTTATCTTATCATAACCTTGCTGTGAGGTCATTATAGACAGAACGGTTTGGAAACCACTCCTGTCTGTAACATTGCAGTGCCCAGTAACTGCACACTTCTGATGTCAGAATATGTGCATATTTTGTGGACTTTGCTTTTCTGCTTAATTCTCCAACTACCATAAAGACACTGACTTTCACTGGAGTACGGGTCCCACACACACCGACTCTCACTGGAGTACGGGTCCCACAGACACACTGACTCTCACTGGGGTACGGGTCCCACAGACACACTGACTCTCACTGGGGTACGGGTTCCACAGACATACTGACTCTCACTGGGTACGGGTCCCACAGACACACTGACTCTCACTGGGGTACGGGTTCCACAGACATATGACTCTCACTGGGGTACGGGTCCCACACACACTGACTCTCACTGGGGTACGGGACCCACACACACTGACTCTCACTGGGGTACGGGACCCACACACACTGACTCTCACGGGTACGGGTCCCACACACACTGACTCTCACTGGGATACAGGCTCCACACATACACACACACACACACACACACACTGACTCTCTCTGGAATACAAGTCCTACACACACTGACTCTCTCTGGGGTAGGGGTCCCACACACACCGACTCTCTCTGGGGTATGGGTCTTACATACACCGACTCTCTCTGGGATATGAGTCCCACATACACCGACTCTCTCTGGGGTACGGGTCCCACATACACCGACTCTCTCTGGGGTACGGGTCCCACATACACCGACTCTCTCTGGGATATGGGTCCCACATACACCGACTCTCTTTGGGGTATGGGTCCCACATACACCGACTCTCACTGGGGTATGGGACCCACACATGCTCACCCCCTTGGGTGAGCACCTGTAGGTATGGGTCCCACATAACCGACTCTCTCTGGGGTATGGGTCCCACATACACCGACTCTCTCTGGGGTATGGGTCCCACATACACCGACTCTCTCTGGGGTATGGGACCCACACATGCTCACCCCCTTGGGGTGCAGTTTCATAACCTCTCAGTTTTCTCATCCCAGTCCCCCATCTTCAGTTATTTGACCGTGAAGGAATCACAGCTTGAGGGTGTTATCAGCTGAGATCCGTAAACATGCATTATCCGGATGTTGCCACTAGATGGAGATTATGTGCACTTTCATAGAATCATAGAATCCTACAGTGCAGAAGGAGGCCATTCAGCCCATCGAGTCTGCAATGACAGCAATCCTATCCAGGCCAATATTCCTGTGACCCCAACTATTTACCCTGCTAATTCCCCTGAGTCTGAGGGGGAATTTAGCATGGCCAATCAACCTAACCTGCATATCTTTGGAGTGTGGGAGGAGACCAGAGCCCCTGGAAGAAACCCAGACAGACACGGGGAGAGTGTGCAAACTCCACACACACACACACACACACACACACACACACACAGTGACCCAAGGCAGGTTTTGAACACGGGTCCCTGAAGCTGTGGGCAACAGTGCTAACTTTTTGCCACTGTGCCGCCCACAGTGTAGTCACGCTTTACCAGCTGGCGTACTGACCAGTATTAAATCTCAACTCTTTTAGTCTTCTGGCAGCACGGTAGCACAGTGGTCAGCAGTTGTCTGTGTGGATCGGCCAGGCTAAATTCCTCCTTGTTAGAACATAGAACATTACAGTACAAACAGGCCCTTCGGCCCACAAGTTGTGCTGATCGTATCAGTACCTACCAGGCCATAGAACTATCTGTAACTCCTAATCCCATTAAATTGTTCAAAGAGAGAATGTCCAGGGTGTGGGGGGTCCTTAATTATGCTGGCTGCTTTGCCGAGGCAGCAGGAAGACAGAGTCAATGGATGGGAGGCTGGTTTGTGTGATGGATTAGGCTTCATTCACCACACTTCCTAGTTTCTTGTTGTCTTGGACAGAATCTTGTATTGTGGGGAATGGGAGTTCATAGAAAAGCAAGCCTATCCACCTAACCTGCACATTTTTGGACACTAAGGGGCAATTTAGCATGGCTAATCCACCTAATTTACACATCTTTGGAGACTAAGGGGCAATTTAACATGGCCGATCCACCTAACTGTACGCCTTTGGACACTAAGGGCCCTATCTGAATCAGACTGTGGGCCCGAATCCTACAGCTCTGATCGGAACCTCTAACTGCACATGCGCAAAAAACAAAAGATAGAATGCTGCTCCCCAGTCACATTGCTCCCAGGATAATGCCTCTGCCTGGCCCCAACATTGCCCCATCCCCACAGCATTACCAACTCCCTAATCCCACCACCCCCTCTGCCATCCAGACTGGTTGGTGTCCCCTCACTCTCTCTTCCCCTCACTCTCCCCCTCACTGCTGTCAGACAGAGTGGCAACAGACCCCCCCTTTTCCCCTCACTGATCTGGGACAATGGCAGGGAACACCACCACCACCCCTGCCCCTTTCCCCCCTCACTGATCCCAGGCAGGGTGGCAGTGCAACCTCCCTGCCCCCTCGCTGATCATACGCAGAGTGATGTGGAGATGCTGGCGTTGGACTGGGTTTAAACACAGTAAGAAGTCTCTCAACACCAAGTTAAAGTCCAACCGGTTTATTTGATGGTAAACCCACAAGCTTTGGGAAACGCTGCTCCTTCGTCAGGTGTGTGGAAAGCTCCCCCCCCCCCCCCTACTAATGAGAGGCAGAGAGCCATCGGTCACCCCCTCTCCCCCCCTCATGCATCAGACCCCCAGCACTTACCTCCTCACAAACCGGAGCTCCCGAATCAGAGTTTTGTGGAGTATGTCTATTTCGCACCGATTCTGGGTAGGCGAACGCAGTGGCAAAGGGGGGAAGCGCTGGTAAGGTTGGGCGTGCAGCCCATTAAGTCAATTTAAATGTATCCAAATACGTTTAAATGGCTGTCGCAGCTGTTTTGGGCACAGTCCCAATCACGGCCATTTTCGGGCCTTGGGGGAACCAGTGCAGAGGCAGGATTGCGTTACTCACCTCAAGCCTGACTTGATCAAATTTTTGTGTCCGAAAATGGACACAACTTGATGCTGAAATCAGGCCCTAAGGGGCAATTTAGCATGGCCAATCCACATAACCTGCATATCTTTGGACACTCCATTTGCCTGAGGTGGCAGATGGAGTTTAATGTGGAAAAGTGTGAGGTAATGCACTTTGGCAGGAACAATAAATGTGTAGAGTATAGGGCTAATGGTAGGGCTCTTAATAGTGTTGAGGAACAGAAGGATCTTGGTGTATGTGTCAATAGATCCCTGAAAGTAGGCAGTCAAGTGGATAAAGTTGTTAAGAAGGCATATGGAGTCTTAGCTTTTATTGGTAGGGGGATTGAATTTAGGAGCCGCAGCATCATGTTGCAACTGTACAAAACTCTAGTGCGGCCGCACTTGGAGTATTGTGTGCAGTTCTGGTCCCCACATTATAAGAAAGATGTGGAGGCATTGGGAGGGTACAGAGGAGGTTTACCAGGATGTTGCCTGGTATGGAGGGCAGGTCCTATGAAGAGAGGTTGAAGGATTTGAGGTTGTTTTCGTTAGAAAGGAGGCGGCTAAGAGGGGATCTTATTGAAGCATATAAGATGATTAGAGGTTTAGATAGGGTGGACAGTGATAGCCTTTTTCCTAGGATGGAGAAAGCTAGCACGAGGGGACACAGCTTTAAATTAAGGGGTATGAGTTATAGGACGGATATCAGAGGTAGGTTCTTTACTCAAAGAGTGATTAGGGAGTGGAATGCCCTGCCTGCAGCTGTTGTAGATGCGCCAAGTTGGTGGCGTTTAAGAGGTTAATTGATAAGTATATGGAAGAGAAGGGAATGGTTTAGTTTGGAGGGGCATTGCTTTTTATTTTTGGTCGGCACAACATCGAAGGCCGAAGGGCCTGTTCTGTGCTGTAATGTTCTATGTTCTATGTTCTATGTTCTATCTTTGGACACTAAGGGGCAATTTAGCATGGCAAATCCATCTAACCTGCACATCTTTGACACTAAGGGGCCAATTTAGCATGGCCAATCCACCTAACCTTCACATCTTTGGACACTAAGGGGCAATTTAGCATGGCCAATCCACCTAACTGCACCATCTTTGGACACTAAGGGGCAATTTAGCATAGCCAATCCACATAACCTGCATATCTTTGGAACTAAGGGGCAATTTAGCATGGCCAAATCACTAACCTGCACATCTTTGACACTAAGGGGCAATTAGCATGGCCAATCCACCTAAACCTGCACATCTTTGGACACTAAGGGGCAATTTAGCATGGCCAATCCACCTAACCTGCACATCTTTGGACACTAAGGGCAATTTAGTAGGCCAATCCACCTAACCTCACATCTTTGGACACTAAGGGGCAATTTAGCATAGCCAATCCACCTAACCTGCAATCTTTGGACACTAAGGGGCATTAGCATGGCCAATCCACCAAACCTGCACATCTTTGGACACTAAGGGGCAATTAGCATGGCCAATCACCTAACCTGCACATCTTTGGACACTAAGGGGCAATTAGTAGGCCAATCCACCTAACCTCACATCTTTGGACACTAAGGGGCAATTTAGCATAGCCAATCCACATAACCTGATAATCTTGGACACTAAGGGGCAATTCAGCATAGCCAATCCACATAACCTGCATATCTTTGGACACTAAGGGCAATTTAGCAGGCCAATCCACCAACCTGCACATCTTTGGACACTAAGGGGCAATTTAGCATAGCCAATCCACCTAACCTGCACATCTTTGGACACTAAGGGGCAATTTAGCATAGCCAATCCACCTAACCTGCATATCTTTGGACACTAAGGGGCAATTTAGCATGGCCAATCCACCTAACCTGCACATCTTTGGATTGTGAGAGAAAACCAGAGCACCTGGAGGAAACCCACGCAAACACGTGGAGAACGTGAAGAACTACGTGCGGACAGTGAACCCAAGCCAGGAATCGAACCCAGGTCCCCGGCGCTGTGAGGCAGCAGTGCTAACCACTGTGCCACCGTGCCTTTCCCCAATTAGGCGAACCTTTGAATGATGGAACAGACTCGAGGAACTGAGTGGCCTCTTCCCTTTGCATCCCAAACCTCTCTGATCTGTTTCGCTGTCTGATGCAAGGCACTCATTCAAGTGAAGGAATTGCAAGTCAGGAACTTGACATGAATTCTTTTGGCGAGAGGTTGAGATCTTGGCTGGCGTAGTTGAGTGCCAACCTGGGTGAAAAATTGTTTTAATTCCGTGCTGACGAGATTGAAAAACGGGGGAAGAGAGGAAAGCTACTTGGGAGCAGTTTATGCTAAATAGCCTTGATAATCTTAAAGCCTTCAATCCACAGTGAGATTTGCATTAGAGCTTGGTTATAAATAGGGCCATTGTGTCTGTAAACAGCAGACAACTCTATTCTAATGAAGCAGATGTCAGGGTCAATGCAGATTGTCTTGATAAAGGCAAGACCACCAGGCCTAAGCAATCACTCCAAAGGAACCTCGTAAACAGCACAGAGACTAGCCAGGGGTCACACCAGCGAAGGTAATATGAAGTGTCAAACCGATATTATACCGGCAATCAGATAACGCTCCGCTGGGATTGCGGTGTCTACATTTTAATCCGCTCCCCGCATTCCAAACTCAGATCCGAGCACCGCAGCCAAACTTAGCCCTTTCTCTTAAAGGGACCCTTTCCAGTTCCCGGACTTTGACTCGGAGCAACACTGTCCTCACAACCGGCACGAGGAACGTGGCGATTTCAAAGGACATCTTCAGTTAGATTAAAATGTAGAAAATAGAAGCAGGAGGAGGCCATTCAGTCCACTGAGTCTGCATTGACCACAAGCCTAGCCAGTTTCTATTTCAGTGACCCCACATACTTACCCTAACAAGTCCTCTGACACCAAATGACAATTTAGCATGGCCAATCCACCTAACCCACACATCTTTGGACACTAAGGGGCAATTTAGCATCTTTAGACATTAAGGAGCAATTTAGCATGGCCAATCTGCCTAATTTGCGCACCTTTGGACACTAAAGTGCAATTTAGCATGGCCAATCCACCTAACCCACACATCTTTGGACACTAAGGGTCAATTTAGCATAGCCAATCCCCCTAACCTGCACATCTTTGTACTGTGGGAGAAAACCAAAGAACCCAGAGGAAACCCATGCAGACACAGAGAGAATATGCAGAGTCCACACAGACGTGGCCCAAGCTGGGAATCGAACCTGGATCCTTGGCGCTCTGAGGCAGCTGTGCTAACCACTGTGCCGTTTGGCCCTTCGAGCTGGCCCAACCATTCATTCTCCATTGAAATCCTGTGGAAATCCAGTCTCTAGAGCAGGGGGTGAAGGGTTAGAGCGTAGTGGGTGGGGAGTGAATTTAAAAAAGTTCTTAGCCAGGAAGAATTCTAAAAAACTTACACAAGACAGTGCGCAGTGGTTAGCACTGCTGCCTCACAATGCCAGGGGTCCAGGTTCGATTCCTGGTTTGGCTAACTGTCTATATGGAGTTTGCACATTCTTGCCGTGTCTGCATGGGTTTCCTGGGTGTTTTGGTTTCCTTCCATAGTCTGAAAGATGTGCTGGTTAGGGTGCATCGCCCCAAACAGGTGCCAGAGTGTGGTGACTAGGGGAATTTCACAGTAACTCCATTACAGTGTTAATGTAAGTCTTATTTATGACTAATAAATAAACTTTATTTTACTTAGCAGGAGTGTATACCACCTACAAGATACACCATAACAATTCACCAAAGATCTTTAGACAGCACCTTCCAAATCCACAACTGCTTCCATCTAGAAGGACAAGGGTAGCAGATAAATGGGAACACCACCACCAGTAAGTTCTCCTCCAAACCACTCACCATGTCTTGACTTGGAAATATATTGACTGTTCCTTCATAGTCGCCGGGTCAAAATCCTGGAATTCCCTCCCTAACGGCATTGTGGGTTGACCACAGCGTGTGGACTTGCAGCGATTCAAGAAGGCAGCTCACCACCACCTTCTGTAGGGGCAACTAGGGATGGGCAATAAATGCTGGCCCATCCAGCGATGACCATGCCCTGCAAATAAATAAATAATTATTGTCCAAGCCATGGGCAATAAATGCTGGCCACACCAATTTCTAAGAACAAATTAAATAAAACATTTTTGTCGGTAAATGACAATTGCTTTTCTGGAAGAATCTTTGCTTTTGGAATTTGGTTAAGGTCATGTGCTTTTCTTGCAGAGAGGTTGAGTGTAGAAAGTGAGGAGGACCTCACTACACTCGGTTTGGAATATTGGGAGATTTGTTATTGTCGCTTGTATTGGGATACAATGAAAAGTATTGTTTCTTGTGTGACGTACACGTAAAGTTCGTAGAGAAGGAAAGGAAAGAGTGCAGAATTTAGTGTTATAGTCATAGCTAGAGTGTACAGAAAGATCAACTTAATGCGAGAAATCTGACAGCATCAGGGAAGAAGCTGTTCTTGAGTTGGTTGGTGTGTGACCTCAGACTTTTGTATCTTTTTCCCAACAGAAGAAGGCAGAAGAGAGAATGGCTGGGGAGGGCATGGAGTCCTTGATTATGCTGTTGCTTTTCCTAGGCAGCGGGAAGTGTAGACAGAGTCGATGACGGGAAGCTGGTTTGAGTGATGGACTGGGCTTTGTTCACGACCCTTTGTAACTTCTTGCGGTTTTGGGCAGAGCAGGAGCCAATCAAACTGGAAAGAATGCTTTCTAGGTGTGAGGGAGGAACACTGGGAAGGTAAAAAAGTATTAGAAAAAAGTATTAGAAAACTGAATTCAAGTCCAACTTCCTTGTTGACGGCACAGAAGCTCTAGGCTGAGATTTCAGTGCAGTGGTGAGGGAGTGTTGCACTGTTGGAGGTATCTTATGGGACATTAAGTCAAGGACTTCGTATGACAGTGAAGGAATAGCGATATATTTCCAAATCGGCATGTGTGTGTGTCCTGGAGAGGAACCTCCAAGTGCTGGTGTTCCTACGTGTCTGCTGCCCTTGTCTTTCTAAATGGATTTGGAAGGGACTGTCGAAGGAGCCTTGCTGAGCTGCTGCATCTTGTAGGTGGTACAACTGTGCATCGATGGTGGAGGGAGTGAATGTTTGTGGATGGGATGCCAATCAAGTGGTACTGCTTTGTTCTTGAGCTGCACTCACCAGGCAAGTGGGGAGTATTCCATCACACTCCTGACTTGTGCCTTACCAATGGTGGCCAGGCTTTGGGGAGTCAGGAAGTGAGTTCCCCACTGCAGAATTCACAACTCTTGAAGCAAAAATAAAAACGTGGCTGGTATTGTTTAATCGAATCAATATACTTGCTGATAAGTTTTCTATTTGTCCTATTCGGAAAGGATGGTAGTAGTTGGATCTGGAAGGTTTAATCTTCCCCACTAGGTCACCCTAACAATCTATTACTCTTAACTCTCAATTCATCCCTGGAATACTCCAAATAGCCCGTGGTCACCCGTTAATCACATAAACTGTCATCTTGTTGAAGTTGTACAAGACATTGGTAAGGCCACAATTGGAATACTGTGTGCAGTTTTGGTCACTCTATTAGTCATGGAGGTTTCCAGCAAGGAAACAGGCCGTTCGGCCCAACTTGCCCATGCTGTCCTTTTTTTAAAACCCCTTAGCTAATCTCAATTGCCCCCATTTGACCCATATCCCTCTACACCCATTTTATCCACGTAACTACATAAATGCTTTTTAGAAAGGATATTATTAAACTAGAAAGAGTGCAGAAAAGATCTTCTAGGATGCTATCGGGACTTGATGGTTTGAGTTATAAGGAGAGGCTGGATAGACTGGGACTTTTTTCTCTGCAGTGTAGGAAGCTGAGGGGTGATCTTATGGATAGTCTATAAAATAATGAGGGGGCACAGATCAGCTAGATAGTCAATATATTTTCCCAAATGTAGGAAATTCTAAAACTAGAGGGCATAGGTTCAAGGTGAGAAGGGAGAGATATGTTGAAGATGAGAAATTCTTGCCACTGTCTCCCTGACAGATGGTGTGTGGCTTGGGGTGTTTCACTTTGAAATATAGTCACTGTTGCAAGGTAGGAATTGTGGCAACCAACTGGCGCACAGCAAGATCCCACAGAAACATCAATGTAATCATGACCAGGTCATCTCTACAAGTGATATTAATTGAGGGACAAATAGAAGCCTAGAAGCCAGAGACAAGCGGTTTCTCTTTCAAATAGTGGGTGTTGTCCTTATCAATGAATCGCTACAACGCAAAAGAGGCCATTCAGTCCATCAAGTGTGGACTGACTCTCTGACAGAGTATCTAGCATGGCCAATCCACCTAACCCACCCATCGTGGGACACTAAGGGTCAATTTAGTATGGCCAATCCACCTAACCTGCACATCTTTGGAATCTGGGAGGGGCTTCGTCTCAAAATAAGGGACAGCAGATTTAGCATTGCATTGAGGAGGAACTTCCTCAGACAAAGGGTTGTGAAGCTGTGGAACTCCCTGCCCAGTAAAGCAGTTGGACCTACCTCACTGAATATTTTAAGGCAAGGATAGATAGATTTTTGAACGGTAAGGGAATTAAGAGGTATGGTGAGAGGACGGATAAGTGGAACTGACTCTCTGAAAAGATCACCCATGATGTTATTGAATGGTGTAACAGGCTCGAGGGAGCAGAAGGCCTACTCCTGCTCCTGGTTCTTACGTTACCAAAGCACCCAGAGGAAACCCACACAGGGAGAACATGTAAACTCCATACGGATAGTGACCCAAGCCAGGAATCAAGCCTGGGCCTGTGAGGCAACAGTGCTAACCACCGTGCCGCCTAACTCGGGAAAGCAGCCAGCATAATTAAGAACCCCGTGCACCCCGGACATTCTCCCTTCCATCTTCTTCCGTCAGGAAAGAGATACAAAAGTCTGAGGTCTGAGGTCACGTACCTCAGTCTGAGGGTGATAAGGGTATGGAATGCCCTGTCTGCTGCAGTTGTAGATGCGCCAAGTTTGGGGGCGTTTAAGAGGTCCATGGATAGTTTTAAGGATGAAAGGGAATGGTTTAGATTAGAGGGTCATTGCTTTTTCTTAATTGGTCAGTGCAACATCGAGGGCCGAAGGGCCTGTTCTGCGCTGTAATGTTCTATGTACCAATCGACTCAAGAGCAGCTTCTTCCCTGCTGCTGTCAGACTTTTGAATGAACCTACTTTGCATTAAGTTGGTCTTTCTCTACATTCTAGCCATGACTGTAACATTACATTCTGCATCCTCTCCTTTCCTTGTCTATGAACGGTATGCTTTGTCTGCATAGCGCGCAAGAAACAATAGTTTTCACTGCACGTTAATACATGTGACAATAATAAATCAAGTCAAGTCAAATCAAAAACTAGGCTCAGAAGATTAGACAGTGCTTTGATCTGTCATTCTTGAGACAACATCTCTTTAATGCGGCATTTCTTTGGTACTGCACTGGACTGCCAGTGAAGGATGGCCATGGGGAGCATGGAAGGAGTTGACAGACATCTATTTCAAACATCTATCATACTGTGGATGGCATGGTGACACGGCAGTTAGCACTGCTGTCTCACAGTGCTAGAGACCCAGGTTCGATTCCCAGCTTGGGCCACTATCTGTCTGGAGTTTGCACATTCTCCCCACGTCTGCCTGGGTTTCCTCTCATTCTCTGAAAGATATGCTGGTTAGGTGGATTGACCCAAACAGGCACGGGAGTGTGGCAACAGTAACTTCATTGCAGTGTTAATGTAAGCCTTGCTTGTGACTAATAAATAAACTTTGAAAAAAAACCTATTAAAAACCATAGAATCCTTACAGTGCAGAAGGAGGCCATTCGGCCCATCGAGTCTGCACTGACCACAATCCCACTTCAGCCCCATCCCTGTAACCCCATATATTTACACTGCTAATTCTAGTAACCTGTACACCCTGGGACACTGAGGGGCAATTTAGCATGGCCAATGCACTTTAACCTGCATATCTTTGGACTCTGGGAGGAATGATGTGGAGATGTCGACGTTGGACTGGGGCAAACACAGTAAGAAGTAACTGTAACCTTGTGTTGTGAGACTTCTTACTGTGGGAGGAAACTGGAGCCCCTGGAGGAAACCCACACAGACATGGGGAGAATGTGTGAACTCCATACAGACAGTGACCTGAGCCTGGAATCGAACCTGAGTCCTTGGCGCTGTGAGGGTCTATTGTGGCTCGCAAGAGTGGGGAGGTGAGGTTAAAAAAGAAATATAGATTCCAGTCTAAGCCAACACAGGCTGGACTGTGAAGGTGAATGGAAGGGCAGAGCTGTGTGTAATCAGGGAACCTCAGTGCTAAAGACGTCTGCAGTCTGTGTCTGGGAGTCTCGCCAGACAGAAGGAAGCTGCAGTTTCAGAGAAGAGCAGTTAATAAACTGCAATCTTGACAAATCATTGGCCCAGTTCCGCCACGGATAAACTCAAGGTGCGCACAATTTCTTTCTTTTTTTTCCCCCCCCCCCGAACAAAAGAACACACGAAAGCCCCTCAACTCAGCTCGCGCGGAAGGCTGGCGAATAAGACATCAAGGTCCCGCGTGGACCTTCTAATGACATGCAATTTCAATTCAATTATTAGACAGAAAGATATTTAAAAGAGATTGCTGCACGCAATCGATGTCCAATTAACAATGCATGGGCTGCATAATGGGATTCTCAATGGCTGGAAATGGTTCAATCAGGGGAAGAAAGCCAATGTGATTAATCCTCTGACACTTAGTGATTTCAGATGACATTGCTGTCCCACACATCTTGCAGGAATCAAGGATTCATTGACACCTGGATTAAGCGCTTGCCTTCTTGCCTTAGCTGTGTGGCTCTCTCTCTCTCTCTCTGAAGATTCATGGAAGTAGACTGCGGCGGGGGTGGGGGGGGGGGGGGGGGGGTGAGTTGGGGGAGGAGGAGGGGGAGAGGGCATTTGTCCCTGGCTTGTAAAGTTCCTATTCACAACCCGCTATGTTTCGACCTACCTCGCATTAAGTTGATCTTTTTCCGCACCCTAGCTGTGACTGTAACATTACATTCTGCACCCTCTCCTTTCCTTCTCTATGAATGGTATGCTCTGTCTGTACAGCGCGCAAGAAACAATACTTTTCATTGTGTGCTAATACACGTGACAATAAAATCGAAGTCTTTCGGATTCTGGAAGTAACTTCATCGCAATCAGACTTTTGAATGGACCTACCTCGCATTAAGTTGATCTTTCTCTGCACCCTAGCTATGACTGTAACACTACACTCTGCACTCTCTCCTTTCCTTCTCTAAGAACAGTCTGTCCAGTGCACCAGAAACAATACTTTTCACTGTGTGCTAATGCATGTGGCAACAATAAATCAAAGCAAATTTCTCCTTTCATGTCATTTCTGCGGGACGGAGTTCTGAAATCGCTAGCAAAATAGCACGGTCACGGTGAGATCCAGTCGATTTATGGCATGGTAGCACAGCGGTTAGCACTGGGTTCAATTCCCAGCCTTGGGTCACTGTCTGTGTGCAGTTTGCACGTTCCCCCCGTGTCTGCATGGGTTTCCTCCGGATGCTCCAGTTTCCTCCCACAGTCAGAAAGATGTGCTGGTTAGGATGGATTGACATGAACATGTAATAGAGTGTGGCGACTTGGGGAATTTCATAGTAACTTCATTGCAGTGTTAATGTAAGCCTTCCTTGTGACTAATAAATAAACTTCACTTTAAAGATGTGCAGTTTAGGTAGAGTGGCCTTGCTAAATTGCCCCTTACTTTAGTTTTTTGGTTTAATTTATTATTTATGTGCGCTATATAGATAAAGCATACCGTTCATAGAGAAGGAAAGGAGAGGGTGCAGAATGTAGTGTTACAGTCACAGGTGGGGTGCAGAGAAAGATCACTTAATGCGAGGTAGGTCCGTTCAAAGAACTGACAGCAGCGGGGAAGAAACTGTTCCTGATTTGGTTGGTATGTGACCTCAGACTTTTGTATCTTTTTCCTGAAATTGAGTGTCCAAAAACGTGCAGGTTAGAAATACGGAAATGGAGAAAGACAGGAGCAGGAAGAGAGCATTTGGCCCTTCGAGCCTGCTCTGCCCTTCTTCACGATCATGGCTGATCATTCAACTCAATAGCTTAATCCTGCTTTCTCCCCTCCATAACTTTGATCCCGTTTGCCCCAAGTGCTATATCCAGCCGCCTCTTGAATACATTCAATGTTTTGACTTCAACTATTTGCTGCAATGAATTCTACAGGCTCACCAGGTGAAGAAATGTCTCCTTACCTCCGTTCTAAATGGTTTACCCTCAATCCTCAGACGGTGACCTCTGGCTCTGGACTTGCCCCAGCATTGGGAGCATCCTCCCTGCATCCTGTCTGGTACTGTTCAAATTTTATAAGTCTCTATGAGATCCCCCCCTCATTCATCTGAATTCCAGTGAAAACAATCCTAACCTAGTCCATCTCTCCTCATGCATCAGTCCCACCATCCCTGGAGTCAGCCTGGTAAACCTTCGCTGCACTCCCTTGAGAGTAAGAACATCCTTCCTCAGAAAAGGAGACCAAAACTCTACACAATACTCTAGGTGTGACCTCACCAAGGCCCTGTATAATTGTAATAACACATCCCTGCTCCTGTACTCTCAAAACCTCTTGTAATGAAGGCCAACATACCATTCTTTACCACCTGCTGTACCTGCATGCTTACCTTCAGTGACTGGTGCACAAGGACACCCAGATCCCGCTGCACACTCCCCCCTCCCAATTTACAGCCATTCAGGTAGTAATCTGCCTTCTTGTTTTTGCTTCCAAAGTGAATAACCTCACGCTTATCCAAATTAAACTGCATCTGTCATTGATTAACCCACTCACCCAACCTGTCCAAATCATGTTAGGTGAATCATAGAATCCCCACAGTGCGGAAGGTGGTCATTTGGCTCATATCTTAGTTAATGTGTTACTTGTTTGGTTAAAGTTCCTAGTTATTTAAATAAAATATCTTGTTAATTATTCACTTAAAGCACGTGTCAGGCCTTTATTTTGTTGAACTTTTAAACATTAATTAAGAGCAGTTAATACCTTCCCAAATATTTTACCAGATTACAACGCAATGTAAATGGGATAAAATTCTGTGTTGCAAGAGAAACAATAGCCTAACCCACCACTTGAGAGTGGGTGATTATCCAAACATTGTAGAACGAAGGGACGCGCCACGTGCGGTCAATGTCCGTAAGTCTCAGTGTTTCTATGGTAACCGCAGAGGACCACTTCAGAAGGCTATGAAAAGTGAAAACATCCAGATGCATAATTGTTTCATGGTCATCATTCAACTTTTCTTTAATTGAATCTTTAATTGAATTCACCATATGCCATGATGGGATTCGAACCTGGGCCCCTGGAGCTTTAACTAGTCCAGTGACAATATCACTACGCCACTGACTCTCCTCATTCGCACGTAAAATGAAGGTGAGTGAAGTGTGGCGCATGCTGATTGCTCATAACATTGACTGTGAGAGCCACAGGCTCCCTCTGTGTCCAAGACTGTAATGAATCCAAGGAGTTAAAGGTCCCGTCACCAAAGGTTCCTTTATTTATAAGACGTAATATTTAACAGAGTGCTTCCGGTGTGCTCCCTGCTTCAGCAGGCAGAGAGACTGACACACCAGCTTTAAATAGGGAATTATGAGGCTCCCTGATTGGGCCATCAATTTGGACTCGATCAGGAAGTTCATGCTCCACCAGGCCAATCTCATTTGTCTGACTGAAGTCATCACAAAAGTGTCAACATTTCTTTTGTTTTTAAAACTGATGAGAATTTGACTAAATTTATCTAAATTCAACTCCATCTGACGAATGGGACATGGAGTTTAATTTAGATAAATGCGAGGTGATATATTTTGGTACACTGAACCAGGGCAGCACTTTAATGGTTGGGGAGAATTACAGAACAAAGAAATCTAGGGGGTATTTGTTCATAGATCCTTGAAAGTGGAGTCACAGGTGGACAGATTGGTGAAGAAGGCATTCGGCATGCTTGGTTTCATCGGCCAGAATATTGAATACAGGAGTTGGGACGTCTAGATGAAGTTGTACAAGACATCGGTAAGGCCACATTTGGAATACTGTGTGCAATCCTGGTCAGCCTATTATAGAAAGGATATTATTAAACTAGAAAGAGTGCAGAAAAGATTTACTAGGATGCTACCGGGACTTGATGGTTTGAGTTATAAGGAGAGGCTGGATAGATTGGGACTTTTTTCTCTGGAGCGTAGAAAGCTGAGAGTTGATCTTATAGAAGTCTATAAAATAATGAGGCATATACATCAGCTAGATAGTCAATATGTTTTCCCAAAGATAGGGGAGTCTAAAACTAGAGGCAGAGGTTTAAGGTGAGAGGGGAGAGATACAAAAGTATCCAGAGGAGGAGATTTTCTTTCACACAGCGGGCAGTGAGTGTCTGGAACAAGCTGCCAGAGGTAGTAGTAGAGGTGGGTACAATTTTGTCTTTTAAAAGCATTTAGACAGTTACATGGGTAAGATGGGTATAGAGTGATATGGGCCAAATGTGAGCAAATTGGACTCATTTAGGGGTTAAAAAAAGGGCGGCATGAACAGTTGGGCCGAAGGGTCTATTTCCATGCTGAAAACCTCTAAGATTCTATTAACAATGAAACATTTACTGTAACTGGTTATGAAATATTTGGTATGCATTAAATCTTATTCATGGGGTCACAATTAGTGAACAAGCCCAATTTTGACCTTAGAATCATAGAAACCCTACAGTAGAAAACAGGCCATTTGGCCCGTCACCGACAACAATCCCACCCAGGCCCTATCCCCGTAACCCCCCCCCAACATTTACCCCACTAATCCCTCTAACCTGCACTTCCCAGGACCCTAAGGGGCAATTTAGCATGGCCAATCAACCTAATCTGCACATCTTTGGACTGTTGTAGGAAACAGGAGCACCCGCAGGAAACCCACGCAGACATGAGGAGAATGTGCAAACTCTACGCAGACAGTGACCTGAGCCAGGAATCGAACCCGGGTCCCTGGAGCTGTGAGGCAGTAACGCTAACCACTGTGCCACTATGCTGCCCGCTGAGGTAAAGCAAGATAAAGCACTGTGCAGACCACTCACTAGCCTAGGTTGTCTAGCGCTGCCTTGGGATGTTTGATTATCATAAAGGCATTGCCTAAATACAGATCGCTACAAAAAACCAACTGGGAACTTAATGGATGATCGTGATTCATGTCTCTTATTTCTTTATTTGCGTGAGATCTTTATCGAATCACTCTCCCATTTGGCTCCGTCTTTTCCTCATTTCCCTTCTCCGACTCTTTGAAGTTCCTTTAATTTTCCCCTGCTCCCATGCTTCGCTAATCCTTTCCTGTTTCTCCCTGTTCCGCCAGTTGATCCATCTGCCATGTACCCAGCCAGGTTCTGGGCAGTTGTTGACCCCTGGTGGTCAGCAAGAGAAGTGCGAACAAAGACTCATCAGGTTCTTGGAGGTGGCTGGAGTGTCCTGGGGCCAAAGATCTTCGTTTGCCTTCCTCGATTGGTGACAGCCATCGCTGGGTCAGGATCCTGGAACTCCCACCCTAACAGCACTGTGGTTGTACCTACACGCTACAGAGATACCAGCATTGGACTGGAGTAAACACAGTAAGAAGTCTCTCAACATCAGGTTGAAAGGGCAGCCAGCGCTCTGGAAGCGAGTGGCTTTTGCTACCAATTAAACCTGTTGGACTTTAACCTGGTGTTGTGAGACTTCTTACTGGGTGTACCTACACTGCAGGAACTGCAGCGGGTTCAAGATGATGGTTTGCCCATCACCTTGGCTCAAGAGCCAATTAGGAATGGGCAGTAAATGCTTTCCCAGCCTATGAAATCTTTTAACATTAGTCTATGGAACATGGGTGTCGCTAGCTGGACCAGCATTTATTGCCCATCCCTGGTTTCGCCTTGAGAAGGTGGTAGTGAGCTGAATCACTGCAGTCCCTGTGCTGGGGTTGACCCACGATGCGCTTAGAGAGGGAATTCTGGGATTTTGACCCAGCGACTGCTAAGGAACGGCTGACATATTTCCAAAACAGGATGGTGAGTGGCTTGGAGGGTTGCGTGTTCCCCTGCATCTGTTGCCATTAATAAATTGAAGACATGTTCTCTTTCTCCCCATTAGTTAGGGTGGCATGGTAGCACAGTAGTTAGCACTGCTACCCCACAGCTCTAGAGACCCAGGTTCGATTCCCGGCTTAGGTCAGTATCTGTGATAATACACGTGACAGTAATAAATCAAATCAACACTACACTCTGTACCTTCTCCTTTCCTTCTCCCCTATGAATGGTATGCTTTGCCTGTATAGTGCACAAGAAACAATACGTTTCACTATATGACTTCCTCTCTGTCATGAGGTCAGAAGTGGGGATGTTTGCTGATGAGTGCACAATGTTCAGCACCATTTGCGACTCTTCAGATACCGAAGCAGTCGGTGTCCAAACCAACAAGATCTGGACAATATCCAGGTTTGGGCTGACAAGTGGCAGTAACATTCTTGCCACACAATGACCATTGCCAATAAGAGACACTCTAACCGCCACCCCTTAACATTCAATGGTGTTACTGAATCCCCCAACGTCAACATCCTTGGAGCTACCATTGACCAGAAACTCAACTGGATTCACCACAGTGGCTGCAAAAGCAGATCAGAGGCTGGGAACCCTGTGTGAATAACTCACCTCCTGACTTCCCCAAAGCCTGTCCATCATCTACAAGTCAGGAGTGTGATGGAATACACCCCACTTGCCTGGATGGGTGCAGCTCCAACAGCACTCAAGAAGCTCAATGCCATCCAGGACAAAGCTGCCCCACTTGATTGGCACCACATCTACAAACACAGTCCCTCCATCCCTGCGCTCAGTAGCAGCAGTGTGTACCATCTACAAAATGCACTACAACAATTCACCAAAGATCCTTAAACAAATCTTTCCAAAACCATCTCGGAGGAGAAGGGCAGCAGATAAATAGGAATACAATCACCCGCAAGGTCCCCTCCCAGCCACTCACCATCCTGACTTGGAAATATATCGGCCGTTCCTTCGCAGTTACTGGGTCAGAATCCTGGAATTCCCTCCCTAACAGCAGTGTGAGTCAACCCACAGAACGTGGACTGCAGTGATAAAAGCAAATTACTGCGGATGCTGGAATCTCAAAACACTCAGCAGGTCTGGCAGCGTCTGTAAGGAGAGAAAAGAGTTTTGAGTCCAGATGAGCTTTTGTCAAAACTTCTGCAGTGATTCAAGAAGGCAGCTCACTACCACCTTCTCAAGGGCAAGAGGGAAGAGGCAATAAATGCTGGCCCAGCCAGCAAGGCCCACAAAAGAATAAAATAAACTATATCCCAATTCATGCGACAATAATAACTGAATCAACGCTGCATTCTGCACCGTCCTTCTCTGCTTTGTACTCTCTGAATGGTATACTTTGTCTGCATAGGGCGCAAGAAACAATTCTTTTCACTGTTATCCCAATACACGTGACAATAATAAATCAAATCAAATCAAACCCAAATCTTCTTTGCTTTACTTTCTCTCTCTCTCTCTTTCTCTCTTTCTTTCTCTCTCTCTCTCTCTCTTTCTCTCTTTCTTTCTCTCTCTCTCTCTCTCTTTCCCATTCTGTTCTTTTTTTCCTCCTCTCCTTCTTTAGACTGGTTGGGGAAGGCGGGGGGGAGATTGTTAGGGATGGTGGCGGTGGCGGGGGGGGGGGGGAATGGCTTGTCGAAAGAGCAAGTCGGCCAAAGTGAGCGCTTTTGTGTGAGTGGAGAGTTGTCTTATTCTTCTGGTCGCCATAGTGACGCCTGTGCATTCGTCGACGCGGTGGGATAATGTGCTTCTCTCCAACTTCCTCTTAAACTCGAAAAGGAAAGAGATGAAGGGGGGGGGGGGTGGTGGTGGTGGGAGAGACGTGGGGGGGGGGGTGGGGGGGGGGGGCGGTGGTGAGAGGACGTTGGGGGGGGGGGGGGCGGGGCCGTGGGTGAAGAGAGAGGGGAAGGGAAGGAAAGGCAAGATTTACACTCCAGTGAATCAATCGCCTAATTTTATCCCTTTACTTTTTCCGAGATGACTTCGGATTGAGGATGAAGCTTGGAAAGTTCGGAATCTGTAAAACTATTCAGTTGCCCTTTTGTCCTGCCCTGTATTGAGAAAAGAAAAGCCTTTTTTTTTGCCTTCCCCTGTCTCTCTCTCTCTCTCTCTGGGGTGAGCAGAACCCTTTCATCACTTAGTATTTTGGCAGCTATTCACTGTCAGGGGCGGAGAGGGCACATGGACGGGTGGGGGTGGGTAGTTGGTGTTGGTTGTGCTTAAATTAATGTCCCACCACCATCAGATCTCCTTTACACCAGTCCGACCTCCCGCGGGGAGAGAGGTTTCAATTTTTCTCGCAAATGGTTGAGATGTAGAATCATAGAATCCCCTACAGGGCCAATTGGGCCAATTGAGTCTGCACCCAGGTCCCATTCCTGTATCACATGGTTACCCTGCTAATCCCCCCTGATAGGAAAGGGCAATTTAGCACGGCCAAAAAACTTAACTTGCACATCTTTGGGCAATTCAGCATGGCCAATCCACCCAACTGGCACAACTTTTTTTGGACTGTGGGAGGAACCAGGACCACCTGGAGGAAACCCATGCAGACACAGGGAGAATGTGCAGACTCCACACAGACAGTGACCCAAACCTGGGAATCGAACCCGGGTCCCTGGCAATGTGAGGCAGCAGCGCTAACCACTGTACCACCGTGCGCCCCCATGTCAAGGCCAAGGCACCATTTGTTTGACAGAGGCTGTGAGGTGATGCTTATGGGCCTTGCAAATGTAGCTTTGTTTATTATTTGATGGGACGTGGGTGTCAATAGCTGGGCCGCCATTTTTATTGCCCATCCCTAATTGCCCTGCTTGGCCATCTCAGAGGGGTTGTTAAGAATCAACCACGTTGCTTGTGGCTCTGGAGTCACACGTAGGCCGCATCAGGTAAGGATGGCAGATTCCCTTCCCCAGAGGGACATTAGTAAGCCAGATGGGGTTTTCTGGTAATCGATGACATTTGTCAATCTTTTTTGACTAAACAATTCAATTAAATCAAGTTAACCGAGAGACAGCCCCCAGAAGGTCACCATTATGGTGCTACAGCGACGCACAAGAGTCCCAGGAACTGTCAGACTCCAGCGTGAATAGGCTCCACTGCCCCCCCCAAGCTTTTAATGATATTCACAACTGTGACCTCTGCTTTGCACAGACTATGGGAGATTTGAGTTGAAATTCCACTCTCCTGCTCTCCCAGTGTAAAGGAGAACGTGCCCTCATCTACATCAAAGGGGATGAAATAGACAGGGTCGAGAGCTTCAAGTTTTTAGGTGTCCTGATCAACCTATCCTGGTTCCCTCGTGCCAACACTATAGTTCAGAAAGCTCCCCAATGTCTACACGTTCTCAGAGGTCTAAGAAAATTTGGTATGCCAGCCCCGACTCCCATCAACTTTTAACAGATGCCCCAAACAAAGCATTCTTTTCTGATTGTGCCACAGCTTCTGCTCTGCCCAAGACTGCAAGAAACTACAAAAGGTCATGAATGTAGCCCAGTCTATCACGCAAATCAGCCTCCCATCCATTGACTCTGTCTACATTTCCAGGAGGTGAAGAACTAAAGTTTAAAATTTAAGATTTTATTTTGTTAGTGTCACAAGTAGGCTTACGTTAACACTGCAGTGAAGTCACTGTGAAAATCCCCTCGTCCCCCACGCTCCAGTGCCTGTTTGGGTACGCTGAGGGAAAATTCAGCACCTATCCAGCACATCTTTCAGACTGTGGGAGGAAACCGGAGGAAACCCACACAGGCACAGGGAGAACATGCAGGCTCCACACAGACAGTGAGCCGTGCCGGGGATCAAACCCGGGTCCGCGGGTGCTGTGAGGCAGCGGCGCTACCCGCTGTGCCATCGATAAAACTGGCTTTCGTTTTGGACAGGATTGAAGGCAATTTTCAGAGCGTTCTTCAGAGCAAAGGGGGAGTTCATAGACCCTGGCATTTTGTGACTATCTGGTTATTAGTTGCATGTTGAACCATTCTGACTGCTTAATATTACACTCTGCATCGTGGTCTCATAACTGCTTCCTACCACAAAATCTCATTTCCTCTCCATTTTGTAGATTAAATCCTGACTAATATACGTCTCCGAGTGCAGCAATATGTAAAATGCCAGTCAGAACTAACAGAGATTTCCATTGTTAACCTGTTCCCTTCACTGCTGTAGACTAATGGGGAGGGGTGTTTGATTTCCTCCTCTGGCTGGCCTTTCCCCCCCAACCTCCCCCCCCGGCCTCCCTACTGCAACCGTGAGTTTGGTGGCGTGGGGAGAACAGCTGAAAGATCTTCATTTCTTTAGCATCCCAAAAGCAGGTCAAGGCACTTCAGTGGTCGATTTTTTTGTGCACAGGAAGATCCCACGAAATCGCTTGGGTGGAGGACGTTCCTTCATACCTTGGTTGAGGGAGAATGGCTGAGGCAAATGTTGGACGGATTCCCTGGTTTAATAGTACAGGGGAAGACTGTGCTTCACAATAGTGCCGCGTGATATTTACATCTACACAGGAGGGTAGATGAGGTGGCCCGCCCCCTCTCCCCCCACCTGCCCCCCACCCCGTCATTTGAAATGTCTCAAGCTGAGAAGATGGGATGTCTCCCCTCGTGTCCGTAAGAACTGGGCTGGACGTTGATTTCACAATCTTTATTCTTTAAATAGAATCTCTACAGTGCAAAAGGAGGCCATTCAGCCCAAAGGATCTTCATCGACTCTCTGACAGAGCATCTTAATCAGGTCCAACTCTTGTCCTATTCACGTAACCCCTTGCACTTACATCACTAATCCACCTAATCTGCACATCCTGGGACGCTAAGGGGCAATTTAGCATGGCCAATCCACATAACCTGCACATCTATAATCACTAACGGGCAATTTAGCATGGCCAATCCACATAACCTGCACATCTATAATCACTAACGGGCAATTTAGCATGGCCAATCCACCTAACCTATACATCTTTGGACACTGCGGGGAAATTTAGCATGGCAAATCCAACTAACCTGCCCCTTAGTGTCCTAACGTGCAGGTTAGGTGGATTGGCCATGCTAAAATTGACCATAGTATCAGGGGATTAGCATGTTAAGTATATGGGGTTATGGGAATAGGCCGTGGGTGGGATTGTGGTTGGTGCAGACTCAATGGGTTGAATGGCCTCCTTCTGCACTGTAGGAATCCGATGAATACAAATCTAATTGAAATTATACATTTTGACCTGAACAACTTTCTGTGGGAGTGAATTCCACACATTCACCACCCTCTGGGTAAAGAAATTTCTCCTCACCTCAATCCTAAAAGGTTTACCCGTTATCCTCAAACTATAACCCCTACTCCCCCACCCTCGGGAAGATTCGTTCTGAATCTAGCTCTGACGAAGGGTCATCCAGACCTGAAACATTGGCTCTATTCTCTCTCCAGAGGGTGCTGTCAAACCTGCTGAGATTTTCCTGCATTTTTTTTTCAGATTCCAGCACCCGCGATATTTCATCTTTAATCTTCCTGAATCTACCCTGTCTAATTCTGTTTGAGTTTTATTAGTTCCTATGGGATCCCCTGTCACTTTCCCAAACTCCAAAGATTCGGTGGTGACCATGGACTTCCATTGGATTTGTCCATGGTTAAGCTTGGCAAGGTACCGCATTGCTTTGCTGTCATTTTCTACAGTGAGACTGACCAGAAAGTTCTCCGTTATCCACTCCCCTCGCCTGCTCCGATTCCTTCGTGGGCAGGAGGGTAGAATTCTGGTGTATGATTCAGTGATTGAGATGAATAACTTTTTAGACATTAAGGGAATCACAGAGTCTGGGGGACAATGTCCAAAGGTGTACCTTGGGGAGAAGATCAGCCACGATTTCTTGAATGGTGGAGTAGTCTCAAAGGGCTGAATGGCCTCCTGCTCATTCTTATTTGCAACATAGAACATTGGAGCAGGAGGAGGCCCTTCGATCCTGCTCGACCATTCATCAAAATCATGGTGATCATCCAACTCAATAGCCTAATCTTGTTTTCTCCCCATAACCTTTGATCCCATTTGCCCCAAGCTCTTTGCCCAGCTGCCTCTTGAATACATTCAATGTTTTGGCATCAACTACTTCCTGTGGTAATGAATTCCACAGGGTCACCAGGTGAAGAAATGTCTCCTCACCTTCATCCTGAATCCTCAGACTGTGACCCCCTGGTTCTGGACTCCCTTCACCATCGGGAATATCCTCCCTGCATCTACCCTGCCTGGTCCTGTTAGAATTTTCTAAGTTTCTCTGAGATCCCTCCTCATTCGTCTGAACTCCAGCAAACACAATTCTAACCTAGTCAATCTCTCCTCATACATCAGTCCCGCCGTCCCCGGAATCAGCCTGGTAAACAAAGTAAAGTTAAAGTTTATTTATTTATTAATCGCAAGCAAGGCTTACATTAACACTACAATGAAGTTACGGTGAAAACCTCCCAGTCGCCACACTCCAGCCTGTTTGGGTACATTGAGGGAGAATTTAGTGCGGCTAAAGTATCTAACCAGCACATCTTTGGACACTAAGGGGCAATTTAGCGTGGCCAATCCACCTAACCTGCACATCTTTGGATACTAAGGGGCAATTTGGCATGGCCAATCCACCTAACCTACATCTTCGGATGTGGGAGGAAACTGGAGCACCAGAGGACACCCACGCAGACATGGGAGAATGTGCAAACTGCACGCAGACAGTGATCCAAGCCGGGAATCGAACCCAGGTCCCCGGCTCTGTGAGGCAGCAGTGCTAACCACTGCGCCACTCACACCTTCACTGCACTCCTATGTTCTATGTTCTATGTAAGAGCCATTACTTTGGGAAGAGAGAGGGAAAAAAAATTTCTTCGTTTTAAAACTTAAAAAATGAGGTTTGAGTCCAATGAGAGTCCTTTTCGAAGTAGAACGGCTGGAGTCTCAGTGGTTACATTATATTAAAACATGTTCAGAAAGTGAACAAATTGATGGAGATTAGGTTACAGGCACCACTCGTGGTTGTTTTGCGAGGAGACCGTCTAATTTTCCAACCTCACACAGAATCGAGATCTAATTGTAACGACCGATGTCAGGGATAACCCCAGCAGGAACCAAATTAAAACGTAAACGCAGGATTAAAATGAATTAACGGCAGGCATTTTCTGTGTAGCACCAGTTTGTCGCAATCAATATTTCATGCAGTGCCATGAAGACTTTATAAAATATCATAAATACTTCATATGCACCGTGACAGCAAGAATTGATGATCGCTTCCATTTGAGGCAGAAGGGCTATTGCTCCTCTCTCCACTCTTGGGAGATTTTACCGGCTCTGGTTTTTCTACTTCTTCCACTTTCTAAAGATATTTTCTCTTCTGTGTTTTGCTTTTTTGGGGGCTCTGCCGCTCACTCAGTGCGGTGGTTACCACTGCTGCCTCGCAGCGCCAGGGACCTCAGTTCGATTCCTGGCCTTCGGTCACTATCTGTGGGAAGTTTATTCATTTCCCCTCCTCCCTCCCCCCCCCATCCCCCCAAACTGTCCCCACCAGATGCTCCATTTTCGTCCCTCACTCCAAAGGTGTGCAGGTTAGGGTGAATTGGCCATGCTAAATTGCCCTTTAGTGTCCAAAAATGTGCAGGTTAGGTGAATTGGCCATGCTAAATTGCCCTTTAGTGTCCAAAAATGTGCAGGTTAGGGGGATTGATCATGCTAAATTGTCCCTTAAAGTCCCAAGGTATGTTAGTTAGGTGGATTGGCCATGCTAAATTGCCCTTTAGCATCCAAAGATGTGCAGGTAAGTGGATTGACCGTACTAAATTGTCCCTTAACGTTCAAAGATGTACAGTTAGGTGGATTGGCCATAGTAATATGTAGCGTTATAGGGATAGGGAGGAGGGGAGGGGGGAGCCTGGGTGAAATGCTGTTTTGGAGAGTCAGTGCAAACTCGATGGGCTGAAAAGCCTCCTTCTGCCCTGTATAGGTTCCAAGGTCCCCATTAAACATTTGAGATTGCCACCATGTGACTTAGTGCATCGCTCAGCACTCAGTAGTCCTGGAATGTGCCAGTCTGCAACACTCAGTCATCAACGACTGCTTGCACTTGGAGGATTAGCAAGTTTTGGTCAGACCAAAGTGTTTCGCTGAGTTGATAACTGTATGGTTGAAGTTTATCTCCAGTGTCCATTCCTGAGAGCAACCTGGAGGGCACAGAGTCCTACATTCTGCAGCGTTGGCACTCCCCATGCTAATTTCGTAAGATTCTCTGACAAGGCACTAAGCTAGCTTAACATTTCGCCTTCCCCCACCCGTACCCGACCCCCCAGCCCATCATCCTGCAGCCTTTCTTGGCACCACTGCCAATTTTGAACAGTGAGCCTATTGTTGCTCATAACTCAATTGAGAACATTGAACAAAATTGTGGCACGGTTACTGCACAGAAGAGGGCTATTCAGCCCATCGAATTTCTGCTGGCTCTTGACAAGAGTATTTGTGCTCGGCATCCTTCTCCCACAGCCTGTAAATTTATTTCCCTTATCATAGGAATATAGGTTAGGGTTAAGGTTAAGAGGGTTAGGGTTAGTGTTAGTATCAGGGTTCAGGTTAGAGGTTAGGGGTTAGGGGTTAGAGGTTAGGGCTGAGGGTTAGCGTTGGGGTTAGGGTTAAGATTAGGGGTTAGGATTAGGGTTGGGGTTAGTTTAAAGCTTAAGGGTTTGAGTAAGGCTAGGGGTTAAGGTTAGAGGTGAGGAGTTAGGGGTTAGTGTTACTGGTAAGGTTAAGGTTAGGGGTTAAAGTTGGAGGTTAGGGGTTAGAGGTTAGAGTTAATGTTAGGGTTAGGCTTAAGGCTAATGGTTAGGGGTTACGGTTAGAGGTTAGGTTTAGGGGTTGGGTTAGGGGTTGGGATTAGGTTTAAAAGTTAGGGTTACGGTTCGAGGTTAGGATTAGGGTTAGGGGTTAGAGGTTAGGGTTAGGATTAGGGTTAGGGATAAGCCATTCAGCCCTGCTCCAGCATTTAGTTTGTTCAAGGCTGACCATTTACCTCACTTTCCTGCACTATCCCCATGTCTGTTGGTTCACAATCATCTTGAGCATGTAAAGTTTATTTATTAGTGGCACAAGTAGGCTTACATTAACACCACAAAGAAGTTTACTATGAAAATCCCCCAGTCGCCACACTCCAGTGCCTATTCAGGTACACTGAGGGAGAATTTAACAAAGCCAATCCACCTAACGCCCACATCTAAGAGCCCCACACACCCTGGACATTCTCTCTTCCACCTTCTTCCATTGGGAAAAAGATACAAAAGTCTGGGATCATGTACCAACCAACTCAAGAACAGCTTCTTCCCTGTTACCATCAGATTTTTGAATGGACTTACCTCGCATTAATTTGATCTTTCTCTACACCTTAGCTATGACAGTAACACTACACTCTGCACTTTCTTGTTTCCTTCTCTATGAAAGGTATGCTCTGTCTGTACAGCGCACAAGAAACAATACATTTTGCTGTATAATAATACATGTGACAATAATAAATCAAATCAAATCAATTCAAACAAAATCATCAGCCATGCTAATATTTCTCTCAGTGTACCCGAACAGGCATCGGAGTGTGACAACTAGGGGATTTTCACAGTAACTTCATTGCTGTGTTAATATAAGCCTACTTTTGACACTAATAAATAAACTTTAACAATTGCAACAACATCTCCCTATTTTTAAACTCCAAACCCTTTGCAATAAAGACCAAAATGCCATTTGCCTTGTTGGCCTTGACTGCTAGATCTTTATGATTCGTGCACTCAAACACCCAGATCCCTCTGTACTTTGCTTGCCTGCAGTCTCTTTCCATTTAGATAATAATCTGCCTTATGATTTCTACCACCAAAATGCATGACCTCACCATCCAAGCGGGGCTGCTTTATCCTGGATGGTGTCGAGCTCCTTGAGTGTTGTTGGGAGCTGTACCTACCCAGATTTGCAGGGAGGTTCAGACCTCTCTGAACGCAGGTCTGCCCATCCTACTGAAAATTAATTCTTTACAAGTAACTCAGAGGAAATTGAATTATAGAATCCTACAGTGCAGAAGGAAGCCATTCAGATCATCGAAACTTCACCAACCACAATTCCACCCAGCTCTTATTCCCATAACCCTCTGCATTTACCCAGCTAGTCCTCCTGACCCTAAGGGACAATTTAGCATGGCTACTCCACCTTTTGTTTTATTCATTCATGGGATATGGGTATCGCTGGCTAAGCCAGCATTTATTGCCCATCTCTCGTTGCCCTTGAGAAGGTGTTGGTGAGCTGTCTTCTTGAATTGCTGTAGTCCATGTTCTGTGGGTTGGCCTGTGTTGTGGGAAATCACCATCGGAGTCAGACTTAAAGATTCTAACGTTCAGTTTATTGGACAAAGCTTTGGGAGAAGCGCTTGGCACTCCACAGTGCTCGCAGTCACCTTCTTGGTTTGGAATTGCGGCTAGCTGTTTTTTATACACTTTAATCACACAGACATCAGCAGTTATCTCGTCATTAGCTTTGGGTGATTACATGTATTAGGCAATTATGCCCCCCGCAACAATTGACCTCCAATCACATTCCTTCAAAAATAACCGTCAACAAAACTTGCTGTTTTGGTTCTGCTTTTTCTTAAGCTAAGCTGACCGTCTGAACCTCAAAGTCTGTTTTTTTTTGTCTGTTCCATTGTTTCTTTTGTGCACTAACAGGAGGTTCTTTGCTAACCACAACATGAGTGCTGGGTGCAGCTATTCCTGTAGTCATGTACACGTTAGTTCCCATTAGTTTAGCTAGTTCAACACAACGATTTTGACCAGGGCAAGCGATGGCCTAGTGGTATTATCGCTTGACCTTTAATCCAGAAACCCAGATAATGTTCTGGGGAATCTATATTCGAATCCCGCCATGGTAGATGATGAAATTCGAATTCAATAAATAAAAATGATCTGAAATTAAGAATCTACTGGTGACCATGAAACCATTGTTGGGAAAACCCACCTGGTTCACTAGTGTCCCTTTAGGGAAGGAAATCTGCCATTCTTACCCGGTCTGGCCTACATGTGACTCTAAGAGTCACAGCAATGGGGTGAACTCTCAACTGTTCCTTTGAATTGGCCTAGCGAGCCACTCAGTTGTAACAATTCTCAACCGAACCTGCACATCTTTCGGACTGCGGGAGGAAACCAGAGCATCCGGGGGAAAGCCACGCAGGAGAATGCGCAGACAGTGACCCGAGCCGGGAATCGAACCTGGCTCCCTGGCGCTGTGAGGCAGCGGTGCTAACCACTGCGCCACCGTGCCACCCTTTGCCTCCCAACTTTCCTTACCTCCTGAGTATTCGGCAATTGCTGGCTATAATTCACCGTAAATGGGGAGACAATTAACAGTGTAAATTTCCCAGAAAGAAAGCGTAGCGGTTTTGCGATGCCGGCCTATCTCGTAAACAACCTCCTTGAGGCCAATTAGTTTGATATTCTGGTATCCTCTGTGTATTTAGAGCGGAGAAAGTGTTTTAATTTCCTGCAAATTCTATTACTAGATTATTGTACTCGCCTGCTCCAAGATATTACCGCACTCCCCGCAGATCATAATTTCTGGTTTTAATTTAAAACCCCTCACTGATTAATAGTCATTCACATTTGTGAAGTGCTTTGTCAGTCTGGTACCTAACAATGCTCTGGGATTGGGAAAGTATTGAGTTTAATTATGTGCCCAAGGTTGTGCCCTCTCCGGGAAAACACAAGCAGCAAACTAGAAAAGAAAGTGCTCAAAGAGGTATCGAAGGGGGGGAGTGGGGAGGGGGGAGGTGGGCACTGCTACAGGGCATAGCCCTGGCCCCTCAACAGCGCTGTTCCAGATGTCAACAGACCCTGTCTCAAGCCTGAAGATGTGCCAACTCCGCAACAACCCCGCAACTTTCGAGAGATTGAATTCAGATTCCGGGACTGCTCCGTGTGTCTATTTTTCTCTTTCTTTCTCTCTCTCTCTCTCTCGCTTTTTTCGACCAGCGATCGGTGTTGGGTGGATGGGTGGGGTGGGGGGGGCGGGGGGGGGGTTCAGTTGGAGCTCGATTTAACTCTGGGCTTGTCAATCAAACTGGTGGGTGTGTCTCGCGATTCTCACGCTTCTCTCCTGTGAGAATGTGGTAGTCATAGCTACACCCTCGCTGCTAACCCCCAAGGGTCAACTACAATGAGCCCTTCATCGCTGTGTGGCTTTGCGGATTTTAAAACGGGCTCAAAAACATGTGAGTACCTACCTCGTCTCCCCCCCCCACCCCCCCCCACCCCCACCCCCATCCCGCTCCTGTGACCCTGCTGATAAAGTACATCCTAGATATCTGGGGGCAAATTTAATCCAAGTTCAAGACTGATTCACTAGTTTGAAGAGTGGGGAGAGGGTGGAGGGGCGGGGTGGGGTCGCTGGGGAGTTCACCCCAGTTCCCTGGCCGACATTCATCTCTCAATCAGCATCAGAAAACCACATTATCTTGACTGTAGGATATTGCCATTGTTCCGTTGATTTGATTTATTGTTGTCACGTGCATTGGGATACACTGGAAAGTATTGTTTCTTGCCCGCCGCGCACACAAAGCATACCGTTCACAGAGTACGGGGCGGCACGCTGGCACAGTGGTTGGCACTGCTAATCCTCACAGCTCGAGAGACCCCACCCGCCCCACCCCCACCCTCCGGGTTCGATTCCAGCCTCGGGTCACTGTCTGGCATGGAGTTTGCACATTCTCCAGGTCCCCCCCGCACCACCACCACCCTCCCCACACAGCCTAAAGGTGTGCAAGTTAGGTGCATTGGTCCCTGAGTGCCCTGGGGTGCGTAGGTTAGAGGGGTTAGTGGGGTAAATACGTGGGGTTATGGGGATAGGGCCTAGATGGGATTGTTGTCGGTGTACACCCGATGGGCTGAATGGCCTCCTTCTGCCCTAGAGGCGTTCTATGATTTCTACATAGGGGAGAAAGGAAAGGAGAGAGCGCAGAATGTAGAGTTACAGTCATAGTTAGAGTGCAGAGAAAGATCAACTTAATATATGGTTGGTCCATTCAAAAGTCTGACACGGAAGAAGCTGTTCTTGAGTCAGTTGGTGCGTGACCTCAGACTTTTGCACCTTTTTCCCGATGGAAGAAGGTGGAAGAGAGAATGTCTGGGGTGCTTGGGATCCTTGATTGTGCTTTCCCGAGGCAGCGGGAAGTGTAGACAGTCAGTCGAATCTATACAGTGCAGAAGGAGGCCATTCGGCCCATAGAACCTGCACCCACAGCAAATGGGTGTATGGAAAGTTCGACTTAATATATGGTCGGGCCATATGAGGGCAGCACAGTGATTAGCACTGCTGCTTCACAGCTTCAGGCACCTTGGTTCGATTCCCGGCTTGGGTCACTGTCTGTGTGGAGTTTGCACATTCTCCTCGTGTCTGCGTGGGTTTCCTCCGGGTACTCCGGTTTCCTCCCACAGTCCAAAGATGTGCAGGTTAGGTTGATTGGCCATACTAAAAAATTGCCCCTTAGTGTCCTGAGATGCGTAGGTTAGAGGGATTATGTAGGGATACGAGGGTAGGACCTGGTAAGGATTAGGGTCGATGCAGACTTGATGGACCAATGGCAGGCACCGGATTGCGGCGACTATGAGATTTTCGCAGTAACTTCACTGTACTGTAGGGTTTCTGTGATTCTATGTCTCAAAGGTCTGACGGCAACAGGGAAGAAGTTGTTCTTGAGTTGGTTGAGGTGTGAGTTCTGTGGGTGGGCCTTGCTCGAGCAAGACCTGAAATTCTCATCCGAGATCAACGGACATTTCCATTTTCCGCCCCTCACCAGCTCCGATTCCGCGGTGCGTGGGGTGGTAGAATTCTGGCTTGTACGTTTCTCCTGATGTCATTACATGGAAGGGAATGGCCGGAATTTTACCACTCCCACTTGCCACGGGATCAGAGCGGGCGAGGGCGCAGGAGGGTCTGTTGACCTTGGGCAGGATGGTATGGTTTTGGGACAAGCGAGGCCACAAAATGTCACCCTGCATGTTTTGTGGGATCTCCCCATGCCAAGTTTACCTTCCTTACACTGACACCTCATGTTAACTCATTGCGTCTGAAGCACTTTTAACTTTATTTGTTAGTGTCACAAGTAAGGCTTACATTCACACTGCAATAAAGTTACTATGAAAATCCCCTCTTCGCCACACTCCGGCGCCTGTTTGATTACACTGAGGGAGAATTTAGCACGGCCAATGCACCCTAACCAGCACGTCTTTCGGACTGTGGGAGGAAACTGGAGCACCTGGAGGAAACCCATGCAGACATGGGGAGAATGTGCAGACTCCCCACAGACAGTGACCCAAGCTGGGAATCGAACCCAGGTCCCTGGCACTGTGAGGCAGCTGTGCTAACCCACTACACCACCTTTTGGAACTATTTCAAAAGGGGTGAGAAGGTGCTATGAATGGCGATTCGATTCATCTTTGGCCATTTTGTGGATGCAGGAGCATTTAAGTCAAATTAAAGAGATAGATTATTCAGATGGAACCGACATTATGTGAATAAAAGGTTTACTGGGAATAAGCTTTAAGAAGCGGCTACAGACAGCAATGATAATTTCTGATTGTTATAATTTGCTTTAACAGTATTAACATGACTAATGCCAATTAATTACACTGCAATGAAATACAATTAATATTAGCACTTTATCTAATACCAAATTATTTCAATCCCCAGTGACTGCAACCTCATGTGTTCATTGTGCATTTACAATAATTATTCTTGTTGGCACAGAACTTGATATTTGCTGAAAAAAGACACATGCTGTCGAAACTTCTCATCTCGCACTTATCAGGACATTTCGCTCGAGTACCAGATGCAAAGGGAATAACAATTTATACTTTGTGAGAGGAAGGTGCTGATTAGTTGACAAGTAGAGCCTGCTGGCATTGGCTTGGCAGTTAACCAACTGTCAGCTGGGTGATACGGTGGCACAGTGGTTAGCACTGCTGCTTCACCATGCCATCAATCTGAGTTCAATTCCCAGCTTGGATCACTGAGTGTATGTAGTTTGCACATTCTTCCTGTGTCTACATGGGTTTCCTTTGGGTGCTCCGATTTCCTCCCATGGTCTTAAAGGTGTGCTGGTTAGATGTGTTGGGTGTGCTAAATTCTCCCTCGATGTACCCGAACAGGCACCGGATTGTGGCGACTCGGGGATTTTCACAGTAACTTCACTGCAGCATTAATGTGGGCTTACTAATAAATAAAGATTAAACTTTGAAATTTTCAGTTTATGTGTCAAACTAGAAGTCTGAAGGAGGGAGTGTGATATGATGAATGGCCCAGTTTGTGCAATTATATCTTCTGAATAGAGAAAGACAGTGAAAAAAATTAATAGTCTTCCTGGCTGCTTTCACACTCACTTGAGTTGATGGTTACAATAGTGGTGAGTTGGTGCTTACAATCGCAGTGAATTGATGGACACAGAAGTCATGAATTCATGGAGACACAGTCACTACTGGACATGAGGTATGGTGAGTTGATGGCTATAGTCATGGTAAGTTGATGGATATCGTGTTACGATCCCCTTGGAGACTGATAACTTTTTAAAAGTGTTCCCTTTCCCAAAAGACCAATGGGAATAATCAAGGAACAAGATTTTGTGGGATATTTAGACTTTTACTGTAACAAACGAACTAAAATCAACGCAGACCAAACAGAAAACTAACTCAGCAAGCTAAAGAAAAAGTACTTGAGCATAAGCTAACAAATTAAATTGAGATACGTCTTACAATTCCTTTTTCAGGACTTCTAACAAATGTGTAGCATTACAAAACAAGTCTAAAGTTACTCTGTGCTTGCCAGCAGGCTCTTCCTTCCCTACCATGTTAGGTCAGAACTTATAATGTACTTTGAAAATCATTCCACTGAGCCAGAATCTCCAGATCTGACTTACACCATTGCAGTTCTCATTAGCAACTCTTTGTTTTTTGAAATCACCAAACGTCTCGTTGGTTCCGTCTTCTCCCATTCAAACAGAAAATGAACTCTCACGAGCATCCTGCTTGGTTTCTGACACAAAATAGTCCACTTCTCTTCTCAGCAGCTGTTGCATACCTGCTTGTCTCCTTCTCTGTCTACCCTGAAGAAGCTAAACCTTTGCTATGTGTCACCATGTGCAGGTCAGTTGATTTCAACAGCTTTCTGTTTGAGTTTTGCCCCCATGGCAACCCTCAGATCACATGGGCACGTGTCTGAACTGGGTTATTTCCAGAATTCCCAATTTTGTCTTAGGTAAAAGGGGTTATTTTAAAACAACCACCTTGTAAAATCTGGTGTTTGTAATGACAGTCATTGTAAGCATGTAGATAAAATCACAATGAGGTGATTGTTAGACTCATGGTGAGTTGGAGGACCCAGGACATAGAACATAGAACATATAGAACATAGAACATTACAGCACAGAACAGGCCCTTCGGCCTTCGATGTTGTGCCGACCAAAATAAAAAGCAATGCCCCTCCAAACTAAACCATTCCTTCTCTTCCATATACTTATCAATTAACCTCTTAAACGCCACCAAACTTGGCGCATCTACAACAGCTGCAGGCAGGGCATTCCACTCCCTAATCACTCTTTGAGTAAAGACTCATGGTCAGCTGATGATTATAGCCATGATGTGTTGGCGGAGACAGTGTAAATTGTGATTTTACATTGAAATGGAGAAAGATTTGAGGTAGAGAGCGGAATTGGGATTTGAAAAAAAGCCTTGTGTGAGAAGTGAAGTGTGTTTTTGATTTGATTTGATTTATTATTGTCACATGAATTAGTATACAGTGAAAAATATTGTTTCTTGCGCATTATACAGACAAGGCATACTGTTCACAGAGAAGGAAACGAGAGAGTGCAGAATGTAGTGTTACAGTCATAGCTAGGGTGTAGGGAAAGATCAACCTAATGCGAGGTACGTTCGTTCAAACATCTGACAGCAACAGGGAAGAAGCTGTTCTTGAGTTGTTCAGTACGTGACCTCAGACTTTCCTATCTTTTTTCTGACGGAAGAAGGTGGAAGAAGGAACTAAGTGTCAGAGTGAAAGGATTAGGACAGGGTGTTGGTGATCTGGACACGTAAAAACTTGAAGCTCTCAATTTGAGCTCTTTAGAAAACTACTGCTTGTGCAATGTGTACATTGTGAAGTCTAAAGTGAGTAAAGCCAAGAATTTGAATACATTTTTAACGATTTGCTTACGATTATGATATAATGTACTGCTTATGTACCAGGTATGTAGGTAGTACGATGGCACAGTGGTTAGCACTGCTGCTTTCACAGTGCCAGTGACCTGGGTTCAATTCTCGGCTTTGGTCACTATCTGCGCAGAATCTGTGTGTGTCAGAATCAGCTTTAAATTAAGGGGTGATAGTTATAGGACGGATATCAGAGGTAGGTTCTTTACCCAGAGGGTGGTTAGGGAGTGGAATGACCTGCCTGCGGCAGTTGTAGATGCGCCAAGTTTGGTGGCGTTTAAGAGGTTAGTTGATAAGTTTATGGAAGAGAAGGGAATGGTTTAGTTTGGAGGGTCATTGCTTTTTTCATAATTGTTCGGCGCAACATCGAAGGCCGAAGGGCCTGTTCTGTGCTGTAATGTTCTATGTTCTATGTTTCCTCTGGGTGCTCCGGTTTCCTCCCACAGTCTGAAAGATGTGCTATTAGGCAAAGTGCTGCAATGTGGCGACTAAGGGAATTTCATTGCAGTGTTAATGTAAGCCTTACTTGTGACAGTAATAAATAAACCTTAACCTTGACATTACTGATTGTAAGTTGGAATATATACTATTTTATAATGAGAAACATGTTCCACCGTATAATGCCCTCTGCCATATTCTATAGCCTCAGTGGAACATTCAAGTTTCTTTCCTCTTGAGAAAGTCTCAGGGTGAAATTACTGTGAGTATTTTACTGATATTACTGCTACTAATCCCAGGACCCAGGTTAACTCTTTGGGGACACGGGTTCCAATCCCACCACTGCAGCTGATGAAATTAAAATTCAAATAATAAAATCTGGAACTAAAAGCTGGCCTCAGCAATGGAGACCTCCAATTGTCATAATACCCCATCTGTTTCCTGATGGGGGTTGCACAGTGGCACAGTGGTTAGCACTGCTGCCTCACAGCGCCAGGGACCCAGGTTTGATTCCGGTTGGCATCACAGGAAGTCTGCACATTCTCCCCGTGTCTGCATGGGTTTCCTCCCACAATCTGAAAGCTGGTTAGGTGCGTTGACCATGCTAAATTCTCCCTCAGTGTACCCGAACAGGTGCTGGAAAGTGGCGACTAAGGGATTTTCACAGTAACTTCATTGCAGTGTTAATGTAAGTTTACTTCATAGAATCATAGAGTCCTACAGTGCAGAAAGAGGACATTTGGCCTATGGAGTCTACACCGACCACAATCCTAGCCCCAACTCCTGTAACTCAATGCATTTACCCCAGCAATTCCCCTTGACTCTAAGAGGCAATTTAGCATGGCCAAACCACCTAATCTGCAAAGTTTGGACACGAAGGGGCAATACAGCATGGCCAAACCACCTAATCTGCAAAGTTTGGACACTAAGAGGCAATTTAGCATGGCCGATCCATCTAATCTACACATCTTTGGACACTAAGGGGCAATTTAGCGTGGCCAATCCACCTAACCTACACATCTTTGGATACTAAGGGGCAATTTAGCATGGCCAATCCACCTAACCTGCACATCTTTAGATACTAAGGGGCAATTTAGCATGGCCAATCCACTTAACCTGCACATCTTTGTACATTAAGAGGAAATTTAACATGGCCGATCTGCCCAACCTACACATTTTTGGACAGGGGGGTAAAGTGCACTTTAGCATTTGTGTGTATGTGTGTTTGAGTGAGTGATGGCTCACATTTCTGCATGTATGTGAGTGCATGTGTGTGAGTGATGAGACATGCCTGTCTGTGTGTGTGTGTGTGTGTGAGATGGGACACACCTGTGTGTGTGTGTGTGTAAGGGACGATTGTGTGTGTGGATGGGACACACCTCTGTGTGTGTGTGTGTGTGAGATGGGACACACTTCTTTCTGTGTGTGTGTGTGTAATGGGACACATCTGTGTGTGTGAGATGGGACACACCTGTGTGTGTGTGTGTGTGTGAGATGGGACACACTTCTTTCTGTGTGTGTGTGTGTAATGGGACACATCTGTGTGTGTGAGATGGGACACACCTCTGTGTGTGTGTGTGTGTGAGATGGGACACACTTCTTTCTGTGTGTGTGTGTGTGTAATGGGACACATCTGTGTGTGCGAGATCACACGTGTGTGTGGTTGAGAGGGAACACTCTTCTGTGTGTGTGTAATGGGACACATCTGTGTGTGTGAGATGGGACACACCTCTGTGTGTGTGTGTGAGATGGGACACACTTCTTTCTGTGTGTGTGTGTGTGTGTGAGATGGGACACACTTCTTTCTGTGTGTGTGTGTGTGTGTGTCTCTGTGTGAGTGATGGAGCAGGGAGGGCGCGCGCCTGGGCACAAGGCTCGTGAGGGGGACGCGGGCGCGTGCACGAGACCCAACTGAGACAGCGGGGGCGCGCACCAAGGCAATGTTAATTCCACATTGATATCCCCCAATCCCTTCCCAGTCTCCACAATTGCAATTCCATTGGTACAAGGCTGGGAGCGCGCGCTGGGAGGATTGGGTGCGCGGACGGGAGTCGGGGGCGCGCGACAGGCCGCGTGCACGAGCCTGCCTGTCAGTGTGTGAAAGGAAAAGGAGAGAGAGAGAGGAGGAGGAGGAGGGGGGGGGGTCAGTTTGTGTGGTTTTAGCAGCGGCAGGATCCGGCTGGAGGGAGTGTGAGTGAGTGAGTGAGGGACAGAGGGAGGGGAGTTTGTCCAGCCTCTCTCTCTCTCTCCCCCTCCCTGGCCCCCCCGGCCCCGGGGATGCGGGAGGCTCTCCCCCCCGCCCGCCGGCCCCGCTGCGGAGCGCTGAGCGGCGGCCAGAGCCCCGGGAGCGCAGCGCGGGGAATGGAGAGAGCGGCCGCCCCCGGCGCTGCTTCTACCGGCACCGGGAAGCAGGGCTACAGGAGCGGGCAGCAAGGGTGAGTGACACACACCCTCACACACACCCTCACACACACAGACACAGGGAGAGAGAGAAATTGTGGGAAAGAGGGAGTGAGAAAGTGGAGAGAGACAGAGAAATTGTGGGAAAGAGGGAATGAGAAAGTGGAGAGAGAGAGAAATTGTGGGAAAGAGGGAATGAGAAAGTGGAGAGAGAGAGAAATTGTGGGAAAGAGGGAATGAGAAAGTGGAGAGAGAGAAATTGTGGGAAAGGGAATGAGAAAGTGGAGAGAGAGAGAAATTGTGGGAAAGAGGGAATGAGAAAGTGGAGAGAGAGAAATTGTGGGAAAGAGGGAATGAGAAAGTGGAGAGAGAGAGAAATTGTGGGAAAGAGGGAGTGAGAAAGTGAAGGGAAGAAATGTAGGAAAGAGGGAATGAGAAAGTGAGAGAGAGAAAAATTGTGGGAAAGAGGGAATGAGAAAGTGAAGGGAAGAAATTGTAGGAAAGAGAATGAGAAAGTGGAGAGAGAGAAAAAATTGGGGAAAGAGGGAGTGAGAAAGTGGAGAGAGAGAAATTGTGGAAAGAGGGAATGAGAAAGTGAGGAAGAAATTGAGGAAGAGGGAATGAGAAAGTGGAGAGAGAGAGAAAATTGTGGGAAAGAGGGAGTGAGAAAGTGGAGAGAGAGAAAAATTGTGGGAAAGAGGGAATGAGAAAGTGGAGAGAGAGAAAAATTGTGGGAAAGAGGGAATGAGAAAGTGGAGAGAAGAGAAATTGTGGGAAAGAGGGAATGAGAAAGTGGAGAGAGAGAAATTGTGGGAAAGAGGGAGTGAGAAAGTGAAGAGAAGAAATTGTGGAAAGAGGGAATGAGAAATGGAGAGAGAAAATGTGGGAAAGAGGGAATGAGAAAGGGGAGAGAGAGAGAAATTGTGGGAAAGAGGGAATGAGAAAGTGGAGAGAGAGAGAAATTGTGGGAAAGAGGGAATGAGAAAGTGGAGAGAGAGAAATTGTGGGAAAGAGGGAATGAGAAAGTGAAGGGAAGAAATTGTGGGAAAGAGGGAATGAGAAAGTGGAGAGAGAGAAAATTGTGGGAAAGAGGGAATGAGAAAGTGGAGAGAGAGAGAAATTGTGGGAAAGAGGGAATGAGAAAGTGGAGAGAGAGAGAAATTGTGGGAAAGAGGGAATGAGAAAGTGGAGAGAGAGAGAAATTGGGAAAGAGGGAATGAGAAAGTGGAGAGAGAGAAAATTGTGGGAAAGAGGGATGAGAAAGTGAGAGAAGAAATGGGGAAAGAGGGAATGAGAAAGGGAGAGAGAGAAATTGTGGGAAAGAGGGAGTGAGAAAGTGGAGAGAGAGAAAATTGTGGAAAGAGGGAATGAGAAAGTGGAGAGAGAGAAATGGGGAAAGAGGAATGAGAAAGTGGAGAGAGAGAAATTGTGGGAAAGAGGAATGAGAAAGTGAAAGGAAGAAATTGTAGGAAAGAGGGAATGAGAAAGTGGAGAGAGAGAGAAAAATTGTGGGAAAGAGGGAGTGAGAAAGTGGAGAGAGAGAAATTGTGGGAAAGAGGGAATGAGAAAGTGGAGAGAGAGAGAAATTGTGGGAAAGAGGGAATGAGAAAGTGAAGGGAAGAAATTGTAGGAAAGAGGGAATGAGAAAGTGGAGAGAGAGAAAAATTGTGGGAAAGAGGGAGTGAGAAAGTGGAGAGAGAGAAATTGTGGGAAAGAGGGAGTGAGAAAGTGGAGGGAGAGAAATTGTGGGAAAGAGGGAGTGAGAAAGTGGAGGGAGAGAAATTGTGGGGAAGAGGGAGTGAGAAAGTGGAGGGAGAGAAATTGTGGGGAAGAGGGAGTGAGAAAGTGAAGGGAAGAAATTGTAGGAAGGAGGGAGTGAGAAAGTGGAGAGAAAGAAATTGTGGGAAAGGGAGTGAGAAAGTGGAGAGAGAGAAAAATTGTGGGAAAGAGGGAGTGAGAAAGTGGAGAGAGAGAGAAATTGTGGGAAAGAGGGAGTGAGAAAGTGGAGAGAGAGAGAAAAATTGTGGGAAAGAGGGAGTGAGAAAGTGGAGAGAGAGAAAATTGTGGGAAAGAGGGAGTGAGAAAGTGGAGAGAGAGAGAAAATTGTGGGAAAGAGGGAGTGAGAAAGTGAAGGGAGAGAGAAATTGTGGGAAAGAGGGAATGAGAAAGTGGAGAGAGAGAAAAATTGTGGGAAAGAGGGAGTGAGAAAGTGGAGAGAGAGAGAAAATTGTGGGAAAGAGGGAGTGAGAAAGTGGAGGGAGAGAGAAATTGTGGGAAAGAGGGAGTGAGAAAGTGGAGGGAGAGAGAGAAAATTGTGGGAAAGAGGGAATGAGAAAGTGGAGAGAGAGAGAAATTGTGGGAAAGAGGGAGTGAGAAAGTGGAGGGAGAGAGAAAATTGTGGGAAAGAGGGAATGAGAAAGTGGAGAGAGAGAGAAATTGTGGGAAAGAGGGAATGAGAAAGTGGAGAGAGAGAAATGGGGAAAGAGGAGTGGAAAGGAGAAAAATGTGAAAGAGTGAGAAAGTGGAGAGAAAATTGTGGGAAAGAGGGAATGAGAAAGTGAGAGAAGAAATTGTGGGAAAGAGGGAATGAGAAAGTGGAGAGAGAGAAATTGTGGGAAAGAGGGAGTGAGAAAGTGGAGAGAGAGAGAAATTGTGGGAAAGAGGGAGTGAGAAAGTGGAGGGAGAGAGAAATTATGGGAAAGAGGGAATGAGAAAGTGGAGAGAGAGAAAATTGTGGGAAAGAGGGAGTGAGAAAGTGGAGAGAGAGAGAAATTGTGGGAAAGAGGGAGTGAGAAAGTGGAGGGAGAGAGAAAATTGGGGAAAGAGGGAGTGAGAAAGGGAGGAGAGAGAAAAATTGTGGGAAAGAGGGAATGAGAAAGTGGAAGGAGAGAGAAAAATTGTGGGAAAGAGGGAGTGAGAAAGTGGAGAGAGAGAGAAATTGTGGGAAAGAGGGAGTGAGAAAGTGAAGGGAAAGAAATTGTGGAAGAGGGAATGAAAGTGAGAGAGAGAGAAATTGTGGGAAAGAGGGAGAGAGAAAGTGGAGAGAGAGAGAAATTGTGGGAAAGAGGGAGTGAGAAAGTGGAGAGAGAGAGAAATTGTGGGAAAGAGGGAGTGAGAAAGTGGAGAGAGAGAGAAATTGTGGGAAAGAGGGAGTGAGAAAGTGGAGAGAGAGAAATTGAAAGAGGGAGGAGAAATGGAGAGAAAAAATTGTGGGAAAGAGGGATGAGAAAGTGAGAGAAGAATTGTGGGAAAGAGGGAGTGAGAAAGGGAGAGAGAGAGAAAAATTGGGGAAAGAGGAGTGAGAAGTGGAGAGAGAGAAATTGTGGGAAAGAGGGAGTGGAAAGTGGAGAGAGAGGAAATGTGGAAAGAAAGAGGGAGTGAGAAAGTGGAGAGAGAGAGAAATTGTGGGAAAGAGGGAGTGAGAAAGTGAAGGGAGAGAGAAATTATGGGAAAGAGGGAATGAGAAAGTGGAGAGAGAGAAAAATTGTGGGAAAGAGGGAGTGAGAAAGTGGAGAGAGAGAGAAAATTGTGGGAAAGAGGGAGTGAGAAAGTGGAGGGAGAGAGAAATTGTGGGAAAGAGGGAGTGAGAAAGTGGAGGGAGAGAGAGAAAATTGTGGGAAAGAGGGAATGAGAAAGTGGAGAGAGAGAGAAAAATTGTGGGAAAGAGGGAGTGAGAAAGTGGAGGGAGAGAGAAAATTGTGGGAAAGAGGGAATGAGAAAGTGGAGAGAGAGAGAAATTGTGGGAAAGAGGGAATGAGAAAGTGGAGAGAGAGAAATTGTGGGAAAGAGGGAGTGAGAAAGTGGAGAGAGAGAGAGAAATTGTGGGAAAGAGGGAGTGAGAAAGTGAGGAGAGAAAATTATGGGAAAGAGGGAGAGAAAGTGGAGAGAGAGAGAAATTGTGGGAAAGAGGGAGTGAGAAAGTGGAGAGAGAGAGAAATTGTGGGAAAGAGGGAGTGAGAAAGTGGAGAGAGAGAGAAATTGTGGGAAAGAGGGAGTGAGAAAGTGGAGAGAGAGCGAAATTGTGGGAAAGAGGGAGTGAGAAAGTGAAGGGAGAGAGAAATTATGGGAATGGGGTGACAGAATGAGAAATTAGAGAGAAAGTGAACAAGAGGTGAAGCGAGTGAGAAATTATGGGAAAGAAGGAGTGAGAAACCACAAAATGAGTGAGAAATTGTGGGAGAAAGGGAATGAGAAAATGGAGGGAGAGAAATTGTGGGAAAGAGGGAGTGAGAAAGTGAAGAGTGAAAAACTGGGAAAGAGGGAATAAAAAAGTGAAGACAGATATTGTAGGAATGGAATGACAATGAGAAATTAAAGAGTAAGTGAACAGGGAGAAGTGAAGAGAGAATGAGAAATTGTAGGAAAGAGAGTGAGTGAGAAATTACAGAGATAAAGTGACCAGAGTGGGAAATAACAATGAGAAATTAGAGTGAAAGTAAATGGAGAATGGGAAAGAGCGAGAAATTGTGGGAAAGAACAGAATGAGAAAGTGAAGAGAATGAGAAATAGAGAAAGCGGGAATGAAGAATTATGGAAAATGAATAGAATGATAAATTATAGTGAGACAGGGAACAGAGTGAGAAATTGTAGGAAAGAAGGAGCAAGAAATTGTGGGAAAGATTGAGAAAGTGAACAGAGAAAGGAGAGAGTGAGAAATTGGACAAAAGTGAAAGGAGTGAGAAATTGTGGGAATAACACAAACTGTGAATGGGGATGAGAAATTAGAGAGAGAAAAACTGGATAAAGGGGGGAGGAGGAATTGGAATGAGATAAATTGGGGATAGAGGGAATGAAGAATTGAAGAGAGAGAAAAAAGTGGAATGAGGAATTGAAGACAGAAAATGGGAAAAGAGGAATTGAGAGAGGAACTAAGGAAAAGAGAAGGAGCAAATGATTAATGGTCAACAAGGGAGACAAAAGGTAGGAAAAGGGGACTGAGAATCTGTAGAAAGGATGAATAGAAAACAGGAAAAGAGAAAACATGAAGAGGGGATATAAATGATGGAGAGAAAATTGGTGAAGGAGAAACTAAGGAAGAGAGAAACTTGAGGAAAGAGAGATGAGAAACTAGGAATATGGAATGAGGAATTGGGGAAAGGGAGGGAGTTTCTGGGCAAGAGGGAATGCTCAACTTGGCAAAAGACAAACCTTGGAACAAAGCGGATGGAAGGGAGATGAGATTGGGAATGGGAAATAAGAGAATGGACAAACCAGGACAAAGTGGGAATGGAGAAGAGATTGAAATCCGCAGGATTGGGAGAGGGTAAAAGGAGGAGAGAACGTGAGACTGGGAGAAAGTGGAATACAAGAGTGAAAGTATGGGACGGAATGGGAATGTGGAGGGAAGGGTGATGGATAAGAAGATGAGAGAGAGAATGCAGGGGTGAAAGGGAATTGGAAGAAGCTGAGATGGAGGAAGGAGAAAAATTGGGAATGGAGGGGTTAGGAAGAACATTGAGTGCAAGAGGCACCAAGGGGAAAAGGAGATCTGGGGGGAGTGTGGAGAGGGGAACAGAAAGGCTGGAAAGTAATAGCTGCACCAAATACGGGGAAAGTGGCGATGAAGATTAAAATGGGAAGAGTGTGAAAGTGAGTGATGGAAAAGATTGGGAATCAGAGGTTGGGATTAAGTGAGGATTTTGGGTGGTACAGTAGTTAGCATTGCTGCCCCACAGACCCGGGTTTGATTGCCGGCTTGGGTCACTCTTGTGGAGCTGACACGTTCTCCCCGTATCTATGTGGGTTTCCTCCGGGTGCTCCGGTTTCCTCCCACAGACCGAAGGTGTGCGGGTTAGGTGGGTTAACCATGCTATTATTGCCCCTTAGTGTCGGGGCACTAGTGACAGTAAATGCCTGGGGTTATGGGGATAAGGATTGCGGTCAGTGCAGACTTGATGGGCCAAATGGCCTCCTTCTGCATTGCATTTATTTTATAGTAAGGCTTACATTAACACTGCAGTGAAGTTACTGTGAAAATCCCCCTACTTGCCACACTCCTGTTCGGGTACACTGAAGGAGAATTTAGCATGGCCGATGCACCCCAACCAGCGCGTCTTTCGGACTGTGGGAGGAAACCGGAGCACCCGGAGGGAAACCCACACAGACACGGGGAGGACGTGCAGACTCTGCACAGACCCGGGCTGGGAATCGAACCCAGCTCCCTGGCGCTGTGAGGCAACAGTGCTAACCCACTGCGACACCGTGCTGCGTTCCCCGGCGTAGGGTTCTATGAAAACAGAGGGGTGGCAAACAGAGAGTGCGAGCAGACACCTTACAGACACAGGGGGCTGAGGAAAATGAGAGGAAGGAAATGGGGAGTGGGGGCGGGTGAGGGGGGAGAAATAGAGGGCAGACAAGGGGGGGGGGGGGGGAGGAGAAAGATATGTAAAAAAATACAGAGGAGTACATGGATAAAGGTCACAGAGCGATAAATCCAGAACAGAAAATGGGGAGAAAAAGAGAATATTGAGAAGTGAGACAGTCAATGTCTTAATCTATGCAGTTTGCCACACTTAATTACAGGCAAAAGTGTTGATCTTTGATCGGGATTCATTAGTTCTTTTTATTTTGAGAAATATAATTTCACCGTTTTGTCAGAATGGAGAAGCGGGGCCGGGGGTGGGGGGGGGAATGTTGAAATTAAAAAGGTTGGATCTAATTATATTTTAAAAATAAAAGAATTGTATCGGATCAAAGCCGAGGAGTTAGTTTAGTTAGAAATTTGGAATAGGTGCCTGTTACTGGGGCTAGGATGGTTGTACCAGGGGAGTTCCTTTACATCAAGACATTTTCACAGTTCCTGCTTTTGAAAAATGCAACATGTTTGACTAAACAGAATTTTACAATGAACTGAAATATACAGCGTGGTGCTTTGGTTAATGTGAATTAAGTAGCAAACTATAAGTATTATTGTGTGGACAATATTAAAAAAAAGGGTGCGAATAATGGGAGTTTTTCCTTAAACCTGTGGCTGCAAATAAGATGTCTTGTATATTTTTTTGAAGATGGGTATTGCTTGAAGGGGTGACTTTGCAATCTGCTATAAGACTGTGGAGTTTTGGCTGGTTGAGTGTCGAGGGGAAAATACGCATGGGTTTTTTGTTGTGGGGGTGTGGTGGGGGCAGGAGGGTATTGTGGTGGGAGGGGGTTTCATTGAGAAACTCTTCCAGCAGGCCAGCCGTCGGCACAATGGGATGGACGGTCTCCTTTTGTGGGGGTTTAAGGTCGGAGAGGGAGGGAGGGAGCTTCAGGAATGTATTGGATGAAGCGGGGGAGAGAGAGAGGTGCACAGAGCATGTGTGTCCCTGCTGATTGTAGATTCTGTTCACACCGGAGACATGGGGAGATTCTGCCATGCTCTCCCAACCTGAGATGTTGCACACACACACACACACACACACACACACGCGCGCGCACACACGCACATACACACACACACACACACACCAAATCACCAGGTTCTCCCCAGCCGCTCGTAGGTGTGCAGTTTGGCTGTCTGTGGGCAGGATGTGGATGGGCTGGAGTTAAAGGAGCCGCAGTGTGTATGTATGTATGTGTGTGTGTGTGTATGTGTGTGTGTGTGTGTGTGTGCACTGTATGTGTACAGGAGCTGACACCTGGAGAGAGATAGACAGATACATATGAACCGGACAGATGCCAGGAAGGGAGTGAGTCGTCTCTTCTTTTCAAACTGGTTCCCTTTTTTTTGCACCTATAAGAGTTCACCAGCAGACGTGTTAAAAGGTTCATTTCTCTTTTTTTTAAATGTGTTAACTATACCTTGTTTAAAGTGTGTTTCAGTATTCAATTTCAGTACTATTGAATGTCCGACTGTACTTTTTTTTTGCTGCTTTTCTTTGTGACTGTGGCATTCCTTGAGAGAGTTTGATGTTCATATTTTAAGCATTTGCAAGCAGTGTGACTTGAACTCGCTTTTTCTGAGTTGTGTTAGTTGGGTTTGTGGAGCTGTGAATTGGGGGAGTGAAAGGAGTGAGAGGAGGTGGGGTGGGGGGGGTGGTGGGGGATCTGTCCAGGTTAATGTTCCAGGGTCAGACATTAAGTGAGTCTTTCTCTTACCCCCTCCCCCAAACCCCTCCTCCAACCCTTAGACTCCCCAATCTTTCTGTGTTGCTGTTTTGCATCTTTTTACAGTAGCAGTGAAATGTGTCAGTATCCATTGCTTTTGGGGGTCCAAATGTGGGAAAATTAAATCACTGGGAAAATGTTCCGATTTTCTTAGAGTTCTATGGCGAGGGAAGCGGGGGAAATAGCGAGGTTTCAGGCGGAGGGACACACCTGTAACATTTCAATCTCTCTTCTCAATCTTTTGCCGCTGGGGTTCCAGTTTTTGACATTTGGTAGACAGCACAAGGAGGAGACAGTGCTCGCCCCCTCTACAGCTGTCTGAATCTAAACCCTAGAATTTCTTCCCCGAATCTCTCTCTCTCTCTCTCTCTCCCCCACCCTTTAAAAACCTCCCCTCTTTGCCTAAGCTTCATATCTCCTCCTGTATCTGAGTGTCAGATTATTGCCTGTTTATTGCAATCTTAGTATGTTAAGGGTCTCAGGTAACTGCAAGTCACTGTCTGCAGGGCTGATTCCACTCTCCCACCTTTCCCCGTAGCCCTATATGTTTCGTTTGCAAATATTTTTAACTGATTCCCTGTGACTAGCACTGCTGCCTCACTGTGCCGAGGACCTGTGTTTGATTGCAGCCTCGGGCGACTGTCAGTGTGGAGTTTGCACGTTCTCTCTGTCTGACTACGTGGGTTTCCTCTGGTGCTCTGGTTTGTTTCTACAGTCCAAAGATGTACACATTAGGTGGATTGGCCATGCTAAATTGCCCCTTAGTGTGTCCCAAGATGTGCAGGTTAGGTGAATTGGCCATGCTAAGTTGCCATCTAATGCCCAAAGAGGTGCAGGTTAGGTAGATTGGCCATTGCTAAACTGCCTCTTAATATTCAAAGATGTACAGGTTCAATGGATTGGCCATGCTAAATTGCCCCTTAGTGTGTCCCAAGATGTGCAGGTTAGGTGGAATTGGCCATACTAAATTGCCCGTTAGTGTCCAAAGATATGCAGATGGCACAGTGGTTAGCACTGCTGCTTCACAGTGCCAAAGACCTGTGTCCAATTGTGGCCTCGGGTCAGTGTCTGAGTGGAGTTTGCACATTCTCCCCATGTCTGCGTGGGTTTCCTCCGGATGCTCTGATTTCCTCCCACAATCCAAAGATGTGCGGGTTAGGTTGATTGGCCGTGCTAAATTAACCGTACTGTCACGGGATTTAGCAGGGTTAGATATGTGGGGTTACCAGATTAGGGCCTGGGTAGGATTGTGGCTAGTACAGACTCAATGGGCGAAATGGCCTCCTTCTGCACTGTAGGATTCTATGAGGTTAGAAGATTGGCTGTGCTGAATTGCCTCTTTGTGTCCAAAGATGTGTCAGTGGGGTAAATGTGTGGGGTTATAGGAAATAGGGCCAGGGTGAGATGTTGTGCTCGGAAGTTGGTGCAGACTCGAGGGGCTGAATGGCCTCTCTCTGCAGCGCTGGGATTCCATGAAAGTTCCAATTGAATCTGCTTCCAACCATTCAGTGTCTGGGATAGTTTTATTTGCTGTTGTTTAAGAAGGGATTTGTTCTATAAGGGGGTAATTCTATGGGTTAATGAGAGGACAATGTCCGCTCAGTCCTACGTGAGCCAGTGAGTGTTGTTTGTCAACTCAAGTTAAAAGCATGAGAATGATTTCTCTGTGCCTGATGAGGTGAAGGACGCTGGAGGAAGCCAATCAGCCCCTCTCGTCTGTTTTGCCTCCCTGTGGGATGGTGATGGGCTCGGCCCTCGAGGAGGTTCTGTCAGCTGAGCGTGGGCATTGAATGTTGCAGTGAACTTGAGCCTTGCTCTCCCCCCATCCCCGATTGCTCGGTTCCCCCCTCCCCCTGCCATGTTTCACCAGCCCCATCCCACTTGCCCACTCCACACTTCATCACTCAACTCCAATCCCTCGACTCCTTCCACATTACACTGACCCCACCCCGCTCACTCACCCCCCCCCCACATTACACTGACCCTACCCCGCTCACTCACCCCCCCGCCACATTACACTGACCCTACCCCGCTCACTCACCCCCCCCGCCACATTACACTGACCCTACCCCGCTCACTCACCCCCCCGCACATTACACTGACCCCACCCCGCTCACTCACCCCCCCGCCACATTACACTGACCCTACCCCGCTCACTCACCCCCCCCCGACATTACACCGACCCCACCCCGCTCACTCACCCCCCCGCCACATTACACTGACCCCACCTCGCTCACTCACCTCCCCCCACAATTCACCCGACCCTGCTCACTCACCCCCCCCCCCACTTCATCACCCGACCCCGCTCACTCACTCCCCCCCACACTTCATCACCCGACTTCACTTGCTCGACCCCTCCCACGTTTCACCAGCCCCACCCTGTTCACTCCCCCCCCCCGCACACTTCACCACCCGACTCCGCTGCTCAGTCCCTCCCATATTACACCGACCCCACCCCACTTGCTAACCCTCTCCACGCTTCACCAGCCCCACCCCGCTCGCTAACTCCCCCCCCCCCGGCTTCACCAGCCCCACCCCGCTCGCTAACCGCCCCCCCCCTGCTTCACCAGCCCCACCCCGCTAACTCTTCAACTCCCCCCCCGCCCCAACTCCACCAGCCCCACCCCGCTCGCTAACTCCCCCCCGCTTCACCAGCCCCACCCCGCTCGCTAACTCCCCCCCCCCGCTTCACAGCCCCCCACCCGCTCGTTAACTCACCCCCTACACTTCACCAGCCCCACCCTGCTCGCTAACTCCCCCCCCCCGCTTCACCAGCCCCACCCCGCTCGCTAACTCCCCCCCCCGCTTCACCAGCCCCACCCTGCTCGCTAACACCCCCCCCCGCTTCACCAGCCCCACCCCTCTCGCTAACTCCCCCCCCCCCGCTTACACCCGCACCCTGCTCGCTAACTCCCCCCCTGCTCGCTAACTCCCCCCCCGCTTCACCAGCCCCACCCGACTCGCTAACTCCCCCCCGCTTCACCAGCCCCACCCGACTCGCTAACTCCCCCCCAACGCTTCACCAGCCCCACCCCGCTCGCTACTCACCCCCCCAACGCTTCACCAGCCCCCCCTGCTCGCTAACTCACCCCCCCCTGCTCGCTAACTCACCCCCCCAACGCCACCAGCCCCACCCGACTCGCTTAACTCCCCCCCCACGCTTCACCAGCCCCACTCCACTCGCTGATCCTGTAGCTTCGGAAATGTCTCGGCAAACGGGTGGACGAGTGGTTTTGTTTCTCTCTGCCCCAGCTTGCTGCAGAGTCTGACAAAGGGGGAGAAGAGAAACAGTAGATTAAAATGCTCATTAACCTTCCACAAGGAGAGATTCCCTCTGCGTGCCCTCGCATCTCGGAGCGGGACTCGCACACACACATACACACACATACACACACACACACACACACACACACACACACACACGCAGACCCCTCGGCCCCCACACCTCTGCCCCTTCGCACACTCCTCCATGGAGGAGGAATGTGTAGGTAGGGGTGGGTGGAGTGAGTGCCTGTGGGAGTGGGAGAGAATGTGGGGCATGGGGATAGAGTGTGTGGACGTTGGGGTGGGGGGTCGTGTGTGAGGGTGGGGCAGACAGTTTGGGGGGGATGGGGTGGAGTGTGGGATGGAAGGAGTGTTTGGTAGGGAGAGCGTGTGGGGACGGGGGGGTTGGGGGGGGGAGGAGACGTGTGGGGACGGAGGGGGGAGACCGTGTGTGGGGACGGGGGGGGGAACGGGGGCAGTGGGTTTGGGGAAGGAGGGAGAGTGCGTCTGGGGACGGGGGAGAGAGTATGGTGACAGGGTGGGGGGAGGAGTGTGTGTGTGTGTGCTGGGACAGGGACGTGTGGGCTGGTGGTAGCGATGTTAGGTGGGGGGGGGGAGGGTGTGTGTGTGTGTGTGTGTGTGTATATGGGACTGGGGGTGGGGGGAAGGTGGGGAGGGGTAAGCAGTGGGCAAGGAGAAGGGGGGGGGGATTGGTAAGCAGAAAGGTGGGGTGGGGAGGAGTTTTCCTGCTTGCCTTTGAAATTATGTCTTGGGAGCGAAGCCAGGAGCCTGGGGTTAAGATCTGAGTGCAAAAGCAGCGCCTCTGACAGTGCAGCATTCCTGCAGCGCTGCACTGTAGTGTGGCCCTCATTTTTGCGTTTGGGTCTGCAGCGGGGGAGGGGGAGCTTGGACGAGGAGCCTGCTGATTCAAGAGGATCAAGTGCCTCCCCTCCCCCACCTGTTCCCCCTTTGATACTTTGACTTTGATACAGGTACAAGGTTCCTGATCTCGTTCTCAGATGTATTTTGTAGTGTCACAAACAGGCTGACATTAACACTGCAATGAAGTTACTGTGAAAATTTCCTACATGCCACACTCTGGCACCTGTTCGGGTACACTGAGGGAGAATATAGCATGGCCAATGCACCCTAAACCGCACGTCTTTGGACTGTGGGAGGAAACCGTAGCATCCGGAAGAAACCCACACAGACATGGGGAGAATGTGCAAACTCATTCCACGCAGACAGTGACTCAATCCGGGAATTGAAATCTGGGTCCCTGGCTTCGTTCTCGCTTTGGGGGGGGTGGAATGCCCTGTGGGTTAACGTCCCTACCTCTGACCCAGAAGCTCAGTCCCAGCCAGGGCTGATCGACCATGAAGGCAGCGTAGATGGAACCATCCTCCCACAGCAGGATTACTACAGTGTCAAAGGTGCTAGTTTTTGGATGAGGTGTTATTACAAAGACTCAGTCTGCTTTTTTAGGTGATGGATGGCACTGTCCTGGGGAGAGTGTAGATTTATCTTCTGGCCAATGATTATTCCTGGATTAACATCATTGAAACAAATCATCTGAAGATTTGTCACGTTGCCGTGTATGGGATCCCGCTGTTGTTTGTCATTTCTCTGACATTACCAGATTTGCTGAGCTTCATTTAATCAGCGTGGGAATCCTTCGAACGTCTCTCCTCCCTTCTCCAGAAGGGAAGAAAATGAGGTGCATGAAATGTGCTTCACAATCTCCCTTCTGCCATGGCTTGATGGGGGTAATTGGGGGAAGGAGTTTGCAAGGATTTTATAATCCGGAGAACTGTAACCTGTAAAGTGGGCAACATGATGATACAGTGCCTCCAGCTGCTTCGGTTTTCTCCCACAATCCAAAGATATGCAGGTTACTTGGATTGGTCATGCTAAATCATCTCTTAGTGTCCAAAGATGTGCAGGTTATGTGGATTGGCCATGCTAAATTGCCCCTTAGTGTCCAAAGATATGCAGGTTAGGTGGATTGGCCATGCTAAATTGCCCCTTAGTGTCCAAAGATATGCAGGTTAGGTAGATTGGCGATGTGAAATCGCCCCTTTGTGTCCCAAGATGTGTAGATTGAGGTGGGGGATAACTGGGGTAAATATTAGACAGTGGTTACAGGGATAAGGCCTGAGTGGGATGTACTGTCAGAGAATCGATGCAAGCCTGATGGGCCAAATGGCCTCTTTCTGCAGTGTCGGGATTCTTCTGAACCAGGCTTGACTTTATTGAGTTGGTTGTTGGCCACATTTCTGTTGTCTTGAATGTTTCGTTCTAATTTGTGTAAGTGAATGCGATTGTGTTTGTTCAAAGCACATACGATCCAGGTGATGCCAAGTGAGAGGTGGCTGCTGTTGGATGAAGGGGAATGGGAAATACGAGTTGGCAAATGTACCATCTTGTCGATGTTGCTTACACTATACTGCAGTTCAACAAGATGTATCTGCTAATGGTGATATTTGCGCTGCCTACGAGACGGTACGGGACAAAAGAGATGGATAGAGGGCAAAATGATTTGCCATGTCTGTCGCTAAACTAATTTCTTTTCATGTTATTTGTTCAGAAGCATGAGAAGTGATGTTATTGATTTGTTGTCACATAGAATTATAGAACCCCTACAGTGCAGAAAAAGGCCATTTGGCCCATCGAGTCTGTGCCGACCACAATCCCACGCAGGCCCTATCTCCATATTTACCCACTAATCCCTCTAACCTGCGCATCTCAGGACGCTAAGGGCAATTTTAACATGGTCAAATCAACCTCAACCGCACATCTTTGAACTGTGGGAGGAAACCCCATGCAGGCAAGAAGAGAATGTGCAAACTCCACACAAACAGTGACTCAAGCTGGGAATTGAACCTGGCTCCCTGCAGCTGTGAAGCGGCAGTGCTAACCACTGTGCTACCAGCCATGTATTAACATACAGTGAAAAGTATTGTTTCTTGTGCGGTCTACAGCCAAACCATACCGTTCATAGAATATATCGGGGAGAAGGAAAGGAGAAAGAGTGCAGAAAATGTAGTGTTACTGTCATGGCTAGGGTGTAGAGAAAGATCAAGTTAATGAGAGATTGGTTCTTTCAAAAGTCTGACGGCAGCAGGGAAGAAGCTGTTCTTGGGTCGGTTGGTGCGTGACCTCAGACTTTTGTATCTTTTACTCAGCAAATGAAAGTGAAAGAGAGAATTTCTTTCTCTCTTAATTAACCTCAAGGATCGTGGAGGTCCTTAATGATGCTGGCTGCTTTGCCAAGACAACAAGAAATGTAGATGGAGTCAATGGATGGTTTGCATGATGGATTGGGCTACATTCACAACCTTTTGTAGTTCCTTGCAGTCTTGGGCAGAGCAGGAGCCCATACCAAGCTGTGATACAACCAGAAAGAATGCTTTCTATAGGTGCATCTGTAAAAGTTGGTGAGAGTTGAAGCTGACATGCCAAATTTCCTTAGTCTTCTGAGGAAGTAGAGGCGTTGATGCTGTTTCAGAATTAGACGTCTCCCATTTAATGCAGAGGTGTGGAGGAGGAATTTCTTCTGAGGGTTATCCAATCTTTGGAATTGTTTCTCACTTACTCCTACTCCTCCCCTCCCCCCGCAAGGCTAATTGGATAGATGTTTTGATTGACAAGGGGGCAGAGGCAGAAAAGCGGTGTTAAGCCACAATTCAGTCAGCCATGGTATTACTGAATGGCAGAATAGGCTCGAGGGGCTGAATGGCCAACTCCAACTTATTATGCTCTTATTATCAAATCCCTACAGTGCAGACAGAGGCTATTCGGGCCATCGAGTCTGCACCGACTCTCTTGCAGAGCAACCCACGCGGGCCTTATTTCCATAACCCCACATATTTAGCCCACTAACTCACTGTCTAACTTCTGCATCTTGGGGCATAAGGGGCAATTTAGCATGGCCAATTCCACCTAACCTGCAAACCTTTGGAAACTTTGGCAACTCAGCATGGCCAATTCCAGCTAACCTGCACAGCTTTGGAAACTAAGGGGCAAATTGGCATGGCCAATCCAACTAAGTTGCTCATCTTTGGGCACTAAGGGGCAATTTAGCGTGGCCAATCCACCTAACCTGCACATCTTTGGACACTAAGGGACAATTTAGCATGGCCAATCCGCCTAACCTGCACATCTTTGGACACTAAGGGGTAACTTAGCATGGCCAATCCGCCTAACCTGCACATCTTTGGACACTAAGGGGTAACTTAGCATGGCCAATCCGCCTAATCTGCACATCTTTGGACACTAAAGGGTAACTTAGCATGGCCAATCCACCTAACCTGCACATCTTTGGACACTAAGGGGTAATTTAGCATGGCCAATCAATGAACATCCTTGGACCCTGACACCAGAGAGATATTGCCCTTCCCCGTTGTATCACCGCAGGATCTCTGAGACCACCTGGAGAGGGAAAGGGCAAACTGGAAGCGGTGATTAGCCGAGCGGCGGGGGGTGGTGGGATGGGTGTTTTGATTTAATGTTCCACCCAAGAGACAGCACCTCCAACAGTGCGGCACTCCCTCAGTGCTGTGCTGGAGTATCAGCACGGATTTCTGTCCTTATCCCAAATAAGCAGGGGACAGATTGACACTTGTGATTCCAGACTGCTAGTCAGTGAGACAGGGTGATGCATGCTGTACTCGCCTATGATTCTATAATAATCATTTTGTTATGAAATAATATTTTATTACAATAATGTATTAGGCTGAATGGTATATTCCTGTTCCTGTAATTCTGATGGATTTTTATGTTCCTGCAATTCGACAGATTCCAAGGGTAATACCTGACTGATTTATTACTAGATGTAGTTTCTATCCAGTGGAATCTAGCAAATCCAAAAAAATATGATTTCCATTTTGCTCCCAGGCTATTGGAGTCGCGCCTGGAACCCAATATTCAAATTCCTTTATTATTGCACATTTAAATTTTCAAAACAAGAAATGAAAACAGGTTAGAATTCCGCAGTTCTGCACTTTCCGCCTCTTGTTACACTACTTATGAAATGCCAGAGCCCCCAGGTGCACAACATCTGGAGCGGCACAGTGGTTAGCACTGCTGCCTCACAGTGCCAGGGCCCCGGGTTCAATTCCCGGCTCAGCTCACTATTGTCTGTGTGGATTTTGCAGATTCTCCCCCCCTGGATTTCCTCCGGATACTCTGGTTTCCTCCCACACTCCAAAGATGTGCAGGTTAGATGAATTGGCCATGTTAAATTGCCCCTTGAATTGTCCAAATATGTGAAAGTTAAATTGATTGGCCATGCTAAATTGCCCCTTAGTGTCCAAAGATGTGCAGGTTAGATGGATTGGCCATGCTAAATTGCCCCTTAATGTCCTGGAATGCGTAGGTTAGAGAGATTAGTGGGGTAAATATGTGGGATGACAGGGATAGAACCTGGCTGAGATTGTTGTTGCTGTAGACTTGATGGGCAGAATGGCCTCTTTCTGCACTGTAGGATTCTATGATTTCTATAGGGCAGCATGGTGGCACAGTGGTTAGCATTGCTGCCTCACAGCACCAGGGACTCAGTCACTGTCTGTGTGGAGTCTGCACATTCTCCCCTGTGTTTGTGTGGGTTTCCTCCGGGTGCTCTGGTTTCCTCCCACCGTCCAAACATGTGTAGGTTAGGTGGTGGATTGGCCGTGCTAAATTGTCCCTTAGTGTCCAAAGATGTGCAGGTTTGGAGGATTGGCTGTGTAGATTCAGTGGATTAGCCATGCTAAACAGGAGGCAATGGCTTATTGCTAGACTATTAATCCAGAAATTCAGCTAATGTTCTGGGGATCTGGGTTCGAATCCTGCCACGGCAGATGGTGGAATTTGAATTCAATAAAAAAATCTGGAATTAAGAATCTACTGATGACCATGAAACCATGGTCGGAAAAACCCACCTGGTTCACTAATGTCCCTTTAGGGAAGGAAATCTGCTGTCCTTATCCCGGTCTGGCCTACACGTGACTCCAGAGCTACAGCAATGTGGTTGACGCTCAAATATCCTTTGAAATGGTCTACCGAGACACTTAGTTCAGGGGCAACTGGGGTTGGGCAATAAATGCTGGCCAGTCCACGTCCCAAGAGTGATTGCGTAAATTGCCTCCGAGTGCCCAAAAGCTGTGTGCATTGAGTGGATTGGCCATGTGAGAGGTTACATTGGATAAAATGGGGTAGAGGGCCGTGGTAAGATACTTTGTCAGCAAATTGGTGCAGTGACAATGGGCCGAATGGCCTCTTCTGCAGGAATTCCCTGATTCTTTCCATCACATTTTTAGCAGCTCCTTCTTTCACAGTAGAAGACAAAGAAAAAACTCTTTCATAAAGTACAACATTGCTTCAATCCATTCTTTCCCCTGTATGAACTTAGGTTGCCAACTCTGGACAGGTGGACACCTAGAGAGTTCCCATTACCCCCGTTGAGGCCACTGCCATTGGCCACTTGACAAGTCAGCCCGAGGCATTCCACCTTCCTGATTGGACGGTGCTTGACCGATATCCAGTGGCCATCTCCCATTTTCTCCCCACCCATCCAGCGACCAAAGAAAATGAAAAATCTTTCCTTTGGTTATGCTGGCTGCTTTGCCGAGGCAGTCGGAAGTGTAGACAGTCAGTGGATAAGGAGGCTGGTTTGAGTGATGGATTGGGCAATGTTCACAACCCTTTGTAGTTTCACGCGGTCTTGGGCAGAGCAGGAGCCCATACCAAGCTGTGATACAACCAGAAAGAATGCTTTCTATGGTGCATCTGTAAAAGTTGGTGAGAGTTGGAGCTGACGCGCCAAATTTCCTTTGTCTTCTGGGCTTTCTTAACTATGATGTTGGCAAAGGGGGCACCAGGACAGGTTGTGGTCGATTCTCAACTGCAGTTGGTGATAAACGCTGCCAGTTAATGAATGTTGCCCCACAAATAACTAAAATAAAAGATGGTGATTGTGAGTTGTGTAGGTTCAGGAGGAAGGGGAACTGCTCGGGGGATAAGATCTCTCTGATACTTTGTGCACCCTGGGTCCAGACCCTGTGTCCTCTTCTGTTTGAAGGAAAGAAGTTTATGTTAAGTGCAGTTGAGAAGTTTAGTCATGAATCTTGATGAAACTGCACATGGAGACCCTTTCAATTGCCTTACCTGAGGAAAGATAGACTTACCTTTGTGGTAGTCACTGGACTGATTCTCGGATTGAGGTCAATCCCATGAGGAAAGAATCGGTTAATATTCCCTGGAATTGAGAACTAAAATTCTTAACAGATTTGATAAGGGGGGATGTTGGAAAGGGAGGCAGTGATATAGTTGTATTGTCAGTAGATTAATAATGCAGAGACCCAAGGTAAGGTTCTGGGGACTTGGGTTTGAATCCCACCACGGCAGATCATAGAATCCCTACAGTACAGAAGGCTGTGTAACCCATTGAGTCTGCACTGTCTCTAACAAAGTATCTTGTCCCAGTCCTCTCCCCTGCTGTATCCCCATAACCCGACCACATTTAGCATGGCCAATCCACCTAACCTGCATGTCTTTGGACACTAATGGGCAATTCAGCACAGGTGGCACTGTGGTTGGCAATGCTGCCTCGAGCGCCAAGAACCTGGGTTCAATTTCTGGCTTTGATCACTGTCTGTGTGCAGTTTGCATGTTCTCCCCTTGTCTGCATGGGTTTCCCCTGGGTGCTCTGATTGCCCCCCACCGAACAAAATAGTGCATGTAAGGTAGTTGGCCGTGTTAAATTGCCCCTTAGTGTCCAAAGATGTGCAGGTTAGGTGGATTGGCCATGCTAAATTGTCCCCTTAGTGTCCAAAGGTGTGCAGATTGGGTGAACTGGCCATGCTAAATTGCCCCTTAGTGTCCAAAGATGTGCAGGTTAGGTGGATTGGCCATGCTAAATTGCTCCTTAGTGTTCAAAGATGTGTAGGTTAGGTGGATTGGCCATGCTAAATTGCCCCTTAGTGTCCAAAGATGTGTAGGTTAGGTGGATTGGCCATGTTAAATTGCCCCTTAGTGTTCAAAGATGTGTAGGTTAGGTGGATTGGCCATGCTAAATTGTCCCATAGTGTTCAAAGATGTGCAGGTTAGGTGGATTGGCCGTGCTAAATTGCCCCTTAGTGTCCAAACATGTGCAGATTAGGTGGATTGGCTATGATAGTGTCAGAGGGAATTGTAGGGTAAATATGTAGGATAACAGGACTGTTGGGATTGTTGTTGCTGCAAATGCGATGGGCCGAATGGCCTCTTTCTGCACTATCAGAATTCTGGTGTAATTAAGATTAAAAGCGTTGGCTTGTTTTTCTCTTTGTGATGTCTGTTTTGGCAAAACCAAGCGGGAATTAAGATGTGACCGAATGAAAAAAGAGAAAGTAAGATTTGTGGAGAAGTCTGTGCTGCACTCAACGTATAGAGACATCTTGTCTGTGTGATGTGATCTGCCTCACTTGCGCTTTGCACAGGACAAAGCAGGATTTACAATCCAATTAGGACAAAGCAACGAAATCCCAGGATTTGCGTGTCTGCCAGTGTGTGTGAACATCTTACTTCTGTCAATGTAACGCCCTATGATAAACACACTTGTAGCGTGTAATACGAATCTGAGAGAGAGACACACACACAGGGAGTGTTTAGTGTCCACTGTGACAGCTCCAGAGTTTTTCTGGACCCTGTTTCTCTCTCCACAGATGCTGCCAGATCTGCTGCGATTTTCCAGAACCCCTTATTTCAGATTTCCAGCACTTGCAGAGTATTGCATCTACAACTGTAACCTCTTGTTACAGTTGTGCAATAATGCACTGGAGCATTATTGAGCTCCAGTGTTGAGATTTTTTTTTACCCTTTTAAATTTATTTGTTGGTTTGAAAAAGGCAGATTATTTTACAGGTGAGGCAGCAGTTTCTCTCGTCGCCCCTTTCTCCTGTTGGACAACTTTGTGTCTGTGTTTCGCTGCGTGCTGTTGTGTCTGTGTGTTTGCAACTAGTAATCCCTAACTCCATCTTTCTCTGTGCCTGTCTCGGGTTGGTTCCACTTCGTGTGCCCCCCACCCACCCCCGCCACCAGCAGCCTCTCCTGGTGCGCCTCCCCGACGTGCGCCCTTGCTCCCCCTCCCCAACGTGCCCTCCCTCACCCAATTCTGACACGTCTTCTCTCCCCCCCCCCCCCCCCCCCCCCCCCCCCCGCCCCCGCCTGATGCGCCCTCCTTCCCCCCCCTCCCTGGTGCACCCCACCCCCTCTCCCAACATGTCCATCCCCTTCCCTGCCATGCCCCTTCCCCCCAGGGTGTCCCTCCCCCCTCTGCTCTCTACTCCCCCCTCCCCCCACTCTGGACAAAGTGCAGAATGTAGTGTTACAGTCATAGCTGGGGTGTAGAGAAAGATCAACTTAACGCGAGGTGAGTCCATTCAAAAGTCTGACGGCAGCAGGAAGAAGCTGTTCTTGAGTCGGTTTGTATGTGACCTCAGACGTTTGTATCTTTATCCCGATGGGAGGCTGCTGTGTGAACCACTCTGCTAATAATCAGGAATGTTGGAAATGTTCCAATTTCTTTACATTCTTGCAGAGAGCTAGTAGGGGCAAGAAAGGGCTGAATGGCTTATTTCAGTGCGATAACATTTCTAGGATTTTCTCCAGTAGCTATGCCCTGGATGTAAGCTATTCATTCTGAGAGGGCATGTGTGTGTGTGTGTGTGTGTCGGCATGCACGTATGTACATGTTGGCATGTGCATGCATGTGTGTTGGCATGCACGCATGTGCGTGTTGGTATGTGTGTGTGTCTGTGTATTGGGGGTGTCCGTATGTGTGTGTGTCTGTTTTGTTGCCTGGTTTTTGCCTGTGTGTTTGACAGCGAGCGCTTGATAGACTTGTCAGTCGGATTGGCTTGGAGTCACTCGTTGATTCCCGCAGCGTGTGGGAGCTGAATTAATATCCACACGGGCACAGTTATTAGAAACAGACTCGCTATCGCAGCCAAATTGATTGTCGCACCTCGCAGTGATTCAGTAGTTCCTCTTTGCCATTGGACGCCCAGCAGCCATTCCCCCCCACCCCCCACCTCCGTGGATCTCACTCAGATTCACGTCCTTGCTGGCAACAAAGCCAACTGTCAAATCCACCAAAACCACCCCCCCCCCGCCCCTCAAAATTAGTCCTGAGTTCCAGTTGGGCTGATTTTTCTCCTTCCACCCTCCATCCCCCCTCCCCCCACTTGCCTGCAACCCCCTCCTCCCCCGTCCACACCCCCCCTTCCCTCAGACCCCATCCCCTCCAGCCCCCCTCCTCACTACCCCCCTCACTTCACCCCCGCCCATCCTCCCTCCCACTGCCCATCCTCTCCCTCCCTCCAGCCATCCCCCCCCACCTGCATGCCACCCCTTCCCCCCCCGCCCCCAACTGCCCACCATCTCACCTTCACATCTCCCCCTCCTTCCCAACGCCCCCCCCCTCCTCCCTCCCGCCACAAGTCGATGGAATGTATTCCATGACCTTCAATTGAAGTTTCCATTCTACAGATGGGAAGGGGAAAATGATGGAAGTGCTTGCATTTGTATAGCACCTTTCACAATTCCCCACCCTCCTGTCCCCTCCTGATGCCCAACGTGTTGTCCTTTGGGAAATGTGGTAGTCCTAGAACAGCAAGCTCCCACGATATGACCACGTGAGAATGACCAGGTCATTGGTGCTTGTGATTTTTGCCTCTGTACCAGGGAATAGGGAAGAAGAGCCACAACAATGATTGGTCAGTTTGATTTATTATTGTCACGTGTATTAACATACAGTGAAAAGTATTGTTTCTTGCGCGCTGCACAGACAAAGCATACTGTTCCTAGAGAAGGAAAGGAGAGAGTATGGAATGTAGTGTTACAGTCGTAGCTAGGGTGTAGAGAAAGATCAACGTAGTGGGAGATAGGTCCATTCAGCAGCAGGGAAGAAACTGTTCTTGAGTCGGTTGGAAAGTGGCCTCAGACTTTTGTATCTTTTTCCCGATGGAAGAAGGTGGAAGAGGGAATGTCTGGGGTGTGTGGGGTCGTTAGTTATGCTGGCTGCCTTGCCGAGGCAGCGGGAAGTGTAGACAGAATCAATGAATGGGAGGCTGGTTTGCGTAATGGATTGGGTTACATTCACAATGTTTTGGGGTTCCTTGTGGTCTTGGTCAGAGCAGGAGCCCATACCAAGCTGCGATACAACTAGAAAGAATGCTTTCAATGGCACATCTGTAAAAGTTGGTGAGAGTCATAGCGGGCATGCCAAGTTTCCTTTGTGTTGGTAGGATTTTTGTATGTATGGCACTTTGTGCCAATACCTGATGATGCGCTTCCTCATCTGATGTTGGGGTGCCGAAGAGTTATCAGATGCAGGAAATCTGGCTAATAAGACCAAGGACAGAGAAACCCTTTGCCAGTAGCCACCAAAATTGTCCTGGCCTATTGCCCCCCTGGGTATTGATCAGAACTGGGATCTTCCTGCTCCGTGTGGGGTACTTGTTGACCCAGCCATTTGGGAAGCTTTGTTAACTGGAGAATCAGTGACAGCACCACCTGGTGGTTGGATGACATTCTTCTTATGTTGTCTCACAGCGCCAAGGACCCAGGTTCGATTCCGCCCTCGGGTCATTGTCTGTGTGGAGTTTGTACATTCTCTCTGTGTCTGCTTGGGTTTCCCCCAGGGCTCTGGTTTCCTCCCATAATCCTAAAATGCACTGGTTAGATGGACTGGCTGTACTAAATTGCTTCTTCTATCCCAGGATGTGCAGGTCTGGTGGATTGGCCATGCTAAGTTGCCCATTAGTGTCGAAAGATAGGTGGATTAGGTGGATTGGCCATGCTAAATTGTTCCTTAGTGTCCAAAGATATGTCGGTTGGATGGATTAGCCATGCTAAATTACCCCTTAGTGTCCAAAGATATTAGGTTCAGTGGATTGGCTATGCTAAATTGCCTCTTAGTGTCCAAAGATGTGCAGGTTAGGGGGATTGACCATTGTAAATTGTTCCTTAGTGTCAGGAGAACTGGCTAGGGTAAATGTCTGGGGTCACAGGGATAGGGTGGGATTGTTATTGGTGCAGGCTCAATGGCCGCCTTCTGCACTGTAGGGATTCTATGATTCAACCTTTTTAAAATCTCGATGCCAGATTTCCCTGATCTGCCTTTTATTTCCTTTTGAGTTGACCTTGACCTTGCCAGGAAATTGGGGCTTGGACCCTTTGTCCAGAAATTCCCCCCCTCTTCTCTCTCTGAGCGAAAGGTGGAGAGACAGTGTTTGTATGTGCCATTGTTTCTCCTTCATATCAGGCTGCGAGGAAGAGATGGACAGTTTCTGGGCAAAGTACATAAGGAATCAGATGAAATTCAATCAGGACTTTAGCAGAATTACGAAATAATTACAGAAAATCCATTTATATGTAAATCTTTGCCAAGCCTGGGACCCTTGGCGACTAAAGTCAATACTTTGCTGTAGAGATCCATCCAGTCAAGCACAACCCTTCTTCCTTCCCCCGCAGCCAGTTATTGTGAGGCTGTTAATCTTGTAGAATTCTGCTCATCCAACTTAATGATGGAACTTTACAGGTTTTTATGCGTCATGGGGGGAGTGTAGATTTCCCAGAAAGGCAACTGGGCTCCAGACGGTTAAATTACGAGGTGCGATTACAGGGGAAGTTGGCTTCAGGCGCAGGACTAGGCCATTCGGCCCCTTGAGCCTGCTCCGCCGCTCAATAAGATCAAGGCTTATCTGGTCTTCACTTCATTTTCCTGCCTGCCCACCCCTCCCCCCACCACACTAAAATTCTTGTCAATCACAAATTAGGATTGCGATCCTTAGCATTTAGACCAATGATTATCTGGTTCGCGCTGCCGCCTCACAGTGACAGGGACCCGGGTTTGATTCCTGCCTGTGTGGAGCCTGCACATTCTCCCTGTGTCTGTGTGGGTTTCTTCCGGGTGCTCCAGTTTCCTCTTCCCACCGTTGGGAAGATGTGCAGGTTAGGTAGATCCGCTGTGCTATATTGCCCCTTCGTTTCCGAAGATATGTAGGTTAGGTGGATTGGCCATGCTAAATTGCCCCTTAATCTAAAAAGATGTTCAAGTTCAGGGGCATTAGCCATGGTAAATACATGGAGCTCCAGAGACAGGGAGAGAGAGGCTGCTTAAGCTACTCTGTCAGATGTCAGTGTCGACTTGATGGGCCGAATGGCTATTTCTTCACTGTAATGATCCAATGGTTCTATTTGATTGAAGTTCTTAGACATATTAAAGGAAGCGAATTTGGTATATGGAGTGGATCCATCTCCTCCATAACAACGGTAACCACTCTTTAATCAATGAAAGGGTACAATTGGCACTGTGGGACATCTAGGAGTCATGAAAGCTGCTACATAAACATCAAATCTTTCTTGCAAGTGGAATATCTTCCCAACAATGTTAACACAAACCTTAAGTGATTGAAATTAAGAACTTGCATTCAAAGAGCAAATGACTGCGTTCTGAAGATATAGAACATAGAATCCCTACAGCGCAGAAGGAGATCGTTCAGCCCATCGAGCCTGCACCGACAACAATCCCACCCAGCCCCTATCCCCATAACCACATGTGTTTACATAGAACATTACAGCGCAGAACAGGCCCTTCGGCCTTCGATGTTGCGCTGACCAATTATGAAAAAAGCAATGACCCTCCAAACTAAACCATTCCCTTCTCTTCCATATACTTATCAACTAACCTCTTAAACGCCACCAAACTTGGCGCATCTACAACTGCCGCAGGCAGGGCATTCCACTCCCGAACCACCCTTTGGGTAAAGAACCTACCTCTGATATCCGTCCTATAACTATCACCCTTAATTTAAAGCTGTGTCCCCTCGTGCTAGCTTTCTCCATCCTAGGAAAAAGGCTATCACTGTCCACCCTATCTAAACCTCTAATCATCTTATATGTTTCGATAAGGTCCCCTCTTAGCCGCCTCCTTTCTAACGAAAACAACCTCAAATCCCTCAGCCTCTCTTCATAAGACCTGCCCTCCATACCAGGCAACATCCTGGTAAACCTCCTCTGTACCCTCTCCAATGCCTCCACATCTTTCTTATAATGTGGGGACCAGAACTGCACACAATACTCCAAGTGCGGCCGCACTAGAGTTTTGTACAGTTGCAACATGACGTTGCGGCTCCGAAATTCAATCCCCCTACCAATAAAAGCTAAGACTCCGTATGCCTTCTTGACAACCTTATCGACTTGACTGCCTACTTTCAGGGATCTATGCACATATACACCAAGATCCCTCTGTTCATCAACACTATTAAGAATCCTACCATTAGCCCTATACTCTACACATTTATTATTCCTGCCAAAGTGCATTACCTCACACTTTTCCACATTAAACTCCATTTGCCACCTCTCAGCCCAGCTCTGCAACTTGTCCAAGTCTTAGGATTACCTTCCTAATCCCTCTAACCTACATGTCCCAGAAGTCTAAGGGGTAATTTAGCATGGCCAATGCACCTAACCTGCTTTTGGACTGTGGAGGGGGAACCGGAGCACCTGCAGGAAACCCACGCAGATACAGGGAGAACGTACAAACTCTGCACAGATAGTGACCCAAGCTGGGAATTGAACCTGGGTCATGGTGCTCTGGGCCAGCAGTGCTAATCATTGTGCTACACTGTATCCCAAAGGCAAGCCCCTCCTTTGGCATGTAGGCTAATGGTGCAGCCAATTTAATGTAGGGTAAAACCATGCAGATAGATTGACCAGTTAGCTTCCTGTTTGGCAATGATGCTTGGGGGAAGAATGTTGGCTGAGACATCGGGAGAAATGACCATTTCCCCCCCCTCACCCCGTCTCCACTTCTTCCCTCTGCTTCCCCGTCTCCCCGAGTGCCTCAAGTATCCAGTCATTCAAAATATGTCACCTCCTAACACCGCAGTGCTCCCCCAGTGCTACACTGCAATGTGGGTCTGGGTTACGCACATAGCCTAGTGGTATTATTGTTTGACTATTAATCCAGAAATCCAGCTAGCGTTCTGGGGTTCAAATCCCGCCACGGCAGATGATGGAATTTGAATTGAATTTTAGAAAAAAAAAATTGGAATTAAGAATCTACTGATGACTGTGAAACCATTGTCGGAAAAACCCATCTGGTTCCCTTTGGGGAAGGAAATCTGCCGCCTACATGTGACTCCAGAGCCACAGCAATGTGGTGGACTCTCAACTAGGGATGGTCAATAAATGCTGGCCCAGCCAGCGGCACCATTGTCCCACAAACAAATAAAAGAATCCTGGAGTAGGGCTTGAACCCCAGCTACCTTGATCAGGAGGAGCCAAGCGGACACCAAAGGGCTTAAAGGATTTAGCGTTCTATCTGGTCAGCATTTCATGACACTAGCTGTGTGACGAACCTGAGAGTCAAAGGGTTGATTTAAGCCTGACAGGCCGATTGCCTCTGTCAGTTTTCCCACAATCGATCAGCTTGTGAGCGTACAATCCAACTCTGCGCCCTGTCCTCTGGTAATTAGATCTTGCAATAAAATTTAATCTGCCGTCCCCTAATCAGCTGGAAGCGGCCCAGAACTTCAAGGATGTTCTGCCTTATTGCGGAAGACTCGATTTCAGAAACAAAATCTCGGGTGGCATTCCAAATGTTGCCAGCCAAATGTTTGGACTATCCAGTAATGGTTGACCTATATTCCACCAGCTGAGGGGTCAAATGTCAGAGGGCATACTTCCAGCTCAATAAGGAGCCTGCCTGAACCATTTGCTCTGCCTCTACCTTTCTTTCCTCTTTTATTATTGAGGGTATTGCTGGCTGGGCCAATGTTTGTTGCCCATCCCTAAATGCCCCTTGCACGGAGTGGCTTCCTAGGCCTTTTCAGAGAGCAGTTAAGAGCCAACCTTTGTGGGTTGGGAGTCACACGTAGGCCAGACCAGGTAAAGACAGCAGGTTTCCTTCCCAATGTTGGGGGAGGGTGCACAAGTCCAAAATGAGGGGGTCATAGTTTGAGGATAAGGGGTAAATCTTTTAGGACTGAGGTAAGGAGAAATCTTTTCACCCAGAAGGTGGTGAATGTGTGGAATTCACTCCCACAGAAAGTAGTTGAGGCCAAAATGTTGTCTAGTTTAAGAAGAATTTAGAACAAAGAACAAAACAGCACAGGAAACAGGCCCTTCGGCCCAACGAGCCCGCGCCATCACCTCGATGTTCCCACTTCTACCCGCGATCCCTGTCCATGTTTATAGATCTATGGATTAAAAACCAAATTTGAGACAATTTAGGGAGAATTTGTTTTGCCAATTAGCCTAAGAGCACATCTTTGGGATGTGGGAGGAAACCGGAGCACCCGGAGAAAACCCACGCAAGCACGGGGAGAATGCGCAAACTCCCACAGACACAGGCCCAAATCCATGTATCTGCACAGCACAGCGATAGTCACTGAGCTGTCGTGTTGCCCATCAGATGGTCCAGGTCAAGCATACACTAACGACGTGAAGCACTAGGATACTCTCAAAAGGTCCAAGAGCAGCCCTCTCACGACCCATCGTGTGTATGTCCCTCGTTAGACAACAAGGTGGACCAAAGCACCTGTAGGATAAAAACAAGTACATCAATATCAACCAACATCAATAGATAGAGCACTTGGGGCTAAAGGGATCAAGAGATGAGGGGTGGGGGGTGGCGGCGGCAGGAAGGTAGGGTGGAAATCAGGATATTGAATTTGATGTTCAGCCACAATCAAAATGGATGACAGAGCAAGCTTGAAGGGCCAAATGTCCTACTTGAGTATTTTTTTCAGTTTATTTATTAATGTCACAAGTAGGCTTACATTAACACAGCAATGAAGTTACTGCAAAAACCCCCTAGTTGCCACACTCCGGTGCCTATTCGGGTACAGTGAAGGAGAATTTAGCATGGCAACGCACCATAACAGCACGTTTTTTTGGACTATCGGAGGAAACCGGAGCATCCGGAGGAAAACGGGTAGAGTGTATGAACTTCACCCAGACAGTGATCCAAACCAGGAATCGAACCGGGGTCCCTGGCGCTGTGAGGCAGCAGTACTAACCACTGTGCCACCCACACCCTCTAACCTACACATCTGAGGACACTAAGGGGCAATTTAGCACAGCTAAGCAATCTAACCCAGATACTTTTGGAGGAAATCGGAGCACCCAGAGGAAACCCAGGTCAGATACGGGGAGAACATGCAGACTCCACACAGACAGTGACCCGAACTGGGAATCGAACCCAGGTCCCTGGCGCTGTGAGGCAGCAGTGCTAACCACTGTGCCAGGCTTATGTCTGTTTCTAGTTTCTATGTTGCTAAGGACATCAGCGAACCAGGTTACAACAGTCGACAATAGTTTCATGGTCACCTTCACTTGAACCTTGCTTTCAATTTCAGATTTTTATTCATTGAATTTAAGTTCCACCATTTGCTGTGGTGAGACTTGAACCCACATCCCCCGGTGAACAAGCTTGGGCCTCTGGATTACTGATCCAGTGACATTATCACTCCGTCACCATCTCAAAGACCCAAAATGTGAATCCAGCCTAGGAACAAGTCTCTGTTGGTTGCCCTGTGGAGCTATTGTAGGTGACTGTATCAGATCCAGGTTGTGCATGGATTAAACCCACAGATATCTGTGATTTGATTTGATTTATGCTTGTCACATAGAATCCAACAGTGCAAAAGGAAGCCATTCAGCCCATCAAGTTGCATTGACAGCAATCCCACACAGGTCATAACCCCATAACAACACTCATGTATTTACTCGCCATGCTAAATTGTCCCTTAGTGTCAGAGGGTAAAGAGGTAGATTTACAGGGATAAGACCTGGCTGGGATTGTCGTCAGTGCAGACTCGATGGGCCAAATGGCCGTGTCTGCACTGTAGGATTCTATGATTCCAGGGTCCAGACAGCTAAAGGTTGGGCCAATGGTGGTGGGACAGTTAAAATGCACTACCCGAGAGGCCGTGATCAGAACAACGTGGATATCGTAGAATCCTTAGTGTAGAAAGAGATCAATCAGCGCATTGAGTCTGCACCAACAACTATCCTTCCCAGGTGCTATCCCCATAATCTTGCATACTTACCGTGCTAGCTCCCCTGACACCAAGTGCTAATTCAGCATGGCCAAACCAATTAACTCGCACAACTTTGGACTGTGGGAGGAAACCCACACAGAATGTGCAAACTCCATACAGTGAGCCAAGCCGGGAATTGACTTGGGTCCCTGGCATCGCGAGGCAGCAGTGCTAACCACTGTGCCACCGTTTCGCCCATATATTAATTAACATACAGTGAAAAGTATTGTTTCTTGCATGCCATACAGACAAAGCATACTGTTCAAAGGAAGGAGAGAGTGCAAAATATAGTGTTATAGGGTGTAGAGAAAGGTCAACTTAGTGTGAGGTAGGTCCATTCAAAAGTCTGACGACAGCAGAGAAGAAGCTGTTCTTGAGTTGGTTGGTGCGTGACCTCAAACTTTTGTATCTTTTTGTTTCTTCAGAACAAACTCTTCAAAATGAACCTAATATAACAACATTTACTCCAACTTAGAAATCAAAGAAAGGGTTTAATAAAGAAGCTTCATCACTTCAAACGTGGGGCCTTGCCCTGAGCCAGTCCAAGCTTCCCACAATTTCATTAGCTCCTTATGTAGAGTGAGTCAGCTGACTATTGCTTCACTCTGTAATTGGTTCCATGGTTTACTGGGTCAGCTGACCCTTGCCTCTTGTTCCCATTGATCACATTGCATCCAATCAAAGTTGTCACTGGTTACATTCAAACATATTTTCAAACAGAAGAAAGTGGAAGAGAGAATGTTGGGGGATCTTGATGATGCCGGCTGCTTTTCTAAGGCAGCAGGAAGTGTAGACAGAGTCAATGGATGGGAGGCTGGTTTGCGCGATGGATTGGGCTACGTTCATGACCTTTTGTAGTTCCTTGCGGTCTTGGGCAGAGCAGAAGCCATACCAAGCTATGATACAAGCAGAAAGAATTATTTCACATGCAGGTACAGTGTCTCAAACCTGGTTATTAATATGCTGGTGATGCATGAAAACTGGACATTTTTTTAAAGCTATGATTATGAAATGACTAAAGTAACTTGTTGGGCTGCATGTTACATCGGTGTCCTCCGATATGGGGTATAAGTGACTTGCTGACTTGGCTGAAGCTCAAACTGCCCAACCCGAACTACCCACCTACAAGATCGAAAATCCAGCCCAGATCTTTGCCTGGTTTGAGCCACTGTGTTAGTATTTAATCATGGAAAAACCTCCACCAGAATTCTATCCTGTGTGGGGCAAGATCATTCCATGCATCACACTGTTGCCAGCTCTTTGAAGGGACTATCTGATTTATTCTCATAGAATGCAAACAGTGCAGAAGGAGGCCATTTGGTCTGTACTGACTCTCTGGCACAGCACCTTATCTTGGCCCACCTCCCGCCCAATCTCTATCCCACTAATTTGTCCCACTAATGCCCATAAGCTGTACATCTTTGGACACTAAGGGACAATTTAGCATGGCCAATCCACCCTAACCTACACATCTTTGGACACTAAGGGACAATTTAGCATAGCCAATCCACCCTAACCTACACATCTTTGGACACTAAGGGACAATTTAGCATGGCCAATCCACCAAACCTGAACATCTTGGGACACTATGGGACAGATTTAGCAAGGCATTTCACCTAATACGCAGATTTTTGGAGTGTGGGAAGAAACCGGAGCACCATGGGGAGAATGTACAAACTCTACTTTGACAGTCAACCAAGGCAGGAATCGGTCCCAAGTCTGTGGTGCTGTGAGGCAGCAGTGCTACTCACTGTACCATCATGCTACCCCCTTAACCCTCTCCCACAAGTTTTCAAATGTTTGCTTTCCAAGTCACAGCATGTTAAACAGGCCCTTCAGCCCAACATGTCCATACTGCCCTTTTTTTTAAAACCCCTAAGCTGATCTCAATTACCCGCATTTGATCCATATCCCTCTATACCCATTGTACCCAAGTAACTATCCAAATGCTTTTTAAAAGATAAAATTGTACCTGCCTCTTCTACTATCTCTGGCAGCTTGTTCCAGACACTCACCACTGTCTGTGTGAAAAAATTGCCCCTCTGGACACTTTTATATCTCTTTCCCCCTAACCTTGAATTGGATTCCAGCTTCCGACCCTTTCCAGAGATCTATCTTGTCTATTTATACGCCAGCCTGGAATTATGTTTCTGTTTGCTTAATCCTGGGTATTAAGATTTCATCCAGGGGCAACCCTCCCGTGACATTGCACTGGATGAGCTGACAGATGCAGTGGTTTTAAAATGTTAAGAGGTGTGAGTGACAAAGCGTGGGTGAAAAACCTCTAACAGAGTGCATGCTACGTTTAAGATACTGAATAAAGATCTCAGAGATACAGTTAGCTACCCGTGGCAATGGTGCATGCTCTGACATTCACATTGTTAAGTTAATTGTCGCACTATGGAAAAGTGATGGCCTAGTGATATTCTTGCTAGACTCTGAATCCAGAAACTCAGCTAATATTCTGGGGGACCGCAGGTTCGAATCCCGCCACGGCAAGCGGTGAAGTTTGAATTCAATATAAAAAAAAATCTGAAATTAAGAATCTACTGATGACCATAAAACCATTGTCAGAAAAACCCATCTGGTTCCTTTAGGGAAGGAAATCTGTGTCCTGGTCTGGCCTACATTTGGAATACTGTGTACAGTATCATAGAAAGGATGTTATTAAACCAGAAAGAGTGCAGAAAAGATTTACAAGGATGCTACGGGACTTGATGGTTTGAGTTATAAGGATAGGCTGGATAGACTGGGACTTTTTTCTCTGGAGAGTAGAAGGCTTAGGGATGATCTTATAGAGGTCTATAAAATAATGAGGGGCACAGATCAGCGAGATAGTCAATATCTTTTTCCCAATTGTAGGGGAATCTAAAACTAGATGGAGTACATTTAAGGTGAGAGGAGGGACACAGACAGGCAATTTTATCACACAGAGGATGGTGAGTGTCTGGAACAAGCTACCAGAGGTAGTAGTAGAGGCGGGTACAATTTTGTCTTTTAAAATGCATTTAGACAGTTACAGAAGTAAGATTGCTATTGAGGGATATGGACCAAGCATGGGCATTGGGACTAGCTTAATTGTTTAAACAGTGCTGTAAACCTCTTTGATTTTGTGCCACGTAATCCAGAGTCACACCAATGTGATTGACTTTCAACTGCTCCCCAAAGGATGGGCAATAAATGCTGGCCCAGCCAGTGACACACTTGTCCCACGAATGAATAAAACAAAAGTTAAAGAGAGGGAATAGTTATTCGTTAGCCACATAAGATGGCTAAATGGACACAGCTGGAACAGCAGCTGAGGGGAAATCATCACGGGTTTGTGTCTGTGCTAAGTCGAGTGCAGAATACACTTGCTGAAGGTAAAAATCTAGCTGCATATTTTTGGCCGAGCATTTGATATTAAAAATCATTTTAACTATCAACTTCTCTGTGCGCTAACATGTAATAATGTGAGAAATGGGCACCTACATGATTCTTTCTCATGCAAATGTAGTTGTTTTGCTTCTCAAGGTGCAAACAACAGGGTTTATTTCCTGGAATGACAGGATTGTATAATTTTCCTGGTTATAGTCACAAGCAAACCTCAGTAGAATAACAGATACCTGGGAGTGAGTTACAGACTGGAATCTAATCAAGGGGTTCGGGATGGTTTATATATGGAATAACAGATACTCGAGAGTGAGTTACAGACTGGAATCTAATTGAGGGGTTTGGGGTGGTTTATATATAGAATAACAGATACCCGAGAGTGAGTTACAGACTGGAATCTAATCGACGGGTTCGGGATGGTTTATATATAGAATAACAGATACCCGAGAGTGAGTTACAGACTGGAATCTAATCAAGGGGTTTTGGGTGGTTTATATATAGAATAACAGATACCTGGGAGTGAGTTACAGACCAGAATCTAATCAAGGGGTTTTGGGTGGTTTATATATAGAATAACAAATACCCACGAGAGAGTTACAGACCAGAATCTAATTGAGGGGTTCGGGATGGTTTATATATAGAATAACAAATACCCAGGAGTGAGTTATAGACTGGAATCTAATCGAGGCGTTCGGGGTGGTTTATATGTAGAATAACAGATAACCGGGAGTGAGTTACAGACTGGAATCTAATTGAGGGGTTCGGGATGGTTTGTATATATAGAATAACAGATACCTGGGAATGGGTTACAGACTGCAATCTAATCGAGGGGTTCAGCGTGGGTTATATAGAGAATAACAGTTATCCGGGAGTGAGTTACAGACTGAAATCGAGTTGTCGGATTCTGCTGAGTTTAATTGTTGTGAGTCCCAGTCCTGCCCTGTGCCGTCTCGGCTTTTATTTAATCTGGCAATGTTCTCCACATGACCCCCTTATCTGACCCATCTCCCAGCCTGTATCTCACTGCGACTCATCTCTGACCCTGCAAGCAGCTCACTCACTCTTATCCGGTGACCCCATGGTAACAATTCTCATTGGAAATGTGACATTAACCAACCCCTCTCCATGTTTCAGCACCCCCCACCCTCCCAACCACTCCTCCACGCAGACCAACAGCTGCCAGTCCAGACTGAGAACTATTATTGAGCAGGTTACGAGGTGTAACGTGATGCTGCCTCTCCAGGCAAAATTAAGTAGGGCCTCCCTTTTATACGTTCTTATTTATTATCTTAATGGCATCTTGCTTTGTGCCACATTATTTTCCGATCCCACGCTACTCCCTGCACTGAAGTATTGCCAGCATAATTTTTCGGAGGCGCCCAAGTGTATAACTGTCTGAATTGTGGATTTGAATAAAGGTTGTGGCTGGTTTGAGGGTTTTGGAGTGGTTTATATATAGAATAACAGATACCAGGGAGTGAGTTACAAACTGGAATCTAATCGAGGGGTTCGGGGTGGTTTATATATAGAATAACAGATAACAGGGAGTGAGTTACAGACTGGAATCTAATCGAGGGGTTCGGGGTGGTTTATTTATAGAATAACAGATACCAGGGAATGAGTTACAAACTGGAATCTAATCGAGGGGTTCGGGGTGGTTTATTTATAGAATAACAGATACCAGGGAGTGAGTTACAGACTGGAATCTAATCAAGGGATTCGGGGTGGTCTATATATAGAATAACAGATACCCGGGAGTGAGTTACAGACTGGAATGTAATCGAGGGGTTTGGGGTGGTTATATATATAGTATAACAGATACCCGGGAGTGAGTTACAGTCTGGAACCTAATCGAGGGGTTCAGGATGATTTATAAATAGAATAACAGATAACCGGGAGTGAGTTGCAGACTGGAATCTAATCGAGGGGTTCGGGGTGGTTTATATATAGAATAACAGATAACCGGGAGTGAGTTACAGACTGGAATCTAATCGAGGCATTTGGAGTGGTTTATATATAGAATAACAGATAACCGGGAGTGAGTTACAGACTGGAATCTAATCGAGGGGTTCGGGGTGGTTTATATATAGTATAACAGATACTTGGGAGTGAGTTACAGACTGGAATCTAATCGAGGGGTTCGGGGTGGTTTATATATAGAATAACAGATACCTGGGAGTGAGTTACAGACTGGAATCCAATCGAGGGGTTGAGGGATAGTTTATATATAGAATAACATATTATGGAGTGAGTTATGCACCGGAATCTATTTGAGGAGTTCGGACTAGGTTAGATATAGAATAACAGACACCTGGGAGTGAGTTGCAGACTAGAATTTAATCGAGGGGTTCAGGATAGTTTTTGTTTAGAATAACAGATATCCGGGAGTGAGTTACAGACAGGAATCTAATCAAGAGGTTTGGGGTGGTTTATATATAGAATAACAGATACCTGGGAGTGAGTTACAAACTAGAATCTAATCGAGGGGTTCGGTGGTGGTTTATATATAGAAAAACAAATACCCAGGAATGATTACAGACTGGAATCTAATTGACTCAAAAGATAGACCTGTACATAGTGCATTTCATCACCACTAAATATCTTAAAAGATTTGTAACCAGTGCAGTATTTTGTTGGAATAGAAAACTAAGTCGGGATTTGGCGGGACGGTGGAGGGGTGGTGGGGAGAGGCCGTGAGTGTAGGGGGGGGGTTGGCTGTTACAGGCTGCAATTTAAATGAAGGCTTTGGACTATTTATGTGCAGAATAGTATATGTGCCGGACTGTGAGGAGAACTCAGTGATTGGAAGTTTAAATGCAGCTAATCCTTTTGTTCAGATGTGATTACTAACGTTGCTGCAATTTGCTAGCTTGGTGATGTTCGTTCCCTGGGCGATCTTTCTCATCTTCACCGGAGAAAGAAAACAGGCAATGGGTTTGAGCTGGGGGTCTCGGTTTGTTGTGTGTTACGTTTGCTGCGAAGAATTGGGAGAAATCTCATCCTCAGCCCCCGTTAATCCTGTTGTGACTAACTTTTGGCAGGTATGTCGACGGAACAAAGGAGGGGGAATATAATGGGAATATGCCTGGACTAGTAATCTGAATTCTCTGGGGAAACCGCGTGACTATAATCGATTCTCGGAAAAACTCATCTGGTTCATGACCCTGTAGGGAAGGAAATCTGCCGTCTTTACCCTGTCTGGCCTACGTGTGACTCCAGAGCCACAGTTGGGATGGCACAGTGGTTAGCATTGCTGCCTCACAGTGCCAGAGTACGTGCTAAATTCTCCCTCAGTGAACCCGAACAGGTGCCAGTGTGTGGCAACTAAGTGATTTTCACAATAACTTCTTTGCAGTGTTAATGCAAGTCTAACTGTGACAATATTAAATAAACTTAAACAAAATCTCCCTATGTGAGAGGACTGCTCTTGGATTTTTTTTTCGAGAGTATCCTAGTGCTTCACGTCGTTAGTGTACGCTTGACCTGGACCATTTGATGGGAACATGACAGCTCAGTGACTATCGCTGTGCTGTGCAGATACATGAATTTGGGCCCTGTGTCTGTGTGGGGGGAGTTTGTGCATTCTCCCCGTGCCTGCGTGGGTTTTCTCCGGGTGCTCCGGTTTCCTCCCACATCCCAAAGATGTGCTCTTAGGCTAATTGGCAGAACAAATTCTCCCGAAATTGTCTCAAATTTGGTTTCAATCCATAGATCTATAAACATAGACAGGGATCACGGGTAGAAGTGGGAACATCGAGATGGCGGTGCGGGCTCGTTGGGCCGAAGGGCCTGTTTCCCGTGCTGTTTTGTTCTTTGTTTAAACTCGTAGAATCCCTACAGTGCAGAAAGAGGCCTTTCAGCCAATCGCGTCTGCACTGACCACAATTCCACCCAGCCCTTATCTGAGTCATCCCATGTATTTACCCTGCTGATCCCATTGTGGAGTGAGGGAGGAAACCGGAGCACCCGGAAGAAACCCACGCAGACACAAGGAGGAAGTGTAGACTTCACGCAGGCAAGTTGGAAATTGAACTTGGGTCCCTGGCGCTGTGACGCAGCAGTGCTTACTGCTGTGCTACTGCACTCAGCACTTGAGACTTGAGCATATGTCATTGGTATTTGACTGGTGGAGCAGGAACACAAGGGGCTGAGTGCCCTGGCCTGTTTTCTTGCGTCCAACAAATAGTTAAGAAGGCTTTTGGGCCTTGAGGAGTTAGTGGTTAGCAGTGCTGCCTTACGGTGTCAGGGACCCGGGTTCGATTCCGGCCTCAGGTCTCTGTACGTGTGGAGTCTGCAGACTTGGCGGAGCGTCAGACCACCCCTCTCCCCCCTTGGTCCCTGCGCAGAATCCCTCATCGATTCTGTGTGGTGACATGATGTTCCCTTTTTATAAGCTCGCATATTATAGAACAGTGTCTGTTTAGCACAGTGTTTACACTGTGTAAACCTGCAGAGCACAGCTTTAATGTGCTTGGCTCCTTGGAGATTTACAGTTAATAAGTGTGATAGGCAAATATTGCACTTACTGTGTGCGCGTCGCATCAGGTGCTGGTTACCCATTTGCAGTCAGGCCGAGGCGATTGCTCACGATCTTTACTTCTGTGACACTTTTCTCTCCTTCTCTCTCTCTCCCCAACACCCCCCCCCCCCCCCCCCAATAAAACAAGTGCCCTTGAATCTTCTCTTTGTCAAATTTGAAAGAAACACAGTTGAAACAGGGAAGATATCTCCACGTTAAGTGAAAACTAAAGTCCTGACCCAATATTTGCCCTTCAACCAGCACTGCCTTTCAATTCTCGTATCCCTGGCGGTTATATCTGGCTGTATTTCTGTGGGATCCTGCTGTGCGTGAATCCGGCAGTCCTTGGGCATTACGCCGGTGGCCCTGCTTCAGAGGAACAGCGTGTCATGGTAAAAGAAGGGCATCTGGTAGAGGTGAGGCATCCAATAGTCCATGAGTTGTTTGTTTGGCGTCATTTACACGCAGAGGGGTAAATGGATAGCGATTGGATATTTTCTTTCTATTCATTCGTGGTGTCGCTGGTTGGGCAAACATTTATTGCCCATCCCTATCTGTTCTGGGAAGGCACTTAAGAGTCAACCACAATACTCTGGAGTCACATGTAAGCCAGACTGGGTGAGGAAGGCATATTTCTCACTGGAACAACGGAGGTTGAGGGGGCGATAGAAGTCTACAAGATTATGAGGGGCATAGTGGATAGTCAGAAGCTTTTTCCCAGGGTGGAAGAGCCAATTACTGGGGGGCACAGGTTTAAGGTGTGAGGGACAAGGTTGAAAGGAGATGTATGAAGCAAGTTTTTTTTTCACTCAGAAGGTCGTGGATATGTAGAACTCGCTCCCAGGGGAGGTGGTGGAAGCAGATAGAATTAAGGGGCATCTTGACAAATAGATGAATAGGATGGGAAGAGAAGGATATGGTCCCTGGAAGGATAGGGGGTTTTAGTTCAGTCAGGCAGCATGGTCAGTGCAGGCTCGGAGGGCTGAAGGGCCTGCCATCAAACTTTTCTATGCTATAATTCTCTATAATATGCTATAATAACTGTTCCTATGCTATAATTCTCTTTGTTCTTCATTTCCTTCACTAAAGGAACGTTAGTGAATCAGATGGGGTTTTTTTTCCCCCAACAATGGTTTCAGGGTCATCAGTAAATTCTTAATTCCAGATTTTTTTTTTAAATTATTGTGTTCAAATTCCACCATCTTCTGTGGTGGGATTCGAACCCAGCTCCCCAACATTAGCTGAGTTTCTAGATTAACAGTCTAGCGATAATACCATCGCCTCCTTTCCTTTGAAGCCAAGTGTCTCATTTGACCATTTCAGAGGGCATTTGAGAGTCAACCACATTGCTGTGGCTCTGGAGTCACATGGTAGGCCAGACCTGGGTAAGGATGGCAGATTCCCTTCCCTAAATGACATTAGTGAAAGAGCTGGGTTAAATTGCACCACAGAACTTAAATCCAGTTAACAAAATCTGGGATTGAAATCTGGAGCTGGACAACTGTTATCAATTGTTGGAAAAACCCATCTGGTTCACTAATGTCCCCTTTAGGGAAGGAAATCTGCCATCCTTACCTGGTCTGACCTACGTATCCCTCCAGAGCCACAGCAATGTGGTTGCCCCCCTCCCGCAAATAGTTAAACAAGCCAGTCAGTTCAAGGGCAATTTTGATTTGATTTGATTTATTGTCGCATTTATTAGTATATAGTGAAAAGTGTTGCGCATTAAACAGACAAAGCATACCCATAGAGAAGGAAAGAGAGTGCAGAATGTAGTATTACAGTCACTGCTAGGGTGTAGAGAAAGATCAACTTAATATAAAATGTAGCAGCTATGAGGCCATTCGGTCTCATTGAGTCTGCTCCACATTCTGACATGGCTGAAAATATGCTAGCTCATTCAAAAGTTTGATGGCAGCAGGGAAGAAGCTGTTCTTGAGTTGTTTGGTACATGACCTCAGACCTACGTTGGTATGTGACCTATCTTTTTACTGATGGAAGAAGGTGGAAGAGAGACTGTCCGTGCCAAGTAGGGTCCTTGATTATGCTGGCTGCTTTGCCGAGGCAGCGGGAAGTGCAGACAGAGTCAATGGATGGGAGGCTGGTTTGCGTGATGGACTGGGCTACGTTCATGACCCTTTGTAGTTTCTTGTGGCAGACCAGGAGCCCGTACCAAGCTGTGATACAACCAGAAAGAATGCTTTCTATGGTGCATCTGTAAAAGTTGGTGAGAGTCATAGTGGACATGCCAAATTTCCTTAGTCTCCTGAGAAAGTAGAGGCGCTGAATAACAAGTGTTGACCTTGTCGGCAATGCCTACATCTGGTGAAAGAATATAAAACCTACCTCTCTGACCAATCTTTTGATCACTTGTCCTAATTTCTCCTTCTGTGAATGTTCCAATGAAAATCTTGGGAAGTCCTACAATGTCAAACTAGCTGTAGAAATACAAGTTGTTGTACTTACATTGGCATGTCTGCGTGAGCGTGTGTGTGTGTACGTGCATGTGAGTTATAAAGAAATTTGAATGGCAGAGGCAAGGGTGTTTGACCAGTTGGGGTGGTTGGAGGTGGGAGGTCACGTGATCAAAGCTCCAGGACATGTTTAACTAGAGTTGGCAACCCTGTCCCCAAACTGGCCAAATAGCCTCGTTTGACTGAGTTTGCCAATTGGTGCATTGGTCAATGAGGATAGAGTCTGTTTGAGTTGAATCACCTTCTTCCTCTTGACGTTGTGTTGCCAACTTTTTATAATTATGCTGGAATGAGAGAATCATCACCAGTGATAAAAGGATTAGCTATCAAAACATTGAATGTGTTCAAGAGGCGGCTGGAATCAAAGTTTATGGGGAGAAACCAGGATTGGACGATCAGCCACGATTGTAATGAATGGTGGAGCAGTCTTGACGGGCTGAATGTCCTCATCCTGTTCCTATCTTCTACGTTTCTAAAACAGGAGAGATAGGAGTGGAAGTAGGCCATTCGGCCCCTCGACTCTGCTTTCCTAACCTAGAAGATAATAGCTGATCTACCTTGCACAGGATAGATTCGGAAAGAATGTTCCAGATGGTGGGGGGAGTCCAGAATTAAGAGATCATAGTTTGAGGATAAGGGATAAAACATTTTAGGACTGAGATGAGGAGAAATTTCTTCATGTGGTGAATGTGTGGAATTCTCTACCACAGAAAGTAGTTGAGGCCAAAATATTCAAGAAGAAATTAGATATAGCTCTTGGGGCTAAAAGGATCAAGGAATATGGAGGAAAGGGAGTGGGGGGAATCAGGATATTGAATTTGATGATCAGCCATGGTCAAGATGAATGGCGGAGCAGGCCAGAAGGGCTGAATGACCTAGCCCCGCTTCTAGTTTCTACCTCAACTCCACGTTCTTGCCCAATTGCTATACTCCTTGCTTCCCTTTCATTCCCAAAAGTGTATCGATCTCTCAATGGCTTAAGTATCCCCAACCATCTGGAATAATGAGGTTCACATGATCCAACTCCAGGACGTGCCAAATTAGAATTTGGCAACCCTGATCCCAAACCAAGCAAACTATTCTTGTTTGAGTTTGCCAATTGGTGCCATCGGGCAATAGGATAGGCCTGTTTGAGTTGAGTTGCCCTCTTCCTCTTAGCGTTGTGTTGCCGACTCTTTATAATTATGCTGGAGTTTTACGGAATGAGAGAATCATCAGTGATAAAAGGTTTAGCTATCAAAATGTTGAAGAGGCATCTGAATATTGCACTTGGGGCGAATAAGATCAAAGATTGGACTGAAGGAATGTCTCCTCATCTCAGTGCAAAATGGCCGACCCCTTAGCCTATGAACTGTTGACCTCTCATTCTAGACACTCCAACCGTGAGGGTGGGAGTGGAGAAAACAGCTTCTGAGTATCTGACCTGTCAAACCTTCCTGAGAATTTTCTACCTTTCGAAGAGCTCATCTCTCATTCTTCTCAATTCCAGGCCCTTTGTGAATGTAAACTTGTCTTGTATTTAGAAAATGTAAGGGGGAGGTGTGGTGATGTGTTTGAGGGCCTTTTTATTTGGAACCTTGTGAGAAATTGATCAGGTGGATGAAGTGGGTGTATTAAGAACAGGAAAAGCCAAGTTTATGATCTGAGAACAGCTCTTGAGTTGCTCCATTCTATCCTGTTTGCCAAGAATAGTGAGTGTACATCTGAGAAATAAAATGGAAACTTATTCTGAATTATAGAAACCTTACAGTGCAGAAAGAGGCCATTTGGCCCATTGAGTGTGCACCAACCAGAATCCCACTCGGGCCCTGCCCCTTTTCCCTCCATAGTTACCCGCTAATCCCTCTAACCTACACATTTCAGGACACTAAGGGGCAATTTTAGCATGGCCATTCAACCAGTCTTTGGATTGTGGGAGGAAATTCGGAGGAAACCCATACAGACATGGGGAGAATGTGCAAACACCACACAGACAGTGACCTGAGCCAGGAATCGAATCCAGGTCCTTGCAGCTGTGAAGCAGCACTACTAACCAGTGTGCTAGCATGCCGCTCCTATATAGAACCCCCACAATGCAGAAGGCCATTTAGCCCATTGAACCTGCACCGATTATCCACCCGCTTAGGCTTAGGGAGTTCCAGGAAGTGTTATTCAGTCTATACAGCGGCTTATCCCAATTGAACAAGTTCCACCTCATTGGCCTCAGACCCTTCGATGCTTGCTGGCTGTCTTAGGGTGATTGGCCGTGCAAATATTCCCCTAATATCCCATCCAGGTCCTATCCTTGTATTTACCCTGCTAATCCACCCCTAACCTGCACGTGTTTGGACACTAAGATGAAATTTAGCACGACCAATCTACCTAACCTGCATATCTTTGGATACAAAGGGGCAATTTACTATGACCAATCCCCCTAAGGCAGCCAACAAGCATTGAAAGATCTGAGGCCAATGAGGTGGAACTTGTTTAGTTGGGATAAGCCACTGCGCGGACTGAACAACACTTCCTGGAAGTCCCGAACCCTTAGTGGGCGGATAGAGGGGAACCAGTAGACATGGTGATTTTGGATTTTCAAGATGCATTTGATAAGGAGCCAGGCCAGAGTGCATGGCCAATCTACCTGACCTATATGTCTTTGGACACTAAGGGGCAATTTAGCATGGCCAATCCACTCTAACCTGCACATCTTTGGACACTAAGGGGCAATTTGGCATAGCCAATCCACCTATGAGCACACCTTTGGAGTGTGGGAGGAAACTGGAGCATCCGGAGGAGACCCACGCAGACACGGAGACTACATGCAGACTGCGCACAGGCAGTGATCTGAGAGCGGGAATCGAAGCCGGGTCCCTGGCGCTGCGAGGCAGCGGCGCTAACCCACTGCCCTGCCCCAAGCCGAACAGAGGCCAGCGGCAAAACTGACTCCGGGGAGGCTGCGACCAAGCTGGGTGCAATCCTGGTGGCCCTCAGCCTGTCAACGTCAGTATCGATGGCCGGCTGGAACCATCCCCTGCCTGTGCCAGGAATTCTCTTTTCTCCTCCAACCCCGCTACCTCCCTCCCTCCCTCCCTCCCTCCCCCTGCCGGAGCACCCCCTCTGTGACCTGAATCATAGAATCAAAGCTGGCTGGTGATTGCACGGAGGCTGAGTGGTGTTGCAGTGGTTGCTAGGACATAGCCAGAGAGGAGAAAAAAATTCTTGCACTCCTTCCGTTTTTCTGCCACCCCCCCCACCCCTCCCCACCATCCCCGACAAAGCCAAGGGAAGAAAAAGAAGTGAAAACGGCAAAAGCTCCTCCACAAGTAGTTTTATTTTTTTTTCTCCCCCTCCCCTCCCCTCCTCTTTGACAGCAACAAGAGCGGGAAGAACGGGAGGGAGAGATTTTGTGTGTGTGTGTGTCTGTGGATTTGGAGTTTGATTGGTCTCCGATCGATGGATCTCATCGGCTGTGTCTTGCCGACACTTTATTGTGGGAATTTCAGTGCTGAATAAGACCAGCGGATTCCACGGGGATGTTTTGTTCTCCCAGATTCGAGATTGCGTCTGCAATTAGAACTCTGACCACGGAAAGAACTGGAGGCTTTCCCTTGGCCACAAATGGTAAATGTCTCTCTCTCTCTCTCTCTCTCTCTCCCTGCTCTGTCTCTCTCTCTCAAAAATCTGTGCGATCGTTTCCCTCTAAGAAGTCCCTCACAACACCAGGTTAGAGTCCAACAGGTTTATTTGGAAGCAAACGCCACTAGCTTTCGGGGCTCTGCCCCTTCGTCAGGTGAGTGGGGAGTTCTGATCACAGACAGGGAGCAGAAAGGCGCACACTCAGTTTAAGGAATGCTGATGAGAATGCGAGTCTCTGTACAGCGAGTCAAGTCTTAAAGGTACAGACAATGTGAGTGGAGAGAGCATTAAGCACAGGTTAAAGAGACGTGTATTGTCTCCAGACAGGCCCTGCCATCCAAGGCAGCGTGCGGGAGAACTAATTTGCTTTTCCTCTGGCCGTCTCTTAGCGAACAGCACGTGCAGGAGTGAAGAAAAGTAGGGGTGTGGGGTGGGGGGTGGTATGGTTGGTTCCGTGTGTGGAGCAAGTGTGGGTGGGGAGGGTGACGGGGAGTATCACTCGTAAGTGGTTCACGTGTTATCACCTCTGCCTCTCAACTTAGAAACTGGTCTGCGTGTGTGTGTGTGTGTGTGTGTGTGTGTGTGTGTGTGTGTGTGTGTGTGTGTGTGGTGTGTGTGTGTGTGTGTGTGGGTGTGTGTGTGTGTGTCCCCGTCCCTCCCGCACTCGACCTTGTGTCCCAAGAGGGGGGTTATTGGGTTACTGCGGAGGGGGGGGGTGGTTTATTGGGTTTACTCTGTGTGGGGGGGGAGGGGGGTTATTGGGTTTACTCTGTGGGGGGGAGAGAAGGGGGTTATTGGGTTACTCTGGGGGGGAGAGGGGGGTTATTGGATTTACTGTGTGGGGGTTTTATTGGGCTATCTCTGGGGGCAAAGGGGTTATTGCATTTACTCTGTGTGGAGGGAGGGGGGGGTTATTGGGTTACTCTGGTTTGGGGGGAGAGGGGGGTTATTGGGTTTACTCTATATGGGGGGGAGGGAGGGTTATTGGTTACTCTGTGTGGGGGGGAGGGAGGGTTATTGGGTTTACTCTGTTGTGGGGGGGAGAGGGGGGTTATTGCGTTTGCTGTGTGTGGGGGTGAGTATTATTGGGTTTACTCTGGGGGTGAGTATTATTGGGTTTACTGTGTGTGGGGGGTGGAGGGCGGTTATTGGGAAGAGGTTTTTTTTGGGGGGAGTCAGGGGTCAGGGCTGCGATCTTAAATTTTGTACCTTCCGTTCAGAAGTGTAATCAGCAAAAGTTGCTTCACAAAAGGGGTGTTATTCTATCACATCTTTCCAGGCTGCCAGAGAGCTCTGAGCACGGCACAGACACTGAGATACTTCTCGGCGTGTGCAATTGCTGCTCTAAGTTCGGAAACGCAGCAGCTGGCATGTGCACAGGAAGATCCCCACAAATGGCAATGCGGTCAAGTGGCCAGCATCTGGCTCTTCCTGTGCCAATGGATCTGTCCAGCCTCTCCGCAACCCTGGCCAAATTCCCCAGTGGACCGGTAACTCCTGTGGGCTGACCAATGATGCGGGAGGTAAAAGCAGAATAGAGAGAATCGCGGAAAATCCTCCCGTCCTTGTTTTTGATGCTGTTGGCCTGAGGGATAAATATTGGGCCCTCGGGGACCCGGGTTCGATTCCCGGCTCGGGTCACTGTCTTGTGTACTGCACATTCTCTCCGTGTCTGCGTGGGTTTGCTCCGGGTGCTCCGGTTTCCTCCCACAGCCCGAAAGATGTGCTGGTTAGGTGCACTGGCCGTGCTAAATTCTCCCTCAGTGTATCCAAATAGATTGGCCGTGCTAAACTGCCCTTTAGTGTCAGGGGGACTAGCTAGGGTAAATGCATGGGGTTATGGGCATAATGCTTGGGTGGTCAGCAGAGACTCGACGGGCCAAAAGGCCTCCTTCTGCACTGTTGGGCGGGAGTGAAGGGGTGGGAGGGAGAATGAGGGGGTGGCATGGAATGAGGGGGTTGGGGAGGAGAGGGAGGGACTGAGAGGGTAGGAGAGGGACTGGCAGAAAAGAGGTCCCCTGCCCAGGACCCTTCACGTCCACAGTGAGCTAAAGACAACTCTCACCAGGATTGACAGCCGACTGTCCAACTCAGTAACCACCTGCATTTATATAGCGCCTTTCAACACCTAGTGAACCTCCCAAGAGAGCTGGCACGGTGGTTAGCAATGCGCTCCCTCACAGCGCCAGGGACCTGGGAGGAAACCAGAGCATCCGGAGGAAACCCATGCAGTCACGTGGAGAATGTGCAGACTCCGCGCAGACAGCAACACAAGCCAGGAGTCGAACCCAGGTCCCTGGCGCTGTGAGGCAGCAGTGCTAACCATTGTGCCACGCGAAAATAGCAGTGTAGGTGAGAGTGAAACCTGGGGCACAGTACTGCTTCTGTTTGAGTGGGAGCGTGGTGGAAGGGTTGGGTTTTTTGAGTTTTGTATGTACATGTTTTCTGAGCCTACTGGATCAGTTAGTGATTGCAAATACTTATTCTGTTTAAACATTTTGGTTGAATGAAATCCCCCGCGTGAGGTTCTGTAGTGACGACATTCCAATGAGTCATCGAGATATACAGCATGGAAACTGGCCCTTCGGCCCAACCCATCTATGCTGACCAAGCTTCTTAAACTGAACTAATCCCATTGCCCGCGTTTGGCCCGTATCCCTCTAAACCTTTCCCATGTACGTGTCCAAATGTCTTTTCAAAGTTGTAATTGTACCCATCTCTACCACCTCCTCTGGCAGCCATTCGATTCTGCACCAACCTGTACCCAGGCTTACCCTGTAACCCCACGTATTTACTGGAGTAATCCAACTAACCTGCAAACCATGGAGATTAAGGGACAATTTAGCATGGCCAATCCGCCTAACTTTGGATGCTCAGGGGCAATTTAACATGGCCAATCCATCTAACCAGCGCATCTTTGGAGTGTGGGAGCATCTGGAGGAAACCCATGCAGACACGGGAAACAAGCAAACAGTCGTGACCCAAGCTGGGAATCGAACTGGGGTCCCTGATGCTGTGAGGCAGCAGTGCTTGCCACCGTGCCATCTGATTGTTGTTTGTGAGATCTTACTGTGCATGAATTACTGTGCTGGGTTTCCCGCATGTCAGCAGTGAGAGAGCTTTGAGATGTCTGGTGGCTGTGACAGGTGCTATATAAATGTGCAAAGTCTCCTCCTGACAGGCAAACTTTTTTTTTAAAAGGTATCCGGTGTGAGGTGAATGCTTTAGTGTAATCCTCGCCAAGCTCTGCATCATTAGCCATGATTCTGCCCAAACCCTGGAAAGGGGCAAAGGTCAGGGAGCCAGACCCTGACACTAAAAAGCACCATGATGGTGCTCCCACTTTCAGTCAGAATAGACCTAGCCTGGGTCTCACCTTTCCACTCTGACCCCGTGCTCTCTGCTCCCTGACACATGCTCCAGATTGTTCCTGGTATAAAATATTGGGAATGCGATACTGTTGATGAGACCACGTCTTTTTGATGTGATTTTATTATTGTCACGTGTGTTAGCATACAGTGAAAAGCATTGTTTCTTCCGCACTATACAAAGCATACTGTTCATTGAGAAGGAAAGGAGAGAGCGCAGAATGTAGTGTTACAGTCATAGCTAGGGTGTAGAGAAAGATCAACTTAATGCATTCAAAAGTATGACGGCAGAAGGGAAGAAACTGTTCTGGAGTTGGTTGATACGTGACTTCAGACTTTTGTATCTTTTTCCTGATGGAAGAAGGTGGAAGAGAGAATGTCCGGGTGTGTGGGGTCCTTGATTATGCTGGCTGCTTTGCCGAGGCAGCGGGAAGTATAGGCAGAGTCAGTAGATGGGAGGCTGGTTTGCGTGATAGTTTGGGCTACGTTCATGACCTTTTGTAGTTCCTTGTGGTCTTGGGCAGAGAAGGAGCTCATACCAAGCTCCAGAAAGGGTGCTTTCTGTGGTGCATCTGTAAAAGTTGGTGAGAGTCGTAGCTGAATTTCTTGTGTCTTCTGAGAAAATGGAGACGTTGGGGGCTTTCTTAACTATAGTGTCGGCATGGGGAGAGAGCAGGAAGATTGTTGGAGTATCGTGTCCAGTTTTGGCCTCCTTATTTGAGGAAGGATATGGTCTCTTGGACGCAGTTCACAGGACGTTCACCAGATTGATTCCAGGGGTGAAGGGGTTGACGTACAAGGAGAGATTAAAAGTTTGGGCTCGTACTCACGGGAGTTTAGAAGGACGAGATGGGATCTAATCGCGATATATAAAATTCTAAAAGGATTGATAAATGTTTCCTGTTGTGGGGCAGTCGTGAACAAGAGATCACAGGATATAGGGTTGAGAGGCAGTAGATTTAAAACTGAGATGAAGGGGAACTATTTCTCGCAGAGGGTGGCGAACTTGTGGAACTCGCTGCCCCGTAGCACGATGGATCATTAAATGGTTTTCAAGTAAAGTTTATTTATTAGTCACAAATAGGCTTACATTAACACTGCAATGAAGTTACTGTGAACATCCCCTAGTCACCACATTCATGTTCAGGTACACTGAGGGAGAATTGAGCATGGCCAGCACCTCTTTCGGAAACTGGAGCACCCAGACGAAACCCACGCAGACATGTAGAACAACAGCGCAGTACAGGCCCTTTGGCCCTCGATGTTGCGCCGGCCAGTGGACCCTCTAACCTAAACTATTCCAATATCATCCATATGCCTATCCACCAAACATTTGAATGCCCCCAAAGTAGGAGAGTCCACAACTGCTGCAGGCAGGGCATTCCACACTCTCACCATCCTCTGTGTAAAGAACCTGCCTCTGACATCCGTCCTATAACTACCACCTCTTAATTTAAAGTTATGTCCCCTCGTGTTGGTCATCACCATCTGAGGGAAAAGGCTCTCACTATCCACCCTATCCAATCCCTTGATCATCTGATACGCATCAATTAGGTCACCGCGTAACCTTCTTGTCTCTAATGAAAATAACCTCAGGTCCCTCAGCCTTTCCTCATAAGGCCTTCCCACCATACCAGGCAACATCCTGGTAAACCTCCTCTGCACCTTTTCCAATGCTTCCACATCTTTCTTATAATGCGGCGACCAGAACTGTACGCAATACTCCAAGTAGGGGGATTGAATTTAGGAGCCGCAGCATCATGTTGCAACTGTACAAAACTCTAGTGCGGCCGCACTTGGAGTATTGCGTGCAGTTCTGGTCGCCACATTATAAGAAAGATGTGGAGGCATTGGAGAGGGTACAGAGGAGGTTTACCAGGATGTTGCCTGGTATGGAGGGCAGGTCCTATGAAGAGAGGTGAAGGATTTGAGGTTGTTTTCGTTAGAAAGGAGGCAGCTAAGAGGGGATCTTATTGAAGCATATAAGATGATTAGAGGTTTAGATAGGGTGGACAGTGCTAGCCTTTTTCCTAGGATGGAGAAAGCTAGCACGAGGGGACACAGCTTTAAATTAAGGGGTATGAGTTATAGGACGGATATCAGGGGTAGGTTCTTTACTAAAAGAGTGATTAGGGAGTGGAATGCCCTGCCTGCAGCTGTTGTAGATGCGCCAAGTTTGGTGGCGTTTAAGAGGGTAATTGATAAGTATATGGAAGAGAAGGGAATGGTTTAGTTTGGAGGGGCATTGCTTTTTATTTTGGTCGGCACAACATCGAAGGCCGAAGGGCCTGTTCTGTGCTGTAATGTTCTATATCTATAAGTGCGGCCGCACCAGAGTTTTGTACAGTTGTAACATAACCTCACGGCTCCTAAATTCAATCCCTCTACCAATAAAAGGCAACACACCATACGCCTTCTTAACAACTTTATCAACCTGGGTGCCAACTTTCAAAGAGCTATGTACTTGTACCCCAAGATCCCTCTGCTCGACAACGCTATTAAGGGTCCTTCCATTAACCCTATATTTCATATGACTATGGGGACATGGGGAGAACATGCAGTCTCCACACAGTCAGTGACCCAAGCTGGGAATTGAACCCAGGTCCCTGGTGCTGTGAGGCAGCAGTGCTAACCACTGTGCCAAAGAGATAGATAGATATATTTCTGATTTTTAAAAGAATGTGTTAAAGGGGTACAGGGAATGGATGGAGAGGTGAGTTTGAGACCAGGGAGAGATTAGCCATGATTTGATCAAATGGCAGAGCAAGCTCGAAGGGCCGAATGGCCTATTCTTGCTTCAAATTCCTATGAACTGCTGTGACATATGGAGGCAGGACACATCGTGTTGGCAAGGCCTTGATAAGGATGGGAAATGTTGGAATTGTGTGGGGAGGGAAAATAATGTGTTCTCAATTTTCGGCAGAGCTTTTGTTGTGCTGACTTTGGTTTTTGGTACTCTATGAACTTGCCCTTTCTTGTCCATCTTAAGCTCTAAATGGCTGATGTTCCTCTTTCATGGTCCACTCTGTAGACTTGTCTGGCCGAGCTAACTCCATCCATCTGGGCACTTGAAAACTCGGGGTCCTCACCCCTTCTCTTCTTCCTCCACCATCACCAAACCCCTGCCCTTCCACCCCCACTATAATAACCAAGCTGTCCTCTCCCTAATAATCCACTTTTTTTTTCGTAAAATGAGAAGCTTTTGATGGATGGTTTAACTTAAAGTTTATTTATTAGTGTCACAAGTCAGGCTTACATTAACAGTGCAATGAAGTCACTGTGAAAACCCCCTAGTCACCACGCTCTGTTCGGTTAGGCCGAGGGAGAATTTTATCATGGCCAGTGCACCTAACCAGCATGTCTTTCGGATTGTGGGAGCACCCGGCGGAAACCCACACAGACACGGACTCAAGCCAGGAATCGAATCTGTGTTCCCCGGTGCTGTTAGGCAACAGCACTAACCACTTGCTGGTTTAATCGAAGCCTTTTAATTTATCTCCTCTTTGCCCCTTGATCTCTGCACTGTGAACCGTGACCTTTTACCTACAATTCCTGAGTGAATAGAGAAGAGTCACTCATTTAGTTATTTGCACTCGACTAGTCTGAGGCGTTGGGCCTAGTGGGAAAGGCTGTCGAGGGAACTCTGTTTATTTTTATTGGAGGGAGGGGAATATCTAAATGGACTACACAAATAAAAATCCAGACGCATTTCTTGACATTTAATAGCTCTCCAATTATTCACTAAAAGCAGGCTGCCTTATTCATCTGTAGCTAGACCACTGAGTACGGATGAAATAAATTGAACTGAATTGAATACTAATGGTCCCTCAAATTGGTACATAGAAATTGTCCTTCAGTCCAGCTCCAACAAGAGGAGTTACCTCTTCATAGTCTCAAAGAATTGCCACAGTGCAGAAGAAGGCTATTTGGCCCATTGAGCCTGCACTAACGAACATCCCTATCCCCTAATGCCAAGAATTTACCCTACTAATCCCCGACACTATGGGTAATTTAGCATGGCCAATCCACCTAACCTGCACATATCTGGACACTGAGGGAATTTAGAATGACCAATCTATGTAACCCCTATATCTTTGGGCACTAATAGGCAGTTTGGCATGGTCAATCCACCTAATCTGCACATCTTTGGAAGGAAAGAGACAGGCAGAATGTGCAAACTCCACACAGATTGTGACAGAGTCCCTGGCATTGTGAGGCAGCAGTGCTAACCACCGTGACACTGTCTTGTGTTGGTACATGATCTCTGACTTTTGTATCTTTTCCCCGGCTGGAGAAGGCGAAAGAGAGAGCGTCTGGGGTATGTGGGTTCTTTAATTATGCTGGCCGCTTACCCAAGGCAGCAGGAAGTGTAGATTGAATCAACAGATGGGAAGCTGGTTTGCGTGCTCGACTGGATTCGTAAACTTTGTAGTTTCTTGTGGTCTTGAGTCAGAACAGGAGCTATACCAAACTGTGATACAACCAGAAAGAATGCTTTCTGTGGTACATCTATAAAAGTTTGTGAGAGTCGTAATGGATGAGCTAAATTTCCTTAGCCTCCTGAGAAAGTAGAGGAGTTAATGGGCTTTCTTAACTATAAGAATTGGTGAGAGTTGTAGCGGACATGCGTTTTAACGTTCCCTGTAGAGACTAATCGCATCATAATCTAGAAGTCCTTCCCAATTGGCAGTGATATTGTCACTGGATTAGTAATCCAGAGAGTCCAGGCGAGATCTGGGTTTGAATCCCACCACAGCAGATGGTGATATTTGAAACTGGGATTAAGAATCTACTGATGACCATGAAAGTATTGTTAGAAAAACCCATCTGGTGTCTCCTTAGGGAAGGAAATCTGCTGTCTTTACCTGATCTGGCCTACACGTGACTCCAGAGCCACAGAAATGTGGTTGACTCTCAACTGTCCCCTGAGATGGAGGACAGTTAGGGAGGGGCAGTAAATGCTGGCCCAGCCAGCTACACCCGTGTCCCGTGAGCACATGGAAAGAAACATGATGAGTGAGGTGGCCGTTTAGCATCAGAGGGACCAGATTGTCTAGTGCTTTTGGCGTTGGTTGAGGGAGGAATGTTGGCCAGGTCCCTGGGAGAAGATGTTAACATGTGAAATGGCACCGCAGATGGAATTGTAAGCAATGGGTGTATATTGTGTCAGACAATATATTGTGTATATTGTATAAGGAACAGGCCAATGTGTTGCTCACTGTAATATCATTTAACCATTCTGTGGAGGGGAGGGGGGGAGACTTACCTCTACTTCCTCAGTCACCCATTAAATCAGTTCCACATTTTACAGACCCAATATTATTCTGGGCGACGGGGATCTCTCTAACAGAGCAGTGCATTAAGTTGGCCCTTCGTAAAAATATGGCTGGGATGTAATCATCATGGGACTTGCTTACCACTTGTAGGCGCGTTCCCTGAGGAACGGAATATACGAGAGACGACAATATGGCAAGAAACGTGGCAAGTGCATCTGGAGAATGTTTCTTTTCCCCCAACAACTGCTGCCCGTTCCAGCTAGTTTAAATTCTTCTTGTGAATGAGAACAGCTGCTAAGTACCACCATGTTCCTGTCACATGTCCCAAAGACTTCCGAACTCTTGTGTGGAAACCGGGCAGTGTTGCTGCAAACTGCACTCTCGCTCCGGCTAATGTCCTGCAGTGCTTTAACCCTTACCCTGCCGGATCAACGGTGACTCGGAACCTGTCACACAGCGAGTAACCCCCGTGCCCTGACAAATTTAACACTGATTCTGTGGGTGATTCTTACCCTGCTGAATAAACAGCAACTCTGTACAGTTACACAGTGAGTGATCCTTACCCTGCTGAATAAACAGCAACTCTGTACAGTTACACAGTGAGTGATCCTTACCCTCCTGAATAAACAGTGACTCTGTACAGTTACACAGTGAGTGATCCTTACCCTCCTGAATAAACAGTGACTCTGTACAGTTACACAGTGGGTGATCCTTACCCTGCTGAATAAACAGTGACTCTGTACAGTTACACAGTGAGTGATCCTTACCCTGCTGAATAAACAGTGACTCTGTACAGTTACACAGTGAGTGATCCTTACTCTGCTGAATAAACAGCAACTCTGTACAGTTACACAGTGAGTGATCCTTACCCTGCTGAATAAACAGTGACTCTGTACAGTTACACAGTGAGTGATCCTTACCCTGCTGAATAAACAGTGACTCTGTACAGTTACACAGTGAGTGATCCTTACCCTGCTGAATAAACAGTGACTCTGTACAGTTACACAGTGAGTGATCCTTACCCTGCTGAATAAACAGTGACTCTGTACAGTTACACAGTGAGTGATCCTTACCCTGCTGAATAAACAGTGACTCTGTACAGTTACACAGTGAGTGATCCTTACCCTGCTGAATAAACAGTGACTCTGTACAGTTACACAGTGAGTGATCCTTACCCTGCTGAATAAACAGTGACTCTGTACAGTTACACAGTGAGTGATCCTTACCCTGCTGAATAAACAGTAACTCTGTACAGTTACACAGTGAGTGATCCTTACCCTGCTGAATAAACAGCAACTCTGTACAGTTACACAGTGAGTGATCCTTATCCTGCTGAATAAACAGTGACTCTGTACAGTTACACAGTGAGTGATCCTTACCCTGCTGAATAAACAGCAACTCTGTACACTTACACAGTGGGTGATCCTTACCCTGCTGAATACTGTACATAGAGTACACATTGTACAAAGCATACTGTACATAGAGTACACAGTGAGTGATCCTTATCCTGCTGAATAAACAGCGACTCTGTACAATTACACAGTGAGTGATCCTTATCCTGCTGAATAAACAGCAACTCTGTACACTTACACAGTGGGTGATCCTTACCCTGCTGAATACTGTACATAGAGTACACATTGTACAAAGCATACTGTACATAGAGTACACATTGAGTGATCCTTACCCTGCTGAATAAACAGCGACTCTGTACAATTACACAGTGAGTGATCCTTACCCTGCTGAATAAACAGTGACTCTGTACAGTTACACAGTGAGTGATCCTTATCCTGCTGAATAAACAGTGACTCTGTACAGTTACACAGTGAGTGATCCTTACCCTGCTGAATAAACAGTGACTCTGTACAGTTACACAGTGAGTGATCCTTACCCTGCTGAATAAACAGTGACTCTGTACAGTTACACAGTGAGTGATCCTTTGCTGAATAAACAGTGACTCTGTACAGTTACACAGTGAGTGATCCTTACCCTGCTGAATAAACAGCAACTCTGTACAGTTACACAGTGAGTGATCCTTACTCTGCTGAATAAACAGTGACTCTGTACAGTTACACAGTGAGTGATCCTTACTCTGCTGAATAAACAGTGACTCTGTACAGTTACACAGTGAGCGATCCTTAGCCTGCTGAGATATAGTGACTCTGTACAGTGACTAATCTTTACCCAACTGAATTCGATTTTTACTACTGTCACATGTATTAGCATACTGTGAAAAGTATTGTTTCTAGTGTGCTACACAGACAAAGCACACTGTACATAGAGTACATCGAGGAGAAGGAAAGGGTGCAGAATATAATGTTACAGTTATAGCTAGAGTGCAGAGAAAGATCAATTTAATACGAGGTAGGTACATTCAAAAGTCTTATAGCACAGGGAAGAAGCTATTCTTGAGTCCGTTGGTATGTGACTTAAGACTCTTGTATCTTTTCCCTGATGGAAGAAGCTGGAAGAGAGAATGTCTGAGATGTGTGGGGTCCTTAATTACATTGGCTGCTTTTCTGAGGCAGCAGGAAGTGTAGATGGAATCAATGGATAGGAGGCTGGTTTACGTGATTCACTGTGCTTCATTCAAGAACCTTTGTCATTTATTGTACTTGTTTTTATTGATGTACTTGTTTTTATCCTACAGGTGCTTTGGTCCACCTTGTTGTCTAACGAGGGGCATACACGCGATGGGTCGTGAGAAGGCTGCTCTTGGACCTTTTTCGAGAGTATCCTAGTGCTTCACGTCGTTAGTGTACGCTTGACCTGGACCATCTGATGGGCAACACGACAGCTCAGTGACTATCGCTGTGCTGTGCAGATACATGGATTTGGGCCTGTGTCTGTGGGAGTTTGCGCATTCTCCCCGTGCTTGCGTGGGTTTTCTCCGGGAGCTCCGGTTTCCTCCCACATCCCAAAGATGTGCTCTTAGGCTGATTAGCAAAACAAATTCTCCCTAAATTGTCTCAAATTTGGTTTTTAATCCATAGATCTATAAACATGGACAGGGATCGCGTGTAGAAGTGGGAAAATCAAGGTGGCGGCGCGGGCTCATTGGGCTGAAGGGCCTGTTTCCCCTGCTGTTTTGTTCTTTGTTCTTTTGTTCTTTGTTCTTGCAGTCTTGGGCAGAGCAGGAGCCATACCAAGCTGGGATACATCCAGAAAGAATGCTTCCTATGATGCATCTATAAAACTTGGTGAGAGTCTTACTGGACATGCCAAATTTGATTAGCTTCCTCAGAAAGTAGAGGCGTTGGTGGGCTTTGTTAACTGTAGTGTTGGCATGGAATGACCAGGAGAGGTTGTTGGTGACCTGGAACGTAGAAACTTGAAGCTCTCGACCATTTCGACTTCATCCTCATTGACGTAGACAGGGGCATATTCTCCTTTATGTTTCCTAAAGTCGATGACAATCTCCTTTGTTTTGTTGACATTGAGAGAGAGATTATTATTGCTGCACCAGTTCAACAGATTCTCTATCCCATTCCTGTACGCTGTCTCTTCATTGTTTGAGATCTGACCCACTACGGTGGTATTGTCAGCAAACTGGGAAATTGTGTTGAAGGGGAATGTGGCCACACAGTCATGGGTGTGTTAGGGATATAGCAGGAGGGCTGAGAACACAGCCTTGTGGGGCGCTGCTGTTGGGGATGATTGTGGAGGAGGTGTTGTTGCCTTTCCTTGCTGACTGTGGTCTGTGGATTTCGAAGTTCAGAATCCAATCGCAGGGAGAGATATCAAGACCCAGGCCACAGAGTTTGGAGATGAGTTTCGTGGGAATAATGGTGTTGAAACTGAGCTGTAGTCAATAAATAGGACATAGGTGTCCTTGTTATCTAAGTATTCCGAGTGCACGGCCAGGCAGATGGTATCTGCTGTGGACCTGTTGTGGCGGTGGGCAAACTGTAGTGGGTCCAGGTAGTCTGGGAGACTGGAATTGATTTGTGCCATGACTAACCTTTCAAAGCACTTCATAATGATGGATGTCAGAGCCAGTGGGCAATAGTCATTAAGGCACGCCACTTGGTTTTCCTTTGGTACCAGGGTGATGTCAACTTCTCGAAGCAGATAGGGACTTCAGATTGTTGTAAAGAGATCTTAAAAACGTCTATGATTCTGTCTATACAACACACACAGACGTTAATGCCTGTATATCCACATCATTTGTGACTGGTTCTCACGGCAGGTAGATGGAGGAAGGAGAGAAAGGAAGGGTGGCATTGTTCGCCCGTGGTTGTCCTGAGAAGGTGGCAGTGAGTCTCTGCTTTGAGTTGCTTTGCCTCTCTGGTGTTGGTGCGATGTGATGGAGAAGTTGACTCCGAGGTGATGGAGGAGTAGCTGGTGATATGTGGTCCAAATCGGGATGGAGTGTGGAAACGGTGGCCTCCCCATGCACCCATTACCCCGAGAAAGTGACTGTCAATGGTTTACCTTGATAAACGGCGCAGCTGTCGTGTCCTTTATCCATTCCCCCTCCCCTCTTCCTCTTACCTCTCCCATCCAGCCATGCGACTGTGCGTGGTTATAGTACAGGGTTCATACGTGGAGAAGAGGCCATTGGTCCTTCGAGCTTGCGTCTATTTTCTGACAGAAGACCTCACCAAAGCTCCCCTTCCCCCCACCCTTAACCCGCCACAATTACCACGGCCAATTCGTCTAACCCATACATCTTTTGGACTGTGGGAGGAAACCGGAGCACCTGGAGGAAACCCACGCAGACACGGGGAAAACGTGCAGACTCTGCACTGACAGTGCCCCAAGCAGTGAGGCAGCAGTGCTAACCACTGTGCTGCCCTTACCAGCCAAGGGCCATGTATTCAAATTCCACAATGGAAAGTTGAATTCCGTGAATCTGGTCAATTGATGGGCAGCACGATGGCACAGCGGGATAGCACTGCTGCCTCACAGTGCCAGGGACCTGGGTTCGATTCCCGACTTGGGTCGCCGTCTGTGTGGAGTTTGCATGTTCTCCCCGTGTCTGTGTGGGTTTCCTCTGGGTGCTCCAGCTTCCTCCCACAGTCCAAAGATGTGTGACTGGGGCAATTGGCCATGCTAAATTGCCCTTAACTAGGGTAAATGGATGGGATTATGGGGATTGCATGGGACTGTTGTTGGTGCAGACTTGATGGGCCAAATAGCCTCCTCCTGCATTGTAGAGATTCTATGATTCTGTGATGGGTTGATTCCAGACATAGCAAAGCGCTCTGATTCTGAGTAAAAACCCAATTGGTTCATTATAGAACATAGAACATTACAGCGCAGAACAGGCCCTTCGGCCTTCGATGTTGCGCCAACCAATTAAGAAAAAGCAATGACCCTCTAACCTAAACCATTCCCTTTTCATCCATAAACTTATCTACTAACCTCTTAAACGCCATCAAACTTGGCGCATCTACAACTGCAGCAGGCAGGGCATTCCATACCCTTACCACCCTCTGGGTAAAGAACCTACCTCTGAATCCGTCCTATAACTACCACCCCTTAATTTAAAGCTATGTCCCCTCGTGCTAGCTTTCTCCATCCTAGGAAAAAGGCTATCACTGTCTACCCTATCTAAACCTCTAATCATCTTATATGTTTCAATAAGGTCTCCTCTTAGCCGCCTTCTTTCCAACGAAAACAACCTCAAATCCCTCAGCCTCTCTTCATAAGACGTTATGATGTCCTTCAGGGATAGGGTGGGGAACATCACATCAATAGGTCATTTGGCCCATCAAGTGTGTGCTGATGCCTCTTTTAAAAGAACAATTCGGACTGTAAACACTTGTCCCGGTTGGTGGTGCCTGTGCCATTCAAATCTTTGTCCAGTTGCGTCCCTTCACAAACTGCTGCCAAATCTGTAATCTCCCTGGTTTGCCTTCCACGTGACTCCAGTCTCACACGAGATCGTTGACGTATAATGGCCTTATGCTGCCAATAAGAGTCATAGAATCCCTACAGTACAGAAGGAGGCCATTTGGCCCATCAAGTCTGCACTGACCACAATCCCACCCAGACCCCCTCTCCGTAACCCCACTCATTTACTCTGTGAACCCTCTGATATTAAAGGGCAATTTAGCATGGTCAATCCACCTAAACTTGCATATCTTTGGACACCAAGGGGCAATATATTTTCATTTGACTTATTATTGTCACATGTATTAGCATACAATGAAAAACATTGTTTCTTAAGCGCTATACGGACAAAGCATACCTTTCATAGAGAAGGAAAGGAGAGAGTGCAGAATGTAGTGTTACTGTCATAGCTAGGGTGTAGAGAAAGATCAACTCAATGCGAGGTAAGTCTGTTCAAAAGTCTGACAGCAACAGAGAAGAAGCTTCCTTGAGTCGGTTGGTACGTGGCCCCAGACTTTTGACGGAAGAAGATGAGAGAATGTCCGAGTTGTGTGGGGTCCTTAATTGTGCTGGCTGCTTTGCCAAGGCAACAGGAAATGTAATAGAGTCAATGGATGGGAAGCTGGTTTAGCGTGGCTAATACACCTAACCTGCACATCTTTGGGGTGTAGGAGGAAACCAGAACGTCTGGAGGAAACCCACGCAGATACACGGAGAACGTGCAAACACCACACAGACAGTGATCCAAGCTGGGAATTGAACACGGGTCCCTCGTGCTGTGAAGCAGCAGTACGAACCACTTTGTTACTAAGTGGTGTTCCTGCACAGATCCTGCAAACAAGGGAATTTAAAAAATTGTTGACGCGACCTCTCATCCCTAAATTATGGAAAACATTCCTTGGATCCTATTTGCCCTAACTTTGTTTCCTTCCGAAGCACTTGTGTCCCTCTCTCGGTTCTCTTCTTGGTAAGACTTGGGGTCGTTAAGTTTGCCTCTCGCATTGCTTCCTTACACTCTGGATCCAACTAACATCCCGAAACAGGAGAGGGGTGCGGAGGAATTCCCAATGAGTGCAGATATGCCTGTGCTTGCTAATTGGAGAGGGTGGGAGGGGAGGGGGTCAGAGGATCACTAATTGGAGTCAGCGGGGGCTGGCGCGCTTAATTGCAGTCGCTGGGGGAAGGCTGGTTGGACCACTAATCCAAACAGACGCGATCACTAATTAAAGTTACTTAGATCTTTGGTTGAGAATTGGAGTGAGGGGGTGGGGGGAGGGGTGTGGGGCTTGGAAGGGGCCATCCGTTGAAGTGTAGGGAGGGAGAAAGCGAGAGAGAGAGATGTGGGCTCGTTCAGAGTTGTGGTGGAAGGGTCATTGGAGATTGAGAGGTTTTGATTTGATTTATTATTGTTACATGTATTACTTTACAGTGAAAAGTTTTGTTTCTTGTGCACCCTACCAGGTATACCACTCATAGAGAAGGAAAGGAGAGAGTGCAGAATGTAGTGTTACTGTCATAGCTAGGGTGCAGAGAAAGATCAACTTAATGCGAGGCGGGTCCATTCAAAAGTCTGATGGCAGCAGGGAAGAAGCTGTTCTTGAGTCGGTCGGCGCGTGACCTCAGACTTTTGTATCTTTTTTCCCAATGGAAGAAGGTGGAAGAGAGAATGTCCGGGGTGCGTGGGGTCCTTGATTACGCTGGCTGCTTTGCCGCGGCAGCAGGGAACGTAGATGGAGTTGATGGACAGGAGGCCGGTTTGCGTGATGGATTGGGTTACGTTGACAGCTCTTTGTACTTTCTTGAGGTCTTGCTTGGAGCAGGATGGGCTAATTGGGATTAATTAGGTTGCTGGGGGGGGAGGGAAGGGGGCGGGAGTTTGGGTGAGGGTGGTGGGAAGAAATGAGGGGTCGCTGATTAGTGCAAGAATCAATGATTCTCCGAAGGGAAGAGGGGGTGCTTGAGAATGGGAGCTTTGAACCTCACACTGCTATGACCTGGGCACATCCAGATAATTGGAGTAAATTGCTAGGCAATTGGGACCCTGAGCTGACTGTGGGTGTCGTTACCCTAGAATTTGCCTTTCTCGTATCAAATTATCCCTCTGAACAGCAGTTGTAAATTAAATCTCTTCGCCTTGTCGCTGGGAAAATGTGAACCAACTTGCTCGAGGTGCAAAAGAATCACTAATTTTTGGGAGGAATTTACCCTCTGTAATCTTGCACACTGCATTCTTCTCCCTTTTCATTCATGGGATGTGGATGTCGCTGTATAGGGCCAGCTTTGACCAAGGGTCATCTGGATTCGAAGCGTCAACTCCTTACAGACACTGCCAGACCTGCTGAGAGTCTCCAGTGTTTTCTCTCAAGGACCAGCAAGTATTGCCCATCCCTAATTGCCCCCCAAGAAGGTGGTGGGTGAGCCACCATCTTGAACCCACCGCAGTCCCTGCAGTGCAGATACATCGACAGCTTGGCTCACTGTCTGTGTGGAGCCTGCACGTCTTCCCTGTGTCTGCGTGGGTTTCCTCCGACAGTCCAAAGATATGCAGGTTGATTGGCCATGCCAAATTGACCCTTTAGTGTCAGGGAGAATTAGCAAAGTAAATGAGGGTGATGAGAATAGGGCTTGGGTGCGATTGTGGCTGGTACAGACCCGATGGGCTGAATGGCCCCCCTCTGCACTGTAGGATTCTATGATTCTTTGGAATAAACTTTAAAACATACCAAGGTGCCATCGTGTCTTAACGCTGTGGAGTTGGCATTGTCCAAAAGTTTATTTAATTAGTCACAAGTAAGGCTTACATTAACATTGCAACGAAGTTACTGTGAAATTCTCCACGTTCTGACGCTTGTTCGGGTTCACTGAGGGAGAATGGCCAATTCACCTAATCGTTTTAAAACTTACCTCTTTAATCCACCTTTTTAAGTTTGTTTATTTTAATAGTGTCACAAGTAGGCAAATTTCATTTGCTGAAAATCCCCTAATTGCTACACTCCGGTGCCTGTTCGGGTATACTGAGGGAGAATTTAGCATGGCCAAAACGCCTAACTAGCACGTCTTTCGGACTGTGGGAGGAAATTGGAGCACCCGGAGGAAACCCACACAGACATGGGGAGAACGTGCAGACTCCACACAGACAGTGAGCCAATCCAGGAATCGAGCCCATGTCCCTGGCACTGTGAATCAGCAGTGCTGACCACCATTACACCCGAGGCTGTTGTTTCACAGACATCAGGAGTTAACTGGTGTTAAATGAAGTCGGATCTGTGGAAGTCCGTGCCTCCCTGAGTAAGCCCGCAGTCCGTGGGCTTCTGCTGCTTTTTGGGAGGGCTGGGATCTCCCCCGTCAGGAGTTTTGAACCCTGGCACAATGGCGGGTGATGTTTGGATCTGAGATGTGCATTTATCTAATTGTGTCAGGCTTAATACGATTTCTAATGAGCTTGAGTCGTCTCCAATCCAGTTCCCAGCGGAGAGGAGCCTGAAATGAGAAACTGCCCTCAAATCCGTAACTAATTGAGTGTAATTCAGCGATCTTACTCAGTGGGGCTGGGAGTGTGGATGAGGTTGAATAGAACCGTGTCACCCTCGCGCTGTGTGGCCTCCGACAGGCCTGTGGGGTGAGACAGAGAGACAACTCTGTTACGTTTGCCTGTGTTAATCATCCCGGATTCGCGTTAGTCAGTTTCTGTGAAACAGTTCCTGGTTTTTTTTTTGATGGGTATTAAATTCCTTCGTTCAAAAATAAAATGCCCACAGACAGAAATGATGCTTTTTTTTGCTTCCTCCCCACCAACCAATCCATCCCCACCTCCCTCGGGGGTTCTGGCCATGGGGCAACACAGTTGCACCACGGTTAGCAAGGGGAGGCCATTCAGCCCTTCGAGTCTGACTGCCATTTTTCTATAGGGCACAAGTTGATAATGAAGAGGATGATAGGATAGAGGTTGAGAGACTCTTTCCGCTTAACAAAGATAGCAGGACTAGAAGACACAGCCTCAAGATTAGGGGGGGGGGGGGGGGTGCGGTTCAGATCAGAGTTGAAGAGGAATTTCTTCACGCAAAGAGTGGTGAATCTTTGGAATTCTCTGCCTGATGAGGTGGCGGAGGCTTCCTCGCTGAATATGTTCAAGTCAAGAGTGGACGGGTTTTGATTGACAAGGAAATTAAGGGTTATGGGGAGAAAGCGGGAAAGTGGTACTAAACCACTACAGATCAGCCATGATCTTATTGAATGGGGGGGCAGGCTCGAGGGGCTGGATGGCCGACTCCTGCTCCTATTTCTAGAACATAGAACATTACAGCGCAGAACAGGCCCTTCGGCCTTCGATGTTGCGCTGACCAATTCTGAAAAAAAAAAGCAATGACCCTCCAAACTAAACCATTCCCTTCTCTTCCATAAACTTATCAACTAACCTCTTAAACGCCACCAAACTTGGCGCATCTACAACTGCTGCAGGCAGGGCATTCCACTCCCTAACCACCCTCTGGGTAAAGAACCTACCTCTGATATCCGTCCTATAAGTATCACCCCTTAATTTAAAGCTGTGTCCCCTCGTGCTAGCTTTCTCCATCCTAGGAAAAAGGTTATCACTGTCCACCCTATCTAAACCTCTAATCATCTTATGTTTTTATAAACATTACAGCACAAACAGGCTCTTTGGCCCAAACGTTGCGCCCATCATACCATACCTACTAAGCCATAGAACTATCTGTAACGTCCAATCCCATTTAATCTCACATACTCATTCAGAAGTCTTTTAAAAGACCCCGGCGAATTCGCCTCCACCGCCACCAACGGCAGCCGATTCCACTCACTCACCACTCTTTATCAACAGAAAAGGTTGATCTTTCTCTACACCCTAGCTATGACTGTAGCACTACATTCTGCACCCTTTCCTTTCCTTCTTTATGAATGGTATGCTGTGTCTGTGTAGCGCACAAGAAGCAATACTGTATACTAACACATGTGGCAATCAAAATCGAATAGAGCGGTGCAATGGCACAGTGGTGAGCACTGCTGTCTCACAGGGACCAGGGTTCAGTTCCAACCTTGGTTCACTGTCTGTCTGTGTGGAATCTGCACGTTCTCCCCGTGTCTGCCTGGGTTCCTCCGGGTGCTCCGGTTTCCTCCAAAGGTGTGCAGGGGTTGAGTGGATTGCCAGGGGGATTAGCAAGGTAAATACATGGGGTTACAGGATAGGGCCTGAGTGGGACTGTTGTCGATGCAAACTCAATGGCCTGAATGTCCTCCTTTTACTGTAGGGATTCAATGAACTCAATTCTGTTCTATGTGTATGGTTAGGTGGATTGCCCATGCTAAATTGCCCCTTAGTGTCCAAAGATGTGCAGGTTAGGTGGATTGGCCATGCTAAATTGCCCCTTAGTGTCCAAAGATGTGCAGGTTCGGTGGATTGGCCATGCTAAATTGCCCCTTAGTGTCCAAAGATGTGCAGGTTATATGGACTGCCCATGCTAAATTGCCCCTTAGTGTCCAAAGATGTGCAGGTTCGGTGGATTGGCCATGCTAAATTGCCCCTTAGTGTCCAAAGACGTGCAGGTTCGGTGGATTGGCCGTGCTAAATTGCCCTTCACTGTCAGGGGGACCAGGTAGGATAAATACATGGGGTTCTGTGGATAGGATCTGTGTGGGATTGTGGTCGGTGCAATGTTGAGTGGCTCCTGCTGTTCTCAAGATTGCAAGAAACTACAGAAGGTGGTGAATGTAGCCCCATCCATCGTGCAAACCAGCCTCCCATTCATTGACTCCATCTACAATGCCCGCTGCCTGTGCAAAGCAGGCAGCATAATTAAGGACCCCAAGTACCCGGTACGTTCTCGCTTCCATTTTCTTCCTTTGGGAAGAAGATGCAAAAGTCTGAGGTCATGCACCGACCACCTCAAGAACAACAACTTCCCTATGGTCATCAGACTTTTGAATGGATGTACCTTGCGTTAAGTTGCTCTTTCTCTGCACCCTAACTATGACTGTAACATTACATTCTGCACTCTCTCTTTGTCTTCTCTATGAATGGTATGCCTTTTCTGTATAGCTTGCAAAAAAATAATACTTTTCACTGTTTGTGACAATAATGAATCAAATTTGGGGTGTGGAATGCCATGATAGTGGAATCGGACACTTTAGGAACTTTCAAGCGGTTATTGGATAGGCACTTGGAGCACTCCAGAATGATATATTTCGGACAAAGCTCGGCACAACACCGAGGGCCTGTACCATGCTGTACTGTTCTATGTTCTATGTAAATCAAATTCTTCAGTGTAGGAATTCCATGATAACTTTTCTACAAGTTTTACTTTATGGGATGTGGGCGTTACTGGCTGGGCCAGAATTTATTGCCTATCCCTTGGAAGGCAGTGAGAGTCAACCACATTGCTGTGGCTCTGGAGTCACATGTAGGCCAGACTGGGTAAGGACGGCAGATTTCCTTCCCTAAAGGGCATTAGTGAACCAGATGGGTTTTTCCAACAATGGTTTCATGGTCATCAGTAGATTCGTAATTCCAGATTTTTTTTATTGAATTCAAATTCCACCATCTGCCGTAGCGGGATTCGAACCTGGATCCCCCAGAACATTAGCTGAGTTTCTGGATTAATAGTCTAGCAATAATACCACTGGGTATTGCTTTCCCTAATTACTGAGAATAGCTTTCAATTTCAGATTTTATTCTGGAATTAATTTAGTGGGATTTGAAACCGGTTCCCTAGAACATTAGTCCGGATTTTTCCCAGACAAACCTTGGGACAGTACCACCGTGCCGCATTATCTCCCAGTGCGCCTGTAAGAGGGTTTGAACCCAGGACCTGCTGACTCGGAGGTGCGAGTTCTACCCATACTTTCAGTACTGACCATGCTGATATACCTGGGAGGTGGTGAGTTTAGTTGGGTTAGTGCATTGCACTCTCGCACTGGGACATCTGGATGTCTGCTCTTAATCAGCCAGACATTATCATGTGAGCATTTCCCCGGGCTGAATTTTGTTCCAGTACGGTTTGTACGGTCGAATGACCTATTCACAAATTTTGTGTGCGCATCTGTGTGTGGTGTGCGTCTGTGTGTGTGTGTACGCGTGTGCATATGTGTGCATGTGTCTGTCTGTCTGTGTGCGCATGCGTGCCTTTTGGTGTGCGAGTCTGTGTGTGTCTGTGTCTCTGCGTTCCTGTCTGCATGCTTGTATATGTATGTGTGCATGTGCGTGCATGTGTGTCTGTGGGTATATTTCTGTAGATATATTAGTATTGTCGATGTGATTGAAAACACAATTGTGATTGGGGAGGGAGGAGGGGGTTCTCTAGGGCATACTGAAGGAGTTTGACACGTGGGAGCAGTCAGTGCAGTGTCTGTTTGATAGTCTGCTCCTTTTCACTGATTCTGACTATCAAAGGACATCGTATTAAAGGTCAACGATCAGGAATTTTTACCCCTGCTCGTGTTCCCGTCAGCTCAGAGATGTTATAATATCCCGGGTATTGATGAGTTATTCTATCTCTCTCTCTCTCTGCCTGGGGTATTGTCCTGTTCAGTGCGTCCTGCACTGTGGAAAGGGCAAGTGCTGGTTAGGAGGGCATGTTTCAGCTGAATGCTGTCTGTATCACACTCTGGGTCTCTGCCACATGCATACGTGTGAATACATGCAGACATATATGCGCATACATGCGCACATCCGAACATATGCACGCGCGCACACACGCACGCATGCACACGTGCACACACACACTCACCCCATATGCGCACACACACACTCGCCCCACATGTCCCTACAGACAACATTCATGAACCCACATCCGCAATAGATGAATGAAGTTAGGTTCACAAACATGGCAAAGTCACAATTGCAAGGTAATTACAAATTCTTCACAGTCCAGTCCATAAATATCTTGCAGTTGCGTCTATGTCTATATATGAACCCAACTCGCCACTCACCTGATGAAGGAGCAACACTCCGATAGCTCACGCTACCAAATAAACCTGTTCGTCTTCAATCTGTTATTGTGAGACTTCTTGCTGTGCCCACCCCAGTCCGATGCCTGCATCTCCACACGTCCTTTAACATTATGAAACGTGCCTCTCGCAGTTAGGACACAGAAGGCCATTTGACCCATCATGATGCCTGACTGTGCAGAAGTCCGGTCAGTCCCATTTCTGCCCCATCCCCTCTCCTCCCCCCTCCCCTCCTTCTATCCCCACATGTTTGTTTCTGTCGAGTGATCATCTGGGCTTCCACGTCCCTCGTAGGCAGCAAGTTCCAGGGAATGGACGCTTGCTGTGTGATAGGATTATTCCCCTCGCATTCACCACCCTGCCCCCCCCCCCCCAAACCCTGGCTGTATCTTTAGTTTAAAAGCTGAGATGTGTCCACCTCTGAACACTGACCGGGGTTAACTCTGCAGGCTGGCCGAGTCGGTTGCAGTGGAGCCCACGATTGCTGGAAATTGTAGGCCCCAAAAGGACCTTCCTTGGCCCCTGCTTTCTGACCTTATTCGCCACTCCAAATGTTGACGCGAAAAGTAAAAATTAGAGTACTTTAAAGTTTGTTTTTAGTTGGAAGTAAGGCTTGCGTTAACGCTGCAATGAATTTACTGTGAAATTCTCTTCGTGACCACACTCCGGCTCGGGCCGGAGTTTTGGGCTCATGCACCCTAATCAGCACGTCTCCCACACTGTGGGAGGAAATCAGAACTTGCAGAGGAAACCTATGCAGATATGGGGAGAATGCGCAGACTCCACACAGACAATGACCCAAGCCAATCCATCTAACCCGCGCATCTTTGGACACTAAGGGGTAATTTAGCACGGCCAATCCACCCAACCTACACGTTAAAGCCACCTGCTTGGACAGTAGAAAGTAGGAGCAGTTGGAGGCCATTCGGCCCTTCGAGCCTGCCTTGCTATTCAATATGATAGTGGCTGATCCTCGACCTCAATCCCATCTTCTCTCTACGTCCCCTTGATGCCATTGAAATCTCAAAATTATCTGTCTCGTTGTTGAGTGTATTCCCACTGAGCTAAACCCAGTATCAGCCCAGTGAACCTGTGCTGGACTCTCTCTGTGTCAAGTATATCCTTTCTTAGATATAGAGACCAAAGCTCTTTTCAGGTGTGCTCTCACCTATCTGATGCATGCCCCTCTTGGTAGGGTGGCCCAGTGGTTAGCACTGCTGCCTCAGAGTGCCAGGGGACCCAGGTTCAATTCCCAGCTTGGGTCACAGTCTGTGCGGAGTTTGCACATTCTCCCTGTGTCTGTGTGGGTTTCCTCTGGGTGCCCCGGTTTCCTCCCACAGGCCAAAGATGTGCTCGTTAAGAGGATTGGCCATACTAAATTTTCCTCAGTGTACCCGAACAGGTGCAGGAGCGTGGCCACTAGGGGATTTTTACAGTAACTTCATTGCAGTGTGAATGTAAGCCTACTTATGACGAATAAATAAACTTAGATTTTAAAGTCATAGATGTTTAGATCGTGGAAACAGGCCCTTCGGCGCAACTTGTCCACGCCACCTCTTTATCAACCCCTAAGCTAGTCCCAATTTCCCATGTTTGGGCCTTATCCCATTTTACCCACATAACTATCTGAATGCATTTTTATTTGCCTAATTTACCACCTCTGAGAATCCCCTTGGGGCAGTTTTGATACATTAAGTGTGCAGTTTGGATACAACTTTTTGATTCGATTTATTACTGTCACCAGGAAAAGTATTATTTCTTGTGTGCTTTCCAGACAAAGCATACCATGCATAGAGTATACATGGAAGAAGGAAAGGAGAGGGCACAGAATGCAGTGTTGTTTGACTTGATCTATTGTTGTCACGTGTATTGGTATACAGTGAAAAGTATTGTTTCTTGCGTGCCGTATTGTTTCTTGCGTGCCATATAGGCAAAGCATACCATTCATTGAGAAGGAAAGGAGAGAGTGCAGAATGTAGTGTTACAGTCATAGCTAGAGAAAGATCAACTTAACGCAGTGTTAAAGCAAAATACTACGGATGTTGGAATCTGAAACAGAAACAGAAAATGCTGGAAAATCTCCGCATGTCTGTGGAGAGAGAACAGCCAATGTTTCGAGTCTAGATGACTCATCGTCAGAGCTCAGAGAATCAGCAGAGATTTGTACTATTGGGGTGGGGAAGGAAACGTGGAAATTGGACAAAAGCAACGTAAATGAGGATACAGAAGGCTGAGAAAGTGCTAAGAATACCCATTAAGCAATCAATATGTGGTAAGTCCATTCAAAAGTTTGATGGCAGCAGGGAAAAAGCTGTTCTTGAGTCAGTTGGTACATGATCTCAGATTTTTGTATCTTCTTCCTGATGGAAGAAGGTGGAAGAGAAAATGTCCGGAGAGCGTGGTGTCCTCGATTATGCCAGCTGCTTTGCCGAGGCAGTGGAAAATGTAGCTGGGGTCGAGTGGCCAGTTTGCGTGATGGATTGGGCTACGTTCATAACCCTTTGTAGTTCCTTGCATTCTTGGTCAAAGCGTACATCCAGGAGTATAGATGGAGTGAATGGATGGGAGGCTAGTTTGTGTGATAGACTGGGCTACATTCATAACCCTTTTTGGTCCCTGCGGCCTTGGGCAGGGCAGGAGTCACACCAAGCTGTGATACATCCAGGAAAGGATGCTTTCTCTGGTATGTGTGTGTAAAAAAAAAAAATTGGTGAAAGTCGCACATTGTGGCCCAATAAATGTCAAAAATGTGAAGAAAATAGAAGTCATCCTCCTTTTTGTGGAAGTCACAATCCTTGTTATCTTGGGGGAGGGGGGGGGAATTCATTTGAACTGCAGATTTTTACTGAGGAACCCTCATTGTGAAACCCTCGATGATTAATTGTGATGTGAAAAATAGTCTTTTCTTTTTGAAAATAGGACACTGATTGCAATCTTAACCCTCTCTAATTTGCTCGCCGTAATCCTCAGGCGGAGGTTTAAGGGCTGTTTGAAATCCTGGTCACGACTATACATCGTCCACTAGCTGTTCCTTAGCGATAGTTTATAGTCCTCATTCTCTGTTAACTGGCTGGCACTTGTTCAAAGGTTCCCATCACCGTCTTGAAGTTCCTCCACTTAATCTTCAAGGTCACAGAGAGAAGCTAGATTTAATTTTACACAAGTTTTTGTTCAGCAGAGTGCGAGTCCAAAACAAAAAAGTGTTGCCTACCAGTGGGACCAGAGGAGGATGTTGCCTGAGACAGAGCGTTGCAGCTATAAGGAGTGCGTTTTTACGTTTGTTTATTGGTGTCACAAGTGTGCAAAAAGTACAAGAGTTGTCTCGTTCCTGCCGCTATAGTTTTATACTATAGGCCTATCAAATTACTCTGTTCAGATAGAATCATACGGTGCAAGAGGAGGCCATTCGGCCCATTGAGTCTGCACCATTCAGGTACGCTGAGGGAAAACATAGCACAGCCAATCCACGTAACCACCACGTCTTTCGGACTATGGGAGGAAACCCACGCAGACACGGGGAGAATGCGCAGACTCCGCACAGACAGTAACCACTGTGCCGCACCCTTTTCCTTCTTGATCTTTCCCTGCTGTGGCCTAGGGAGCGGTGACTCACGGAGCCAGAGTCATAGCATCCCTGCAGGACACAAGGAGGCCATTCAGCCCATTGTGTGTGCTGACTGTCCAACACAGCATTCGACCCAGATCCCATGCCCATGTATTTATCTGCTAATTCCACCCCCTCCCCTGGTAGTTATTGCGAATGCAGATTCGATGGGCTGAAGGAGCTTTTCTGCGCAGTGTGCCTGTATAAGCTCCATCAGATGAAGGCCCCTCTTTTTGCCTCACTATGTGAAGACGTTTTCTGTTGGGTGGAGTGGGTCTACATTTTCAAGAGTTTTGAGAAGCATGAGCTAGTTAAAATGTGTAACATTCTTCCCGGCTTCTGAGCTGAAGCTGAGAGACTGTATTTTTTTCCCTAGTTGGAGAGTTCCGGGGGAAGTGATCAATGTCAGGGGTGGAAATGACAGCCGTGTGTACACAATTCCCATCAGGATCGCTGGTTAGGGATGTGGATCGGGAAATCTCGGTGAACCTTTCCTGAGGGAGAGGGAGTGTCAATGAGTCAGGGTCAGAGCACCCCACCAGTGCAGAAGGAGGCCATTCAGCCCATCGGACCTGCACTGACTCTCTGACAGAGCACCCACCCAGACCCTATCTGTGTTCTCCCCGTGTCTGTGTGTATTTTCTCCGGGTTCTGCAGTTTCCTCTCTCAGTCCAAAGATGTGCGAGTTAGGTGGATTGGCCATGCTAAATTGCCCTTTAGTGTTCAAAGATATGCACGTTAGGTGGATTTGCCATACTAAGTTGTCTCTTAGTTCAAATGATGTGTAGGTTAGATGGATTGGCCATGCTAAATTGCCTTTTGGTGTCCAAATGTGTGCCGGTTAAGTGGATTGGCCATGCTAAATTGTCCCTTAGTGTCCAAAGATGTGTAGGTTAGATGGATTGGCCATACTAAATTGCCCCTTATTGTCCAAAGATGTACAGATTAGGTGGATTGGCCATACTAAATTGCCCCTTATTATCCAAAGATGTGCTGTTTAGGTGAATTGGCCATGCTAAAGTGTGTCACTTTAGTGTCAGGAGATTATCAGAGTAAATAAATGGGGTTCTTGGATCTGGCCGGGGTGGGATATTATATTGGTGAAGGGTGAATGGCTTCCTTCAGCACTCTCGTGCTTCTATGGGCAGGGGAGTTTTTCGAGTGTCTTGGCCGGCAGTTATCCCTCACTTAACGTGTGTATGTGGTCATTATCACAAATGTGTCAGGCCGTATGCTAATTTCCTGCTTCATTTCCGTTATTACGACTCTGATTACATGCCAGAGACGTGCTTTATTGACTGTAAAGTACTTTGGGAGGTCCAGGAGCTTTACCAACAGAGCTTCTTTTCTTAATGGAGCTCTGGCAAACACCAATTAATTCTGTAGGAAACAGGGCCTGAAGCCTGTGGCCTACACGGTGACTGTGTCCAGTCTGCCCATTCACCGAGTAAACCATCAGCACAGCTGCTGTGGGGGAGATGGTGGCCAATGATCCAGAAGCCCAGATTAATGCTGTGGGGAGGTGAGTTCAAATCCCACCAGGGGCAGTTTTTGGAACTCTAATTTTTTTTATTAATTCATGGGATATGGATGTCGTTAGCTGGGCCAGCATTTATTGCCCATCTCTAGTTGCCCTTGGAGGGCAGTTGAGAGTCAACCATGTTGCTGTGGCTCTGGAGTCACATGTAGGCCAGAGCGGGTAAGGACGGCAGATTTCCTTCCCTGAAGTACGTTAGTGAACAAGATGGGTTTTTACCATAGTCGATGATGATTTCATGATCATCAGTAGATTCTTAATTCCACATTTTTTTTATTTTTAAAGTAAACTTATTTATTAGTCACAAGTAAGCTTTACATTAATGTCACTTTAGGGAAGGAAATCTGCCATTCTTTCCCCAGTCTGGCCTACAGATGGCCTGTTTCCATGCTGTAGGCCCCTCAGACTCTATGACATGTGACTCCAGAGCCTCAGCGATGTGGTTGACTCTCAACTGCCCCAGGGAGACACTCAGTTCAAGGGACAATTAGGGATGGGCAACAAAGGGGTGGCACAGTGATTAGCACTGCTGCCTTGTAGCACCAGGGACCCAAGTTCGATTCCTAGCTGGGGTCACTGTCTGTAAGGACTCTGCGTGTTCTCCCCATGTCTGCGTGGGTTTCCTCCGGGAAAGAGACTTGCTGGTTAGAGTGTATTGGTTGTGCTAAATTCTCCCCCCGAACAGGTGCTGGACTCAGGGATTTTCCACAGTGACTTCATTGCAGTGTTAATGTAAGCCTACTTGCGACACTAATAAATAAACTTTAAAGAAAGTTGGCCCAGCCAGCAATGCCCACATGCCATGAAAGAACGAAGCAAAAGCGAGAACTTGGGTTTGAATATTGGGATGGGGGGTTAGGGTTCTATCCGGTAGATCCTAAGACGATAGATCCTCCCCTCAGAGAGGCAGGCACTAATAAATCCAATGGGAATTTCAGAAGTGTCTTTACACTGAGGAGAGGGAGGTTGTGGAACTGGCTCCCATCCGGAATGGTTGGAGCAAGAAATGTAAACGCATTGAGGGGGAAACTGAATGCGGGAAAAAGTGAAGGAAGATTTGCATTTGCATGGCACCCTTTTTAGGTCCCCAATGCAACCTCACAATGTCGGAGGAGTGACAGTCATTCTGTGCACAGCAAGCTCCCAAGAATACTGAGACCCTGATGGCGAATGTAAAGTTTATTTGCTTGTCACAAGTAACTCTGCAATGAAGCTACTATGAAAATCCCCTAGTCGCCACACTCTGGCGCTTGTTCGAGTACATTGAGGGAGAATTTAGCACGGCCAATGTGCCTAACCACATCTTTCAGAGGAAACCCATGCAGACACGGGGAGAATGTACAGACTCCCCACAGACAGTGACCCGAGGCCAGGAATCGAACCCAGATCCCTGACGCTGTGAGATAGCAGTGCTAACCACTCTGCCAACATATTGCCGACAAGAGGAGGTTGGCAGTGGGGCCAGAGGGATAGTATGAACCAGTGGGGCCAAGCGGCCAGCTTCTATCCCCCTTTTTGCTTCTTGCGCAGGGGTGCGGGAAGACTGTTCACAGCTGTGTGCGGTGGGCACTGTGACACTTAAAGGCGCTTAACCCTTTGGGGAGAGCAAGGCGTAGATTGTGCTGTTGTGTAGCAGCCTGGGAAGTGGGGCGAGGGTGGGCTTTGGGGGTTGGGTGGCAGGGGAAGGGGAGGATGAGAGGGTGGGGGGGGATGTGCTGCAATGCTCTTTTTAAGCCGGCGACCCACATTCCCAGCTGAGTCACATCAGGAGACAGCTTCCCCGAGGGGCAGTAGCCGGGGACGGATTTTAATTAACTATTTGAGTTTGTACAGGCTGTAGGTACTAATGGCGATCACTTAGATTGCTAGGGTTGTCGAGTTAGATTTCGCAGAAACCTATGGATTACTGAGATCAAAAATGATAACTCTGAACAGGTTTATTTTAGCTTGCTGCCTTGATTAGAATCATCAGTAATAAGTGTCTTCTTAGTAACAGTCCATTGCGCCAGCGTGAGAGTATACCAGGGATACAGGCAATCATAGTTAGTATTCTTCCATCAGTGCAGAGGAGGAATAACCTTTCACAACTTAACACCCTGCTCGTGAGATAATCATACAGAATAATTCATCTGATTATTGCTGACAGACCCATCCCACCAGTACTGTGCCCCAGTGCTATACAGTGACAGACCCATCCCCACCAGTACTGTACCCCAGTGTTATACAGTGACAGACCCGTCCCCCACCAGTACTGTACCCCAGTGTTATACAGTGACAGACCTGTCCCCACCAGTACTGTACCCCAGTGTTATACAGCGACAGACCCATCCCCACCAGTACTGTACCCCAGTGTTATACAGCGACAGACCCGTCCCCACCAGTACTGTACCCCAGTCCCACCAGTACTGTAACCCAGTGTTATACAGCGACAGACCCGTCCCCACCAGTACTGTACCCCAGTGTTATACACGCGTCCCCACCAGTACTGTACCCCAGTGTTACAGTGACAGACCCGTCCCCACCAGTACTGTACCCCAGTGTTATACAGTGACAGACCCGTCCCCACCAGTACTGTACCCCAGTGTTATACAGTGACAGACCCGTCCCCACCAGTACTGTACCCAGTGTTATACAGGACAGACCCGTCCCCACCAGTACTGTACCCAGTGTTATACAGTGACAGACCCGTCCCCACCAGTACTGTACCCCAGTGTTATACAGTGACAGACCCGTCCCCACCAGTACTGTACCCCAGTGTTATACAGTGACAGACCCGTCCCCACCAGTACTGTACCCCAGTGTTATACAGTGACAGACCCGTCCCCACCAGTACTGTACCCCAGTGTTATACAGCGACAGACCCGTCCCCACCAGTACTGTACCCCAGTGTTATACAGTGACAGACCCGTCCCCACCAGTACTGTACCCCAGTGTTATACAGCGACAGACCCGTCCCCACCAGTACTGTACCCCAGTGTTATACAGTGACAGACCCGTCCCACCAGTACTGTACCCCAGTGTTATACAGTGACAGACCTTCCCCACCAGTACTGTACCCCAGTGTATACAGCGACAGACCCGTCCCCACCAGTACTGTACCCCAGTGTTATACAGGAAGACCCGTCCCCACCAGTACTGTACCCCAGTGTTATACAGCGACAGACCCGTCCCCACCAGTACTGTACCCCAGTGTTATACAGTGACAGACCCGTCCCCACCAGTACTGTACCCCAGTGTTATACAGCGACAGACCCGTCCCCACCAGTACTGTACCCCAGTGTTATACAGAGACAGACCCGTCCCCACCAGTACTGTACCCCAGTGTTATACAGTGACAGACCCGTCCCCACCAGTACTGTACCCCAGTGTTATACAGTGACAGACCCGTCCCCACCAGTACTGTACCCCAGTGTTATACAGTGACAGACCCGTCCCCACCAGTACTGTACCCCAGTGTTATACAGTGACAGACCCGTCCCCACCAGTACTGTACCCCAGTGTTATACAGCGACAGACCCGTCCCCACCAGTACTGTACCCCAGTGTTATACAGCGACAGACCCGTCCCCACCAGTACTGTACCCCAGTGTTATACAGTGACAGACCCGTCCCCACCAGTACTGTACCCCAGTGTTATACAGTGACAGACCCGTCCCCACCAGTACTGTACCCCAGTGTTATACAGCGACAGACCCGTCCCCACCAGTACTGTACCCCAGTGTTATACAGTGACAGACCCGTCCCCACCAGTACTGTACCCCAGTGTTATACAGTGACAGACCCGTCCCCACCAGTACTGTACCCCAGTGTTATACAGTGACAGACCCGTCCCCACCAGTACTGTACCCCAGTGTTATACAGTGACAGACCCGTCCCCACCAGTACTGTACCCCAGTGTTATACAGCGACAGACCCGTCCCACCAGTACTGTACCCCAGTGTTATACAGCGACAGACCCGTCCCCACCAGTACTGTATCCCAGTGTTATACAGTGACAGACCCGTCCTCACCAGTACTGTACCCAGTGTTATACAGGGACAGACCCGTCCCCACCAGTACTGTACCCCAGTGTTATACAGTGACAGACCCGTCCCCACCAGTACTGTACCCAGTGTTATACAGGGACAGACCCGTCCCCACCAGTACTGTACCCCAGTGTTATACAGCGACAGACCCATCCCCACCGTACTGTACCTCAGTGTTACACAGTGACAGAACCATCCCCACAGGCATTGTACCCCAATGTTATACAGTGACAGACCCGTCCCCACCAGTACTGTATCCCAGTGTTATACAGCGACAGACCCGTCCCCACCAGTACTGTAACCCAGTGTTATACAGTGACAGACCAGTCCTCACCAGTACTGTACCCCAGTGTTATACAGCGACAGACCCGTCCCCACCAGTACTGTACCCCAGTGTTATACAGCGACAGACCCGTCCCCACCAGTACTGTACCCCAGTGTTATACAGCGACAGACCCGTCCCCACCAGTACTGTAACCCAGTGTTATACAGTGACAGACCAGTCCTCACCAGTACTGTACCCCAGTGTTATACAGCGACAGACCCGTCCCCACCAGTACTGTACCCCAGTGTTATACAGGGACAGACCTGCACTTATTTGTGCTGTCGCTCTGTGTAAAACAGCAACTGACTTCACCCAGTCTGTAGCTTGCTCCTGGTTATTCATTATTCTATATATAAACCACCTGAATCCCTAGATTAGATTCCCGCCTGTAACTCAGTCTCAAGTATCTGCAGAATTTAATATGAAGGTGGGTAAATAAATCATTTTAGTCTTTACTTTATAATGATTTAGTTGTGAGTCCCTGTCCCCTCCCCCACAGCAGAAAAGACCGATGGGAATACAGCACGATCAGGATAACTGTCTCTAATCCATATAAAATGTCCCGACTTCTGTCCACTGCGAGCTCACAGTCCCCTGAAAGCTGTCATCCTGTTATAATAAATATTGCTGCCCAATTGTGGAGATTTTTATCCCCCGCAACTATGAGACGTTGAGGAGAAATTCGAAAAGAAGGGGGAGGTGATGGCCTGGCCGTATTATCAGTAGAACTATCAGTAGACTACTAATCCAGAAACTAATATTCTGCAGCACCCCGGTTCGAATCCCGCTACGGCAGATGGTGGAATTTGAATTCGACAAAAAATATCTGGAATTAAGAATGTACTGATGACCCATTATCAATTGTTGGAAAAAACCATCTGGCCCACTAATGCCTCTTCAGGGAAGGAAGCAGCCCTTACCAGGTCTGGCCTACATGAGATTCCAAAGCCACAGCAGCATGGTTGACTCTTAACTGCCCCTCAGGCAATTAGGGATGGGCAATAAATGCTGGTCCAGCCAGTGATGCGCATGTCCCACAAATAAAAAAACAGAATGGAGGTGTTTTTCCCCCACTGGTTCATTTTAAGTTGGGACTGGTGAGGGGAGAAAAAAATCAGACATCATATAAACCATTTATAGGAAAATGGCAACATACATTTATCAGTGGTTAGTACTGCTATCTCACAGCACCAGAGATCCAGGTTCAATTCCCGTCTCGGGTCACTGTGGAGTTTGCACATTCTCCCCGTGTCTGCATGGGTTTCCTCTGGGTTCAGGTTTCCTCCTGCAGTTCAAAGATGTATAGGTTAGATGGATTGGCCATGGTAAATTGCCCCTTAGTGTCCAAAGGTGTATAGGTTAGGTGGATTGGCCGTGCTAAATTGCCCGAGTGTCCAAATATGTGCAGGTTAGATGGATTGGCAATGCTAAATTGTCCCTTAGCATCTAAAGATGTGCAGGTTAGGTGGATTGGCCATACTAAATTTCTTATTGTCCAAAGATGTGCAGGTTAGGTGGATTGGCCATGCTAAATTGCCCCTTCGTGGTTTAGCAGGGTAGGTACATGGTGTTATAGGGATAGGGGCTGTACAGGATTGTTGTTGGCACAGGCTTCTTGGGCTGAATAGCCGCTCCTGCACTGTATAGATTGTATGAATGCATGATTTGCATATATGATGTATAAAATGCACGTATATATGGTTCAAGGCAAATTTTAAATTATAATACTCCAAATTATTGCATTTGTGACTTTTTAAACTGTCAATTTTGTCAGTCAGCTTGCCAAGCAAAGTGTAACGTAAATGTGTAAAATTGTCAGAAGTCTATTGATTTTTCCGAACTAAGAAAAGTCTTCAGAATAATTCATCTTGTCATCATTTTGTGTTTATATTCTTTCCTGAGTTATGGGCGTTTGTTGCCCATCCCTAATTGCCCCTTGAACTGGGTGCCTCACTCAAACCCATTTCAGAGGGGCAATTAAGAGTCAACCACATTACTCTGGGTCTGGAGTCTCATATAGGCCAGACCAGGTAAAAACAGCAGATTTCCTTCCCTAAAGGACATTAGTGAACCACATGGGTTTTTATGGCAATCGATGATAGTTTCATGATCACCGTTTCTGAGACTAGCTTTCAATTCCAGATTTTATTCATTGAACGTAAAGGTGGATTTGAACCCATGTCCCCCAGAGCATTAGTCTGGAGCCTCTGGATTACCAGTTCAATGACATTATCACCACGTCATGCTCTCCCTACATATGGTGAAAATAATAATGATTGCAACCGTTGAATTTATTGTTGGGATTGAAGACATTATCTCATGCCCTGGTGTAGTAACACCAGTCACAAAGATTTATTTAGAATGCAAACCAGCCTCTCTCTGTCTACGCTTCCTGCTGCCTCAGAAAAGCAGCCAGCATAATCAAGGCCCCCACATACCCCAGATATTCTCTCTTCCATCTTCTTCCATCGGGAAAAAGGTACAAAAGTCTGGGGTCACGTACTCAAGGACAGTTTCTTTCCTGCTGCTGTCAGACTTTTGAATGGCCCTACCTTGCATTAAGTTGATCTTTCTCTACACCCTAGTTATAGTTGTGACACTACATTCTACACCTTCTCCTTCTCTATGAATGGTATGCTTTGACTGTATAATTTGTAAGAAACAATACTTTACATTCTGTACTAATACATGTGACAATAATCAAATAAATCATATTTATTGTTAAAATAGGATAAATCATGTATAAGTTGAACTCTGTTTCCACTACAGTATGATATCTCAACATCAATTTTTCAAAACCACAAGTCCATGTTTTATTGATTTGATTTGATTTATTATTGTCATATGTGTTGAGATACAGTGAAAAGTATTGTTTCTTGTGCACTATACAGACAAAATGTTCTGTTGGTTGAAGGGGAGAAGGAAAGGAGAGGGTGCATAATACAGTGTCACAGTCACAGGTAGCATGCAGAGAGAGATCAACTTGATATATAATAGATCTGTTCAAAAGTCTGATGGCAGCAAGGAAGAAACTGATCTTGAGTCAATTGATATATAGAGCGATATAGTGGAAAGTATTATTTCTTGTGCTCTATACAGACAAAACATACAGTTCACAGAGTACATAGGGAAGAAGGAAAGGAGAGTGCAGAACGTAGTGTTACAGTCATAGCTAGAGTGTAGAGAAAGAACAACTTAATAAGAGGTAGGTCTATTCAAAAGTCTTGACAGCAGCAAGGAAGAAGCCGTTCTTGAGTTGGTTGGTATGTGACCTCAGATCTTTGTATGTTTTTCCCGATGGAAGAAGGTGGAAGAATGAATGTCCGGGATGCGTGGGGTCCTTGATGATGCTGGCTGCTTTGCCTAGGCAGCAAAACGTGTAGACAAAAGAGCCAATGGATGGGAGGCTGGTTTGTGTAATGGACTGGGCTACATTCACAACCCTTATAACTGGGTGGGAGGAATCGGGTAAGATCCCGAGGGGGGTTCTGGATAGGATGGATATGGAGAGAGTGTTTCCTCCTGTGGGACAATTAAGAACGGGGGGGGTTACTTCAAAAATAAGGGGTCAACCTTTTAGGATGGAGATGAGGGAGAAGTTGTTTCTCTTGGTGAAGACAGTGAGCCTTTGTAACTTTCCTCCTCAGAGGATGATGGGAGCAGAGTTGATTATCTTTGAGGCAGAATTGATGGAGGTTGAGTAGAAAGGGGGAGATGAAAGTTATTGGAGGAAGGGTTGTTGGGAGTGTGGCTACATCAGGATCTTATTGAATGGTGAAGTAAGTTTGAGATTGCCAAACAGACTAAAGTAAAGTTTAAAGTTGAAGTTTACTTATTAGTCACAAGTAATGCTTACATTAACACCGCAAAGTGAAATTCCCTTAGTTGCCACACTCCGGTGCCTGTTCGGGTCAATGCATCTAAAAAGCACGCCTTTCAGAGTGTGGGAGGAAACAGGAGCAACTTCGTGCAGACAATGACCCAAGCCGGGAATCAAACCCGGGTTCCCTGACACTGTGAAGCGTAATGCTTGTCACTGTGTCTCCCACTGTTGATCTTGTGTTCTACGTGAGCAGACGGCATGGGGCTGTGATGTAAAGACGGGTGAGCATTTGAGACAAGTCCACTCCTTGAATTGGGATGCCCAGTGACAAGTCAAGATGACGGCCAGCCTCAGCTACAACCGCCATTCAGTTTATACCTGGTGTGTAAGTTCACCCCAGTCTTTGAAGGGATATTTTGAGGTTTTGAAAATTAGTTTACACGCCAGCACCCGGGAGTAATTTTTTTGAACTGTACAGTGTTCTCATTGGACTTCTATACAGGACACAAATGTGGCCCCTTTCCCAGGTTGTATTTTAGCCACTTCTTACGTGAAGGTCACCCAACTGGGAAAGGTTGGGATTTGCCCACGAGAATGGTAACCAGAGGTGTTGACCTTGTGTGACCTCAGCTCTGGGAAGTGCCACCTCTGATGGGGTAGCACCTCCCTTCCCTGGCACTGCATTCCGAGTGCCAGCCCCTAGCTGAAGCCTCTGGAGTAGGCCTCAAACCTGCGACCCTTGCTGTGTCAAGAGGTGAAGACTGATCCTCCTCCATGCTGGGGTTGTTTGTGAACCTGCTTTCACAAGTGGGCTTCTACCCCCCGGTCAGGCCCTATTCCTACACACACACACACACACACACACACACACACACACACACACACACACACACACACACAGGATTTGGGTTGGGGGTGAGAGTGGGGTGATGGTTTACAGCTGTGGAATTTAATTATAGCTCCCAGCTGGTGGAGTTGTGGATGTGCCAAGTTTGTGTCACGTTTATGCTAATGGACCCCAGAGTCTGGAGGGAGGGGGGTGCACCGAGGAGCAGCTGACGGACGCGGTCCAGAGACGCACTGCCTTTACTTTCCACTCGTTCCCAATTTTAATTCCTGCAAAGCGAGTGTTTGTTGCCTGGATTTCAGGAGACAACCAGAACAATGTCACACCCACACTCGCCAGCGACACGCAAATGCACGCACACTCGTTCACCTTCCCATACATTCTCACTCACTCACACTCACTCTCGTTCTCTCTTGCGCACGCATGTTCTCACACACACATTCAATCACTCTGTCACTCATGCGCACACACTCTCTCTTTCACTCTGACGCTCTCTCGCGCGCGCGCTCTCTCTCTCTCTCGCGTGCGCACGCTCTCACACACCAGCACCACCCAATGCACAAGGTGGCACAATTGTTAGCACTGCTACCTCACAGCCCTAGGGACTCAGGGCAATTCTCAGCTCGGGTCACTGTCTGTGTGGAGCTTGCATGTTCACCCCGTGTCTGCGTGGGTTTTCTCCGGATGTTCCAATTTCCTCCCACAGCCTAGTTAGGGTGCATTGGTCGTGCTAAATTCTCCCTCCGTGTACCCGAACAGGCACTGGAGTGTGGCGACTAGCGGATTTTCACAGTAACTTCATTGCAGCGTTAATATCAGCTGACTTGTGACACTAACGAGTGTTGCCAACTCTCCGAGATTAGCTAGGCGTTAGAGTGGAACAGGTCTCGATCTCCCAACGAGCCATACACAGTGTGCTAAGAGCACGGGCCGACTATGTATCACTCAACTCTGCAGACAGCCAGGGGGAATGGCTAGCCGTTCTCAGCCAAACACACAGCTCCCCCTGCTTGGTCTGCCCCCGACCCTCCCCACCCAACAGTAAATTGCTGTCGCACGGAGGGCAAGTGGAAGGAACGTGCAATTGCCAATCGTGTGATCGTGCTCCCATCAGTTGGTATAGACTCAATAGGCCGAATGGCCTCTTTCTGCCCCTCGATGGGCCGAATGGCCTCTTTCTGCCCTATCTGTGTGCCCACCCCGGGTTGCAGTGGGAAGGACACCAGTTATAAGCGATCTTTGTTTGTATTATAATTAATTATCTTTATGACCATTAGAGTCATAGAGGTTTACAGCATGGAAACAAGCCCTTCGGCCCAAATTGTCCATGCCACGCCTTTTTCTTTAAACATTAAGCAAGTCCCATTTGGCCCATATCCCTCTCTATCCAAGCTACCCATGTCACTGTCTAAATGCTTTTCAAAAGACAAAATTGTACCCACCTCTACTACTACCTCTGGCATTTCATTCCAGACATTCACCAACCTCTGTGTGAAACAAATTGCCCCTCTGGACACTTTATCTCTACCCTCTCACCTTAAACCTACGCCCTTTAATTTTATACTCCCCTTCCTTTGGGAAAAGATATTGACTATCTCGCTGATCTGTGCTCCTCATTATTTTATAGTCCTCTATAAGATCACCCCTCAGCTTTCTACACTCTAGGGAAAAAAGTCCCAGTCTGTCCAGCCTCTCCTTATAACTCAAACCATCAAGTCCCAGTGGCATCCTAGTAAATTGTTTTTGCACTCTTTCTAGTTTAATAATATCCTTTCCATAATAGGGTGACTAGAACTGTACACAGTATTCGAAGTGTGACCTTACCAATTTCTTGTAAAACTTCAACAAGATGTCCCAACTCCTGTATTCAATATTCTGATCGATGAAACCAAGCATGCCGAATGCCTTCTTCACCACTCTGTCCACCTGTGACTCCACTTCCAAGGAGCAATGAACATGTACCCCAAGATCTTTTTGTTCTATAACTCTCCCCAGTGCCCTACCATTAACTGAGTAAGTCCTGCCCTGGTTCAATCTAGCAAAATGCATCATCTCACATTTATCTAAATTAAACTCCCATCAACCATTTATCAACCCACTGGCCCAATTGATCAAGAACCTGTTGCATTTGGAGACAACCTTCTTCACTGTCCACTATTGTCACCAATCTTGTCATCTGCAAACTTAGTCAGCAGGCCTCCTAAACGCTTGTTAATAACCAATTAATTATCATTATTAATCAGTCTCGGATCAAATTGGCAGTCACCAGGCAACTGTGGTGAATTGGCAGTGTGGCGTGCTGTGGATTTCCGTCCCCCGAGAGCAACTGGCGGGGGAAGGAATTGTTTGGGCTTGGTGGTGGGATTTACTGGGGACAGATTCATTCCCTCTCACACAGTGCCGCACAGAATCGGATTTCACAGGGTTGGTGCAGGGAGAATGCTCCCTATGGTGGGGGGGAGTCCACGGTCAGAGTTCTTGTTCTGAGATTCAGTGTAGACATTTAGTGAGGTGGTGACGGAGACATTTCTTCGCCCGATGGAATTCATTACCACAGTTGATGCCAAAACATTGAATGTGTTCAAGAGGATATAGCACTTGGGGCAAATGGGATCACAGGTCGTGGGGAGAAAGCAGGATGAGGCTGTTGAGTTGGATGATCAGCCATGATTGTGATGAGTAGTGGACAGGATCAAAGGGCTGAATGGCCTCCTCCTGCTCCTATTTCTATGAGTTGGGCCAAAGGGCTTGTTTCCATACTGTCTATCTCTCTGACTCTTTGTATAAAAGTACCGGCCAGATGGAGGTTATCTGTGCGGTGATGGCACTTACGCCAATGTCTTCTGAACTATGTCTGGCTGGAGTTGGCAACTCTACTCAAACTGTACACTCGTGTGTGTACTGCATGACACATGCACACAACATGCACTAGCACACGGACAGCACAAACAAACCCACTCATGACAGCAGCCAGACATCACTCTTAAACACACACACACACGCACACACACAGTGCACAACACTATTTCTCAGGAGGCGAAGGAAATTTGGCGTCTCCACTCTGACTCTCACCAACTTTTACAGATGCCCCATAGAAAACATTCTTTCTGGTTGTATCACAGCTTGGTCTGGGCTCCTGCTCTGCCCAAGACCGCAAGAAACTACAAAAGATCATGAATGTAGCCCAATCCATCACAAAACCAGCCTCTTAACCATTGACTCTGTCTACACTTCCCGCTGCCTCGACAAAGCAGCCAGCATGATGAAGGACCCCAGGCACTCTGGACATTCTCTCTTCTACCTTCTTCTGTCGGTAAAAAGATAAAAGTCTGATATCATGTACTAACCAAGTCTGGAAAGGCTTCTTCCCTGCTGCCGTCAGACTTTTGAATGGGCCTACCTAGCATTAGGTTGATCTTTCTCTACACCTTATCTATGACTGTAACACCACATTCTGCACCCTCACCTTCCCTTCTCTATGAACGGTACGCTTTGCCTGTATATCATGCAAGAAACAATACTTTCTACTGTTTACTCATATGTGACAATAATAAATCAAATCAAGTAATATGTGACAGCACACGTACCAAACACATGCTCACGACACAATGCATAACACTGTACATGATGATGTGATGATACTGTGTGATTAATATATTTTATGTTTAAGGGGAACTGTTTTAAGATTCAGTGCTTTGTTACAGCAGTCAGTTTGTCTGTAAGGAATACAGCAGATGCTGGGAAAACATGTAGCCATGTAAGTTTTTATTTAGCAGAAGGCTTAATGGGTTTTTCAGACTAAGAAGGTGATATAAGTATACAGGGACCAACTCATGGGAGGAACTAGGCCTGTCACAGAAAAACAGTTTCATTTTCACTTTTAAGAAGCATAGTTGCTGACTGCAGCTGGTTAAAGGCAGAAACCTGGATGCTGTCTCTCTGAAAAGACCTCTCTTAAAGTTCTCAGGCAGTTAACCAAAATCCAAGCAAGTATGCTTGGATTTGCTAACTATTTTGAGTGAGTCTATAAGAGAAGTCTATGAGTCAAGTCTATAAGAGAAATGCTGCTGAATTGGAGCTGAATAATGATGAGTTAGAGGTTAAGAGTCTGCCTCTTTTCGTGGGATTTCTGATCTGCCAATCGAACAATAGCCCAACACAACACGCAAATGCAAAAGCATGGGAGCGTGCGTGGGCACACTTGTTATTGCACTATCGTATACACACACACACACACACACACACACACACACACACACACACACACACACAGACTTGTACATACATTTAGATGTACACTTGTGTGCGCACACTTGCAAACACACTTGTTATTTGTGCTGTTGCTTTTGCGTGCACACTTGTGGGCACACTTGTATGCACAACTTGCCAACACATTTGCCAACACACTTGCTATTGCTATTGTGTGCACACTTGCAGTGTATGCATATACAAACACAATATGCATATACACATGCTAACACACACGCATACATGACACAGCGCTTACATTGTGGAATAGATTGATTTGAAATGAGCTCAACACATTTGCACAGATTGTGAAATAACGTTTTCTTTAAATGGATCAGTTTTATTTCAAATGTGGGAGAAAGGAAAATGAAATTAATTTTCAGTGTAAGGAAAAGTTTCTTCTGTCTCATCTCAGCAGTCAGCCTTATTGTGATCTGGAGTGTGGGAGCTAATGTTGTTCAGGCTAGGTAGGGTAGTAACGGATAACAGGGATGAGACAGAGGCAAGAGGCACTGGGGCTGATTCTGTCGTAATAGCAGACGCAAAAACAGTATTTTTCTGCAATGCTGAAATTGCCAGTGGATCCGATGCAATAAATCCATAGGGACCTGTTCAAAATGAGAATAAATTCAACCTCATGAAGAGATGATTTTAAAGAAGTGAGTTCTTAGGCACTGCAGAGTGAGCTAATGTAGCCCCCTGCTATACATGTCCTGGGAATGTTTGATGGGGACAGTGTAGAGGGAGCTTTACTCTGTATCTAACCCTGTGTTGTACCTATCCTGGGAGTGTTTGATGGGGACAGTGTAGAGGGAGCTTTACTCTGTATCTAACCCCGTGCTGTACCTGTCCTGGGAGTGTTTGATGGTGGGACAGTGTAGAGGGAGCTTTACTCTGTATCTAACCCCGTGCTGTACCTGTCCTGGGAGTGTTTGATGGGGGGACAGTGTAGAGGGAGCTTTACTCTGTATCTAACCCCGTGCTGTACCTGTCCTGGGAGTGTTTGATGGAGGGACAGTGTAGAGGGAGCTTTACTCTGTATTTAATCCCGTGCTGTACCTGTCCTGGGAGTGTTTGATGGGGGGACAGTGTAGAGGGAGCTTTACTCTGTATCTAACCCTGTGCTGTACCTGTCCTGGGAGTGTTTGATGGGGGGACAGTGTAGAGGGAGCTTTACTCTGTATCTAACCCAGTGCTGTACCTGTCCTGGGAGTGTTTGATGGGGGGACAGTGTAGAGGGAGCTTTACCCTCAGTTCAGCGAGGTGGAGTTGGTGAGCTGTACTGGTTTCTGTCCAGCATTGCTCTTGGGATCTTGCTGTGCGAGGTATTGGTTGCATTTCTACCCTTGCTGCAGTGTCTGTGCTACACTGCCCATTAAACAGTGAAGAATGAGCTGTTGCAATGGCAGACCTCACTCTCTCCTCCTCTATCTGGGATTTCAAAACTGTTTGTGTGGACAGTTTAAATGAAGTGGTGTGGGAGTGAATTCCTGGCCCTGCTGCCTCACTATTGACACATTGCACTGGGCACAAACTGATGGATGCAAAAATCAATATTGTTTTCGTCCTCTGCCCAGAATACTTTCCTCCTCGTGTCTGTGTGTATATATTTGTCTGTGTGTGTGTGTATATATATCTGCGTGCGTGTCTATCTGTGCATGTGTGTATCTATCTGTGTGTGTCTGTGAGTGTGTCAGAGTGGGTGAGTGGGAAATAGAATGGTTCAATTGGAAGTTGCAGGCAGTGCCTAACGCCACAATGGCCCTTTGTGGCTCTGAGTAGGACGGGATTGCTGGAGAATTCAGATTCAAATGGCCGGGTTCAAATCCAGTCCACGACGAGGGGACGGTCTGTGATGCCGGAGTTCCCACTCTGGGAGACAGCTCCGACTTCTCCAGGCAGAATGAAGCCTCGCTTCGTTTTGAGAAAAGTTTGTGGGCAAAAGAAAAAGTTCAGTTTTCTGAGCGAGAATTTGCAGTTGTATAGCACCTATGGGGAACACTGTCGATGGCCGAGTGTACTTTTTTTTTTGAAGTGCTGACTCTTGTTGGAAACTCTGCAGCCAATTTGTGCACAGCAAGATCCCACAATAAGTCAGGTGGCAATAATTGGATCATCTCACGCTGGACCATGAATTGAGGGATAAATATTGGCCACGGCACTGGGACACCTCCCCTCCCCACCCTCTCTTCTCTAAGACGGGTCGCACAGTGGTTAGAACTGCAGTCTCACAGCCCCAAGGACCTGGGTTCTATTCCCACCTTGAGTGGCTGGCTGTGTGGAGTCTGTATATTCTTCCCGTGTCTGTGTGGGTTTCCTCTGGGTGCTCCGGTTTCCTCCCATGATCCAAAAATATGCGGGTTAAATGGATTGGCCATGCAAAATTGCGCCTTAATGTCCAAAGATTTGCGGGTATGGCGGATTGGCCGTGCTAAGTTGCTCTTTACTCTCGAACGATGTGCAGGTTAGATGGATTGGCCATACTAAATTGCCCCTTAGTGTCCAAAGACATTTAGGTTGGGTGGATTGGGCCATGCTAAATTGCCCTTTAGTATCCAAAGATGTGCGTATAAGGTGGATTGATCATTGGAAATGTGTGGGGTTATGAGGTTGGGATGAAGGATAGGGGAAGGGGGCCTGGGTGAGATACTCAGTCAAAATTAAGAATCCACTGATCACCCTGAAATCATTGTCGAAAAAATCCATCTGGGTCACTAATGTCCCTTTAGGGAAGGAAATCTGCTGTTCTTACCCGGTCTGGCCTACATGTGACTCCAGAGCCACAGCAATAGGGTTGACTCTGAACTGTCCTCCAAGGGCAACTAGGGATGGGCAATAAATGCTGGCCCACCCAGCGACACCCATGACCCACAAATGAATAAAAATAAAAGCTGGCGGAGTCATACTGCCCCTCATGCCTCCAATATGAAATGAGATATATGGGCCCTTCCTGGTCCAAGTTAACATCAGCACAATATCCCTCCATTCTCATCAGCACAATGACAAACATTAGAGGATTGGGGAATGGAAGTGGCTATCATGATATTGCGAGATACGAGCCAGCTACCCAGAGCCAGGAATTCATGAATCGAGCAGTGACTCCAGGGTGTGAAGACTTTTTTTTAAAAGTCTATAGTTAGGACATTGTTGCAGTCAACTGGGGACAGAATGTGTTTCCGATATTTCAACATAGCCATTGTTGAGATAATGTAGAGGGAGTTTTACTCTGTATCTAACCCCGTGCTGTAACTGTCCTGGGAGTGTTTGATCAGGGACAGTGTAGAGGGAGCTTTACTCTGTATCTAACCCTGTGCTGTACCTGTCCTGGGAGTGTTTGATGGGGACAGTGTAGAGGGAGCTTTACTCTGTATCTAACCCCGTGCTGTACCTGTCCTGGGAGGTTTGATGGGGACAGTGCAGAGGGAGCTTTACTCTGTATCTAACCCCGTGCTGTACCTGTCCTGGGAATGTTTGATGGGGGACAGTGTAGATGGAGCTTTACTCTGTATCTAACCTCGTGCTGTACCTGTCCTGGGAGTGTTTGATGGGACAGTGCAGAGGGAGCTTTACCTGTAACTAACCCATGCTGTACCTGTCCTGGGAATGTTTGATGGGGACAGTGTAGAGGGAGCTTTACTCTGTATCTAACCCCGTGCTGTACCTGTCCTGGGAGTGTTTGAGGGGGACAGTGGAGAGGGAGCTTTACTCTGTATCTAAACCGTGCTGTACCTGTCCTGGGAATGTTTGATCGGGGACAGTGTAGAGGGAGCTTTACTCTGTATCTAACCCCGTGCTGTACCTGTCCTGGGAGTGTTTGATGGGGACAGTGTAGAGGGAGCTTTACTCTGTATCTAACCCTGTGCTGTACCTGTCCTGGGAGTGTTTGATGGGGGACAGTGTAGAGGGAGCTTTACTCTGTATCTAACCCCGTGCTGTACCTGTCCTGGGAGTGTTTGATGGGGGATCAGTGTAGAGGGAGCTTTACTCTGTATCTAACCCCGTGCTGTACCTGTCCTGGGAGTGTTTGATGGGGACAGTGTAGAGGGAGCTTTACTCTGTATCTAACCCCATGCTGTACCTGTCCTGGGAGTTTTTGATGGGGGACAGTGTAGAGGGAGCTTTACTCTGTATCTAACCCCGTGCTGTACCTGTCCTGGGAGTGTTTGATGGGGGACAGTGTAGGGGGAGCTTTACTCTGTATCTAACCCCGTGCTGTACCTGTCCTGGGAGTGTTTGATGGGGACAGTGTAGAGGGAGCTTTACTCTGTATCTAACCCCGTGCTGTACCTGTCCTGGGAGTGTTTGATGGGGGACAGTGTAGAGGGAGCTTTACTCTGTATCTAACCCCGTGCTGTACCTGTCCTGGGAGTGTTTGATGGGGGACAGTGTAGAGGGAGCTTTACTCTGTATCTAACCCCGTGCTGTACCTGTCCTGGGAATATTTGATCAGGGACAGTGTAGAGGGAGCTTTACTCTGTATCTAACCCTGTGCTGTACCTGTCCTGGGAGTGTTTGATGGGGGTCAGTGTAGCGGGAGCTTTACTCTGTATCTCACCCTACGCTGTACCTGTCCTGGGAGTTTTTGATAGGGGATCAGTGTAGAGGGAGCTTTATTCTGTATCTAACCCCGTGCTGTACCTGTCCTGGGAGTTTTTGATAGGGGATCAGTGTAGAGGGACCTTTATTCTGTATCTCACCCCATGCTGTACCTGTCCTGGGAGTTTTTGATGGGGGATCAGTGTAGAGGGAGCTTTAATCTGTATCTAACCCCGTGCTGTACCTGTCCTGGGAGTGTTTGATGGGGGACAGTGTAGAGGAGCTTTACTCTGTATCTAACCCCGTGCTGTACCTGTCCTGGGAGTGTTTGATGGGGACAGTGTAGAGGAGCTTTACTCTGTATCTAACCCCATGCTGTACCTGTCCTGGGGAGTGTTTGAGGGACAGTGTAGAGGGAGCTTTACTCTGTATCTAACCCCGTGCTGTACCTGTCCTGGGAGTGTTTGATGTGGGGACAGTGTAGAGGCAGCTTTACTCTGTATCTAACCCCATGCTGTACCTGTCCTGGGAGTGTTTGATGGGGGGACAGTGTAGAGGGAGCTTTACTCTGTATCTAACCCCGTGCTGTACCTGTCCTGGGAGTGTTTGATGGGGGACAGTGCAGAGAGAGCTTTACTCTGTATCTAACCCTGTGTTGTACCTAGTTAACGCTGCTCTCGCAGCATCGGGGACCCAGATTTGATTCCCGGCTTGGGTCGCTGTCTGCACTTGTGCCCCCGTGTCTGCGTGGGTTTCCTCCCACAGTCGGAAAGACGTGCTGGTTAGGCTGTGCTTGGTGTACTCAAACAATGGCGAGCGGGGGAGTTTCACAGTAACTTCATTGCAGCGTTAATGTCAGCTGACTAGCGATATTAAGAAATGAAACATTTTTTTAAAGAAAAAAACTAAAATAGAAGAGAGGCAGGTATTTGGAATCTGAAGCCGAGCTCTTGCTCAGTCCGTGCCACCTCTGTCCTGCCTGCCAGTCTGCGATACATCACCTCCTCCTCCTCTTTAAAGCAGCCTGGTACTGAGCAGTGAGACTGGGGGCTGGAGCACCTGTGGTGTGAGAGCGAGGGCTGTGGGTGGAGGGGTTGGTGCGGGGTAAGGGGTGGATGGAAGCTGGTGCGAATAAATAAATAAATGCGTCGGAGGCATCTGTAGTTTGGGAGCGCCACCACATCTCACTTTTTGCTGCTGGCTGATTTTCAGCTCCACTGAACAGCTCTGCAACTGTGTAAAATGGACTAAATTGAGCGAATATAATGCGGGCTGTATGTAACAGAACTGCCACTGTGTAGAAGGAGAGAGCTCAGAGCAGACAAAGATCTCAGACTCTGGACCAGACAACCTGTATTGTGTGGCTTGATACTTTCCTGTCTTAACTCCCCCCGCCTTGGCAAAGTCTCCATCTCCTCTCACTCCCTTTGTGTCTCGGTAATCATAAGGTCCCAACCGTGCAGAAGAAGGCCATTCGGCCCATCGACCCACACAATCCCACCCAGGCTCCATCTCAGTAACCCCACACATTGACCCTTGCTAGTCCCCCTGACACTAAAGGGTAATTTAGCGTGGCTGATCTACCAAAACTGCACATCTTTGGACACTAAGGGACAATTTAGCATGGCCAATCCACCTAACCTGACATCTTTGGGTACTGAGGGGCAATTTAGCATGGCCAATCCACCCAACCTGGAAATCTTGGACACTAAGGGAAATTTAGTTGGATTTAAGAGGGACTGTCCCTTCAAGGTCTATGGAACCACTTGAGGTAAGGTAAAGGCGACCTGTCAATCATGAATGAGAAGGAGAAGACAGGAACAGAAAATGCTGGAAAATCACACCAGATTTGACAGCATCGGAGAAAAGGTCATTGAAACATTGACTCCATTCTCTCTCCACAGCTTCTGTCAGAGTTTTTGATTTGATCTGATTTATTATTGCCACGTGTATTAACATACAGTGAAAAGTATTGTTTCTTGCGCGCTATACAGACAAAGCATACTGTTCGTAGAGAAGGAGAGGAGAGAGTGCAGAATGTAGTGTTACAGTCACAGCTAGGGTGTAGAGAAAGATCAACTTCATGCGAGGTGGGTCCGTTCAAAAGCAGCAGGGAAGAAGCTGTTATTGAGTCGGTTGGCACGTGACCTCAGACTTTTGTATCTTTTTCCCGATGGAAGAAGGTGGAAGAGAGAATGTCCAGGGATACGTGGCGATCCTTTATTACGCTGGCTGCTTTGCCGAGGCAGCGGAAAGTGTGGACAGAGTCAATGGATGGGGGGCTGGTTTGCTGAGATTTTCCAGCACTTTTTACTTTTGTTTTAGATTCCAGCATCTGCAGCATTTTGCCTTTACGAACGACGCGAGTATGCAGTGGTCACTTTTCGATTTGAAGGAACCACCTTGAGATGTGGGTGGCACAGTGGTCAGCACTGCTGCCTCACAGTGCCACGAACCCAGGGTTCGATTCCCAGCTTGGGTCACTGTCTGCGTGGAGTCTGCACGTTCTCCCCGTGTCTGCAAGATTTCCTCCGCTGCTTCGGTTTCCTTCCACGCCCCAAAGATGTGCAGGTTGGGTAGATTGGCCACGCTAAATTGCCCTTTAGTATCCAAGGATGTGTATATAGCTGAATTGGCCATGCTAAATTGACCCTAATACTGGGGGACTAGCAGGGTAAATATGTGGGGTTACAGGAATAGGAGCTGGTTGGGATTGTAGTTGGTGCAGACCCAATGGGCTGAATGACCTCCTCCTCCACTGTACGGATTGTATGATTGAAAAAAAGGTCTTTTTGATGTTTGCGTCAGTGGGAGGAAGGCTCGGCAGAAAGATGTCTCTACTGTGTTGCTACGTGTGTTTTGATCTGTGTGGAATGCTTGCTAAAGATTACCTGTTCGTCTGCCTGCATTTCTCCCTGTTGGATGATGAATTTTGAGGTGATTGCTTCATTGCCTTCAGCTCTGACCACTTTGCCTTAACCAAATGCAAGTTGGAACTAATCGAAGCTCAGGGTTCTCTGAGAAAAAAGAAGAACAGGCACTTAATTTTCATTTACTCTTCCTTGCGATGTGGGGCGTCGCTGCCTGGGCCAGCATTTGTCGACCATCCCTAATTGCCCCTTGAACTGAGTGCCTCACTCAGCCCATTTCAGAGGGGCATTTAAGAGTCGACCATCTGTAAGCCAGACCGGGTAAACACTGCAGATTTCCTTCCCTGAAGGCAGCAGGGTAGCACAGTGATTAGCACTGCTGCCTCACAGCACCTTGGTTTGGGTTCAGTTCCAGCCTTGGGTCACTGTCTATGTGGAGTTTGCACATTCTCCCTGTGTCTCTGTGGGTTTCCTCTGGGTTCCTCCCACAGTCCAAAGATTTGCAGGTTAGGTGGATTGGCCATGCTAAATTGTCCCTTAGTGTCCAAAGATGTGAGGGTTAGGTGGATTGGCCATGTTATATTGCACCTTAGTATCCAAAAGATATTCATGTTAGGTGGATTAGCCATGATGGATGTGAGCACGACATCAATGTACAGTTCTCAGACTCCCAGATGGTCCAGTTATTGATTTTGAAGATCAACATCACCCCATTGGGCCAAGTGGCTTCTCATGTGCTATGGGATATTCCCATATCCTCTGGGAATTTTGTGATTAATCTGTGAGAGAACTTGATTTATTCCGGTCACATGTATTGGAATACAGTGAAAAGTATAGTTTCTTGCGTGCTACATACAAAAAGCATACCATTCATGGAGGAGGAAAGGAGAGAGTGTAGAATGTGGTGTCACAGTCATAGCTAGGATGTAGAGAAAGGTCAACTGAATGCGAGGTAGGTCCTTTCAAAAGTGTTGACGGCAGCAGAGAAGGTGTTCAGTACCGTTCATAGAGAAGGTGCTCTGTACCATTCATAGAGGAGGAAAGAAGAGGTTGTAGTGTTACAGTCATAGCTAGGCTGTAGAGAAAGATCCATTGAATGCGAGGTAAGTCCATTCAAAAGTGTTGACGGCAGCAGAGAAGAAGGTGTTCTGTACCATTCATAGGGAGGGTGCAGAATGTCGTGTTACAGTCTTCGCTGGGGGGTTGAGAAAGATCAACTTGGCGAGAGAGAGTTTCTTTGATGGTTTAGTTGTTGAACATCAAACACCGTCGAAGTTTTAGTTGCTCCTTTCGTGTGTGCGGCCTTCATTCTGACGTAAGCTGGTTCAGAGCTTTGTAATCTGTCAACGTACAGAATTATTAAGCAGGATTGTTCCTCGTGTCTCTGACCTGCCAGGCCACTGTCGGATCAGGAGCTCCCATTGCAACTTGTCGTAGGTTGGGGACTGTGGCTGAAAAGCTCACCACAGAACAAAGACTGGCTCTTACACTGTACGTTGACAGGTTAGAAAGATACGCTTATACTCTGAAACAATTTCAAATCAAAAACCCTTTACAATAGCGATGGGCAACTGAGGCTGGTGAGGGAGTCCTCTCTCACCTCAATGGGATGCAAGATTGAAATGGGGCTTATTCACTCACCGTGACCCCATGTATAAGATTAAATACATTTGATCCAGGCCAAATATTTCACAGCCAGTTACAAAAAATGCTTCATCATTTAAATATCAGTGGAACCTCAGGGGTCTGTTTTGGGGCCCCTGCTGTTTGTAATTTTTATAAATGATCTGGATGAGGGTATTGAAGGATGGATTAGTAAATTTGCAGATGACACTAAAGTCGGTGGAGGGGTAGATAGTGAAGAGGGGGGTTATAGTTTACAGAGTGACTTGGACAAGTTGCAGAGCTGGGCCGAGAGGTGGCAAATGGAGTTTAATGTGGAAAAGTGTGAGGTAATGCACTTTGGCAGGAATAATAAATGTGTAGAGTATAGGCTAATGGTAGGATTCTTAATAGTGTTGATGAACAGAGGGATCTTGGTGTATATGTGCATAGATCCCTGAAAGTAGGCAGTCAAGTCGATAAGGTTGTTAAGAAGGCATATGGAGTCTTAGCTTTTATTGGTAGGGGGATTGAATTTCGGAGCCGCAACGTCATGTTGCAACTGTACAAACTCTAGTGCGGCCGCACTTGGAGTATTGTGTGCAGTTCTGGTCCCCACAGTATAAGAAAGATGTGGAGGCATTGGAGAAGGTACAGAGGAGGTTTACCAGGATGTTGCCTGGTATGGAGGGCATGTCTTATGAGGAGAGGCTGAGGGATTTGAGGTTGTTTCGTTAGAAAGGAGGAGGCTAAGAGGGGACCTGATCGAAACATATAAGATGATTAGAGGTTTAGATAGGGTGGACAGTGATAGCATTTTTCCTAGGATGGAGAAAGCTAGCATGAGGGGACATAGCTTTAAATTAAGGGGTGATAGTTATAGGACGGATATCAGAGGGAGGTTCTTTACCCAAAGGGTGGTTCGGGAGTGGAATGCCCTGCCTGCAGCAGTTGTAGATGCGCCAAGTTTGGTGGCGTTAAGAGGTTAGTTGATAAGTATATGGAAGAGAAGGGAATGGTTTAGTTTGGAGGGGCATTGCTTTTTATATTGGTCGGCGCAACATCGAAGGCCGAAGGGCCTGTTCTGTGCTGTAATGTTCTATGTTCTATGAACTCTCATCAAACTAAAAACAAAAGAAATATTGAAACATTGGACACACAAGGGAGCACGTGGCTCTCACGGTCAGTGTTGTGAGCACTCAGCACCTTGCTTATAGAATCCCCAGGGTGCAGAATGAGGCCGTTTGGCCCATTGACCTTGCACCCACAATCCCACCCAGGCCCTATCCCTGTAACCCCACATATTTACCCTCCTCATTCCCTGACACGAAGGGGCAATTTAGCATGGCCAATCCGCCTAACCTGCACATCTTTGGATACTAAGGGGCAATTTAAATATGAACTTCACCCATTTTCAACACCAAAATCACCAGCAACAATAACACATATTTATCTAGCGCCTTTAACAGGGTAAACGCCCCAAGGGGATTGGCAGGAGCTTGATAAAACAAAGTGTGTCATTGCGATTTAGCTCAGTTGCCCAAAAGCTTGGCAAAAGATAGCTTTAAGAAGACTCTTAATGGAGGCTGGAGGAGGTTATAGAGATAGGGAGGGGATGTAGGGCTGGAGGACACTACAGAGATAGGAAGCAATGTGAGGTTGGAGGAGGTTACAGAGATAGGGAGGGATGTGGGACTAGAGGAGGTTAGAGAGATAGGGAGAGATGAGAAGCTGGAAGAGGTTACAAAGATACGAGGGGTGTGCGGCTGCAGGATATTATAGAAATAGGGAAGGATATGAGGCTGTCGAGATGGGGAGGGATGTAGGGCTGGGGGAGGTTACAGAGATAGGGAGGGTTTGAAATTTGATGTTGTTTAACAAGGAGCCGGGGCAGGGACTTTCTGTGAGTGGAGTGTCGGTTCTGCTTGTGCTGAGTGTTCTTAACACAAAAGCAATTTATTCTTATGCTCTCGATGCTTAAAGTTGTGTTGGCTTAAGTGGATCCTAAGTGTCAGAAATTACAGCTCAGTCTGAGCCCTTCTTATCTACTGACTGTTATGAGCTGTGCATTAGGTGGAGATTGTTTTAAAGGTATTTTCAGCTGTGCTTTCCAGCACACATTTTTTTTCATTTATTAAGATCAAATAGGTCCTTGCTGGAGAACACAATTCCGCAGACTTTCAGATAACAAACAGCACGGGGTTAGATACAGAGTAAAGCTCCCTCTACACTGTCCCCCCATCAAACACTCCCAGGACAGGTACAGCACGGGGTTAGATACAGAGTAAAGCTCCCTCTACACTGTCCCCCCATCAAACACCCCCAGGACAGGTACAGCAGGGGGTTAGATACAGAGTAAATCTCCCTCTACACTGTCCCCATCAAACACTCCCAGGACAGGTACAGCACGGGGTTAGATACAGAGTAAAGCTCTCTCTACACTGTCCCCATCAAACACTTCCAGGACAGGTACAGCACGGGGTTAGATACAGAGTAAAGCTCCCTCTACACTGTCCCCCCATCAAACACCCCCAGGACAGGTACAGCACGGGGTTAGGTGGAGTAAAACTCTGTGACTTTGTGTCAATTCCAGCTGCTTCCCCACACTGCATATTTCAGTGCGACATACACAGTTCTGAAAGTCGACCTCTCTTTTCATAAACTGTCATTGCTTAGCTGGTGTGCACTTTTCTTTAATATAAAAATTTTCTGGGTCACTGCTGTAATGTGTAATGTCAAACAGTTCCTCCATGACGTTTTCCTCCAGCTCAAATGCTTTCTCCCCCCTCTTTCCCTCTCTCTCTCTTTGTACTCCCACATTATTAGATCACAGTCTGCTGGTTTGGCTGGGAGAGGCCTTTTACTGTCAATGAGTTAAAGCCTTTTACAAAGCAAAATTAAAGGCCGATATCTCCTCTGTCAGCCAAATCGGCATTTACACTCGCTCAGTAGCCCTGAAGGTATGGCTCGTGGAATTAAATCTTGACGCGATCTGACTCCAGGTGACAATCCTCAAGGAAGTGGAAAGAGTTTGGGGAAAAATGTACAAGAAAGCTGGCAGCACTCAATGGTTGGATTATTCGGAGAGGCTGGATAAGCTGGGACTTTCTCCCCTTGAGCGTCGGAGATTTAGGGATGATCTTACAGATGTCAATAAAATAATGAGGGGCACAGATAAGGTCAACATCTTTTCCAACAGTGGGTTAAAGTCCTATAAGTTTATTTATAGGGTGGTGGAGGTGGACAGGTTTAAGAATTACCTGGATAGTCACATGAGCAGAGTGGGAATGGAGGGATACAAATGAATGGTCTCGTTGGACCAATGAGCAGCGCAGGCTTGGAGGGCCGAAGGGCCTGTTTCCTGTGCTGTACTGTTCTTTGTTTTATTTGGAATCACGAGCTTTCAGAGCACTGCTCCTAGGTCAGATGATTGGAGAGGTAGGTTCACAAACACGACATATACAGACAAAGACACAATTGCAAGGTAATGATAGATTGGAATGAGAGGAACCTACAGTTACCTTGAAATTATGCCTTTGCCCCTATATATGCCGTGTTTGTGAACCCACCTGGTTAGAGAGAAGAGGTGACTTAATAGAGGCATACAAGATGATCAGAGGATTAGATAGGGTGGAGCGTTTTTCCTCCAATGGAGATAGCGAGCACAAAGGGGATGTAGTTTTAAATTGACAGGTGATAAATGTAGAACAGATGTCAGAGATAGATTCTTTACTCAGAGAGTAGTAAGGGCGTACACTTCCTGCTGCCTCGACAAAGCAGCTGGCGTACTTAAGGATCCCGCGCACCTCGGACCTTCTCTCTTCCACTTTCTTCCATTCTGAGAAAGGTAAAAAGTCTGAAGTCACGTACCAACCGACTTGAGAACAGCTTCTTCCCTGCTGCTGTCAGACTTTTGAATGGACAGCTTACATTAAGCTGAAATAGGATAGATATTGTATCAGCTTAGTTTAAACTGATCTCTCTCTTCACACTAGCTGTGCGTTCTGTCCTTCTCTCTGAATGGTCATTGGATAAACATGTGGATGATATTAGAATAGTGTAGGTTACGTGTGCTTTAGATTGGTTTCGTAGGTCGGCGCAACATCGAGAGCCAAAGGGCGTGTACTGCGCTGTAATATTCTATGTTCCACTCACCTGAAGAAGGAGCAGCGTTCCGAAAGATTGTGATTCCAAATAAACCTATCGGACGTTTACCTGGCGCTGTGAGACTCCTCACTGGGACTTTTCCCAAAGACTTTGGAGGCTAAAGCTGGAGGGCATAGGTTTAAGGTAAGAGGGAAAACATTCAGAAGGGCCAAGAAAGGCAATTTATTTTCTCTCTGAGGGCGGTGAATGTCTGGGATGAACTACTGGAGGTCTTGTCAACTACAGCTCTCATTCTTTCTGGTTTAATCACAGCTTGGTATGGGCCCCTGCTCTGACCACAAGGAACTACAAAAGGTCGAGAATGTAGCCCAATCCATCGCGCAAACCAGCCTCCCGTCTATTGACTCTGTCTACACTTCCTGCTGCCTCGACAAAGCAGCTGGCGTACTTAAGGATCCCGCGCACCTCGGACCTTCTCTCTCCCACTTTCTTCCATTCTGAGAAAGGTACAAAAGTCTGAGGTCACGTACCAACCGACTTGAGAACAGCTTCTTCCCTGCTGTTGTCAGACTTTTGAATGGACAGCTTACATTAAGCTGAGATAGGATAGATATTGTATCAGCTTAGTTTAAACTGATCTCTCTCTTCACACTAGCTGTGCGCTCTGTCCTTCTCTCTGAATGTAGAGATGCCGGTGTTGGACTGGGGTAAACTCAGTAAGAATCTGGCAACACCAATTTTAAATCCAACCGATGCTTCTCTCACATTGTTAGCCACTTTAACACTTGAATAGCAGGTTAGGTGTAAGGATTCACATTCTAATCAGCAATCTGTAAACTGTCTGTGTGCTATTGCAGACCAGAACACCTCATTCGCCTGACGAAGACGAAAAGTTGAAAGCTCGCAGATTTACTATCAAATAAATTGGTTGGATTTAAAATTGGTGTTGCCAGATTCTTACTGAGCTTCTCTCTGAACAGCATACTTTGTCTGTATAGCACGCAAGAAACTTTTTACTGTACACTAATACATTGACAAATCAAGTAAGGATGGGTACAATTTTGTCTTTTGAAAAGCGTTAAATGTTACATGGGTAAGATGGCTTTTTAAAATTTATTTGTGGGACATGGGTGTCGCTGGCTGGGCCAGCATTTATTGCCCATCCCTAATTGCCCTTAGAGGGCAGTTGAGAGTCAACCACATCGCTGTGTCTCTGGAGTCACGTAGGCCAGACCGGGTAAAGATGGCAGATTTCCTTCCCTAAAGTGAACCAGATGGGTTTTTCTGACAATCGACATGGTCGTTAGTAGATTCTTAACCACAGAATCCCTACAGTGCAGAAGAAGGCAATTCAGCCTATCGCGTCTACACTGACCACAATCCCAACCAGGCTATTCCTGTAACCCTTCGTATTTACCCCACTAATCCCCCTGACACAGGGATGAATTTAACATGGTCAATCCACCTAACCTGCACACGTTTGGACTGTGGGGAGAATCCTGATCACCTGGAGGCAACCCACGTAGACATGGGGAAGATGTGCAGACTCCACACAGACAGTGACCCGAGGCTGGATTTGAACCTGGGTCCCTGGCGTTGTGAGGCAGTCATAACAAAGAACAAAACAGCACGGGAAACAGGCCCTTCGGCCCAACGAGCCCGCACCGCCACCTCGATGTTCCCACTTCTACACGCGATCCCTGTCCATGTTTTTAGATCTATGGATTAAAAACCAAATTTGAGACAATTTAGGGAGAATTTGTTTTGCCAATTAGCCTAAGAGCACATCTTTGGGATGTGGGAGGAAACCAGAGCACCCGGAGAAAACCCACGCAAGCACGGGGAGAATGCGCAAACTCCCACAGACACAGGCCCAAATCCATGTATCTGCACAGCACAGCTACAGTCACTGAGCTGTCATGTTGCCCATCAAATGGTCCAGGTCAAGCGTACACTAACGATGTGAAGCACTAGGATACTCTCGAAAAAAATCCAAGAGCAGCCCTCTGACGACCCATCGCGTGTATGCCCCTCGTTAGACAACAAGGTGGACCAAAGCACCTGTAGGATAAAAACAAGTACATCAATATCATCATCTATTTACACACTTCCCAGGGACTCCCAAGGCTCATGATCCCTATTTTAAATCAGTTTTCTATACCCCTCCATTCCCATTCTGTTCATGTGCCCATCTAAGTATTTCTTAAATATCTCCAGAGTACCTGCCTCCACCACTTTACTTGGCAGCGCATTCCGTACCCCCACCACCCTCTGTGTGAAAAAACTCCCTCTAGCATCCAAATTATACCTTACCCCCCTCACCCTAAGCCCATGACCCCTCGTGCTATTTGAGTCCATCCTAGGAAAAAGCTTAGCCCTGTTTACTCTATCTATCCCCTCATAATCTTGTACACCTCTATTAGATCTCCTCTAAGTCTACGTCTTTCTAAGGACTGTGCTACAGCTAACTACTGTGCTACCATGCTGCACAGCTGGCCTGATTAGGTGGATTGGCTATGCTAAATTGCCCATAGTGCCCTTATCATAAAATCATGTTGGCGGCACAGGGACCTGGGTTCGATTCCCGGCTTGGGTCACCGTTTGTGTGGAGCTTGCACATTCTCCCCATGTTTAGAACATAGAACATAGAACATTACAGCACAGAACAGGCCCTTCGGCCTTCGATGTTGTGCCGACCAAAATAAAAAGCAATGCCCCTCCAAACTAAACCATTCCCTTCTCTTCCATATACTTATCAATTAACCTCTTAAACGCCACCAAACTTGGCGCATCTACAACAGCTGCAGGCAGGGCATTCCACTCCCTAATCACTCTTTGAGTAAAGAACCTACCTCTGATATCCGTCCTATAACTCATACCCCTTAATTTAAAGCTGTGTCCCCTCGTGCTAGCTTTCTCCATCCTAGGAAAAAGGCTATCACTGTCCACCCTATCTAAACCTCTAATCATCTTATATGTTTCAATAAGGTCTCCTCTCAGCCGCCTCCTTTCTAACGAAAACAACCTCAAATCCCTCAACCTCTCTTCATAAGACCTGCCCTCCATACCAGGCAACATCCTGGTAAACCTCCTCTGTACCCTCTCCAATGCCTCCACATCTTTCTTATAATGTGGCGACCAGAACTGCACACAATACTCCAAGTGCGGCCGCACTAGAGTTTTGTACAGCTGCAACATGATGCTGCGGCTCCTAAATTCAATCCCCCTACCAATAAAAGCTAAGACTCCATAAGCCTTCTTAACAACTTTATCCACTTGACTGCCTACTTTCAGGATCTATTGACACATACACCAAGATCCTTCTGTTCCTCAACACTATTAAGAGCCCTACCATTAGCCCTATACTCTACACATTTATTGTTCCTGCCAAAGTGCATTACCTCACACTTTTCCACATTAAACTCCATTTGCCACCTCTCGGCCCAGCTCTGCAACTTGTCCAAGTCACTCTGTAAACTATAACACCCCTCTCCACTATCTACCACTCCACCGACTTTAGTGTCATCTGCAAATTTACTGATCCATCCCTCAATACCCTCATCCAGATCATTTATAAAATTACAAACAGCAGGGGCCCCAAAACAGACCCCTGAGGCACACCACTCGTCACCGAACTCCACGATGAATATCTCCCATCAACCACCACCCTCTGTCTTCTATCTGCCAGCCAATTCCTAATCCAATTAGCTAAATCACCCTCTATTCCACACATCTGCATTTTCTGTAGAAGTCTTCCATGGGCCACCTTATCAAACGCCTTACTAAAGTCCATATATACTACATCAACCGCCTTACCTCCATCTACCTCTTTGGTCACTGTGGGTTTATGTGGGTTTTCTCTGGGTGCTTCAGTTTCCTCCCACAGTCTGAAAGATGTCTTGGTTAGATGCGTTGGCAATGCTAAATTGGACCTTAATGTCCAAAGATGAGCAGGTTGGATGAATTGGCCATGCTGAATTGCCCCTTAATGTCCAAAGATGAGCAGGTTGGATGAATAAGTGGCAATTTAGCATGGCCAAGTGTCCAAAGATGGGCAGGTTAGGTGGATTGGCCATGCTAAATTATGCCTTTGTGTCAGGGACATTAGTGGGGTTACAGGTGGGATTGTTGTCGGTGTCAATCTTCTCCCTCCCTCTCTTCCTTCTCTTTTCCTTCCTTCCTCTCTCTCTTTCCCCCTTCTCTCCCTCTCTCCCTTCCCCCACCTCTCCTCTCCCAACTCTTTCTTTCCCTCTCTCCTCCCATCCTACCCCTATCTAATTCACTGATGTCCCTTTAGGGAAGGAAATCTGCCATCCTTATCTGGCCTGGCCTACATGTGACTCCAGACTCCCAGCAATGTGGTTGCCCCTCATGGAAGGGCAGTAAATACTGACCCAGCCAGCAACACCCTCATCCCATGGATAAAATTAGAAACATAAGGTGACAGAGGCCGTAGTAGAGGCATGTACAACTTTGTCTTTTCAAAAGCATTCAGACAATTACATGGTGTTGAGGGATGTGGACCAAACACGGGCAATTGGGACTAGTTTAGTGGTGACAAAAAGATAGGGCGGCACGGACAAGTTGGGCAGATGGGTCTGTTTCCATGCTGTAAACCTCCATGATTCCGAATCAACTTGCTCCAGGGATCAGAGCTTGGCAGAAGATGCCTCGCTTGGTCAGTGCTCGAGTGATAAAGAAGGGCAGCAGGGCCAAGTTGGGCCGAAGGGCCTGTTTCTGTGCTGTGAACTCGATGACAGTGAGACATTTAATCGCTGGCAGTGTGAACACGCAGTGCGCTGCACGGTACGTGACGGTACAGACTGGGGAGATCTGTTGCTCCGATTAAGAGCAAAATCATCATAAGTAAACTCTGCAAAAATAACGGGAGGAATTTAGATGTTGGTTGGCTTCAATAAATTCTCAAAAATATAGCAGAAGCGAGCCTTGTCGGCTGAGATGAATGAGGGGTATTTGAAAAGTGACTTGTAATCTGAGTTTGTTGTAATGAGATTTAGTTAATGTTTATGATATCCTCACTCACTGCATAAAACACTCTGGCAATAGGCATGTCACTCGATACCGAGGCAGCCAGTGTTTCTGAACACTTCTGCCCTGCGTGGCTCAGGTTCTTTATGATCCCCCCACTGAGCGTGAGAGAGAAACATTTAAACATGCTCTCCCTGGCACATTACTCATCCGAACAGGAACTGTGCACGGTCCCAATGCTTGTGTTACGTGGGGAGTTGGGGGGAATTTAAACCGTAACAATTCCCCATCCAGCCACTCTAATCTAGTTCCCCCTCCACCACCTTTGCTTCCCTCTGCTTTTTGCCTGAAAAATAATTAACAGCAACACCGCACTGAGGACATATTTAACCAAGACTGCTGAGTGTAGTTTACAGTGTGAGCCAAAGTGTGTGTGAGAGTGTGTGTGTGAGAGTGTATATGTGTGTGTGTGTGAGAGTGTATATGTGTGTGTGTGTGTGTGTGTGTGCATGCGCGCCTGCGCAGGGGCAAGACAATAGCACAAGATGTGACAATGCCCCCTCCACCCTGGCTCCGACCCCTGGCCCAACTCACTCCTCTCCATCCAGCCCTCTCCCCCTCTCCTGCCCCATTAGTGTCCAGGGACGTGTGGGTTAGGTGGATTGGCCATGCTGAATTGCCTCTTACCATCAGGAGGATTAGCAGAATGAACACATGGGCTTACAAGGGTGGGATTGCTGTTGGTGCAGTCTTGATGGGCCAAATGGCTGCCTTCTGCACTGTTAGAATTCTATGGTTCGAACTGCCCTATTCTGCCTGGCAGGGAGAAGCTCTATGGGATGGTCGGTGCTTGCGAATGTTCAGGGATCCTTTGTCGGGACATACACCTGCATAGCCGTTGAACAAGGAAAGGTGGGGGCGGGGTCAGGAGTCTGGCTCCCATGAAGTCAATGCCATGTACCTCTGCCAAAGTTATAACTGCAACAACAGTTGAACTTTGGGAACGTTCGATTAGCCCTTTGCGATGGCCCAGAGGCAGCCAAAGGCGCTATAGAAATTTGCATCCCACTTTCTGTTGAGTTGGTGAGGAAAACCCAGGCCTTGAAAGTGGTCGATGCCCATGGTGCCATACCCATTAGCACCTACGGCAAGGTGTAGGAGACAAGCAGTGCCAGGGTGTAGAAACGGAAAAGTGAGCTGATGTGACCGCAGTCTTTGGCAGAATAAGATTGAAAATGATGGATAGCTGTTGGCCAGATTTGCAGAGACTAATTAATGGACAGGGATATTAGTGCCGGATAATGTGCTGGCAATGTCTGAAGCATGTTGTAACCAACCAGCCATGTCGAACCCTTTACCCTATCTCTTAAGAGCGTGTGCAATTGTGTGCGGCACGTTTCCAAAGCTGGAAGTCCGCCGAACTTAATTCCGTTTGGGCTATTCAACTGCGGGAGCCAGAGCGCTGACCTTGGATCTGTCCTTTCCCTGACAATCCCATGCACGTGATGTGGAGATGCTGGCGTTGGACTGGGGCAAACACAGTAAGAAACCTCACAATACTGGGTTAAAGTCTGACTTTAACCTGGTGTTGTGAGACTTCTTACTGTGGTAATCCCATGTACAGCACGGTTGGACTCCACATGGTCAGAGCTGGGGTACAATTATCGACAGGGTGCCAGAGGAAATGAAGTTTGGGTTATCCTGCCCTGTGCCACAGTTCACTTAGAATCGTAGAATTTCTACAGTGCAGAAGGAGGCCATTGGGCCCATACCGACAACAATCCCACCCAGACCCATATCCCTGTAACCTCACTTATGATTTCAAGAAGGGATGAAATATTGCTCAAGGGATCAGGGATATAGGGTGGCACAAAGACCCAATGGTTGGCACTGCCACCTCACAGCAATAGGGAACCGGGTTCGATTCCCGGCTTGGCTCACTGTCTGTGAGGAGTTTGCACATTCTCCTCGCGTCTGCGTGGGTTTCCTCTGGGTGCTTTGGTTTCCTCCCACAGCCCAAAGAGGTGCGGGTTAGCTGGGTTGACCAAGTTAAATTGCCCCTTAGTATTCAAAAATGTGTAGGCTAGGTGGATTGGTCATATTAAATTGCCCCTTAGTGTCCCAAAGATGTGCTGGATAGGTGGGTTGGCCATGCTAAATTGTTCCTTAGTGTCCCAAAGATGTGCTGGTTGGGTGTGTTGGCCATGCTAAATTTTCCCTTAGTGTCCCAAAGATATGCAGGTTAGGTGGATTGGTCATGCTAAATTGCCCCTTAGTGTCCCAAAGATGTAGGTGGATTGGGCAGTGAGACACTGGGTTGACTGAGGGGAGAGCTGTGAGTTTGAACAAGTCGGTATAATTGGGGATAGCTGGGACACTGGGCTGTACTGGGTGGGGGGAGATGTGAGAGTGAGCAATGTACCCTCGGTAAAGAAAAACTCTTGTGTTTTTTAGCTGCACCAATTGGCTTAGAGCATGTTAATATTAAGATGCTACATAAATGCAAGTTGATTCTTTAGAACCCATTGCGTCTGCGCTGCGGGTGCCTCCGATACCGATGTATCTTTCTCCAATGCGCAGTGGCTAAAACTGTATGCCAGATGGAAAGCAGCCCCGTAGATCGAACAGGAGCCTGGCTGGCGACGTAGGGAATGTTTTCCCTTGCGTTGCACCGTCCATGTTGTGGATGAACAAACTTTCTAATGTTGATGTTGTTTTAATGACCAATTAACTGCATGAGGAGCATTAAAGGCTCATTACTGCAGGTGTATCATGACTGGCTCCCTTCCATTAGCAGTAATGGTATTGCGTTCTCGGTAATCGCGGTGTTTGAAGACATTCAGTCCTGGGTCAGGTCTTAAAGTACGGCAAGGCCTTTTTTTTTTTGCTCCTTTCTGACTTAATAGAAGGACAACTCACTTAATTTCCAAGCCTGCAAGCCCACATATCGCTGGCCTAACACCACAACCCCATTTCCCATACCGGCAAGCTTTCTCAGACAGGTTGGCAAGATAGAAAGAGCTTAGTTTAAAGTTGATTTTATTTATCAATATCACAATTAGGCTTGCGATAACACTGCAGTGAAGTTACTGTGAAAACCCCCTAGTGGTCACACTCTTGTTCAGGTACACTGCAGGAGACTTTAGCACATCCTAACTAGATGTTAGATTTGTGGGAAGAAACTGCAGCATCCGGAGGAAACCCTCGCAGACACGGGGAGAACCCACAATCCACATTTGGCATCCAATGGTGTCCTGATTCAGTGGGTTGGTCATGCTAAATTGTTCCTTAGTGACCAAAAGTGTGCCATTTAGATGGATTGGACATACTGAATTGTCCCTTCATGTCCAAAGATGTACTGTTTAGGTGGATCAGCCATACTAAGTTTCCTCTTAGTTGCAAAGATGTGCAGGTTAGGTGGTTAGTGAACCTTTGGGAAAAGATATTGACTATCTAGCTGATCTGTGCCCCTCATTATTTTAAAGACCTCTATAAGAACACCTCTCAGTCTCCTACATTCCAGGGAAAATAGTCCCAATCTATCCAGCCTCTCCTTAAAACTTAAACCATTAAGTCCTGGTAGCATAATTGCCCCTTAGTGTTCAAGGATGTGTGGGTTACTTGGATTGGCCATGCTAAATTGCCTCTTAGTGTCAGGGGTATTAAATAGGTTATAAGGATGGGGCCTTGATGGGATTGTTGCCAGTGCAGATTGGATAGGCTGAATGGCCTCCTTCTGCAACGTACAGATCCTGTGAATCTACTCTATGGATATGGACAATTAGAGATGGCTAATATGCACTGCCCTGGGCAGTGAAACCCACATCCTGTAGATGGGTTGGTGGGGGGAGAAAACTTTGCAGAAGAATCAATTTTTGTTTTGTCGTGACCCCTCAGCTGTGATGGGGCCAACTAATTGGACTGAGGCCAAAGGGTCAAAGTGTGACCTTTCTTTATAATCTAGGCCCGTCTGGTCGTGTGTTACGGCTGTATGCTCACTCCATTCCATTGTTGCCTTGGAGACGGTGGGTGAAAAGCTATTTCCTGAATGTCTCCACTTACGTGGCTTACTTAGTCACTGATGAGGGGGCGGGGTGGGGTGGGGTGGGAGAGGGGCATCCTAGGAGGCAATCTGTGTCACCAACGAGGCTGGAATCTGGAGTAGGCCTTGCCCATGGCCGATTTTCCTGCTCCCGCCCCCGGAGGAAGTCTGCGGACAATCCCATCGCTCCATTGGCCTTTTCCTTTCTGTTATTTCCCGGCCCCGCCCCCACAATCCCCACTCCCTGTCCAACCCCCTCCCAACTCTGGGTTTTAGACCCTGCACCGCTTGGGAGGCTAAATGGTCATGGGTTCTCTCTCCCCGTGTCTGCGTGGGTTTCCTCCCACAGTTCGAAAGACATGCTGGTCAGGTGCTAAGGTCACTTCTCCTGAAGTGTACCCAAACAGGAGTGTGGCGACTAGGGGATTTTAACCGCAACTTCATTGCGGCGTTAACGTAAGCCAATTTGATGCCCGCACTGGTGTGCTGCTGAATAGTGTATCCCACGGATCCCGCGGGTCTGGCAGAGAGGTGTACAGAACTTGTCTCCCAGGTGCTGCAAGGGGTGGGGGCTCTAAAACCCGAATGTGGCCTGGTTACTTTGATGGGAACCAAGAGGGAATGTGTTTGGCAGAGTGGAGAGTGCAGTCGGGAATCTCCTCTCCCGCTGTGCCTTTGCTTAGCCAGCTGTGTACGTACATTATCACTGGTTGGTGGGAGGCCAGTTTCCCTGCAGTTTTATGAATGGAGTGTTATTACCAGCTCTGCACAACATCTGTCGCACTGAAGAAAGGTTGGGGGGGGTGGGGTGGCGGGGGTGGGGGGGTGGGTGGAGGTGGGAATGACAAGGAAAAGCTCTGCTGCTTCCCCAGGAATAGCTCATCCCTCATATCTGTACTGTCCTCCGGCAGAACTTTGCCGCTTCAAGAAAGCCAGTTTGCCGTTTCCCTTCCGCACTCCCCCACCCAAGAAAAGAATGGCCTGTGCAATGTAGAGGCCTCCCATCCGTTGATTCCGTCAACATTCCCGGCTGCCTCGGCAAAGCAGCCAGCATAATTAAAGACCTCACGGACCCCGGACATTCTCCCTTCCACCTTCTTCCATCAGAAGAAAGATACAAAATTCTGAGGTCACGCACCAACCGCCTCAAGAACAGCTTCTTCCCTGCTGCTGTCAGACTTCTGAATGGACCTATCTCGCATTAAGTTGATCTACACACTAGCTACTACATTCTGCATGCTCTTATTTCCTTCGCTATGAAGGGTATGCTTTGTCTGTACCATGTGCAAGAAACAATACTTTTTGCTGCATACATGTGACAATAATAAATCGAATCAAATCAAATTAGCACGGAAACAGTCCTTTTAGCCCAACTTGTCCATGCTGCCCAGTTTTTATTATTGAGCTAGTAATCCCAATTGCCCATATCCCTTATACCCAGGTAACTGCTCAAATGCATTTCAGAAGACAAAATTATACCTGCCTCTAAACTACTTCTGGCAGCTTGTTCCAGACACTCACCACCCTCTGTGTGAAAAAGTTGCCCCTCTGGATCCTTTTGTACTTCTCCCCTCTCACTTATGCCCTTTAGGTTTACATTCCCTTACCTCTGGGAAAAGATATTAACTATCTAGGTGATCTGTGCTCCTCATTATTTTGTAGACCTCCATAAGATCACCTCTCAGCCTCCTACATTCCAGGGAAAATAGTCCCAATCTATCCAGCCTCTCCTTAAAGCTCAAACCAGCAAGTCCTGGTAGCATCCTAGTAAATCTTTTCTGCACTCATACTTTAGATATGAGCTTGTGATTGGAGGGATATTCTCATCATTTCATTGAAGGTTTTGTCTCGTGATGGTGGTTCAGTCAGAGATGGATTTTGTCATGACCAACTCAGGGTAGATCTTAGGCGTCACACCATATTTGAACCCTCTGCCCTGATCAGATGTGCTTTTGACATATCCAGAACTCTCTTTCCTGACCTTTGACGCCCCCCCCAACCCCATTGCAAAGTACTTTGGCGCAAATGTTTAGCGGGGAGTGCAAGGGGACAGAATTGATACACAACAGAATTTGATTTGACTTATTATTGTCATATATACTGGGATACAGTGATAAGTATTGTTTCTTGCATGCTGTACGGACAAAGCATACTGTTCATAGAGAAGGAAAGGCGTGCAGATTGTAGTGTTTACAGCCATAGCTAGGGTGTAGAGGAAGATTTTTTTCATATTCATTTGTGGGCCATGGGCGTCGCTGGCTGGGCCAGCATTTATTGCCCATCCCTAGTTACCCTTGGAGGCCAGTTGAGAGTCAACCACATTGCTGTGGCTCTGGAGTCACAAGTAGGCCAGACTAGATAAGGATGGCAGATTTCCTTCTCTAAAGGATGTTAGTGAACTAGATGGGCTTTTCCAACAATCGACAATGGGCATCAGTAGATTCTTAATGCTAGAGTTTTTAAATTGAATTCAAATTCCACTATCTGCTGTGGCAGGATTCGAACCCAGAATGTTAGTTCGGTTTCTGGATTAATAGTGTAGCGATAATATCACTAGACCTTCACCTCAGCTTAATGTTTGGTAGGTCTATTTGAAAGTCGATGGAAGCATCAGGGAAGAAACTGTTCTCGAGTCGGTTGGTACGTGATCTCGGACTCCTGTAACTTCTTCCCGACAGAAGAAGGTGGAAGAGAGAATGTCCAGGGTGCGTGCGGTCCTTAATTATGCTGGCTGCTTTTCCGAGGCAGCAGCAAGTGTAGACAGAGTCAGTGGATAGGAGGTTGCGTGATGGAATGGGTTCACGACCCTTTGTAGTTTCTTGCAGTCTTGGTCAGGGCGGAGAGATTGGCTGTGAGAGATTGACTGTCACCCCAGTGAGAGTCAGTCTTTGAGAGTAGGAGGAGGGGAGAGAGAGAGAGAGAGAGAGAAGATGTCAAAGATGGAAGAGATGGCGAGCTGGGTGGGTGCTGGGTTCGCGCGCGGAATACGCCTCTTCCAATGTCGAACTGCGCTTCTTGGCCACGGGAATGCTAACAAGGACGTGCAACGCTAAAGCGTCCCATTGTTGCTTTTCCCCAGCACAAGGTTCCCATTGTATCCCGGGGAGCAGTGCAGAGGTCGAAAGGACACAGAAAACATTTGCTGCGGGAGGGTATTTTTGTGTGCGTGTGTGTGTATATTCTGCCGTTTCCTCTTTGCTTTTTAGTTTGGGGTTTTTTTTTCCGTGCTCTTGCAACAACATCCAGAACCGGCCCCTAAACTTCAGCTGCGATCGCGTAGCGCCTGATTACTTGGGAGACCATTGGGCCCCCACCTTCTCCTAAGTGCTCCCTGTGTCACTGCCCTGTGCACCCATCTGCCCTCGCCCTACGCTCGCGGACCAATCCTGGCTCCCCGCTCCACCGGTTACCCCGATTTAGAGTTCTCCTCCGTCTTTCGAAACCCCTCCTTTTTCCCTCCTTGTGTCTCGTCTCGCCTCACCTCACCCTCCTCTTCCTCCAGACCCACAGCCCTCCGAGATCTCCCCCTTCCTCGGATGCTGGCCTCTTTTTTTTCCAACACTGTCCTGAGTTTAACCACCTCAGGCTGCTCGCCTAGAAGGGGATTTAAAAAAAAAGAACAATGGAACTTGGAAATGTCCAGGTGAGTTCCGTTTGACAGTATTTGAGCCCTGTTCAGACCAGCGGCTTGCTTCTCAGTGCCAAATCTGTCTGGGTGGCACAATGGTTGGCATTGCTGTCTCACAGCACCCAGGGAACCAGATTCAGTTCCAGCCTTGTGTGGAGTTTGCACAGTCTCCCCATGTCCGCTTGGGTTTCCTCCAGGTGCTCCTATTTCCTCCCACAGTCCGAAAGACGTGCTGGTTAGGTGCATTGTTCGTGATAAGTTTCCCCTTAGTGTCCAAAGATATGCAGTTCAAGTAGATTGGCCATGCTAAATTGCCCCTTAGTGTCCAAAGATGTTCTTAGTGTCCAAAGATGTGCAGGTTAGGTTGATTGGCCATACTTATTTGCCCCTTAGTGTCCAAAGATGTGTGGGTTAGTTGGATTGGCCATGCTAAACTGCACCTTAGTGTCCAAAGATGTGCAGGTTAGGTGGGTTGGCCATGCTAAATTGCCCCTTCGTGACAGGCGGCATTGGCAGGGTAAATATGTGAGGTTATGGGAATAGGGCCTGGATGGGATGGTGGCCAGTGCAGACTCAATGGGCTGAATGGCCTCACTCTGCATTGTAGGGATTCTATAGATATGGAATTGCAGGTAAGGTCATCTCTGTAAATGGATAGTCATTCAGCATGCCCTCATTTTACCAGGGACTCTCCCCTCCAGACATTGCGCATTACCATCTACCTCAATCCAACATATTAATGGTGGCTATTTATCCTAAAGCTTTGAGGGGGTGGAGAAGGTTTCGTGAAGGGTAGGTCATGCCTTACTAACCTCATTGAGTTTTTTGAGAAAGTGACCAAAGAGGTGGATGGGGGTAAGGCGGTTGATGTAGTATATATGGACTTTAGTAAGGCGTTTGATAAGGTGGCCCATGGAAGACTTCTACAGAAAATGCAGATGTGTGGAATAGAGGGTGATTTAGCTAATTGGATTAGGAATTGGCTGGCAGATAGAAGACAGAGGGTGGTGGTTGATGGGAGATATTCATCGTGGAGTTCGGTGACAAGTGGTGTGCCTCAGGGGTCTGTTTTGGGGCCCCTGCTGTTTGTAATTTTTATAAATGATCTGGATGAGGGTATTGAGGGATGGATCAGTAAATTTGCAGATGACACTAAAGTCGGTGGAGTGGTAGATAGTGAAGAGGGGTGTTATAGTTTACAGAGTGACTTGGACAAGTTGCAGAGCTGGGCCGAGAGGTGGCAAATGGAGTTTAATGTGGAAAAGTGTGAGGTAATGCACTTTGGCAGGAACAATAAATGTGTAGAGTATAGGGCTAATGGTAGGGCTCTTAATAGTGTTGAGGAACAGAAGGATCTTGGTGTATGTGTCAATAGATCCCTGAAAGTAGGCAGTCAAGTGGATAAAGTTGTTAAGAAGGCATATGGAGTCTTAGCTTTTATTGGTAGGGGGATTGAATTTAGGAGCCGCAGCATCATGTTGCAACTGTACAAAACTCTAGTGCGGCCGCACTTGGAGTATTGTGTGCAGTTCTGGTCCCCACATTATAAGAAAGATGTGGAGGCATTGGAGAGGGTACAGAGGAGGTTTACCAGGATGTTGCCTGGTATGGAGGGCAGGTCCTATGAGGAGAGGTTGAAGGATTTGAGGTTGTTTTCGTTAGAAAGGAGGCGGCTAAGAGGGGATCTTATTGAAGCATATAAGATGATTAGAGGTTTAGATAGGGTGGACAGTGATAGCCTTTTTCCTAGGATGGAGAAAGCTAGCACGAGGGGACACAGCTTTAAATTAAGGGGTATGAGTTATAGGACGGATATCAGAGGTAGGTTCTTTACTCAAAGAGTGATTAGGGAGTGGAATGCCCTGCCTGCAGCTGTTGTAGATGCGCCAAGTTTGGTGGCGTTTAAGAGGTTAATTGATAAGTATATGGAAGAGAAGGGAATGGTTTAGTTTGGAGGGGCATTGCTTTTTATTTCGGTCGGCACAACATCGAAGGCCGAAGGGCCTGTTCTGTGCTGTAATGTTCTATGTTCTATGTTCTAAGGTGATGTACCCTCTGTCCTGTGTACAGCCATGTTGCAGGTTAGAGTCCTAACCTTTATCTGTGGCAGTGCTGGGCCATCCAGAGCTCTAGCCCATCAGGGGAAGATCGGTGGGGGTGGGGGGTGAGTTCTGGGTCAACGTGGGACGTTGGGGCCCGGGGGGGGAACCGGGAGCAGCTGGAGCTGGGAGTGTGGGGAATGGAAGCAGAAGACATTCCTGACCTCACTTGAGCTGCTTTAACTCCCAGTCTGGCACTCCATTTCAATTTGGAACCTGCGTAAGACCCCTGCAGTGCAGAAAGAGGCCACTCGGCCCATTGAGTCTGCGCTGACTCTCCAAAGGGGCCTCCCATCCAAAGCTTTGTTGAGTCTTTCAATTGCAGTCCAGTGAAAGGAGATGATGCCAGTCCAGTTTCTTCACAAACTGACTTTCACTTTTACAAGTCCACATACACACCCACCCAACAGCCAGAGCCGCTTGTAACCCCTTCATATATCCCGGAGAATACCATTAAACAATTAACATGCAAATTAGGTCTAAATTGGAAGGTTGCATTTCACCCAGTCCAAACAGCCCTCCCTTTCAACCTATCCCCGAACCCCCACACATTTACCACGGCCAATCTACCTAACCAGCATGTCTTTCAGATTGTGGGTGGAAACTGGAGGAAACCCACGCAGACATGGGTAGACTGTGCAACCCCCGCACAGGCAGTGACCCGAGCCGGGAATCGAACCCGGTTCCCTGGCACTGTGAGACAGCAGCGCTAACCACCCTGCCACACTCCTCCCACATCACTGGCTTCTCCACGAACCCTGCGTCTCCCCCACTCCCCTTACTAATGGGGTAAGAATGATCCCTGGAATGGTTGAGGACTCTGGGTCTGTACTTGTTGGAGTTTAGAAGAATGAGGGAGAGATCTTGTTGAAACTTACAGGATGCTGCGAGGCCCTGGATAGAGTGGATGTGGAAAGGATGTTTCCACTAGTAGGAAAAACTAGAACCAGAGAGGGCACAACCTCAGGGTAAAGGGACGATCCTTTAAAACAGAGATGAGGTGGAATTTCTTCAGCCAGAGGGAGTGTGTCAGTATTTACAGGGGGTCCCTGAGGAGTGTGTCAGTATTTACAGGGGGTCCCCAGGGAGTGTGTCAGTATTTACAGGGGTCCCTGGGGAGAGTGTCAGTATTTACAGGGGGTCCCCGGGGAGTGTGTCAGTATTTACAGGAGGTCGCCGGGGAGTGTGTCAGTATTTACAGGGTTCACCGGGGAGTGTGTCAGTATTTACAGGGGGTCCCCGGGGAGTGTGTCAGTATTTATAGCGGGGGTCCCCGGGGAGTGTGTCTGTATTTACAGGGGGTCCCCGGGGAGAGTGTCAGTATTTACAGGGGGTCCCCGGGGAGTGTGTCAGTATTTACAGGGGTCCGGGGAGTTGTCAGTATTTACAGGGGGTCCCCGGGGAGTGTGTCAGTATTTACAGGGGGTCCCCGGGAGTGTGCTGTATTTATTCAGGGGGTCCCCGGGGAGTGTGTCAGTATTTACAGGGGTCCCCGGGGAGTGTGTCAGTATTTACAGGGGGTCCCCAGGGAGTGTGTCAGTATTTCAGGGAGGTCCCCGGGGAGTGTGTCAGTATTTACAGGGGATCCCCGGGGAGTGTGTCAGTATTTACAGGGGATCCTGGGGAGTGTGTCAGTATTTACAGGGGATCCCGGGGAGTGTGTCAGTATTTACAGGGGGTCCCCGGGGAGTGTGTCAGTATTTACAGGGGGTCCCCGGGGAGTGTGTCTGTATTTACAGCGGATCCCTGGGAAGTGTGTCAGTATTTAAAGGGGGTCCCCGGGGAGTGTGTCTGTATTTACATGGGGTCCCCGGGGAGTGTGTCTATATTTACAGGGGGTCCCCGGGGAGTGTGTCAGTATTTACAGGGGGTCCCTGGGGAGTGTGTCAGTATTTACAGGGGGTCCCTGGGGAGTGTGTCAGTATTTACAGGGGGTCTCTGGGGAGTGTGTCTGTATTTACAGGGGGTCTCTGGGGAGTGTGTCTGTATTTACAGGGGGTCGCTGGGGAATGTGTCAGTATTTACACGGAGTCCTGGGGAAGTGTGTCAGTATTTACAGGGGGTCTCCAGAGAGTGTGTCTATATTTACAGAGGGTATCCTGGGGAGTGTGTCTGTATTTACAGGGATCCAGGGGGAGAGTATCAGTATTTAGAGGGTGTCCCTGGGGAGTGTGTCTCAGGGAATGTGTCAACATTTACAGGGGGTCCCCGGGGAATGTGTCAGTGTTTACAGGGGGTCCCTGGGGAATGTGTCAGCATTTACATGGAGGTCCCAGAATATGTGAACATATTTAAGGTATCCAGGAATGCAGCAATGGCCCGAGAGAATTGGGAAAACATGAAGCAGTTTTACAAGATATCGAATTATGCTAATTCTCTGTATTTTAATCATTTTATATTTGCTTAATTTTAAAATCAAACAATCTAACTGCTTTTCAGTTTTGTGAGGCAGTATTTGTTTTTTCACAAAGGACAATCTGGTCTGGGCTGCAATTAGAAGCAGAGAATCCTACAGTGCAGAAGGAGGCTATTCAGCCCATCAACTCTCTACCAATCATGAACGACTCAGACCCTAACCTGATAATCTCATGCATCTAATCCAGCTAGTCCGCCTGACACTAAGGGGCAATTTAGCATGGCCAATCCACCTAACCTACATATCGGGGGTGCAGGTGCACAAGTCTCTGAAGGTAGCAGAGCAGGTGGAGAAGGTTGTGAAGAAAGCATATGGTATGCTAGCCTTTATAGGAAAGGGTATAGAGTACCTTTAATGTTGCAGTTGTATAAAACGTTGGTTAGACCTCATCTGGAATACAGTGTCCAGTTCTGGTCACCTTACTACCGGAAGGACGTGGAGACTCTGGAGAGAGTGCAGAGGAGGTTTACCAGGATGCTGCCTGGTATGGAAGGTCTGAGTTACGAGGAGAGGTTAGGCAAATTGGGGCTATTTTCTTTAGAAAGATGTAGACTTAGAGGAGTCCCCGGGAAGAGTGTTAATAGATGATGATATTGATTGTTTTTATCCTACAGGTGCTTTGGTCCACCTTGTTGTCTAACAAGGGGCATACACGCGATGGGTCGTGAGAGGGCTGCTCTTGGATTTTTTTTCAAGAGTATCCCAGTGCTTCACGTCGTTAGTGTACGCTTGACCTGGACCATTTGATGGGCAACATGACAGCTCAGTGACTATCGCTGTGCTGTGCAGATACATGGATTTGGGCCTGTGTCTGTGGGAGTTTGTGCATTCTCCCCATGCTTGCATGGGTTTTCTCCGGGTGCTCCGGTTTCCTCCCACATCCCAAAGATGTGCTCTTAGGCTAATTGGCAGAACAAATTTTCCTTAAATTGTCTTAAATTTGGTTTTAATCCATAGATCTATAAACATAGACAGGGATCACGGGTAGAGGTGGGAACATAGGGGTGGCGGCGTGGGCTCGTTGGGCCGAAAGGCCTGTTTGCCGTGCTGTTTTGTTCTTTGTCCTTTATCTTTGGGCGCTGAGGGGCAATTTAGCATGGCCAATCACATAAACTACACATCTTTGGACTTTGAGAGGCAATTTAGCATGGCCTATCTATCTAAACTACACATCTTTGGCTACTAGGGGCAATTGAGCATGGCCAGTCTACCTAAGCTACACATTGTTCAGACTGTGGGAGGAAACCCACATAGACATGGGGAGAATGTGCAAACTCTACACAGTCCCGAGGTGGGAATTGAACCCAGGTCCCTGGCGCTGTGGGGCAGAAATGTTGACCAGCGTGCCGTTCTGCCAGAGCAGGGCCGAATGGCCTGCTCCATATCCTGCCGATTCTGACTCCCGAGTAGATGACCTCAACCAGGAGTTAGAGATTTGCCGGCGAGGGAAGGGCGGGGGCGGGGGGGGCGGTTGACTAAACAGCAACTCAGCAGCTCAGCAACTACGCGAGGTTCCGTTCTCTGAGTGAGTGTCCGTGACAGAGTTCCGCAGCGAGTGAAGGTTGGTGCTTTATAGTGCAAATAGCGGACTCGAGCTTCAAGTCTCTGAGGGGCCCGAAGCGGAATATAACAGACGGATGGTTAGTCTCAGATGTCAGAAGCTTGAATATTCAATTAGAAAAGATAATCCACAGCTGTGGGGTGGGAGTCTGCACAATCCAGACAGCTGTCAAACTTACACCCAGCGTACAGAGCAGGAACAAACCACCAAGACTGTTTATCCTTCCACACGAGGCCTCGTCCCAGCTTAATCTATTCTCAGCAATAACCTTCGATTCCCCCCTCTCTGATGTGTTTATCTAACCTCCCCCCCCCCCCCCCCTCAAAAACCTCTTCACGTACCTGTCTCCCCGTGGCGGCTGGTTCAGCTCCGAAAGTTGAGAGAGAGTCAGGGGGATGAGTAGTGCTTGCTTCCTGGGCCAGTGGAGTGCCTTAGCAAGCTGCGCTGGTCAGTTCGGAGTTGCCTTATTTGTCCGAGTCGCGAGCGGGTTGGGCAACAACCGTAGGATTCCCCACAGGGCGGAGGGAGGCCGTTCAGCCCGTCGAGCTTGCACCGACAACGGTGCTACCCCAGGCCGCGGCAGGGACCCTGTGTGGAGCTTGGTGTTCTCCTAGCCTTTGCATGGGTTTCCTCTGGGTGCCCCGGTTTCAAAAGAACAAAGAACAATTCCAGCACAGGAACAGGCCCTTCGGCCCTTCAAGCCTGCACCAACCATGCTGCCCGACTTAACTAAAACCCCCCTCCCCCTTACCCTTCTCTCTATCCCCATCCTGTTCACGTATTTGTCAAGAAAGCCGTTAAAAAGTCACAATCGTGTCTGCTTCCACTACCTTCCCCCCCCCCCCCACCCCGGCAGCGAGTTTCACCACCCTCTGTATATAAAAAAAAAAGCACATCCGCTTTAAACCTTACCCCTCACACCTTAATCCTGTGCCCCCCTAGTAATTGACTCTTCCACCCTGGGGAAAAAGCTTCTGACTATCCACTCTGTCCATGCCCCTCATAATCTTGTAGACTTCTATCAGATCACCCCTCAACCTCCGTTGTTCCAGTGAGAAAAACCAAGTTTCTCCACCTCTCCTTATAGATAATACCGTCCACAAATCTTTTCTGTACCCTCTCCAAAGCTTCCACGTCCTTTTGGCAGTGAGGCAACCAGAATTGAACACTCTATTCCAAGTGTGCCCTAACTAAGCTTCTGTAAAGCTACAACCTGACTTGCCAATTTTTAAACTCAGTGCCTCGACCGATGAAGGTAAGCATTGCCGTATTGACTGCCTTTTCTACCTGTGTTGCCAGTTTCAGTGAACTGTGTACCTGTACACCCAGATCCCTTCACCTATCAATAGCCTTAAGCGTTCTGCCATTTACTGTATATTTCCTATCTGTATTAGACATTCCAAAATGCATTACCTCACATTCCTTCCACAGTTTGAAAGACGTGCTGGTTAAGGGTGTATTGGCCATGCTAAATTCTCCCTCAGTGTACCCGAACAGGCACTGGAGTGTGGTGACTAAGGGATTTTAGTGTGCAACAAACAGTACAGTATATTAATACACGTGACAATAATAAATTGAATGAATTCAAGTTTGTAGAATCCTACAGTGCACAAAGATGAGTTTGCTCTGACCACAATCCACTGAGGCCCTATCCCCATAGAAACATAGAAGATAGAAGCAGGAGGAGGCCCTTCGAGCCCGCTCCGCCATTCATTACCATCATCTAACTCAATAGCCTAATCCTGCTTTTTCCCCGTAACCTTTGATCTCATTCGCCCCAAGTGCTATACCCAGCCTCCTCTTGAATACATTCAGTGTTTTGGCATCAACTCCGGTAATGAATTCCACAGACTCACCTCTCTTTGATGAAGAAATGTTTCCTCTCCTCCATCCTGTATGGCCTACCCTAGCTCGTTCCCCTGATACTAAAGGGCAATTTAACACGGCCAATTCACCAAACCTAATATTTACTTTAGTAGTCACAAGTAGGCTTACGTTAACACTGCACTGAAGTCACTGTCAAAAACCGCCTCGTTGCCACACTCCGGCGCCCGTTCGGGTACGCTGAGGGTGAATTTAGCACGGCCAATGCGCCCTAACCAGAAGGTCGTTTGAATTCTGGGAGGAAACCCACATAGACACAGAGGGAACATGCAATTCCATTCAGATAGTGATCCAAGTCGGGAATCAAACCCGAGTCCCTGGTGCTGTGAGGCAGCAATGCTAACCACTGTGCAATCCGCATATTTTTGGGACACTGAGGAGCAATTTAGCACAGCCAATCCACCTAACCTGCACATCTTTGGACACTAAGGGGCAATTTAGCATGGCCAATCCTCCTAACTAGCATCGTTTGAACTGTGGAAGGAAACCCACGCAGACACAGGGAGAACGTGCAGGCTCCACACAGACAGTGACCCAAGCCGGGAATCGATCCTGAGTCCCTGGTGCTGTGAGGCAGCAGTGCTAACCACTGTGCCGCTCCCCTAACTCCTTTGCAAGTGTTAATGTAAGACTACTCGCGACACTAATAAATTAATAAACTTTTCCCCCCTCGCTTCTCTCCTGCGTTTTGCGCGGTTGAGGGATTAAGCTGTGATTCTGATCGATGCCCGGGAGGGTGGGTGAGCTGGTTGCCGTGGCAATGCTGAGCACTTGTCCGAGCTGCGATGGGCAGGTTGATGTTGAGGGGAATTGGCTGTGCCCTCAGTGGGAGGGGGCGCTAAGGGGAGGCAAGGGTCTTGCTAGTCTGGTACTGAGGCAGCATTAGCCCCTTGGAGTAATTGCATTGTCAAAAGTGGTGATATAATGGATGCACTGTCTGATTCTGGGCCTGAAGGTGAATCAATTTACCAAGCCTGGCTTCACTGTGATACCAGTTTAGTTTCTGACATTGGATTGCAGAGTGTGTTAAGCAGTAAGTCTGCGCCAGTCTGCTTGTTATCCACTGCTGGCTAGGGTGACAAGAGGCTCATTGCACAGAACAGGCCTCTAGGCTCAGTAGGCCCCATGCTGGTATTTACACTCCACACAAGCCTTAAATATTAAACTGGGAGAGATTTCCCCACTCCCCCCAGCCATGGTATGCACCACCTCACCCTGCCCCCACCCTCTGTGCCCCTGGACACAGCAGTGGTTCCTCAGTATCGGTGGCATGGTGATTAGCACCGCTGTCTCACAGCGCCAGGGACCCGGGTTTCATTCTGGCCTCGGGTGTCTGTCGGTGTGGAGTCTGCACATTCTCCCCATATCTGCGTAGGTTTCCCCCTGGTGCTCCGGTTCCCCCCACCCCCACCCCCTCCCGCCGCAAACCAAAGATGTGTGAGTTGGGTGGTTTGGCCATGCTAAATCTGGCCCCCACAACTGGCGCCACGGTCTGAACAGAACATTGAATCGTTCTGACCTTAACAGCGCTATTAGACATTCTGCGTGTTTTCAGAGGGGTCTCCCACGCGGTGTGTGTAAAATATCCCATAGGAGAAATATCTCATTGCTGTTACTGGAATCTTGCTGTGTACTACCTGGCAGCTGCATAGCATCAGTAAATTTGCTTCACACATAGTCCCTCAAACTTCAGAAACTTTTTAAATTCCCTTTTCTTCTTTGATCACTTTATTATTCTCTTCTCTGGCTTGCTCTTTCTCTCTCACTTACTCTTGCTCTCTGTCTCTTTCTATCTCAAACTCTCTCTCACTCTTTGGCTCTCTCTATCTGTCTTCTTGCTCATGCACTCTTGCTCTCGTTCTCTCTCTCCCTCTCTCCCTCTCTCACTGTCTCACTCCCACATACACTCGCTGAGTTTCTGTCTCTCAGTCTCGCTCTCATTGTTTCTCTATCTATCTATCTCTCTATCTTTCTCTTTCTGTCTCTATCTATCCTGCTATCTCTCTCTATCTCTCTGTCTCTGTCTCTGTCTCTCTCTAATAGTAGCTCTCTCCCTCTGTCTCCCTCTCTCTCATATATCTATCTGTCTATTTACCAACCTATTTGTCTCTCTGTCTATCTCTCTATATTTCCATCTTTCTGATTCTCTCTATCCCTCTTTCTATCTATCTCTATCTATTTATCTTTCTCTCTGTCTCCCTCTCTCTCTCTCTCTTTGTCTCTCCCTCTCTCTCTCTCTCTTTCTCTGTCTATCTTTCTCTCTATCTCTTTATCTCTCTATCTCTATCTCTCTCTCTCTATCTCTCTCTCTCTTTCTTTCTCTCTCTATTTCTATCTTTCCCCCTCTCTCCCTCTCTTTTTCTATCTATCTATCCCTATTCCTCTTTAATACTAGCTATCTGTCTATCTCTCTCTATCTCTCGATCTCTGTCTCTTTATCTCTCTATCCCTCCCTCTGTCTCTCTTGCTCTCTCTGTCTTTCTCTCTCTTCTATCTCTATCTCTCCCTCTGCCTCTCTCTCTCTCTCTCTATTTCTATCCTCTGTCTCTCTCCCTCTGTCTCTCCCTCTTTGTCTATCTCTCCATCTCTCTGTCTCTCTCTCTCTCTATCTCTCCCTCAGTCTCTCTTGCTCGCTCTTTCTCTATCCCTCTGTCTCCCTCTCTATCTCTCAGGTAATAAGGGACAGGGAGTGCGATCAGGGCTTGGGCTAATATATCTCAGTTCAGAAGGAGCAGAAATAAGGCTGGCCCAGAAAAGGGAAATTGGTCTTTGGAGTGCGGGTTCCTGTTGCGTTTTCACCTCCTGAGGTAAAACCGCTTCACACCTCAGCAAGGAGCCCTCACACTAACATGTCCAACTCTTTAATCTACCTCCGGCATCAAGAGGTTCTGGCACATTATTCCCCCTCCACTTGTTCCTTGCCTAAGACAGTTTCTTGACCCACGCCCTCCCGTCAGAAGGGGTCATGACATCATCTAAACGACTGCTATTTCTGTGGCAATCAGTAGCCAGCACTCTCTCTCTTCAGCAAGTTCTCTTACAAGCATTCACCTTTAGGTTGGATTTGATTTGATTTATTATTGTCACATCATATATATTAACAGTGAAAAGTATCTGTATTAGACATATTTCTGTATTATCTGTATTTCTTGCGCACTATAAAGACAAAGTATACTGTTCATAAGGAAGGAAGGGGGAGAGTGCAGAAGGTAGTGTTACTAGGGTGCAGAGAAAGATCGACTTAATGCGAGATAGGTCCATTCAAAAGTCTGACGGCAGCAGGGAAGAAGCTGTTCTTGAGTCGGTTGGTACGTGACCTCAGACTTCTGTATCTGTTTCCTGATGGAAGAAGGTGGAAGAGGGAATGTCCGGGGTGCATGGGATCCTTAATTATGCTGGCTTTGCCAAGGCAGCAGGAAGCGTAGACAGAGTCAATGGATAGGAGGCTGGTTTGCGTGATGGATTGGGCTACACTCATGATCTTTTGTAGCTCCTTGCAATCTTGGGCAGAGCAAGAGCCCATACCAAGCTGTGATACAACCAGAAAGAATGCTTTCTATGGTCCATCTGTAAAAGTTGGTGAGAGTTGTAGCTGACATGTCAATTTTCCTTAGTTCTCCTTACTTTTATGGGCATTCACCTTTCAGTTCTTTCCAAAGCAACTGCTCCTCCTTTGACCCCCTGTCGAGAGGTGGCAGACTGAAGCACACTCAGGAAGTCTGAGGTGCCGTGACAACATGCACATTGTATCTGGCGAATATGGATGGCAGTGGTAGAGGTTCCAATGCCCTTTCCATCACACGTCTGACCAGGACTCTCTCCTGCTCTTTGCATTTTGTTGGAAGGATTTTGCCAGGTTGGTGCTGAACCTGTTTGCCCAGGTGATGAACATGACCATCGAGTCCTGGGGTGGGACTCGAACCCGGAGCTTCTGGCTCAGCGGCAGAAGGCTAAATCCAAAAGAGCTCCTTAAATCTTCTGTCTAATATCCTGAAAATGGCCTACCGGTGGGTCTCACACTTAGAATCCTAGAATCCTGCAATGCAGAACGAGGCCATTCGGCCCATCGAATCTGTGCTGTCTACAATCCCACTCAGGCACTATCCCCCTAACCCCATACATTTACCCTAGCTAGTCCTCCCTGACCCTCACATCTTTGGACTGTGGGAAGGAACTGGAGCAGGAAACCCATGCAGACACGAGGAGAACATGCAAACTCCACACAGACAAGACTGGAATTGAACCTGGAATCCCAGTGCTGTGAGGCATCAGTGCTAACCACTGTGCAACCAAGAATGCCATCTTTTTTCCTATTTATTTGTGTGACATGGGCATTCACTGGCTGGCCAACATTCATTGCCCATCTCTAGTTGCCTGAGGGCAATTGAGAGTCAACCACATTGCTGTGACTCCGGAGTCACAGGTAGGAGAGACTGGCTAAGGACAGCAAATTTCCTTCCCTGAAAGACATTAATGAACCAGATTGGTTTTTCCAACAGTGCTTTCATGGTCATCAGTAGATTCTGAATTCCTGATTTTTTTAAAAATTAAATTCAAATTCCACCATTTGCCGTGGCGGGATTCAAACCCGGGTCCCCAGAACATTAACTGAGTTTCTGGATTAATAGTCTAGCGATTGTACCACTCAGCCATGGTCTTGGGATTGTGCTGAAGATTTGGCAAACAGATTCTCATTGGTCAAGACATTGCCATGGAAACTGCACCAGGGACCAGTTAACTGCCAAGCTTCCTTTTCAGATTCAAATCAGGCAAATTAATCTGGATTGGTCAGTACGTTGCCATGGGATATTAGCCAGGGTATGGCTGCCCCAGAGCTCTTGTTTAGTTGAAAAAGATGCAACATATGGAGATTTTTCTTTTCTTTGCAAAGAGCAAGGCCCAGTATGTGAGTATATGTTGCTTTTAGCATGTGTTGGTGAGCACCACTGCCAGTGCAGACAGATAATCTTAAGCTGCTTGTCAGCGTAATTCTCAGCACAATCAGAATTGTTTGGCAAGTGCTGCCCAATTGTGAATCATGCCTGATGTGCTGGGTTTTGCACGCTTGGCGTGTGATCAGGACGTTGCAAAGAACAATACAGCACACAGGAACAGGCCCTTCAGCCCTCCAAACCTGTGCCCATCATGATGGCACTTACGGAGTCCGTGCCCTTCCATTTCCATCCCTTTACGTATTTGTCTACTTGCCCTTAAATGCTGCTATTATACCTGCTCCTACCACCTCCCTGGGCAACGCGTTCCAGACAGTCACCACCCTCTGTGTAAAAAAAAAACCTTGCCTCGCACATCTCCTCTAATCTTTGCCCCTCGCACCTTAAATCCACGTCCTCTCGTAGTTGACTTTTCTACCCTAGAAAAGGAGCATCTGACTATCCACTCTGTCCATGCCACTCATAATCTTGTAAACCTCATCAGATCACCCATTAACCTCCAGTGAGAACAAACTGAGTTTATCCAACCTCTCCTCATCTCGAATAACCTCCAGACCAGGCAACATCCTGGTAAACCTCTCCTGTATCTTCTCCGACGCATCCACATCTTTCTGGTAGTGTGGCGACCAGAAGTGTACAAACTGTTCGATTTGATTTATTATTGTCACTTAGTGTGCAGTAAAAAGTGTGCTAAACATACATAGAAAACCATTCATAGAGAAGGAAAGGAGAGAGTGCAGAACGTAGCGTTACAGTCATAGTTAGGGTATAGAGAAAGATCAACTTAATTCCAAATGAGACCTAACTAAGGTCTGTACAGCTGCAGCACGACCTGCTAATTTTTATATTCAACGCCCCAACTGATGAAGGCAAGCATGCTGTACGCCTTCATAGAATCATAGAATCCCTACAGTGCAGAAGAAGGCCAATCAGCCCATCGAGTTTGCACTGACCACAATCCCACCCAGATGTTATCTCCATAACCTCACACGTTTACCCTAGCTAGCCTCCTGACACTAAGGGGCAATTTAGCTAATCCACCTAACCTGCACATCTTTGGAGTGGGAGGAAACCAGAGCACCCGGAAGAAACCTATGCAGACACAGGGAGAACGTGCAAACTCCACACAGACACGGACCCAAAGCTAGAATTGAACCTGTGTCCCCGGCACTGTGAGGCAGCCATGCCAACCACTGTGCTACCGTGCTGCCCCAAACCTTCTTGACCACTTTCTCCATCTGCATTGCCACATTCAGTGATATGTGGGCATGCACACCCAGATCTCTCTAGCCTGTCAACGCCCCTCAGAGTTCTACTACTTACTGTATAATTCCTACATGCTTTGGACCTTCCCAAATGCGTTACCTCACATTACTTTTTGCAAACAGCCTAAAGTTTGATACAAGTCACTGGGGCACAAGGCCTCCATACCTGGCATCACACTGGCATTGAAATTCATACACCAATTTACCCAATTATGTGGAGGGTAGAAAGTTATTTTGGCTTTACGGCTGCATTCTGTCAGTTGAGATTAGCGTTCGATTGGCAACTCCATCACAACCGCGTCAAACAGCTAGTGTCACCTGCGGCTCGAATTTCTGAGACACCTTCCCCTCCCGGCTAATCTGAGGGCCGAACTCGTGTTGGGCTGGTGTCCATTGTCTTTGGCCCAAAGATGGTGGCCATTGGTCTGTCATGATTTGACGTGACGTAAGGCGAGTGACGGTCGATTACAGTGAGCAGTTGCCTCTTTACTAAGCTGTCGATAAGCCCATCCTGTAGTGTTTGGCACCGGAAGAATCCTGACACACTTGTTGACCGGTGAAAGTTGGCCTCTGCGTGGGCAGTGATGGAGAACCCACTGGTCAATTTCTCAACTAAAGAGAGAAAAGGGACTGTGCATTTCGAAGATGAATCTGCATGCAGGGTGAAGGGGTGGCACAATGCTGCCTCTCAGCACCGGGGACCCGGGTTCGATTCCGGCCTCGGGTCACTGACTGTGTGCAGTTCGCACATTCTCCCCATGTCTGCGTGGGTTTCCTTCGGGTGCTCCGGTTTCCTCCCAAAAGACATGCTGGTTAGATGCATTGGCCGTGTTAAATTCTCCCTCAATGCATCCTTACAGGTGTGGCGACGAGGGGATTTTCACAGTAACTTCATTGCAGTGTTAATGTAAACCTACATTAACAGATAAACTTTAAACTGTCCCTTGCAAACAGCATGAAGATGTCCGTGCTCTGCACATTTTTCAACTAAGAAAAGCTTGGGGAAAAGTAAATGTATTCAGCAGATCAGAAGCCCCCATAGCAATGCCTCTATCAATCAAGAGTCCGCTTGCCAACCAATCAGCACCCTCTTCTCATGAAACATAAATTTTTTTTTTGCGAATCTGTCCTGGTGAGTGCAAGACAAAAATTCTACTGCATGTCTCTTTTTTTTCCACCAACAATTAAATGATTTCCCTATTCTTAAATGTCAAGAAAGGCCAATGTGCCACTTGTCTCCCTGATTGTTTGTTCTACATACGTGTGAACTTTATGTTCCACTATTGACCACGTCCACTTCCCGCAGAACATCAATATTTCCAGGTTCCACATCTTTCATAAGAATAAAAAATACATTTGAGATTCTGAAACCAATTGTACCAGCCTAATGGGGGAGAGGGGATACGGTAGTGTAGTGGTATTGTCACTGGACTAGTAACTCAGAGACCCAGGGTAATGTTGTGGGGGATCCAGGTTCAGATCCCACAACAGTAGATGGTGAAATTCTCTGGAGTTAAGAATTTACTGTTGGGAAAACCCATCTGGTTCACTAATGTCCTTTCAAGCCATTCAGCCCGTTACACCTGCACTGACCACAGTCCTACCCTATCATCATAACTCCATGTATTTAACCTATAATCCTTGGGGCAATTTAGCATGGCCAATCAACCTAACATGCATATCTTTGACACTGAGGGGCAATTTAGCATGGCCAATCAACCTAACATGCATATCTTTGACACTGAGGGGCAATTTAGCATGGCCAATCAACCTAACTTGGATATCTTTGGAGTGTGGGAGGAAACCGGAGCACCTGGAGGAAACCCATGCAGACACGGGGAGAATGTGCAAACTCCATACAGATAGTGACCCAAGCTGGGAATGGAACCCAGGTCCCTGGTGCCGCGAGCCAGCAGTGCTAACCAGTGTGTCACCGTGCTGCCCCCATACCGAATATCAAACGTAGGTTCTTCTCTGGGCAGCCTAAGTATCAGCTGGCCAACGATGGCAGTGATGATTTTGATACTGACTTTGACCCACCAAACAAACGCCATTCTGAGCGAATAAATTGTCCACTGCCTTTGACGGTCTAGGTTTGGCAAGTGGCGAATGACAAGGCGGCAGTGCGCAGCGCTAAGCAAGAGAAAAGCCAGACTGATTGTGTCAAATCCAACTTCACCTTCTTCTCTTGCCCTCTCTTTTTAGGAGGTCAAGGTCATCTCAGGACGCCAGCCAATCAGAAACCCTGTAGGGATGCTGTAAAGCCAGGTGACTCTGGGAAGGTGGCTGAATGTTAAAGATGGCAACGCAGTACAACAATGAACTGAAATGTGTTAGCGTAGAGTGGGACTTCCTTCAAGGACTGCTCGTAAAGAACCAACCAGTCCCTTGGTAAGAATTGTGTGGCTTCACGCTAACCTTGGTGGCGCAGTGGTCATGTCACTCGTAATCCAGAGGCCTGATGTAATTAATGCTCTTTGGAGGGGGCGGAGGTTCGAATCCCACCAGGGCAGCTGGTGGAACTAAAATTCAATGGCATTGACATAGAAACGTAGGAGATTGGAGCATGAGGAGGCCTTTCGAGCTTGCTCTGCCCTTCACGATCATGGCTGATTGTATAACTCAATAACCTAATCCTGCTTTCTCACCCTAACTTTTGATCCCATTCGCCCCAAGTGCTATATCCAGCCATCTCTTGAATACATTCAATGTTTGGCATCAACTACTTGCTGTAGTAATGAATTCCACAGGCTCACCACTCTTTGGCTGAAGAAATGTTTCCCCATCTCCGTCTTAAATTTGATTTTGATTTGATTTGTTTTATTATTCTCACATGAATTAACATACAGTGAAATGTATTGTTTCTTGCGCGCTATACAGACAAAGCATACCGTTCATAGAGAAGGAAAGGGGAGATGCAGAATGTAGTGTTACAGTCATAGCTAGGGTGTAGAGAAAGATCGACTTAATGCGAGGTAGGTCCATTCAAAAGGCAGCAGGGAAGAAGCTGTTCTTGAGGCGGTTGGTGCGTGACCTCGGACTTTTGTATTCTTTTTTGATGGAAAATGGTGGAAAAGAGAATGTCCACGAGTCATTAGTTATGGTCTATCTCACATCCTCAAATGTGGCCATTGGTTCTAGACTCCCCCACCATCGGGGACATCCTCCCTGCATCTAACCTGTCTAGTCCTGTTAGAATTTTATAAGTATCTATAAGAACTCCAGTGAAAACAACTCTAACCTAGTCAATCTCTCCTCATACACCAGTCCCGCCATTCCTGGAATCAGCCTGGTAAACATTCACTGCACTCCCTCGAGAGTAAGAACATCCTTTCTCAGAAAAGGAGACCAAAACTGCACACAATACTCTAGGTGTGGACTCACCAAAGCTGCTCCATAATTGCAACAAGAATTTGTAAATTCAATTAGTTATAGAGCCTTAGAAATATACAGGATGGAAAACTCCCCCTTGGCCCAGCAAAAAAAAAAGTCTGGAATTGAAAACTAGTCTCAGTAATGGTGACCGTGAAATTCTCAATGATTGCCACAATGTCCTTTAGTGAGGGAAATCTGCCATCCTTATCGGTCTGGCCTACATGTGACTCCAGACCCACAGCAACGTGGTCGATTCTTAACTGCCCCCTGAAGTGGGCCAAGTGAGGCCCCTCAGTTCAAGGGGCAATTAGTTTACGAAAAGCTTATGTAGTAGTGTCACGAGTAGGCTTACATTAACACTGCGATGAAGTTACTGCGATAATGCCACCCTCCGGCGCCTGTTCGGGTACACTGAGGGAGAACTTAGCAACGCCAATGCACCCTAACCAGCACGACTTTCGGACTTGTGGGAGGAAGGCGGAGAAACATTAGGGCAACAAATTCAGGCCGGACCAGAAGGCTCTTTCTTGAGAAAGAACCCATCTCCTCATTTGAGTTGTGTGGGGTAGAGGGAAGGGCAATAGTGATCCTTTTATTGATTGCCTGACTGATTTATGAATCATCCAACGCCTTTATACGGTACAGGGAAGCAGTAGAAAATTCTTTAATTGGGTTTAGCCAACCTCCAGAAGTCAGCTGGTTATATTTGCGGCCAATCGTAACAGGAAGTTGCACTCGGAAGGATTTAAGGTTAGAAAGGATAGTCAGGGGTGTTATTGAGTTGAACTTACGAGAGGCTAAATTGGTTCGGATTATATTCACTGGAGTTCAGAAGAGTGAGAAGGGATCGCATAGAAATGTGTAAAATTCTAACAGGGTCAGACAGTAAGAAGTCTTACAACACCAGGGTTAAAGTCCAACAGGTTTATTTGGAATCATGAGCTTTCAGAGCCCTGTTCCTTCATCAGGTGAGTGGAAGTAGGCTCACAAACACGGCATATATAGGCAGAGACACAATTGCAAGACAGTACAGGTTGGAAGGTGAAGAATTTGTAATTATTTTGCAATTGTATCTTTGCCTATGTGTTTGTGAACTTATCTCCACTCGCCTGATGAAGGAGCCCTGCTCTGAAAGCTCGTGATTCCAAATAAACCTGTTGGACTTGAACCTGGTTTGTGAGACTTCTTACATGTGCTGGTGAGGCAATACCATGACCCCTCTCTTTCCCCCACCCTCTGCCCTAATCCTTTTACCTTAAACTGTAAAGGTTGTGAATGTCACCCAGTCCATCATACAAACCAGCCTCCCATCCATTGACTCTGTCGACACTCGGGGAAAACAGCCAACATAATCAAGGGCCCCACGCACCCCGAACAATCTCTCTTCCACCTTCTTCCGTTGGGAAAAAGATACAAAAGTCTGATGACATGTACCAACTGACTCATGGTGTGGAGATGCCAGCATTGGACTGGGACTGGCAGCGTAAGAAGTCTCACAAGACCAGGTTGAAGCTTTGACAAAGGGTCACCTGGACTTGAAACATCAGCTCTTTTCTCTCCTTACAGATGCTGCCAGACCTGCTGAGATTTTCCAGCATTTTCTTGTTTGGTACCAGGTTAAAGTCCCCATAAGAAGTCACACAACACCAAGTTGAAGTCCAACAAAGGTAGGTTCACAAGCAGCATATATAGACAAAGATACAATTGCAAGATAATTACAGGTTCTTCACAGTCCAGTCTGTAATTATCTTGCAATCTTGCCTTTGTCTATCTATGTCCTGTTTGTGATTCTACCTCCAGTCAAGAAGGAGCAGTGCCCTGAAAACTCGTGATTCCAAATAAACCCATTGAACTTTAACCTGGAGTTGTGAGCTTTCTTATGGTGCCCACCCTAGTCCACATCAGGTTGATTCAGAAAGAATTTTCTTGATGATGGGGGTTTGTACTTTGAGGATTAGAACTGAGGTCTTCACCCAGAGGGTAGCGAATGTGTGGAACTCACTCCCACAGAAAGTAGTTGAGGCCAAATTTCAAGAAGAAATTTGATATCGCTCTTGGAGTTGAAGAGATTGAGGGATATGGAGGGATAGGGAGGATCAGGATACTGAATTTGATGATCATTATACAGTGCAGAAAGAGGCCGTTCCGCCCATCGAGTCTGCACTGATTACAATCCCACCCAAGCCCTACTCCATTCTGTACATATTTTATCCACTAATCCTCTCTAATCTGTGCATCTACGATCAACTTAGCATGGCCAATCAAAACTAACCCGCAGATTTTTGGACTGTGGGAGGAAACCGGAGCATCCAGAGAAAACCCAAGCAGACACGAGGAGAATGTACAAACTCTACACAGACATTGACCCAAGCTGGGAATCGAACCCAGGTCCCTGGAGCTGTGAAGCACTGCTAATCACTGTGCCACTGTCCCCCATGATCAAAATGTATGGCGGAGCAGGCTCGAAGGGCTGAATGGCCTCGTTCCTGTCTGAAATTGTTAGCGTTTACTCATCTCTTTGACCCTACCTGTGCTTACCTGTTGCTGAAGCCCTCATTCATACCTGCATCACCTCTGGACTCTCTGAACCCCCTCCTCTGTATTCTCCTGAAGCCCCGGTTCATCCATCTGGCTGTCTCCTGTAGCAATTGCACCAAGTCCTTTTCACCCATGGCCCTTTGCTTGCTGATGCTCTGACAAAGCTAACCTTAAAACTCCCAATCTTTTCAAACCCCTCCTGGGAGGGGAAATAAAAATAATGATCTGAACATTGGCAACCATTTGACATGACAACATCTTTTTGTCCTCCTGCTCCGAGGATAGTCTTGCGTATCAGCCTTGATCGAATGGCGGAGCGGAATCGATGGGCTGAATGGCTCCTGTACCTTCTGAACTTAACTCCCAACCACAATCGGGGAGGCATTCTCACTAATTACGGAAACTCAGCTATTGTTCTGGGGTTCAAATCCCGCCACGGCAGATGGTGAAATTAGAATTCAATAAAAAAAAATCTGGAATTAAGGATCTACTGATGACCATGAAACCATTATCAGAAAAACAGTTCGCTAAATCTAGAATCCATCACGTAAGCAGCCACCTTTTCCTTAGCTCCGTCTACACTTCCCGCTGTCTCGGCAAAGCAGCCGGCATAATCAAGGCCCCACGCTCCCGAGACATTCTCTCTTCCACCTTCTTCCGTCGGGAAAAAGATACAAAATTCTATCAGCCGACTCAAGAACAGCTTCTTCCCTGCTGCTGTCAGAATTTTGAATGGACTTACTTTGTATTAAGTTGATCTTTCTCTACACCCTAGCTACGACGTAACACTACATTCTGCACTCTCTCCTTTCCTTCGCTATGAACGGTATGTATAGCACACAAGAAACAATACTTTTCACTGTATACATAGAACATAGAACATTACAGCACAGAACAGGCCCTTCGGCCTTCGATGTTGCGCCGACCAATATAAAAAGCAATGCCCCTCCAAACTAAACCATTCCCTTCTCTTCCATATACTTATCAACTAACCTCTTAAACGCCACCAAACTTGGCGCATCTACAACTGCTGCAGGCAGGGCATTCCACTCCCGAACCACCCTTTGGGTAAAGAACCTACCTCTGATATCCGTCCTATAACTATCACCCCTTAATTTAAAGCTGTGTTCCCCTCGTGCTAGCTTTCTCCATCCTAGGAAAAAGGCTATCACTGTCCACCCTATCTAAACCTCTAATCATCTTATATGTTTCGATAAGGTCTCCTCTTAGCCGCCTCCTTTCTAACGAAAACAACCTCAAATCCCTCAGCCTCTCTTCATAAGACCTGCCCTCCATACCAGGCAACATCCTGGTAAACCTCCTCTGTACCCTCTCCAATGCCTCCACATCTTTCTTATAATGTGGGGACCAGAGCTGCACACAATACTCCAAGTGCGGCCGCACTAGAGTTTTGTACAGTTGCAACATGACGCTGCGGCTCCGAAATTCAATCCCCTTGTCAATTGTCAGAAGAACCTTCTGGTTCACTAATGTCCCATTAGGGAAGGAAATCTGCCTTCCTTACCCAGTCTGGCCGACAGCAGTGTGGTTGACTCTCAACTGCCCCTCTGAAATGGCCGAGTGAGACAGTAGATTGAAGGACAGCAAGTGGATGGGTAATAAATGCTGGCCCAGCCAGCGACACCCACATCCCACGACCAAACGGAAAGAAAGATCCTTCAGGATCTCCAATTCTGGCCTCTCGACCACTTTCGGCACAGTAGCACAGTGGTTAGCACTGCTGCTTCACAACTCCAGGGACCCGGGTTCGATTCCTGGCTCAGGTCACTATCTGTGTGGATTTTGCATGTTCTCCCCATGTCTGCATGGGTTTCCTCTGGGTGCTCCGGTTTCCTCCACCAGTCCAAAGATATGCGGGTTAGGTTTATTGGCCTTGCTAAATTGACCCTTAGTGTCCTGAGATGCTTAGGTTAGAGGGATTTGTTGGTAAATATGTGAGGGTAGGGCCTGGTTGGGATTGTGGTCAGTGCAGACTTGATGGGCCAAATGGCCTCTTTCTGCACCGTAGGATTTCTATAATTCTACGATTCTAATTTTCATCCTGATTTTTTTTATTTGTTTGTGGAACATGGGTGTTGCTGGCTGGGGCAGCATTTATTGCCCATCCTGAGTTGCCCTCAGTAGGCATTTGAGAGTCAGCCACATTGCTGTAGCTTTGGAGTCACACGTAGGCCAGACTGGGTAAGGACAGCAGATTTCTTTCCCTAAAGGGAACCACATGGGTTTTTTCGGCAATGGTTTCATGGCCATCAGTGGATTCTTAATCCCAGTTTTTTTTTATTGAATTCAAATTCCACCATCTGCCGTGGTGGGATTCGAACCTGCGTCCCCAGGACGTTAGCTGAGTTTCTGGATTAATAGTTCAATGATAATACCACTAATCCATTGTCTCCCCTGGCGTCTGGGTCTTCAGCTGCCTGGATCCTGAGCTCTGGAATTCCACACTCCCCCCAATCTCTCTGTGTCTCTTTATCCATCTCTCTTCTCTTTTCAGACCCTCTTTACTGCCAACCTCTCTGTCCTGAACTTTGGGTCTTTTGATCAAATATTGCAGTATATTTCTCGGGGTCCCAGGGGTTATGATATGTTTAGGTGCTCTATAACTTCAGGTTGCATTGTTCCAACACACCGTGAGACTAGACTGATTAATCAGCACGTTCTTCCAACCCAATCCCTGGAATGCTGTCAGGATAATCCGTGTCGGAGCAACATAGGATGTTTCTGGGAAGAACACATCCTCAGTTTGCTCTCAGAGTGTGTCACATTTAGCACAAGCAAGGAAATCTGCAGTTCCCAGGTGGCAAAATGGCAACATGACACACAGTGGGGTGTAACACAGACTGATGGCAAAATCTGGCAGGATTCCTGAGGGTGTATCAATATTTACAGGGGGTCCCCGGGGAGTGTGTCGGTATTTACAAGGAATTCCCGGGGAGTGTGTCAGTATTTACAGGGAATCCCCGGGAGTGTGTCAGTATTTACAGGGGGTCCCCGGGGAGTGTGTCGGTATTTACAGGGGGTCCCCGGGGAGTGTGTCAGTATTTACAGGGGGTCCCCGGGGAGTGTGTCAGTATTTACAGGGGGTCCCCGGGGAGTGTGTCAGTATTTACAGGGGGTCCCCGGGGAGTGTGTCAGTATTTACAGGGGGTCCCGGGAGTGTGTCAGTATTTACAGGGGGTCCCCGGGGAGTGTGTCAGTATTTACAGGGGGTCCCCGGGGAGTGTGTCAGTATTTACAGGGGTCCCCGGGGAGTGTGTCAGTATTTACAGGGGGTCCCCGGGGAGTGTGTCAGTATTTACAGGGGGTCCCCGGGGAGTGTGTCAGTATTTACAGGGGGTCCCCGGGGAGTGTGTCAGTATTTACAGGGGGTCCCCGGGGAGTGTGTCAGTATTTACAGGGAGTCCCCGGGGAGTGTGTCAGTATTTACAGGGGGTCCCCGGGGAGTGTGTCAGTATTTACAGGAGATCCCCGGGGAGTGTGTCAGTATTTACAGGGAATCCCCGGGAGTGTGTCAGTATTTACAGGGAGTCCCCGGGGAGTGTGTCAGTATTTACAGGGGGTCCCCGGGGAGTGTGTCAGTATTTACAGGGAGTCCCTGGGGAGTGTGTCTGTATTTACAGGGGATCCCCGGGGAGTGTGTCAGTATTTACAGAGGATCCCCGGGGAGTGTGTCAGTATTTACAGGGGATACCCGGGGAGTGTGTCAGTATTTACAGGGGGTCCCCGTGGAGTGGCTGTTAGTATTTACAGGGAATCCCCGGGAGCGTGTTAGTATTTACAGGGAGTCCGTGGGAAGTGTGCCAGCATTTACAGGGGATCCCCGGGGAGTGTTTCAGTATTTACAGGGGGTCCCCCGTGGAGTGTGTTAGTGTTTACAGGGGGTCCCCCGTGGAGTGTGTTAGTATTTACAGGGAATCCCCGGGAGTGTGTTAGTATTTACAGGGAGTCCCCGGGGAGTGTGTTAGTATTTACAGGGAATCCCTGGGAGTGTGTCAGTATTTACAGGGGGTCCCCGGGAGTGTGTTAGTATTTACAGGGAATCCCCGGGAGTGTGTTAGTATTTACAGGGGGTCCCCTGGGGAGTGTTTCAGTATTTACAGGGAGTCCCCGGGGAGTGTGTCAGTATTTACAGGGAATTCACAGGGAGTATGTCAGTATTTATAGGGCGTCCCCGGGGAGTGTGTTACTGTTGATGGGGGTTCCTGGAAGCATGGTGTGTGTGTATGTGTGTGAATATTTACAGGATGTGCCAGTAGTTACAGGAATGAGTGAGTTGTGGGGGGGTAGAGGGGAGGGGGGTTACTGCTTATGTGACCTCTTTTCCATTCCAATGGTGCACAGCCTCCAGCAGCACTCCAAAAGGGGACAGCTCCCTCCCTGTGTCCAAGCACCTTGGAAGTAGGAGGCTGTTAGACTTGTGATCATTCACAGCACCCACTCAGCCAGGTGCTGAGGCGATACTGCAGCAGATAGATTGTACAGAGAGTGAGCTTCATGTGACAGCGACCCTGGGGCATGGGGATGGGGGGGGTGGCTGTGTAGAGAGAAGCATCGGGGCTGAAGGAGGGGGAGGGTGAAGATATTTGCTGGATACAGCAAATTGTAACCAAAGCACATTAGTGAGAGCAGCCCGGACATTAATCTCTGTTCAGTGAATGGTAAACACTTCGTCAAACCCTGACATCAAAACATGGAAAATATGAAGGGTGGTGCGATGGCATTGCTGCCTCACAGTGCCAGGGACCCGGGTTTGATTCCTGGCCTCGGATGTCTGTCTGTGTGGAGTGTGCACGTTCTCCCCATGTCTGCTTGGGTTTCCTCCGGGTGCTCCAGTTTCCTCCCACAGCCCAAAGATTGTACAATCAAAATCATAGAAACCCGACAGTGGAGAAAGAGGCTCTTTGGCCCATCGAGTCTGCACTGACCTCAATCCCACCCAGGCCCTACCCTCATATCTCTACATATTTACCCACTAATCTCTCTAATCTACACATCTCAGGGCAATTTTAGCACGGACAATCAACTAACCCGCACAACTTTGGAATGTGGGAGGAAACCGGGGCACCCAGGGGAAAGCCATGCAGAGACGGGGAGAATGTACAAACGGTGACCCAAGCCAGGAACCAAACCCGGATCCCTGGCGCTGTGAGGCAGCAGTGCTAACCAGTGTGCTACCGTGCCACCCAAGGTGTGCAGGTTAGGAGGATTGGCCATGCTAAATTGAGCCTTAGTGTCAGGGGGGATTAGCAGGGCAAATATGTGGAGTTACAGTGATAGGGCCTGGATGGGATTGTAGGCGGTGCAGGCTTGATGGGCTGAATGGCCTCCTTCTGTAGCATGCTGTGATTCTATGTAATGGTGCACTAACCTCCCCAGCCAATTACATTTAAGGTTTGAACATAAGAAGTGTACAATACAGAATAAAATCGGGTCAGTGGTGTTGGTAACAGCGTGTAAGGACAGCAGAGTGGTTAGCACTGCTGCCTCGCAGCACCAGGGGTATGGGTTCGATTCCTGGTTTGGGTCATCAGATTGAGGTATACGAGATTGATAAAGGTAGGAATAAAGTATTTGCGGAGCAGGTGCTTCCTCTTGTGGGGAATGAGAGGTCTTAGGATAAGGGGCAGCAACTTTAAAACAGAGTTGAGGAGAAACTACTTCTCCAAAAGGTTGTGAATCTGTGGAATTTGCTCCCCCAAAGTGCGGTGAGTGCTTGGGAGAGTGAGTAAATTTAAGGAGGAGTTAGACAGATTTTTAATTGGTAATGGGTTGAAGGGTGATGGAGAGAAGGCAGGAAAATAGGGATGAGGAGATAGGGTGGAATAGCGGAGTGAACTTGATGGGCTAAATCTGCTCTAATATCTTATGAACTCGGGTATCTGTCTGTGTGGGGTCTGCATGTTCCCCCCATGACTGCATGGGTTTCCTCAAGATGCCCCAGTTCTCTCCCCCCCCCCCCCCCATGGTATGAAAGACATGCTGGTTAAGGTGCATTGGCCATGTTAAATTTTCCCTCCGTGTACCCAAACAGGCACTGGAGTGTGGCGACCAGTGGATTTCCAGAGTAACTACATTGCAATATTAATGTAAGCCTACTTGTGACGCCAATAAATAGACCTTAAACCTTAAACTGGCTTGAACCAACAGTGATCATTTTCCAATGAGGAATGACTCCCAGGGTCGGTCAGTGGGGAAGATTTTCAGGCCCTTCGTGTTGCTAGGGTTTTCCAATCCCGCCGAAGGTGTCTGCTGGTGGCCGGATGAGGGGGTCGTTGCCAATGAGGCAGGAGGGCCCCAGCAACATCATCTTTACTTGACCATGGCTAATATTGGCTGTGAGATCTCAGGGCTGGAGCTACTCGTGGCTAAATATGGATAAATTAAGATTGCGAAGAAGCTGGGGTTATTGGTCAACTACAGTGTACGAGCTAGCGAATCCCTACAATGCAGAAGAGGCCATTCGGCCCATCGAGTCTGCACCAACTCTCCGACAGAACGTCTTACCCAGGCCCACCTGTTGTTTTTCCCAGTGAGAACATTTGTGCAGAATGGATGCCTATTCTACACTCTTAGAATGGGTGGCACGGTGCCCCAGTGGTTAGCACTGCTGCCGCACAGTGCCAGAGACCCGGGTTCGAATCCCAACTTGGGTCACTGTCTGCACGGTCTCCCCATGCCTGCGTGGGTTTACTCCAGTTCCCTCCCACCGTCTGAAAGGTAGCAAGGATTGGCTGTACGAAGTTGCTCCATAGTGTCCCAAGATTTGCTGGTTAGGTGCGTTAGCCATCCCTCAGTGTACCTGAACAGGCGTCAGAGTGTGGCAACTAGGGGATTTTCACAGTAACTTCATTGCGGTGTTAATGTACGCCTTGTGACACTAATAAATAAGCTTTAAACTCTGCCTATTACCAGACGTAACAACTCTAACTCGATTACACAGGGAAGTGTTCCAGGCCTTGGGTATATATATATTACTCTGCTGCAATGCTACTATGTTTTTCCATTCGTGGGACATGTCCATCGCTGGAGAGACCCAGGCTTTGTTGACCATGTCTAATCGTCCTTGAGAGGGTGGTGATGAGCCACGTTCCTGCTGTCCGTGTGGTGTAAGTACACCCTGAGTGCTGTTAGGGGGAAGACAGTGCCAGGATCTTGACCCAGCGACAAATGAACTGTTTCCAAGCATGAGGATTGGTGGTGAACTTGATGAGGATGAGACAACGGCGGTTTCAAAGGACTCGCAGAGAACAAGACTGAACTTATCTTCGTTTGGCACCTCCAAGTTATTTTTTAAATTCATTTTATGGGATGTGTGCGTTGCTGGTTGGGCCAGTATCTATTGCCCATCCCTTATCGCCCTCCATTGTAGAGGGCATTTCAGAGTCAACCATGTTGCTGTGGCTGTGGAGTCACATGTAGGTCAGACTGGGTAAGGACGGCAGATTTCCTTCCCTAAAGGAGACATTAGTGACCCAGATGGGTTTTTCTGACAATCGATTTCGTTAGACTTTTTAACTCTAGGTTTTGAAATTAAGATTTCTGATCTGTTACCTGGGGTCCGAAATCATTCCTCATGACACGTTCCGCAGATTGATGCAACTCTGGGAGTGTCGCGCACACACACAGTCTGGGAGTGTCGCGCACACACACAGTCTGGGAGTGTTGCACACACACACACAGTCTAGGAGTGTTGCACACACACGCTCTGGGAGTGCCACACGCACACGTACACACACACACTGTGGGAGTGTCACACACTCTGGCGGTGCTGCAGGTTAGACAGAGCGACGCGGGCTTGTTTCTGGAGCTGCTTTGTACAGTTTGCTCCTGGTGTGAGACGCTAGGATTTGCAATTTCCCCCGGCTGTCTTTATACATTCCAGTTGGTATTATTTCTCTGGCTGCCTGCAGCTGTGTAAATATTGGAATGGTTTCTGTCCCTCCCTGGCGTCCATCCAACCCTCCACATTTCAGATTGAGAATGTCTCTTGTGTCCAGCTCAAAGTCTTCCATCTTAAAGCGGGTTTTATCTCCCCCTCCCTCTCCCCCTCCCCTTCCCCTCCGCTAGCCCCCAACCCTACCTCTCCCCTCTCTCTCCTCCCTGCCGCTTTCTCCCTCCCTCTCTCCCCACCTCCACACTTCTACACCCTCCTCTCCCACTCTCTCTGCTTCTCCTCCCTGCTTTCCCACTCTCCCCCCTCCTTCCTTCCCCCTCTCTCCCCCCCTCCTTCCTTCCCTCTCTCCCCCTCCTCCCTGCTTTGCTCTCCCGTCCCTCTCTCCCCGTCCTCCTCTCCCCGTCCCTCCTCTCCCCGTCCCTCCTCTCCCCGTCCCTCCTCTCCCCGTCCCTCCTCTCCCTGTCCCTCCTCTCCTCCTCCCCCCACAGTCCTCACACCCCCCAGCCTCTCTGGTAGTGTCACTCACTCTGGGATGACACACACTAAGGGATGAGTTAGCAATGACCAATCCACTGTTTCAGTGTGATTTGGACAGGTTGAGTGTGTGGGGATCTGCATGGCAGATGCAGTGTAATGTAGATAAATGTGAGGTTATCCGCTCTGGTAGCAATAATTGAATGGGTGTAAATTGAGAGAGGTGGATTCTCAACGAGACCTTGGAATCAAGCCGTTGAAAGTAAGCGTGCAGATACAGCAGGCAATAAAAAAGGCAAATGGTATGTTGGCCTTCATAGCAAGAGGATTTGAATATAGGGATAGGGATGTTTTGCTGCAATTGTACAGGGTGTTGGTGAGGCTAAACCTGGAGTATTGTGTGCAGTTTTGGTCTCCTTATCTGAGGAAGGATCTCCTTGCTACAGAGGGAGCACAGTGAAGGTTTACCAGGCAGATTCCTGGGATGGCAGGCTAGGATCGTATGAGGAGAGATTAGGTCTGTTAGGATTGTATTCACTGGAGTTTAGAACAGTGAGAGGAAATTCTCACAGGGTTAGACAGTGTAGGTTCGGAAAGAATATTCCCGATGGCAGGGGGAGTCCAGAACGGGGGGGGGGGGGGGGGGTCATAGTTTGAGGATAAGGGGTAAATCTCTTAGGACTGAGGTGAGGAGAAATTTCTTCACCCAGAGGGTGGTGAATGTGTGGAATTCACTCCCACAGAAAGTAGTTGAAGCCAAAATGTTGTCTGATTTTAAGAAGAAATTAGATCTAGTTCTTGGGACTAAAGGGATCGAGGGACATGGGGGGAAGGGGGGGGGGTCAGGATACTGAATTTGATGATCAGCCATGATCAAAATTAATGGCCGAGCAGGCTCGAAGGGCCGAATGGCCTCCTCCTGTTTCTATGTTTCTAACTGGGGAGAGAGGTCATGATCTGAAATAATTCAGTTGATTGCTGAGTTGGGGCGGTGTGGTGGGGAGGTGGGGGGCTTGCGGGGAGCGATTGGTAAATTACCTAATTAAAGATGGGCTGCTGTTCTTTAAGATTCTGTAGAGCAATGAGCACCCCAGTGTCAGAGTGGGAGCCAGACAGAGAACTTTAGTGGCTGCACAAGCAGTGTTACACATAGGGAGTGGAGATGTTCCCCATAGTGACTAGGAATAGATTTATTCCTTCTCCTAGGATACTCTGGAGCCTCCGCTCTTAATTCTCCTCAGCACCAGCTTTGAGCTGAGCCACTGAGTGTTGGCACAAACTGTAATGGGGATAGTGTAGAGCTTTACTCTGTATCTAACCCCGTGCTATACCTGTCCTGAGAGTGTTTGATGGGGACAGTGTAGAGGGAGTTTTACTCTGTATCTAACCCCATGCTGTAACTGTCCTGGGAGTGTTTGATGGGGGGGACAGTGTAGAGGGAGCTTTACTCTGTATCTAACCCCATGCTGTAACTGTCCTGGGAGTGTTTGATGGGGGGACAGTGTAGAGGGAGCTTTACTCTATATCTAACCCCATGCTGTAACTGTCCTGGGAGTGTTTGATGGGGGGACAGTGTAGAGGGAGCTTTACTCTGTATCTAACCCCATGCTATACATGTCCTTGGAGTGTTTGATGGGGACAGTGTAGAGGGAGCTTTACTCTATATCTAACCCCATGCTATACCTGTCCTGGGAGTGTTTGATGGGGGACAGTGTAGAGGGAGCTTTACTCTGTATCTAACCCCGTGCTGTACCTGTCCTGGGAGTGTTTGATGGGAGGCCAATGTAGAGGGAGGTTCACTCTGTATTTTAGCTGAGAGATGGTCTTGTTCAACATTAAGTAAAATTTCACTTTGTGCGCTGGTGACAGGATGTATTGAAACAGCGGGGAATGTCGAGGCGGTGTCAACCTAAGATTCGAATTATCTTACCTTTTGTGTCTCTTCCAGCCTGCAGGCACTCCGGAAGGAGAAATCCCGCAATGCCGCCCGCTTTCGGAGAGGCAAAGAGAATTTTGAGTTTTACGAGTTGGCCAAGATGCTTCCGTTGCCGGGGGCCATCACCAGCCAACTGGACAAGGCCTCCATCATCCGTCTGACCATCAGCTACCTGCGAATGAGGGACTTTGCCAACCTGGGGGACCCCCCTTGGAACCTGAGGATCGAGGGTCCCCCGCCCAACATCTCTGTGAAAGGTATGTGGAACCCCCGTTACCATGGTGGGATAGGGTGGGGTGGAGCGGGCCTGCGCTCTCTGTGAAGATCGGCAGGCTGTAGAGACAGCCTAATCGGCCCAAGCCAGTATGGATTTATAAAAGGGTAATTGGCAAATCTACTGTAAAGCTTTGAGGATGTAACCAGTAGGGTTGATCAGGGAGAACCGGTGGATGTGGTTTATTTAGACTTTCAGAAGGCTTTTGACGAGGTAACACATAGTGGATTTCTGTGTGAAGTTAGAACGTGAGTAATGTTTTGGGATGAATAAAGAGCTGGTTAGCAGACTGGAAACAAAGAGTTGGCATAGATGGGTCTTTCTCTGATTGGCAGGCAGTGAGGTTCAGAGAATCGACAGTACAGAAGGAGGCCATTTGGCCCATCGAGCCTGCACGACAACTATCCCATCCAGGTCCTATGCCCATAACCCTACATGTTTACCCTGCTAAACCCCCTGACCCTAAGGGTCAATTTAGCACAGCCAATCAATGTGATCCGCACATTTTTAGACTGTGGGGGGAAACCGGAGGAAACCCACACAGAGAAGATGCAATTTCATACGGTGACCCCAGGTCAGAATCGAACGTGGTTCCCCAGCGCTGTGAGGCAGCAGTGCTAACCACAGTGCCATCATTCTGCCCAAATATTCCACTGGGATCCACGCTAGGACCGCCAACTATTCAGATTATATAATAATCGTTTGGACGAGGGAATAAAATATAATAACCTCCATATTTGCAGATGATACAAAGTTGGGTAGGAGGGTGAGCTGTGAGGGGGATACAGAGATGTTTCGGTGTGATTTGGAAAGGCTGAGTGTGTGGGCACTGCATGGAGGATGCGGTATAATGTAGATAAATGTGAGTTATCCGCTTTGTAGCAATAATAGGAAGACAGATTATTACCTGAATTTTGGATGTAGATCAAGAGAGGTAGATACTCAGTGAGACGTTGGAGTCCTTGTGCAACAGTCGCTGAAAGTAAGCATCCAGTTACAGCAGGCAGTAAAGGAGGCACAACGAGAGGATTTGAGCATAGGGATTAGGGACGTTTTGCTACAGTTGTACAGGGCATTGGTGAGGCCACACCTGGAGTATTGGTGTCCTTGTCTGAGGAAGGATGTCCTTGCTATAGAGGGAGTGCAGCAAAGGTTTACCAGGCCAGTTCCTGGGATGGCAGATCCCAGGATGAGGAGTGGACTAAGTTGGTTAGGATTGTATTCATTGGACTTCAGAAGAGGGGACCTTAACGGGATGGGATTTTAGGGCCTTGCTCATTCCAAAGCCTAATATCCTACCCAAGGTCAATGAGTTTTTCCATTATGCTCTAATTGGGACGAGCTTAATGATTAAAAAAAAGCATGGACAAGTTGGGCTGAAGAGCCTGTTTTCATTCTGTAAACTCTATGACTCTATACCTCAAATCGGGACTAGCTCAGTCGTTAAAAAAAAGAGGCGGCATGGACAAGTTGGGCCGAAGGGCCTGCTGGAAATCTCTACGACTCTATAACTCTAACAGCACTGTGGGTGTACCTACACCACTTGGTTCAAAGTGCCACTCTCAAGGGGCAATTAGGATTGGGTAAGAAACACTGGCCGCGTTGGGGACACTCATGGCCTCGGGAAGAAGGGGCGAAAGTTGTTGTTGGTGGAGGGGGAGGTTTGGGGGGAGGTTGGAAGGGGAGCGACTCGTGCACTAGAAGGGGCAGTAAATTGCTTTTGCCGTTGCGTTGTTGAGGTGACGTGCCCGGCCTGCTGCTTTCAGTTAGCGCTGCTGCTGCTTCGTGTCTGGTTCCTGCGAGATAGGTCGTTCATCAAAATTGTGATTTATCATCTGTTCTGTTGTGAAGATACTAAAATGAGAATGTTCCCTTGATTAAATTGCTAGCTGGAATGACAGTGCAACGGTGAGAAGTAATCAGTTCTTTTTATTTAAGCCCCTATTGTGATGGCAAAGGGGGAAAAAATACACTCTTTAATTTAGACGCCATTCCAGCGGAATTCACTCATCCAGTGGGTGATTTGCCGAATAACTTGGCAAAAGAAAAATGCTCAAAGTGGGTGATGGTAACTCCCCCCCCCTGCCAATGTCATTGGAAGCATTTCTGGAGAGAGAGAAAACGAGAGAGGGAGAGAATGAGAGAGAGAGAGAGAACCGGAGAGAAAGAACAAGAGAGAGAGTGAACCAGAGAGAGAGGACGAGAGAGAGAGAGAACGGGGACACGAGGTAGGGGGGGAATGAGAGAGAGAGAAGGGGGATGAGAGAGAGAGAAGGAGGATGAGAGAGAGAACGGGGACGAGAGAGAGAGGAACGGGATGCCAGGGGCGGGGATGAGAGAGAGAGAGAAGGGGATGAGAGAGAGAGAGAGGGAGGATGAGAGAGAGAACAGGGACGAGGAGAGAGAGAGACGGGGATGCGAGGCGGGGAATGAGAGAGAGAGAGAAGGGGGATGAGAGAGAGAGAGAGGGAGGATGAAGAGAGAACAGGGACGAGGAGGGGGGGGTGGGGGGAATGAGAGAGAGAGAGAGGGGAACGAGAGAGAGAGAGAGAAGAGGGAGGTGAAACGCAGAGAATGAGAGAGAGGGAGAACAAGCAAGAAAGAAAGCAAGAGAGAGAGAGAAAAAGGTTTCAGTAAAGTAGGTTATTAGTGTCACATTTAAGGATTACATTAACACTGCAATGAAGTTACTGTGAATATCCTCCAGTTGCTATGCTCTGGTGCCTGTTTGGGTACACTGAAGGAGAATTTAGCATGGTCAGTACACCTAACCAGCACGTCTTTCAGACTGTGGGAGGAAACTGGAGCACCAGGAGGAAACCCACACAGACACGAGGAGAACATGCAGACTCCACACGGACAATGACCCAAGCTGGGAATCGAAACCGGGTCCCTGATGCTGTGAAGCAGCAGTGCTAACCACTGTGCACTGTTGTGTTGTGCTGAATGTTACATCAGTCCAAAGTTTCGTGAAGGGTAGGTCATGCCTTACTAACCTCATTGAGTTTTTTGAGAAAGTGACCAGAGAGGTGGATGGGGGTAAGGCGGTTGATGTAGTATATATGGACTTTATTAAGGCTTTTGATAAGGTGGCCCATGGAAGACTTCTACAGAAAATGCAGATGTGTGGAATAGAGGGTGATTTAGCTAATTGGATTAGAAATTGGCTGGCAGATAGAAGACAGAGGGTGGTGGTTGATGGAGATTTTCATCGTGGAGTTCGGTGACGAGTGGTGTGCCTCAGGGGTCTGTTTTGGGGCCCCTGCTGTTTGTAATTTTTATAAATGATCTGGATGAGGGTATTGAGGGATGGATCAGTAAATTTGCAGATGATACTAAAGTTGGTGGTGTGGTAGATAGTGAAGAGGGGTGTTTTAGTTACAGAGTGACTTGGACAAGTTGCAGAGCTGGGCCGAGAGGTGGCAAATGGAGTTTAATGTGGAAAAGTGTGAGGTAATGCACTTTGGCAGGAACAATAAATGTGTAGAGTATAGGGCTAATGGTAGGGCTCTTAATAGTGTTGAGGAACAGAAGGATCTTGGTGTATGTGTCAATAGATCACTGAAAGTAGGCAGTCAAGTGGATAAAGTTGTTAAGAAGGCATATGGAGTCTTAGCTTTTATTGGTAGGGGGATTGAATTTAGGAGCCGCAACATCATGTTGCAACTGTACAAACTCTAGTGCGGCCGCACTTGGAGTATTGTGTGCAGTTCTGGTCCCCACATTATAAGAAAGATGTGAGGCATTGGAGAGGGTACAGAGGAGGTTTACCAGGATGTTGCCTGGTATGGAGGGCAGGTCCTATGAAGAGAGGCTGAAGGATTTGAGGTTGTTTTCGTTAGAAAGGAGGCGGCTAAGAGGAGACCTAATCGAAACATATAAGATTATTAGAGGTTTAGATAGGGTGGACAGTGATAGCCTTTTTCCTAGGATGGAGAAAGCTAGCACGAGGCGACACAACTTTAAATTAAGGGGTATGAGTTATAGGACGGATATCAGATGTAGGTTCTTTACTCAAAGAGTGATTAGGGAGTGGAATGCCCTGCCTGCAGCTGTTGTAGATGCGCCAAGTTGGTGGCGTTTAAGAGGTTAATTGATAAGTATATGGAAGAGAAGGGAATGGTTTAGTTTGGAGGGGCATTGCTTTTTATTTTGGTCGGCACAACATCGAAGGCCGAAGGGCCTGTTCTGTGCTGTATTGTTCTATGTTCTATGTTCTATGTTCTATGTAAAGTTCTGGACCGAACCAACAACAAATCAGGAGATCACAAAACTCTTAGAACATTCCATCGACCCACCTCCAAGCAATCCCCCCTTCCCCATCCTACAACCTCCCCCACCCCACAACATCCCCCAACCCGCAGCACCCCTCCCCACCCCCTCCATTTCAGATGGTATAAGTCTGGGTGGCACAGTGGTTAGCGGTGCTGCCTCACAATGCCAGGAACCTAGATTTAATTCCCAGCCTTGGGTCTCTGTCCGTGCAGATTTTACGTGTTCTGCCCATGTCTGCATGGGTTTTCTCTGAATGCTGAATGTGTCCTCCCACAGTCCGAAAGCCATGTGGGTTAGAGTGCATTGGCCATGCTAAATTCTCCCTCAGTGTACTGGAGCAAGTGCCAGAGTGTGGTGACTAGGGGATTTGCACAGTAACTTCATCACAGTGTTAATATAACCCTTACTTGTGACAAATAAACAGATTACTTTAGAAAAACTTTTAAGCAACAGAAGTCGGAATTTCACTCCCCCAATACCATCACGGGAATCGTAGGCAAGGGGCAGAGCATGGAATGGTCCGTGACCTCAGGCGGAATTTTCCAACTTTAGGATGAGCGAAGAGTTTAAAGTTCTTTTCCATATTCGGTCCTGCAGAGTCAAGCACATTGCTGTGGCTCTGGAGTCACGTGTAGCCAGATTGGGTAAGGATGGCAGATTTTCTTCTCTGAAGAGGCGTTAGTGACCCAGATGGGTTTTCTAACAATCAGTGTTCATTGTCGCGGTCACCGTTATTGAGACTGCCTTTCAAGATGGTCGAAGTTCTTTGTAGGAGCTGTTCTCTGGTTGAGTTGCATTCTCTCAACCCTTCCTGTTTTCCACACACTCTTGCTCACTCTCAGTCATATATGTGCTCTCACTCACACTCATTCACATGCGTACACACATACACCTGCGACCATGAGAGAAAGTGTGCATGCGGGAGAGCGAGCGTGTGTGTGTGTGTGTGTGTGTGTGTGTGTGTGTGTGTGTGTGTGTGTGTGTGTGTGTGTGTGTGTGTGAATATGAGCGAATGTGAGTGTGTATGTGAACATGAGTGTGTGAGAGTAAGTGTGTGTGTAAATATGAGTGAGTGTGTGTGTGTATGAACGTGTTGTCTGTGTGTGTGTGTGAGAGTGCAAGTGAATGTGAGTGTGTGTGAGAGAGAGAGAGAGTGTGAATGTGTGTGCGTGCAAGTGTGTGTGTGTGCGTGCGTGTGTGTTTGTTAATGTGTGAATAAGTGTGTGTGTGTGAATATGAGTGAGTGTGAGAGCGTGTGTTTGTGTGTGAATGTGTGTGTGTAAGAGGGTGTGTGTATGTGTATGTTTGTGAGTGTGAGTGAGAATGCGTGTGCAAGAGAGTATGTATGTGAGTGTGTGAATGTGTGTGTGTGTGTGAGTGAATATGAGTCAGTGATTGTATGTGAGTGATTGTATGTGAGAGTGTGTGCGTGTGTGAATACATGTGTAAGAGTGAATGAATGTGTGAGTATGTGAGTGTGTGTGTAAGAGAGAGTGTGTGTGCATGTGTGAGTGAATGAGTGTGTGTGTGAATGAGCATAAATGTGTGTGTGTGTGTGTGTGTGTGAATGAGTGACTGTGTGTATGAGAGTGTGTGTGTGTGTGAGCGTTTGTGACTGAGTGAGTGTGTGTGAGTGCCAGTGTGAGTGTGTGTGAGTCCTTCTCTGAGTAAGATGGACATTGTCTGTTTAAATTGTAATTAGGCGTAATTGCAAGAAGAAGCCCCTGGAAAACAGAGTAGGTGGAGCACTCATTGATGATGTGTTGGTTAATGAGAGCCTTAAACAACAGCTCTTAATTGTCTGAGGACAGGACTATTAGGAGTGTTATGTACTGTATACACACAGCTGGGAGATCTCCCTATGCAAATACAGAACCTGCAATTAAAAAGGAATTTAAAGATATGGGGAGCAGACTGACTGCACACCACATTGTTTCACTGCAAAATCCACATTGGTCCCAGCCCACTGCTGTTGTGCTTTCGCATTACGCTGAATTGGGGAGGGGGTATGAGAGGATTCCGCCCTGCTTCACTCAGTAGCAGCCAATCCATCACCAAACCAACCTCCCATCCTTCGATTCCGTCTGCACTTCCCGCTGCCCTCAGGAAAGCAGCCAGCATAATTGAGAACCCCCTCCCAACCCCGAGACACTGGCCGGAATTCTATTGCTCCGACCTGTCGCGGAATCGGAGCGGGCGAGGAGTGGGGGGTGGGCGGTGGGGAAACAATGGAAGTGGCTCAGGCAGGAATTTCTAATCTTGCTTGAGCGAGGTGCAAAATCCCACCCGTTCTCACCCACTTTCTTCCGTCAGGGGAAAAAGATACAAAAGTCTGAGGTCACGTACCTGAGCGCGCAAGAAACAATACTTTTCATTGTACCTCAATCCATATGACAATAAAAAATCCAAATAATAATAACAAATCTAAGACAGTGGGAGTGAAAAGAACAAAGAACAAAACAGCACTGGAAACAGGCCCTTCGGCCCAACGAGCCCGCGCCGCCACCTCGATGTTCCCACCTCTACCCGTGATCCCTGTCCATGTTTATAGATCTATGGATTAAAAAACCAAATTTGAGACTATTTAGGGAGAATTTGTTTTGCCAATCAGCCTAAGAGCACATCTTTGGGATGTGGGAGGAAACCGGAGCACCCGGAGAAAACCCACGCAAGCACGGGGAGAATGCGCAAACTCCCACAGACACAGGCCCCAAATCCATGTATCTGCACAGCACAGCGATAGTCACTGAGCTGTCGTGTTGCCCATCAAATGGTCCAGGTCAAGCGTACACTAACGATGTGAAGCACTAGGATATTCTCGAAAAAAATCCAAGAGCAGCCCTCTGAAAAAAACTAACTGTTCTTTGCCTTGCAAAATTTCAGAGGTTCCCCTGGAGTACTTATTGGGCACAGCTGACAACAATAACAATTTATACAGAGCAATTGAGCAATGAAATGGTCCCTACAGCATTTTGAGGTGCATTATAAAACAAAATGTGACACCAAGACAAGTGAGGCGATATTAGGACAGCTGGTTTTGGTAGATTGAACCAAGGCAGGACTTAACTCAGTTAATGGTACGGAGTTGGGAAGAGTTACAGAACAAAGAGATCCAGAGGTAGAGTTTCATAGCTCCTTCAAAGTGGAGTCACAGTTGGATAGAGCGATGAAGAAAGTATTTGGTGTGCTTGATTTCATCGAACTTTGAATACAGAAGTTGGGACGTCTTATTGAAGTTGTACAAGATGTTGGTAAGGCCACATTTAGTATACTGTGCACTGTTCTGGTCACCTTATTATAGAAAGATATAATTAAATTAGAAAGAGTGCAGAAAGGGTTTACTAGGATGCTACTGGAACTTGATGGTTTGAGTTATGAGGACAGGCTGGATAGAGTAGGACTATTCTTCCCCAGAGCAAAAGAGGCTCAGGGGCAATCTTAGAGTGATCTGTAAAATAATGAGGGGCATAGACAAAGTAGGTAGTCAATATCTTTTCCCAAAGGTAGGGGAGTCTAAAACTAGAGGGTATAGGTTGAAGGTGAGAGAGGAGAGATAAAAAGAGTCCAGAGGGGCAATTTTTCACCCAGAGGGTGGTGAGTGTCTGGAATGAGCTGCCAGAGGTAGTAGTAGAGGTGGGTACAATTTTGTCTTTTAAAAAGCATTTAGACAGTTACATCGGTAAGATGGGTGTAGAGGGATGTGGGCCAAATGCAGGCAATTGGGATTAGATCAATGGTAACAACAGGGCAGCATGGACAAGTTGGGCCGAAGGGCCCATTTCTGGACTGTAAACTCTATGACCCTATGACACATTAAGGGGCGGCGATGCCCCGGTGGTATTATTGCTAGACTATTAATCCAGAAACTCAGCTAATGTTCTGGGGGATGCATTCTTTCTGGTTGTGTCACAGCTTGCTATGGCTCCTGCTCTGCCCAACATCTCAAGAAACTACAAACGGTTGTGAATGTAGCCCAATCCATCACGCAAACCAGCCTCCCATCTACTGACTCTGTCTCCACTGACCACCGCCTCGGAAAAGCAGCCAGCATAATTAAGGACCCCACACACCCTGGACATTCTCTCTTCCCACCTTCTTCCATCGGGGAAAAGATACAAAAGTCTGAGGTCACTCATTCAAGAACAGCTTCTTCCCTGCTGCTGTCAGACTTTTGAATCGACCTACCTCGCATTAAGTTGATCTTTTGCTACACCCCAGCTATGTCCGTAACGCTACGTTCTGCACTCTCTCCTTTCCTTCTCTGTGAATGGTATGCTTTGTCTGTGCAGCTCACAAGAAACAATATTTTTCACTGTGAGAGAGTAATAAATCAAATCAAACCACCTGAACGAGCTCCAGTCCTTTGGCAGTCGATCTCTTTGGGAGAACAGGACTGCACACAGGAGTCGTTTATGCAAGAATTTGAAGAATTGAAGACCGCCTCAGTCCTGCCTCTGTTTGTGTTCCTGTGCAGTGATGGGAATCCGTATTTCTTTGGAACGAGTCAACGCCAAACGCGGCGCAACTGACAGTTCAATAAACTGTCGCCGTGGCAATAATTCATTACAATTTATCCTTTCAGCACCACAAGGCGAGGGAGCATTCTGTACAACGGAATCTCTTTTCACAGAATTGTTGAATCCCTGCAGTGCAGAAGGAGGCCATTTGGCCCTTTGAATCTGAACCGAACACTGTCCCACCCAGACCCTCTTCATGTAGCCCCATCTATTTACCCTGCTAACTCCCCCTTACACTAAGGAGCAATTTACCACGGCCAATCCACCTAACCTGCACATCTTTGGACACTAAGGAGCAATTTAACACGGCCAATCCACCTAACCTGCACATCTTTGGACACTAAGGGGCAATTTAGCACGGCCAATCCACCCAACCTGCACAACTTTGGACACTAAGGGGCAATTTAGCACGCCAATCCACCTACCTGCACATCTTTGGACACTAAGGAGCAATTTAGCACGCCAATCCACCTAACCTGCACATCTTTGACACTAAGGGACAATTGAACATAGCAATCCACCTAACCTGCACATCTTTGGACACTAAGGGGCAAATTTAGCACCACCAATCCACCCAACCTGCACATCTTTGGACACTAAGGGCAATTTAGCATGGCCAATCCACCTAACCTGCACATCTTTGGACACTAAGGGGCAATTAGCACGGCCAATCCACCTAATCTGCACATCTTGGACACTAAGGGGCAACTTAGCACGACCAATCCACCTAACCCTGCACTTTGGACACTAAGGGCATTTAGCACGCCAATCACCAACCACTCTTTGGACGCTAAGACAATTACCTGCCAATCCACCTACCTGCACATCTTTGGACACTAAGGGCAATTTACCGCATCCCCAACCTGCCATCTTTGGACACTAAGGCAATTAGCATGCCAATCACCTAACGCACATCTTTGGACACTAAGGGGCAATTTAGCATTGCCAATCCACCTAACCTGCACATCTTTGGACTGTGGGCACATTAGGAAGTCTCACAACTCCAGGTTAAAGTCCAACGGGATTATTTCAAATCACGAGCTTTTGGAGCACTGCTCCATCATCAGTTGAATGACTCACCCGAAGAAGGGGCGGTGCTCCAAAAGCTCGTGATTCCAAACAAACCCTGTTGGACTTTAATCCTGATGTTGCGAGACTTCTCACTGTGCCCACGCCGGCATCATTGCCACATCTAGGTGGGGACTGCAAGTCAGCTGGGCTGGGGTGGGGGAAGGCCGTTTGGCCCATTTAGCCTCTGCTAGACCTAGCTCTTCTTTTGTGGAAATGAGGCAAATTCAGGCAGTTTTTTTGGCAAGGGGAGGTGGGCAAGGGGGCATGTAATACACAGACAGGCAGCCCTGGCACCTTGTAATGCAGCGCCTCAGATTTTTAATTACCAAACCCTTCGACAGCTGCCAGATTTGAGCCCACAAAGCTCAATTATATCCCGCTCTCTTGTCACAATGATTGACAGCTCTGAAAATAAGTAACGCAGCAACCTTTGCCTGACTGTCAGCAATTAGAGAAAATTAGGACAGATTTATTTGCAAAATTGTTATTTTAAAGTGCGGGTTTATTTTGGGAAACACTTTCAGATCTGGCTGAATGCTTGTGCAACTTTACAAGATGGGGGGCATGTCAACAGCTTGCTTATCTGGGGGGGGGGGTGCATCTAACCCTGCACCCTCCTCTCCCCCCGTTGTTGGAAAGGAGGTGGTCTCTTTTCCAACGATACCCATATCCCACTACGTGGGAAGAGACCGAGGTGCAGTTCAGTAACAAAATCACTAATTGTAAATGGGTCACTTCATCATCCCCTCTTCAAGCCTCAGACCTTCTTATCAATTCATTTGTGGGCCATGGGCGTCGCTGGCTGGACCAGCATTTATTGACCACCCCTAGTTGCCCTTGGAAAGCAGCTGAGAGTCAACCACATTGCCCTGGAGCCACGTGTAGGCCAGACGGGGAGAGGACAGCAGATTTCCTCCCCGAAAGGGAACCGGAAGGGTTTTTCCGACAATGCTCACCAGTAAATTCCAAGTCAATCTTAAAAACTAAATCCGGAATTAACAATCTACTGATGACCGTTAAATGGAAATAGGTTTACTCATGTATTTTAGGGAAGGAAATCTGCCATCCTTATCCCGGTCTGGCCCACTTGTGACTCCAGAGCCACAGCAATGGGGTTGACTCTCAACTGCCCTCCGCAATGGCCGAACGAGAGACTGAGTCCAAGGGCAACTAGGGATAGGCGATAAATGCTGGTCCACCCGCAAACCCACGAATGGGTAAAAGACAAAGAGATTTCTGAGTGCTATGTCGCAATAAGTACAAATCTCTCATTGTGTGATGAGTCTTGAGATCCGAGATCTGTGGGAGTGATGCGGAGAACTAAGAGGGAGTTTGTTGATCAAGTGACTAGGGGACCAGCGGTTCCTCTGATCTACCGGCCGTGCAGTGTGTCTTAACCCTTAAATGGTGGACAAAGAACAGCAAGTCAACTTGGGTCTGTGTGGAGTTTGCACATTCTCCTCATGTCTGTGTGGGTTTCCTCCGTGCGCTCCGATTTCGTCCCACAGTCCGGGTTGATCTTTCTCTACACCCTAACTATGATTGTAACTCTACATTCCGCACTGTCTTCTTTCCTTCTCTATGTTTTGTCTGTACAGCGCGCATGAGACAATACTTTTCATGCTAATACATGTGACAATAATAATTCAAATCAAATCAAAATGACCCATTTATTCGTACTGTCTGCTAACCAGTTTTCTGTCCATCTCAATGCATGACCCCCAATTCCATGAATTTTATACGCTAATTTCTTACATGGGAGTTTTTCGAAAGCCTACTGAAGGTCCATGGCTCCATCAACTCTACTGGTTACATCTTGAAGAATTCCAGTAGATTTGTCAAGCGTGATTTCCCATTCGTAAATCCATGCAGATTGTCTGATCCTGCTGGTGCTTTCCCAAGTGCTCTTCTATTAAATCTTTGGCACGAGATTCTAGAATTCTCCCCACTACCGATGTCAGGCTGACTGGTGTATAATTCTGTTTTCTCCCGGCCTCCCTTCTTAACTAGTGGAGTTACATTAGCCACTCTGTGATGTATAGGAACTGTACTCGAATCTATAGAATCCTGGAAGGTAAGAAAACACATCTAAAATTTCTCAAGTACTGTGGATTGTAGATTGTCAGGCCCTGGATTTATCTGCTTTAAATCCTACCAATTGCCTCAACAATAAAGAAAACAAATAGAATGTTGGCATTTATAGCTGTAAGGAATAGAATATAAAGATAAGGAAGTATTGTTGCAGCTGCATGAGGCATTGGTGAGACTGCACCTGGGGTATTGTGCATGGTTTTGGTCCCCTTGTTTGAGGAAGGAGGTAGTGGCATTGGAGGCAGTTCAGAGGAGGTTCACTAGATTGATTCCAGAGTTGTTTGTCATATGAAGAGAGATGAACAGTTTAGGCCGACACTCTCTGGAAGTTAGAAGAACAAGGGGAGATTAAATTGAGGTATACAAAACGATAAAAGGTATGGGTAAAATATTCATGGAATGGATGCTTACTCTTGTGGGGCTTTCTGGGCCGAGAGGTCGTATTCTTAGGGCAAGGGGTGGCAAATTTTGATTTGATTTGATTTATTATTGTCACACGTATTAAAGTACAGTGAAAAGTGTTGCTTCTTGCGCGCTAATCAGGAAAAGTATACCATTCATAGAGAAGGAAAGGAGAGAGAGAGCAGAATGTAGTGTTACAGTCATAGCTAAGATGTGATCAACTTAATGCGAGGCAGGTCCGTTCAAAAGTCTGACGGCAGCAGGGAAGAAGCTGTTCTTGAGTCGGTCGGTGCGTGACCTCAGACTTTTGTATCTTTTTCGCGACAGAAGAAGGTGGAAGAGAGAATGTCCGGGGTGCGTGGGGTCCCTACTTACGCTGGCTGCTTTGCCGAGGCAGCGGGAAGTGCAGATGGAGTGAATGGATGGGTTTGCATGATGGATTGGGCTACATTCACAGCCTTTGTAGTTCCTTGCGGTTTTGCGCAGAGTAAGAGCCCATACCAAGCTGTGATACATTTGGAAAGAATGCTTTCTATGGTGCATCCATAAAAGTGGGCGAGAGTCATAGTTGACATGGCAAATTTTCTTTGCCTTCTATACAAGGCATTGGTGAGGCCGCACCTAGAGTACTGTGCACGGTTTTGGTCCCCTTATTTGAGAAAGATGTAGTGACATTGGAGGTTCACTAGATTGATTTTGGAAATGAGGGATTTGTTGTGTGAAGAGAGATTGGACAGTTTAAGCTGGCACTCTCTGGAATTTAGTAGAATGAGGGGGGGGGTCAAATTGAGGTGTACAAGATGATAAAAGGTATGGATAAAATAAATGTGGAATGGATGCTTCCTTTTGTGGGGCATTCTAAGACGAGAGGTCGTAGTCTTAGGATAATTTAAAACAGAGTTGAGGAGAAACTACTTCTCTCAAAGGATTTGTGAATCTGTGGAATTTGCTGCCCCAAAGTGCTGGGACAGTGAGTAAATTTAAGGAGGAGTTAGACAGATTTTTAATTGGTAATGTGTTGAAGGGTGATGGGGAGAAGGCAGGAGAATGGGGTTGAGAAGCATATCATCATGATTGAATAGTGGAGCGGAATTCTGCTGTTATATTTATGAACTTTATGGACTAATTTTTCTACAAATACTCATTTCCTTCGGTTCCTCCCTCGCACTAAACCCTGTGTTCCCCAATATTTCTGATGTCATTTACCTCCTGTGTAAAGACAGAAGGAAAGTATGTATTGAGTTGGTTGGCCATTTCTTTGTTCCCCATTCTCCTGTTCCTGACTGTAAGGGACCTACATTTGTTTTCACTGATCCTTTTTTCTTCATGTGCCCACAGAAACTTCCACAGTCAGTTTTTACGTTCCCCGCAAGCCTACCCTCAAGCTCTATTTTCCCCTTCTTGCTTCCTCTTTGCCGGATTCTAAACTGCTCCCAATCCTCAGGTTTTTTCCTAGTCAATTTGTTGGCCTCTTCCTTGGGTCTAATATTATCGCTAATCTCCCTCGTAAGCCGTGCTTGGTCACCTTTCCTATCTTACTTTTGCGCCAGTTGTTGCAGAACACCCATGCTCTCTTTGAATGTTTGCCATGACTTACCCACCGTCATCCCTTTAAGTAACGTTCCCCAGTCCATTGCTGGCAATTGAAGCTTTATACCATTGTAATCTCCTTTATTGAGGACCCTAATCTCAGAATCGATTGTGTCACTCTATTTGCTGACTACAGCTCAGCCTTCAACACCATTATTCCAAAGAAATACATCTCCAAACTCCATGGCCTGGACCTCAGCTCCTCCCTCTGCGACTGATTTGATTTGATCTGATTTATTATTGCCACATGTATTAACACACAATGAAAAGTATTGTTTCTTAGAACATAGAACATTACAGCGCAGAACAGGCCCTTCGGCCTTCGGTGTTGCGCCGACCAGTTAGGAACAAGCAGTGACCCTCTAACCTAAACCATTCCCTTTTCATCCATAAACTTATCTACTAACCTCTTAAATGCCACGAAACTTGGCGCATCTACAACTGACGCAGGCAGGGCATTCCATACCCTTACCACCCTTTGGGTAAAGAACCTACCTCTGACATCCGTCCTAAAACCACCACCCCTTAATTTAAAGCTATGTCCCCTTGTGCTAGCTTTCTCCATCCTAGGAAAAAGGCTATCACTGTCCACCTTATCTAAACCTCTAATCATCTTATATGTTTCAATAAGGTCTCCTCTTAGCCGCCTTCTTTCTAACGAAAACAACCTCAAATCCCTCAGCCTCTCTTCATAAGACCTGCCTTCCATACCAGGAAACATCCTGGTAAACCTCCTCTGTACCCTCTCCAATGCCTCCACATCTTTCTTATAATGCGGGGACCAGAACTGTACACAATACTCCAAGTGCGGCCGCACTAGAGTTTTGTACGTTGCAACATGACGTTGCGGCTCCGAAATTCAATCCCCCTACCAATAAAAGCTAAGACTCCATATGCCTTCTTAACAATCTTATCGACTTGATTGCTAACTTTCAGGGATCTATGCACATATACACCAAGATCCCTCTGTTCTTCAACACTATTAAGAGTCCTACCATTAGCCCTATACTCTATACATTTGTTATTCCTGCCAAAGTGAATTACCTCACACTTTTCGGCATTAAACTCCATTTGCCACCTCTCGGCCCAGCTCTGCAACTTGTCCAAGTCTCTCTGCAAACTAGAGCACCCCTCTTCACTATCTACCACTCCACCGACTTTAGTGTCATCTGCAAATTTACTAATCCATCCTTCAATACCCTCATCCAGATTATTTATAAAAATTACAAACAGCAGGGGCCCCAAAACAGACCCTGAGGTACACCACTTGTCACCGAACTCCACGATGAATATCTCCCATCAACCACCACCCTCTGTCTTCTATCTGCTAGCCAATTCCTAATCCAATTAGCTAAATCGCCCTCAATCCCATACATCTGCATTTTCTGCAGAAGCCTTCCATGTGCCACCTTATTGAACGCCTTACTAAAGTCCATATATACCACATCATCTTGGGCGTTATACAGACAAAGTATACCATTCATAGAGAATTAGTTTTAACTATTTATATATTGGTTGCAATGAAAAGTATTGTTTCTTGCGTGCTGTATAAACAAAGCATACTGTTCATAGAGAAGGAAAGGAGAGAGTGCAGAACGTAGTGTTACAGTCATAGCCAGAGTGTAGGGAAAGATCAACTTAATGCAACTTAATCCATTCAAAAGTCTGACAGCAGCAGGAAAAAAGCTGTTCTTGAGTCGGTCGGTACATGACCTCAGACTCTTGTATCTTTTTCTCGACGGAAGAAGGGGGAAGAGAGAATGTCTGGGGTATGTGAGGTCCTTAATTATTCTGGCTGCTTGGCCGAGGCAGCGGGAAGCATAGATAATGTATGGGAGGCTGGTTTGCATGATGGACTGGGCTTTGTTCACAACCTTTTGTAGTTCCTTGCGGTCTTGGGCAAAACAGAAGCCCATACCAAGCTGTGACACGACCAGAAAGAATGCTTTCTACGGCGCATCTGTAAAAGTTGGTGACAGTCATAGCTGACATCTCGAATTTCCTTAGTGTTCTGAGAAAGTAGAGGCGTTGGTGTATTAACTATAGTGTGAGCATGGGGGAGACCAGGACAGGTCGTTGGTGATCTGGACAGCTAAAAACTTGAAGCTCTCGACCATTTCTACTTCATCCCCATTGATGTAGATGGGGCATGTCCTCCTTTACACCTCCTGAAGCCGATGACAATCTCATTTGTTTTGTTGACATTGAGAGAGAGATGACTGTTGCTGCATTGGATCCTGAAAGTCCTGACTCGCAGACCACAGTCAGTAAAGATAGTGAAGAGGGGTGTTATAGTTTACAGAGTGACTTGGACAAGTTGCAGAGCTGGGCCGAGAGGTGGCAAATGGAGTTTAATGTGGAAAAGTGTGAGGTAATGCACTTGGGCAGGAACAATAAAGGTGTAGAGTATAGGGCTAATGGTAGGGCTCTTAATAGTGTTGAGGAACAGAAGGATCTTGGTGTATGTGTCAATAGATCCCTGAAAGTAGGCAGTCAAGTGGATAAAGTTGTTGAGAAGGCATGTGGAGTCTTAGCTTTTATTGGTAGGGGTATTGAATTTAGGAGCCGCAGCATCATGTTGCAACTGTACAAAACTCTAGTGCGGCCGCACTTGGAGTATTGTGTGCAGTTCTGGTCCCCACATTATAAGAAAGATTGGAGGCATTGGAGAGGGTACAGAGGAGGTTTACCAGGATGTTGCCTGGTATGGAGGGCAGGTCTTATGAAGAGAGGCTGAGGGATTTGAGGTTGTTTTTCGTTAGAAAGGAGGCGGCTAAGAGGGGACCTAATCGAAACATATAAGATGATTAGAGGTTTAGATAGGGTGGACAGTGATAGCCTTTTTCCTAGGATGGAGAAAGCTAGCACGAGGGGACACAGCTTTAAATTAGGGGTATGAGTTATAGGACGGATATCAGAGGTAGGTTCTTTACTCAAAGAGTGATTAGGGAGTGGAATGCCTTGCCTGCAGCTGTTGTAGATGCGCAAAGTTTGGTGGCGTTTAAGAGGTTAGTTGATAAGTATATGGAAGAGAAGGGAATGGTTTAGTTAGGAGGGGCATTGCTTTTTATTTTGGTCGGCACAACATCGAAGGCCGAAGGGCCTGTTCTGTGCTGTAATGTTCTATGTTCTATAAACTACAACACTTCCTCCACAATAATCCTCCAGACCGGTGCCCCGCAAGGCTGTGTTCTCAGCCCCCTACTACACTCCTTATACACCGATGACTGTGTGGCCAAATTCCGCTCCAACTCAATTTCCAAGTTTGCTGATGACACCGCTGTCGGATCGCAAACAATGACGGGTCAGGGTATAGAGGTGAGGTAGAGAATCTGGTGAACGGGTGCGGCGACAATCATCTCTCCCTCAATGTCAACAGAACAAAGGAGATTGCCATCGACTTCAGGAAGGGTAAAGGAGAACGTGCCCCTGTCTCCATCAGCGGGGCCGACGTAGAAAGGGTCGAGACCTTCAAGTTTCTAGGAGTCCAGATCACCAACAACCTGTCCTGGTCCCCCATTTCCTTCGGGGAAAAAGAAAAGTCTGAGGTCACGTACCAACCAACTCAAGAACAGCTTCTTCTCTGCTTCCATCAGACTTTTGAATGGATCTACCTCGCGTTAAGCTGATCTTTCTCTACACCTTAGCTACGACTTTAACACCACATTCTGCACCCTCTCCTTTCCTTCTCTATGAACGGTATGCTTTGACTGTATGGCAAGCAAGAAGCAATAATTTTCACTATATACCAATACATGTGACAATAGCAAATCAAGTCAATAATGCTATATAAATGCAGGTTGAGGGGAAGGATTTTCTGCCTCCCCCTCTCCTCACAATGACATGGCAGTGAAGGCGGCACTCCATTGGCCTTACGATCAGTGACGCCTTTCGCGTCATTTCTGCAGTGAGGGCTCGGAGGCTTGTCATTGGTGGGGGTCGAATGATCCTGTTGCTTGGAAAGGTCAGGGAAATCTCACCCTGTGTTGATGGAGCCAATTTCCACATCACTGCTAATGCCCGCAACCTCCTTACTCCCCATATAGAAACCCTACAGCACAGAAAGAGGCCATTCGGCCCATTGAGTCTGCACCGACCACCCACGCCCCTACCCACATATTTACCCACTAATCCCTCCAACCTACGCATCTCAGGACACGAAGGGATAATTTTTAGCCTGGCCAATCACCTAACCTACACGTCTTTGGACCATGGGAGGAAACCCACGCAGACATGAGGAGAATGTGCAAATTCCACACAGACGGTGATCCGAGCCGGGAATCGAACCCAGGTCCCTGGAGGAGGCAGCAGTACTATAACAGCTGTACTACCATGCCGCCGTGGTCTTGTGTTTTAGGTGGCCATTGAAGAGCCCGTTGTTGGTCAGACGTTCGTTCCCAGAATTGTCACGGCCATTTTGTACTTGTACATTTAACTACAAGAAGCTTTTGCGCGTTTGCCATTGTCTCCAGTCTACAGGTAGGCCAACAGTGAATTATTGATAGCGGAAACAAGATGAATTTGACATTTGGAAAATTACTCGTGTGACGTTTGAAGATTCCTCCGACTCTTGACTTTCTTCTTTCGGGAAGAGTCTCTTTTCCTTTATTTTTTTGGCATTCAGTGATCCAGCCAGTTCAAAGCTGCCTTCGATTGACTGAGGTGTTCGCGTGCTCCTGTGGAGAAAACCTCTCCCACTTCAAGAACATCGGGGTCCTGAATCATGCATGGGCCTTTCACACGGGGAATGAATGTTAGCGCTAAATTATTCAGCTGGGTTCTTTGCTACAGAATGATTCCCTTTGTAGGTGAGGATTTGGTGCGTGTGCGTGTGTGTGTGACTACTAGCACTGCTTCCTTTTTCACTTGCCAACTTCTGTCGGGGGGAGTTGTGAGGGGGGTGGAGAGGTCATCCGATATGTAAATTCGACCAGATTTGTTTTAACCTAAAGGTAACACGAACTGAATGCAACCATTGAGTCAGGCAAGCGAGACTCTTCAAAGACGTGCAGCTGTGGCCTAAGCTCAATGCTGTGTCACTTTTTCTAACAACATTCCCCCCGCCCCCCTACCCACCCCAACAGTTGCATTACAAATTTTGTCTCCTGTTACCTCATTTTAAGGAGATCAGATTTGTTTTTATTAGCCAGCCCCCGGTTACGTCAGGCTGGAAGCTGGTGGCCTAAGAGACAGGGTCCTGAGAAACAGTAACAAAGAACAAAACAGCACGGGAAACAGGCCCTTCGGCCCAACCAGCCTGCGCCGCCACCTCAATGTTCCCACCTCTACCCACGATCCCTGTCCATGTTTATAGATCTATGGATTAAAATCCAAATTTGAGACAATTTAGGGAGAATTTGTTTTGCCAATTAGCCTAAGAGCACATCTTTGGGATGTGGGAGGAAACCGGAGCTCCTGGAGAAAATCCACGCAAGCACGGGGAGAATGCGCAAACTCCCACAGACACAGGCCCAAATCCATGTATCTGCACAGCACAGCTATAGTCACTGAGCTGCCGTGTTGCCCATCAAATGGTCCAGGTCAAGCGTACACTAACGACGTGAAGCACTGGGATACTCTCGAAAAAGGTCCAAGAGCAGTCAATCTGGGGGTGGGAGTGAAGTGTCAGCCATTTCGTTTTACTTCCCGGTGCTTTACATTTCCTCATATTTAGTCCACTCATTTACCGATGGGATCGCATTTCAATTTTCTTTCTTGGGATGTGATTTTGATTTGATTTGAGTCACTGAACATGGAAAAAGGCCCTTTGGCCCAACGTGTCCCTTTTTTTTAACAAAACCCTAGGCTAATCCCAATTGCCCGCAGTTGGCCCATCTTACCCATGTAACTGTCAAAATGCTTTTGAAAGACAAAATTGTGCCCACCAGTTTGATTTATTATTGTCACGTGTACTGGAATGCGGTGAAAAGTATTGTTGTTTTTTTTGCGCACTCCACAGCAGAGGCAATGGTCTCAGGGTATTATCGCTAGAATGTTAATCCAGAAACTCAGCTAACGTTCTGGAGTTCAAGTTCTGATATGGCAGATAGTGGAATTTAAGAACATAAGAAATAGGAGCAGGAGTGGGTCATCCAGCCCCTCGAACCTGCCCCGCCATTCAGTAAGATCATGGCTGCTCTCGTAGTCGTTCAGTTCCACTCACCTGCCTGCTCCCCATAATCCTTAATTCCCTTATTGGTCAAAAATCTATCTGCCTGTGACTTAATCACATTTAATGAAGCCCCCACTGCTTCAATGGACAGAGAATTCCAAAGATTCACTACCCTCTGGGAGAAGAAGTTCCTCCTCAACTCTGTTCTAAATTGACTCTTCCATATTTTGAGTCTGTGCTCTCTAGTTCTTATTTCCATTCTAAGTGGAAATAATTTTGCTGCTTCTACCCTGTCTAGCCTTTTCATTTTCATATATGTCTCTATAAGATCTCCCCTCCGTCTTCTAAACTCCAACGAGTTTAATACTCAATAAAAAAAAGAAATAAAACCATTGTTGGAAAACCCCATCTAACGTCTTTAGGGAAGGAAATCTGCCGTGCTTACCCGGTCTGGTCTACATGTAACTCCAGAGCCACAGCAACGTGGCTGACTCAACTGCCCTCTGAAATGATGTGGAGATGCCGGCGTTGGACTGGGGTAGATACAGTTAGAAGTCTCACAACACCAGGTTAAAGTCTGATGGGCTTATTTAGTAGCACGAGCTTTTGGAGTGCTGTCCCTTCATCAGGTGAGTGGAGAGGTAGGTTTCACAAACAGGGCATACGTAGGGAGGTGATTGCAAGATAATGATTGGAATGCAAGTCTTTACAGGTAATCAGATCATTACAGGTGATCAAGCCTTTATAGGTGGAGACAGTGGAGAGAGGGTTAAGCACAGGTTAAAGAGATGTGTATTGTCCCTAGACAGGACAGTTAGTGAGAATTTGCAAGCCCAGGCAAGTCATGGGGGTTACAGATAGTGTGACAAGATCCCAGTTGAGGCCATCCTTGTGCGCGCGGAACTTGGTTCTCAGTTTCTGCTCAGTGACTCTGCATCGTCGTGAAGACTGCCTTGGAGAACGCTAACCCGAAGACCGGAGGCTGAATGCCTGTGACCGCTGATATGTTCCCCGACTGGAAGGGAACACTGCTGCCTGGTGATTATTGAGTGGGGTCCATTCACCCATTGGAAACAATGTTGTTGGATTTTAACCTGGTGTGGGGAGACTTCTTACTGTGCCCTCGGAAATGGCCGAGCGAGCCACCCAGTTCAGGGGCAATTAGGGATGGACAATAAAGTGCCAGCAGTGCCCATGTGCGGCGAATGAGTAAAAGAATTAACGAGGGTGAGAGTGAGGTTTGTTCAGATTCTAAATATCAGGGGAGGGGGCAGATGCAAACTGAGTAAATCCCACGCTTGTTCATTTCAAAACCGAAATCGTTATTGACCAAACATACACGGAGATGCGGATAAGGGCTGATTAGAATGCATTACCTCACTGAATGGTAGCACAGGCTAGATGGGCTTGAATGGCCTATTCTTGTTCCCTGTGATTTCCAAATAATGAAAATTATTTGAGCAAAGGAAATATGATAGATTTACTAGGATGCTACTGGAACTTGATGGATTGAGTTATAAAGAGAGGCTGAATAGGCTGGGACTTCTTTCTCTGGAGCGTCGGAGGCTGAGGGGTGACCTTATAGAGGTCTATAAAATAATGAGGGGCACAGACAATGTAAGTAGTCAATATCTTTTTCCAAAGATAGGGGAGTCTAAAACCAAAGGGCATAAATTTAAGTGAGAGGGGAGAGATACAAGAGTCCAGAGGGGCAATTGTTTTCACACAGAGGGTGGTGAGTGTCTGGAACAAGCTGCCAGAGGTAGTAGTAGAGGCGGGTACAATTTAGTCTTTTAAAAAGCATTTAGATAGTTACAGGGGTACAATGAATATTGAGGGATATGGACCAAATGTGGGCAATTGGAATTAGTTTAGCAGTTTTAAATAAAAATGGTAGCAAGACGAGTTGGGCCAAAGTGCCTGTTTCCATGCTGTAAACCTCTGTGACTCTATGCCTTCCATTGCCACTGGATATCTCATGGCAATTTACCGCCAATAACCTACTCACTGTTGTAACGTAAGACATTGCGACGACCAATTAATGCACAGCAAGCTCCCACAATGTGAACCCTTCAGAAGCGTCACCTTCGAAACATTGGCTCTCTTCCCTGTCCACAGCTGCCGTCAAACCCATCTGCTTCACTAATGCCCCTTTAGGGAAGGAAATCTGCTGTCCTTGCCCGGTCTGGCCTACGTGTGACTGCAGAGCCACAGCATTGTGGTTGACTCTTGGGCAACTGGGGACGGCCAATAGATGCCCTTGTCCTGCAGATGAAAACCGGAACAGGAACATGAGTGTGAATTAAAGATTCATTTTAGGGAAAAAGCAGTCTCTTGGATGCAGTGTGGGAAATGGGCTTCAAGTGCACAAAAGTCCTATCAAGTCAGGGGCAGTCAGTGCCCCTTTTTGGCAATGATACACCACTTTGCTACTACTCACTCACACCTGTGCTCCAACCCTTAAACAATCCCACACTTCCGCGATCTGTCCTCTTCTAATCCCGCCAACCTCTTATCTCCACACATCTTCATGCGTTCCAGCACAGAGTCTCTCACCTAGTCTTCCCCCCCCCATTGGCAAGACTGAGCCTGCCCCACAGCCCGCCTCGCAGTCTCTCAAATACTTCTCTGCCCCTTGACGTACTTCCCCACCACGCATCCCAGAGCTTAAGATTGGCCAAGATCCTTTCGGGATGGTTCAGGCAGTGTGTGAAAGTATGCTCCCCATTTCCGCCTCACTTCTCACCTTCCTCCCTCGGCCAGGGCAAAAATGTAAAGACAAGACTGCAAAGATTACGGGGAGGTGATGGCCCAGTGGTATTATCGCTCCTTCATTAGGTGAGTCACTTACCTGATGAAGGAGCAGCACTCTGAAAGCTCGTGTCACCAATAAACCTATTGGTCTTTAACCTGGTGTTGTGAGACAGGAAGGTGAGGCTAGAACTGTACAAAGGACTAATTAGACTGAATTAATTGAATTAAATTCAATTAATGAGGATGTTACCCAGGCTTGGGAATCAAAGAACAAAGAACAAAACAGCACGGGAAACAGGCCCTTCGGCCCAACGAGCCCGCACTGCCACCCCGATGTTCCCACTTCTACCCGCAATCCCTGTCCATGTTTATAGATCTATAGATTAAAAACCAAATTTGAGACAATTTAGGGAGAATTTGTTTTGCCAATTAGCCTAAGAGCACATCTTTGGGATGTGGGAGGAAACCGGAGCTCCCGGAGAAAACCCACGCAAGCACGGGGAGAATGCACAAACTCCCACAGACACAGTCCCAAATCCATGTATCTGCACAGCACAGCGATAGTCACTGAGCTGTCGTGTTGCCCATCAAATGGTCCAGGTCAAGCGTACACTAACGACGTGAAGCACGAGGATACTCTCGAAAGAAATCGAAAGATAATCTCGATAGAAAGAAATGAGCAGTCCTCTCACGACCCATCGTGTGTATGCCCCTTGTTAGACAACAAGGTGGACCAAAGCACCTGTAGGATAAAAACAAGTACATCAATATCATCATCTATTTACACACTTTCCAGGGACTCCCAAGGCTCATGATCCCTATTTTAAATCAGTTTTCTATATCCCTCCATTCCCATTCTGTTCATGTGCCCATCTAAGTATTTCTTAAATAACTCCACAGTACCTGCCTCCACCACTTTACTTGGCAGCGCATTCTGTACCCCCACCACCCTCTGTGTGAAAAAACTCCCTCTAGCATCCAAATTATACCTTAACCCCCCTCACCCTAAGCCCGTGACCCCTCGTGCTATTCGAGTCCATCCTAGGAAAAAGCTGAACCCTGTTTACTCTACCTATACCCCTCATAATCTTGTACACCTCTATTAGATCTCCTCTAAGTCTACGTCTTAGCTATGAGGAAACATTGAGTGGGTGGGATTGTTTTCTTGTGAAAAGCTGAGGGAGCATTTAATTACCCTCCAGCTTGGAGCTACCAGGAGTCCTGCTGTCACGGTGTGGCATGACCACATGTCTTGAGCCACCCTCACCCATCCATTGTGGCCCATTCTGCCATCACTCTGTGCCATCCCATCATCTAACTACACCTAGACCAATCCCTCTATCTGCTGCCTGCACTACCTTCTCAAAGAGATCTCTGTGTCTTTTCAACTCCCATCATACGGTCAAAATTCCAACAGTCTCTTTACTAAATTTCACTTTTTCGAGTTTATTATTGTCACATGTATTAGTGCACAGTGAAAAGTATTGTCTCTTGCACCTTATACACACAAAGTATACTGTTCAGAGAAGGAAAGAAGAGGGTGCAGAATGTAGTGTTACAGTCAGAGCTCGGCTGTAGAGAAAGTTCAATTCCATGTACGGTATCACAGTCATAGGGTGTAGAGAAAGATCAATTTAATATGAGGGAGATCCATTCAAAAGCCTGATGGCAGCAGGGAAGAAGCTGTTCTTGATTCGGCTGGTATGTGACCTCAGACTTTTGTCTGTTTTTCCTGACAGAAGGTGGAAGACAGAAGGTCCGGGGTGCATGGGGTCCTTAATTAATTTACTGAGACAGCGGGAAGTGTAGACAGAGTCAATGACAGGTTTGCAAGATGGATTGGGCAATGTTCACAACCCTTTGTAGTTCCTTGTGTTCTTGGCAGAACAGGAGCCCATACCAAGTTGTGATACAACCAGAAAGAATGCTTTCTATGGTGCATTTGTAAAAATTGGTGAGAATCATAGCTGACATGCCGACTGGGCTACGTTCATAGCACTTTGATTATATACAAGGCTGAGAAATTTGTCTAGTCAATGGAAATGTTAGCATACGTCTCAGCATCCCCATTTCAAAGGTCTCTATTTTTTTCAACCTTGTGCAGAATTATGAAGGGAAGCGATAGAGCGGACAGAATAAAATTGTTTCCCTTGGTGGAGAATTCAAGAACCGGGGACATAGATTCAAGATTAGTAGCAGTAGATGTGCAGGGGACACGGAAGAACTTTTTAACGCAAAGGGTGATGGCGTCCAAAGTGGAGGTGGAAGTAGAGATCCTAAACTCTTCCAACAAGTACCTGGATCTGCACCTTAGGTGCTGTAAGATACAGAGCTGGGTGCAGGAAGGTGGGATTTGGAAGGATACGTGGGTGACCTTGGACAAGAGGGAGCAAATGGCCTCCTTCCATCTTTCTCTGGTTCCTCAAATCTTTATTTTAATGTCCCCATTTCTGAGGCAGACAGGATGTGGGTAGAATGCAGCATCTTCTCCTTGTTACAAGCTTGAGTTTTTTTCCTTGCTAAATCCCCTTCATCTCCAACAAAAATCAGGTCTTGCTTTCCCAGTCCTCCATCTGAATTCAATGGGGTGGCACCCATCACCTGGCAGCATTGATCCAATGTAGGGAATCTTATTGTGGACAGTCACAGCTGGATAGGCTGAGACTTCTTCTCGTGGGAGAACGAGGGGGTTGACCTTACAGAGGTTTATAAAATCATGAGAGGCATCGATAAGATGAATAGCCAAGGTAGTTCTGGGCAGCACAGTGGTTAGCATGGCTGCCTTAGTGCCAGGATCCTGGGTTCAATTCCAGTCTTGGGTCACTGTCTGTGTGGAGTCTGCACATTCTCCCCATGTCTGTGTGGATTTCCTCCAGTTTCCTCCCGCAGTCCAAAGATGGGCGTGTCAGATTGATTGGTAATGCTAAATTGCCATTTAGGGGGGTCGCTGGCAGGGTAAATATGTGGGGTGTGGGGATAAGACCTTGATGGGACTGTGGTCAGGGAAGACTCAATGGGTCAAATGGCCGCCTTCTCCCCTATAAAGATTCTGTGATTTTATCAGGTCTTTTCCCCAGAGTGAGGAAATCCAAAAGTAAAGGACGTAGATATAGAGAGGAAAGAGGATCTGAGGGTGGTGCTTGTATGGAATGAGCTGCCAGAGGTGGTGGTAGAGGTGGATACAATTACAACATTTAAAAGACATTTGGACATCTCCATGGATGGAAAAGGTTTAGAGGGATATGGGCCAAACTCAGACAAATGGGGCTAATTCGGTTTAGGAGACCTGGTCAACATGGATGAGTTGGGCCGAAGAGCCTATTTCCGTGCTGTCTATCTCCATGACTCTCTAACCCTATGTTTTAGTTGTCTTTGTGATTTGTATAGGGGAAGGCGATGGCCTAGTGGTATTATCACTGGACTATTACTCCAGAAACTCGGCTAATATTTTGGGACCCGGGTTCGAATCTCGCCACAGCGGACGGTGGAATTTGATTTTATTAAAAAAAATCTGGGATTAAGAATGATTATGAAACCATTGTCAGAAAAATCCATCTGGTTCACTAATGTCCCTTTAGGGAAGGAAATCTGCTGTCTTTACCCGCTCTGGCCTACATGTGACTCCAGAGCCACAGCAATGTGATTGACAGTCAACTGCCCTCCGAGGGCAACTAGGGATGGGTAATAAATCCACCACGTTGTTAGGGAGGGATTTTGACCCAGTGACGGAACAGCTGGTTATATTTCCAGGTCAGGATGGTGAGTTTATGAAGGGGAACTTGGTGCCGTTCCCAGGTATCTGCTGCTCTTTGTCTTTCTGGATGGTAGAAGGTTTGGAAGGTGCTATTGAAGGAGCGTTGCTTATTACTGAAGAATCCTTACAGTGTAGAAAGAGGCCATTTGGTCAGTTGAGCCTGCAGCAACAATCCCACCAGGCCCTATCCCCATAAACCTACATACTTAGCCCATGAACCTCTTGACACTAAGGGCAATTTAGCATGGCCAATCCATCTAACTTGCACATTTTTGGACACTAAGGGGCAATTTACCATGGCCAATTCCTCTTAACTGCACATCTGTGGACACTAAGAGGCAACTTAGCATGACCAATCTACTAACCTGTACATCTTTGGACACGAAGTGGAAATTTATCCTAGCCAATCCACCTAACTTCCCTGGTGCTAACCATGGTGCTGCCGTGCCACCTTGTTTGTACACAGTCTCTGTCGCTGCCTCAGGGCATTTTCGAAATACCTCTGAGGTGAGTCTGCTGCTGTATTGTCAGAGAACTCAGTAAGAATTTAGCAACACCAATTATTAATCCAACCGATTTATTTGATAGTAAAAAAAGCGAGCTTTCAACACTCCCGTGTCTTCCTCAGGCAAGTGCTTGTGATGTGTTGAAAGCTCGCTTTTTTACTATCAAATAAATCGGTTGGATTAATAATTGGTGTTGCTAAATTCTTACTGAGTTCTTACCACCCCAATCCAACTCCGGCATCTTTACATCATATTGTCAGAGACACAGCTGCTGCACAGCAAGCTCCCCCAGCCTGCGAGTGGCGGCGGTGGGGGGATGTTCAATGGATTGATGTTCATTGGAGTGATGTCAGTCGAGGGGTAGATTAAAACGTGGGGTCGCTCCCCAACCTCCCACTCTGCAAGGGTTTCTGAAAGGATTGGGAGAGCGGGGAGCACTCCAGCGGTGGTCCTCGGATTTCCCCCTCTTTTGACCTCGGAGTCCTTTAAAGTTCCCAGCCGTAGAAAGGGGGAATGGTGGGGGGAGGTGGTGCTCTGTGTGTGTGTGTGTGTGTGTCGCTGCTGATATTAACCTGCCAGGCCTTGGGCAACTCTATCCCCGGCAGTCGCTCACATAATGATCTCCGTGTTTGCCTAGGTGTAGACAGGGTTTGCCAGCCAACTCCAACAAATCAATTATGTGACCTTCAGATGGTTCCACAATGATATAATTAGCCAGTGCAATTTCGCCCAGTGTATACAGGGACACCGTGGGAATTGGCTTACATTATAGACCAAATTGTCTTCCAGATCTGTAATTGACAGCAAATTGTATTGCGTCAGAGACAGGAGCAATAATTGCATTCTGATTATGTTTTGAGAAGTGGTGGTTTGCCCACATGAAACGTCTTTGAGCAAAAAAAAATAGACTGAAAAAGAACCTTCCATTAACCCTAGGTGTTCTGCAGCAGGGAACAGAGTTGGCAATTGTTTCTTAGACCCCACACGCTGAAAGACTACTTATAATACGCCCTGGTTATAACGATCCAGCTTCTTAATGAAACCTCCCCCCTCCTCCTCTCCGATGTAAGCAGCCTGTTTTCCAATATTCCGATATCACCCCTGGGTCGCGGAGCCCATTCTTTCCATTAGAATAGAATCACTGCAGGGTAAAGTGCATCCAATACTAACCCATAATCCTGCTCATTTACCCTGCTTATTCCCCCCCCCGACACTAACCCATAACCCTGCACATTTACCCCCTCCTAACACTAACCTGTAATATGGCGCATTTATCCTGCTAATTTCCTCCCCCACCCAACACTATCTCCATAACCTTGCTAATTCCACCTGAACTGTTCCATAATCCCACGTATTTACCCTGGTAATCCCTCTCTGACACTAACCCATAACCCCATGCATTTAGCCTGCTAATTCCCCCGATACTAACCCGTAAGCCCACGCATTTATCCTGCTAATCCGCTCTCAACACTATCCCCGTAACTCTGCACATTTGCCCTGTTAATTCCCCCTGAACTATCCCATAACCCCGCACATTTATCCTGTTAATCCCCTAATGCTAACGCATAACTCCGTGCATTTATCCTGCTAATCCCCCCCCGCAACACTAACCCATAACCCTGCGCATTTACTCTACTAATTCCCCCGACACTAACCCATAATCCCACACCTTTACCCTGCTAGTACTTCCTGACTCTATCCCCGTAACCCTGCACATTTACCCTGCTAATTCCCTCCCCGACGCTAATCCATAACCCCATGCATTTACACTACTAATTCCCAACACTAACCCATTACCCTGCTAATCCCCCCCGACACTAACTCATAGCCCCACACAATTATCCTGCTAATCCCCCAACGCTAACCCATAACCCCACGCATTTACTCTGCTAATCCCCCAACGCTAACCCATAACCCCACGCATTTACTCTGCTAATCCCCCTCACACAAACCTATAACCCCACTCATTTACCCTGCTAATTCCCCTGACACTAACCTATAACCCCACTCATTTACCCTGCTAATTCCCCCAATACTAACCCATAACCCCACGCATTTACTCTGCTAATCCCCCTCACACAAACCTATAACCCCACTCATTTACCCTGCTAATTCCCCTGACACTAACCTATAACCCCACTCATTTACCCTGCTAATTCCCCGACACTAACCTATAACCCCACTCATTTACCCTGCTAATCCTCCTCACACAAACCTATAACCCCACTCATTTACCCTGCTAATCCCCCTCACACTAACCTATAACCCCACTCATTTACCCTGCTAATTTCCCCCGACACTAATCCATAAACCCAAGCATTTACCCTAGTAATCCCCCCCCCCCCCCCCTGACACTAACGAGCAATTCACTGTGACCAATTGTCCTAAACTGTCGGTGAGGATTGCATTCACTGGAGAGTGAGACTGGATTTCACAGAAACTTATAAAATTCTAACAGGATTAGACAGGGTAGATTCAAAAAGAATATTCCCAATGGTGGGGGAATCCAGAACTAGAGGGTTTGAGGAGAAGGGGTAAACCTTTTAGGATTGAGGTGAGAAGCAATTTCTTCACCCTGAGAGTCGTGAATGTGTGGAATTCACTCCCACAGAAAATAGTTGAGGACAAAATGTTGTGTGATTTCAAGAAGAAATTAGATATCACTCTTGAGGCTAAAGAGATCGAGGGATATAGGAGGAAGGAGGGGGAATCAGGATATTGAATTTGATAACCAACCATGATCAAAATGAATGGTGGAGCAGGCTCAAGGGTCAAATGGCCTCCTTCTGCTTTTAGTTTCTATGTTTCTAAGTAAACGGCACATCTTTGGACGCGAAGGACAATCCCTAACCTGCATGTCTTTGGAGTGTCGCTGGTTAAGTGAATTGGTCATGCTAAGTTGCCTCTTAGTGTCCAAAGATGAGCAGGTTAGGTGGATTGGCCATGCTAAATTGCCCCTTAATGTCCAAAAAAGTTAAGGTAGGGGGATTGGTCATGCTAAATTTTCCCTTAGTGTCCAAAAATGTGCAGGTTAGGGGGAATTGGCCATGTTAAATTTTCCCTTAGCATGCAAAGATGAGTAGGTTAGGTAGATTGGCCATGCTAAATTTCTCCTTAATGTCCAAAGATATACAGGTTACGTCGATTGGCTATGGTAAACTGCTCCTTAGTGTCCAAAGATGTGTATGTTAGGTGGATTGGCCAAGCTAAATTGCTTCTTAGCATGCAAAGATGTGTAGATTAGGTGGATTGGCCATGCTGAATTGCCCTTTAGTGTCCAAAGATGTATAGATTAGGTGGATTGGCCGTGCTAAATTGCCCCTTAATGTCCAAACATGTGTAATTAGGAGATCAGAATGGTAGATACATGAGGGTTAGGGGTTAGATCCTGAGTCAGATTGTTGTCAGTGCTGGCTCGATGGCCTCCTTGTGTATTGTAGGGATTCTGTTTTCCTGCCAGGGTAGGAAAAAGTACAACCCTGGACAAGATAACCACTCAAGGACAGGGTAAGGCCATTTGACCCATCAAAGGTTGTCCCTCTAGTATCTTAACTCACCCATTTAGCATAAATTTGCAACTTGGGCTCTCTTAACGGCTAACTACCTTCACATTATTCTGAACAACCTTACCGTCCTTTAGTTGTATAAAAATCTTTTTAGTATCAGTTTTCAATGCACTCTCGTTGGGAATTAATTTAATGTCCCCGGGTTCTGCCACAGTCGCTCACTTTGAAGTCATATTCTCTGCTTATTTGCAGCATTGAAAATTTCATACAGAAATCACTGCTGCCACAAGATACCTCTGTCTGGAGCTCTCTCTTGACCATGCTGATTTATGTGCGGGGTTGAGTTGATCTGTTTCCTGCTCTCTCCAGTGGGTTGAACATCAGACAGTTCAGTGTGTCAGAGATGCCCCATCAAGCAGGCCTTCAGGAACTAAATGTGCTTTTGAAAAAGAAATACTCAATCACAGGCTTTGCGTGTCGCTGGTGAGGCCAGCATTTATCGCCCATCCCTAACTGGGCTCGGCATGGTGGCACAGTGGTTAACACCGCTGCCTACAGTGCCCGGGACCCAGGTTCAAATACAGCCTGTGTGGACTTTGCACGTTCTCCCTGTGTCTGCGTGGGTTTCCTCCGGGTGCTCTGTGTTCCTCCCACAGTCCAAAGATGTGCAAGTTAGGTGGATTGGCCATGCTAAATTGCCCCTTAGTGTCCAAAGATGTGCAGGTTAAGTGGATTGGCCATGCTAAATTGCCCCTTAATGTCCAAAGATTTCTGGGTTAGGTTGATTGGCCATGCTAAATTGCCCCTTAGTGTCCAAAGATTTCTGGGTTAGGTGGATTGGCCATGCTAAATTGCCCCTTAATGTCCAAAGATTTCTGAGTTAGGTTGATTGGCCATGCTAAATTGCCCCTTAGTGTCCAAAGATATACAGGTTAGGTGGATTGGCCATGCTAAATTGCCCCTTAGTGTCCAAAGATATGCAGGTTAGGCGGATTGGCCATGCAAAATTGCCCCTTAGTGTCCAAAGATTTCTGGGTTAGGTTGATTGGCCATGCTAAGTTCTCTCTTAGGCTCCAAAGATAAGCAGATTGGGTGGATTGGCCAAGCTAAATTGCCCCTTAGTGTCCAAAGATTTCTGGGTTAGGTTGATTGGCCATAGTAAATTGCCCCTTAGTGTCCAAAGATGTGCAAGTTAGATGGATCGGACATGGTATATTGCCCCTTAGTGCGAGGGGAATAGTAGGGTAAATATTGGGTTACGGGGATCGCGTCTGGGTGGGATTGTTGTTGGTGCAGGGTCACTAGATTGAATGGCCTCTTTCTGCACTGTAGGGGCTCTATGATTCTAATTGCCCCTTGAGGTGATGGTACTGACACGCAACCTTGTCCCGCTGCAGTCCCTATTGTGTAGAAAAATCCGCAATGCTGTTTGGAAGGGAGTTTGAGGAATTTGACCCGGCCACAGTGAAGAAATGGCAGAAATATTTCCAAGCATTCTTTCTGGTTGTATCACAGCTTATTATGGTTCCTGCCCTGACCACAAGAAACTACAAAGGGTTGTGAATGAAGTCCAGCCCATCACACAAATCAGCCTTCCATCCATTGACTCTGTCTAAACTTCCCGCTGCCTCAGGAGAGCAACCAACATAATTAGTAACACCACAAGCCCAGATATTGTCCATTCCACCTTCCATCAGGAAAAAGATAGATGTCTGAGGTCACGTACCAACCAACTCAAGAACAGCGTCTTTCCTGCTGCCATCAGACTTTTGAACGGACCTTTCTCTGTACCTGAACTATGACTGTAACACTACATCCTGCACCCTCTCCTTTCCTTCTCCCCGATTTTCTCTATGAATGGTGTGCTTTGTCAGTAAAGTGTGCAAAAAAACAATACTTTTCACTATATCCCAAAACATGCGACAATAATAAATCAAATCAACTCAGGGTGGTGAGTGGCTGGAGGAAAACTAGCAGGTAGTGGTGTTCCCAGTGTGTCTGCTTCCCCTTGTCCCTTGGAGAGGTTGTGAGTTTGGAAGGTTGTTTGAAAATCATCTCACACTCCATTGATGTGATAACTACAATGAGAAGAACAAGATGTGCAGCTTAGACGAGATTGGCCATGGTTAATTTGTGGAGTAATCTACTTAAACTGCACATCTTTGGACACTAAAAGGGCAATTTAGCATGGCCAATCCACCTAACTTACAGATCTTTGGACACTAAGGGGACAATTTAGCATGGCCAATCCACCTAACTTACAGATCTTTGGACACTAAGGGGACAATTTAGTATGGCCAATCCACCTAACTTACAGATCTTTGGACACTAAGGGGACAATTTAGCATGGCCAATCCACCTAACTTACAGATCTTTGGACACTAAGGGGACAATTTAGCATGGCCAATCCACCTTATTTACAGATCTTTGGACACTAAGGGGGCAATTTAGCATGGCCAATCCACCTAACTTACAGATCTTTGGACACTAAGGGGGCAATTTAGCATGGCCAATCCACCTAACTTACAGATCTTTGGACACTAAGGGGACAATTTAGCATGGCCAATCCACCTAACTTACACATCTTTGGACACTAAGGGGCAATTTAGCATGGCCAATCCACCTAACTTACACATCTTTGGACACTAAGGGGCAATTTAGCATGGCCAATCCACCTAACTTACACATCTTTGGACACTAAGGGGACAATTTAGCATGGCCATCCCCTAACTTAGAGATCTTTGGACACTAAGGGGCAATTTAGCATGGCCATCCACCTTATTTACAGATCTTTGGACACTAGGGGACAATTTAGCATGGCCAATCCACCTAACTTACACATCTTTGGACACTAAGGGGACAATTTAGCATGGCCAATCCACCTAACTTACAGATCTTTGGACACTAAGGGGGCAATTTGGCATGGCCAATCCACCTTATTTACAGATCTTTGGACACTAAGGGGGCAATTTAGCATGGCCAATCCACCTAACTTACAGATCTTGGACACTAAGGGGGCAATTTAGCATGGCCAATCCACCTAACTTACATGATTGGACACTAAGGGGGCAATTTGGCATGGCCAATCCACCTAACTTACAGATCATTGGACACTAAGGGGGCAATTTGGCATGGCCAATCCACCTAACTTACAGATCATTGGACACTAAGGGGACAATTTAGCATGGCCGATCCACCTAACTTAGAGATCTTTGGACACTAAGGGGGCAATTTAGCATGGCCAATCCACCTTATTTACAGATCTTTGGACACTAAGGGGACAATTTAGCATGGCCAATCCACCTTATTTACAGATCTTTGGACACTAGGGGGCAATTTAGCATGGCCAATCCACCTAACTTACACATCTTTGGACACTAAGGGGACAATTTAGCATGGCCAATCCACCTAACTTACACATCTTTGGACACTAAGGGGACAATTTAGCATGGCCAATCCACCTAACTTACAGATCTTTGGACACTAAGGGGGCAATTTGGCATGGCCAATCCACCTTATTTACAGATCTTTGGACACTAAGGGGACAATTTAGCATGGCCAATCCACCTTATTTACAGATCTTTGGACACTAAGGGGCAATTTAGCATGGCCAATCCACCTAACTTACACATCTTTGGACACTAAGGGGACAATTTAGCATGGCCAATCCACCTAACTTACAGATCTTTGGACACTAAGGGGGCAATTTGGCATGACCAATCCACCTTATTTACAGATCTTTGGACACTAAGGGGCAATTTAGCATGGCCAATCCACCTAACTTAGAGATGATTGGACACTAAGGGGACAATTTGGCATGGCCAATCCACCTAACTTACAGATCATTGGACACTAAGGGGGCAATTTGGCATGGCCAATCCACCTAACCTGCACATCTTTGAACTGTGGGAGGAACTTGGAGCACCCGGAGGAAACCCACACAGAGTTGGGGGGGGGGCGGGTGGTGTGGGTGATGGTGGTGGGAGTCTGGGTGCTGTGTTTTCTGCATTCCAACAGTGGCTGTGCTGAGAAAGGATTAGCCGGGTTTTCAAAGGGGCGCTCGGGACACGTTGAGGCGGGCGGGAGGCGCTATAGGAACGCAGCCTGGGGGAGGTGTGGGTGTAAAGTCCAGCTGGCTATCCCCGCAGAGACGGCCAGGTCTAATTACTGCCCATTAAACCGGTTAGTGAGGCGATTCCCGATCACCCCCCCCGCCTTGCCGGGCTGGACGGCAGATGGTCAGGGAACAGCCAGGGTCTGGGGAGGAAGGCTGTGTAAGCAGCAGAGAGGGTGGAAGAGAGAGAGAGAGAGAGAGAAAGTTGGAATGAAGAAGTAGCAGCATCTCACTGTACTTATCAAAAGCAAGTTCACAGAAGCATTCCAATGAACATAACTCAGAAATGCAGCCTGGTGTCACACTAGGACTTTTTATTAATTTGCTTCTGCATATATTTAACATTTCTTTAATTTCAGAGCAATTTTAATTCGCGATCCCAGTTGTAGAGGGTTAAACGCACAAGTAATACCGACACTGGTGCAGACTGCAGCTCTGGTAATTAAACCGATTCTGTGCCATCAGTCGCCGTGACATCAAATAACAAATTCTCTGCTAATTGCAATAATTGTCACTGTAATTTTCTTTCTTGTCTTTTTTTTCTCTCTCTCTTCCTTCCCCCCCCCCCACCCCTCCTCCCAGGTCTTAATTTTCTTCTTAATGTAGCTTGTCAGAGAATTCCCCCGAGGTCACCAAATAGTTTTGCAGCGATAAAGTAACACAAGGGCATGGGAGGCTCCTGAGCTGAATGAGAAAGTTTGTTGTCTCCTCTTCCGCAGCTTCCAGAGCTGCTTTGATGTAGCGCCCTTCTGGCAGCCTCAGGCCGGCCGGCGGAGGGAAGGTTTTGCTTATCGGCGGTGCACACAGCGGGTTAGCACGGCTGCTTCGCAGAGCCAGGGACCCGGGTTCGGTTCCCTGCCCCGGGTCACTGTGTGGAGTCTGCACGTTCTCCCCGTGTCTGCGTGGGTTTCCTCCGGTTGCTCCAGTTTCTAACCACAGTCCGAAAGGTGTGCAGGTTAGGTGGATTGGCCATGCTAAATTGCCCCTTAGTGTCCAAACATGTGCAGGTTAGGTGGATTGGCCATGCTAAATTGCCCCTTAGTGTGCAAAGATGTGCAGGTTAGGTGGATTGGCTATGCTAAATTGTCCCTTAGTGTTCAAAGATGTGCAGGTTAGGTGGATTGGCCATGCTAAATTTCCCCTTAGTGTCCAAAGATGTGCAGGTAGGTGGATTGGCTATGCTAAATTGTCCCTTAGTGTTCAAAGGTGTGCAGGTTAGGTGGATTGGCCATGCTAAATTGTCCCTTAGTGTGCAAAGATGTGCAGGTTAGGTGGATTGGCCATGCTAAATTGTCCCTTAGTGTGCAAAGATGTGCAGGTTAGGTGGATTGGCCATGCTAAATTGCCCCTTAGTGTCTAACATGTGCAGGTTAGGTGGATTGGCCATGCTAAATTGTCCCATAGTGTCCAAACATGTGCAGGTTAGGTGGATTGGCCATGCTAAATTGTCCCATAGTGTCCAAACATGTGCAGGTTAGGTGGATTGGCCATGCTAAATTGTCCCATAGTGTTCAAAGATGTGCAGGTTAGGTGGATTGGCCATGCTAAATTGCCCCTTAGTGTCCAAAGATGTGCAGATTAGGTGGATTGGCCATGCTAAATTGCCCCTTAGTGTCCAAACATGTGCAGGTTAGGTGGATTGGCCATGCTAAATTGCCCCTTAGTGTCCAAAGATGTGCAGGTTAGGTGGATTGGCCGTGTTAAGTGTGTGAGGTTACAGTGATAAGGTGGGAGTGAGGTCCTGGATAAGATACGGTGCTGACTTGAATGTCTGAATGGCCTCCTGCTGAACTGTAGGGATTCTATGGTTACTGATGGTCTGTTGGAAGATTCAAGGCAAATTTACACCCGTACAGGCAAGAAAGGCCTTGTGGCGCTGTGTGGTTAATGTCCCAGCTTCTAGGCCGAAGCTCTGGCTTCGAGTCCCACCCTAGGACTTGGCGACCAAGAGAGTTGGGTTCAATACGCAGGCCAAACAGGTTGAGTGTCAATCTGCAAAATCCTCTGTGAGCCGCTGCCTCACAGAGCGAGGGACCGGGGCCTCTATACGTTTCCCCGTTTCTGAGAGGGTCTCCTCTAGCTGCTCCGGTTTCCTCCCACACTGCAAAGAGTGTGCGAGTTAGTCGGATTGGCCATGCTAAATTGTCCCTTAGTGTCCCAAGATGTGTAGGTTGGCGGGATTAGTGGTTACAATATTTGGGGTTGCTCGGAGCAGATCTGGGTGGGATTGCCTCTTAGTGTCAGGGACATTAAGTGGGACTACAAGGATAGAGCCTGGATGTGATTGTTGTTGGTGCAGACTCAATGGGCCAAATGGCCTCCTTTTGTAGGAATTCTATGAAATAGACATCTTCATTAAACCTTGTCCCTCGCATCTTAAAACCTATATCATTATATTCTTCTCGTATTCATTTGTGGGACATGGATGTCGCTGTTGGGCCAGCATTTGTTGACCGTCCCTAATTGTCCTTTGAGCTAAGTGTCTTGGCCATCTCAGAGAGGCAGTTAAGAATCAGCCCTATTGCTGTAGCTCTGGATTCACATGTAAGCCAGATCGGGTAAGGACAGCAGATTTCCTTCCCTAAAGTGAACCAGATCTTCAACGATGGTTTCATGGTCAATATTAGACCTGTAATTCTGAATTTCTGTGGAATGCAAATTTTGCCATCTGCTGTGGTGTGATTGGAACGCAGCATGCCCCTGGATTTTAGAGATATTTACTGCACCATTCTGTCTCAAAATGCATCCCTCAGCCTTTGCATCTTTCTACATAGAACATAGAACATAGAACAATACAGCACAGAACAGGCCCTTCGGCCTTCGATGTTGTGCCGACCAAAATAAAAAGCAATGCCCCTCCTAACTAAACCATTCCCTTCTCATCCATATACTTATCAACTAACCTCTAAAACGCCACCAAACTTGGCGCATCTACAACAGCTGCAGGCAGGGCATTCCACTCCCTAATCACTCTTTGAGTAAAGAACCTACCTCTGATATCCGTCCTATAACTCATACCCCTTAATTTAAAGCTGTGTCCCCTCGTGCTAGCTTTCTCCATCCTAGGAAAAGGCTATCACTGTCCATCCTATCTAAACCTCTAATCATCTTATATGCTTCAATAAGATCCCCTCTTAGCCGCCTCCTTTCTAACGAAACAACCTCAAATCCTTCAACCTCTCTTCATAGGACCTGCCCTCCATACCAGGCAACATCCTGGTAAACCTCCTCTGTACCCTCTCCAATGCCTCCCCATCTTTCTTATAATGTGGGGACCAGAACTGCACACAATACTCCAATGCGGCCGCACTAGAGTTTTGTACAGTTGCAACATGATGCTGCGGCTCCTAAATTCAATCCCCCTACCAATAAAAGCTAAGACTCCATCAGCCTTCTTAACAACTTTATCCACTTGACTGCCTACTTTCAGGGATCTATTGACACATACACCAAGATCCTTCTGTTCCTCAACACTATTAAGAGCCCTACCATTAGCCCTATACTCTACACATTTATTGTTCCTGCAAAGTGCATTACCTCACACTTTTCCACATTAAACTCCATTTGCCACCTCTCGGCCCATCTCTGCAACTTGTCCAAGTCCCTCTGCAAACTATAACACCCCTCTTCACTATCTACCACTCCACCGACTTTAGTGTCATCTGCAAATTTACTGATCCATCCCTCAATACCCTCATCCAGATCATTTATAAAAATTACAAACAGCAGGGGCCCCAAAACAGACCCTGAGGCACACCACTCGTCACCGAACTCCATGATGAAAATCTCCCATCAACCACCACCCTCTGTCTTCTATCTGCCAGCCAATTCCTAATCCAATTAGCTAAATCACCCTCTATTCCACACATCTGCATTTTCTGTAGAAGTCTTCCATGGGCCACCTTATCCAAAGCCTTACTAAAGTCCATATATACTACATCAACCGCCTTACCCCCATCCACCTCTCTGGTCACTTTCTCAAAAAACTCAATGAGGTTAGTTACAGTAGGACTAAAAGCAATGTTTAGCCAACTCTAACTGCGGGATGCCAACTGAAGATAAAATTGCAGCACCGCTGCCTCACAGAGTGAGGGAACCGGGTTCAATTCTCGCCTCGAGAATGTGCAGTTTGCGCATTCTCCCAGTTTCTTTGTGGGTTTCCTCCCACAGTCCGAAAGATGTGCTGGTTAGGTGCATCGGCCAATATAAATTGCCCCTTAGTGTCCAAAGATGATAGAAACTACTGGGATGTGTGATGTGGTGGCACAGTGGTTGGTTCCTGGCTTGGGTCATTGTCTGTGTGGAGTCTGCATGTTCTCCCCGTGTCTGCGTGGGTTTCCTCTGGGTGCTCCAGTTTCCTCCCACAGTCTGAAAGTGTGCTGGTTAGAGTCCATTGGCCGTGCTCAATTCTCCCTCAGTGTACCCAAACAGGTGCCGGGGATTAGCGATTAGAGGATTTTCACAATAACTCCATTGCAGTGTTAATGTAAGCTTACTTGTGACGCTAATAAATAAACTTTAAAGTTTAAACTTTAAATTGGTTTGGCCATGTTTTGGCTCACTCACTAGAATGATGCTGGGGTGGCATAGTGTTTAGCACAGTGTTTGTGTGGAGTTTGCACGTTCTCACCATGTCTGCATGGGTTTCCTCCGGGCACTCCGGTTTTGTTCCACATTCCAAAGATGTGTAGGTTAGGTGGATTGGCTGTGCTAAATTGACCCTTACTATCAGGGAGATTGGTAGGGTAAATATGTGTGGGTAGGGCCTGGGTGGGATTGTTGTCAGTAGAGACTTGATGGGCCGAATAGCCGCCTTCTGCAAGTAGGGATTCTATGACGTGAAAAAGTAAAACACAGGTGGGGTGGGCATCGATCCTGGAGCAGTTTATGGAATCTTACTGTGTGCAAAATAGCATTTCTGATGTTATTGAGGTGCCTGTGACTTCAATTTATTTGATTGGCTGTGCAGCAGTGAGGATGCAAAAGGACCTCTGAACCTTGAAGGGAGGAGAAGGAAGCTGAAGAGGGAGGAGTGGGACACATTAAAGTTTATTTATTATTGCCACAAGTCAACTGACATTAACACTGCAATGAAGTTACTGTGAAAATCCCCTGGTTGCCGCACTCTGGTGCCTGTTCGGGTACACTGAGGGAGAATTTAGCATAGCCAATGCACTCGAACCAACACATCTTTCGGACTGTTGGGGGGGGGAAACGGAGCACGCAGAGGAAACCCACGCAGACACGGGGAGAACATGCAAACTCCACACAGACAGTGACCCAAGCCAGGAATCGAACCCACAAGAAGCAGTACTTTTCACTGTATGCTAATACAACGTGACAGTAATAAATCAAATACATTAAAGACACAATAAAGTTACTGTGAAAATCCCCTAGTTGCCACACTCCTGTTCGGGTACAGTGAGGGAGAATTTAGCACGGCCAATCCACCCTAACCAGCACATCTTTCAGACCACGGGAGGAAACCGGAGCACCCACAGGAAACCCACGCAGACACGGGGAGAACATGCAAACTCCACACAGACAGTGACCCAAGCCGGGAATCGAACCTGGGTCCCTGGCAAAAAAAAAACACTTTTATTTATGTTGATTTTAAGCCCGGCATGTTGCCTGGTTGGATATGTTTGCCAGCGGGTTTGCAACGGTATTTAAGAGGGACGGCCTCTTTTAAGGTCTGAGGGAGGAAACCGGAGCACCCGGAGGAAACCCACGCAGGTACGAGGAGAACATGCAGACTCCACACAGATGGTGACCCAAGCCTGGAATTGAACCTGGATCCCTGGTGCTGTGAGACAGCAGTGCTAAACACTGTGCTGCTGCTCCCTGGGGTGGTGGGGTGGAGGGGATTTAACACCAGCCTTCCCCCCACCACCCTCTCCCCTCCCCCCCCCACCCTGCCCACCTCCACTCCTTCCCCACCCCACAATGTTCCTTTTGAACCCTCCGGGGAGCAAATCGTCTCCTTGCGAAATGGTAAACACATCCAAGGTTGCAGCTGTGTGACGGCGCTCAAACACAATCTAATTTTAATTAGTTCACAAAATGCAAATGCCTTTTTTTCACTGAGAGACTGTGAAAAGAGCAACTGTTTGCGCTGAGTATCTGTCTTGATTCATCATGCTGGTTGCCACGGATTTGAGTATGGCGCCTTCCACCTGCACCCCCCCCCCCCTCGCAATTAGAATGTACAAAAACACCCCCCCCCCCCTTCCTGGAAACCCCACTTCCAGATCATGACGAGACACGGATAAGGCCCGGAGCTGGAAGACCCTCAACCAGTTTGCAAATTTCCGCTTATTTTCTGCCCCCCCGGCTCCACTCCTCCGGGAGGGTCTTCCCCTATTGATCTGTCTCCAGCTCGATGGCTGAATCCAGCGCCCGCACCCCGCGCCCCCCCCCCCCCCCCGCCGCCCCCACCCCACTTCTCCCTGGGGAGCGACATTCCGAACATCCGCAATCCTTCCAGTGGAGAGATTCCTCCCGAGCCCAGTCAAAAATGGCCAACCCTTCCTTTTGAGAATGTGAACCCCCACCCAGGTCAAGGTCACAAGTCTGGGAGGGGTTTTGGGGGGTGGGGGGGCGCGGGGAGGAGGTAAACAGCCCAGTGACCTTCCATAGTGTTAACAAAGAAATCACAGAACCCCTACAGTGCAGAAAGAGGCCATTCAACTCATCGAGTCTGCACCACTACAATCCCACCCCTGCCCTACCTCCATTTTCCTACTTATGTAGCCATTAACCCCTCTAACCTATCTATCTCGACACTAAGGAGCAATTTTTTTTTTAGTATGGCCAATCAATCTAACCTGCACGTTTTTGGACTATCAAGAACGATCAATTATATCGAAAAATGTACTCAGCTTGAGTGCAGCGCGGCACAGTGGCAATGTCAATGTCAGCCTACTCATCATGCTAATAAGTAAATAAATTCCAAGACATTTTTAAAAGAAAGATTGTATCTCTGTCAGCAAGTTTTAAATCTGGCATTCCCAAGATAAGTTGACCACTGGCTTCCTGGACAAATGTGAGGTAATGCATTTTGAAAGGTCTAGTACAGATAGTGAATGGCAGAACCTTTAAAAGTATTGATAGGCAGAGGGATCTGGGCGTACAGGTACACAGGTCACTGAAGGTGGTAACGCAGGTGGAGAAGGTAGCCGAGAAGACATACGGCACACTTGCCTTCATCGGCCGGGGCGTTGAGTTTCAAAATTGGCAAATCATGTTGCCAGTGCTTTCTGGAATCTTAGCGAGGCTGCACTTGGAATATAGTCTTCAATTCTGGTCGCTACACTACCAGAAGGATATGGAGGCCTTGGAGAAGGTACAGAAAAGGTCTACTAGGATGTGGCCTAATATGGAAGGCATTAGCTATGAGGAGAGATTGGAGAAACTTGGTTTGTTCTCGTTGAAACGACAGGGGTTGAAGGGCGACCTGATAGAAGTTTACAAGATTATGAGGGGCAGAGTGGATAGTCAGAAGCTTTTTCCCAGGGTGGAAGAGTCAATTACTAGGGGGGCACAGGTTTAAGGTTTGAGAGGCAGGATTTAAAGGAGATGCACATAAGGCAGATTTTTTTGTGCAGAGGGCAGTGGGTGCCTGGAAGTCATTGGCAGGGGATTTAGTGGAAGGGGATATGGTAGTGACTTTTAAGGGACATCTGGACAAATACATGAATAGGATGGGAATATAGGGATTTGGTCCCTGGAACGAGAGGGAATTTTAGTTCAGTCGAGCAGCATGGTCGGTGCAGGCTTGGAGGGGCCGACAGGCCTGTTCCTGTGCTATAATTTTCTTTGTTCTTTGGTTGGGACACCTTGTGTTGACGCCATGGGATGGATTTTTTTTTATTCATTTGTGGGACATGGGCATCGCTGGCTGGCCAGCGTTTATTGTCCATCTCTAATTGCCCCTTAAACGGAGTGTCTCGCTTCGGCCATTTCAGAGGAGCGGTTGAGAGTCAACCACGTTGCTGGAGTCACACATAGGCCAGACCGGGTCAGGATAAAGTTTATTTATTTATTAGTCACAAGTAGGCTTACATTAACACCGTAATGAAGTTACTGTGAAAATGCCCTCGTCAGTACACTCTGGCACCTGTTCGGGGTACATTGAGGGAGAACTGAGCATGGTCAATGAACCCTAACGTGCACATCTTTCAGTGGAAACCAAAGCACCCGGAGGAAACCCACGCAGACACATGGAGAACGTGCAGACTCAGCACAGGTGATGGCCCATCTGGGTCCCTTGTACTGTGAGGCAGCAGTGCTAACCACTGTGCCACCGAATCGCCCCATGCGTAACAAAGTGGGATGTTTGGACCCGGTGACTGATTTACAGAAGCTCTGAGGTGAGCATTTGAGAGGAAAATGGTTAGGGACCAAGATTTGGTAGGTGAGATAAACCAGGATTGGTGCCAGTTGGCTAGCATGGACGCAGTATGGTTTCATTCTGAGCCATAAAACTAAGGCAAGTTTCTGTAACCTTCTGCCTGTGAAGCAAGGTCATTGCCGTGGGGCTGATCCCTCGGGCCTTACTGTTAAGGAACCTGAGGTCTGAAAGTCTGGGGCTTGAGACTCATTGTCCTGCAGTCCTATTGCACCCAGAAACCAGAGCAGTCTTTCTTTCCTGAGATCTGCAATTGCCCCCCCACTCCACCCCCCACCGCAGCCATCTCCTCAGATTTGCAAATTCTTGATGTCTCCACTCTCCAAATTGCTGCACTATTTACATGTATGTTGCAGTCCAGAGTTATAATTGCTGACGATCGGGGCTCTTTCCCATCAAATGGCTGACCAGGGGGGGATCTCCCACCCCTGCTCTTATCGCACATCATTCTCATCTGCTGGAAGTTTTTGCAGATTAGATCTGAGGATTGCAGGTTTCTCAGCCGTCAAGTCCTAGGAGCGAGGCTTGAACCTACTGGAATGGAGGCAGGGTGCTCACCCCACCGTGCCACAAGATATGGCCGGCACAGTGCTTAGCACCGCTGCTTCACAGCTCCGGGGACCTGGGTTCGATTCCTGGCTTGGGTCACTGTCTGTGTGGTGTTTGCACATTCTCCCCGTGTCTACGTGGGTTCCTCTGGGTGCTCCGATTTCCTCCCACAGTTCAAAGATGTGCGGGGTAGGTTGATTAGCCATGCTCAAATTGCCCCTTCTAGTCGTGAGATGCATAGGTTAGAGGGATTAAATATGTAGGGGTATAGGAATGCAGCAAGGTGGGATTGTGATCGGTGCGGACTCGATGGGTTTCTATGGTCTCCAAAGCAAGTGACTACAGAGTCTATTTAACCAGCGCACTACAGCAAACAGTCTACAGAGTCTATTTAACCAGCGCACTACAGCAAACAGTCTACAGAGTCTATTTAACCAGCGCACTACAGCAAACAGTCTACAGAGTCTATTTAACCAGCGCACTACAGCAAACAGTCTACAGAGTCTATTTAACCAGCGCACTACAGCAAACAGTCTACAGAGTCTAACCTAAAAAGATTGCATGTTAGTGCAGCAGTTCCAGTGGTTGAGAGCAGTGAGGTCTCTAGTCGTGATTGACAGGGATATTATCTGATAAAATCCACTCCGGTAGGAAATAGTAGGCAGAATTCCTCCTCAGCTGTTTTCACCAGCGGAATCCCCTGTCCCACTGAACTCCACCCCACCGCATGGTGGGGCACAGCCAAGGAGCGTAAATCACCATCAACCCTGGTGAGGCTGGGAGATTCCACCGATATCTAGGTGCCTCTGTGGTAGGGAGACTGGCGGGGGTGGTGGGGAGGAGGAGCAGCAGGATTCTATCCCACATATCCTTAAGCTGACTAGAATTTGATGGTATGAGCATCTTAATGTAGTAACCAAATACCCGCCCTGGGCAGAGCTGGAAACCGAGAGGGTGAGGAAAGGCCAGTGAGAAGCAAGACGTTTGATTTGGTGAAGCTTCAGAATAAGTTTGACTTGCATTTATATAGCGCTTTTAACACTCTAACAAAGCACATAGAATCCCTACTGTGCAGTGAGAGGCCATTCAGCCCATTGAGTCTGTATTGAAACCAGTGTCGCCTAAGCCCTTTCTTCATAACCCGACATATTTACCCTGGCTAGACCCCTGACACTTAAGGGGCAATTTTAGCACAGCCAATCCATCTAACCCGCATGTCTTTGGACACTAAGGGGGCAATTTAGCATGGCCAATCCATCTAACCCGCATGTCTTTGGACACTAAGGGGGCAATTTAGCATGGCCAATCCATCTAACCCGCATGTCTTTGGACACTAAGGGGGCAATTTAGCATGGCCAATCCACCTAACCCGCATGTCTTTGGACACTAAGGGGCAATTTAGCATGGCCAATCCACCTAACCCAAATGTCTTTGGACACTAAGGGGGCAATTTAGCATGGCCAATCCATCTAACCCGCATGTCTTTGGACACTAAAGGGCAATTTAGCATGGCCAATCCACCTAACCTATACAACTTCAGCCACTAAACGGCAATTTAGCCTTGCCGATTCTCCTAACAGCATATCTTTGAACACTAAGGGAGAATTTAATACCCCCTTGCATTAAATCTTCACGTCTTTCAGACTGTGGAGTGAAATTAGAGCACCCAGAGGAAACTCACACAGACGCAGAGAGAGCACGCAAACTCCATGCTGACGGTCACACAATGCCTGAACCGAACCCAGATCCCTGGGCACTGTGAGGCAGCTGTGCTAACCACTGTTCCAGTGTACTGATAGATGCTTGGTAGTACAGGGCTTTAGTATTCTGAAGAAAGATACATGCTGTCGAAGCTTTTTCTCTTGCAATCATCAGGACAGATCGTAAAAGCATTAAATCTCAAAGGTGCAACAAATTTATCTCAATGTATTTGCTTATAAATTGTTGCTGTCTTTAAAATTGGGCATTCAGTCCTGATGAGTGAAAGGCAAAAATCTTTGACAGTACCTTTCTTTCTCCATTAGGAGATGTTTGGACGGATGATCCAGAACTTGGCCACAGCGGGAGGTTTTAGGGGGAGTCTTTAAAGAGGTTGAAAGAGGCAGAGAGATTTTGGGAGGGAATTTGCAGTGCATGGGGGCCTAAGCAACTGAAGGCCCAGCCTCTGGTAAACTGTTTAAAATGGGGGAATGAGAGAGAGGAGAGGGTGTGAGGGAGAGGCAAGGGCGGGAGCGAGGTGAGGGCCGGAGGGAGGGGAGGATGGGACAGAGGTGAAGGTGAGAAGCAGAACTGCCTCCCTCCCTCACTCAAAGCTCTGGCAGTAGCCCTGGATTGAGAGTGATGGGCAGAGAGAGAGAGGCAGTCTCCGCTCGATTAATTGGAAAATTAGCCAGTTGGAAAGAGCAGTAAAAGTGATTTAGCTTTCAGGAGCCAGTGCGTTAGATGTGCTGATGACTGGGACACAGTTTCTTTATTTTTTTGTCAGATTAAAGATCCAAATGAAAACACTGCATTGCATAAAGGCAGCTGTGTATCAGTAATTAGTGCCTTGGAAAAGGCCCACTCTCACACTCCCCCTTCCCCACCACCATCTCCCCATCTTTCTTTCTCTCCTTTTGTCTCTCTCTCTCTCTCTCTTTCTCTTCTGCTCTCTTTCTCTCTCTCTCTTTTTCTCTCTCTCTCTGTCCCCCTCTATCTTTCTCTCTCCATTTCTCTTTCTTCTGTCTCCCTTTCTTTGCCTCACTCTCTCTCCCTCTCTCTCTGTCTCCCTCTTCCTCCCCCTCTCTATGTCTATCTTTCTCTCTCTTTCCCTGTCTCTGACTCTTTTTTCATCTCTTTCTGTCTCTCTATATCTCTCCTCCTTTTCTCTTTCTTTTTTCCTCTCTCTCCTCTTTCTTGTGATTAGGGAGTGGAATGCCCTGCCTGCAGCTGTTGTAGGTGCGCCAAGTTTGGTGGCGTTTAAGAGGTTAGTTGATAAGTATATGGAAGAGAAGGGAATGGTTTAGTTTGGAGGGGCATTGCTTTTTATATTGGTCGGCGCAACATCGAAGGCCGAAGGGCCTGTTCTGTGCTGTAATGTTCTATGTTCTATGTTCTATCTTTCTCTTTTCTTTTCTCTCCCCTCTATCTTTGTCTGCCCCTCTCTCTCTTTCTCCCTTCCCTCTTTGTCTATTTTTCTCTCTCTTTCTCTGTCTCTATCTCTATTTATCTCTTTCTCTCTCTCCCATTCCTCTCCCTATCCTCTCTTTGTTTATCTTTCTCTCTCTTTCCCTGTCTTTCTCTCTATCTCTCTCTTTTTCTGTCTCTCTTTTTCTGTCTCTCTCTATTTCTCTCTTTCTATCTCTTTCTTTCTCCCTATTTCTCTTTCTCTCTATCTTTCTTTCGCTCTCTCTTTCTCTCTCTATCTCTCTCTCATTCTGTCTCTCTATTTCTCCATCTCTTTCTTTCTCTCCCTCCCTCCCTCCCCATCTCTTACCTTCCCTGTTTTCTGTTAAAATTGAGGAAGAGATTGTAGATGGGAGCAGTGACGCTTATAAAGGGGGAGATACTTCAGTGACTGACTCAGAACAAAACACACTCAATGTAGGAATGAATATCTGCCTCTGAGAGCAGACCAAGACTAAACCTTCCTCAGTTCCTCGTTCACACAAACAAAACAAAATCCCGCAGCTCTTAGTTGCAACCCTGCAGTTTCTTTATCTTATTTTCAGGCTGGTATCTGAACTTAAAAGCAGAGTTTTAAAAATTCATTTGTGGAACACGGATGTTGCTGGCCCATCTCTCGTTGCCCTTGGAGGGCAGTTGAGAGTCAACCCCATTGCTGTGGCTCTGGAGTCACATATAGGCCAGACTGGGTAAGGACGGCAGATTTCCTTCCCTAAAGGGAACCAGATGGGTATTTTCTGACAATGGTTTCGCCATCATGAGCAGATTCTTAATTCCAGATTTTTTTAAAAATGAAATTCAAAATTCTGCCTTGGCAGGATTCGAACCCGGGCCCTGGGACGTTAGCTGAGTTTCTGAATTAATAATCTAGCCATGGCACCACTGGACCATCGCCTCCCTGCTGGAATCTGCTGAAACAAAAACAGAAAATGCTGGAAAATCTCAGCAGGTCTGACAGTATCTGTGGGGAGTGAATAGAGCCAATGTTTCGAAACAGTAAGTGCTTGATGGCTAGCTCAAACATGATGGGCCGAATGGCCTCTTTCTGCACTGTGAGACTGTAACGATGGCTGTCACAGTGGCACGGTGGTTAGCAAGTCAGCCTCACAGCGCTAGGCAACTGGGTTTGATTCCCAGCTTGGGTCGCTGTCTGCATGGAATTTGCACATTCTCCCTGTGTCTGCATGGGTTTCCCCCAGGTGCTTTGGCTTCCTCCCTCAGTCCAAAGTTGTGGAGATTAGTTGGAGTGGCCATGCTAGATTGCCCCTTAGTGTCCCGGGATGCATAGGTTAGAGGGATATATGGGGTCATGGGATTAGCACCTGGGAGGTGCAGACTCAATGGGCCGAATGGCCTCCTTTGCACTGTAGGGATTCTATGATTCCAACTCTTGATATCCAAAATTAGTCTAACCCGATCTTGAATATGTCTGATAACCCACACCGCTGTCTTGGGGGAGGCTTAGTGATATTAATGCTGGACTATTAATCCAGAAACTCAGCTAATGTTCTGGATTCGAATCCCGCCATGGCAGATGGTGGAATTTGGATTCAAATTTTTAAAAAATGCGGACTTACAAATCTACTCATGACCATTGTCGATCGTTGGAAAAACCCATCAGATTCCCTGTAGGGAAGAAATCTGCTGTCCTTTCACGGGTCTGGCCTACGTGTGACTCCAGAGTCACAGCAATGTGGTTGACTCTCAACTGCCCTCTGATACGGCCCAATGGATCAACATCAAAATCTCATGGACCGCAACATTTCAAGAAGGCAGCTCACCGCCAACTTCTCAAGGAAAGACATAGGCCACTCGGCCCATTGAGTTTGCTCTGCCATTCAAACATGGCTGATATTTTTCTCATCCCCATCCCCCTGCCTTTTCTCCTAACCCCCAATCTCCTTACTAATCAAGAACCTATCTATCTCTGTCTTAAAGACACTCAATGACCCGGCCTCCTCTGCTGCAAAGAGTTCCACAGATTCCCCACTCTCTGGCTGAAGAAATTCCTCCTCATCTCTGTTTTAAAGGATCGTCCCTTCAGCCTGAGGTTGTGCCCTCTCTGGTTCTAGTTTTTCCTATGGGTGGAAGCATCCTCTCCATGTCCATGCCTCACAACATCCTGTAAGTCTCAATGAGATTGGCAGCCAGGGATCAGCAGGAAATGCTGGCCAAGGCAGCGATGCCCATGTCCCACGAATGAATAAAAGAAGCTCTGAAGACTAATCACCCTCTGAGAGAAGAAATTCCTCCTCAGCTCTGTCTTCAATGGGAGACCCTTCGTTTTAAAATTGTGACGCCCCCCCCCCCTCCCCCTGCCCATAAGGGAGTTTTGGTCATATTGGAATATATGAGGGGTTGGGAATGGATGCGGGGTGGAGAATCTGGAAATAGTTTGTTTGGAATTCTCTCCCTTGGAGACCAGTGGGGATGGATTATTGATTTGATTTGATTTATTATTGCCAAATATATTGGGGTACAGTGAAAAGTATTGTTTCTTGCGCGCTATACAAGCAAAGCATACCATTCATAGAGTACATAGGAGAGAAAGAAAGGAGAGGGTGCAGAATATAATGTTGATTCGATTTATTATTGCCACATGTATTAACATACAGTGAAATGTATTGTTTCTTGCGCACTATACAAGAAATGCATACTGTTCATAGAGTACACAGAGAAAGAAGGGAGAGGGTGCAATATGTAATGTTGATTTGATTTATTATTATCACATGTATTAACATACAGTGAAATGTATTGTTTCTTGCGCGCTATTCAGACAAAACCTACCGTTCGTAGAGAAGGAAAGGAGAGAGTGCAGAATGTAGTGTTACAGTCCCATCTAGGATGTGGAGAAAGATCAACTTAATATAAGGTTTGTACCAGGCTGTTAAGGTGATATAATGGCACCAATCACTCCTGTGGGACTTGGTAAGCATGCTGTGAGTTCATTTATTAAGATTAGACACAAGGCAGCAGTTTTGTATGTGGATAGACAGCTTGAAGACATCAGCACAAGAGCTGTGCGTGTGTGCTCTGCTTAAAAGCAAAAGTAAAGCCAAGACTGGATGGCATGACACACTTCCCTCATAATGATTTGATTTCATTTGATTTATTACTGTCAGATGTATTGGGATACAGTGAAAAGTATTGTTTCCTGTGTGTTATACTGATAAAGCATACCATTCATTGAGTACACAGGGGAGAAGGAAAAGACAGGATGTAGAATATGCGCTAGAATTCTATCACCCGCACCCGTCCTTCACTCCATGGAATTGGAGCGGTCGAGGGGCGGACAATGGAAATATCCGTTGACCTCAGACTGGAGTTTCTGATCTCTGGATGCAATGTTACAATCATAGCTATAGAAAGATTAACTTAATATATTGCAGATCCATTCAAAAGTCTGGCAGCAGCAGGGAAGAAGCTGTCCTTGAGTCAGTCGGTACGTGACCTCAGACTTTTGTATCTTTTTCCCGATGGAAGAAGGTGGAAGAGAGAATGTTCAAGTTGTGTGGAATCCCTGATTATCCTTTGCCGAGGCAGTGGGAAGTGTAGACGGAGTGAATGGATGGGAGGCTGGTTTGCCTGATAGATTGGGCTACATTCATGACCCTTTGTAGTTCCTTGCAGTCTTGGGCAGAGCAGGAGCCCATACCAAGCTGTGATATAACCAGATAGGGTGCTTTCTATGGTGCATTTGTAAAAATTGGTGAGAATCATAGCGGACACGCCGACTGGGCTACGTTCACAACACTTTGATTACGTACAAGGCTGAGATAGACAGATCTTTGATCAATAAGGGGTTCCAGAGTTAAGGCCGACAAACCAAAAAGAGGAGTTGAGGCTACGGCCAGATCAGCCACGATCTTAATGGATGAGAGAGCAAACTGGATGGGCTGAATGGTCTACTCCCATTTGTAATTCACATGTGCTTTTATATCTGGGACAGTATCTTTACTCAATGGGTTTATTCTCCCCAGCCATCAGATAGCCTACAGAGGTCCCAACTCACACGGAGTCATCAGCACGGGATGCCCGTGACATGGATGGCAAGGTGGCAGTGGTTAGCACTGCTGCCTCACAGAGCCAGGGACCTGGGTTCGATTCCAGCATTGGGTCATTGTCTTGCGGAGTTTGCATGTTCTCCCCGTGTCTGCATGTGTTTCCTCCGGGTGCTCTGGTTTCCTCCCACATTCCAAAGATATGCAGGTTAGGTGGATGAGTCGTGCTAAATTGCCCCTGAGTGTCCAAAGATGTGCAGGTTAGGTGGATTGGCCGTGTTAAATTGCTCCTCAGTGTCCAAACATGTGCAGTTTAGGTGGATTGGCCATGCTAAATTGCCCCTTAGTGTCCAAAGATGTGCAGCTTAGGTGGATTGGCCATGCTAAATTGTCCCTTAGTATCCAAAGATGTGCAGATTAGGTGATTGGCCATGCTAACTTGCTCCTCAGTGTCAGGGGATTAGCAGGTAAGCACATAGGGTTATGGGGATAGGATCTGGGTGAGATTGTGGTCGGAACAGGATCAATGGGCTGAATGGCCTCCTCCTACACTGTAGGGATTCTATGATTCTATGCCAGAGTCACCTCCCTCATGGCCAATGTCAGAAGGCAGAGAATGAGGAAGGATTATTGAGGGGTGGAATATTAAAAGGAGACGGAATAAAAAAATAAAAGTGGGAAAGGGATGGGAGGGGGGTGGGGGGGGGGGGTTGCAAACAGTCGGCAGCATTAAATGATTAGATTTAAATTTGAAAACCCACCATTAATGAGCTTTAAGGAGAGGAAAGTGAGGTGAATGTGCCCGCTGGCCTGTGTCTGACAGTAATGTTTCATCAACAATAAAGCACAGGAAGGTATGACAGTTTATAAATGCAGTGCTGTGTTTTATTGCTTGAAGCGTGCTCGAGGTTAATCTGACATTGTTTGGGTTCTGAAAACATCGGGACTCCCATGCCAGTCACTTTGAATTCCTTCATTACCATTTTTTTCTGTTAGTTTATATGTGTGTGTATGTGTATTGTACCTGTGAGCTCTGTGTGTGTGTGTCTGTGTGTCTATGTACCTGTGTACATTGTCTGTGTGTATGTTGTTTGTGTCTGTACATTGTGTGTGTATTGTCTGTGTGTGTGTATGTATCTGTGTGCATTCTGTGTGTGTATATCTGGTGTGTGCTATATGCGTGTCTGACTGCATTGTGTTTGACTATGGTTGCATTCTCTGTATACGTGCTGTGCATGTTCATTGTGTATGTGTGAATGAGTGTGTATATGAGTGAAAGTGTATGTGAGTGAGTGTGTGCCTGTGTATGTGAGCGAGTGTGTGAGTGGGTTTGTGTGTCTGTTTGTGAGGTGTGTATGCGTATTACTGTGTGTACGTATGTGTCAGCATATGAGAGTGTGTGTGTGCATGTGAGAGTGTGTGCATTTGTGTGAAAGTGTGTGTGTGTGTATGTGTGTGTGTGGTTGCGTGTGTGTGTGAGTGGGTATGTGTGTCTGTGCGTGCATATGTGCGTGTGTATCACAGTGTATACGTGTGTGTCAGCATGTGTGTGTGCATCTGTATCAGTGTGTGTGCGCGTGTGTATGAGAGTGTGTGTGTGTGAGAGCGTGTGTGTGTGTGCACTGTATGTGTGCATGTGTGTGTGAGTGCATGAGTGTGTATCTGTGTGTGTGTATGTGTGTGTGAGAGGGTGTGTGTCAGTGTGTGTGTATCTGTGTGTGTATATGAGTGTGTATCTGTGTGCGTGTGTATGAGTGTGTGTGTGTCTGTTTGCGAGTGTGTGTGTGAGAAGGTGTATGCCAGTGTGTGAATGTGAGAGAGAGAGAGAGTGTGTGTGTGTGTGTGTGTGTGTGTGTGTGTGTGTGTGTGTGTGTGTGTGTGTGTGTGTGTATGAGCATGTGTGTCTGTGTGCGAGTATATGTGTGTGTTATCTACGAAGTGAAGAGGTGTTGATATGATTCTCCGTTCTGTATTATCTGTATCGGGGAGGCAGCAATGAAAGGAACAGATGAGAAAGTTAAAACTATTAGCCTCCTGCCCGGGAGACCAGTTTGTTTAGTGCAGGCAGTACAAGCGAACGGCAGAGGGGAGAGAATCGGCTAATTAAGACATTGCGAATGCCTCGTTCTAGCAAAACAACTGGGGGGACGGTATTGTTTTTCCCGAGAGCCTGCTGCTACCTGTGGCAAAACGCTTGTCACTTTTTATAAGCGATGGCTCAGCTGGTCCCTGTCAATCCATTTCCCCTTCTCACAGCCTTGGGCTCAGTGCCAGCTCCCCAGCCGCAGCTATTGATGGCGGTGTCATGGCTTCTGCACACAGATTACCCCAGGGAGACGCAGGGCGTAAGATGAGATCTCATTCCCAGAGATTTAGATGCAAAGCTCTCCTGTAAGTTCAGAGCGACGGGAAAATAATAGGGAAATAACTTCGGCTGTGGTTTAAAATTAAAACTTAAAAAGACAGTGACCTTCTTCTGAGGCAGGATCGGATTGCGTCGTACTTTCCTTTCCGTCTCGTTTTTCAAGTGGCGCAGTCTCCCGAGTGCCCCGCTCGATGTTCACCTCTCATCACCGGTGTTTAGCACTGCTGCCTCACCGCACCGGGGAGCCGGGTTCCATTCCCAGCTTGGGTCACTGCCTGTTGGGAGTCTGCACGTTCTCCCCGTGTCTGCGCGGGGTTTCCTCCCCACAGTCCAAATGGTTAGGTGGATTGGCCGCGCTAAATTGTCCCTTAGGGTGGAATTGTACCGCTACGTCTGCCTGCAGTTCTACTGCGGTACCGTACCTGAGGCCAACAGTGAATGCCGTTTTCCAAGCCTCGCGCACTCCCAGAAATGGGGCGGGCGTGTTGGTAAGGTCCAGCCTTAGTGACCAAAGATGTGCAGGTTAGGTGGATTGGCCATGCTAAATTGCCCCTTAGTACCCAAAGATATACAGGTTGTGGATTGGCCATGCTAAATTGCCCCTTAGTACCCAAAGATATACAGGTTAGGTGGATTGGCCATGCTAAATTGCCCCTTAGTACCCAAAGATATACAGGTTAGGTGGATTGGCCATGCTAAATTGCCCCTTAGTACCCAAAGATATACAGGTTAGGTGGATTGGCCATGCTAAATTGCTCCTTATGATCGGGGGAGCAATTAGGATAACTATGTGGGGTTATGGAGACAGCGCCTGAGTGGAATTGTGGTCGTTGCAGGCTCAAAGAGCCAAATTGCCTCCTTCTGCACTGTGTGGATTCTATGGTTCTAGATCAACTACTCACTCAACAGTGGTGTGGGATCTTACTGTGCACCTTTTGCAGCTGTCTTTCCTCCCTTCCAGCGATGACTGCTCCACACAGTAGTTAGCACTGATGCCTCACAGCGCCAGAGACCCAGGTTTGATTCCTGGCTCGGGTCACTGTCTGTGTGGGGTCTGCATGTTCTCCCCGTGTCTGCGTGGGTTTCCTCCAGATGCTCCGGTTTCCTTCAAAATCGTACTAGATACTTCCCTCAGTGTACCTGGACAGGCGCTGGAGTGTGGCAACTGAGGGATTTTCACAATAACTTTATTGCAGCGTTAATGTACTTGTGAATATATAAACTGAAACTTACATATTGTGTTGTAGTTCATTGGCTGCAAGAGGGGGAGACTGTGGCATCATGGTGATGTCAGTAGCTAATAACCTAGGTGCCCGGCGCTAATGCTCTGGGGTGACACTGGTTTCCTCCGTGTGCTCCGACTTCTTCCCACAGTCCAAAGACATGTGGGTTCGGTCAGTTGGCCAAGCTAAATTTCCCCTTACAGTCAGGGAGACTGGGACTCTAAATATGTCAGATCCCTGCGATGGGGCCTGGGTGGGATTGTTGTTGCTCGATGGGCTAAATGGCCTCCTTCTGCCCTGTCGATTCCACAGGTTCAAATCCCATCACGGCAGCTGGTGGAATTCATTTTTTGTTTGTGCTTCAGCTTCCCCTCCCCCTTCCTCCCCCCACTCCTGCTCTACAGGCGCCCAGTGCGGAGGGTGGAGTGGGATGGTGCTCCGAGGGAGCGGGGAACCTCCCTGAGAACCTGTTCCTGGACCTGGCCAAACTTAACATCAGCAGGTCCAGGAAGCGGGCAATCGAGGGGACGGGGTTGTCGTCCGATTTGATCGTCCACCCCTGTACTGTGGCGATATTTGCGACCGGGGGCGTCCCTGGAGAGGGAGTATGAGGTGCCAGGGGGCACTGTTGAGGTGCTCCATGCTCAATGGGCACCGCGGGGGGCTGGGATGTGTTATTGACCATTCCAACCACATTTTGGTTTGATGTTTGAAGATTCATTTTTGCTTTGCTTTTGTTACGGGCGGGGTTTGCTTCGCCCCTCAGTCTGTTTAAGTTTGGTTTGTTGATTCGTCAGAAAAATTGACAATAAAACCCATCTGGTTCACTAATGCCCCTGTAGGGAAGGAAATCTTGGAAATTTCACTTCATTGCAGTGTTAATGTAAGCCTTACTTGTGACATTGATAAATAGGTTTTAAAAAGAAATCTCCCGTCCTTACCCCAGTCTGGCCTACATGTGACTCCAGAGCCACAGCAATGGGGTTGACTCTTAACTGCCCCTCTGAAATGGCTGAATGAGACACTCAGTTCAAGGGGCCATTAGTTTTAACTATATTTATATATTGGATGCAGTTAAAAAGTGTTTCTTGCACGCTATACAGACAGAGCATACCATTCATAGAGAAGGAAAGGAGAGAGAGTACGGAATGGCGTGTTACAGTCATAGCTAGGGTGTAGAGAAAGATCAACTTAATGTGAGGTAGTCCATTCAAAAGTCTGACAGCAGCAGAGAAGAAGCTGTTCTTGGGTTGGTTGGTGCGTGACCTCAGGCTTTTGTATCTTTTTTCCTGATGGAAGAAGGTGGAAGAGAGGGTGTGCGGGGTTCTTAATTACGCTGGCTGCCTTGCCGAGGCAGCAGGAAGTGTAAACAGAGTCATTGGCTGGTTTGAGTGATTGACTGGGCTACATTCACGACCTTTTGTAGTTCCTTGCGGTCTTGGGCAGAGCAGGAGCCCATGCCAAGCTGCGATACAACCAGAAAGAACCCTTCCTATGCACCTGCATTGAATGGCGGAGCAGACTCTGGGTCGAATGGACTAATCCTGCTTCCATAATCTCAGGGTCTCGTTACGATAAACTTGAATTCAGGCCAAACATCATTCCTGGGACCTCCCGGGTTTGTAAGCTTCCTTGGGTGCAGGGGATTTATTACAGGAGTGCGGGCATCCTCTGCAACTTGTGGGGTTTTGTTTTAACAGAGCGTGTAAATTCTGCTTCGATCAGAGAAGCTTCAGGAGAGATTTGACAGAAAAATCCTAATATATGTGACTCTTTTGATAACATGAGATGCGGTGCAGCTGTTTACAGTCTGAGGAAGATCAGTAACAAGCGAATGCAGTTTTTTGATGGTTGACAAAGGAACCAAAGGAAAGGTATTTTTACACAAATTTGTTCATAGAATCTCCACAATGCAGATAGAAGCCATTCAATCCATCAAGTCTGCTCGCAGTCTCTGACACAGCATCCGACCCAGGCCCTATCCCCATAACCCCATTTATTTTACCCTGCTGATCCCCCTAACCTACACATCTTTGGACACTGAGGGGCAATTTAGCGTGGCTAATCCACCCATATTTCCAATGGTGGAGTGCTGACTGATAGCACTCTATGTACTGCAGTTGGAATTGCAAATAGATGGGTTTTGGTGAAGGGGCTTCTGCCTCCAAAGGCTTATTACAGAAGTAGTGGGTTATAGTGATAAATGAGGAAAGGTCGAAGGTGGCTTTTCAAATGAAGCACATATGATAGCATGGCTAGGTTGGGCCAAGTGGGAGCAGGCACGCTAGGGCTGTTTAAGGGTCTCTTGGACAGCCACATGAGCGTTATGCAGATAGAGGGATATAGTAGGACTGTTTAACTATGGCTTTTTTTTCCACAGGTAATTCGGTCCATACTTGACCAACAAGGAGCATGCATTTGGCAGGTGGTGCGAGGACAGCTCTTGGATGTTGATTCATGGGTTGCCTGGTGCTTCATGTCGTAAATGAGTGCTTTATCTGGACCATCTGAAGGGCACCATGACAGCTCAGTGACTATCGCTGTAGCTGTGCAGACACTTGGAATTGGGCCGGTGTCTGCGGGAGTTTGCGCGTTCTCCCCGTGGTTGCGTGGGTTTTCTCCGGGCGCTCCGGTTTCCTCCCACATCCCAAAAAATTCGCTCTTAGGCTGATTGGGAAACAAATTGTCCCTACATTGAGACTCTTCCATATTAGGAATAACCTAAAATTAGAATAGGATAATGGAATTGTTACTATATAGTTATGACGGCGGCGCAGGCTCGTTGGGCCAAAAGGCCTGTTTCCTGTGCTGTGTTGCTCTTGCTCTCTTGCTCTAACCTGCACATCTTTGGACACTAAGGGGCAATTTAGCATGGCCAATCCACCTAATCTGCGCATCTTTGGACACTAAGGGACAATTTAGCATGGCCAATCCACCTAATCTGCGCATCTTTGGACACTAAGGGACAATTTAGCATGGCCAATCCACCTAACCTGCACATCTTTGGACACTGAGAGGCAGTTTAGCATGGCCATTTTTGGAGTGTGGGAGGAAACCAGAGCACCCAGAGGAATCCCACGCAGACAAGGAGAGAACATGCAGACTCCACACAGACAATGAGCCAAGCTGGGAATTGAACCCAGGTCCCTGGCACCTGCCAGCCACGATCTTAGTGAACGGCAGAGCAGACTCAAGGGGCTGAGTGGCCTCCTCCTGCCTCTGGTTTGTAAGTTCTCATATATCGTTGGCTTTGAATCCACTTTTCTCCATCTCTCCTTGATTCCCTGGGAGACCAGAAATCTGTCTTTCATCAGTCTGTCGCAACAGAGCAAATAAAGTGCAGAACTGCACAGCAGAGGAACTGTCACAGAGAGGGACAGGGTCTGTTTTAATGGTCCATATTAAATCCCACTGACAGTGTTCAGTTCTGTACCTGATCCATTGATATTAATAATAATGTTTGAGATTAAACCGAACTCCATTGTAGCATTCACTGGGGAGGCGGTGGCATCATAATATTGTCACTGGACTTGTAATCCAGAGGCCCCAAGTTAATGCTCTGGAGAGACTCGGGTTCAAATCCCACCACAGTAGCTGGTCGAATTTAAATTCAATTAATAATTCTGGAATATAAATTTATCCTCAATACCAGTGACCATCGAGTTGTTGTAAAATCACTATCTCACTCACTAATCTCTCCCCAGTCCCTCTCACCTGTGCATCTTTAGACACTAAATGACAATTTAGCATGGCCAGTCCACCTAACCTGCATGTCTTTAGATGCTAAAAGACAATTTAGCAGGGCAAATCCATCTAGCCTATGCATCTTTGGATACTAAGAGATAATTTAGCATGCCAATCTGTCTAACCTACGCATCTTTGGATCCTAAGAGACAATTTAACATGGCCAATCATCTAACCTTATGCATCTTTGGATACTAAGAGATAATTTAGCATGCCAATCTATCTAACCTATGCATCTTTGAATACTGAGGGGCAATTTAGCATGGCCAATCCACCTAACCTACACATCTTTGGACAGTAAGGGGCAATTTAGCATGGCCAATCCACCTAACCTACACATCTTTGGATACTAAGAGACAATATAGCATAGCCAATCCATCTAACCTATGCATCTTTGAATACTGAGGGGCAATTTAGCATGGCCAATCCACCTAACCTACACATCTTTGGACAGTAAGGGGCAATTTAGCATGGCCAATCCATCTAACCCGCATATCTTTGGACTATGGGAGGAAACTGGAGCACCCGTAGGTAACTCCATGCAGACATGGGGAGAACATGCAGACTCCACACAATGACCCAAGCCAGGAATCAAACCTGGGTCCCTGGCATTGTGAGATAGCAGTGCCAACCGCAGTGCCACCATGCCACCCTGTTAAGATACCTGCTCTAGGTGACATAGAATTACACAGCACAGAAACAGACCATTTGGCCCAACTGGCCCATGTTTGTATTTATGCCCTAAGTGATTCTCTCCCCACGATCCCTTCCTTCACTTTGCTCCTGTAGTCTACCCTTCTGTTCCTTTTCACCCCCTGTTTAGCTCCTCCAGCTTCAAGTGCATGATTCAACCAACCTTCCCCCCAGATTTAACAAACCCTTGCCTTTTGTTGGGGAGGGAGGGGGATTTCATTTCAATAAATTTCAAGACTTTCAATCAGGTTGAAGCCTGAAGCTTCCTTAGCGGGAAGTGTAGACAGAGTCAACGGATAGGAGGCTGGTTTACGCGATGGACTGGGCTTCATTCACAACCGTTTGTAGTTTTCTTTTGTGGTCTTGGGCAGAGCAGGAGCCATATCAAGCTGTGATACATCTGGAAAGGATGCTTGATGTGGCTCCTCCTCTGTCCAAGGCTGCAAAAAAACGGTGATAAGGTCATTAAGAAAACATACGGCATGCTTGCCTTAATCAGTTGGGGCATTGAGTTTAAAAATTGGCGAGTCATGTTGCAGCTGCCCAGAATCTTAGTTAGGCCTCATTTAGAATATTGTGTACAATTCTGGTTGCCACACAGGACGTAGGTGCTTTGGAGAGGGTATAGAAGAGGTTAACCAGGATGTTGCCTGGTATTAGCCGTGAGTAGAAGTTGGATAAATTCAGTTTGTTCTGAAAGGACAGAGGTTGAGGGGCGATCTGATAGAGGTGTACAAGATTATCAGTGGCATGGATAGAGTGGATAGCCAGAAGTTCGGAATTCAGGTACTCAGAGACAGAAGTTAAGGTGCGTGGGGCAAAGTATAGAGGAGATGTGTGTGGTGAGTTTTTTTTACACAGAGGGAGGTGAATGTCTGGAACCCGATCCCCGGGAGGTGGTGGGAGCAGGTATGAAAGTGGCATCTAAGGGGCAACTAGACAAATACATGAATGGGATGGGAATGGAAGGGTACGGATTCCGTAAGTATATACGGTTTTAGTTTGTGATCAGCGCAGGCTTGCAGGGCCGAAGGGCCTGCTTCTTTACTGTACTGTTCTCTGTTCTTCTTCGTTCTACATTCCACACTTTTTCCTTTCTTTCTCCCCTATGTACTCTGTGAATGGTATGCTTTGCCTTTTCGTCGTATCAGAATACATGTGACAAAGATAAATCAAATCAAGGTGTTTCCAAGAGTCAGAGAGACTGAGATCAGAGGGTACAGCCCCAGAATAAAGGGGTTACAACCCTTTGGGACCAAGATACAGAGGAACGTCTTCAGCCAGAGGATGGTGAATCTCAACAGGCGCCGGAATGTGGCAACTAGGGGCTTTTCACAGTAACTTCATTGCAGTGTTAATGTAAGCCTACTTGTGAAACTAATAAATAAACTTAAACATATACAAACACACACATGCATATATTTGCGCATGATGTGGAGATGCTGGCATTGGACTGGGGTAAACACAATAAGAAGCCTCACAACACCAGGTTTAAAGTCCAACAGGTTAATTTGATAGTAAATGCCACAAGCTTTCGAAGCACTGTTCCTTTGTCAGATGAGTGGAAAGTTCTAATCAGAACTTTCTACTCACCTGACGAAGGAACAGCGTTCCGAAAGTTTGTGGCGTTTATTATCAGATTAACCTGTTGGACTTTAAACCTGGTGTTGTGAGACTATATATATATATATATATATTTTATATATAAAACCTAAACATACACACACATAGGTATTTAAGATAGAGTTTTTGATTGGTAAGAGCTTCGAAGTGTTATGGGGGAAAAGGCTGGAGAACGGGGTTGAGAAAGCCATGATTGTACGTGGAGTAGACTCGATGGGCTGAATGGCCTAATTCTGCTCCCATAACTTATGGTCCCAGCTGGCTATTTTCGAGAGAGAGAGAAGATCGCAAGATTATTCTGTCTTTTCTCAACAGCTGCACTCCTCTTCTCTCTGTCTCCCTCAAGCAGAGAGGAAAATATATATATATATACATTTCACAAATGCATGCTGCTTTTGTTCCATCCACGCCAGGTTTAAACAGTAGGAATAAATCTTCCTCATTACAATTAACTGGGAACTTAACCGCAAAGACGCTTTCTCTTTGACCGACTTAATGGTCTAAATCTCCAAACAAGTTCCAACAAATCAAATGCCTGAAGCTCTACAGAAACCCGTGTAGTGAGTTTGCTATGTGCCTTAATGTACCTCCTGCTGTTTCATCTCTGTCTAGATAGAAACTAAAAGGCTGTAAATTCTGGGAACTGGAAGTTCTGGTTGGTAATAGGGTGGTTTATAGTCAGAAATACCCAGTGTATCACAGCAAGACAAGACCGCCTCGATACAAGAACGGCAGCCTGGTAAAACTGGGACTTGCCAAATGGTTTTTTTTTTGGCAAGAGATGTGTGGGATTGGCGGGGGGGGGGGGGGGGGGGGGGGGGGTAGCAAGATGGTAGGGGGTGGCTGAGCATTGTGCAAAAGAATTTCTTTTATAACACAGTGAGATATAATGATCTTGAACTGACCGGAAGTGGAGTGATGAATGATTTCAAACAGTGGCACAGCGGTTAGCACTGCTGTCTCGCGGCGCCAGGGACCCGGGTTCGATTCTCAGCCTCAGGTCAGTGTCTGTGTGGAGTCTGCACATTCTCCCCGTGTCTGTTTCCTCCGGGTGCTCCAGTTTCCTCCCACAGTCCGAAAGAATCTGATGCATTGACCGTGCTAAATTCTCCCTCAGTTACCTGAATAGGCACCGGAATGTGGCAACTAGGGGATTTTCACAGTAACTTCATTCCAGTGTTAATGGAAGCCTACTTGTGACACTAATAACTACGCTTAAATATGTACAAACGTATACATACATATATATATACACACACACACACCTGTATGTATACACACACACACACACACACACACACACACACACACACAGAACATGCAAACTCCACACAGACAGTGACCCGAGGCCGGAATCAAACCTGGGTGCCTGGTGCTGTGAGACAGCGGTGCTAATCATTGTGTCACCATGTTGCCCTATGTATATGTATATGTGCACATATATGTGTGTGTGTATATATATATATATAATAGTGTGTGTGTGTGTGTGTGTGTCTGTACGTACTAGCCCAGTTGTGATTCACATGTCAACATTCTCACCCTAGACTGAGGCATATTCCAGAGACTGGCTGCTCCGAGGGACCATAACTCCTGCTTCTGCACCGGGGAGGGGAAGGGGAGGGGTGGGGCTGAGAGTGAACCTTTCCCTCAACACCAGAGGAAGGTTGACCACCACATTCCAACGGGGCTGCAAGGTTTTTGGGGAGCAGGTGAAAATCGGTGACAGTTAACCATGTGCGTGCAGTGAGTCCTCTACAAGTGGAATTCAACTTGTGAAAGCTCTTTTTCTCACACCTGCCCAGAGCAGTGCTTGTGGTTAATGTGATTTCATTGTACTGTGTTCTTTATCCTATATTTAATTTAATGGTTCTCTCTCTCTCTCTCACCCTGATTCTCTCTCCCTGTTTCTGTGTCTCTCTCTCTCCCTTTCTCTGAATCTCTCTCTCTCCCCCTCCGTCTGTCAGTCTATCTCTCTCTCTACCTGTCTCTCTCCCTCTCTCTGTCTTCCTGACTCTCTCTCCATGTCTCTCTCTCTCCCCCTCAACTCTTTCTTCCACTCTCTGTCTCTGTTGCGTTGTCACCACACTCTCAGTTACTCTAATGGTCTCTGGCCATTTTTTTTTGTTCTCCTTCTTGAGTTGAGTGATAAGAATTATAGACTCACTACAGTGCAGAAGGCCACTCAGCCCATCAAGCCTGCACAGACCACCATCCCACCCAAGGCCATTTCCCCGTAATTTCATGTATTTACCCAAATTAATCCCCTGATACTAACAGGCAGTCAACTCTCATAGCTTTGGAGTGAGGGAGGAAACCGGAGCACGCAGAGGAAACCCACGCAGGTACAGGGAGAATGTGTCAGCACTGCGCAGACAGTGACCCGGGCTGGGAATCGAACCCGGGTCCCTGGCGCTGTGAGGCAGCAGTGCTAACCATTGTGCCACCATGCCATCCCTTGGGGGCAGTTTCCACAGCTGCCTCACTCAAGTGGCGTGTGTGTGTGTGTGTGTGTGTGTGTGTGTGTGTCTCTCTCTCTCTCTCTCTCTCTCTGTCTTTGTGTCTGGTTCCTTGGCCCTCAATCATGGAGGTTTAAGCCTCCCCTCTCCTGAAGTTCCACAGCTGTCCATCAGGGGTCAGTGGAGAGCCACCCTGATGTGGAACCCTGGTCCATTTGGATCAAACATCAAACCTGCCCCTCGACCCTCCCGTCTGTCCCCTAGTGCCCGGGGCTGGTATTTAATGCCCCACCACCCACTAAGCCAGAATCTGAGACAAATCCTCTAAACGCTTACGGCAACAGAATGTTCCGGCCCTGCTCGTCCCCAAGGTCAGAAAATCCCTCCTGGGGTCAGCGGATCTTTGCACGGTCTGTGTCACACCCATTGTGATTCCTGGGGAAGGTGGGACGGGAAGATTGGTGTTTGCAGGAAATTCACATTGGTTGCAGTACACTTTGCTTCGTAATGGAGCCTCTTCTTCAAGAATCACTTGGTCTGAGAGCATTAGAGACAGGAGCGGGAGTGGACCACTTAAAGAAAACTTGGCATGTCCGCTACAACTCTCATCAACTCCTACAGATGCACCATTGAAAACATTCTTTCTGGTTGTATCACAGCTTGGTACGAGCTCCTGCTCTGCCCAAAACCACAAGCAACTACAAAAGGTCATGAATGTAGCCCAATCCATCACACAAACCAGCCTCCCATCCATCGACTCCGTCTACACTTCCCGTTGCCTCGGCAAAACAGCCGGCATAATCAAGGACCCCCCTGCACCCGGACATTCTCTCTTCCGTCAGGAAAAGATACAAAAGTCTGAGGTCACATACCGACCGACTCAAGAACAGCTGCTGCTGTCAAATTTTTGAATGGACTTACCTTGTGTTAAGCTGATCTTCCTCTACGCCCTAGCTACGACCGTAACACTACATTCTGCACTCCCTCCTTTCCTGCTCTATATATGGTATGCTTTGTATAGCACACAAAAAACAACACTGTATGTTCATACATGTGATAATAATAAATCAAATCATTTAGTCCTTCAGTCTGCTGTGCTAGTCAGTAAGAAGTCTCACAACACCAGGTTAAAGTCCAACAGGTTTATTTGGTAGCAAACATCAGTAGCTTTCGCAAAGGGGTGAAGCTCTGAAAGCTAGTGGCGTTTGCTACCAAACTTTAACCTGGTGTTGTGAGACTTCTTACTGTGCTTACCCTCCCCTGTCCAATCCCGGCATCTCCACACCATTTAGTAAGTTCATGGCTGATTTCTGAAGTCAGCTACACTTTCCTGCCCTCTTCAAAAGCCCGTCAACTCCATCATTGTCCAAAAATCTCGCAATTTATATCTCTCAACAACTGAGCACCCAAAACAAGATTCACCAGCAGTGCAGATCTACCTTCTCACTTCAGGTTTAAACATATGCATGCAACCCCCGCCTCCTTCCCCACCACCCACCTTCCCCTCCCCTCACCCCTTCATCCTAGACCTTCCAACCCAAGGGGGAAACAACCTTCCCTGTCAGGCTTCTCAAGAGCAACTCGGGAGAGACGCCCACTTCTCACCCACTTTTGAAAAAAAAGCACCCAAAGAATTTCACTCTGAAGAGACAGGGTACGATTTTGTGGCCTCAACACTGGGCGTCATTGCCGGTGGGTCAGGAAAATTTAGAGTGCCATCAAGGTTTGACAGCTCTCTGTGCTTTCCCACCCCATCCACAGTGATGCCTATTGTTGTCAGTGCTGGAAAATTCCGCCCCTCCACCTTTCCTGCTGCGAATCATAGAATCCCTACCGTGCAGAAGAAGGCCATTTGGCCCATCGAGCCTGTACTGACCACAGTCCCACCCTGACCCTATCCCTGCATATTTACCTGAGTTAATCCTCCTGACACTAGGGTCAATTTAACACGGCCAATCCACAGATTTTGGACAGGGGGATAAAACCCATGCAGACATTTGTGGGCAGTATGGTAGTGCAGCGGTTAGCACTGCTGCTTCACAGCTCCGAGAATCTGGGTTCAATCCCCGGCTTGGGTCACTGTCTGTGTGGAGTTCACACATTCTCCTCGTGTCTGCATGAGTTTCTTCCGGGTGCTCCAGTTTCCTCCCACAGTCCAAAGATGTGCAGTTTAAGTTGATGGGCCGTGCTAAAAATTGCCCCTTAGAGCCCTGCGATGTGTAGGATTAGCAAGTTAACGTGTAGGGATATGGGGGGTAGGTGGGGTAGTGATCGGTACAGACGCGATGGGCCAAATGGCCTCCTTCTGCACTGTAAGGATTCTATGGGGAGAATATGCAAACTCCTCACAGACAAAGCATACCGTTCATAGGGAAGGAAAGGAGTGAGTGCAGTGTTACAGTCACAGCTAGGGTGTAGAGAAAGATCAACTTAATGCGGGGTAGGTCCATTCAGAAGTCTGATGGCAGGAGGGATGAAGCTGTTCTTGAGTTGGTCGGTACGTAATCTCGGTGTTACAGCGCAGAAGGAGGCCTTTCAGCCCATGGGTCTGCACTGACCACAATCCCATCTTGGCCCTATGCCCATAAGCTCAAAGTGCATTTACCCCAGCTAATGCCCGTGACACTAAGGGGCAATCTAGCACGGCCAATCCACCCTAACCTATACATCTTTGGACTGGAAACAGGGGCACCCGGAGGAAACCCACGCAGACACGGGGAGAATGTGCAGACTCTACTCAGATGCTGATCCAAAGCCGGGAATCAAACCCGGGTCCCTGGCACTGTCCCTGTACCTGAAACCAGTGCTTTGTTTTGCTTCTGTTCTCGCTCCCAATGTCTGCTGATGTCCTCCTCGTTTAATTAAATGCGTCTCCCCTACGCCTGTTGCCAGATTGATAACGTCTGCCTGGGCCGCTCCTGTCTGAATCAGATCAATAATTGGAATGAGTGAAACCTTCCTTTCTCACGTCTCTGGGGGGGTGTTAGGGTTAAGAGCCTCCGAGTGGGAGGTGGAAAGGACCAGAGCAGAAGACTCTTCATCGCTGGCTGCCCGTGACTCTGGCCTTTGAACCATACGGGGCCAACATCTCTCGTGTGAGGCGGGGGAGGAGTGGAGGCGGGATTTCAGTGCTTGGCTACAGAGGTTGGAGGGTTCGGAATAAGTCTGCAGAGTTTGGAATGCTGCAATAATTTAACTCTGTGTTCACTGAGGGTCCCAATGGTCTACTCCACATCTACAGAGGGAACACGCCCCATCGGACAAAGGCACAAGGATCCCTAAACTAACAGACCCTGGACAGTGTCGCTGACTGCAATTTCTTGGACTCTTGCCTCCATCAAATAGTGTCTCAGGGCAATTTCTTGATCACGGTGTGTCCATCTGTCTTCATAGAATCCTGACAGTGCAGAAGGAGGCCATTTGGCCCATCAGGTCTGTACTGACACAATCCCACCCAGGCCCTATCACCATAACTCCATGCATTTACCCAACTAGTCCCCCTTATACTATGGAGCAATTTAGCATGGCCAATCCACCTAACCGCACATCTTTAGACACTAAGGGGCAATTTAGCATGGCCAATCCACCTAACCGCACATCTTTAGACACTAAGGGGCAATTTAGCATGGCCAATCCACCTAACACACACATCTTTAGACACTAAGGGGCAATTTAGCATGGCCATCTACTAACCCGCACATCTTAGACACTAAGGGGCATTTAGCACGGCCAATCCACCTAACCCGCACATCTTTAGACACTAAAGGGCAATTTAGCATAGCCAATCCACCTAACCCGCACATCTTTAGACACTAAGGGGCAATTTAGCATAGCCAATCCACCTAACCCGCACATCTTTAGACACTAAGGGGCAATTTAGCACGGCCAATCCACCTAACCCGCACATCTTTAGACACTAAGGGGCAATTTAGCATGGCCAATCCAGCTAACCGCACATCTTTAGACACTAAGGGGCAATTTAGCATGGCCAATCCACCTAACCGCACATCTTTAGACACTAAGGGGCAATTTAGCATGGCCAATCCACCTAACCGCACATCTTTAGACACTAAGGGGCATTTAGCATAGCCAATCCACCTAACCCGCACATCTTTGGACACTAAGGGGCAATTTAGCACGGCCAATCCACCTAACCCGCACATCTTTGGACACTAAGGGGCAATTTAGCACGGCCAATCCACCTAACCAGAGGTCTTTCGGATGTGGGAGAAAACTGGAGCACCCGGAAGAAACCAACTCAGACACGGAGAACGTGCAAACTCCAAACAGACAGTGACCCAAGCCAGGATTCGAACCCGGGCCCCTAGCGCTGTGAGGCAGCAATGCTAACCACTGTGCTACCCTGCCTCCTCTATCTTCCTCTAGTGGGCAATGATGCTGGCGCATTGTTATGGGGAAAGGCCATTCGGCCCCTCGAATCTGTTCTGACAATGAGTTAGCTCACGTTTGATCTCGCTGTCTAATTCTAGATGGCACAGTGTTTAGCACTGCTGCCTCACAGCACCGGGAACCCGGGTTCGATTCCCGGCTTGGGTCAGTGTGTGTGGAGTCTCCACGTTCTCTCCGTGTCTGTGTGGTTTTCCTCCGGGTGCTCCTGTTTCCTCCCACCGTCCGAAAGACGTGCTGATTAGGGTGGATCGCATGGGCGTCGGAGTGTGACGACTAGGGGAATTTCACTGTAACTCCATTGCAGTGTTAATGTAAGCCTTACTTGTGACGAATGAATAGATTTTACTTCCCTTTAATGTCTGCATAGAGTTTGCATGTTCTCCCCACGTCTGCATGGGTTTCCTCCCAGAGTCCGAAAGACATGTGGGTTATGTGCATCCGCCGTGCTAAATTCTCCCTCAGTGAAACCCCAACAGATGTCGTAATGTGGCAACTAGGGGATTTTCACAGTAACTTCATTGCAGTGTTAATGTAAGCCTACTTGTGACATTTAAATTTGTCTTTTGTTTCTATTCAAGTCCTTGCCTAACAAATCTCAGTTTTAAAACTTCCCATTGATCCAACCTTTGGCACAGCCCTATAGCTTGTTGAGGGAGAGAGTTCCAGATTTGCACTACCCTTAGCGTGAGGAGACAGCCCTGAATTTACCCCTTACACAGTCTGTTTTACTGCAGAAAGTCAGACAGTGAAGGATAGAACTGAAGCCAATATTTCAAAGGAATTTTCACAGTAACTTCACTGCATGTTAATGTCAGCCCACCTGTGACTAATAAATAAAATGTTAACTCTTACTCAACTTTTATGAACATTTATTTACAGAATTACACCGTACAAGCATGCACCTCCTAACCCAAAGCCATAGCTCCAGTCAATACTAAATAGAACCAAAAGAGAAAAGGCTGGAAAATCTCAGCGGGTCTGGCAGCATCTGTAAGGAGAGAAAAGAGCTGATGCTTCGAGTCCAAATGACCCTTTGTCAAAGCTTTGATTGAAGCTATAAAGTTTAGTTATTGAGATTTTCCAGCATTTTCTCTTTAGGTTTCAGATTCCAGCATCTGCAGTAATTTGCTTTTATCCAGTATTAATACGGAAAATTTGGGAAAATCAATGAATCTAAATTAACAAAGGGAAAATTTAAAAGGTTAACTTTTGAAGGGCAAGTGTATGTTTGTGTTGAGTATTTATGTATCTTTGTATGTACGTTGCAAGAAATTACAAAGTGTCGTGAATGTAGCCCAGTCCATCACATAAACCAGCCTTCCCCATCCATTGACGCTGTCTACACTTACCACTGCCCCGGCAAAGCAGCCAGCAGAATCAAGGACATCCCAGACCTCCTCTCTTCCACCGTCTACCGTCGGGAAAAGGATACAAAAATCTAAGGTCACGTATCAACCGACTCAAAAACAGCTTCTTCCCTGTTGCAGCCATGAGACTTTTGAATGGACCTACCTTGCATTAAATTGATCTCTCCCTAGCCATGATTGTAATTCTATATTCTGCACCCTCTCCTTTCCTTTACAATGAACAGTATGCTTTGTTTAGCTTGCAAGAAACAATACTTTTCACCGTATACACCACATGCGATAATAATAAATCAAATCATAAGTACATGTACGTGTGTTTGAGTGTGTTGTTGTATGTAAGTTTTTTTGTGTATGTTGTATGTGTATATGTGTTTTTTATGTGTGTGTGTGTGTTATTGTACATGTATATGTGTGTTTTTTGTGTGTGTGTATGTTGTATGTGTATATGTGTTTTTTATGTGTGTGTGTGTTATTGTACGTGTATATGTGTGTTTTTTATGCGTGTGTGTGTGTTGTATGTGTATATGTGTTTTTTGTGTGTGTTGTCGTTGTATGTGTATATGTGTGTTTTTTATGTGTGTGTTGTATGTGTATATGTGTGTTTTTTATGTGTGTGTGTTGTATGTGTATATGTGTGTTTTTTGTGTGTGTGTTATTGTATGTGTATATGTGTGTTTTTTGTGTGTGTGTTATTGTATGTGTATATGTGTGTTTTTTGTGTGTGTGTTATTGTATGTGTATATGTGTGTTTTTTGTGTGTGTGTGTGTTGTATGTGTATATGTGTTTTTTGTGTGTGTGTTGTTGTATGTGTATATGTGTGTTTTTTATGTGTGTGTTGTATGTGTATATGTGTTTTTTGTGTGTGTGTATTGTATGTGTATATGTGTGCTTTTTATGTGTGTGTGTGTGTGTTGTATGTGTATATGTGTTTTTTGTGTGTGTGTTATTGTATGTGTATATGTGTGTTTTTGTGTGTGTGTTATTGTATGTGTATATGTGTGTTTTTTATGTGTGTGTGTGTGTGTTGTATGTGTATATGTGTTTTTTGTGTGTGTGTTATTGTATGTGTATATGTCTGTTTTTGTGTGTGTGTTATTGTATGTGTATATGTGTGTTTTTATGTGTGTGTGTGTGTGTGTTGTATGTGTATATGTGTTTTTTGTGTGTGTGTTATTGTATGTGTATATGTGTGTTTTTTATGTGTGTGTGTTGTATGTGTATATGTGTTTTTTATGTGTGTGTGTATGTTGTATGTGTATATGTGTGTTTTTTATGTGTGTGTGTGTGTGTTTCTGGTGTTTGTGTACATAGAGGCCTGGAGGTTTACAACATGGAAACAGGCCCTTCAGCCCAACTTGTTCATGCTGTCCTTTTTTTTAAAACCCCAAAGCTAATCCCAATTGCCCACATTTGGCCCATATCCCTCGACAAGAGTATATGATATTATTTACTACTGGCACATGCATCAGGCACGCAGTGAAAAATATTGCCTCCTCCCCCCCAACCCCCCCCACCGCCCCCACCACCTCCCCGCGCCATACAGACAAAGCACACGGCTCATACAATATATCTCTGGCTGTTCTTGCCCCGAAACCAGAAAAATCCCACCAAGAGCAATGAATTGCCACGCTGCAAAGATGTGCGGGTTAGGGGGATTGACCGTGCTTAATTGACCCTCATTGTCAGGGGGGATTATCAGGGTAAATGTGTGGGGTTATGGGAATAGAGTCTGAGTGTGTTTTGTTTTGCATATGTTAAGTTCCATCATTCACTGCCCATCCCTGCAGATGAGCCACCATCTTGAACCCGCTGCAAACCACGAGGTGTAGGTACACCCACAGTGCTGTTAGGGAAGGATTTTGACCCAGCGATAGGGTTGGCCGATTTCCAAAGCGGGTAACTTGAAGGCTAATTTCAAAATGCTAGTGACGTAAAGGGATAGGGTGGGGTCAAAGGGCATTTGAGGTGGACAATCGGCCATGATCTCGTGGAATGGTAGAGAAGGCTAGGTGGACTGATTGACCTCCACCTGACCCTACGTTCCAATGCCTTAAAGATGGAGAGAGAGGGACAGCTTTAGATAGGGAACAGTGTCACAGTGATTAGCATTGTTGCCTCTCAGTGCCAGGGACCCAGATTCAAATCTGACCTCAGGTCACTGTCTGTGTGGAGTTTGTACATTCTCTCAGTGTCTATCTGGGTTTTCTCTGGGGGCTCCGGTTTCCTTCCACGCTCCAAAGATACACAGGTTAGGTGGATTGGCCATGCTGAATTCTCCTTTGGTGTCAGGGGGACTAGCTAGGGTAAATGCACGGGGTTACGGGGATGGGGCCTGGGTGAATCAGCACAGACTCGATGGGTCAAAAAGTTTAGCTATTAGTCACAAGTAGGCTTACATTCACACTGCAGTGAAGTTATTGTGAAAAATCCCTGATTTTCGTCACAGTCCGGCACCTGTTCGGGTACACTAAGGGACAGTTTATCATGACCAATCTACCTAACCTGCACATCTTTGGACACTAAGGGACAGTTTATCATGACCAATCTACCTAACCTGCACATCTTTGGACACTAAGGGGCAATTTAGCATGGCCAATCCATCTAACCTGCACATCTTTAGACACTAAGGGGCAATTTAACATAGCCAATCCACCTAACCTGCACATCTTTGGAGTGCGGAAGGAAACTGGAGCACCCAGAGGAAACCCACGCAGACACGGGGAGAATGTGCAGACTCCATACAGACAGTGACGCGAGCTGGGAATCGAACCCGGATCCCTGGCGCTGTGAGGTTGCCGTGCTAACCACCATGCCGCCCAATAGCCTCCTCCTGTAGGAATTGTATGAATTGCATGTCTGGGGTCCAGGCAATGAAGGCATGGCCAAGGAGGGATTAAAATCAGCTGGGGAAAGGGGTTGGGGGGGGCTGCAATTTGAGGAGCAATATAGAGATCTGGGGTGGGCTGGGGTAGACTACAGGGCTGGAATAGTGGGGAGGGAGAAATGCAGGGTCCTTTCTCCATCCAAATAAGAGCAAATTGATTAAGAGATTGAAATAAAAATCCCCAACTCAAGTGGAATCAGCTTAATGCCCTGTTTATGTGTTAGTGACGAAGGCTAGTGCTTTATATTTTCCTCTCTCTCTTTCCACCCAGGCCTGCCAGTCAATCAATCATTGGAGCGTGACCGGGATACACGATGTTTGTTTGTTTAGGTAGTTGTCGGGAATATTTAACCAGTGCCGGCTCCTCGGGCATTCCGAGCACGTCCCGAGCAGGGGCCTGGAGCCACCTCTCACTGAGACGCAGCGCAGGGCACGGGCAAATCTTGCAGTAAGCTATTCTCCTTGCCCCTCTGCATGTGACGCCAGCTTCCAGCCCCGCAGGGGTGTGGGGGCGTGGATATTTAACCTTTATGGCACCTCTCAATTCACTATTCGACTGTGGGTGTCATCACCTCACAGTCCAATCTCAGTGTCATATCGCAGAATCCCTGCAGTGAAGGAGAGGCCAGTGAATCTGCCCATTTTTCTGGAGCGAGTATCAAACCCAGACCCTCTCCCCCATCCTCTGTAACCTCACACATTTAACATGGCCAATCCACCTAACCTGCACATCTTTGGACACTAAGGGGCAATTTAGCATGGCCAATCCACTTAAAATGCACACCGTTGGACACTAAGGGGCAATTTAGCATGGCCAATCCACCTAACCTGCACATCTTTGGACACTAAGGGGTAATTTAGCATGGCCAATCCACCTAAAGTACACGCCTTTGGACACTAAGGGGCAATTTAGCATGGCCAATCCACCTAACCTGCACATCTTTGGACACTAAGGAGCAATTTAGCATGGCCAATCACCTAACTGCACATCTTGGACACTAGGAGCAATTAGCATGGCCAATCCATCTAACCTGCACACCTTGGACACTAAGGAGCAATTTAGCATGGCCAATCCACCTAACCTGCACATCTTTGGACACTAAGGAGCAATTTAGCATGGCCATCCACCTAACCTGCACACCTTTGGACACTAAGGAGCAATTTAGCATGGCCAATCCACCTAACCTGCACACCTTTGGACACTAAGGAGCAATTTAGCATGGCCAATCCACCTAACCTGCACACCTTTGGACACTAAGGAGCAATTTAGCATGGCCAATCCACCTAACCTGCACATCTTTGGAGTGTGGGAGGAAACCAGAGCATCCGGGGGAACCCACACAGACACGGAGAGAATGTGCAGGTTCCTCACAGACGACGACTCGAGGCCGGAATTGAACCCAGGTCTCTTGCACGGTGAGGCAGCAGTGCCGCCCATAATACAGAGTTTTTTTAAAAATTTCATTCATGGAGATGTGGGTGTCGCTGGCCAGGCCAGCATTTGTTGCCCATCCCTAATTGCCTTTGAACTGAATGTCTTGCTCAGCCATTTTAGAGGGGCAGTTAAGTATCAACCACATTGCTTTGAGTCTGGAGTCACACGTAGGCCAGACTGGGTAAGGATGGCTGATTCCCTTCATTAAAGAGGCATCAGTGAACCAGATGGGTTTTGGCAACAATTTGATGGGAGGGTGGTCGAGGCGGCATGCCTCATATCCTTTTAACAGTTCCTGGGATGAGCATTTGGCACTTCCAAACCAAATATGGTAGGGAAGCTCAAGTGTCTGCTGGTGGGAGTTCAAGTGTTACTCATGTGCTAGTGCAGACTTGATGGGCTGAAGGGCCTCTTCTATATGACTCTATTATTCTAAAATGCCAGTCAAAAATAGACCAACGAGTCCTATCTCTCTGTAGGGGGCTACAAAATGGCATTTTGTGCTGTATTTCCTGTTTCTGGTTGTTCAGTGAGATGTACGGAAAAAATGGCGGGGAATTGTTAAAAGAAGCTTACAAGGATTTTGGTCCCAGTCCGATATCTCTGTACTGACCCTTTCTCTCTCTCTTTTATTGTCTGCCCAGCAATTGGAACCCAGCAGAGGGGAAGCCCCGCTTCTTTGGCCATTGAGCTTTTTGAGCAGCACTTAGGAGGACACATCCTCCAGGTAAGAACTTTCCTCAAGTCCCACTCCTTTCACCATCCTACCGTGGAACGTAGCCCTCACAATGTAACCCTGGTGACTATGCACGTTTCTGATCTCCACATGACCAAACAAAAAAGCACCGGAAGGGGCGTTGTCAATAAAAGCAAACAGTTTGCAAAGGTGATATTGGAACTAAAAGTGCTTGTAGCTATCTAGTGAAAGTTTGGGCTGGTCAAGGCTATAGACTGGATGTGAAGAAAATGTTTCTACTAGTACGAAAATGCCGTAGAGGAGGCTGGGTCATTGAGTGTCTTTAAGAGATAGCTGGGTTCTTGAGTTTCTTCTTAAATTCATTTGTGGGACATGGGGCATCGCTAGTTGGTCAACATTCAGCATCCATCCCTGGTTGCCCTAGGAGGGCAGTTGAGAGTCAACCACATTGCTGTGACTCTGGAGTCACACGTAGGCCAGACCAGGTAAGGATGGCAGATTTCCTTCGCTGAAGGGACATTGGTGAACCGTGTGGGTTTTTCCGATGCTGGTTTCACGGTCATCAGTCGATTCTTAACTCCAAATGTTTTTTATTGAATTCAAGTTCCTGTGGTGGGACTCGAACCCGGGTCCCCAGCTCATTAGCTGAGTTTCTGGATTAATAATCTAGCGATAATAGCACTGGGCCATCGGCTTCCTAATAAGGGGATCGGGGTTATGGGGAAAAGGCAGGAGGTCGGGGATAAGAAAAATATCAGCCATGATTGAATGGCGGAGCGGACTCGATGGGCCGAGTGGCCTAATTCTGCTCCTGTGTTTTATGGTCTTATGCGGAGTGAGCTGAGAGAAATTTTTGAAATTCTGATGGATGTTTCAAGTGAAGAGAAAACTAAATTCAAGACCATCAAAATAAGGCGAACACTAATGAATCCTGCAGGGAGTGCAAGAGAAAGGACTTTGCCCCCGAGACTGGTGAGAATGTGGAACCTGTTACCATAGGGAATAGCACAGATAAACACGAGGGAAAGCAGGATATACACAAGGGGAAGAGCGAAATATGGATGTAGAGGATAGGGCCAATGGTGAGATTTGGGCAGCATGGTGGCACAGTGGTTAGCAGGGGTTTGATTCCTGGCTTGGGTCACTGTCTGTGTGGAGTTTGCACGTTTTCCCCATGTCTGCGTGGGTTTCTTCCAGGTGCTCCAGTTTCCTCCTACAGTCTGAAAGACGTGCTGGTTAGAGTGGATTAGCCATGCTAAATTCTCCCTCAGCGTAGCTGAACAGGCACCACAATGTGGTGGCTAGGGGATTTTCATAGTAACTTCATTGCGATGTTAATGTAAGCCTTCTTGTGACATTGATAAAGTAAATGCCCAGGTTTGGTGGATTGGCCATGCTAAATTGCCCCTTAGTGTCCAAAGATGTGCAGGTTAGGTGGATTGGCCACGCTAAATTGCCCCTTAGTGTCCAAAGATGTGCAGGTTAGGTGGATTGGCCATGCTAAATTGCCCCTTAGTGTCCAAAGATGCGCAGGTTAGGTGGATTGGCCATGCTAAATTGCCCCTTAGTGTCCAAAGATGTGCAGGTTAGGTGGATTGGCCATGCTAAATTGCCCCTTAGTGTCCAAAGATGTGCAGGTTAGCTGAATTAGCCATGCTAAATTGCCCCTTAGTGTCCAAAGATGTGCAGGTTAGCTGAATTGGCCACGCTAAATTGCCCCTTAGTGTCCCAAGATGTGCAGGTTAGGTGGATTGGCCATGCTAAATTGCCCCTTACTGTCCCAAGATGTGCAGGTTAGGTGGGAAATGTGCGGGCTTACAGGGTTACGAAGGAGGAAGAGGCCTGGGGTCAGATGTCCCTTTTGGAGAATCGGTACCAGTTGGATGGGCCAAATGGCCCCTCTGTGCTCTGTTGGGATTCCGCGGTTTTATTGTGTGTCAGGTAGATGCGAGATTTAGGCCTGGTATTCCGAATGATGAGAATTTGTGTCTGAGTGATGAGGGTGCGACTGGCTCCATTAGCCGGAGGGCTGGGAACAAGAGGAGGCGGATTGAAGATAATTGGTCCCAAGAACCAAGGGAGAGATGCCAAAGCTTTATTATCTGCACTGCGATATTTCATTCTGGAATGTGCTGCCTGAGAGACTGCTGAGACTGAGAGACTGCTGAGACTGAGAGACTGCTGAGGCAATAATCGGATAAATGCTTGATTTGATTTATTATTGTCATATGTAATAGGATACAGTGAAAAGTATTGTTTCTTGCACGCTGTACAGACAAAAGCATAGCGTTCGTAGAGTGCACAGGGCAGAAGGAAAGGAGAGAGTGCAGGATGTAGTGTTACATTCTAGGGTTAGAGACAGATCAACTTAACATAAGTATGGCCATTCAAAAGTCTGACAGCGGCAGGGAAGAAGCTGTTCTGGGGCTAAAAGAGAAAATGCTGGAAAATCTCAGCAGGTCTGGCAGCATCTGTAACGAGAGAAAAGAGCTGACATTTCGAATCCAGATCATCCTTTGTCACAGCTTTGCCAATCGGCTTTGCCAAAGGGTCATCTGGTTCTTTTTGCTGCAGAGAGGCCTTGGGTGGTTGGGGGTGGGGTATCACTTTGTCTCATTTAAAGGAGTGAAAGTTACCAGGTTATGGGGAAAGGGTGGGGGGGGGGGGCGGTGCGGAGGCTACTGTATTTCAGTTGCTCTTTCAAAGAGCCATCACTGATGCAAAGGGCTGAATGGCCTCCCTGTGTGTTCTACATCACAGCAACAAGTTTTTTATTGGCTCTATTGCACCATGGACCTCGCAAGGGCTGTGAAAGGTGTTATATAAATGCAAGTTGTTCTTTCCTTTATGATTGGGCATTTTTTTTTTTAATTAAAAGGGTGATAAAATTTTGCCTTCCCTCTCTCCTCCTGATTTTTTATTTTCCCTCGTGCATCCTGAACTCTATCCTCTCAGGAAGAATCACTTCTACAGACACAACCTTGGTTAGAATCCCTACAGTGCAGAAGGAGGCCATTCAGCCCTTTGAGCCTGCACCAGTAACAATCCCAGCCAGGCCCTATCCCCTTAACCCCATGTGTTTACCCCACTAATCCAATTTTAGCATGGCCAATCAACCTAACCCGCACATCTTTGGACACAAGCAGGAAAATAGGGGATATATCAGCCATAATCGAATAGCGGAGTGGACACGATGGGCTGAATGGCCTAATTCTGTTCCTATATCTGTGAACTGATGGACATTGAGATCAACAACTTTATTTTAGTGTCACAAGTAAGGCTTACATTAACACTGCAATGAAGTTACTGTGAAAATCCTCTAGTCGCCCCACTCTGGCACCTTGGGTACACTGAGGGAGAATTTAGCGCGGCCAATCCGCCTAACCAGCACATCTTTCAGACTGTGGGGGGAAACCGGAGCATCCGGAGGAAACTCCTGCAGACACGGGGAGAATGTGCAAACTCCACCCAGCAGTGACCTGAGGCCGGGAATCAAATAGGGGGGGCAGCAGTGTGAACCCAATCAGGGGAATTTCACAGTAATTTCACTGCAGGGTTAATGTCAGCTGACTTGTCTCAATCATAAATAAAGCATAGAATTCCAACAGTGTAGAAGAGACTATTCGGCCCATCGAATCTGCGCTGGCTCTCTGACAGAGCACTCTCTCCCCTGCTCTTCCCTGTAATCCCACATTTCTTCCCATGTCCAAGCTAACAGAAGGGGGAAACTTAGCATGGCCAATCTACCTACTCTGCCCTGCGCCCTGTTCTTTCCCTGTAACCCCACTCTATTAATCCACCTAATTCACACATCCTGGGCCACTAAGAGGCAATTTAGCATGGCCAATCATAGAACATAGAACATTACAGAGCAGTGCAGGCCCTTCGGCCCTCAAAGTTGTGCCGACCAGTGGAATTAATCTAATGACCCTTTAATCTAAACTATTCCAATGTTATCCATATGCCTATCCAAGACATATGAGAGGGCAGATTAGCTGGATTGGCCATGCGAAATTTCCCCTTACGTTAGATTAGCCATGGGAAAGATGTGGGGTTACAGGAATGCAGTAGCAGAGAGTGTCTGGGTGAGATACTCTGTCAGAGAGCCAGTGCAGATTCGATGGGCCGAATGGTCTGTTCTACACTGTCAGGATTCTATGATTTATTTACGGTTGAGACAAGTCACAATCTACCCAGCCCGCGCATCTTTGGATTGTGGGAGGAAACCGGAGCATCCGGAGGAAACCCACGCAGACATGGGGAGAATGTGCAAATTCCACACAGACAGTGATCCGAGGCCAGAATCGAACCCGGGTCCCCAGCGCTGTGAGGCAGCAGCGCTAACCCACTGTGCCATCCCCACTTGAAGCAAAATCAATATGATGGGAGCAGGGACCAGAGTGCGCTGGGACAGGCTGCGGGGGATGGAGAGAGTGGCCAGACAGGTTGACTTTTGAAGCGCGAATCCCAAGGAGGTAGCCCCCGGGGAGGCTGGATGTGGAGCGGAGCCCCGGAGTTGCACTGAAGGTCTACTGAGGCCTGGTCTTTTCAAAGTAAAACCAGTGCTCGGCAAATTATACCCATTAATCCATTGTCTAACTGATGGCAGAAACTTGCAGGTTGACATTTATGTGTGAGCTTCTGTGAATGGAGATGGATTAAGCTAATTAGTAGTGGAGAGTAGTCATTATGATTGTCTTTTCAGGCTCCAGGCTAATTGCACAGAATGGCATGTGGAAATAATTTTTAAACTGTAATTCATCAACCGCCAAGCATATCCTGAGAGTTATTGCCAAATGCATTGTCAGACTGTAGATATTATAAACGGCTCAATTCCGATAAATTCATTGCGTTTGAGCGACGTTCGTTAACATTAAGGGTTAGCATCAGTGCCAGGGAGCCGGGTTTGATTCCCGGCCTCGGGTCGCTGTCTGTGAGGAGTCTACGCATTCTCCCCGTGTCTGCGTGGGTCTCCTCTGGGAGCTCCGGTTCCCCCCCACAGTCCAAAAAACGTGCTAGTTCGGGTGCCAAATTCTCCCTCAGTGTAACCCGGACAGCAGTGTGGCGACTAGAAGATTTTCGCAGTAATTTCATCGCAGTGTTAATGTCAGCCTGACTTGTGACTAATAAATAAATAAACTTTAAAATTTCACTGAAGTTTTAAGAAAAAGGCCCATTAGCTTTCAAATGGTAAATTTAATCAATCCAGATCTCACTCCGTAGTACAAAGGAAGATCCAAAGTAACACTTACTTTTCCCTAATCTTTCCCCTTGCAGTGCCTGCCCCCCCCACCCCGCTCCATAAACTTGAGGGCATATAAACCCACCCCCCCGTCTGCATCCCCGCCACCCTCTGTGTTCCCGATTCATATGTGCCTCAGTTTTCTAATCTTCAACTTTTGTGCTCAATTCCCTCGGTAAGCACTCTGATCCATCGGGAATACAGAATCCCTACAGTACAGAAGGAGGCCATTCAGTTCATCGGGTCCATACTGACTCTGTGACGCAGCATCCTACTCCCTGGCCCTATCACGCAACCCTACGTATTCGCCATGTCTAATCCATCTAACCTACACATCTTTGGGGTGTCGGGTGAAACCTACGAGACATAGGGAGAATGTGGGTGGTACTGTGGCTAGCACTGCTGCCTCACAGCGGCAGGGAGCCAGGTTCGATTCCAGCCCTGGATGACTGCCTATGCGGAGCTTGCATGTTCTCCCCATGTCTGTGTGGGTTTCCTCTGGATGCTCCAGTTTCGTCCCACACTCTAAAGACACGCAATTTAGATGGATTGGCCGTGCTAAATTGCCCTTTAGTATCAAAGATATGCAGGTTAGGCGGATTGGCCATGCTAAATTGTTCCTTAGTGTCCAAAGATGTGTGGGGTTAGATGGATTGGCCATGCTGAATTTCCCTTAGTGTCCAAAGATGTGTGGGTTAGGTGGATTGGCCATGTTAAATTGTTCCTTAGTGTCCAAAGATGTGTGGGTTAGGTGGATTGGCCATGCTAAATTGTCCCTTAGTGTCCAAAGACGTGTGGGTTGAGGTGAATTGGCTGTGCTGAATTGTCCCTTAGTGTCCAAAGATGTGTGGGTTGAGGTGAATTGGCCATGCTGAATTGTCCCTTAGTGTCCAAAGATATGTGGGTTAGGTGGATTGGCCATGCTAAATTGTTCCTTAGTGTCCGAAAATATGCAAGTTAGGTGGGATGGTCATGCTAAATTGCCCCTTAGTGTTCAAAGGTGTGTAGGTTAGGTGGATTGGCCATGCTAAATTGCCCTTTAGTATCCAAAGATATGCAGGTTACGTGGATTGGCCATGCTAAATTGTCCCTTAGTGTCAATAGATGTGCAGGTTGGGGGGATTAGCAGGATGAATGTGTGGGGCTATGGGGATAGGACTTGACTATGATGCTCTGTTGGAGAGTCGGTGCGGACTAGATGGGCTAAGCGGTCTCCTCCTGCATTGTAGAGATTCCATGAAAGTGCAGATTCCACACAGTCAGCAGAGCCAGTTTTGGACCTGGATCCCTAGCGCTGTGAGGCAGCAGGGCTACCCATTGTGCCACCCTCAGAGATCTATGCAGTCCTCCTTTCCTGGCCTTCCCTAAATGTAATGGCCTTTCTTTGGCAATTCTTCCTGAAGCCAGCTCCACAAGCAATACGGTGAAAACCCCTGCCTTTAATGGGCTGCGTAGCTGAGCAATGATTGGAATGTTTTCTTCACGACTCCCGTATCAAACCTTCTTCATTACCTCAATCAAGGGCAACCTTCAGCCTTCTCTTTCCTGGCCAAAAGAATCTCAGCATGTTCATACTTCCCCATAACTACATCCTCTCAATTCCAGTGTCAAACCTTATGAGTCATTTTTATTTCACATCTTGTAAACTTTTTATTACATGGAGCGCAGAACTGTGCTGCACTCGGAGTGTAGTCTAACCAAGATAAAAAGCAAAGTACTGCAGACGTTGGAACAGGATTATAGAATCCTGACAGTTCAGAAGAAGGCCATTTGGCCCATCAGGTTTGTACCGACCACAATCTCACCCATTCCCGTAACCCCACATATTTATTCAATGGGTTGAATGGTCTCCTTCTCTACTGTAGAATTCTCTGATTCTACGATACTCTCCTAATCCCCTGACACTAAGGTCAATGGCCTGTCGACCTAACCTTGCACATCTTTGGACTGTCAGAGGAAACCTGAGCACCCACAGGAAACCCATGCAGACATGAGGAGAATGTGCAAACTCTGCACAAGCAGTGACCCAAGTGTGAGCTGGCGCTGTGAGGCAGCAGTGCTAACCACTGTGCCACCCGGTCTGAATCCAAAACAAAAAACAGAAAATGCTAGAAAATCTTGGCAGGTCAGACAGCCTCTGCGGAGAGAGAATAAAACTGACATTTCGATTCTGATTGACTCTTCATCAGAGCTCAAAGCCCTTGGACTGTAAGGGGCAATCCATCTAACCTGCACACCTTTGGGCACTAAGAGGAATTCAGCATAGCCAATCCATCTAACCTGCTCATCTTTGGACACTAAGGGGAATTCAGTATGGCCAATCCATCTAACCTGCACATCTTTGGACACTAAAGGGAATTCAGCATGGCCAATACATTTAACCTGCACATCTTTGAAGTATTTGAGGAAACCCACTCAGATGTAGGGGAGAATGTTCAAACTCCACGTAGACAGTCACCCGAGGCCAGAATTGAACCCGAGTCCCTGGCACCGTGTTGCAGTGGTGCTTGTCACTGTGCTGCCCCTATGTAAGTTCATCAGAAGCCCTTGTAATCCCTCAGTCCCACTAGCAGACTCTGGAGATAAGTGTGTGTTAATAAAAATGGACAGCATGTTTGTGTTTTAAGAGGAAAAAAAGGAACAAGGAAGTCCCTGGGTCTTCCTGACCAGAGGGATTTGTTGCCAACCTATACAAAGACTTGCAGCAATTAGCCTCTGACTGACCCCAGAGTTTGTCTATTTCAGACTGTCTGCCCACAGGATTTCTGAGTGAAAACTTCTCATTTAACCCATTGTCCAAAACCCAGGTGACTGTGAGGAAATGTTGGGAAAGCAGATTGAGAGGGGACACAATCCAGGTCCTTGAATGTTGGACACTCAAAATATTGTAAAGGGAGTATTGACCTGAGTAAACCCAGGTACACAGTTATCTGTACCAACACCCTTGCATTTTTATAGCACCTGTATCATCCTCAAATATTCTGTAGACGCTTAGTAGTGAGGTGTTACAGAGATGTTCCAAACCTAAGCCAAGATTATTGGCTGAGTTAGCTCTGGACTGGTTTTCCGTAGTCCCCGTGTTACATGCTAGTGTTTGCTGAGCTCTAGCAACACGCTAATTTACAGGCTAGTATTTGATTTGATTTGATTGTCACACGTAGAGTGAAAAGTATAGTTTCTTGCACGCTAATACAGAGAGAGCAAACAGTACATAGAGTACACAGCAGAGAAAGAAAGCAAAGAGTGCAGAATGTAGTGTTGCAGTTACAGACAGGAGAGAGAGGAAGATCAGCTAAACATTTGATTTGATTTATTATCGTCACATGCATCCGGATTCAGGGAACAGTGAAAGAATGGCCGATATATTTCCAAGTCAGGCTTGAAGGGGAATCTCCAGGTGGCGAAGTTCCCATTTATCTCTTGTCCTTTCAGGCTTGGAAGGTGCTGTCTAAGGAGCCTTGAGTGAGTGCATCTCGGAGATTGTACACACTGCTGCCACTAAGCGTCAGTTGGTAGAGGGAGTGAATGTTTGTGGATAGGGTGCCTGGATGGTTTCGAGCTTCTTGATAAGCTTAGGTAATATACTGTTTTAGAGAGTTAGTGCGTACTTTGTAGGGCTGAATGGCCTCCTTGTACAAGGGTACTATGATTCTATGGCTGTAATGAGGTCAGGTGCTGAGTGACCCTGGCAAAACCCAAACTGGGCGTCAGATTATTGAAGAGCAGGTACTGCTTGACAGCCCCTTCCATCTCTTTACTGATGATCGAGGGTGGACTGATGGGGCAGAAATTGACTGGGTTGGATTTGTCCTGGAGTGTCTGAGGGTTAGTGCTGCTGCCACACTGCGCCAAGGACCCGGATTTGATTCCTGTCTTGGATCACTGTCTGTGTGGAGTTTGCATGCTCTTCCCATGTCTGCATGGGCTTTCTCCTAGTGCCCCGGTTTCCTCCCACACTTCAAAGCTAAATTGCCCCGAGTGTCGGGGGGACTAACTAGGGTAAATGCAAAGAGTTATGGAGATAGAGCCTGGGTTGGATTGTGGCCAGTGCAGACTCGTTGGGCTGAATGGCCTCCTTCTGCACTGTAGGAATTCTATCAATTCTATTTCTTGTGCGAAGGATGTACCTGTTTGATTTTCCACATTTAATTATGGGATGTGGGCATCGATAGTCCAGCTTCCATCCCTAATTGCCCCCTGAGAAGATGGTGGTGAGCTGCCATCTTGAACCCGCTGCAGTCCCTAAAGTGTAGGTACATCCACAATGCTGTTAGGGAGGGAGCTCCAGGATTTAAAGTTAAAGTTAAAATTTACTTATTAGGCACAAGTAATGCGTAACGCTGCAGTGAAATTACTGTGAAATTCCCCTCGGTGCCACACTCCGGCACCTGTTCGAGTCAACGCACCCTAACCCGCACGCCTTTCGGACTGTGGGAGCGGCCAGAAGAAACCCACGCAGACACGGGGAGAACGTGCAGTCTCCACACAGACAGTGAGCCGAGCCGGGAATTGAACCCGGGTCCCTGGCGCTGTGAGGCAGCAGTGCTAACCACCATGCTACCCAACGACAGTGAAGGAATGGCAAGATGTCATGGCGATGTACCTAACTTTTCTGATTGGTTGATGACTGGCTTGCGGCAGGGGTGGGGAGCTTCTATTGACCTTTCTGGTTGGTTCGAGTTCTTTGATGACAAGCCTTTTTTTTAATAGATAGAATCCCTACAGTGCAGAAAGAGGCCATTTGGCCCATTGTGTCTGCACTAACCACAATCCTTCCCAGGCCCTGTTCCCGTAACCTTACACATTTACCCTGACACCAAGGGGCAATTTAGCCTGGCCCTTTACAGTGCATTTGTTCTATCGAGTCCGCACCGACCACAACCCCGCCCAGGCCCTACCTGCACATATTTTACCTGCTAATCCCTCTAACCTCAGGACACTAAAGGGCAATTTTTATCAAGGCCAATCAACCTAATCTGCCCATCTTTCGGACTGTGGGAGGAAACTGGAGCACCCGGAGGAAACCCATGCAGACACGGGAAGAATGGGCAAACTCCAGTGACCCAAGCCGGGAATCGAACCCGGGTCTCTGGAGTTGTGAAGCAGCGGTGCTAACCACTGTGCTACCATGCCTAGGGTAAGAGCACAAAGCCTCCAAGTACCTCTCCCCACCCCTGCTTGTTTTAATTTCATCAAGACCCAGGAAGGGGAATAAATAACTCCTTGGTAAGATTGAAAACGGCCTCAGCGTTTCACCCACTGACGTCAAGAGAGGTGGTGAATATTGACAAGATAATTAGCGATGAGGTGAACCTCTGACCGGCCTAGTTTAATCGAATCGCAATGGTCCCAAGTTTCTCTATCTGTCCCATCCATCTTTAGACTTTTCCTCATATTGGGAATGTTTCCACTGAACTTGCCTCAAATCTCCATCAAAACATTTTCCAAACGAGGACAGATAGAGGAACAATAAAAGAACGAGAGGGCGGTGGGGGGGGGGAGCGGAGGTTGGAAGGGGGAAACATACCCACTCTGTCCCAGAGAAGACCCGGGCTATCTCACGACAGCCCAATGGAGTCAAGCCCTGATAAAAAAAAATGTTTCCCCTCCAAAGGAGCACAACTTATCCTTTTGTTTTCATTTGTTCGTGGGACAGGGGCATCGCTGGCTGACCAGCGATGTGCGGGTTAGGTTAATTGGCCATGCTAAATTGCCCCTTAGTGTCAGGGTAAATGTGTAAGGTTACAGGGTCCGGGAGGGATTGCAGTCAGTGCAGACACGATGGGCTGAATGGCTTCTTTCCGCACTGTAGGGATTTTATGATTCTATAATATTGCCCGTCCCTAGTTGCCCTTGGAGGGCAGTTGAGAGTCAGCCACATTGCTGTGGCTCTGGAGTCACATGTAGGCCAGACCGGGGTAAGGACGGCAGATTTCCTTCCCTAAAGGGACATTACTTTCTTTAAAGCTAAAGGAATCTGGGAGAATTGTGAGATTAGACTTTATTTTTATTTATTAGTGTCACAAGTAGGCTTACATTAACGCTGCAATGAAGTTACTGTGAAAATTCTCCATTTGCCACATTCCAGCATCTGTTTGGGAACACTGAGGGAGAATTTAACATGACCAGTGCACCTAATTCACACATTTAACTTTATTATTAATGTCACAAGTAGGCTTACGTCAACACTGCAATGAAGTTACTGTGAAATTTCCCCCAATTGCGACACTCCAGCGCCTGTTCGGGTACACTGAGGGAGAATTTAGCATAGCCAATAATCTACCAGCACATCTTCGAATACTAAGGGGCAATTTAGCGTGGCCAATCCACCTAACCCGCATATCTTTGGATTGTTTGGGGGGGGGGAAGTGGAGCACCCGGAGGAAACCCACGAAGACACAGGGAGAATGTGCAAACTCCATAGTGACCCGAGCCGGGAATCGAATCCGGATCCCTGGTGCTGTGAGGCAGCAGGTGCTAACCCACTGCGCCACCCTCATTTTGACGGACAGGGAGCCATCGCAGGTGAGTGAGAAGTGAGTGATTGGTTTTATTCTCAGTCGGATGGTGCTGTTCAATAGGCTGACAGATTGTCTGCGACTGAAGACAGAACCTTGAACCACATCAACTCACGGCATTGCTTTAGTCACAAACCCTATGAAGACTGTGGTTAGGGGAATTTGTTTTACACAGAGATTGTTAGAACGTCTCGCCAGAACCAATATTGGAAGCAGAGTCTACAATAGCGCTTAAAAGAGATGTGGATTTTATTTTTCTTCTTTTGTGGGATATGGGCATCATTGCCAAGGCCAGCATTTGTTGCCCATTCTCCAATTGTCCCTTGAACTGCGTAACTCGCTCAGCCATGTCTCCTGCTCTGATCAAGACCGCAAAGGGTTTTGAGTGTAGCCCAGTCATAGAACATAGAACATAGAACAATACAGCACAGAACAGGCCCTTCGGCCTTCGATGTTGTGCCGACCAAAATAAAAAGCAATGCCCCTCTTAACTAAACCATTCCCTTCTCATCCATATACTTATCAACTAACCTCTTAAACGCCACCAAACTTGGCGCATCTACAACAGCTGAAGGCAGGGCATTCCACTCCCTAATCACTCTTTGAGTAAAGAACCTACCTCTGATATCCGTCCTATAACTTATACCCCTTAATTTAAAGTTGTGTCCCCTCGTGCTAGCTTTCTCCATCCTAGGAAAAAGGCTATCACTGTCCACCCTATCCAAACCTCTAATTATCTTATATGTTTCAATAAGATCCCCCCGTAGACGCCTCCTTTCTAACGAAAACAACCTCAAATCCTTCAACCTCTCTTCATAGGACCTGCCCTCCATACCAGGCAACATCCTGGTAAACCTCCTCTGTACCCTCTCCAATGCCTCCACATCTTTCTTATAATGTGGCGACCAGAACTGCACACAATACTCCAAGTGCGTCCGCACTAGAGTTTTGTACAGCTGCAACATGATGCTGCGGCTCCTAAATTCAATCCCCCTACCAATAAAAGCTAAGACTCCATAAGCCTTCTTAACAACTTTATCCACTTGACTGCCTACTTTCAGGGATCTATGACACATACACCAAGATCCTTCTGTTCCTCAACACTATTAAGAGCCCTACCATTAGCCCTATACTCTACACATTTATTGTTCCTGCCAAAGTGCATTACCTCACACTTTTCCACATTAAACTCCATTTGCCACCTCTCGGCCAGCTCTGCAACTTGTCCAAGTCACTCTGTAAACTATAACACCCCTCTTCACTATCTACCACTCCACCGACTTTAGTGTCATCTGCAAATTTACTGATCCATCCCTCAATACCCTCATCCAGATCATTTATAAAAAATTACAAACAGCAGGGGCCCCAAAACAGACCCCTGAGGCACACCACTTGTCACCGAACTCCACGATGAATATCTCCCATCAACCACCACCCTCTGTCTTCTATCTGCCAGCCAATTCCTAATCCAATTAGCTAAATCACCCTATATTCCACACATCTGCATCTTCTGTAGAAGTCTTCCATGGGCCACCTTATCAAACGCCTTACTAAAGTCCATATATACTACATCAACCGCCTTACCCCCATCAACCTCTCTGGTCACTTTCTCAAAAAACTCAATGAGGTTAGTAAGGCATGACCTACCCTTCACGAAACCATGCTGACTATCCCCAATCAATTCGTTTCTCTCTAAATAACTATAAATCCTATCCCTAATAATTCTCTCCAATACGCATCACGCAAACCAGCCTCCCATCCACTGACTCCATCCACACTTCCCGCTGCCTCGGCAAAGCAGCCGGCATAATTAAGGACCCCACGGACTCCGGACGTTCTCACTTCCAGCTTCTTCCGTTGGGAAAAAGATACAAAAGTCTGAGGTCATGCCACCTCACTCAAAAGCAGCTTCTTCCCTGCTGCTGTCAGATTTCTGAATGGACCTATCTCGCATGAAATTGATCTTTCTCTCCACCCCGGCTATGATTGAAACTCTATATTCTGCTCTTTCACTCTTCCTTCTCTATTCTTTGCCTGTATAGTGCACAAAAAAAAAATCAACGTTTTACAAAAGTTAAAGTTTACTCATTAGTCACAAGTAAGGCTTACGTTGACACTGCAATGAAGTTACTGTGAAATTCCCCTAGTCACCACATCTGGCACCTGTTGGAGTCAACACAGCTAACCACACATTGTTCAGACTATGGGAGAAAATAGGAGCACACACAGGAAACCCATGCAGACACAGGGAGAATGTGCAATCTCCACATAGACAGTGACCCAAGATAGGAATTGAACCTGGGTCCCTGCTGCTGTGGGGCAACAGTATTAACCACTGTGCCACAGTGAAGCCCACGCTGTATACTAATACACGTGACAATAATAAATCAAATTTCAGAGCGGCAATTAAGATTTGGCCATATCACTATGGCTCTGGAGTCTCATGTAGGCCAGACTGGGTAAAGACAGCAGATTTCCCTCCCTAAGCGGCATCAGTGAACCAGATGGGTTTTTCTGACACTCGATGATAGCCTCATGGTCACGTCACTGAGACTCGCTTTCAATTCCAGATTTTATTCACTGCCGTGGCGGGGTTTGAACCTCTGTGCCTCAGATGGCTCACCTGGGAACTCTGGATTACTAGCCCAGTGACTTAACCACTACACTATCATCTCTTCAAGGAGATTGAAATGGGAGAAGGTGAGCAGCAGAATTGTTATTTAGCCCCACAAACCTCTTCCGCCACTCAGTCATGGCTGCCCTGCTGCCTAACTCTACGTACCTTTGCTTAATCTCCTTCAATACCTTTAGCAAATAAAAATCTAACAATCTCAAATTTGAAGTTGATAAAGCATCAATTACCATTTTAGAAACATAGAAAGTATAGAAAATTTCAGCTCAGAAACAGGCCTTTTGGCCTTCCCTTGTCTGTGCCGAACCATTTTTTGCCTAGCCCCACTGACCTGCACTTGGACCATATCCCTCCATATTTTGTGGAAGCTTTGACAAAGGGTCACCTGGACTCAAAACGTTGGCTCTTTTCTCTTAAAAGATACTGCCAGACCTCATAGAGTCATTTACAAGATGGAAACAGGCCCTTCAGACCAACTTCTTCATGCCACCCATTTTTATTAACCCCTCAACTAATCCCAATTGCCCAGATTTAGCCCATATCCTTCTATACCCATCGTACTCATGTAACTATCTAAATGCTTTTTAAAAGACAAAATTGTACTCGCCTCTACTCTGGCAGCTTGTTCCAGACACTCTGTGTGAAAAATTTGCCCCTCTGGACACTTTTGTATCTCTCCCCTCTCACCTTAAACCTACGCCCTCCAGTTTTAGACTCCCCTATCTTTGGGAAAAGATTGACTATCTAGCTGATCTCTGCCCCTCATTATTTTACAGTCCTCTATAAGATCACCCCTTAGCCTTCTACACTCCAGAGAAAAAAGTCCCAATCTATTCAGTCTCTCGTTATAACTCAAACCATCAAGTCCCGGTTCGCATCTTAGTAAATCTCTTCTGTGTTCTTTCTAGTTTAATAATACCTTTTCTGTAACAGGGTGACCAGATTTTCCAGCATTTTTTCTTTTGGTTCAGATTCCAGCATCCACAGCAATTTGATTTTCTACTGCAGTTAAGATATATTTCAATCCTTATCTCGTTATTGGAAGTGTTTTTCACGTGCTGTCTCTGTGTGCAAAAACAGTCCTTGCAGTTGCTACTATGAAAAGCTTATTTTGCTTGCATTGTGTATCCTTTAGGAATGCAGTCAACTTCTAGCTAACCCAGCATGCCTTCCGAGTTTTAAAATGAAGTCAAGTTGGGAGTGTTAGTCAGTCTCTACATTCAAGCATTTAAATGTAATTTCATTGGCAGGAGTATCTTAAAATGAAGTCTTTGCATAGACTGAAGCAAACAGGACTTAGTATACATAGGATCCCTCACTCCCTGACTGAGTATCTTACCCAGGTTTTCTCTCCTGCCCTTATCCCTATAACCCCACATAATTTCCATGGCTAATACATCAAACCTACACACTGTGAGAGGAAACTGGAGGAAGCCCAAGCAGATACGGTGAGAACGTGCAAATTCCACACAGTGGGTCAAAGTGATGCTTAATTCTGCTGCTGAAAGTTCTGGTTCTGATTTGTAGAACCTGCAACGCCTCACACCCACAATCAGTAGAAATAGATTCCCTCCATTTCACTCTTCCACTTTCCAATTAAAATCATGAAAATCTTGATCAAATCACCCTCCCCCCCCCACCCCTGCCCCCAGCTGTTTCTGAATTCCAAGGAACACAATCCTAATTCCAAATTCCTGGAAGGGTTTAATAGAAACAGGATCAGGTGGGCACAGTTCTCACAGAGGGCCAGCACAGGTGCGATTGACTGAATGGCCTTACTTTCTGCTTCACCATTGCCTTAAATCATGTAGATACCAATGGATAGGGGGAAGCAGTGGAATTATCACTGGACTAGCAATCCAGAGATGTAGGAAAGCTCTGGGGACAGGGTTCGAATCCCACTGTGGCAAATGGTGGAATCTGAATTCAATATTTTAAAAATTCTGGAATTAAAGTTCTAATGATGACCACAAAACGATAGTCAATTGTTGTAAAAACCCATCCGATTGTTGTAAAAAGACTCATTTGGTTCACTAATATCTTTTAGGGAAGGAAATCTGCTGTCCTTACCTGGTCTGGTCTACAGGGGCAGCACTGCTAGCTCAGGGTAGAATTCTGGCCTTGGGTGACTGTCTGTGTGGAGTTTGCACATTCTCCCCATGTCTGCATGAGTTTCCTCCCACACTCCAAAAACATGCAGTCAGTTAAATTGGCCAGGATAAATTGCCCCTTAGTGTCCAAAGATGTGCAGGTTAGATGGATTGGCCATGCTAAATTGCCCCTTAGATTCCAAACATGTGTAAATTATGTAGATTGGCCATTATTATAACGGCCAAAGATGTTCAAGTTAGCTGGACTGACCATACTAAATTACCCCTTAGTGTCCTGAGATTAGGTGGATTGGCCATGCTAAAATGCCCCTTAGTGTCAGAAGATGTGTGGATTAGGGGGACTGGCTTTGCTAAATGAGTGACGTTATTGCAATAGGGTTTGGGAAAGGACCTGGGGGAGGTGCTCAGTTAGAGAGTGTCGGTGCATTCTTGATGGGCCGAATGGCCTCCTTTTGCCCCGTGGATTCTCTCAATTCCGACTCAAAGGAACGGGAACGTTTCCCGGACTCTGGAAATGCTTCAGCTGCCTTCAGTTTAAGAAACAATGATAATTATTCTGACATCTCAAGTACAGAGTTTGAAGTCTATTTTTTTTTAAATGTTTTTTTTAAGAAGAAATCTTCCTGGCTTTTGAATGCAGCAACAATGAAAGGCAGCGAGTGTACCGCTGACAGCTCTTTGTTTCCTCTGCTTCCCCCCATCACCGGTGTTGTCTGTTGCACATATTGATTTCGACAGTTTTAATGGCTGTTGATTTGTGTTAATAACCCCTCAGTGATGTAGATTTGTCAAAGACTGCCTTCCCGGGTTTAACCTCTCTCCCTGTGTCTCCGATTAGACAGACACTACAGCAGTGAGCCCTCCGCACCGACTCCTAATGTAAGGTAATTTTAAAATGACAGCTGACCTTATCCAGGTCTTTAAAAATAACCAAATCACAGGACGGACAGGGAGAGGACATTTGATTTATTATTGTCGCATGTATTGGGATACATTGAAAAGTATTGTTTCTTACGCGTTACACAGATAAAGCATACTATTCATAAAATATATAGGGGAGAAGGAAAGAGTGCAGAATGTAGTGTTAACTTGATTTATTGTTGTAAATGTATTGAGATACAGTGAAAAGTATTGTCTCTTGCACAGTATGCAGTCAAAGCATACCATTCATAGAGCATAGAGGGGAGAAGGAAAGGACAGAGTGCAGAATGTGGTGTTAATTTGATTTGTTATTGTCACATGTATTGGGATACAATGAAAAGTATTATCTCTTGTGTGCATACCATTCATAGAGTACATTAGGGAGGAGGAGAGAAGAGAGTGCAGAATGTGGTGTTAGGGTCACAATTGGGTCTAGAGAAAGATCAACTTAATATAGGGTAGGTCCATTCAAAAGTCTGATGGCAGTAGGGAAGCAACTGTTTTTGGGTTGGTTGGTATAGAACCATAGAATTCTACTGTACAAAAGGATCCGTTCAGCCCATCGAGTCAGTGCCAACCACAATCCCACCCAGGCCCTATCCCTATAACCGCATGCACTTACCCTAGCTAAGTCCCCCTGATTCTTGGTGGTAATTTAGCATGGCCAAACTACCTCACCTGCACACCTTTGGAGTGTGGGAAGAATCTAGAGCACTTGGAGGAAACCCATACGGACATGGGGAGAATGTGCAAACTCCACACAGACAGTGATCTAAGCCAGGGATTGAACGTGGGTCTCTGGCACTGTGAGGCAGCAGTACTAACCACTGTGCCACCATGCCGAGTAGGAATACAGTGAAAAGTATGGTTTCTCGTGAGCTATGCAGACAAAGCATAGCGTTCAAAAAATATATAGGAGCGAAGGAAAGGAGAGAGTGCAGAATGTAGTGTTACAGTCATAGCTAGGGAAAGATCAACTTAATATAAGGTAGGTCCATTCAAAAGTCTGATGGCAGCAGGGAAGCAACTGTTTTTGAGTCGGTGGTATGTGACCTCAGACTTTTGTATCTCTTCCCAATTGAACGAGGTGGAGGAGAGAATGTCCGCAATGCATGGGATTCCTAATTATGTTGGCTGCTTTTCTGAGGCAGTGGGAAGTGTAGACAGCGTCAATGGATGGCAGGCAGGTTTGAGTAGCGGATTGGGCTACATTCACGACGCTTTGTAGTTTCCTGTAGTTAAGAGTCATACCAAGCTGTGACATATCTGGAAAGAATGCTTTCTAAAGTTTAAAGTTTATTTATTAGTACAAGTAAGCTTACATTAACACTGCAGTGAAGTTACTGTGAAATTCCCCTAGTCACCACACTTTGGCGCCTATTTGGGTCAATACCCCTAAACATACTGTGGGAGGAAACCGGAGCACCCAGAGAAAACCCATACAGACCATGGGGAGAACGTGCAAACAGTGACCCAAGCCAGGAATCGAACCCGGGGCCCTGGAGCTGTGAAGCAGCTGTGCTAACCCAGTGTGCCACCGTGCCATTCGTTCCTATGTCCCCCCTCCCTCTCGTTCATCCCTCCCTCCCGTCTTCCCATCTCCCCTTCCTTCTTGCCACCTACTTCCCTCCCTCTCCTCTCCCTCATTTGCTCATTCCTACATCCCTTTCTTGCTCTCATATCTTCTCATTTGCTTTGTGGAATTCTCTCAGCCACCCTGTTAGTTGCAGAGAGAGAGAGAGAGGGTGACCTCTGTTTGACGGTATGCAAAGAATTCAGCCTCTTCCTGTTCTTGACCCTGAAGCAAGGCAGGCGCCAACCCAGGGAAAACATTCCATAAACATGCACTTTCTCAAGCGTGGACAGCCAGGTTGGGAAGCATTGATTTTGAGAGCTCTGGGAAGGTGCAAAAGCTACCTCTCCCGATTAACATTCCGAGTGCGAATCTGTGATTGATTTTGATAAAGAGTAAAATCTCCCAGCCCTCCTCGCTATTCCTCCAAACTCCTTACTGCCCTCCCCCCACCCCAGTCCTCCTGGAATTTTTTAACTTGGCCATACATCTTAAAAGCCACAGGAGTTGGTGCCTGCTTGGCGTTCAATGGTAAAATGGGTCAATGGTGAGATTTCTGTATCTAAATGTTTGGCTCACGATAGTTGCTGATGAGGGATTTATTCCGAAACCAAACCAACCTCCCATCCATTAACTCTGTCTACGCATACAGGTGCACCATAGAAGGCGTTCTTTCTGATTGTATCACAGCTTGGTATGGGCTCCTGCTCGATTGCAAGAAACTACAAATGGTTGTGAATGTGTCGCACAAAGCAGCCTCCCATCCTTTAACTCTGTCTACCCGTACAGATGTGCCACAGAAAGCATTCTTTCTGGTGGTATCATAGCTTGGTATGGCTTCTGCTCTACCCAAGAACACAAGAAACTACAAAAGGTCGCGAATGCATCACACAAAGCAGCCCCCCATCCACTGACTCTGTCTACATTTCCCGCTGCCTCAGCAAAGCGGCCAACATAATCAAGGACCCCATGCACCATGGACCTTCCACCTTCTTCTGTCGGGAAAAAGATAACAAAAGTCTGAGGTCACGCACCAACCGACTCAAGAACAGCTTCTTCCATCAGACCTTTGAGTGAACCTACCTCGCCATTAAGTTGATCTTTCTCTATGGCTGTAACACTACATTCTGCACTCTTCTCACAATCATTCTCACAATCCTTCTCGATGAACGGTGTGCTTTGTTTAAACTAATATGTCAGGGGGATGGGAGCCTACATAAGGAGTCAGAGAAGGAGGGAGTAAGGACAAAAACGAAAAGGTAGAAAAGAAAATAAGAAAACTGATGGGCAGAGAAATCAAGGACAAAAGTCAAACAGGAAACAAAGAACAATACAGCACGGGATACAGGCCCTTCGGCCCTCCAAGCCTGCACTGCTCATTGGTCCAACGAGACCATTCGTTTGTATCCATCCATTCCCACTCTGCTCATGTGACTATTCAGATAAGTCTTAAATTATAAGGGCTACACAGAAAAATGTTGGGAGCAAGGCAAACAGTGTTAAAAGGACAAGCTTAAGGCTCTGTTCCTTAATGCATAGAGCATTTGCAATAAACTGGATGAACTAATCACACAGTTAGATATAAACAGATTCAATATAATTGGGATTGTAGAGACGTGGCTGCAGGGTGACCAGGGGAGGGAATTGAGTGTCCCAGGATATTCAGTATTTAGGTAGGGCAGGCATAAAGGACAAGGTGGTGGGGTGGCACTGCTGGTTAAAGAGCAAATTAACACAATAGTGAGAAAGGATATCGGCTCTGACAATGTGGAGTCTCTACATGGGTAAGGTTGAGAAATACCAAGGGGCAAAAAGCATTAGTGGGTGTCATATATAGACACCCCCAAACTACAGTGGTGATGTTGAGATTAAACATGAAATTAGAGGTAAGGGAATATTGATGATGATGGGTGATTTTGATCTGCACATAGACTGGGCAAATCAAATTAGCCAAATCAAATGCCGAAGAGGAGGAATTCCTGGAGTGTATACGGGATAGTTTTTCTGACTCTTTTGTGGAGGAATCATATAGAGAGCAGGCCATCTTAGTGGGTACTGTATAATGCGAAGGGAACCATTGCCAGTCTAGCTTTATGAGACTCCTTGGGGATGAGTGACCATAATATTATGGATTTTTTTTTATCAAGAAGGAGAAGAAAGTAGTTGATTCGGAGACTAGGGTGCTGAATCTTTTTAAAGGAAACTATGAGGATGTGAGTTGGCCTTGATAGATTGAGGAGAGTTTCTTAAAGAGTTGACAGTGGATAGGCAATGGCAAACATTCAAGGAACACATGGGAGAACTATAGCAGTTTATTCCTGTCTGGCACCAAAGCAAAATGGGTAAGAAGGCCAATCCATGGCTTACAAAGAAAATTGGAGAGAGCATTTGATCTAAGGAAGAGGCATACAGATTAGTCAAGAAAAATAATAGATCTGAGGATTGGGAGCAGTTTAGAATTCAACAAAAGAGGGATTGATTAAGAAGAGGAAAATACAGTACGAATGTAAGCTTGCAAAGAATGACATTAAGGGTTCCTGTAGATATGTGAAGACAAAGAGGTTGGTGAAGACAAATGTAGTCCTCGACAGACAGAAATGGGGGAATGAATAATAGGAGACAAAAAAGTGGCTGAGCAAGTGAATACATACTTTGATTCTGTCTTCACAAAAGAGGACACAAATCTGATACCAGAAATGTCGGACAATGCAAGATTTAGTGAGAGGGAAGAACTGAGGGAGATCGGTATTAGTGGAGAAATGGTGCTGTTAAAGTTGATGAGATTGAAGGTGGATAAATCCCCAAGGCCTGATTATCTACATCCCAGAGTACTTAAGAAAGTTCTAGAAATAGCAGATGCATTGGTGGTCATCTTCCAGGATTCTACAGACTCTGGAACAGACCCTGCAGATTGGAGGGTAGTGAATGTCACTCCAATATTCAAAAAGGGAGGTAAAGAGAAAACAGGGAATTATAGACCAGTAAGTTTAACTTCAGGAGTGGAGAAAATTCTCAAGGACTTTATAGTGGAGCACTTAGAGAGCATTGGCAGGATCAGACAGAATCAGCATGGATTCATGAAGAGGAAATCATGCTTGACAAATCTGTTGGAGTTCTTTGAAAATGTAAGCAGTAGAGTTGACAAGGGGGAACCAGTCGATGTGATACATTTGGACTTTCAGAAAGCGTCTGACAAAGTTCTGCACAAGCGATTATCCTGCAAGATTAAAGTGCATAGGATTGGGGAAGTGTATTGAGAGGGATGGAAAACTGGTTGGCAGAGAGGAAGCAAAGAGTAGGAACCAACGAGTGCTTTTCAAATTGGCAGGCAGTAGTTAGTGGGGTGTCACAGGGATCGGTGCTGGGACTCCAGCTATTCACAATATATTTTAATGATTTGGATAAGGGAACAAAACGTAACATCTCAAAGTTTGCAGATGATACTAAGTTGGGCAGGAGGGGGAACCGTGATGAGGATGCAGAGATCCTTCAGCATGATCTGGACAGGTTGGGTGCATGGGCCAATCAGTGGCAGATGCCGCATAATTTGGATAAGCGTAAGGTTATTCACTTTGGAAAACTAGAAGGAGATTGCTACCTGAATGGTTGTAAATTGGGAGAGGGGAGCAGGATCTGAGTTGTCCTTGTGCACTGAAGGTAAGCATGCAGGTGCAGCAAGTAGTAAAGAAGGCAAATGGTATATTGGTCTTCATTGCAAGAGGTTTCGAGTACAGGAAACCTGTACTCGATGTATTGTTGCAGTTATACAGGGCTTTGGTGAGGCCACACTTAGAGTATTATGTGCAGTTTTGGTCTCCTGTTCTTGCTCTCAAGGGACTGCAGCGAAGGTTTACCAGGCTGATCCCAGGGATGGTGGGACTGATGTATGAGCAACGATTGACTAGGTTAAGATTGCTTTTGTTGGAGTTCAGACGAACGAGGCGGAAATCTCATAGAGACTTGTAAAATTCTAACAGGAGTAGACGGGGAGATGCAGGGAGGATGTTCCCGATGGTGGGGGGGGAGTTCAGAAGCAAGGATCATAGTTTGAGAATTCAGGGTAGACCTTTTAGGACAGAGGAGAGGAGACATTTCTTCACCGCAGTGAGCCTGTGGAATTCATTACCACAGGAAATAGTTGATGCCAAAACATTGAATGTATTCAAGACGCGTTTGGATATCGCACTTCGGGATGAATGGAATCAAATGTTATGGGGAGAAAACAGGATGAGGCTATTGAGTTGGATGATCAGCCGTGATTGTAATGAATGGCAGAGCAGGCTGGAAGGGCCAAATGGTCTCTTCCTGCTCCGATCTTCTTTATTTCTATATCTGTGTAGTGTGTAAGAAACAATACTTTTCACTGTGTGCTAATACATGTGACAATAATAAACCAAATCAAATCAGAAGGGGCCGTTCAGGCCTCAACTGAGGATATACTTCCCATGGAGGAAGTGCAGAAAAGGTTCTCTGTAACCCCACCATTAATGGTAGGAGATCTTCCTATCCAGCCGAGTTTTATTTTTATTCATTCGTGGGATGTGGATGTCGCTGGCTGGGCCAGCATTTATCGCCGATCCCTAGTTGCCCTTCGAGGGCAGTTGAGAGTCAGCTGCATTGCTGTGGTTCTGGAGTCACACATAGGCCAGACCAGGTAAGGAGGCAGATTTCCTTCCTTAAAGGGAACCAGATGGGTTTTTCCGACAATGGTTTCATGGTCGATTATAGGTTCTTAATTCCAGATTTTTTAAAAATTTATTATTGTCACATTTATCAGGATACAGTGAAAAGTATGGGTTTTTTTTAATTCATAGAGTACATAGGAGGGAAGGAAAGGAGAAGGTGTAGCAGGTAGTTACAGTCATAGCTAGGGTGTGAAGAAAGATCAACTCAATATATAGTAGGCCCATTCAAAAATCTGTTGGCAGCAAGGAAGAAGCTGTTCTTGAGTTGGTTCGTTTCAAATCTTATAGAATCCCTACAGTGCAGTAGGAGGCCATTCAGCCCATTGAGTCTGCATCGACCAGAATCCCACCCAAGCCCTATCCCCATAAACCAATTCACTTACCCAGCTGGTCCCCCTGACACCAAGAGGCAATTTAGCACGGCCAATTCACCTATCCCGCACATCTTTGGACTATGGGAAGAAACCGGAGCACCCGGAGGAAACCCACGCAGACACGGGGAGAATGTGTGGAGTTTGCACAGTCAGTGACCTGAGGCCAGAATTGAACTCGAGTTCCTGAGGCTGTGAGGCAACAGTGCTAACCACTGTGTCACCCCCAAACCCATGTATATCTGCGTGAGTTTCCTCAGGGTGCTCTGGTTTCCACCCACAGTCCAAGGATTTATATTTTGTTTATTAGTCACATATAAGGCTTACATTAACACTGCAATGAAGTTACTGAGAAAACCCCCTAGTTGCCACACTCTGGCGCCTGTTTGGGTACACAGAGGGAGAATTTAGCATGGTCAATTCACCGAACCTTCACGTCTTTCCGACTGTAGGAGGAAACGGTAGCACAGTGGTTAGCACTGCTGCTTTACAAGTCCAGGGACAAGGGTTCGATTCCCAATTTGGGTCACTGTTTGTGTGGAGTTTGCACATTCTCCTCGTGTCTGTGTGGGTTTTCTCTAGGTGCTCCGGTTTCCTCCCACAGTCCAAAGATGTGCAGGTTAGGGATTGGCTATACTAAAATTGCCCTTAGTGTCCTGAAATGTGTACATTAGCGGGGTAAATGTGTAGGGATATGGGTGGGGATTGTGGCCAATGCATACTATAGGGGCCGAATGGCCCCTTTCTGCACTGTAGGATCTCTGTGAAACCGGAGAACCCAGAGGAAACCCACGCAGACATGAGGAGAACGTGCAGATTCCGCACAGAGAGTAACCCAAGCCGGGAATCGAACCCAGGACCCCAGCGCTGTGAGGCAGCAGTGCTAACCACTGGCAACCGTGCCGCCCATAAGATCCTCAGGTGACAAGAGAGCCTATATGAATCCAAGTCAATTATTTTTTGTGCGGGATGTATGGCAGGACTCCTGTGTGTGTTAAACAGGGTCAGGGAAGAGTCAGCCCTATCACAAAGGAATGGCTCGCCCCGCATCCTGGAAACTGTATCACATCAGGAGTAATTCCTCTTGTGATTTTCCAATTCCAGAACTGAAGACAGTTCCCCACAAAGAAGTCTCTCGTCTCTCTCTCAGAATGTATTGCCGCAGGCACATTTGCTCTCTCGGTTTGTGAGGAGTGCAAAACTGTTACCAACAAGCTTCCCTTTTGAGTAATTTGTGGTTGCTTTTGACAGCAGCCGACGTGTCTCGCTCAGGAAGCTTCTGCTCAAAAAAAATGCCGGATTCCCGTTCATTCAGCTGTCACATTCCACGCCGGATTTGTCCACTCTTGCAGGTTGTATTCCAGGAGGCATTACGTGATACAACCTCTCTGGGCGGTGCAGTGGTTAGCACTGCTGCCCCTTAAGGCCAGAGACCCGGGTTCAATTCCCGGACTTGGGTCACTGTCCGTGTGGAGTTCTCTCCGTGTCTGTGTGGCTTTCCTCCGGATGCTCTGTTTCCTCCCACAGTCCCAAAGATGTGCAGGTTAGGTGGATTGGCCATGCTAAATTGCCTCTCAGTGTCTAAAGATGTGCAGGTTAGATGGATTGGCCATGCTAAATTACCCCTTAGCATCCAAAGATGTGTGGGTTAGGTGGATTGGCCATGCTAAATTGCCTCTCAGTGTCTAAAGATGTGCAGGTTAGGTGGATTGGCCGTGCTAAATTGCCCCTTAGCATCCAAAGATGAGCAGGTTAGGTGGATTGGCCATGCTAAATTGCCCCTTATTGTCCAAAGATGTACAGGTTAGGTGGATTGGCCATGCTAAATTGCCCCTTAGCGTCCAAAGATGTACAGGTTAGGTGGATTGGCCATGCTAAATTGCCCCTTAGTGTCCAAAGATGTACAGGTTAGGTGGATTGGCCGTGCTAAATTGCCCCTTAGCATCTAAAGATGTGCAGGTTAGGTGGATTGGCCATGCTAAATTGCCTCTCAGTGTCTAAAGATGTGCAGGTTAGATGGATTGGCCATGCTAAATTGCCCCTTAGCATCCAAAGATGTGTGGGTTAGGTGGATTGGCCATGCTAAATTGCCCCTCAGTGTCTAAAGATGTGGGGGTTAGGTGGATTGGCCATGCTAAATTGCCCCTCAGTGTCTAAAGATGTGCAGGTTAGGTGGATTGGCCATGCTAAATTGCCCCCCAGTGTCCAAAGATGTGCAGGTTAGGTGGATTGGCCATGTTAAATTGCCCCCTTAGTGTCCAAAGATGTGCAGGTTAGGTGGATTGGCCATGCTAAATTGCCCCTTAGTGTCTAAAGATGTGCAGGTTAGGTGGATTGGCCATGCTAAATTGTCCCTTAGCATCCAAAAATGTGTGGGTTAGGTGGATTGGCAATGCTAAATTGCCCCTTAGTGTCCCAGGATGCTTAGGTTACAAAGATTAGTTGGGTAAATATGTAGGGTGACAGGGATAGGACCTGGGTGGGATTGTTGTTGGTGCAGACTCAATGGGCCGAATGGCCTCCTTCTGCACCGTAGGGATTCTATGGTAAGAGTCTCTCTCCTCTGCCATTGGTCCAGCCTCATGGAGTCAACTATTGGGTGAAGATTTGCCAAAAGGAACTTTCTTCTTGACGCTTCTCTGATTCCTGCACCATGTTGGATCACGTCAGGCCCTGGAGATTTATCATAGAACCCTTCATTGCAGAAGGAGGCCATGTGGCCCATCAAGTCTGCATCAACCACAAACCCCAATCAGGCCCTAACCCAATGCATTTACACTCGTTAATCCCCCTGACACTAAGAGGCAATTTGGCATGGTCGATCCACCAAACCTGCACATCTTTGGAGGAAACCGGACCACCCAAGGAAACCCATGCAGTCATGGGGAGAACATGCAAACTGCACACAGACAATGACCTGAGGCTGGAATTAAACGCAAGTCCCTGATGCTGTGATCAAAGCTCATAGAATCCTACAAGCAGCAGGAAGCTATTCAGCCCACCGAATCTACACCAAAAACACTCCCACCCAAGCCCCATCCCTACATATATTTAGCCTAGCTAATCCCCCTGACACTGAGGGTGAATGTAACGCAGCCAATGCACCTAATCTGCTCATCTTTCATTCTGTGGAAGGAAACCCATGCAGACACTTGGAGAATGTGCAGACTCCGCACAGACAGTGACCCAAGCCAGGAATCGAACCCATGTCCCTGGCACTGTGAGGTAGCAGTGCTAACCACTGTGCTGCCCTTACTAATTATCTTTAATGACTGGAGATTTCAGACCCATCTGGGATGGCTGGTGATCCAAACTCAGAACAGGAATGGCACAATGGTTAGCACTGTTGCCTCACGGCACCAGGGACCCGGGTTCAATTCCCGGCTTGGGTCACTGTCTATGCAGAGACTCTGTGCTCGGATTGAGTAGGTTTCCTCCAGATGCTCTGGCTTCCTTCCACAGCCTGAAAGGTGTGCGGGTTGGGGTGCATTGGCTGTGCTAAATTCTCCCTCAGTGTCCAGGGGACTGGCTAGGCTAAATATGGGGAGTTGTGGGGATAAGGCATGGGTGGGATTGTTTCGTGCAGACTCGATGAGCCAAATTGCCTCCTGCTGCACTGTAAGGATTCTATGATCTTTAATCGGGTGGCACAGTGATTAGCATTGCAGCCTCCCAGCATGAGGGACCCGGGTTCAATTCTGGCCACGGATCACTGTCTGCACAGATTCTGCACATTCTCCCCATTTCTGCATGGGTTCCTTCCCGGTGTCCCTCCCACAGTCCAAAAATGTGCCAGTTAGGTGGGTTGGGCATGCTAAATTGACCGTAGAGCCGGGGGCTCAGTAAGGTAAGTATGTGGGTTTACAGGAATAGGGTTTGGGTGGGATTGCGGTCGGGGCAGGTTCAATGGGCCAAATGGCCTCCCTCTGCACGGTAGGAATTCTGTGATTCTAGGCAGCTTGCCTCTAGCCTAAACTAGCTCTCACTGCCGCCTAATTACACTGCCTTAAGGGGCAGCAATATGGTGGCAGAGTGGTAATATCACTGGCCTCGTAATCCAGAGGCCCCAGGCTATTGCTCTGGAGGACACGGGGTTCAAATCCCAGCATGGCAGTGGGTGGAATTTAAATTGAGTTTATACAATCTACAATGAAAGCTAGTCTCGGTAACAGTGACTGCGAAATTGTCGGAAAAACCCATCTGGTTCACTAAATGTCCCTTTAGGGAATGAAATCTGCCTTTCTTCCATGCTGACGCTACAGTTAAGAAAGTCCACCAACGCCTCTGCTTTCTCAGAAGACTAAGGAAATTTGGCACGTCAGCTACGACTCTCATCATCTTTTACGGATGCACCATAGAAAGCATATTTTCCGGATGTATCACAAGGCAGCACGGTGGTTAGCACTGCTGCCTCACAGCTCCAGGGACCTGGGTTCGATTCCCAGCTTGGGTGACTGTCTGTGTGGAGTTTGCACATTCTTCTCGTGTCTGCATGGGTTTCCTCCAGGCGCTCCGGTTTCCTCCCACAGTCCAAAAATGTGCAGGTTAGGTTGATTGAACATGCTAAATTGCCCCTTAGTATCCTGAGAAGTATAGGTTAGAGGGAATACTGGATAAAATATATGGGGATAGGGCTTGGGTGGATTGTGGTCGGTGCAGACTCGATGGGCTGAATGGCCAGTTTCTGTACTGTAGGGTTTCTATGATTCTATGACGTTTTTGCTTGGTATGGCTCCTGCTCTGCCCAAGACTGCACAAAAATACAAAGGATTGTGAACGTAGCCCAGTCCATCACGCAAAGTAATCTCCCATCCATTGACCCCGGCTATACTTCCCGCTGCCTTGGCAAAGCAGCCAGCATAATTAAGGACCCCCATACACGCCGGTCATTCTTTCTTCCACCTTCTTCCTTTGAGAAAAAGATACAAAAGTCTGAGGTCACGTACCAACCAACTCAAGAACTTCCATCAGATTTTTTGAATGGACCTACCCTGCATTAAGTTGCTCTTTCTCTACACCCTAGCTATGGCTGTAACATTACACTTTTCATTCTCTCGCTTACTTTTCTATGAACATTATGCTTTAATAAACAATAAACGTGTAATAAACAATACTTTTCACTGTATACTAATTCACGTGACAATAACAAATCAAATCAATGATATCGTCCACTGTGAATTAGCATGGAATGTTATCGAAACCCATCTGGGTCACTAATGTCCCTTTAGGGAAGAAAATCTGCCATCCTTACCCCGGTCTGGCCTACATGTGACTCCAGAGCCCCAGCAATGTGGTTGACGCTCAATTGCCCTCCAAGGGCAACTAGGGATGGGCAATAAATTCTGGCCCAACCAGCGATGCATATGTCCCACAAATGAATTTTTTAAAAAACTGATAAACATTAACTAGCCATTTGGCAAACACTGGTTGTGTTTACCAGCACACCACTCAGCTCAAGAATAGAATCTTAGAATCCTACAGGCCATTCAGCCCATTGCGTCTGCCCCGACTACAGTCCCATATAGGCACTATCCCCATAACCCCATGCATTTACCCTGCTAGTCCCCCAATAAGAGGGTCAATTTAGCATGGCCAATACACCTCATCCTTACTATCCCCCCCACCTTCCATTCTCTCCCCACGAGCTCCGTGCTCAGCTCTGGCCTCCGAGGCATCTCACTGTCTTTATGAACACGCCAAAGACGCTGGAGTCCTCTGCTGCCAGGCCGCAATACTCAGCAATTCCCTCTCTGCCACTCTCCCTACCTTCAAAATCTCTCAGACCCTATCCCCGTAATCCCATGCATTTACCCTAGCTAGTTCCCCTGACACTAAGGGGGAATTTAGCATGGCCAATCCATCTTAACCTGCACATTTCTGGACACTAAAAGGCAATTTAGCATGACCAATGCACCCAACCTGCACACCTTTGGACACTAAGGGGGAATTTAGTATAGCCAATCCACCTGACCCGCACATCTTTGGACACTAAAAGGCAATTTAGCATGGCCGATTCACCTAACCCGCACATCTTTGGACACTAAGGGGCAATTTTGCATGACCAATGCACTCAACCTGCACATCTTTGGATATTACGGGGCAATTTAGTATGGCCAATCCACCCAACCCTGGAACTGTGGGAGGAAACTGGAACACCCCAAGGAAACCCAAGCTCAAGAGGCAATTAAGGATGGGGAACGAATGCACGCCTTGTTGGCGACATCTACATCCTGTTAAAAAAAAAGTTAAAACGGGTTTGTCGCCGTGACAATTGCGGTAACTTGCTGTGTGAACATTGCCTGTCCCCGAGGAGCTCTCCCTGAGCAGTTGTGCTTTGACATGTTATGATGAGCTTCAGGAGGTGCTGGGACTGCGAGAGGCGCTACAGAAATGCAGGATCTATCTGTGTTTCTCATTGAGCGGAACGTCCCAAAGCCAGTCGCCTGGACTCTTGGGACTTGTTTGACCTTTGAAAAGCGACCGCCTCCCTTCCCCACCCACACTCCTCCCACCCCCCCACCCTCCAGTGCCCCCCTCCCCTCACTCCCTTCCCCCCCTTACTCCCCACACCTGAGACAGAGGATCAGTAAATTATCCTGCAGATAATTTCTAATGCGGAGCCGTGACTCAGTAATGCCACCACAGGACAAGCAGCCCTCCCTACTCTAACCTTCCCCGCTCCACCACCTCTCCCATCCCCACCTTCCCATCCCCTCCCCCCTTCCCCCAGCCTGGCCGGGGGGGCAGTAAATCCCTAGTGCGGATGCTGGGTAATGCCTGGGACTCTCACCCCGGGACAAGCGACCCTCCACACCCTGCCCTTACCCCCCATCCCCCCCCCCCTACTGTCCCACCCATGCCCTATTCCCCCTCCCTTCCCCTCACCTCCCCCCACCCCCCCCCAAAAACTAAAGAGAGAAATGTTACCTAGAACGAGACTGCACCTTTCAGTAACTCACACTGACTCTAGATCCCCATCTCGCCGCAGCAAGTTGTGTCTCCCCCACCCCTCTCACCCCACCCTGCACCCCACCCACCCATCCCCCACCCCCCCAGGACTTCACCCAGTGCTGCCATGAGGAGGATCAGGAGAAAGAATCTTAATGATCTTTCGGTCGAGACATGGGGTTGGTTGGGGGGAGGGTTGGTGGGGAGGTCTATCAAAGGCAATGCGCTCCAAACAGCCCCGCTCATCTCTCCCCCTCCACCACCCGCTCATCTCTCCCCCCTCCACCACCCGCTCATCTCTCCCCCCCCTCCACCACCCGCTCATCCCTCTCCCCCTCATCCCCGCTCACCCCGTCCTCCCCCCCCCGCCCACAGAGGTGAGCACTGCCGCAGTGAAAGATCTGAGGGAAAGCCGCAGAAAATTTGTCTTCTTTAATTTAGAACGATGACAGATAATGCAATGTGATTTGTCTTGCTGCCTCTCTGAGCTAACATACTGCCCTTGACAGCTGCCAGTCAGGTGCAGGACCCCAGGCAGAGGTCAAGAAAATCAATTCTGATGAATAACATGCTGATTTATCTCTTGAGCTGCGACTGTCCATTTTTAACCGTTTCTGTTCAGTGTCTGTGCACCGGGTTGGGGGGTGCGGGGTGGGGGGGGGGGGGGGGTTGCGTCTCGATCGCCAAGAGCAAAACAAGGACACGAAAGCGTCTCAATTCTTTGTAGTTTCGAAAATGCGTCACAAGTTGACACCGCAACGGAGTTACTGTGAAAATCCCCATGGTCGCCACACTCCTGTTCGGGTCACACTGAGGGAGAATTTAACACGGCCAGTGCACCCTATTGTGGCATTGTGGGAGGAAACCGGAGCACCCGGAGGAAACCCAAGCAGACACGAGGAGAACATGCAAACCCTGCACAGGCGGTGACCCCCAAGCTGGGAATCGAACCTGGGGCTCTGGCACTGTGAGGCAGCAGTGCTAACCACTGTGCCGCCCTGAAGTTACTGTGAAAATCCCCCAGTCGCCACACTTGATGTACTTGTTTTTATCCTACAGGTGCTTTGGTCCACCTTGTTGTCTAACGAGGGGCAAACACGCAATGAGAAGGCTGCTCTTGGATTTTTTCGAGAGTATCCTAGTGCTTCACGTCGTTAGTGTACGCTTGACCTGGACCATTTGATGGGCAACACGACAGCTCAGTGACTATCGCTGTGCTGTGCAGATACATGGATTTGGGCCTGTGTCTGTGGGAGTTTGCGCATTCTCCCCGTGCTTGCGTGGGTTTTCTCCGGGTGCTCCGGTTTCCTCCCACATCCCAAAGATGTGCTCTTAGGCTAATTGGCAAAACAAATTCTCCCTAAATTGTCTTAAATTTGGTTTTTTAATCTATAGATCTATAAACATGGACAGGGATCACGGGTAGAGGTGGGAATATTGGGGTGGCGGCGTGGGCTCGTTGGGTCGAAGGGCCTGTTTCCCGTGCTGTTTTGTTCTTTGTTCTGTTCGGGTACAGTGAGGGAGAATTTAACACGGACAGTGCACCCTAACCAGCACATCTTTCAGACTGTGGGAGGAAACCGGAGCACCCGGAGGAAACCCTCGCAGACATGGGGAGGATGTGCAGATTCCACACACTCAGTGACCCCAAAATGAGAATCAAACCTAGGTCCCTGGTGCTGTGAGACAGCAGTGCTAATCACTGCGCTGCGGAGGTGCTAAACTGGTGTTCGGCACTGCTTTCAAAGCACCAGGGACCCGGTTCGATTCCCACTTGGACCATTGTCCATGTGGAATCTGCACATTCTCCCCATGCCTGTGTGGGTTTCCTCCGAGTGCTCCAGTTTCTTCCCACGTTCCGAAAGACGTGCAGGTTAGGTGCATTGGCCATGCTAACTTCTCCCTCAGCGTACCCGGCACACAGAGTGTGGCGACTAGGGGATTTTCACAGTAACTTCATTGCAATGTTAATGTAAATCTATTTGTGACACTAATAAAAAAAAAACAACTTATGGGGATACAGTAAAAACAATTGTTTCTTGCGCATTGTACAGATAAAACATACTATTCAGAGAGTACACAGGGGAGAAAGAAAGGAAAAGATGTAGAATTCTGTGTCAAATTTGCAGGAAAACTGGAACAATTCATGCTTCTTTTTTCAGCGGGAGTTCACTCTGGAATCTCCCGCACTCGGCCTGGTGACGCAGTGGTTAGACTGCTGTCTCACAGCGCCAGGGACCCGGGTTCGATTCCAGCCTCGGGTCACTGTCTGTGTGGAGCTTTCTCTCACAGTCCAAAAAACCTTGAGTGGCCGTGCTAAATTGCCCCGTAGTGTTAGGGAAACAAGCTAGGATAAATAGGTAGGGTCATGGGAGTAGGGCCTGGGTGGGATTGTTGTCGGTGCAGGCTCGAAGGGCTGAATGGCCTCCTCCTGCACTGTAGGGATTCTGTGGATTCCTCTATGCAGTGTAGCGGCCACCAGTAAATTGTCATTACATGTGAAGGAGCATGGTCTATTCCTACCCAACTCTGAGATTCTCTTACCTACGAGAAAGCTAGCGCGTCATGATGAGCGAATTGCCCCCATAGCGGAATGGCAGTGAGTCATAAAGTTTGTTTGGAGAGCCAGTACAGACACAATGGGCCGAATGGCCTCCGGCTGCACCACAGTTTTATCATGTTGTCTTGAGAGAGGGTACTGCTATTAGAGCACTCTTCTCTGATTTGATTTATTATTGTCACATGCATTGGTACACAGTGAGAAGTATTGTTTCTTGTGCATTATACAGTCAAAGCATACCGTTCATAGAGAAGGAAAAGAGGGCTTGCAGAGTGTAATGTTGCAGTCATAGCTAGGGTGTAGAGAAGGATCAAGTTAATGCGAGGCAGGTCCATCCAAAAGTCTAATGGCAGCTGTTGGTTGGTATGTGTTAGTAGAAAAGTATCGTTTCTTGCGCGCTACACAGTCAAAGCATACCGTTCGTAGAGAAGGGAAGGAGAGAGCGCAAAATATAGTGGTGATTTGATTTATTATTGTCACATTATTACACAGTGAAAAGTATTGATTCTCGCTCGCTATACAGTCCAAGAATACCGTTCATGGAGAAGGAAAGGAGGGGATGCAGAATGTGGTGTTACAGTCAGAGTTAGGGTGTAGAGAAAGGTCAACTCAATATAAAGTAGGTCCATTCGAAAGTCTAATGGCAGCAGGGAAGAAGCTGTTGGTTGGTATGTGTTAGTAGAAAAGTGTCGTTTCTTGCGTGCTATTCAGACAAAGCATACTGTTCTTAGAGAAGGAAAGGAGAGAGTGCAGAATATAGTGTTACAGACAGAACTAGGATGTGGAGAAAGATCAATTTGATATATAGTAAGTCCATTTAAAAGTCTAATGGCAGCAAAGAAGAAGTTGTTCTTGAGTTGCTTGCTATGTGTTAGTATTGATTCTTATGCGCTACATGGACAAAGCATACCAGTCATAGAGAAGGAAAGGAGAGAATGCAGAATGTAGTGGTGGTTTGATTTATTATTGTCACATTGTTATACAGTGAAAAGTATTGATTTTTGCGCACTATACTATACCATTCATAGAGAAGGAAAGTTACAGAATGCAGAGTTACAGTCATAGCTAGGGTGTAGAGAAAGATCAATGTAATATAAAGTATTCAAAAGTCTGACAGCAGCAGGGAAGAAGCTGTTTTTGAGTTGGTTGACAACAGCTTGCATTAATAAAGCTCCTTTACCAAAATAAAATGTCCCAAGGCATTTCGCAGCAGCATTAACAAACCATGAGTGACATAAATATTGGGGACAGAAACTCAGCAGGTCTGATAGCATCCATGGAGAAAGGATAGAGCCAATGTTTCGAGATGCATTCACAACAGAAAAGCCATACGAACTCAAAATATTATCTGAAAGTTTCCTTTTTCTTGGTGATTTGATTTATTATTGTCACATGTGTACAATGAAAAGTATTGTTTCTTATGTGCTATACAGACAAAGCATACCATTCATAAAGTACATGGGGAAAAGGAAAGGAGAGGGTGCAGAATGTAGTGTTACAGTCATAGCTAGGGTGTAGAGAAAGATCAACTTAGTGCGAGGTAGTCCATTCAAAAGTCTGACAGCAGCAGGGAAGAAGCTGTTCTTGAGTCGGTCGGTACGTGACCTTAGACTTTTGTATCTTAGTCCTGACGGAAGAAGGTGGAAGAGAGAATGTCCGGGCTGCATCGTGTCCTTAATTATGCTGGCTGCTTTGTCAAGGCAGTGAAAAGTGTAGACAGAGTCAATGGTTGGGAAGCTGGTTTGTGTGTTGGATTGGGCTTCATTCAGATCCTTTACATTTTCTTGCGGTCTTGGGCAAAGCAGGAGCTGTACCAAGCTGTGATACAACCAGAAAGAATGCTTTATATGGAGCATCTGTAAAAAGTGCTCAAGTCTCTGGAGTTGAAACCAACCCCCCTCAGCCTTAAAGGCCAATTTAGCATGGCCAATCTACCGAACCTATGCATCTTTGGATACCAAGGAACAAGTTGGATTGGCCAATCCATCTAATCCACACATCTTTAGTCACTAAGGAGTAGTTTAGCATGGCTAAATCTTCCTAATCGACAAATCTTTGGACACTAAGGGGGAAATTAGCATGGCCAATCCACCTAAACTACACATCTTTAGACGATAAAGGGCAATTTAGCAAGACCAATCCATCTAAACTACACATCTTTGGACACCAAGGAGCAAGTTAGCATGGCTAGTCAAGCTAATCCACATATCTTTAGGCACTAAGGGGCAATTTAGCATGGCCAAACCAACCTAACCCGCACATCTTTGGGCACTAAGGGACAATTTAGCATGGCCAATTCACCTAGCCTGCATATCTTTGGACACTAAGAGGCAATTTAGTGTGGCCAAACCCCCCCTATTCTGCACATCTTTGGGCACTAAGGGACAATTTAGCATGGCCAATTCACCTAACCTACACATCTTTGGATACTGAGGGGTAAATTAACATGGCCAATCCACCTAATCTACATATCTTCGGACACTAAGTGGCAAATTAGCAGTAGCCAAAGGGGAATCGGACGCATGGAGGGGATTCTGGGTGTTTGGTGAAGGACATGTCAGGGTGAAACTGAGGCGGGATGTGGGGGTAAGGCTGCGGTTGGGAATATCGGGGGAGCTGTTGGGGGTGGGGGGGGGGGGTTGTTTGAGGGAGTGACGTCTGCTGGTATAACTCACAACAGCCTGAGGTAAATTTAATGCAGTTCTTTAGAGGGGAGGTGGGGAAAAATTGAAGAGAATCAGTTTGGGAAATAATAGCAGTGTTTTGAAAGAAATTGCACCTGCGAATCTAATTGAAAATCAGTGTTGTTTTCCCTGCGCTGTGTCAGTGGGAGGTGAGGACAGATCACTATTTTCACAGCTGAACCATATTGTTAATTTAACTGTGATTGCTATTTTCATAGCATTCAAGTGGTGGTAATTTATGCAAATCGGGCCTATTCAATATGCAAATAAGGATGCTCGAAGCTGCATCATTCAATTGCAATGAAAGAGCGAGAGAGAGAGAGAGAAAAAAAACACAAAAAACACATTTCTCCTTCCTTTGATTCACTCCCGCAGTTTATTTACTTGGGGCAACGGGTGATTAAGAGATTGACAATTGGAGAAAGATGTGAGCAAGTTGGAAACTGTACGCGAGTGGTTCAGTGGTCTAGACAGTTCCATCAGAAACCAGCTTCTGATTTTACAGATGTGCTGCGTTTTTATAGAATCATAACGGTGCAGGAGGGGACCATTTGGCCCATTGAGGCTGCACTGTCCACAATCCCACCCAGCCCCTATTCTTGTAACTCAATATACCCTAAGCTATCCCCATATACCATACAGTAACTGGGCCCCCTGACACAAAGGAGCAATTTAGCATGGCCAATCCACCAAAGCTGCACATCTTTGGGCACTAAGAGGCAATTCAGCAGGGCCAATCCACTTTACCTGTACATCTTTGGACCCTAAGGGGCAATTTAGCATGGCCAATCCCTCTAACCTGCACATCTTTGGACTGTGGGAGAAAACGGGAAACCCACACAGACATTGGAAGAACGTGCAGACTCTACACAGACAGTGACCCAAGCCGGGGAGTTGAACCTGGGTCCCTGGCATTGTGAGGCAGCAGTACTATTCACTGTGCCGCTATGTCAGTGCAGGTGAAGAATTCTGAACTTCATTTGCCGTGATCACTCAGTAGGGAAGACTTTGCGTTTAAATGTATCTTTAGATGTTTAGGCAGCTGAGACTCAGTGGGGTTTGCACTCTTACCTCTGAGTTCAAAGGTTGTGTGTTCCAGTCCCACTCCGGGGCTTTGTGCACAGAATCCCAAGTGACTTTTCCGGTGCAGTATCGAGGGAGTGCCACACTGCCAGGGGTACTGACTTCCAGGCACAGTATTGTGCTGTGAAGGTAGTGATGGTAAAATTATTTTAAAAATTTAAAAATGCTAAGAGTTGCATTATCTGTTTAAAGAGGAGGTACATGCTGTACACAGAGTGAGACATCGTTTTACGAGGCTAAGCACTAGTTACAGTTATTTTTGTATTTTAACCAATCAATTTGAAATAGATATTTGATTAGCAGCTGAATTTTATGTTTTGATAACCTGTAAACCAATCTTATTGTGGGTTTTTTTTGCTGTGTCATGGGAGGCCACTGCTCCCAGCTACAAATGACCAGACCACCAGCTATAGCGAGCAAGAGAGACAGACAGCAACTGTTCTCAAACAGTGTAACAGTCACATGTCTTAAAAGAAAGACTCATTTCAATCGTAAAGGTGCCAACAGAAGACAGAAGAAAATTAATACAGAAGACAAAAGGTCCCAGAAGAACCTGAATGCATTTTGAATGTAACCAAGCATTCTATTTTTTTGTTAATAAGAAAGAATTATAATTATCTAAACTGCATTCTATTAGTATAATATTTTATTCGCTTTGTTAATATTTAGTTAACATGTTCCCTGTCAGTTAAATAAATAAAGCATTACTTGTTTTTCCAGAGAGAATTTCAGATAGTTATAGAGTCATAGAGATTTACAGCATGGAAATAGGCCTACACCAATTTGCCCATGCCGTCCTTTTTTTTTAAATCCCTAAGCTAATCCTAATTGCCCACATTTGGCCCATATCACTCTATACCCATCGCAACCATGTAATTATTTAAATACATTTTATAGGATAAAATTGTACCCACCTCTACTACTACCTCTAGCAACTTGTTCCAGACACTCACCACGCTCTGTGTGAAAAAATTGCCTCTCTGGAACACTTCTGAATCTCTCCCTCTCACCTTAAACATATGTCCTCTAGTTTTAGCCTCCCCTACCTTTGGGAAAAGATGTTGACTATCTACCTTGTCTATGCCCCTCATTATTTTACAGACCTCTATAAGGTCACCCCGCAGCCTCCTATGCTCCAGAGAGAAAAGTCCTAGTCTATTTGGCCTCTCCTTATAACTCAATCCATCAAGTCCTGGTAGCATCCTAGTAAATCTTTTCTGCACTCTTTCTAGTTTAATAATATGCTTTCTATAATAAGATGGCCAGAATTGCACACAGTATTCCCAGTGTGGCCTTACCAATGTCTTATACAACTTCATAAGACGTCCCAATTCCTGTATTCAGTGTTTTGACAGATGAAAGCAAGCATGTCGAATGCCTTCTTCACCACTCTGTCCAGCTGTGACTCCACTTTGAACATGTACCCCTAGATCTCTTTGTTCTGTAATTCCTCAATGCCCTACCATTAACTGAGTAAGTCCTGCCCTGGTTCAATCTACCAAAATGCATCACCTCGCATTTATCTAAATTAAACTCCCATCAACCGTTCTCACCTGTGACAATCAATGATTCAGATATCTCGGCTGGGGGACCTGCAATTTCCTCCCTAACTTCCCCCAATGTCCTGGGATATACTCACCCGATTAATCAAGATCCCGTTGCAATTGGAGATAACTTTCTTCACTGTCCACTTTGCCACCAATCTTGGTGTCATCTGCAAACTTACTAACCGTGCCCCCTATATTCTCATGCACATAATATAAATGTCAAATCACAGTGAACTCAGCACTGATCCCTGAGGCACACTGCTGATCACAGTCCTCCAGTTTGAAAAACAACTCTCTACAACCACTTCAGTCAAGAAGCCAATTTTGTGTGTGTTTAGATACCTCACCCTAGATCCCGTGAGACTTAATTCTAACCTACCACGCGATACCTTGTCAAAGGCCTTGCTAAAGTCCATGCGGACAACATCAGCTGCACTGCCCTCATCTACTTTCTTGTCACCTCTTCAATTAAATTTGTGAGCCGTGATTTTCTGCTCGCAAAGCCATGCTGACCGCCCCTAATCAGTCCTTGCATCTCTAAATGCCTGTAGATCCTCTCAAAATACCTTCTGACAATTTACCCATCTACAGCTGTGAGGGTCACTGGCCTGTATTTCCCAGGCTTTTCCCTGCAGCCCCTTTTTAAACTAAGGCACAATATTTGCCGCTCTCCAATCTTCGGGCACCTCACCCATGACTTACCGATGATTCAGATATCTTGGTTAGGGGACCTGCAGTTTCCTCCCTAGCCTCCCACAATATCTTAGGATACACTTTATTAGGTCCCAGGGATTTATCTACCTTGATGCACTTTGAGACTTCCAGCACCTCCTCCTCTGTATTATGTACACTCCTCAAAACATCACAATAGTTAAGTTGTTAAAGTGCAGATAATCCTCCTTCTCACACACGCTTTAACAGATTAATAACTCGGTCAAAGCAGACAGAGGGGAGCAGTGAAAGAGTGCATTTCTGAATGGAGGGCTGTGACAAGTGGTGTTCCTCAGGGATCAGTGCTGGGACCTTTGCTGTTTGTAATATATGTATATGATTTGGAGGAAAATGTAACTGGATTGATTAGTCAGTTTGAAAACAACACAAAGGTTGGCGGGTTTGTGGATAGCGATGAAGACCATCAGAGGATGCAGCAGGATATAGATCAGTTGGAGACTTGGGCGGAGAGATGGCAGATGGAGTTTAATCTGGACAAATCTGAGATAATGCATTTTGAAAGGCCTGATATGAAATATACAATGAATGGCAGAATTCTTAAGAGTATTGATAGGCAGAGGGATCTGGGTGTACAGGTACACAGGTCACTGAATTGGCGATGCCAAGGTGGTCAAGAAGGCATATGGCACGCTTGCCTTCATCGGCTGGAGTGTTGAGTTTAAAAATTGGCAAGTCATGTTACAGCTTTATAAAACCTTAGTTAGGCCGCACTTGAAATGTAGTGTTCAATTCTGGTTGCCACACTGCCAGAAAGATGTGGAGACTTTGGAGAGGGTACAGAAATGATTTACCAGGATGTTGCCTAGTATGGAGGGCATTATCTATGAGGAGAGGTTGGAGAAACTTGGTTTGTTCTCACTGGAATGACGGAGATTGAGGAGTGACCTGATAGAAGTCTGTAAGATTATGAAAGAGTCGGTAGACAGAAGCTTTATCTCAGAGTGGGAGAGTCAATTACTCGGGGGCACAGGATTAAGGTGCGAGGGGCAAGGTTTAAAGGAGATGTACGAGGCAAGTTTTTATACAGAGGATGGTGGGTGCCTGGAATTCGTTGCTGGGGGAAGTAGTGGAAGCGGATACGATAGTGATATTTAAGGGACATCTTGACAAGTACATGAATGGGATGGGAATAGAGGGGTATGGTGCCCAGAAGAGTCAGGGGTTTTAATTAAGTTGGGCAGGATGGATAGTTCAGGCTTGGAGGGCCAAAGGATCTGTTCTGTGCTGCAATTTTTTTTGCTCTATGTTCTTTATTATGCAGGGAGGTGTTCCTCCCTCTCCCTCTCTGGGGCAGCACTGATTCCCAGCTTGGGTCACTGTCTGTGCAGAGTCTGCACATTCTCCCCGTGTCTGCGTGGGTTTCCTCTGGGTGTTCTGATTTCCTCCCACAGTCCGAAAGACGTGCTGGTTGGGATTAGGAACCCACACAACGTGGACTGTAGGAATTTCACGGTAACTTCATTGCAGTGTTAATGTAAGCTTTTCTTGCGACAACAATAAATAAATTTACTTTCTCTGAGCGATTGAGTGTTAGCGCTTGGAGAGGAGACCAACCTTCTATTCGTAACACTTGAACACGTCTTCAGTTGCTCAGTGAGGGAACATGTGGAAAAATAAAACCATGGCTGTGTTGTGATCTGGGGCCTATTACCCCATGATTTGGCCAACATTCATCCCTCAATCACCATCGCTGGGTTAATTGGGAGGTGCTGTGCTCAAATTGATTCCCATACATCCTGAGAATGGCTGTGCTTAACAAGGTATTTTGAAAAGCGCCCGGGGAGCCTTGTGGCCCAAGTGTTGCCATGGTGACGTATGTCATTCCTCATGACTTGGGTGTCAACATAGAGGAATTTCTTCTGCCAGAGGGTGGTGAATCTGTGGAACTCTTTGCCGCAGACGGCTGTGGAGGCCGGGTCACTGGGTGTCATTAAGACAGAGATAGAAAGGTTCCTGATTAATAACGGGATCAGCGGTTATGGGGAAAAGGCAGGAGAATGGTGATGAGAAAAGCTATCAGCCATGATTGAATGGTGGAGCAGACTCGATGGGCTGAGTGGCCTAATTCTGCTCCGATGTCTTACAGTCTTATGGATGGGTTGGTTAGCAAGTTTGCAGATGACACAAAGATGGGTGGAGTTGTGGGATTATAGATCAACTGCTGATAAGGCAGAGAAATGGCAGATAATTTGGGCAAGTGTAAGGTTCTACAGTTTGGCAGATCAAAAGCTAAGGTCCAGTTAATGGTAGGACCAGCGCAGCACTGATGTACAGAGGGATCTTGAGGTTCAAATCCATAGCTGCCTGAAGTAGCCACTCAAGTAAACAGAACAGGAAAAAAGGCATATGCAATGTTTGCCTTTATTGATCGGGGCAAGAGTCAGGATGTCACATTGCAGCTTTACAAAACTTTGGTTAGGCTGCACTTTAGAGTATTGCGCTCAATTCTGGTCACCACATTACATTGGAGGTTTTGGAGAGGGTGCAGAAGAGGTTTACCAGGATGCTGCCTGGATTAGAGGGTATGAGCTAGAAGGAGAGGCTGGACAAGCTGGGGTTGTTGTCTCTGGAGCGGCGGAGGGGAGACCTGATAGAAGTCTATAAAATTATGAGAAGCGCGTATAGTCAGAACCTTTATTCCAGAGTTGGAATGTCTAATAATAGGGGGGAATGTACTTGAGGTGGGATGAGGCAAGTTCAAAGGAGATGTGAGGGGTACATTTTTACACACAGTGTGTCTGGAACAGATGATGGTGTGGAGGCTCTGACCTGCTCTAGTAGCCACAGTAATTTTGTGGCTGGGTCCAGTTCAGTTTCTGGTCAGTGGTAACCCCAGGATATTGATAGTGGGAGAATTAACAATGGTAATGCCTTTGAATATTTATTGTTGTCACATACAGTGCACAAGGAGGCCATTCGGTCCATCGAGCCTGCAATCTCATCCCAGCCCTATTCCCCTAACCCTACATATTTATCCTGCTAATCCCCCTGACATTAGGGTCAATTTAGCCCACTTAACCCGCACATCTTTGGACTATGGGAGGGAACCAGAGCACCTGGAGGAAACCCACACAGACACGGGGAGAACGTGCAAACTCCACGCAGACAGTGATTCAAAGCTAGAATCGAACTCACGTCCCTAGCATTGTGAGGCAGGAGTGCTAACCATTGTATCATTCCATTTGTATTGGGATACAGTGAAAAGTATTGTTTCTTGTGCTGTACATACAAAGCATAGTGTTCATAGAGTAAATAGGGGAGAAAGAGAAGAGAGGGTATAGAATTTAGTGCTGGAATCATAGTTAGTGTGTAGAGAATGATCAGCATAATATATGATAGGTCCATTCAAAGATCTGACAGCAGCTGGGAAGAAGCTGTTTTTGACTCGGTTGGTAGGTAGTCTCAGATTTTTATATATTTTTCCTGATGGAAGAAGGAGGAAGAGAGAATGTTGGGGTTGCGTGCGGTCCTTGATCATGCTGTTCTGCCAAGGCAGTGGGATGTGTAGACAGAGTCAGTGGATGGGAGGCTGGTTTGCACGATGGATTGGGCTACTCTCACGACATTTTGCAGTTTCTTGCAGTCCTGGTTGGAGCAGGAACCATACCAAGCTGTGACCGGAAAGGATGCATTATAAAGTTTAAAGTTTATTTATTAGTGTCACAAACTGACTGCAGTGAAGTTGCTGTGAAAATACCCCTAGTCTATGTAAAAGTTCATGAGAGTTGTAGCGGACGTGCCAAATCCTGAGAAAGTAGAGGCGTGGTGAGCTTCCTTAACTATAGCATCAGCGTGGAGGGATCAGACAGGTTGCTGGAAGCTTTATATGGTGAAAATTGGTGCGAATCATAGAGGCCAAGCATCTGTAGAGAAAGGTGGAGGTGGTGGGAGCTGGGGGATGAACAACCGTTGTATAATAACTCCATGGAGGTGCAAGTCCCATGGGTCTATGTTAAGACCCGGGACAATATATGGATTACTCCAAACCACTCAGTGAAGTGAAGTGAAGATATTTGTTCGTAAACCAAACTGGCTTATAATAGCAGATTGGTCTCTATACCGGCAGCTTTGCAAGACTTTCTTATGAATGTAGAGCGTGCCATTCAACCCCTTGAGTCTGCTATCCCAGCTGAAAAACCTTCTGTTGAAATGAAATGCGTCATGAGTTGTATAGCACCTTATTGAGACTTCATACTCCAGCAGGACAACCTCATTAGCCTGGCTGAAATCATCGCACCTCGACAAAGGGTCATCTAGCCTCAAAACCTTGGCCCTATTCTCTCCCCTCGGATGCTGTCAGACTTGCTGGGATTTCCCACCAATATTTTTTCCCACAGGTACATTGGCATTTTGCTTCTGCCCCCTCTCAGACCCCACTGCCCGAAGCCAAAGCACTACAAAAATTCAGATTTGCGTCGGCCGTTAAGCGCTGCGACAGAGTGGGGTGCGGTGGGGGGAGGGAGAGGGGGATGGTGAGAAAGAAGGCAAACATTAGCGATGCGTCTTTCACCGGTTGTTGTCTGAGGAAGTAATTGTTTCACCGCACTCCTGCACAGTCCACTAACAGAATTACAATATGCCAGTGGAAATAATACGTTGTGAACATATCAGATTGGACTCAAATACAGGAGACAGCTAATTAATAATGGCAGACAGAATTGCTTTTTTTATCAAGAGGTTCCACTTGGGCACTTGTGTTTGTCTCCGAGACACTTCTGTCTTGATAGATCTTGGCTATAAAGAGATTATTTGGGGATACCAAGTTCCTTCTTTACTTTAATGACCCTGATAAGGTCTGCGGCTCTCGGACTGAGTCCATCGCCACTTGTATCTGTTAATAAGCTTTTTATGCGCGCGGGAAAGAAGTAGCAAGTCCCCCCTGTTGGATGCGTTTGCATGTACATACCGATGTCCCTCCAAGGGAGGGGAGTGTCTGTCCCACTGCGCTCTGCACTGCACGCCACCCCTGCCCCTGCTAGGGTTGCCAGCTCTCACTGCAGGATGTATTCCTGGAGGTTTCACCGTGCGACCTCTTCTCGCCAATAACTCAAACCTACCCCCCCCTCCAACCCCCATGTTTCTCTCCCCACCCCGCCCACCACCGCAACAATCTTTCTTCCTGCTCATCGACCACCTGACATTTTGGGTGGCACAGTGGTTGACATCACTGCTCACTGCACCCAGATCCCTGGTTCAATTCCCGACTTGGGTCACTGATTGTGTGGAGTTTGCACGTTCTCCCCGTGCCTGCGTGGGTTTCTTCCAGGTGCTCCAGTTTTCTCCCACAATCCCAAGATGCGCAGATTAGGTGGATTGGCCATGCTAAATTGCCCCTTAGTGTCCAAAGTTGTGTCAGTTAGATGGACTGGCCATGCTGAATTTCCCCTTGTGTCCAAAGATGTGTATGTTAGGTGGATTGGCCATGCTAAATTGCCCCTTGTGTCCAAAGTTGTGTACGTTAGTTGGATTGGCCATGCTAAATTGCCCCTCAGTGTCCCAAAGTTGTGTCGGTTAGACGGACTGGCCATGCTAAATTGCCCCTTAGTGTCCAAAGTTGTGTACATTAGGTGGATTGGCCATGCTAAATTGCTCCTTAGTGTCCAAAGTTGTGTACGTTAGGTGGATTGGCCATGCTAAATTGCCCCTTAGGGTCCAAAGATGTATAGGTCAGACGGATTGGCCATGCTAAATTGCCCCTTAGTGTCCAAAGATGTTGCAGGTTGGGGGATTAGCAGGGTAAATGTTTGGGGATAGAGACTGAATGAGATTGTTGTTGATGCAGACTTGATGGGCCGAATGGCTCCTTTCTGGACTGTTGGGATTCTAGAGCAATTGATCATAGATCATAGAATTAGATCATAGAAACCCTACAGTGCAGAAAGAGGCCATTTGGCCCATCAAGTCTCCACTGACCACAATCCCACCAAGCCCTATCTGCATACATTACCAACTAATCCCTCTAACCTACACAACCCAGGACACTAAGGGTCAATTTAAGCACCTAACCCACAATTAACCTAACCCGCACATCTTTGGCCTGTGGGAGAAAACCAGAACGCTCGGAGGAAACCCACACAGACGTGGGGAGAATGTGCAAACTCCACACAAACAGTGACCCGAGCCAGGAATCGAACCCAGGTCCCTGGAGCTGTGAAGCCAAACCGCTGTGCTACCGTGCCATCCCGTTGCTTCAGGAATTTGGTGCTGGGTGTACAAACAAATCTCTGTTCTGTCCACAGAGGTGTTTCTGAGAGATTGCTACCTCGATTCCGCGCATGTTGTAGTGTAGGATGGACACAGATCAAAATGATTTGCAAGAGAAGCGAATATGATACGAGGAAAAGCTTTCTCACACAACAAATGGTTGGGGTCTGGAATGCTGAGCCTGGGAGTGTGGTTCAATCGACAACAATGTGTGGGGAAAAAGTAGGAAAAGGTAGTGAAACGTCAGGAAGTCCATATATTTGTTTAGAGAGCCAGTATAGATACACTGTGCTGAATGGCCTCTTTCTGCACCCCAGTTCTGTCACGTTGCCTGAGGAGAGGGTGCTGCTGTTACACCATCCTCCTTTGTCTTGATTTATTACTGTCACACGCACTAGTACACAATGAAAAATATTGTTTCTTGTGCACTATACTGACAAAGTATTGTTTGTAGAAAAAATAGGGGAGACGGAAACGCGAGAGTGCGGAACGTAGTGTTACAGTCACAGCTAGAGAAAGATCAACTTAATATATGGTAGGGCCATTCAAAAGTCTGACAGCAGCAGCAGGGAAGAAGCTGTTGGTACGTGACCTCAGACTTTTGTACCTTTGTCCCGACGGAAGAAGGTGAAAAGAGAGAACGTCCGGGGTGCGTTGGGGTCCTTAAATACGCCGGCTGCTTTGCCGAGGCAGCGGGAAGTGTAGACAGAATTCAATGGATGGTTTGCGTGATGGGAGTAGACTATGTTCACAGTCCTTTGTAGTTCTTTGCGGTGTTGGGCAGAGCCATACCAAGCTGTGGTTCATCTGGAAAAGACGGTGCGTCTGCAGAAATTGATGAGAATCGAAGCGGACACGCTGAATTTCCTTAGCCCTCCGAGAAAGTAGAAGCGTTGGTGAGAGGCAACGTGCCAAGATTTTGATGTGTGATCATGACTGGAAAATTTGTTTGTTTTAAAGTGATGATAGGAGAAGGATAAATATAGTGATGAGAGAGAACACCTCTTAGAGACAATGTCACGTTAGAGACCTGGGCTGCACACTTTATCCAGAAGGTGGAATCTCCTTCAGGCTTTCCCACGGGCTGAATGGCTTCCTGTTCGTCTAAGCATCTGTCTGGATTATGGGTCTAAATCATTAATAGCATCACAGAATCCCTACGGTGCAGAAGGCAGCCACTTGGTAATTGAATCTGCACCGATAACAATCCCACCCAGACCTTATCCACGTAACCACACATATTTACCCTGCTAATCGCCCCCAAGGTCAATTTAGCATGGCCAATCCACCTAACCTGCACATCTTTGGACACTGAGGGGCAATTTAGCATGTCCGATCCATCTAACCTGCACATCTTTGGACACTAAGGGGCAATTTAGCATGGCCAATCTACCTAACCTGCACATCTTTAGACGCCAAGGGGCAATTTAGCGTGGCCAATCCACCTAACCTGCACATCTTTGGACACTGAGGGGCAATTTAGCATGGCCGATCCTTTAACCTGCACATCTTTAGACACCAAGGGGCAATTTAGCATGGCCAATCCACCTAACCTGCACATCTTGGACACTAAGGGGCAATTTAGCATGGGCCGATCAACCTAACCTGCACATCTTTGGACACTAAGGGGCAGTTTAGCATGGCCAATCCATCTAACCAGCACATCTTTGGATACCAAGGGGCAGTTTAGCATGGCCAATCCATCTAACCTGCACATCTTTGGACACTAAGGGACAATTTAGCATGGCCAATCCACCTAACCTGCACATCTTTGGACACTAAGGGGCAATTTAGCATGGCCAATCCACCTAACCTGCACATCTTTGGACACTAAGGGGCAGTTTAGCATGGCCAATCCACCTAACCTGCACATCTTTGGATACCAAGGGGCAATTTAGCATGGCCAATCCACCTAACCTGTACATCTTCGGACACTAAGGGGCAATTTAGCATGGCCAATCCACCCTAAACCTGCACATCTTTGGACACTAAGGGGCAATTTAGCATGGCCAATCCACCTAACCTGCACATCTTTGGACACTAAGGGGCAGTTTAGCATGGCCAATCCACCTAACCTGCACATCTTTGGATACCAAGGGGCAATTTAGCATGGCCAATCCACCTAACCTGTACATCTTCGGACACTAAGGGGCAATTTAGCATGGCCAATCCACCCTAAACCTGTACATCTTCGGACACTAAGGGGCAATTTAGCATGGCCGATCAACCTAACCGGCACATCTTTGGATACCAAGGGACAATTTAGCATGGCCAATCCACCTAACCTATACATCTTCGGACACTAAGGGGCAATTTAGCATGGCCAATCCACCTAACCTATACATCTTCGGACACTAAGGGGCAATTTAGCATGGCCAATCCACCTAACCTATACATCTTCGGACACTAAGGGGCAATTTAGCATGGCCAATCCACCTAACCTATACATTTTCGGACACTAAGGGGCAATTTAGCATGGCCAATCCACCTAACCTGTACATCTTTGGACAGTAGGAGGAAAGCGGGGCACCCGGATGAAACTCACACAGACGCGGGGAGGATGTGCAAACCCCTCACGAGACAGTGACCCAAGGCCAGGAATCAAACTCGGGTCTCTGGTGCTGTGAGGCAGCAGTGCTAGTCACTGTGCCGCCACCCCGAATGTTGGGGAACGGGATGTCAAGCCCACGGCCCGGTGACCCAGAGAGGGGGTGGGGGGGTACTCCCAGCCAAGGCTGGGGCCTCTTGACCTTTGCAGTGAGCCCAAACCGCGCCTGACCCCAGCCTGTTGAGCAGGGTGAGCTCTGGGGCTTGGCGATGCGCTTCATTCCCCAATGCTCCTGATTCCTCACCTTCAGCTCCGTATGCGCCAGAGAAACGCTGAAGTCAGATATAATTAATGTGTGTGGTGTTGTAGGCTGGCCACGTCCGCTGCTGATAGCGTGTGAGCAGCTCTGGTTCACCGTGGAACAGAATGTTTGAATAGAGACACGCAGATGATAAAGTGCAGATTAGGGCCGCGAAGAATAGAAGCAAGAATAGTCTCCCCACGCCTGCTCCGCCACTCAATTAGAACACAGCTGATTCATATCAACACCACTTCCGCACTGCATCCATAAGGTAGCAGCAGGAGCAGGCCATTCGGCCCCTCGCTGTTCGATAGTCCGATTGCAGTTTTAACTCCTCTGACTTGCCCCCCCACCTCCCATCGTTGACCCCCTTTCCAATCGAACTTCTGTCCAATCCGGCCTTGATGGTCGCTCGGAATTCTCTATCCCTGTTCCCCGGCTCTGGGAGAGAATTCCAAGCATCTCTCTGAGAGAAGAAATTCCTCCTCATCTCCAGCATGGGTGGCACAAGGGTTGGCACTGCTGCCTCACTGCGTCGGGGACCCGGGTTCATCTTCCATCTTGGGTCACTGTCTGTGTGGGAGACTGCACGTTCTCCCCGTGTCTGCATTGGTTTCCTCAGGGTGCTCCGGTTCCCTCCCACTGTCCGAAAGACATGCCGGTTAAGGCTGTGCTAGATTCTCCCTCAGTGTACCTGAATAGGCACTGGAGTGTAGCAACTAGGAGATTTTCACAGTAACTTCATAGCATTCCTAAAGTGCAGAAGGAGGCCATTCGGCCCATTGGGTCTGCACTAACTCAGCTTACCCTAAAACCCCATAACATTTACTTCACTAATTCTCCTAGCCTAACCCGGGACACAGGAACAGGAGGAAGCCATTGAGTCATAGAATCCTTACAGTGCTGAAGGAGGCCATCAAGCCGACCACAATCCCACACAGATCCTATGACTGTAACCACACCTCTTTAAACAGCTAATTCCCCCCTGACACTAAGGGGCAATTTAGCATGGCCAATCCACCTAACCTGCACGTCTTTAGACACTAAGGGGCAATTTAGCATGACCAATCTATCTAAACTGCATATCTTTGGACACTAAGAGGCAATTTAACATGGCCAATCCACCGAACCTGCACGTCTTTGGACACTGAGGGGCAATTTAACATAGCTAATCCGTCTAACCTGCATATCTTTGGACACTAAGAAGCAATTTAGCATGGCCAATCCAACTAATCTATACAATTTTTGGGCATTAGGGGGCAATTTAGCATGGCCAATCCACCTAACCTGTACATCTTGGGACACTAAGGGGCAATTTTCCATTGTCAATCTACCTAACCTGTACATCTTGGGACACTAAGGGGCAATTTTCCATTGTCAATCTACCTAACCCGTACATCTTGGGACTCTAAGGGGCAATTTAGATCCCCTTACACATTAGGGGGATCTAATGTGTAGACTAGATTCCCCTCTAATCTACACATTTTTGGCTATAGAACATAGAACATAGAACAATACAGCACAGAACAGGCCCTTCGGCCTTCGATGTTGTGCCGACCAAAATAAAAAGCAATGCCCCTCCAAACTAAACCATTCCCTTCTCTTCCATATACTTATCAATTAACCTCTTAAACGCCACCAAACTTGGCGCATCTACAACAGCTGCAGGCAGGGCATTCCACTCCCTAATCACTCTTTGAGTAAAGAACCTACCTCTGATATCCGTCCTATAACTCATACCCCTTAATTTAAAGCTGTGTCCCCTCGTGCTAGCTTTCTCCATCCTAGGAAAAAGGCTATCACTGTCCACCCTATCTAAACCTCTAATCATCTTATATGCTTCAATAAGATCCCCTCTTAGCCGCCTCCTTTCTAACGAAAACAACCTCAAATCCTTCAACCTCTCTTCATAGGACCTGCCCTCCATACCAGGCAACATCCTGGTAAACCTCCTCTGTACCCTCTCCAATGCCTCCACATCTTTCTTATAATGTGGCGACCAGAACTGCACACAATACTCCAAGTGCGGCCGCACTAGAGTTTTGTACAGTTGCAAACTGTCTATCAGTCTACACATCTTTAGACTGTGGGAGGAAATTGTGACAGCAGGAGGAAACTTCCCAGTTAATGTAAGCCTGCTATGTAAGATGGGGAAAAACCCCTATCTTTAAACTTTTCCCCCCTTAGCTCCAGGTTCCCCAACATTCTCTCAGCATCCATCCTGATCAGCCCTTTGGACACTAAAGGGCAATTTAGCATGGCCAATCCACCTAACCTGCACATCTTTGGACACTAAGGGGCAATTTAGTATGGCCAATCCACCTAACCTACACATCTTTGGACACTAAGGGGCAATTTAGCATGACGAATTCATCTAACCTACACATCTCAGAAACTAATATGTTTCAATAATTGCCAATCCTTTGACTCCCTTAACGCCTATCTATCTCAACATCTTGGAGATAATTAAAAACTGAACACCCTCAGCCACTGGGGTGGAGAATTGCACAGATTGCAAAGTGAAGTAATAGCATTGTGATATTATCACTATTAATCCAGAAATGTTCTGGGGACCCAGGTTCGAATCCCGCCACAGCAGATAGTGGATATAGAATTCAGTAAAAAAAATCTGGAATTAAGAATTTACTGTTGACCATTGTTAATTGTTGGAAAAATCCACCTGGTTCACTAAAATAAGATTAGTCACAAGAAAGGCTTACATTAAACACTGCAATGAAGTTGTGGTGAAATTCTCCTAGTCGCCATATTCCGGCACCCGCTCGGGTCAGTGCACCCTAACCAGCACGTCTTTCAGACTGTGGAGGAAACCGGAGCACCAGAAGGGAACCCACGCAGATATGGGGAAAACGTGCATACTCCGCACAGACAGTGACCCAAGCCGGAAATCGGACCTGAGTCCCTGCTAATCACTGAGTCACAGTGTCGCCACCGTACCCTCCCTCCCCCCCAACAACCCTCGCCACCCTCCACCCCCCTCCATCCCACCCGCCCGCCCCACCAATGTCTTTTGGGGAAGGAAATCTGCCATCCTTACCTGGTCTGGCCTACATGTGACTCCAGAGCCATGCAGCAATGTGGTTGACTCTCAACTGACCTCTGAACAAGGGCAACTAGGGGTGGGCAATAAATGCTGTCTAGCCAGCGATGCCCATGTCCCACAAGCAAGTAAAATAAAAACACAACCCCTCTGAGTGAAGGAAATTCTCCCATCTTTGTGCAAAATGGTCATCCTTTTATCCTGATACTGTGATCCCTGGTTCCACCCCAGTTGTGTCTCAAATGGTTCGATCTATGGACCATATAGGTCAAGTGAAAAAAACCCTCTCCCATGGCATACTGTCCCAATCTCACACTCTCACTTGCAACCACATCAAAAACCATCAGTGTGAATGGAAACCATAAATATGTTGTTGATTTTTTTTGACACCAAATTCAATCTTTTTTTTCTGCATCCATTTTCTGTTGTAACTTATTATTTTCTGCTCAAAACAAAAGCAGAGATATTTCCATATTATTAACATCAGTACTTCGAGAGCACCACAAACATTCTAACATGTGTTATAAAATCATCACAACCTCTTGCCTTCTAGGAAGCTAATATTTATCTTGCACTGACTCTCTAATCAGGAGTAAAATGTATATGTATTAGTTAACTAACTATCTTAGATATAGAAGCATATCTAAGCGCCAGGAACCCGGCTTGGCTCACTGTCTGTGTGGAGTTTGCACATTCTCCCCATGTCTGCGTGGGTTTCCTCTGGGTACTCCAGTTGTCTCCCACATTCCAGGGGCAATTTAGCATGGCCAATCCCCCTATTCTACCTATCTTGGGAACGCAGGGGAAGCTTAGCATGGCCAATCCATCTAATCCACACACATATTCAGACACGTCAGGGCAATTTAGCATGGCCAATCCACCTAAACCAAACACATTCAGACACACAGAGGCAACTTAGCATGGCCTATCCAGTGAACCCATGCACCTTTGGATACTAAGGGGCAATTTGTCATGGCCAACCACCCTATCCTGCACATGAACAGTGATAGATAGGATAGGTGTCAGAGGTAGGTTCTTTACTCTGACTAGTAAGGGTGTGGAATGCCCTGCCTGCAACAGTAGTGGGTTCACCAACATTAGGGTTTTTAAATGGTCATTGGATAAACATATGGACGATATTGAAATACTGTAGTTAGGTGGGCTTTAGATTGATTTCACAGATCAGTGCAACATGGAGGGCCGAAGAGTGGTGTAATGTTCTGTGTTCTATCTTTGCCCACTAAGAGGCAATTAATCATGGCAAAGCCTTGATAAACAACTGTCATCAATTCTCTGGTTCACTAATGCCCCTTTAGGGAAGGAAATCTGCCATCCTTACCCGGTCTGGCCTACATGTGACTCCAGAGCCAGAGCAACGTGGATGACTCTTAATGTTCCCTCTAAAATGGCTGAGGGAGACACTCAGTTCAGTCAAATTATGAATAGGTGGCATATGTTGGCTTTGACAGCCATGTCCATGTCATTATTAAAGTTTCTCTATTAATGTCACAAGTAGTTTGCATTAACACTGCAATGAAGTTACTGTGAAAACCCACAGTCGCCACACTCCTGTTCGGGTACGCTGAGAGATAACTAAGCACAGCCGATGCACCCCAACCAGCGTCTTTCAGACTGTAGGAGGAAACCAGAGTACCCGGAGGAAACCCACGCAGATACGGGGAGAATGTGCAGACTCTGCACAGTCTGTGACCCAAGCCGGGAACCGAGCCTGGTTGTCTGCCCAAAGTGACAAAACACAGGGAAACAGAAGCAGGAGGAGGCCATTCGGCCCTTCGAGCCTGCTCTGCCATTCATTCTGATCATGGCTGATCATCAAATTCAGTATCCTGATCTCCCCCTTTTCCCCCAATATCCCTTTAGCCCCGAGAGCGATATCTAATTTCTTCTTGAAACCAGGCAACGTTTTGGCCTCAGCTGTTTTCTGTGGGAGTGAATTCCACACATTCGCCACGCTCTGGGTGAAGAAATTTCTCCTCACCTCAGTCCCAGAAGATTTACCCCCCCCTTATCCTCAAACTATGACCCCCTGGTTCTGGACTCTCCCCCCACCATCGGGAACAAGCAAGAGTGGAACCGGAGGGCGAGGGGAATGGGGGTGTGCGCGAAAGTTAACGGGTGCTCCAGTTTCCTTCCACATAGGTAGATAGGCCATGCTAACCAACCCCTTACTGTTAACGGGGATTAGCTAGGGGTAAGCGCAGTGATTTCTGGGAATAAAGACTGGGTCGGTGCAGAGGGAAAGGCTCCTTCTGCCCTGTTGGGAATCTGTGAGCCAATGACTTTAATGATTGTCCTATTGCTTCATTACAGTTCGGGTCACTGTCTATCACTGTACACTCTCCCCGTGTCTGCGTGGGTTTCCTCCGGATGCTCCAGTTTCCTTCCACAGATTTGCTGGTTAGAGTACATTGACCCCCACGCAGGAGTGTGGCGACTAGGGGAATTTCACAGTAACTTGACTGCAGTGTTAATGTAAGGCTTACTTGTGACAAATGAATGAACATTATTAATCATGGCACTAACAAATAAATTCCCAGAACCGTGCTCTGTGCTTCTCTCCCCTTCCACCCCGAACCATCTAAGTATATTTATGGTGAACAGAACCGAGCAGGAGTGTGGGAATACTTGGGAGGGTGCTGGAGGAATACCAGGAGGAGCAGGGGGTGTCGGAGGAGTGGGGGACCGTGAGATAAACAAAGCTGTGCTGGGTGCGGGAAATGTGTGGCCTTGTGGAGGGGCTGTGTGATTAAAGACGCTGACCTCTTCCTCGCTCACTGGGCACGGGCTGTGGAGCCGCTTCTTGCGAAAGGTCAGTCTCTCTGCGTTCGGTGACAGCATTATTGATTTTTCTCCTGCCTGCAGCGTGAGGCGCACCTTGAGCAGTTGGTTAACGCTGCCCCTGAAATGCTAAGCGGGCCTCTCCCTCCCGTCCAGGCCTCCGCAGAGTGTCTAATTTTTAAATTCGCCAGCCGTCTCCCTGAGAAGCGGGGGAGGAGGGGGCATCTGTTTTCCCCGTCACACTCCTGCCTTGTCCACCAACTCCTGCTCAGAATATAGATGAAATGGCGCAGGGAGAAACTCTGCACAGGAGCAAAAGTAGAAAAGTTTATTTGTCAGTGTCGCACAAGCCAGGCTTACATTAACGCTGCAGTGAAGTTACTGCGAAATTCCTCTAGTCGGCACTTGTTTGGGTCAACGCACCCAAACCAGCGCATCTTTCAAACTGTGGGAGGAAACCGGAGCCCTCCACCGCCCCCCCCCGCCCCCGAGGAAACCCACACAGACATGGGGAGAACATGCAAACTCCACACAGATAGTGACCCAAGCCGGGAATCGAAGCCGGGTTCCTGCCACCCTGTGAATCAGTGGCTTTCTCATGCTACGTTGCCCCTAGAGTGAAAACAGGAGGAATTTGTGCCTTTTTTTGGGCAACTTAAAAATGGAATTTGACCGGACACTGCCGTTAGAAATGAGGCCAAACCAGTTTGCTGCCATCAGGGGGACTCGGTGGTGCCTAGTTCACCCGAAAGCCGGCTGATAGCAGCAGAGAGTGCCATTTAGCATGTGCATCGAGCATCTGTCATTGTCTCCTCCGGCTTTAGCTGGACTTCATGGCAACCGCATCCCCCGTCCACAACCAAGTAGCCATTGCCCCTCCCCACCCCGACGCAGACCTATCCCACCTCCCCAACTGCATGGACCAGTCATGGCCCCCGACCCCCCCTCAAACCCCCCCACCGATCACTATTACAGAGTGTGCAGTGGATACCCCCTCCAAACAGCCTGTCCCACTGTTTGTGCCATTACCTTGCTAAATTGCCCCTCGGTGTCCAAAGAGGTGCGGGTTACAAACTAGGAACAGGAGTAGGCTGTTCGGCCCTTTCAGCCTGCTCCGCCATTCATTTTGATCATCGAATTTAATATCCTGATTCCCCAAGACACCCTCCCACCCTCCTCTACGCTAACCCCCCATATCCCTTGATCCCTTTAGCCCTGAGAGAGCTATATCTAATTCTTTCTTGAAATCACGCAACGGTTTTGGCCTCAACTACTTTCACTCTCTGGGTGAAGAAATTTCTCCTCGGTTCTGTCCTAAAAGGTTTACCTTTCCTGCAGAGGCAAAGTACAAATGCTGGCTACAATTTTGTACATCCCACCTGATTTTATTCCGAGGCAGCGAACCAACATATAATGTCATGGAATTTAGTTTAATCTAATCCCCTCCACAGTAACGATTATTGATTGTGTAAATTGCACACAAAATCATCTGGTAAACATTGCAGGGACACACACACACTGCATCTTATGAGCCCATATCCTATATTATAATCTGCATTCCTTCCTGTACATCTATGTAACAAATGTTCAAACCCTATCACAATATTCCCTCTCTTTTTTGCAAAATAGTTCTGTAATTATCAATGCTCAATTTTTATGCATACTAATGTGCAATATTCATTTGCAAAGTTTAATACTGGGGCGGGGGGGGGAGCAGTGGAGCACAATTGAAGGTTCGCCTAGGGCATCTTAACACAGCACTGGCCCTGAGATCACCCTTAATCCTCTATACCCGAGGGGTACGCAGACTGGATTTGGAAATGTCAGTGTGCTTAACCGTATCGCAAACCCCGCCACTGATAGATAGAATCCTACAGTGCAGAAGGAGGACCTTCAGCCCATTGAGTCTGCACCGACCACAATCCCAGCCAGGCCCTACCCCCATATCTCTACATATTTTACCCACTAACGTAAGCATCCTAGTACACTAAAGGGCAATTTTAGCACGGCCAATCAACCTAACCTGCACATCTTGGGACTGTGGATGGAAACCGGAGCACCCAGAGGAAACCCACAGACACGAGGAGACTGTGCAAACTCCACACAGTCAGTGACCCGAGCTGGGAATCGAACCCAGGTCCCTGGAGCTGTGAAGCAGCAGTGCTAACCCACTGTGCTACCATGCTGTCCGATGTACCAGAACGTACGGCAACAGACCTGGTCATGTCAAGCTTGTCAAGCATTCAGGTCTCAAGCAGGCTAAAATGGAGTTGGGGGCTAGCATGATCTACGGAGGTCTCTTCCCATTGTGATGCAAGTCAAAACTTGTTTTTGTGCCGAAGGCAGCAGATTGTGGAATGATTTTTGGAGAGGTTTTTTTAATTCATTCAAGAGACATGGGCTGGGCCAGCATTTATTGCCCATCCCTTGTTGCCTTTGGAGGGCAGTTGAGAGTCAACCCCGTTGCTGTGGCTCTATTTTCAAAGAATTTTTCACAGAATCCCCACGGTGCAGAAAGAGACGATTCGGCCCATCGAGCCCGCACCAACTATAGCCCCAGTCAGACCAGATACACATAACCCCAAGTAGAACATAGAACATAGAACATTACAGCACTGAACAGGCCCTTCGGCCTTCGATGTTGCACCGACCAATATAAAAAGCAATGCCCCTCCAAACTAAACCATTCCCTTCTCTTCCATATACTTATCAACTAACCTCTTAAACGCCACCAAACTTGGCGCATCTACAACTGCTGCAGGCAGGGCATTCCACTCCCGAACCACCCTTTGGGTAAAGAACCTACCTCTGATATCCGTCCTATAACTATCACCCCTTAATTTAAAGCTGTGTCCCCTCGTGCTAGCTTTCTTCCATCCTAGGAAAAAGGCTATCACTGTCCACCCTATCTAAACCTCTAATCATCTTATATGTTTCGATCAGGTCCCCTCTTAGCCTCCTCCTTTCTAACGAAAACAACCTCAAATCCCTCAGCCTCTCCTCATAAGACCTGCCCTCCATACCAGGCAACATCCTGGTAAACCTCCTCTGTACCCTCTCCAATGCCTCCACATCTTTCTTATAATGTGGGGACCAGAACTGCACACAATACTCCAAGTGCGGCCGCACTAGAGTTTTGTACAGTTGCAACATGACGTTGCGGCTCCGAAATTCAATCCCCCTACCAATAAAAGCTAAGACTCCATATGCCTTCTTAACAACCTTCTCGACTTGACTGCCTACTTTCAGGGATCTATGCACATACACACCAAGATCCCTCTGTTCATCTAAGACTACTAAGAATCCTACCATTGCCCTATACTCTACACATTTATTATTTCTGCCATAGTGCATTACCTCACACTTTTCCACATTAAACTCCATTTGCCACCTCTCGGCCCAGCTCTGCAACTTGTCCAAGTCCCTCTGCAAACTATAACACCCCTCTTCACTATCTACCACTCCACCGACTTTAGTGTCATCTGCAAATTTACTAATCCATCCCTCAATACCCTCATCCAGATCATTTATAAAAATTACAAACAGCAGGGGCCCCAAAACAGACCCCTGAGGTACACCACTTGTCACCGAGTATTTAGTATTTAGCCTGCTAATCCCCCTGACACAAAGGGGCAGTTTAGCATGGCCAGTCCTCCTAACCGGCACATCTTTGGAGTGTGGGAGGAAACTGGAGTACCCAGAGGAGACCCATGGGCAGAACCGCCAGACTCCACACAGACAGTGACCTGAGGCCAAAATCGAACCCAGGTCACAGACAGAGACGCTGTCTTGTGGTTTGTCTTTAATATTGCCTCGTAACTCTCGCTGAGTGAGCCCTGAGTCACCTTATTCTGTCTTAATTCTGGGTGCTTTATGGTTTGAGGATGTTGAAGGGATGTATCCTCCATATTGAAACACCCTCTCTGTTATTTAGCCTCTCCTGCAGCCTGCTGATCCTTCCCTGCTTGAAGGCCTCTGATTGGCCCTTCATCTTCAATCTTCCACCTTTGATTGGATGGTAAGCTCATTCATTGGCCAACTAAAGGGTGGCATGGTGACACAGTGGTTAGGACCGCTGCCCCACAGTGTCAGCGACCCCGGCTCAATTCCAGCCTCAGCTCACTGTGTGTGTGTAGAGTTTGCACATTCTCTCTGTTTTGCGTGAGTTTCCTCTGGGTGCTCCAGTTTCCTCCTATGCTTCAAAGATGTGCAATTGTGTGGATTGGCCATGCAAAATTGCCCCTTAGTTCAAAAGATGTGCAGTTGTGTGGATTGACCACAATAAAGGCGCAGGGTTAGGACAGGGCCTAGGTAAGATGCTCTTTCTGAGAGTCAGCGCAGAATCGATGGGCTGAGTGGCCTCATTCTGCCCTTTGAGGGATTCTGTGAAAACTCTATAACAACTGTTCTTAAGCTTCGGGAATACCTTTCGTCCATACCTTCAGATGCCTTGATTCCAAATTCCGGAGTTCTCTCCCAAAATCCCTCCCTTCCCTCCTTTAAGGCACTCCAAGTTTGGGTCACTTGTTTTAATATCTCGTTCTAGTTTTATGTCAGTTTTTATCTCAAGTGCTTTTGGGAAATATTCTGGGGTATTTTGTCAAATCCCAAGTGCTGAATGAATGCTTGGTGTCATTTCTACTGACTTTCTCTAGGGTGGAAGAGTCAATTACTAGGGGACACTGCTCTAAGGTGCGAGGGGCAAGGTTCAAAGGAGATGTAGCAAAGTGATGGGTACCTGGAACTCGCTGCCAGGGAAGGTAGTGGAAGTAGATACAATCATGAATTTTAAGGGGCATCTGAACAAATACATAAATAGGATGGGAATAGAAGGATGTGGTGCCCAGTAGGGTAAAGGGTTTTAGTTCAGACAGTCACTGCAGGCTTGGAGGGCTGAAGGGCCTGTTCCTTTGCTGTAATTTTCTTTGTTCTTATGCCGGTTGCCCTAATTAGATTCCAACAATATCATGCTCAAAAATATATATATCTTTGGGAACACCACAATTTGCACATTCCCCTTCAAACACCATTCCGGCTGGGAATTATATCACCGTTCCTTCACTGCATTGGAATTAAAATCCCAGAAGGCTTCCCAGAGAGGCAAAGGGGATTAGGAAGGGAATTAGTAGGTGAGAGAGGCAGAGGGGGTTAGGGAGGGAGTTAGTAGGTGAGAGAGGCAGAGGGTTAGGGAGGGAGTTAGTAGGTGGGAGAGGCAGAGGGTTAGGGAGGGAGTTAGTAGGTGAGAGAGGCAGAGTGGGTTAGGGAGGGAGTAGTAGGTGAGAGAGCAGAGGGTTAGGGAGGGAGTTAGTAGGTGAGAGAGGCAGAGGGGGTGAGGGAGGGAGTTAGTAGGTGAGAGAGGCAGAGGGAGTTAGGGAGGGAGTTAGTAGGTGAGAGAGGCAGAGGGGGTTAGGGAGGGAGTTAGTAGGTGAGAGAGGCAGAGGGGGTGAGGGAGGGAGTTAGTAGGTGAGAGAGGCAGAGGGAGTTAGGGAGGGAGTTAGTAGGTGAGAGAGGCAGAGGGGGTTAGGGAGGGAGTTAGTAGGTGAGAGAGATGGGTGAGGTAGGGAGGGAGTTAATAGATGGGAGAAACAGAGGGAGTTCCAGAGTTTCGGCAGCCCACTCAAGTTGAAAGTATGGCGACCAATGATGGAGCGATTAAAATCAGGTGGGAAGTGGGAGTGAGGGCTCTGTACAGTGGGGCTGGGGGAGGTTAAAGGGGCTGAAGTTGGAAGGGGGTGGGGGGGGATTACAAAGTTAGGATGGGGATGGTTCCAGATGGAGAGATTTGAGAGGCCCTGAGTTCAGTTCTTCAGCAAGGAGCTGATTTTCGCGGTGGGGCTGTCTTTGACATGGACTTGTCTGGGAAAACGTTACGCAGCAGGAAGGGGGGAATTAGGTTCATTTTCCTTCCTCTCGTTGAGAAGCGAAGCAACCATTAAAATCCACTCTGCTGCTTAATCTTCCATTTTTATTAAATCTGTTAACTGAGAAGGCATCCCCATGTTAACATTTCCAATACCCCAGTGAAGTGTGCTGCAGTTAAAAGGCTCTCTGCAAATTGCAATGATTATTCTGCAGATTTTGCTTGTCCAGAAAAAGGGATAAAAGTGAATGAGTGTAGGGGGGCCCATTTGTGAGAGGGGGACGTGTTTGGAATTCGGCAAGCCTGTAGTTACAGGCCCTTCGGCCCAGCTGCTCCGTGCTGGTCTCTCCATTCCCACATTCCTTCCTCCATTCTTTCCTTACCGCACTGCTACCCCCGAACCAAAAAAGAAACAAAGAAAGACCTGCATTTATATAGCACCATTCTTAGACTAATGGACATCCCAAAATGTTTTACAGCCAATGTCATAGAAAAGCCCTTCACCCCATCAAGTCATTAGGGCAGCACGGTAGCACACTGGTTAGCACTGCTGCTTCACAGCTCCAGGGTCCTGGGTTCGATTCCCGGCTCGGGTTACTATCTGTGTGGAGCTTGCACATTCTTCTCGTGTCTGCGTGAGTTGCCTCCAGGTTCTCCAGTTTCTTCCCCACAGTCAAAAGATGTGCGGGTTAGATGGATTGGCCACGCTAGGAAATTGCCCCTTAGTGTCCAGGGATGCGTAGGTTAGAGGGATTAGTGGGTATAATATGTAGGGATATGGAGGTAGGGCCTGGGTGGGATTGCGTTTGGTGCAGACTCGATGGGCCGAAGGTCCTGTAGGGGTCTATGATTCTATGAAGTCTGCACTGAAAGATGAGAGTAATCCCAGTGTAATTTTCACAGTAACTTCATTGCGCTTTTAATGTAAGCCTACTTGTGACTAATGAGTAAATAAACTTTAAAAAGAACCTCACGCATCCTGGAAATCCACTCTCCCGCCCTCTTCCATCAGGAAAAAGATACAAAAGTCTGAGGTCACATACCAACTGACTTAAGAACAGCTTCTTCCCTACTGCTGTCAAACTTTTAAATGAACTTACCTCATTGAACAAAGAGCACTTTGGCCCCCTAAGCTGCATATATTAAGTTGATCTTTCTCTACACCCTAGCTATGACTGTAACACTACATTCTGCACTCTCTCCTTTCCTTCTCTATGAACAGTATTTTGTCTGTATAATGCACAATAAACAATACTTTTCACTGTAGACTAATAGATATGACAATAATAAATCAAATCAACTCAACACTACATTCTGCACTCTCTCCATTCCTTCTCTATGAACGGTATGCTTTGTCTTTACAGTGCACAAGAAACAATAGTTTTCATTGTACCCCAGTACATGTGACAATAATAAATGAAATCAAATTTTCCAGCGCTTGACCCATATCCTTGAATATTCTGATATTTCAAACAGTCGTCCAAATATTTTTTAAAGGTTGCGAGGTTTCCAGTCTCCACTGCCCTCCCAGGCACCGCTTTCCAGATTCCCACCATCCTCTGAGTGAATTTACTCTCCTGCTCCTTCCTCTAAAACTCTGCCCCCTCGTGATTGACCCCTCAACCAAGGGGAACAGTGACTCCCTACTCACCCTGAACATACCCCTCATAATCTTGTACACCTTAATCAAGCGCCCTCTCCCTCAGCTTTCTCTGAAAACGCTCCAAGTATGTGGATGGCACGGTAACACTTGGGTTAGCACTGCTGCCTCACAGCGCCAGGCATCAATGCCCAGCTTGGGTCACTGTCTGCGTGGAGTCTCTCCCCGTGTCTGTTTGGGGTTCCCTCCGGGTGCTCCAGTTTCCTCCCACAAGCCATGCGGGTTAGATGCATTGGCTGTGCTGAATTCACCTTCAGTGTACCCAAACAGGAGCGACTAGGGGATTTTCACAGTAACTTCATTGCAGTGTTAATATAAGCCGCCAAATGTCACTAATAAGTAAACTTAAAAAACACGCGATCCCTCTCGTACTGGGCAGGGTTACAACTGCAACAACATTTAGCACCGTGTAGGGTAAAAATGTGGCAAAGGCAGCAGGAAATCTTTGCACAACAGGATCCCACAAACAGCAACACAGTAATCAGCAGTGGTGATGTTGGTTAAGGGGGTAGTTATTTGCCCAGGATGCTAGGAAGAACTCACCTGCTCCTTTTCGAAATGACGGCAGGGGATATTTAACTCCACTTGACAGGGCAAATGGCAGGGGAGGGTTAACGGGGATAAAAAGAAGGCATCTAGCTCCGTGTGGAATTTCAATTGATGAATTTGCGAACATGACATTATTGAATAGGTAGTCTTCAACGTAACACTTTGGATGGCATGGTGGCACAGTGGTTAGCATTGCTGCCTCACGCCTCCAGGGACCTGTGTTCGATTCCTGGTTTGGGTCACTGTCTGTGTGGAGTTTGCACATTCTCCCCGTGTCTGCGTGGGTTTCCTCCGGGTGTTCCAGTTTCCTCCCACAGTCCAAAGATGTCTGGTTTAAGGTGGATTGGCCATGCTAAATTGTCCCTTAGTGTCCAAAGATGTACAGGTTTAGGATGGATTGGCCGTGCTAAATTGCCCCTTAGTGTCCAAAGATGTACAGGTTTAGGGTGGATTGACCATGCTAAATTGCCCCTTAGTGTCCAAAGATGTATAGGTTTAGGGTGGATTGGCTGTGCTAAATTGTCCCTTAGTGTCCAAAAATGTACAGGTTTAGGGTGGGGGGATTGGCCATGCTAAATTGTCCCTTAGTGTCCAAAGATGTACAGGTTTAGGGTGGATTGGCCATGCTAAATTGTCCCTTAGTGTCCAAAGATGTACAGGTTTAGGGTGGATTGGCTGTGCTAAATTGTCCCTTAGTGTCCAAAGATGTACAGGTTAGGGGGGATTGGCCATGCTAAATTGTCCCTTAGTGTCCAAAGATGTACAGGTTTAGGGTGGATTGGCCATGCTAAATTGCCCCTTAGTGTCCAAAGATGTACAGGTTTAGGGTGGATTGGCCATGCTAAATTGTCCCTTATGTCCAAAGATGTACAGGTTAGGGTGGATTGACCATGCTAAATTGTCCCTTAGTGTCCAAAGATGTACAGGTTTAGGTGGATTGGCCGTGCTAAATTGTCCCTTAGTGTCCAAAAATGTACAGGTTTAGGGTGGGGGGATTGGCCATGCTAAATTGTCCCTTAGTGTCCAAAGATGTACAGGTTTAGGGTGGATTGGCCATGCTAAATTGTCCCTTAGTGTCCAAAGATGTACAGGTTTAGGGTGGATTGGCCGTGCTAAATTGCCCCTTAGTGTCCAAAGATGTACAGGTTTAGGGTGGATTGACCATGCTAAATTGTCCCTTAGTGTCCAAAGATGTACAGGTTTAGGGTGGATTGGCTGTGCTAAATTGTCCCTTAGTGTCCAAAGATGTACAGGTTTAGGGTGGGGGGATTGGCCATGCTAAATTGTCCCTTAGTGTCCAAAGATGTACAGGTTTAGGGTGGATTGGCCATGCTAAATTGTCCCTTAGTGTCCAAAGATGTACAGGTTTAGGGTGGATTGGCTGTGCTAAATTGTCCCTTAGTGTCCAAAGATGTACAGGTTTAGGGTGGGATTGGCCGTGCTAAATTGTCCCTTAGTGTCCAAAGATGTGCAGGTTTAGGGTGGATTGGCCATGCTAAATTGTCCCTTAGTGTCCAAAGATGTACAGGTTTAGGGTGGATTGGCTGTGCTAAATTGTCCCTTAGTGTCCAAAGATGTACAGGTTAGGGTGGATTGGCCGTGCTAAATTGTCCCTTAGTGTCCAAAGATGTACAGGTTTAGGGTGGATTGGCCATGCTAAATTGTCCCTTAGTGTCCAAAGATGTACAGGTTTAGGGTGGATTGGCCATGCTAAATTGTCCCTTAGTGTCTAAAGATGTGTAGGTTTAGGGTGGATTGGCCATGCTAAATTGCCCCTTAGTGTCCAAAGATGTACAGGTTTAGGGTGGATTGGCCATGCTAAATTGTCCCTTAGTGTCCAAAGATGTACAGGTTTAGGGTGGATTGGCTGTGCTAAATTGTCCCTTAGTGTCCAAAAATGTACAGGTTTAGGGTGGGGGGATTGGCCATGCTAAATTGTCTTAGTGTCCAAAGATGTACAGTTAGGGTGGATTGGCCATGCTAAATTGTCCCTTAGTGTCAAGATGTACAGGTTTAGGGTGGATTGGCTGTGCTAAATTGTCCCTTAGTGTCTAAAGATGTGTAGGTTAGGGTGGATTGGCCGTGCTAAATTGCCCCTTAGTGTCCAAAGATGTGCAGGTTAGGGTGGATTGGCCATGCTAAATTGTCCCTTAGTGTCCAAAGATGTACAGGTTTAGGGTGGATTGGCTGTGCGAAATTGTCCCTTAGTGTCTAAAGATGTGCAGGTTTAGGGTGGATTGGCCATGCTAAATTGTCCCTTAGTGTCCAAAGATGTACAGGTTAGGGTGGATTGGCCATGCTAAATTGCCCCTTAGTGTCTAAAGATGTACAGGTTTAGGCTGGATTGGCCATGCAAATTGCCCTTAGTGTCCAAAGATGTACAGGTTTAGGTGGATTGGCTGTGCTAAATTGCCCCTTAGTGTCCAAAGATGTACAGGTTTAGGGTGGATTGGCCGTGCTAAATTGTCCCTTAGTGTCCAAAGATGTACAGGTTTAGGGTGGATTGGCTGTGCTAAATTGCCCCTTAGTGTCCAAAGATGTACAGGTTTAGGGTGGATTGGCTGTG